>CAJGYO010000018.1:38178872-39446599 GCA_904845875.1 Miscanthus lutarioriparius | reverse complement strand
AATTCAGTGCCTGTTATTTTTAACAAAAAAATGGAATGTGTGAAATCTGTTTTGGTATTTTTTACATAACCATGAATCAGACTAAAACATACATATATTAATTGGACTCTTTTTCGCTGTACTTGGTTGCAGTTTACTACTTCATATTATTTGACATGGTTCATAAGATTCTTTTTAGGACTTGGCAGTTCTTATTAGCTTTTTGCAATCCCCATGTTTTTCTTTGGCCCAACAAAAAACGGAACAACTGACATGATAACATGTTTTCTGCAGAACATTAATCTTTTTATCAGTGGTGTTATCATTACAAATTTAAAAATGTTTATAACTTTGTATGCTATGTCTACCCTATTAAGGCCTAAATGATGAAGGGTTGGTAGCAGACCTTTTAGAACCTGTGCACTGTTCATGTGAAAAAGAAATGATGCGTACTATTCATGCTGTGTCCTGGGTTTTGTTAAGATAGACATTAGATTAGATCGGGTTGACTTATTTGGCTATTTCCTTATACAGCTAGAGAGTAGTTGTTAAGGATCAAGTCTCACATCTATATTGCAATGGGATTGTATCTACTTTGAATTAAATGAAATAGATAGATCAACAGTTCCTATCTGGCTATCTCCCTCCTTAACACTAGCTTTTGTCGCATGGCCACCAGGCAGTATGCTCGTGATGAACCGTATCTTTCTGAAGTTTACCATATTGGTTGAGAAATCAAACCATTACTTACATTATCAATTTCAGTTCATAGAACACACAATTTCTCTCATTTTCAATTTCTGTTTTTGTTTTGTTGGTCAATGCAGTCAGTAGGCAATCGGGTTGGAGTAATCAGACCCTTCTTGATGCACACATGGCTCATAGGGGCGTCAATGCCTGTTTGTGGAAGGCCTCGGGAGAAACACTGGTTTAAGTAACAAGTCAGCACAAGCGGTGGAAATGCTCTTGTTAGTGAGCATACTCTCAGAGTGTCAGCGCTTTTTATGTGGCTTTGATGTTATCGAGGCTTGCTCAGGTATAATCTAAGAACTATTGAGACATTAAGTGTTATTTCTATGTCAATTCATAGTGCTCAAGATCGGTAGAAAGCTTAAGTTGCTAAACATAAAATTAGTTCAATAGGGAAATAAAGGTTGAAATGTTTTCTCATTATAGATGGCCAATTAAAATATTAGTTCATGTTTTTTTATTTTGTAGAATACACGGAGAGTTAAGCGATCATTTCATTAAGAAGGGATAAATAAATAAGTTACAACACACCACACGCTCACACATGTACACTACAAGCTTCGTACGAAATATGTTACAACACACCCAACACACCTTTTGCATCAAACCAAGACCACGGGGGTGGGCATTGGGAGACTCGAAAATTTCAGGCACTTGAAATTGCTACCGATTTTGGTCCGAAAAAAGCATTACCCGACATAGTATTATAGTTTGGTTCCTATAGACATAGTCTGCTGTTTTGCTTGGATAAGAAAGATTCGCTACTGCTCTACTATCTGATAGCTTGTAAGAAGCAGCCAATTTTGACTTTGCTAGTGTGGAACAGCAGTAGAGGAGGATATGTTGGTTTGCTTTCTTAGGCACTAAGGCTAGCAGCTGCCTGGGAGAGTATCCAATTTCTGATTTTTCTAGACAACAGCCATAGGAGGATCTATACGCGGCTATGAAGAGTTAAACACATGTCAGTTTTGCCACTTAGGTCCCATGAACTGCGAAAATGCATTACATAGATAACTAAATTTGTGAGTTGTGGTCCACCGCAAATCCACATGGTCCATTTCAGCTGCCAATTTCCTATATGGTGTTGTGTTGACCTCGTGCTCTCTCTCGCTCTTTATTCTTCCACTCCCTAGCATCTGCACCTCTCCTCTCGCCAACAATGACTACCAAGGTGCCATTCTGAGAAACACGGACTACCAAGGTGCCTTTTGTAGTCTCCGTAAATCTTTGGGGTGCACCCTAAAGTATCCTTGGTAGGTCTAGCCTCCTCGCTATATTCGGGTGGTGTCTTGCGGGTCAAAAGCGGCGGCGAGCGTGTGTGAAGACTAAGACGCGTTCATCGCCCTACCGTGTACCAATGACATGAAGCCTCACTCCACCATCGGTGTTGTCAATTTGTGCGGGCTCGCCCTCGTTGCCATGGCGAGCTCAAGTGGAAGTCAAACAGGGAGGGGCCACCGTGCTCATGCGGCCAGTATATCTGGCACCACCTTGGACCTCGTCTCTTCACCACCACATTCTCGCATCTTGGACCTCGTCTTGACCGGACTAGTGAGCTTGTGCTCATTGGTTGCCAATTTGGCATCTTTCTGACGTGATGGCCTTCGGCGAAGAGCTAGAGGGCCAGCATGACAGCAGAGCCAAAGCGTCCACAGTTGACGGTGAACCCTTGGAGAAGTCACTATAAGCGGAGGCTAGATGTGGGGGCTAACTTGCGCCATGATAGCATCCAGGCCATAGGGGACCAACGGAAGGCGTCCTTCAGAGCAACCTGCCGGTCAATAGGTGGCTATCACCGTAATTCTTTGATCAGCGGCGATAGTAGCCCGTGGGGTAGAGAAGCCCTGCAACACCTTGAGAGCCTGTGGTTGAGGCCATTGTTGAACGGCCTCACCTTGAGTTTGGTCCATGGCATGGCCTTAAATATGCTACTGTGCTTGCGCAAGGAGCACTTAGGCGCTTGAGGAGCTTGTGGGTGGTGGGTGTAGACAACTTCGCACATGTTGCAAGTGTTTCGATCAAGGGATAAACTAGAAATCAAGATGTCAAAAGAAAATGAGTACCAAGTGGTGGAGGATGGGCCAAAGGACACGGTTCATCAATGCTCGAACGTAGAGGCATGTTGGACAAGGTTGAAGGACATTACGATGAACTTGAAGTGTCCATGATGCGTGTAGAATCTTTGTCTTGTCGATGTTCACGGTGCATGCGGGACCTTAGTGAAGAAAGGTGCCCCCTTGAGCTAGAAGCATGATCTTAGTGTTGAGGGTGCGATAGTTGATCTGAAAACGCCACTCGTGTCCTTGCGTAGGTGCACCGCGATTGTTGTACTGGCAACAACGTAATGCGGTTGTCTAGGTGTCATGGTGGCGAGCCGGCTTGCCCGCAAAGAGGCCTGGACGTCAGAGAACTTCTGCTAGGAGAGGCGACATCATGTCCAAACCAGCTCCATGGCGTTGAGTGGGGCATGCTTGGAGCATCTAGGCCACGCCACTTGATGAGGTGAGCGCCGCCGCCTGTAACGCCATAGAATTGCTCTCAATGTCCATAGTGTGGGCCGAGCATCTTGAGCCACTAGCAGCCAAGGACCAGCCCATAGTCGCCGAGGGTAGGGGCGAGAGGTCGATGTAGAATCGCCGATAAGGAATCTCCTTGAGGGTGGCCCGATCTTCATGACAGTGGGTGAAGAAGCGAAAAGATAACTCTTTGCGAACAACGTAGGTAACTAGCTTTATACTGTCCAAGGTTGGATGCGACCAAGTGGATGAGGGAGAGAGAAAGTACCGAAACGTGAAGACTTCCGACTTCGATCTCGAACGACAGCCAGAACCACAATCCGGAACTAATCACACAAAGCGGTGTAGCCGTCTTCGGAAACCGTAGAAAACGCGAAGCAGAGATTCTAGAGGAATCTCTTCACAAGTCCAAGAAGAACAAGGAGGAACAAAGGTTTGAGTAAGACACTCAGTGCTCTATTTGCAATATCATGCGTTTATCAATTCATCAAAAGGTTTCTAATAGCTTAGAGGCGGTGGGGGATACTTATACTAGGAACAACCCTCCTAGGTAGGTGTGAAACGAAATGGAGTTTACGAAGATAGGCTATGTGAAAAGTTCACCGAGATGGATTCGAAGTGGTCTTATGCGTGACTATTGGCCTCTGAGCAGTCTCTACTAATCTTACCATAACTCTTTATTGGGAAGTCGAAATGACGAGCCGCTTGTTGGGTGTGAAAGTAAATTCGATAAGCTTTCCAGCCATGTGTAGCATTTGCATCATGAAACGCTGTAGAATGGTACAAAAGCGGGAAGTTGTACCAACATTCTGTTCTGGGAAGACTGTTTACCTTCTGAGCAGTCTTCACTAATCTGTTCATATCTCAAAATTGGGAATTCCAAAATACTTGGAACTGGTGCCATTGGAAACTAGGCTTGATAAGCTTTCCAAAATGTCCTCATGGACCTCCAAAGCTTTAGGGAATCGAGATTTATGAATATTTCTTTCAGCTGGTCCATCTTCACTGTGCTGGTCTTGAACTGATGGTCCGCTTTTTCACTGTGCTGGTCCGTCCGTAGAGCAACATCCTCCTCTTTATTTGTATACCTAAGTACAACCAAAGTAGAACACTTAGGTAGTATAGTATTCTCATGTATATTGTAGTTAATTTCAGCTAGGAGTGAGTTCACCTCTTTTTTGAGTACTTTTGCATGGCTACGCGTAATTGGCCCTTCATACACTTGCTTATGTGTAACTTGAGTAACCGGTGGCATGTCCTTCATCATCCTCCTCTTGAAAAGGAGTCGTCCTCGACTCTTCCAATCCAAAAAATTGTGCTAGGCACGCGTCGACTTGTAGGTTTGTGATAACATCACAATTTTCTCCTTCCATCACATCAAGGTGTTTGAATCTATAATCATATAAACCAAGTAGCAGCCTTGGAGGTGGAAACCAAAAGGATTTGGAATAAAGTTTAGCTTTTCACCTTGAATCGATGATTACAACTAATGGTGAATGTTGATTGCCTTGCACGGTCTCATCATACGCTCTCCGATGGCCATGTGCACGGTCTCATCATCACGCTCTCCGATGATTACAACTAATGTGATGCGCCATTGGTGATGCTCACGGTGAGATCCGGGCATGGCTCTAACTCAAGGCTGAGGCGGTGTGCTGTGGTGGACACCACAAAGGTGGGTGGGCGTGAGTCCACCAAGGCACGCAGCTGCTTGGTGGCGATGGAAACCGTAGGTGCATAGTGTCCGCCGTGACAATGCCCGGTGAAGGCGTGGAGGGAGATTTCGGCGTCGTCGTCCGAACTTGGGTCATCTTCCACCGCACCGCCACGACCGCGAGCCTCGCCATCCAACTCCCTTCATCGAAAGCAGGACTTGTGATGGTCCTTGGTGAATTTCTTTGGGTAGTTGAAGCAGGGGATGTCTGCCGGCATTGGGCCAGCTCCTGCGGGGTGAGCCGCTTGAAGCAAGCGTCTGCTTGATGCGCGCCCTTCGTCGGGGCCGGTGGAGTCTGGATCGGTGCCTTGGCGGGCTGGGCTGGTGTACGCCCTGCTGTGGCTTGCCCGCTCGCGCTTGGCGCTGCATCGGCGTGGTAGCCATGGAGGCACATGGGTGGCGCTGAGGTCATCATCGTTGTCCGGTTTTGGCGGCGTTCAAATGCACGATGTGAGGCCTATAGCATCGTCGTGAGACTTGGGATCTTGAGCTCCACATTGGTGAGGAAGTGGGTTGCGGAGGCCAGGAGTGAAGATGTCGATCTGCTGCTGCTCCGTGACATTCTTGCAGCTTGCCAACATGGGAAGGAACTGCCCTGGTGAGCGCAACTTCATATGGGCGCCGAGGGAGTTGCTGCAAGACCGGGGGCCAAAACGGTGTTACACCGGTCAGTGGACTCCGGCCAGGTGGGGGCCGTGATTCTGTTGCTGGCATAGTACCAGTCCTAGGCAGCACCCTCCACGTAGAAGGTGAGCTATGGGTGTGGAAAAATTGTTCTGCCTTGTGGACCCAGACCACCGGATCGGTGGCGCCATCGTAGTGTGGAAAACACAGCAGTGGGTGGGTTGGAGGTGGGGCGGAGGTTCGGTGCTAATCTTCACCTTGTTCGTGCACTGCCGCCAGAGCCTCTCAATTCAATCTTTTCTGTCTGCAGCTGATTGGTTGCCACTGTCAAGTGGCTCTGGTCGCCTTCATTGTCGCCATTTCGTCCCTTGATGAAGGAGAAATCAGCGAAGAACTTGTCCATCGTGGACTTGAAGTCCACGGCGGTGATGGAGTCGGCCATGAACAGGTCACAGAAAAGTGTCTTTGCAAAAGGTGATTTGGCTGGATTGTTGGCTTTATTGAAACAATGGCAAGGAAATGAGCCTGATCAACCTCCCTAGGAGGCTCTGGTCATAATAACTCACTTCTTGCTTAACCCCTAGTCACATTCGGTTTACAGATAAATAGGCTTAGAGGCTAACCACTCTCCTAGAATTTCTGTCTTCTTTCCTATTATTCCTCCTAGCCTTCCAACCAAGCGCCATGCATAACTAAGGAAAGACTCAACAAACTCGCCAACTAATTAGGTGTGGCTGTTATCCACTTGGTGTTATGGACGCCTTCCGGCTTGCTCTTCTTGCTCACAAGTGTCCACAACAGGCTGTTCGTGACTGCTGGTGTGTTTAACTCTACTATGAAAATATCTATGTGCAGTATGAAGAAGCTAAGCTATTTGGTTCAGAACTGAACCTGTATTCAGTCTTAGCAACTCCACTCATCACCCTCCTCTAGTTGCGATCCAATAGAGAATGTCTGATATGTATTTCATATGCACTTTGCACAAGCAGATTAAATTATGTCCAAGTTGTGTATTGTAATGGTCTTAGGTGCTGTTTGGTTTGCGGTTCTTGGCCCGTAACCAGTTCACGCCTCAATCTAATTGCGCTTCTTCGCGTTTGGTTTTGCGTGGTCCATAATGGATAACAGCGGCAACCGTTCCGGGCCCATAGAACGCAGATCCCACTCAGCATGGAGCGGTAACGGATCCAGTTCCATGCTCCCTTATGCGCACTCATCAAACAAACAAATCAACGGTATCAATTCGCCGGAACTATTTGGCGCCCGTGGCGTGGTCCCATTTGCGTTACCATTTACAACTTTGAAACAAACAGCACCTTAATGTAAGTTTGTTTTGTAATATAGCCATTAGGAATTGTTCGTTGTGGTATTGTCAATTTCTTCTCCTGTATTTTGTTTGTTTATCTTTTTATTCCATGTTGTGGTGTTTCCATCTTGTTTCCTTGAAAAGATTGTACTGTTCTCTTGTAATGCTTCTTTCAGGAGATTCCTATTGCTGATGTTTGTGAGACATTTAAGGTCGCCAGAGGTATGATTCAGGCACTGCAGGAAAATGCTGGCAGGTTTGCTTCAATGGTTTCTGCATTTTGTCAAAGACTTGGTTGGAATGATTTAGAAGGCCTTGTTTTGAAATTCCAAAATCGTGTCTCTTTGGAGTTAGGGCAGAGATTGCAGAACTGACATCAATTCCATTTGTCAAGGTGTGCTTCAATTACCATGCATGTTTGAATTATCTAAGTGTCGCTGCATCTTATTTCAGTATGGTAATGTAAAATATGAAATAGGGCTCACGTGCAAGGGCTTTGTACAAGTCTGGTCTCATGTACTCCTGTTGCCATTGCTGAAGCATCTATTCCTGAAATTGCAAAAGCTCTTTTTGAATCTTCTGGTTGGTCTGGGCAAGGTACTCTTTCAAGCATTCATGGTTTGATCTTTTTCCTTGCTACCCTTCTTCGTGTACTTGTTTTCTAAGGATCTAATTGTTGACATTAGCAGTGGTGGTAGCAATAAGTGTAGCAATAGTAGTAGTAGTAGTGTTACAGATGCACAAATTAGTTTCTCAGTTGCTTCTGGATATGTTCAGTAATAAGCTTGCAGATACTTTGTTGTTTGTTTTAAGCCTACTCTAATGTCAATCTGTTGAATTGACTAGACTCTGGTTTCTGATTTAATGCAATTTGGTATAGCCAAGAAAATAAAAAATGGAGCTTCATAAAATTGTCCTGGAGGAGGCAGAAGCTGCCAGAGTAGCAGCATTCTCAGCTTTCAAGTCACTTGGTGTGGAAGTTCCTCAGTTCACTGCACCTCCACTCGCAGCTATTGAGGACTATCCAACTCGAGATACCATAGACCAAGCTAAGTCCAACAAGCTAGCTTTTGGTACCCATGCTAGAGATGATAAAAATAAGAATAACTGCTCTGATTATGCTACCCCAAGGGCTTCTACATACAGTCTAAGAAAGGACGCAAACCCTGCTCCTTCCATTCAAATGAAAGAGAATGCAGAACTATCTAAAAATGTGAAAATCACTAGACAGGGAGCAGCAGCATCTTTGTCAACAGAAATTGCTGATGGATTGAGTAGTAGAGATGTGGCTGACAAAGGCCCTGTCCATGCATATAACTTTCCAGGGGGTTTTGACTGTTTTCTTGATCAATGGTCTGCTGCTAGCAAATTTTTCTTCGATGTCCATTTTATCAAGAGATCGCTGAAACCATCTTGAACCTTTTGAAAGTTTTTGGGTTGGCTGTCTGTTGGGAAAATTCCCCATATACTACTGCAACTTCCCCAAAGATCTAGTCACTACTGGTAACAATGACTTCAGGGAAATGTGGGGTTATTTTCAGAGAAGATGGGAAAAAATAACGGACATTATGCAACAAAAGAGTGTCCAGAAAATGACATGGAATTTAAAGATCCAGATTCAGGCACTTAAATCACCTTATATCTCTTGCCAACGGCTTGAAAGGTTTCATCTTGACCATAAAATGCTGGACAAAGTTGAAGTGCTTGACAACTCATATATGTTGTTATCACCAATCTCTGTCTACAATGGATTGGATATATGTCTGCTGGGCGTGGGTTCTATGGCCTGATGAGGAAAGCAGAACGGTACCAAATCTTGAGAAGGTATATCATATATGTCATGTTCTGCAATACCTTTAGCTTTTCATTGCTGATGCACTGTCCCTTCATGCTCATTTTTTATGTCTGATTTCTTCTGAACTTTGCAATAGCAATACACATCTGTTAATTTTGATGCTGAGCTATTTCTGATAATGTAGTACTTTTTTATTTTCATCCTTTGTGATAAACAGTTTGTCAAGAGACGACTTCATAGTGAAGCTGCTGCTGCTGCAAATCGCGATGGAAGATGGAGAAATCAGATGCACAAAGCAGCACACAATGGATGCTGTAGACGTGCTGCACAGACACGAGCTTTGTATACTGTTCTGAAGAAATTACTTACTCAAAATCTTTCTGATTTGGTTGAAACAATTGAGGCCCGTTGGTACAATTCCTATTCTTACGTAATACTCTCTCCAATTATAACAAAAGTGTCATTTTGGGTTGTATGCTTGGTTAACTTGTTTAAACTTTGATGCTTTGGATTGAATATCTGAAAATGGCGCAACTAGATTCCTTTTGGAAAGTAGTTCAAAACATTACAACTTTGCTATAGTTTCATACACTTCATAGTAGTATAGCAGTCAAATCATCCTATTAGTACCCGTGTTGATATCCAAAATGACACTCTCTTGTGATCGGAATACAATATTGCTGCTTGTATTATGCTTGAATATCTCTTATGCATTTATTTTGACAGGTTAATGTTCTTGCTGATATGGAACTTTGGGGAATTGGCGCTGACATGGATGCTTGTCTCCGTGCGAGGCATATTATAACAAAAAAGCTGAAGGAACTAGAGAAAGAAGCTTACAGATTAGCAGGCAAGAATTTCTCTCTAAATGCTACTGCTGATATCGCAGACATTCTATATACACACCTAAAATTGCCAGTTCCAAAAGGCTGTGAGAAAGGAAGCTGCATCCTAGCACTGACAAGCAGTCTTTGGACCATCTAAGGTATTTTTCTTTTTTCCCTCCTGTTAATTCTGAACATCAAAATGTCATTTCTGGTTCTTTGGTGCTGTGACCTTTGAGCCTTGGCGTCGACTATGGAAGACTTGGGCCCTGCCAAATGCAAAATGTTTTTGTGGTTGGCAATCGAAATAGATGTTGGACGACAGATAGGCTTGCTAAGAGGCCCTCTCATCCGGATAAATGCCGCTATGTGATCAAGAAGATGAGACAATACAACATCTTTTAACAACATGCATGGTGGCAAGACAAGTTTGGTTCAGATTATTCACTCCACTGAACCTAGCAGATTCAGTCCCCCGACAAAATGAACTGAGCTTTGCTGACTGGTGGCGCACGACGATGAGCAGAGTTAGCAAGGAGCACGGAAAGGAGTGAACACTTTAATTATTTTAGGGGCCTGGATTATTTGGAAGCATAGGAATGCATGTGTTTTTGAGGGGGCTTCTCCTTCGCTTAACATGATTTGGAGTGAGCTGAAAAATGAGCACATGGCTGGGGCGAGAAAATTACAGGGGTTAGGTCTCGCGCTTGCAGACTAGGTCTTTTTGTGTTAAGGTCGAGTCATATTGTCCACTATGTGTTTAAACCTTAAGGCTATGTAATTGCCTCACTCATATTTGGTCCCCGTATGAGTGAGGATCCTGTTAGGACCCCCCCCCCCCACCCCTTTCATCTCTATAATACAATGAAAGCGCAGCTCTCCTGCGTTCAAAAAAAAAAAAAAATCGGGTTCTTTGGAAGTACTTGTGTGCCATTTATATCCGGACATTATGTATGGAAAATTTTAAATGTGTCGAGTATATCCGCCATTTTGAAGGGCAGGCCTGGTGCAGTGGTGAGGCTGTCTCCTTTGAGTCACCAGTCGCGGGTTCAAGCAGCCTCTCCGCATATTTTTATGGGGAAGGCTTGCCTCGGTTTTTCCTTCCCTGACCTCACTCATGTGGGAGCCTCCGACCTTTGGGTCTGCCTTTTTTAGTATATCTGGTGTCTAGTCGGTGATGGTCGGTGGTAGTTCTGTGTGAGTAAAGGTAAATTATTATGTTGTCTTTATGAGAGCTAGAAAAGTGCTGGTGGGGCCACATTTTATTATCATTTGATCATCTTCTGGACATGCTTTAGAATATCATTGTGCTAATATGCACTCTTTTTCTGTTTTTTGGAGTCAATTAACGGGATTAACTCATTTTTCATCCCTAACTAAATACGTGCATTTTCATTGCATGTTCAAATAATTTCTTTTATTTGGAAAAGCTTATGCCAAAGGGAAGCACATGTATCACTGTCACCCCTTTGTTTACCTTATTTTCAGTTTATGGGCTGCTGCTGATGTCCCTATTATATGCACTCGGAAGATCTGTAGCAAGGCAAGACTACTGCCTTGCCAAGCAGGCCTTCCTTTTGATTGAAATCTATGGCACTCTTTTCGATTTCACTTGGCCCCAAATTTTCCTCGACATAGAATTGCCGTGGCTTTATAGTTTACTATAAAATCCTTATCAACTGGACATAATGCTCTCTTTAGGGTTCTATCAATTATCCCAATAATGTAGAACTTTAATTGTCCATTTGCTAAATATTTTTGAATTTTCTGTTTCCTCAGGGATCAACACCCAATTATCCCAGTAATTAGGAACACAGAACATTAGCAAAACTGTTAAATGGCACATTGTGGTCCATTTGCTCACGTGCTCAATTGTGCACTCAATCACAAAGGTACATCATACATGGTAATTGGCTTCAGACATCTACTGCCACTGGCCGTTTGTCCATGGAGGAGCCAAATCTGCAGGTTCTTTAGTCATAGTAAATGTTTTGTGTGTTTTGTTTGGATTTCTGTTATTGAGGAATAACCTACTGATTTACCCTGTTACTATGTAGTGTGTTGAGCACTTGGTGGAATTCGATACAGGGAAAAGCGATAAAAAGATTACTCAAGCGTGTCAGTGGATTATCATCATAAAATCAATGCCCGTGATTTTTTCATACCGACCAAGGTTTTCCTCATTTCACTTTTATGTATTTATTAAGTTTTCCCTTTAATTAGGATAGCTGACGATATTTTTCCTGTAACAATGCTTTAGATAATGTCATGATCTACTTATTTTGTAGGAGAACTGGTTATTCAGAAACTGCTGATTACTCACAGATTGAGTTGGGCGTTTAATGGCTCACTTTTCTAAAGATCCCACGTTGGTTGAACTTCTAAGTAAACCTGATGGTGATGTTTTTTACCATGATTGCTTCAAGATGGGCTGATAAAGAAGAGGCCTTGATATCTTCCAAAGAGAGAGAAAACACTAAAAGATTCATATACGGCATCCTTTACGGAATGGGTGCAAACTCCTTGCAGAACAACTTGAGTGCAGCACTGAAGAAGCTACAGAAGATTCAAAGCTTTAGGAGATTTTTTCCTGGTGTTTCCTCATGGTTACATGAAGTTGTGTTATCTTGTCGCCAAAAAGGGTTAGTCTACTTGGTAGCAATTTCTGTTTAGTCTTTCTTTATATATAATATCGTCCCTTTGATTTTGATGCTAACGTTGAATGAGTTCTATGAAAAATATGTTACTCCAGGCGTAACTTTTGAGATATTTCATATTTGAACTTTTGAGATATTTCGTATTTGAGCATGTATTAACATGTCTTCCAACATTAGTATGTGAGCTGCTTCTCATAACAATTTAAGGTGAATATGTTGCATGATAATTTGGTTGTATTTGGATTTTAAGTTTAGGCCATGTTATTTATATTACAACTGCTTAAGATCAGTGCTCAATCCATTGGGTTGACATATGCACATATTAAGTGTAAGGCCCATCTATCTATAGGCCCATATGGCCCATGAGGTTGTATATATATTGTCATCTCCACTACTAGAGTAGTGGTCTTATGAAATCCCAAGGTTAGTCACATGATAACAAAGCCATGGATTAGGGTTTGGGTTAGGTTCATCTAATCCACTCATGATTCAATTTTTTTACTACATGCTCTGCTTGCCGGTCACGGCCTTCTTCAGTTAGTTGTGGCCTAACGTGTGTGAAACCCTTGCTATCTCACAACTTCCACCCGCTTGTAGTGCGTGGCCCATCGAGGACCGTGTTCACCCGCACATTGGATTGCAAATCATGTCCACTCGTCACTGCCCTTGTCTGTGCAGTAGTCCACGGGAGGACCCGTCGCTGTCGTTGCTCATTTGCCCCATCTCTGCCCGTGCGCCGCTTGTTAGCCCCATATTCCACAGTTACCATTCGGTTTCGCCCCTTGCGGATTGATTTGTTGTTCATCTGCCTGTTCGTGGAAACAGTGCCTTTTAGTGTCTGCCCACTCATCCTTCTTACATGGTTCCCTTTGTCTGCGCCTTCATTTTTCTATGCTGTGGATTGGCAGGTGGTTGTCATCGTCTCCAGCATCAACTTCCTAGAGAAGACAGAGGGGGTGTTCTTGTGATTGGTGATCCGATTCCTCATTATGTACAAGTGGAATTTGATTGCAACATGCCCTGCACTATTTACATATAGTTTTTTCATGGGTATACAAGCTGAATATGATTCCACTCCTACACAATCGCTTCATAATTCATCTACTCTCACTATAAAAAACTCGAACCTTCTCACCCGACCGAGAAAACCCCTCGAACGCCCCCACCCTTACATGGTGGCTTTCGTCGCCAAGTGAGAATTAATGGTACCCCAGGTGCTTTGATTATGGGGACGGACGAGGGATTTTTTAACCTCGACTGAAATTCGCTCCCAGAGTGAGTCAGAACGGAGGACTGAGAAATCTCGGAGTCACCTAAGCATTTGAGCTAGGCACCCTTTGGCATCTACTCTCACTATGGCACTAGCATTGTCTGGATTTACTTGCACAAGAAACACGTTTGAGTCTCTCCATGTGTCTCATAGTGTGTTGGTTTATTTTTCTAGAAAATGCAGGAGAAGCTGCATATCATTATATTATAGAAGAAAAAGAGGGAAATGAATCCCAAGTAGCGTTCAAAAGGTTCTGAGACTTCGCTAGTGCTAAAAAGAAAGCAACCTTAACCACAAACTCTATTGAGACTCAACATCAGCTAGGGTCGGGGGCCGAGCTTAGTTGGGGCCAGAAGGGCCACAGCCACCCCGCCACCACTAATTCTCCATTAAATGAACAGTAATATGGCTACTGTTCATTCATTTTTTAGTCAAAATTAGTGAGGTGGCTCCTCGACTTGAGCTCAAGCTTCCCCCTGGCTGGGGTGTACAAGCAGGACATCCCTCAAGCCCAGCCAACATCCACAAATGAAGCTCTTCAGAGTGAGCACCCAAACCACCCCTAGATTAGGTGCTATGCCATTAAGGACACATTGATTCTGATGCTTCCAAAGACAACATGCTTCGAGGATGACCGAGAGAGTTGTCAAAGGACTAGTGCACTAAAAAGTACTGCCTAGAGCCCACATACCTTTGTGCTATAGGACCATCCATCTTTTAGAAAAGGGAGAATTATCTATTTGGTAATCGAAACAAATCAAGTGTTTTGTATTTGGCACTCGAAAATTTGAACTTTCCTATTTGGCATCAAGTTAAATTTTTCTTTCTTAAATGGTACTTTGTAGTCCATTTTCATTGGTCATCTGTTACTTGATTTGGTTTGGTAGTGTGTTTTTCTCTCTATGTCCAATGTACCCCTTTGTTATGCAGTCCCCTTAATCCAGATCCCGAGACCTTCTTGGATTGAGATTGATTGACTTTGCTTTCAGTAAAGTTACAACGTAATCTTCTCTCCGTCTGAGCCCTCAAATCAGGTCCAAAGGCAATGTATTTTCTCTCGGCTCTTGGGACAATCTGTCATGGATCACTCGTCGCTCTTCCCTTGGCTCTAGTAGTCACGGTGGCGGGCGGAGGAGCAGCCACCACGTAAGGTTGGGGAATGGGAGTCGAGTTCCAATCAACCACGCGGCCCGGCCATGTGCATGTGAAGTTGAAGCTCGACCATCTGGTTGTTCACAACTTCACGCTCAATGAGGCGTGAGGCGGGCAGGCTGCCGTGGCGACCCGCGAGGAGCTCAGTCTGAGGAGAGCTGCGGTGTACGGTTGACGCCACGCGGCGCGAGATGCCGGTGGTGGTTCGCTACCTGCGCAGCTAGCAGTGGGTCGGCGCGAACTTGCCAGGAGAGCTGGAGAACTTTCGCGGCGGCGGCAAAGACGACGCGAGATGCTGCGGCATCACGGTGTGGCGATCACCGGTGGAAGAAGCGATCATTGGACCATGCGCTCGAAGTCGTCATCGCGGCGGCAATTGCGCCAATGAGGCTAGAGACCGACCTCTGTTCTTCCTGCCGCTCAGCGTCGTAATGTACCGGCGCCAGGTCCTCCGTGGTCGCCCGGCCTCTCCTCCTGCGGTCTGCGGCATGCGGCGGCCGGTGTGGCGAGCTCACGCCACGTAACGCCGCGTGTGTACGGCCATCGTGTGGCGGCGGCGTGGAGTGGTATGGCGAAGCGGCGGCCATGGCATATGCCAATAGCGCGGCAAGGCCGCCGTGGAGGTCTGCAGACGGCGAAGCGGCTACGCATCGCGGACACGACGTATGGCGGCCGTCGCGGACATGGACGCTGGCGAAGCGTCTGCCATCGCGATGGCGGCGTGGTGAAACGCAGCACGCGGCCGGTGTGGCGAAATGGCGGCGGTATTGTGGCGTGCACGCCAATGGTAAGCGCGGCCGTCGGCGTGGCAGGCGCGCGTATGAAGCGAGCGCCGCCGCGGCACGGATGCGGCGAAGCGTTCGCGTGGCTGCGCGAAGGTCGGTATGGCAAGTGGGGCGGACGGTAGCGGCGGCGAAAAGGTCTCTTCGAGCGAAAGCGGTGCCTCAACGTGGCACTTCCGGGCCCCCTTCGGGAGGCGCGGATAAGCGGCGAGGTGCGGGAGAAGCTGCGTTGTGGCAAGGCTGCGATGCGATGCTCGCCTCTCGCTCCTACAACGTTCTCGCGTTGTTGGACATCCTTCATTGGTGCGGAGGTGAGGCCGAGGAGGCGGCGGGCGGTGCCTCAACGTGGCACTTCCGGGCCTCTCCGGGAGGCGACGGACGGCGGTAGTGCTTGAGAAGCTGCGGTGTGGCAGGCTGCGATCTTGTCTGCTCGCTGCTCCTACTAGCGTTCTCGTGTTGTTGGACATCCTTGTTGGGTCTTGTGAGGTGAGGCCGAGGGAGGCAGGAAGGCGTGGGCCGGGAAGGAGAACCACCATTGGTGCAAGCGAGAGGAAGGGGATGACGAGTGGGGGCCTACGTCGATGACTAGGATGAGGGAAGTAGTTGAGGCAATATCGTCCATACGAAAATACTTGAATTTCCCTATTTGGCACCGTGGGTTTCTCTGCTGCGAACAAGGGTATTCATGTCATTTTGCCGATCACACGACAACGTTAGTGTCCTAAATGGACCAGATAGTGCCATTTACTGAAAGCAAATTTCAACTAGGTGCCGGATAAGAGTTCAAATTTTAAGTGCCAAATCTGAAACACCGATTTGTTTTGATTGCCAAATAGATAAGTCTCCCTTTAGAAAATTGTATTTCATCTGGAGAAGTTGGTTGATTATCGTGCACAACGTGCTCCTCTTGGTGGTCAATAATCGTGGTACTAGTTCTACTATTCCACTTCTATAGGTTTAGTGTCTATTGCTATTTCGATTGTTAGTCTTTGCTTCGTCTTGGGGTGCTTGGTTCAGAGCCTCCTTTCATGTGACATCCGATCACTCCTAGCGGGTCACTAATGGTGCTTTTGTTCAACCGGTGATGGTACATCTTGCCATCACTCACGACAGTTCACTTTGCAATACTTGGTTTTTCTTGTACCCAATGTTTGAATTTGCTTTTGGTTGGTCAAATTCTGAGCTAGATTTTTTTTGAAACAATGGCGCGGGAGCTCTGCCGCTCAATTAAGACGAAAAGAGTTATGTACAAGAAGGTTAGTCAAGCGACATGCCCACAGACGTCTCGGTGGCTAACCAATACGCTTAACACGATTGCTCACGAACACAACACCTCGCTATGGGTTATCGTTGCCGAGCATTGGAGCAAAGCTCCCAAGCAACTCCGACTTCCGATGGCGGGCCAACCATGAGCCACCTACCGACGAAGTCCGAAGCACGAGGTCATGAACTCGTTATCGTTGCCAAGCTCAAACAAGAGCAGCTCTCGATCGACCTGATGAGAGTCCCAGCCTAAGATGAAGGGGGCTCATTGCGTGTCATCGTTGTCGAAACCCACCTCCTCGACGCAGCAGCCACGACTTCAGGTGGGATATCCGCCTTCACGCATCCACTAGGCGCCAGAAACACAACCATGAAGGAGACGCCGAAGCCGCGGCGATCGATCCAAATGCAACGCCGGGAAAGGAGTGACGCCGATGACGCCACCATCACACGTCGATGGTGGACCGGGTTTTCACCATTGGATGTCAATGCTAGAGGAGAAGACATGACGCCCTCAACAGGGAAAGTGGTGCCAACTGGCGTCGCCGTCGCCAAAGCTTCCGCACAAGGAACCCTCTAGCACGAGTGTCGGGCCAAGAAGCCGGACCTTGCTCGCTTAATACCGCCCTCGCCGTTGTCCTACCGCCCCATAGAAGCCCCTTCAGAGGGGCATCGACGCGCTGGCTGCTCGCAGCAGCCGTACAGCTACGTCGGTGGCCACCCCCTCTGATCGGGCAACTGGTAGAGCCGGACCATACTCTTCCACGTGTGCAACACCGCCGCACGTCTAGGCCGTTGCCAACCGTCGCCGCCGGCTCTAGCACCCGCCTCCGTCGTCGCCAGCAGCCACGAAGCGCATACCCCCAATCTGGGCACCACCACCGCCGCGTGGGGTGCGATCCGTTCGAGCTCGAACCCGCGCCACAAGCCGACACCCGCCTCGCGTCATGAACGGCCGCCACCGACCACCGCTAGGTCATGCGAATCCGGCCCGTTGCTCGCCACCGCCACGCAATGAGCCAGACCGGCGTGGACGGTACACCGCTTGCCGTGAGTGAGTGGGGAAAGCGGAGGAGGAGAGAGAGACCTTGTAGTTGACCCCGTGTTGCCACGACTTTGGCGCCGCCGCCGCCATCGCCATCGCCACCACGCCTACAGCTAGGCGGCCGGATCGAGCCGCCAGGGCTTCGGATCCATTGCTCGGGTGCCGAACCAGTGACCTCGGCCGTGGTGTCGCCGTCGTCGACAGAGAGAAGGCCCACCTGCCGGCAGCCTTCTTCACGCTACCGGTCATGCGGCGGCATTGTATCGAAGCCGTAAGCACCGCCCCGCGATAGGGTGCTCGCGACCCTCCTAGGTGAGAGCCTTGCCACCGCCATCCTAGGGGGGGCGCTATGGCCTCCCGGTCGCACCTTCTCGGGCCGTGTGGGTAGGCATGCGGTGGTTAGGGCGGCGGTGGCGGCTAGGGCTGTTTTTCCTTTGAGTGGGTGGGCGACACGGGTGTCCCGATTCATCAACCTTAATTGCTTTGTGCTTTGTTGGATTTGATGAGTCATCTTGTTTTATTCAGCCGTCAAAGCGGGAAAGTGATTGGGATCAGCCATCCGGGTATAGGTGCTTCCCGCCTATACATTTTGGACACCTTTGTCGTCTTCCTTCTTCCACTGCGCCTACAGCTCAAGTGCTTTTATCGTCTTGGTCATTTTGTGGGTCTCATTTATTCTCATTGAGAAATAAAGGTTGCTAGCTCATAGCTTTATTGAGTCTAGCTTCCATTGTAATGGTTGCAGACTTGGAAAAACGATACAACTTTCATATCCTTCTAGTGTTTATCATTCTGCTAGGACCTTTTGATCTTATTGATTCATGTATGGAGTCAGTGCATCTTTCGGTACAAAGGGTGGACACAAATATTATGTCATTTTTATTGATGATCATTCTCATTATACATGGATTTATTTCATGCACATTGTTTGAGGTTGTTTTTCATTTACTGAACTTTTATTAAAATTGTTCATACACGATTTTCTACTTTTGAGTTTTTCATTCTTGACTCTGGGAATGAATTTATTTTATGCTTTTTCGCAAGTTGGTACTCTTGTTCAACTCTCGTCCTGCCATTTATGCTCAGAATGGTGTGTGTTGCTGAATGAAAATATCACCATCTTATAGAGACAGCCTGCACACTTTTGATTTTGTCTTTTGTCCCTTCTCATTTTTGGGGTGAAGCTGTTTCAATTGTTATCTCATCAACAGGCAAACCCTCATCCAATCTGTTTGGCCAATGTCCTAGTGAAGTCCTTTTTGGTACCCCTCTCGGTTGACCAAACAGTTTGTTGAGTGTGTTTTCGGGAGGAAATTCCTGCCACTGGAAGTTTACTTTGGCATTGGAGTTGACTCCCATTTTAGAAGCAATATTATACTGTCATTTGAAGCAAAAACTTCAAAGGAGTTTTAGAGATATTTTTGTTATCTTCATTTTTGTCCTGTTCTTTCTTAGATTTGTCTTCTCACCAATTGACATCATGGAATTGTTTTGCTCCTTGATCCTTTTGCTTTGCCTAACTTGTTTCCATTCCACTTCCTCTCTTGTTGAAGTGTCCATCAGTCTTCAACTTCCTGCTTTCCTCCTCTTCTATTAATATCAATCACTGAAACCTTTTCTTGTTCCAATCCTATACTTCCCTTTAAACGGCTGGACTGATTTGTTTTGTCTTCTGTTGGTCCAAATCTTAGAGGTGCCAGCTCTCTCTACTATCCTTCTTCCTGACTGGATCCATGGTTGTTGGGTCCCTTTTGTTGGACTAAGAGAGACCGCTCTTCCACTTGAGATTTCCTTATGGTTAAAAAAACTTGAGATTTCCTTAGCTTCACCTTCCAGGATTGTTGTCAGTTCCTTTGTTTTGATGGAGTCCTGTTGTAATGACCCGAGTTTGTTATAACATAGGCAGTCGTTTTTGGTCACCCGAGTGAGCAATCTTTCGAGATCCGGTATAGATTCCTGATACCTTGAGCTAGATCAATCGTCGAGAACCGACCAAAAGGGAACCGACCCACGTCGCTCCCTTGTCGATCCCCGTCCCCACGCCCGCCACCTAGGGCGCCGATCACCACCCCACCGGCTCCTGGGCGAACGAAATTTGCTTGAATTGCCAGAAAAATAATTCACCATGGACCATTACAAGTCCTGCTCGATGAAGGGCCTATACCTGATGGTTGGTTGGCGAAGCCCCTATCGATGGTGCCGTTGAGGACTTGGCTTCTGACAACAACGTCGATATCTCCCTCCATGCCCTCATTGGGACACAGACAGTCGACACTATGCACCTCGCCTTTGTCACGTCGGTGCACCGGTGGATTCCTATCCATCCACTCCATCTCCACAGACATCGCTTGTCGCATCGGCCTCAACCTGGAGCCTTGACCAGGTCTCACAGTGGGGGTAAGCCAATGTTGATCAGGTGCCCTCATCCGGGGTCTGCACCGGCGTTCCTGTCTACATTAGCATTGAGGAGTTCTACATCGACCTGTTAATGCTCCCTCTCCATGACTACGAGCTTGTCTTAGGATGCCACTGGCTCAAGACCGTGGGTCCCATCCTATGGGATTTGGAGCGCCGGTGCATGGTATTTTGGCGCCACGACCACCATGTCCAATGGACAGGCGCTGATGCTTCGTGCGGGACCACCTTCGTGCCATGAGCTACCTGGATTTGCTGCAATTACTTCTTGCTGAGTTCGGCGACGTCTTCGACAACCCATCTGGCTTGCTTCCGTCATAGACCTGGGATCACCAGATCCATCTCCTTACAGGCACAACTCCGATTGTGGTGTACCCGTAATGCTACCTGCAGCTGTTCAAGGACGAGCTCAGCGACAGTGCGCCGACATGCTCCACCAGGGCATCATTCACCTGAGCACGCCGGGCGCGTTCTCATCGCCTGCGCTCTTGGTGCTCAAGAATGATGACTCTTGGTGGTTTTGCATCGACTACTACACCCTCAACACTAAAACAATGCGCGACATTTACCCGGTCCCTGTCATGGATGAACAGCTGGATGAGCTCCGCGAGGTGGACCTTCACTAAGCTCGACTTCTGCAGCAGCTACCCCCAAGTCCGGATGCACCTGATGACATTCATAAGGCGGCCTTCAGGACTCACCATGACCACTTCGAAGTTCGTGGTCATGTCGTTTTGAAAACTTGAGGAATGCGTTGATGACATTCCAGTCCCCCATGAATGAGCTTCTTTGCCTTTTCCTACGCCACCCTATGCTAGTGTTTTTTGATGATATTTTGAACTACAACATGTCCCTCTCGAAACATCTGGGGCACATCCGTGTGGTATTCAGCACCCTGTGTGAGCATAACTTGTTCCTGAAGCACACCAAATGTTCATTTGCTAAGCGCTGGGTGGAGTACCTTGGCCACTTCATCTCCAAGGACGGCGTGGCCATGTATCCAGCCAAAATTGTTGCCATGCAGTCCTAGCTGACACCGTGGACCCACCGTGCTCTTCATGGCTTGCTTGGCCTCACAGGCTTCTACCGCTGCTTCATCAACAACTACGGCGTCATCACCGCGCCACGAACAACCCTCAAGCCTGTTGCCTTCCGGTGGACTGATGTGGCGACTACAGCCTTCGAGGCCTTCAAGGCGGCTCTCACCTCTTGACCAGTGCTGCAGTTGTTGGGCATCATGGCTCCGTTCATCATCGACTGCGATGCCTTGGGCACGGTTTTGGCGTGGTCTTGTCTGGTCGCCTTGTTCAGTCTGTCCATGGAGCCCCAGCCCGCCAAACTTGCCACCTACGAGCCGAGCTCATTGGCCTGGTGAAGGCTGTGCGGCACTATCTGGGCACGGCCAGTGGAGATAGAAGAATAGGTCCCTAATGCTTTCTCCCCAACTAGCACACTACAACAGAGCCTTTGAACCTTTTAGTCCTGAATAAGTTGTGTACCACAATATAGATGATACAGCTAGGCATACATCAAAGAAGTTTCTAATGCGTTATCACTTCTCAGATATGTGGAGACTTTATTGGGCCGGCGACGTTTTCTTACAAAAATAACGGCTGGCAATAGCAAAGAGAAAGCTAAAGCACAGAGACAAGCAGTAAATTCTATTTGCCAGGTAATATAGCAGTGTCTCACATAGTTTTATATGGTTGATTTTGTTGATTATATGATTAATGTGCATGTGTTACCAGGGTTCTGCTGCTGATATTATCAAGGTGGCTATGATTAGAGTTCATTCAGTAATTACCAACAGAACTAGGGCAACTGATTCCACAGATGAAGTTTCAAGGAAATTTTCAGAAATTGGTGGCCAGTGTCACCTTATTTTGCAGGTGTTTTAAGACTCTTGCATGATACTTATTTTCCTTTTGACTTTTTCTCCGTTTGGCTCTAAATATGGATGAATGTAACTACTTTTTTTTTCTTTGTAGGTGCATGACGAGTTGGTATTGGAAGTTGTTCCATGCATGGTAGCACAGGCTGGAAGGCTGTTACAGATATGTATGGAAGAAGCAGCTTCACTATTGGGTATCACTTTTAATCTAAACTTGGGTGGTTGTCTTATGTTCAGTCCTTGAGAGCATCTTGAAAAGCTCTTTAAAAATTACTTGGTAAACTAATAGTTATGCCAGGTGAACAAAATGAATAGGAAGTTCTATTTCTGCCTTTCTCCAATAGCTAGCTTCCTAAAACTCGAAACCTGGGTGGGAGGGGGTGGGGGAACCACGCAAAAACTGCGTTGAAGGGGGCACCGATAGCAAGCGCAGAACTTAGAAGCCTGGGAACAGGAACATGGCCACGTTCCCATGTTCCAACGGGAACATTTACATTCCCACGTTATAAAATAACATCCAAAGTTTCCGTTCCGCGTTCCTGTTCCCTCATGGGAACATGGCTGTGAGTTGAGGTGGGAGATTCACCAATTGCTTTAGTGTTGAAAGCCCTTTTCTCTCTCTCCAAAAAAAAAAAAAAGAATTAGGGAGTTGTTTTAAGGAGCCCTTGGAGATGCTCTAACCAAGCGAAAACTGAAATTGTTGTTTGCTTTTATTTCAGTACCTTTGCGCACAAAAATAAAGGTGGGAAAAACTTGGGGTTCACTAGAACCCTTCTATCCTGAGCCTTGTTGACGCAAATGGTGAATGTCACTTGGATTAAGCTACATGGATGCCAATTTTTCATGACATGCAAGGGCCTAGATGATGTTTCTGTAAGAAGGCTGAACAAGTTCCAATATGCCTCCACTGGGACCACGGTAAACCCTACTCTTGTTTGATTCACCCCCTGCAGAGTTAATCTCTTGAAGCCTGCCTTTTAACACTATCGTTTCTTGTTCTGCATTGTCCATGTATTTAACTATTGATATGAAGCATGCCTTGAACCATATATCTGCGCGCAAATGCTATTCTTGTTTGGAAATTAGTTTACCTTTTCATCTTCACGATGGTCTCTTTGCAACTTCAAATGAATCAGGTGATTCTGTCTGGTGTTCCTCGGTAGAATCTTCACCATTGCTATGTATACACTGTCTTCTGTCATCGCTGATTGTATGTGAAATCAACGCAACAGTGACCAGCTCCATTACTGAGGATTTGCTATGGACTTGTGGTTATGATTGATGGTCCATGTGGCATGCCAGAAGCAATTATATATATATCTAGGCCTTTTGTATATCATATCACCAATAGATGCTGTCAAATGGCGTGCTGTCTTCTCTTGGAGGTGCATTTGGTTTGATGGATATCCTCATGGAAAAGCGATGTTTGGTTCGCGTACGAGTTGGATATAGATATAGATGTTGGTATCCCTGCCACCAAAAATTTGCTTGGCGAGTTCATCCATGTTTTGTAATCTGTCATTAATAAAAAAAAATAAGGATTATTGGTATGTTATATTGTTACTTAGTAATTATGATGGCAATATTATATTTGATAAGTGTGAATATGCATGTTTTGTATGCCAATTGGGTAATAGCGGTGTTAATTAACATATTTTACTTGTAATTAGTAATTATCATAACAAAATGAGTGTTAGTGCATATTTATTAGTGTATAATTGGTTGTTATTTTTTAAATAATATATAAACACCAGTTAAGTATTCTTATTCATCTAACAAACGAAAAAAATGGTTTACCCTATCCATCTAACCAAACAAGCAACATGGATAACCATATCTAGGAATTCAATCAATTGCTCGCCACATGTTCATTGACATCTAGACTGCTTGCTCATCCCACCATGGCATTGGCCGTCTGTCTTCTGTGCCAGCCTTGTGCGAGCATTGCCGCGTTGAGACCATGCCCATAGAGCCACACCAAGCACGCCTAGTCCTATGCCTTCTTAATTGAGCCCTGTGCATGTCTACACTCCTTGAGTAAACACTGCCGTTGGCCATTTTCTCCTTGTAGCTGCTAGTAATGGCCTAGCTCAACACAACAACCCCTTTATCCGATCCAGCCCCTTCTGCCTTTCTCCTGGATGATTGACACTACTTTCGTGATTCCACCTCACTCCCATCGTCCGCTGCTTGCGCCTCATGTCTTCTCTCCAACTTCGTGCCTTTGTCCGTGAGTCCGTGCTCAAGCCACAGAGACGGAGACGGTATTCTAAATGAACCATTAATCCGTTGTGAGCTCAAGAACACCTCCCACTCATTCCCATTCTTGATTGTTCGTCCAAAGTGAAGTTAGGGAGAGATTTAGTGTATTTGCTTAGTTAATTTATTTCCATCTAGTGGCACTAGTTCATCGTTGGAGTAGCCATGCTTTACTGTTATCTAATGCCACTTGTGCGATCTAACATTGTATAGGTTTGTGTGACCTTGCCAACTAGAATTGAGTCGGGGAGCTTCCACTAGTTCGGCACCTTAGGAACACCTTGCATAGGATCTTTGATAAGGTGCTTATGATAAATAGAAGTGGTTAGTCTTGGTTAGATCGAATAGTTTAACTCTACATTAAATTCGTCTAGCTAACATAATTAAGTTTAGAAAAGACTATTTACTTGTTGAATATCAAACAAGGGGTTACCTAAACCATTGGATTAGCACCTTGATAGTAGGTTTAACCCCCTGACTGATCCTCCTAATCTACTAGGAGCTCGGGAGCTACACATGTCATGTGCACACCCTACACTATCACACAGTAACAGATCTGTCCAATTTATAACCACTTGAGTATCACGACCATTGCTAAGAACGTTGGCATGCTCACACTTCAACTCATATAAACCCGGTAATCCGTAAAGTGTCATGAAGGACCTCGATAATCTACTTTACAACCAAGATCGTACTCGATTAAGCAAATGCAAATCACATACATAGAGTTTGTAAAGTGAAAATAATATTACAAACCAAGTTCACAAATAAATAATACAATACTGAATTTTCCAAATTCGATAAGTTATATTGACATAGTTTTGAAATGGTTACAAACCATAAGTTCAAATACAGATTGCTACCTCTAACAACATCCTCCAAGCAAATGCAAAATGAGATATATAGAATATTAGTTGAGCCCACCGACACCTTATTCACGACCCTCAACAAGGGCAAGAATAGCACCAAGATATAGCGGTTCACCCGCAACTAGGTGGAATAGAACCACGAGTACTCGAGTGTAATAAAAGAGACACCAAAGGAGATGCAAGGCTTTTATTGTGGAGCAAGCTTGATAATAAGACTTTAGCAAAGGGCTTACTAATATGAGGCCTTACTTTCAATATTTTAGTGATGAGAGTCTAACATAGGGGTATGTGAAGTCCCCGGATTAAGAAGCGCGATAGTGCGGCTAACCCTCGATTGACTCTCTGAATTAACCAAGGGCTCGGGGGCTACACCCATCGGGTGCCCTCGTGCACCCGCAAATTAGGGATGACTTGGTAGCCGACGGATGGCCCCCCCCCAAGGGAGTTTCCCATATCAGAAGGGCAAGCCAAGAAAGGCAAAGACCCCGCTCTGGCCGCCTTCGCTCGAGCCTCGGGGACTCCCGGGCCAAGGGGTGCCCTGGTAGAGCCATAGCCCATGCAATCGTCCCAACTCTAGGTGTGGGCGAACACTCGCCCTAGGCTAGGGCAGAAGCTAGATACGGAATCTGTCAGGTGCCTAGAGCTTGACAGGCGCAGAAGCATCACATTGCCGTCCTGTTCCATAGCCATGAGGCATTGTCATCCACTCCCTCGGCAGTATCACGCTCGATGCATGACACGTCAGGATAAGAAACTCCCTGAAGCGCACGAAGTGGGTTGCTCCGGGCCTGCTTGGCATCCCCTCCGGTCAAAAGGAGAAGCCTGGTGTGCAAAGGAAGGTAGGAGAAGGCTGACCCAGAGAAGTGTAGGGTCAAGATGGTGGACTAGAGGGGAGGGTGAATAGTCATTTCTAAAAATTAATCGCACGGCTAACCGAAACAAATACAGAATTAAATTATCGGTCTAGTCAAAACTACATCCCTCTGTCTAAATTCTCAAGCACCATATAAAGATTCTAATATGAGCAACTAAGGTGCCGGGCTAGGTAGAGCTTACCTAAACAATTCTATTTAGCCATGGTGAGGCGACAGCAATGGTGCAGATGGCTAGGGAGGTCCCGTGGTTTGGGCAAGATGTTAATGCCGCGTGGCACGACGCGTGTGCAGGTGGAGCCAGCGCATGGTGATCGCACATAGGTTGGGGTTCCAATTTGGGAGTGGTTTTGGGTTCATGATTGGTCCATGATCCCATTAACAAAGTTGCTATAGCCGTGATATGGTCCGAGGTTAGTTACAGGATCAAGTTTAAACAGGATTTGGTTTGGGAGATAAAGAGTGATCAACTTTGGTTTGTCGGTCTGTTATAGGATAGGGCTGAGATAAAAGGTTTATGCTCTTTTGGGGAATTTTTAAACTATCAAAATAGTTTCTAATAGGGTCTAAATCACCCTAGGGTTGTTGTACAAGATTTAGACTATGAAATTGTAGAATAGTTCACAATCTTATCTTAAAAATTTGGATGGAACAAGGTTGTCAAGACGGCATTGTCAACTATTTTGCAGACAGAATTATTTAGGTTCATTTTAGATTTCCATTATTTTCATGTAATCTTTGAGGCTTCCAAAATTGATATAATAAATGGTTTGTCCAATTTGAGTTGTATATCAAAGTGCATATCCTGAACTTGATTTGTTATTTGAAGAATTTTCAAAGTTTTTAATAGATTCTCAATTTAATAATTATCCAAAGATGCATTCTTGAATTTATTTTACTTAACCCAGGACTCAATTTCTTTCCTATCTCATGTAGGTTTGATATTATTTTGATTTTTATAGCAAAACTCAGAATCACACATCTCTACAAGCAAACTTAATTACTTAGTTTGATTTGTTCCTAAAGTTCAAAAAATTAACATCATTCTATTTAAACAATAGAAAATTATAAGAAACTTAATCAAGCAACCATTATAATGTAGAAATTATGGCAAGATAATTATAATGCTTATGCTTATGCACATGAAGTGACCTTGCTTAACACCTAGGCTGTTACAGGAGAGGGCAGCATAACTGGATGTTGTGCTCTCTGGAAACTGCGGTCGTAACACTCTGTTTTCAGCTTTGACTCATGTGGTCTTGTCGCACGAGCACACCATGATCGAGAGAGAGAGAGGGTCAGGGACAGAGATTGATGTGATATATTGATCAACCATGATGACAGCTTAATCATCCAAAACTTTGATTGAAAACTAACTTCGAGCATTAGATAAGGGATTCTGATCTTAACATGTTCTCGTGCACTCGCAAAAACGGCGGACGATCCATGAGGACATAGAGTACTCTATGCAAGATTCCGTGGGCCCACTGTTCATGCGGACGATCTGACGTCCGGGCGGACCATCTGCCATAGTTCGTACGGCGACGCCAAGGCGTCCGAGCGTTTTTTCAATCAGGGCGTGGTGCTCGCCTAGCCCACTCGCGTACGGTGTCGCCTTGGGGCAAAAGGCGTCGCCAAGGCGTCGAATCCACTGAGGCGGATCTCGTTGCAGCGGGGAAAAGGGCGTGAGAGCTGGGAAAGAGGAGGCGGCAGCGCATGCATACCTCCCGCCAAAGACTACCCATCCATCGACATTTGTGCGATCTTGAGACTCGAGAGTGGGAGGAAAGGGAGGCAAGAGGGAGAGAGAAGAGCGCGGCGGCTCACCTGAAATCGGGCGGTGGTCGGCGACGCCTGCGACCCTGAGTCCACAACTCATGTCCAATCCGCGTCCATGACTTCCGCCCCCGTCCACGGCCGTGAATCCTGCCACGACTCCTACCCCATCTACGACCATCTCCAGGACTTCTCCGCCGCCTCCAGCCCAGTCTCCATCATCAGCTCCACTCTACAGTTATGCCCTCCCCTCTTGGCCTCTCCTTCCTCTGTTCTTCCTCCAATCCTCCACCCCTCTTTCCACTGTGGCTCTGCTTTTCCTCCCCCTTGTTTCTCTGCTTTGCTTCTTGCACTCGTGCTCTGCTCTGCTCCTTTCTATTATTTGTGGTGCTATGTAGGAACAAATAGCTTATAGCTGTGCTCCTTTTTGCTAGTATATGCCCCTATGGTTGCCTAATTGGTTAATTGGTGTGAATATGTGCTTGTCTGTCTGAACTTTGCTGCATAAGAGATGGACAGATGGTTAATTTATTTATCTGTCATTGTGATATGTGCCTCTCTGATTGTGCTGTCCTATGGAAGGTTAGGGTATGTGTATGGCGTCGCCTCGCCACACGCCTAATTTGTCTAGGCACCTAGAAGGGGGTGGAGCGCCGCACCTCACCTTACCGCCTTAAAACTATGCCATATGCGCAAACACAAACTATTAAAGGCCCAACAACAACCGGTGGGGGTTCCTTTTCTTATCCCCACCGGTCCCCTACTCGCCCACATTGACGTCGACCACATCTACCTCACTTTGGACGCTTGAAAGCCCTAGTTTGGTTTTGGATAATTGATGAAACCTATGGACTAATCCTAAGTGCTAAGTGTGTAGATAAGAGAGGATAGTCCATTCCAAGTGGTGGAGCAAGAGGATAATCATGGTGGATGGTGATGACCAAAAGATGATCAAGTACTCAACTTGGAAAAAAGAAAGAGAAAAATAAAAACCAAGGAGATCAAGGCAAAGGTATAAGATATGTTTTTGTTTTGGTGATCAAGACACTATAGAGAGTGTGATCACACTTAGGATAGAAAGCGGTATTATAAAGAGGGGAAATCTTTGGCTAAGCGGTTATCGAGTGCCACTAGATGACATGATTCTTACATATGCATTAGAGACCTAGTGTGCTAACATTTAACCCTTGTAAAATGGTTTAAAAAATGCTAACACACGAACTCACAAGTTCTACACTTTGTGGTTAGCAACTTGGACGCAAGGGGTGAAGTGGTTGTGGACAGAAAAAGAAAAGGAAGCGAAGGTACGTGACCGGACTTTGGCGCCGGTGTGACCGAACTCACCCCGGGCACGTCCGGTCAATGCTGAGATGCGACCGAGGAGGCTAAGTCCAGACCAGACTCTGCAAAGGAGGTGCGACCGAATGCATAGGACCTGTGTCCGGTCGGCAGTGACGTACGCTGACATCTATAGGGTTTGTGCGAGTAGAGAGGTCAAGTGCTGATCGGACTCTAGGTTGCATCGGGTCCTCAAAAATTCTCTCGGGGTGCTTACTGGACTCGATCGGACTCATGGTGGCGCCGAGTTAGGTCACCTCTGCATCGCGTTCGGTCCTTGCATGTGGAGTGCGTGGGAGTGTCTTGGCGGATCTTGTGGCGCCAGCGTCTGGTCAGTGACTGCATCAGTCTACCTTTGATAGTTGGGTTACAGATTGCTAGCCGTTGAGATTGCGGTGGAGATTGAACGAAGGGGACACATGGTGTATATCGAAGCGATCGGACGCTTGTGGCGTGCATCCGGTCAACCTTGACCCCAAGCACGTCCGTCCTTTGTGGAAAGAAGGTGCGGTGGGGAATAACGGCTCATTTGTGGTTGGCTCCCTATTTAAGGGTCTTGGCTGGCCCTTGGCTCACACTCTTGGCACTTTGACATTCCTAACATTCTTGTGAGCCTAAACAAATACCTCTCACTCATCTCCATCATTGATTCATCATCATAGTGAGATTGGGAGTGATTCCTAGTGCATTTGCTTGAGTGCATTTTCTTGTTACTCTTGGTGGTTGCCACCATATAGACGACTTGAAGCAGCGGAGGATCTTCGGCACATGTTGGTGATTGTTCGTGGCCGGCTCCAGTGATTGTGAGGGATCTTGTACCTTCCTCGGCATAGAGTCGAAAGGTAACTCTAGTGGATTGCTCATGTCATTGAGTTACCTCACATGTGGGTATGTTCTTGCGGTGTCCATTTGTTGGACGAGGTTCGTGCAACATCTCTTAGCCGCCGAACCACCAAGTGTTGGTCGACACAATGGGGACTAGCGTGCCAGCAAGCACGTGAACCTCAGGATAAAAATCGTGTGTCATCTTGTGATTGGATTTCTCTCGGTGATTGAATTGTGAAAGGATCAAGATGCCCAAGAGGGGGCGGGGGGTTGAATTGGGCTAATTCTAAATTTCTTTGCAATAATTAAATCATACGGTTAGCCCAATTAACCCCTTGTGTCTAGAAAATGTTTCTAATTGTTCTACCGCACAAAAAGACTTGCAACCTATGTTCCAATCCTACTCTAGTATGGCAATTCTAAGAATGTAAATGACAAGAATTGAATTGCTCAAAGTAAAGAGAGAAAGAGGAACGCGGCGATGTTTTGCCGAGGTATCGGAGAGTCGCCACTCCCCACTAGTCCTCGTTGGAGCACCCGCGCAAGGGTATAGCTCCCCCTTGATCCGCGCAAGGATCAAGTGCTCTCTCTGGGTTGATTCTTGACACTTCGTCGCGGTGAATCACCCACAACCGCTCACAACTTGAGTTGTGTCTTCCACAAGCTCTCCAGATGATCACCAAGCTCCCAATCACCACCAAGCCGTCTAGGTGATGGCGATCACCAAGAGTAACAAGCACGAACTCTTACTTGACCACGACAAGCCTAATGAGAAGGGTGGATGCACACTTTGCTACTCTTGATCTCACTAATGAGGGCTCTCTTTGGGATTCTCAAATCTCAATGACCTCACTAGGACCTTGCTCTTCTTGGCACTCACTAAGGTGTTTCTCAGCCGTTGGAATGAGCAAAAGTGCCCCCACACACGAGTGGAGGTGGTATTTATAACACCGGCTGAAAAATGAACCGTTATGTGCCTCTGCGGGGTGACCGGACGTTCCGGTCATGTTGACAGGACGCTCCGGTCAGTACACCCAGAACTCTAGTGTTTAAAGTGTGACCGGACACGTCCGATCGTGATTTTCCCTCTCTAGAACCTTATCGAGTCCAGCCGGACGCCATCTCGGTCACTTCACCTCTCAGCGTCGGTCGCGCCAGATGATTTCACCTTGGTCAAATGAACTGACCAGACTCTGAGCCAGCGTCCGGTCACCTCGGAGCCAGCGTCCGGTCAGTATTTGACCCTCCATTCACTTCCAACTCTCGATCATATGTGAATGAAGTTTGCTCCATTGGATCTTAGGCATATTTTGGAGCTACCTAGTGCTAGTTTTAACAAGTGTGCACCACACCTAACTCACTAGACTCACCTAGGTCAAGCTACCCATCCATACCCCCCTTAATAGTATGGCCAAAGGAAAAACAAAGTCCTAAACTACTCTAAGTGTCTCTTCAACTCCAAACAACACTTATAACTTGTCCATCCTTAACCTTGTCGTCCATCCTTTGAAAATCGAAACGATTTCCATCGTAGGGGCATGACCACCATAATTGCCCAATTGATCTCCATTACCGTGACCTAACTTAATTGCCTCTGCAAAACACATGTTAGTCACAGTAATCACGTATTGTCATTCATCACCAAAACCCAACTAGAGGCCTAGATGCTTTCAATCTCCCCCTTTTTGGTGATTGATGACAATACCACCTCGAGTATGTAAAAGAGATGAGGTTTTTAACATGCTTGGTTCATATAAGCTTTTGGTAATAAGAACAAAAGTGTTAGACAAGCTTATATGACCCAAGCCAACATGATGTACTCAAAAGATATGAAATAAGCATGAGTACAAGTAATAAAGCTCATTTGCATCGGAGTAAAGCGCGGAAGCAAAGGCAAATGAGCATAACATAAGTGATATGACATATAAATAATTCAAAGTAGAGAGCACACATGTCATATATCACGATCACGTAGATATCACTATCACATAGATATAGTTTAATGCATAAAAGTAAACACATGACGAATGCATAATAGTGTATCACACATAAAAACTCCAAATGTAATAGGTAAGCTAATATATAAACTAAGCTCCCCATAGATACGTCGCTGCCCCTAAGGCTAACATACTCGAACCCTCTCCCCCTTTGGCGTCAAACAACCAAAACCTAAGGGTCGGTCGGCGGGGCTCCAGCGGACGAGTCGGGCGCTGAAGTACGAGGAGCGAGCTAGAATTTGGTGCCATCATCATCTGACCCTGAGCTCTGAGCTGTTTGACCCTCTGAAGCTGGAAGCGATGCTGAAGCAGTATGGGTCGGATCAGGGACTGGAGCTGCTATAGGCTGTGCTGGTATGACTAAAACAGCCGGCTCTGATGATGCCACTGAGGAAGGGAGCATCTCTGTAGTCCCGGTAATAGGTGCAACTATAGAAGGACCTAGGACATGTAGATATGGAGGAGTAGGCTGCCCTGTCAACTCAATGAAGGAAGCAACAAGGCTCCTGGACACTGTAGTCTCTGGCACTAGCAGCGAGGACGTCTCAGCCGGTGTGAAGCCCATCTGAAGAGGTGTGAACTACGGGGCTAGCACTAGCAAAGCAAAATACTGGGACACCTGCTCTGTAGGTGAAGCAAACTGTGCTGGTGGCTGTCCCTAACTCTGAAGCCCACTAGGTTGTAACGCTGGAGTCATAGAAGTGGTGGCAGTCTGACCAAACTAGGGCGAAGGCTATGGTGGTGGAGCCCCAATAGCTGTCACAACATGCTGCATAAACCCGAGTAGCTGCTGCTGATGCATGGCCTGCTGCTGCTGCTGTAGAGCCTGTGTTTGCTGCTACATAGCCAGCTGCTACTGCTGGATCACCTGCTGCTGGCGCTAGAACTCATACTGCCAAGTCTGGAACTGTGCAAATGTAGCGACGGTCTCCTATGCCTGGCGAGCCTGATCCTGCCTCATCCGCTCAAGTATGGCAAGTAAAGCAGGGTCTGTCTATGGTGTAGGTGGAGCTGAACTAGAGCTACCGGCCTCATGGTCTTGTCGACGTGCAGGCATCTGAGGAATGTCCCTGTAGTCCTCGTCTGAGCTGTCACTGGGGTCGCTCTCGACCACCCCCTCCTGCTGAGCAAGCTCCTCCTCCTCTGTAGCTGCAATACCCCTGATAATATCATCCTGTTGGGCTGCAGTCTCTGGCACCTCTAGACGACGGCGCGGCTAGCTAGGTGCTGTAGGTGTACTATGCTGGATCATCTGAGTCAGGTTGTATGTAGGGAACTCTGTAGTAGCACCACTGTACTCAGCTAGCATCTCAGGCGGCCTCACTGTAACTACCCTATGAATAAGAAATGTGATCCAATGGGCATAGGGCAACTGACGGTGACCTCTGAATCCCTCAGCAATAGTATCCTCCATCTCTGATAGAAGAAGATCCCAAATGTCAAATACTGTCTGCTGCATCAGGGAGTTGAGAAGCCATAGCTGTAAGCGAGTCAAGCCCTCGCGATACCCCATCCTCGGAATCAGGGTCCTCCTCATAATGGCATCCAGCACTCTAGCTGTAGGAGTGAGATCACTGGGAGTTCTGCTCGACCCCTCACCAAAAGGCTCCTTGAAGCAGTGGTGGACTAGATCCGTAGGAGGTATCATACCGCCATGAGGGCGTCTGGGAGGCATCGTCTGTCCATAGTACACCTCATGTAGCCGAATGGGCTGCTCCTGAAGCCTGAGAATCTCCCTGACCCTAGTGCTCGTCAGCCTATAATCTCTGCCTCTGAATACAAAGTGAATATATCTGTGCTGCGGGTCAATCCAGAGAGTAGCATAGAATTGACGGACCCAAGATGGAACATATAAGCTTATCCGTCCAAGTAAATCTGTCAGCCCTGGCAAGTAAGATAGGTACTGGCGAATGTGCTCACCGGCTGCTGCTACAATGGAATCAATGTGGCACGCCCTTTGAGATCTGAATACAGCACCACTGTTAAGATATTCATTATAGAAATCCTCCTGCAGTGGTGTGTAAAAGCCCTCTGATGCTATGTCATCCCTCCTCGGCGGGAACCACTGCTCAAAGTCCACAAACCTGAGCTGTTGCACCTGCTTGGCCGTGGCGGCCCTCAAGTCCAAGTGTGTCACTGGAGGCAGACCCTGTGGTCTAGGCGGTGGACGAGAACCCCTACGCTGTGTATCTGCCCTCGGTGTGACTGGAGCATGGGTACGTCTAGAGCGGCGAAGCTATGGCTGAGGTGCTTGCTCTATCTCCTCGGTCTGTTGTCCCTCCTGAGTCTGCTCTACTGGTGGTGCCTGTTGCTGTGACTCCCCCTGAGGCTGACTCTCATCAATAGCATGACGCCATCCTACAACCATGACAGTCCCAGCTGGACCACCATGACGACGCTCAACCTCCTCAAGTGTTTCTCTTGTTGCTGGTGGAAGCTGCTGATCTGCAATAACAACACCACTACGTGCACCTCCTCTCTCGGCATACTCTGCGGCCTCTGCAACTGCGGCTGCTCTAGCTATCTCTGCATCTGGGTACTTGCGCTTCTTTGTTGCAATCTTCTTCGTCGCCTTGCCTTTTGGATCTACAGGCAAGCGAGGCGGACGCCTCGGATCCTCATCACCTGGACCACCTCCGACGTTCTTGACACGAGCTATCTAACAAGGACTGCTACCTCTGACAAAGATCAACTGCCGACTGTCTCTTTCGAGGCTTGGCCTCGATCCGTACTCGCAAGCTTGGCCCCGAGTTGACTGACAACTGCAAATAGGACCTCAACGACACCGACTCGCTGCACGATGGAATAGATAGGATATACAAATAATTTTAATTATTCATCTAAAGATACAAAACCCTAAGAAAGCAAGCAATTAGGCATGAAATTAAAACGGGGGCTTGCTACCTGACGAAACCGGCGACTCGAGAAGAGAAGAGAAGCGACATGCAGGGAACCACTGGAAGACCTAGGGTTAGGGTTGGCTGATTTGCAAGAATCGGCGATAGGGACTCTGACAAAGCTCTGGTGCGGCACTGGTGCGGGCAGGGGAGGCGTTGGTGAAGCTAGGGCACGGCGGTGGTGAGCTGCGGCATGGGCGCAGTGGTGCTGCTCGGTGGCGCGCGGGCGTGGGAGCAGGACACGGCGGTGAGATGGCAGCGCTAGCACGGGGAGGTGCAGTGCGGGCGTGGGAGGAGCTGGAGCACGATGGCTATGCAGCGGCGGAGGCTAGCTCGGCTGCGCTAGGGCTAGAAACGGCGGCTCAGGTAATGCAGCGAGGGAGAGGAATCACGGAGGCGCGGCGAGGTCGGTGGGTTAGGTCAAAAACACGCGCGGTGATTGAGTTATATGGGTCCCCTGACGGATTGAATAAGGAAAGAAGAAAGAATCTGGGTCCCGCACGTTCTCTATTGACCGGACGCTCCGGTGGCAGCGACCGGACGCTGCCACCCAGCGCCCGGTCGATTCCAGTAAGGTCCAAAACCTCTGGAATCGGGATCGGATGCGTCCGGTGGACACCGACCGGACGCAGCTAGAGTCCGGTGCAAGCTTATGCCTTCGTCTTCGATCGATCGGATGCTAGATCGCCTTCTGACCGGACGCTGGGAGAACACTATTTTAGCATTCGGTCACTCCTTCAGCAGTAGTTCACCTCCTGTGAACTGACCGGACGCTAGACATCAGAGTCCGGTGCAGCATCCGGTCACTTTTTCTTCAGCAAATCTTCAATGTCCTCCGTGCTGCCTGTTCCCAATCAAGTCCCAACTCAAATAAGATCCAAATAAACACCAATTGGGACTGATGTGAGTGACCTCTCTCAAACCCTCATGTTTTTCAAAAATATTTTGCCTTAGGTTATAATTCTTTTTAAGAAAATAAGCAACAAGAGGGCAATTGAAGATAAACGACAAAACAATATTCATGCATATGCAATGCAATACTTGAAAGTAAATCTAGTTGCTTGTCAAGTTTGATCCAAGGTTAAGCTTCTTCACTCGCTTTTCGGCGGTTATCTTAACCATGTTAGACAAGCCCTATATGTATTACCAAAGATTAAACATGTTGTATATTACAATGCAATGCAAGGGACAACACAAGCTCATGTTTTAGTAAAGTTGCTAAAATCAAGAACATTTAGCTCATTCCGCAATCTACAAAATGTTGCCTCATCTAGCGGTTTAGTGAAGATATCCGTCAATTGATCCTCGGTCCTTACACCTTCTAATGATATATCATTCTTTGCAACATGATCTCTAAGAAAGTGATGGCGGATATCTATGTGCTTGGTGCGAGAGTGTTGAACCGGATTATTTGCAAGTTTTACCGCACTTTTATTGTCGCACAAAAGAGGTACTTTTTCTATAACTACACCATAGTCTAGCAAAGTTTGTTTCATATAAAGTATTTGTGAACAACAAGCACCCACGTCAATGTATTCGGCTTCGGCGGTGGACAAAGCCACACTATTTTGTTTCTTGGAGGACCAAGACACAAGTGATCTACCAAGCAAATGGCACCCTCCGGATGTGCTTTTTCTATCAACTTTGCACCCGGTATAATCCGAATCGGAATAGCCAATTAATTCAAATCTAGCTCCTTTGGGATACCAAAGGCCAATGCTTGGTGTGTGCTTAAGATACCTAAGGATTCTTTTTACGGCAATTAAATGAGTTTCCTTAGAATTAGCTTGAAATCTAGCACACATACACACACTAAACATGATGTTGGGCCTAGATGCGGTCAAATACAACAAGCTACCAATCATAGAGCGGTAGATAGTTTGATCAACCTTGTTACCTCCCTCATCTAGGTTGAGATGTCCATTAGTTGGCATTAGTGTCTTGATTGGCTTACATTCATCCATCTTGAATCTGTTGAGAAGATCATTTGTATATTTCTCTTGAGAGATGAAAATCCCTTCTCTCATTTGCTTGACTTGAAAACCAAGAAAGAATGTAAGCTCACCAATCATTGACATCTCGAACTCCTTCGACATCAATTCACCAAACTCTTTGCAAGAATCTTCATTTGATGATCCAAAGATGATATCATCAACATACACTTGACAAATGAAGATATGCCCATCAAGCTTCTTGGTGAATAGTGTGGTGTCGACCTTCCCAATGGTGAAGCCCTTCTCAATGAGGAAGTCTCGAAGGCGCTCATACCAAGCTCTTGGGGCTTGCTTAAGCCCATATAATGCCTTGGACAACCTATAAACATGATTAGGATATCTAGGGTCTTCAAACCCGGGAGGTTGATCAATATAGACTAGTTCATTAATAAAACCATTTAAAAATACACTTTTCACATCCATTTGATATAATTTCATTTCATGATGTGATGCATATGCAAGGAGGATACGAATGGCTTCTAGTCTTGCAACCAGTGCAAAGGTCTCTCCAAAATCCAAACCTTCAACTTGAGAGAACCCCTTTGCTACTAGCCTTGCCTTGTTCCTCACAACAACGCCTTGATCATCTTGCTTGTTTCAGAACACTCACTTAGTTCCAATGACTCTTGCACCTTTTGGCCGCTCTTCAAGAGTCCACACTTCATTGCGGGTGAAGTTGTTCAACTCTTCATGCATGGCATTTATCCAATCCGGATCCTGAAGAGCTTCTTCTACCTTGGTAGGCTCGAAACAAGAGACAAAAGAGTGATGAGAAATAAATGAAGCAAATTTTTGTGAGCGAGTCATTACACCCTTTGATGGACTCCCTATGATGAGATCTTGTGGATGATCTTGTAGTAGATGTGTGTTTCTTCTATTGACCACTTGAGGAGGAGGTTGTGGAGCATCAACATCTTGTGCTTGTACCACCATTTAATCATGGGAGACATGAGTGTCTTCATTTTCTACTCTCTCATCTTTTTCACCATCTTGTGGCACATTTGATGAAGAGGGTAGATCAATCACTTGTACATCATCTTCGTCATCTTTAGGCTTGATGTCTCCAACCGAAATGTTCTTCATATCCTCCCTCAATGGTTCATCACCTACATCATCAAGATTCTCATGTGCTCCTTGGGAGCCGTTAGATTCATCAAATTCCATATCATATGTTTCTTCAACCAAACCGGTGGCATGATTAAATACTCTATATGCTTTGGACTTTGATGAGTAACCAACAAGAAAACCAATATCACAACGGCTTTGAAACTTCCCTAGGTGTTGCCGCTTCTTGTAGATGTAGCATTTGCAACCAAACACCCTAAAGGAGACGTTCGGCTTCTTCCCATTGAGCAACTCATAAGGTGTCTTGCCAAGGAACTTTTGAAGAAATAGGCGGTTGGATGCATAGCATGCGGTGTTGATAGCTTCCACCCATAGAGCTTCGGGGGTGTTGTACTCATCAAGCATTGTTCTTGCAAGAATGATCAATGTCCGGTTCTTCCTCTCAACTACACCATTTTGTTGAGGAGTATATGCTGCGGAGACCTCATGTTTGATTCCAACTTCATGACAATAGGCTTCAATGTTGGTGTTGTCAAATTCCTTCCCATTGTCACTTCTAATCTTTTTGAGCTTCACTTCAAATTCATTTTGTGCTCTCTTGGCAAACTTCTTGAAGCAAGATGCAACTTTGGATTTGTCATGAAGGAAGAATACCCATGTATAGCTTGAATAGTCATCAACAATCACAAGACAATAAAAATTTCCTCCCAAACTCTTGTATGTTGTTGGTCCAAATAAATCCATGTGAAGGAGTTCTAGCACTCTTGTGGTTGACATAAAAGCTTTGGTTGGATGAGTATTTGCAACTTGCTTGCTGGCTTGACATGCACTACAAAGCTTGTCCTTCTCAAACTTCACATCCTTCAACCCTCTCACCAAATCATTTTTCATTAGCTTCTTGAGTGAGCTCATCCCAACATGAGCAAGTCTTCTATGCCATAGCCACCCAAGTGTTGTTTTGGTGAATAGGCAAGTCTTCAAGTTTGCATCTTCGGAGGTGAAGTCTACTAGATATAGGTTGTTGTATCTAAATCCTTTGAATATCACTTGTTCATCATCCTTCTTAGATACAACAACTTCCTTCTCGGTAAACAAGCATTGGAAGCCAAGATCACACAATTGTCCAACGGATAGCAAGTTGAAGCTCAATGAAGCAACACATAGCACATTTGAGATAGAATGATCATTTGATATTTCCACTTTGCCCAATCCTTTAACCTTGCCCTTTGAGTTAGCTCCAAATGTGATTCTTTCTTGTCCATCTACTTCTTCATCTAGTGAGGTGAACATACAAGGATCCCCGGTCATATGTTGTGTGCAACCACTATCAATAACCCAATGACTTCCACCGGTCTTGTAGTTCACGTACACACAAGAGATCAAGCTTTAGGAACCCAAACTTGTTGAGAGCCCTTCACCTTCTCAACAAGTGACTTTGCAACCCAAATTTTCTTAGGCCTATTCTTGTTGGGAGGTCCTAAGAACATGACTTTCATTTTCCCACTAGAATCCTTTTTAAGCATGTAGTGAGCATTGAAGGCAAAAGGTCTAGCATGCTTGGGCAAGGGTTGTGGTGGTGGAGTTTGGCACTCATGAGTAAAGTGGCCTTCTTGTCCACACTCAAAACACTTCTTTGGCTTTGGCTTTTGTTGATGTTGAGCTTGAGCCTTCTTCTCTTTGTTTGCCATGTACCCAATGCCACTTCTATCCATCTTCATAATGGTGTTCATTAGGAGCTCACTTTGAAGGTACTTGCCTCTAGTGAACTTGCTCAATCCAATCTTGAGATGTTCTTTCTCCAACTTGAGCTTCTTGTTTTCTTCCTTGAGAGCATCATTGTTTTTCTCTTCCTTGAGCTTCTTGTTTTCTTCTTTTAGCTTCTCATTCTCAAGCATCAACTCACCATCATGATCAAGAGTTTCTAGCACAATAGTGTTGTGGCTTTTGATCTCTTCAAGATCTTTCTTGAGCTTTGCATTGTCATTCTTGAGCTTGACAAACTCATCATAATCATCGGGCTCAACCACTTGCTTGCCCTTGCTACTAGAACTTTGCTCAATGCTCTCAATGATCAAATCATCACATGATGTAGCTATATCAATATTAACAACATTGTTAGTAGCATCATGTGGCTCATTGGATAAATATTCTTGAGCAATAACAAGATTATCATGATTAATCTTACGAGTAGTATATTCATCTTTTAGCTTGTTGTGGCTAGTGACGAGCTCTTTGTGCATCCCCTCAAGTTTATCATGTTTATCTTTAAGCTCTTTCTTAGAAGATTTGAGCTCTTTGAGTTTGGATAACATAGCATCATTTGCTTCTTTAAGCTCAACATTAGACTTTTCGGTTATGTCACATTTAGATATGAGAGAATCATTTTTAATCTCAAGCTTTTCATTTTTAGCTCTAGTCTTTATAATGATCTTAGTGTATTTTTTAGCAATTTAGCAAGATCATCATAAGAAGGTGATTCATATTCATCATCATCGCTATCACTATCACTATCATCATTATGAGCATGATCATCACCACTACTATCATCATCATGTGATACCTTTCATTCACCTTTGGCCATAAGACATAGGTGTGTAGAGGATGATGGCGGTGGTGGCGGCGAAGATGATGAAGAGTCAATAACAATGGCGGCCACCTTCTCATTGTCACTATCATCATCGGATGAGCCACTAGATGAATCAATGTCCGTGAGCCAATCACCGACGATGTATGCCTTCCCACTTTTCTTCTTCTTGTGGAAATCTCTCTTCTTGCCATCTTTCTTCTTGTATGGCTTTTCTTTCTTCTTCTCATCTTCATCACTTGAGTCATCTTTCTTGCCCTTGTTCTTGTTCTTGAATTTGTCTTTCTTGGGCTTTGTGCATTGGTGAGCTAGATGACCAAGTTCTCCACAATTGTAGCAATCCATCTCGGAGATTGGCTTCCTTCTAGAGCTTGTGAAGAACTTCTTCTTCTTGCCATCAAACTTGATACCACTCTTGTTGAGCTTCTTTAGCATCTTGGTGGTTCTTTTCACCATGAGAGCAAGGCTTGCATCATCATCTTCATCATCACTTGAGCTCTCATACTCAAGCCTTGCTTTGCCCTTCTCTTGGCTAGCTTTGAATGCTAAGTCTTTTTCTTTCTTCTTTGTAGAGGATGAGCCATCTTGAGGTGTGATGTGCATGTACATCTCATGAGCATTGATCTTTCCCAAGATTTGTGTTGGTGTAGCGGTGGAAAGATCACCTTGGTGTAGCACGGTCACAATATGCCCATATTTGTCAATGGGGAGGACACTCAAGATTTTTCTTACAACATCAGATGGTTGCATTTGAGTAAGTCCAAGCCCATTGACTTCCTCTACAAGAACATTCAAACATGAATACATCTCATTAGCACATTCTTTGGGAAGCATCTCAAAAGAGTTAAGCTTTTTCATGACAAGATGATAGCGTTCCTCACGCTCACTCTTTGTTCCCTCATACAGCGCACAAACGTCTGACCATAGTACATGGGCGTCTTTGTGGTTCCTCACCCGGTTGAACACATCTTTACAAAGGCCTCTAAATATGGTGTTTCTAGCCTTTGCATTCCATTTTTTGTAATTCAACTCATCGCCTTATGGATGTGCGGCATCCCGAGGTTTTGGGAAACCTTGTGAGGTGGCTCTAAGTATTCCAACATCTAGAGCTTCTAGATACGTCTCCATGCGGATTTTCCAATATGGAAAATCATCCCCCTCAAAGATAGGAGGAGGTCCATCCCCGTGAGACATCTTTCACTAGGCGGTTAAGCCTAAATACGTGAGCACAAGGCTCTGATACCAATTGAAAGGATCAAGATGCCCAAGAGGGGGGGTGAATTGGGCTAATTCTAAATTTCTTTGCAATAATTAAATCCTACGGTTAGCCCAATTAACCCCTTGTGCCTAGAAAGTGTTTCTAATTGTTCTACCCCACAAAAGACTTGCAACCTATGTTCCAATCCTACTCTAGCATGGCAATTCTAAGAATGTAAATGATAAGAATTGAATTGCTCAAAGTAAATGCTCAAAGTAAAGAGAGAAGGAGGAACGCGGTGATGTTTTGCTGAGGTATCAGAGAGTCGCCACTCCCCACTAGTCCTCGTTGGAGCACCCGCGCAAGGGTGTAGCTCCCCCTTGATCCGCGCAAGGATCAAGTGCTCTCTACGGGCTGATTCTTCGACACTCCGTCGTGGTGAATCACCCACAACCGCTCACAACTTGAGTTGGGTCTTCCACAAGCTCTCCAGATGATCACCAAGCTCCCAATCACCACCAAGCCATCTAGGTGATGGCGATCACCAAGAGTAACAAGCATGAACTCTCACTTGACCACGACAAGCCTAATGAGAAGGGTGGATGCACACTTTGCTACTCTTGATCTCACTAATGAGGGCTCTCTTTGGGATTCTCAAATCTCAATCATCTCACTAGGACCTTGCTCTTCTTGACACTCTCTAAGGTGTTTCTCAGCTGTTGGAATGAGCAAAAGTGCCCCCACACACGAGTGGAGGTGGTATTTATAACATCGGCTGAAAAACGAACCGTTATGTGCCTCTGCGGGGTGACCGGACGCTCCGGTCATGTTGACAGGACGCTCCGGTCAGTACACCCCGAACTCCAGTGTTTAAAGTGTGACCGGACGCTGTCCAGCGTCCGGTCAGCACTGACCGGACGCGTCCGGTCGTGATTTTCCCTCTCAAGAACCTTACTGGAGTCGACCGGATGCTGGCTCTCAGCGTCTGGTCACTTCACCTCTCAGCGTCCGGTCGTGCCAGACGATTTCACCTTGGTCAAATGAACTGACCGGACTCTGAGCCAGCGTCCGGTCAGTATTTGACCCTCCATTCACTTTCAACTCTCGATCATATGTGAATGAAGTTTTCTCCATTGGATCTTAGGCATATTTTGGAGCTACCTAGTGCTAGTTTTAACAAGTGTGCACCACACCTAACTCACTAGACTCACCTAGGTCAAGCTACCCATCCATACCCCCTTAATAGTACGGTCAAAGGAAAAACAAAGTCCTAAACTACTCTAAGTGTCTCTTCAACTCCAAACGACACTTAGAACTAGTCCATCCTTAACCTTGTCATCCATCCTTTGAAAACCGAAATGATTTCCATCGTAGGGGCATGACCACCATAATTGCCCAATTGATCTCCATTACTATGACCTAACTTAATTGCCTCTGTAAAACACACGTTAGTCATAGTAATCACGTATTGTCATTCATCACCGAAACCCAACTAGGGGCCTAGATGCTTTCAAATTGGTAGTCATCTTGTGATTGATTCATTCCTCTACACGGTGGTATAATCACCCTACTCACTCCTTTACATTACTTTCAAACTAGTTGTCAAGCTCTTTAGTGTAATTAGTCTTTGAGAGCTTGTTAGTTTGGTTAGTGTGGCTCTTTAGTTAGTCTTTGAGAGCAGACTAGCTTAGTGAGTAGTGACCTAGCTTGATGTGTGCCTAGTAATCATAGCAACTAGAATTGTTGGATAGGTAGCTTGCAACCCTTGTAGAGCTATAGCAAAATTGCATTACGCCATTTGTTGTACTAATCAATTGCTCTAGTGCTTTGTAGAGTTTTTAAATAGGCTATTCACCCCACTCTAGCCATATTAGGACCTTTCAATGCTTCTGGCCAACTCCTTTCGCCCACGTGCTCCCCACGTGCTTCTCCATCATGATGGGAAAGTAAGTATTCGATTCCTTGCTCCAAATTTGCTTTTTCTCCATTGTTGCAAACCTAGGTTTAGGCCGATCTATGCGATGGCTAGGGTTTGATGCAAACCAACTAGGGGGATGTGGTAGAGCATGCTTAGATGTACCTTTGTGCAAGTTTTGATGAACTGGGACGATGTATTTTGAGAGATTTTTGCGATTCAAGTTCATGTTGTTCACTGTTCACACTGTATCGCGTTGTTCGTGCTCTAGCCGTTGATCTGCGCGAACGCTGAAATGCTCTGTTAGGGCAAGCACACACATTCGGGCTAGAACATTTGTTCTGGCGGATGGTCATGTGGATGGTCTGCGGTTCTGGCGAACGATCCGCTAGGACATTTCTAGAACAAATTGCTTAGACTTGTCCTAGCTTTCATCCAATGCTTCTAGTAGCTCTTTAACTTCATTGTATAGGTTGTATACTTGTTGTTGCTTGTAGTTGTGAATTTGTTTAGCTTCATTGACTTCATTTGCATCGATACTCCATTTTTGTCGATTTGTAGCTTCAATTCTAACCAATTTGTCTCTTCTTTGTAGGGGTTACTCCATGCTTCGCTGTCGAGGTTCAGCACCCAAGAAGAAAGCGAAGATGGACTCATCCATTGCCCCTATGATGGTGATGATCCCAAGGATGGGGATTACCAGCCACAACGCAAGGAGTCGTACCGCAAGTGGTCCAAGAGGGCCAAGTTTCCTTCTCCTACTCCAGACCCTTCGGAGTCTGAGGATGCGGAGGAGCAGGACAACATTGATGAGGAGGATAGGAGGGGTCATGGTGGTGGTGGTGACAGTCCTGATGATGATGATGGGAATGATGATGGTGATGATTAGGATGACGATGAGGGTGACGGTGATGATGATGATGATGGGGTGTACCCCATTGATTTGATAGCACCACTAGCAGAGAGGTTCCAGTGGCCGTCGAGGGACTTCCACAAGGCTTGCAATGCCAAGCACGACAGCTAGCAGAGGGATTCCCCAACACTTTTCTTTCACTCAAAGCTTCAGTACTGCATGTTCTGGGGGAGTTTGACAAGAGACCGATGCATAAGCAGCGATGGGTGAGTTGGAGCTATCTTGAGAAGTTTCTAGAGCTTGAGGACATGGTGCAGATGTTTTAGACGTTGCAGTGGAGGGAGGCGTTGGCCCTCAAGCATGACTGGAACATCACGAAGGAGAAGCTTGTTTGGATGACTGGTAAGAGGACATTGACAGCAACTTTCAAGGAGTTTGCGGCTGCTAGAAAAGCTCAATTACACCAGGATTAGGAACCAATCCACCGAAGTCATGCGCGCGCAATCAGCAACCATGGTTGATTGTTACGAATTGAGATGAGTGTTATGAATTCAAGGATAATTTTAGCGCCCATGTCTAATCAAAGTTGATTGTATTTTCTCTGTTTTAAATTTGTTCCTTTTTAAAGCAACCTTCTTATAGGTGTTTTCTTATCATTGTCTAGTTAAATATACTTTAACTACCGGTTACTCCATTATACTATTCCCATGATCTATATATTTATAGTTACCATTACCTTGGTCTATTTATAGTTATCCCCTTTACATTGCATTTATGTGTTTGACATGGAAACAAATGTAATGGTCCTTTCTTTGCATACATGTATATGTGGTGAATGGAAATACATGTTACCTAGAGCTATTGTTCCTATATTAACAACGATAGAAGTCTATACTTTAGACGCATATGTTAAAAAGTACTATGGATAAAGTCCACTTTCCAAGTTTCCAACCTATAACTTCTATGTCAGTTTGTTTCAGAGACCGGGGGGGGGGGGCCCAAACACCCCTAATGCTCCAATTGAAACAAGGGACCACCTTAATACATGTGCTAATTAAATCACATTACGTTGGCCTGTATCATCCCGATGTATCGTTTCGACTTCTCGCTTCACCAAATAGGCAAACAGCTACGCAGCCACACATGGACTCACACTCAGTGTCACTTCATCTTCTACTGCACGGCTACGCCTGAACATTGTGTCCATCAAGGCTTGGTGTCCATTGTTGCCGTCTCGCCGAGCGCAGGCAGGCAGCAGGCTTGCCACTAGATCGCTGCCTGCCTGGCTGCGTCGGCCAGTCTGGCCATCAGCCGCAGCTGCCCTGCCTCTACAAGAGTCTTATTAGGTTTTTCTACATAATATGTAGTGCTTATTAGTTTTTTAGCCTTTTTGTTATAACACAAATGTTTACTTAGTTGTTATGTATACTCTTATTGTGTATATATTTTATAGTGCATGATTGTTGTCGTTTTGAACGCCGCCCCCCCCCTATGTTCAAATCCTGGCTCCGCTCTGCTTTGTTTTAAACCCTAAACTAAGAAACCAGGTATCGGACGCCCTCAAGTATTGAAACCAGACAACTATAGTTTCAAAGGTGGTTTATATTTTCTAAAATAATAAAAATACGGTTTAATTTCTAAAATTAGATAATTGATTTGTCTTAAATCATAAAAATATGAAACTAGTACCAATATTTTTATAAAAAATGCTATATATATGTTGATGCTCTATTTGGAGTTATTCGGATCCTTATTCAGTCATGCTCTTAGTGTTTCACCGCTTGTGGTCACATCTGCTATTTATTCAAATTATTGTTTGATTGCACTACTTTATGTTGACTGCATGCATGAGTAGTTGATTAAACGATATTTGAGACATTGGCTTGTTTAAAACCAATAACCTAATTAGACAATCAACATAAATAAAGCTAGCCATGCACTGCATATGGTGGAGCATGACATCTCTGAGGTTGGTGTCATCTTACACATCATTAAACGCAATCAAACCAGGTCATCTAGGCCAATCTCTATGTTTGATACAAGGCAAAACCATAATTCAAACAAATAATGATCACGACTAAGACCCATAAAACAAGAGGAACATGAATAAATAAGTTTGAAATGATACTAATAGATTGACGACTGATATATTGCTTTTTTCTTAAAAAATTGCTATTGTTTCATATTTTTTTGATTTAAATATATTAATTATAAGTTTAGAGTTTAAATTAGATTTAAATTATTTTAGAAATATAGAAAACCACCTTCAAAACTAACTAGAAGACTAGATTTGTCTAGTTTAAATAGTTGGAGGTTGTCTTCAGAGTTAAAAATCAGATTGTCATATGCAAGTTGGAGGTTGGAAAATAGACTTTACCTTATTTATTTTAATGATGATGGATGTTTGTAAGTTAGATGTATATTAAGGGTTTACTTTAGATTATTTTTCTAATTTTGGAGGTAGTAATTTAGATGCAAATTTAAATGGTTGCTTTGAATCTTTTTTTCATAATAGCATAGATGAGTTACTTTAGATCAATTTTTAGTAATCATAGACATGGCTAATTTAGATGTCACTTCAGATTTTATTTTTTTGATGAAAGTGTAATTGGATTTTTATAAAAAACATCACGGATCCAATGTCTATTTTTTTCTCGATGATTACAGTCTAGCAAATCGATACCCAGACATTTCTGATTTTGAAAGAATTTTTAAAAGATTTTCGAATTAGTAATATTAATACAGACAACGCTAGATTCATGTTAGATAGTTTATATATGAAAAAAAGTACATTACTTGCTAGTCAAAGTTTTGATTTAGAAACCGTGTACAAGGATGGAGTAGCCTATGGTTTGGATGGGTTGCCTTACCTCTTGTTTAGTTCGCGAAAAGTTTTTCCAAAAAGTGCTACAGTATCCGTCACGTCGAATCTTGCGGTATGTGCATGGAGCATTAAATGTAGACGAAAATAAAAACTAATTGCACAGTTTGGTTGGAAATTGCGAGACGAACATTTTGAGCCTAATTAGTTCATGATTGATCACTAATTACCAAATAAAAACGAAATTGCTACAGTAGCCAAATTTCGCACTTTTCGCGAACTAAACGCGCGCAAGAACGGAAGTGATTGCCACCGGGAAAAACACCATGGAAAGCTGGGAAATCCTGGAGGCGGCGGTGTCAGTGTCCGACAGTCCGGCACCGCGTCCCAGCGTGCAGAAAAAATACGTGCACGTCTTCTCCCTCGGCTTAATTTGGCCATTGTCATTGTCACTCCCCCAGGCTCCGATCCTTCATGCCCATGTGCCCTGTCCCAGCTCCTTGATGCATGCCCTACAAATAAACATGTCGTATTCCATTAAAACTTGTGGCTGCAATTAATTGGCGTTGCCTACAGCTGCCTTAATATATTTGTTGTAGTTGGAAATTCTAGGATGGCTATGTTTATTGTAATTTCATCTCAATGGGCATGCAATGCCCAGGTACTCTTCTTCTTAAAATAAAATTCGTTGTCCATTCATGTCGATTAGCTAGGGAGATAATACATTTTTTAGTTCTTTATTTAATGGACGGAAGTACACAGCTCCAGGGCTCTCTACACCAACACGACGTTAATAAGACGATTACTGAGAGGTACTTGGTATCTGAATCCATCTTGGTGTACCATCGTAGCATCACAAATTGGCCCATTTGCATCCCCAGAGCAAGAGAAGAGACGTGGCCCGCCTAGTATAAAAGGTTTTGCTTGCAAAATAAAAAGCAGGCAGGCACGCTCTCCAAACCGGCCATGAATGCCTTGCTTCTTGGTGCAGCGAACGAACACCAGTTGAAAAAAAAGACACCCATATGCATGAAAACGGCGGTCATCGCGCGCGCGCGGCCGTGGATGCGGATGCTTGATGTGTGGTGTATCGTTCCGGGACGCAACTCGGCCGGACTTTTCGGGGGCTCAGTTGCTTTCGGAGCACGAGTCGCCGTCGTCGTCGCGCTGCAGCTGCAGAGTGACCATGCATGTGCAGCCACGCTATCCAGCCCAGGCCAGACCCAATTCGTCTTTTGCGTCCAAGGGGAAGAAAGTGGCGTAGGGTCGCACGGATCCGCCGAGGGATCGCGTAGGGACTGCGTTTTAATTAAAGTTTTATTTTTATTTTATTTGTCACCCGCAGGAACCAATCGACCAAAGTCATGCGCGCGCAATCAGGAACTACGGTTGTTGTTGGTTAAATCATGAGCGTCGGCCTCATCAAGAGACTAGTGTGTTTCCCAACAACAACATCAGCTTCGTGATTATATACAAAACTCAAAAGGTGGTGGTTATTTGTGAAAACTCCTGTGTGTTCGTCGGCATTTTATCCCATGCATTTTGTTGCAATTGTTCAAACAGGCATTGAGCTAGGAGTGTACTGTATCTTGTAGCAGCTAGATCGAGGTGGTTACTTGCACAAAAAAATCTGGAGAATGGCTGGGAGGGGAAAAGCAAGGAGGACAAATTAAAGTAGCTAGATCTCGGCTCCCCCATCATCTTTTCCAACTTTATATGGTGTACCAAGTGTAGACGATATATATCCGTGCGATTGTGCATTGCATGGGTTGATGCTTGACGATGGGGACGCACGCGGCCAAAAGCGTCTAGCTAGCTCTCTGCTCCCCTGTTCCTCCACTTTGCACGCTGGAATGGAATTTGAGACGACGGAGCTTTTTGCTGCTGTGATGGTACTGCAACGGCCACTCCGGCTCCATGCGGAAAGTGCCGCGATCGGTTGGTGTCAGTTGCGCACATTATAGAATCACCGACCTGGCGTCTCTAAAGCCAGAGAGCGACTTGGAGTACTACTAACAACGAACCACTATCATCATTGCCATTGCACGTCAAATAAAAATCCGTCTAGTTAATTAATTTGTTAGATAATGAAATGAAGTTCTCCAGCCTCTCCATTTGAAGATAGTATACAGTTGATGGTCACAAACAAACCAAAGTCATAAGGTTTGCACTCTCATGTCCAAACGAGATAGAGAAGCAACAAGGTTCATCCCAACCAGGGAGTATGGCTAAAAAGGAAAAGAACTAAACTTCAATTCAATTCTTGAAGTTCCAACCAAACTTCACAAAGACCGCCATAATCAACGTCTCCCAGCTTCTACAATCATTCTTGAACAGCGGTCGCTACTCCTAGCTCCTTATGCAGTAGGGACCACTGTCGGATACAACTATTAGATTTGGCCTTGCTAAATACCATATCATTTCTATTCAATCATGACAATCAAACAAAGTGCAGCTGGTCCTAGCAAGATTTGGTTTTTGAGCTTAAGATTTAAGCCATTTTGCCAAGAACCAAACAATAGTTAATCGGGAAAAATGCATGAGTTGTCCACCAGTTTTGGTGCGATCGTAGATAATTTTGTAAAAATGGAACTTTATAATATATTTTGAAAGCACGTAATAAGGCAAAAGAAATTTGCACATTGGACTTCGTGGTAGGGAAATTTGAATTTTAATTCCATGGAATGAGCCGTAAACCCATAAGCATTTTATTTGACATGATATTACTTGGGACTGTTCTTATTGCATGGCCATAAACTCATAAGCATTTTACTACCATCTACATTAATCCTGACTAGACACATTGAACGAAAGAAAAATCCAAGAAATTCCATGAAATTCACTAGTAGAGAAACGGGCTATACTCCCGGTTCTCAACCGCCTTCAGTCCCGGTTTTGGAACCAGAGTACGAAATCGGGACTAAAGGTCCCCTCCTTTAGTCCCGGTTTCGCGCCCGGGACTAAAGGTGACCAACCGGGACTAAAGGGCCTCCCGGCCTGGCCACGTGGGGCGGCCCTTTAGTCCCGGTTGGTATTACCAACCGGGACTAAAGGTTTCTTTTTTTTTTTTTTGTTTCTATTTTCAATTGATGATTCGTTTTGGTTTTCGAATAGGTTTTCGAATACGCATTCTACGCTGCTAATAATAAACATATTCTACACGTTTATAATGTTCGAACATTTTGTACAAACTAAAGTATGAAACTAACGTATATATTATACATGCATATACATATATTATACGTTTTTTTATGTACACATAATATGTATGTGTGTGTGTATATATATATATATATTACAATTAAAGGTTACATTGTATATTCTATCATATTCTTGGGATAACAAAATCACTCCATCTAGTTTGGCTTCCATGTTTTGTTGACATTATTGTAGAACTCGCCGGCGGGGTTGAGGACCTGGTCATTAAGAAATCCTGCTATGGTCTCTTGAATTGCTTTTAGTTGGTCATGTCGTATGACTTTTTTCTTCAACTATAGAGTCTTCAATAAAAGTTAAAGGAAAAGTATTAATATATATATATATATATATATATATATATATATATATATATATATATATATATATATATATATATATATGTGTGTGTGTGTGTGTTGGTCACTTGATTACTTATATATATGAGCAACGAAAGAAATTGTGAATATATGAATATATTTATATAACATACTTTGAGGATCTCTTCAGAAGTTCTTTTTGTGTACGCCCCGATAAACTCGCAAACATAGTATCCGCAGTAGTTGTTCCCCTGTTCTTGCCTCAGAACCCACTTTTATGAGAAAAAAGATCCGGTGAATTGAAAGCATGCATGGTGTTAATTGAATTATATATATAAATATAGATAGTACTTATTTTGTGGCACTTTGCAATGTTTCATGTGGTGATTCTCAATGAAACTTTTCCAAACACTGCGCCCAATAAAATAAAACATTAATTTGGTCTTTAATAATTGTTGCAGTTAAGAGATCGGGGTATATATAGTTGCTAGAGAGACCATATTACCCTTGGATAATATCTATCATGTCTTGGTACTCTGTTTGCTCTTTTCTTAACGAGTCTAAGATTCTCAACCGACTATTGGCCATATCGATGACCATCAATATCCAGTGATTGCTGCATATGTTTTTATACACAAATATGATCGAAATTAACTAGAGTCAACATATATGTATATATATGGGAGATAGCTTAGTTAGTAAGCAAATAATTGAACAAATGTCCATATGATCGACATTAATTATTTAACACTCACTTGAAGTTGTAGGGGAAGAGTATGTCCTTATTTTGTTGGTTCACTAAGAACCTCATGAGATTTTTCTCGAGTTCAGCTTTCCATTGAGGCGGGGATTAGGGTGTTTGAATACGACATTTGGATCAACGAAACCAACATCATTATCCTTTCTTTTTCTGAGTTCTGTCATCTCATATCTGCATATATAAAAATATAGTGTGAGGATATATAATGTATATATATACATGTAGCTTTATATATACACACTTTAATAGTAGAAAATAATCACACTTACAGACAATAGCAGCTAATGAGACTTTTGTCGAGAGAGTCCAAGTAGCATAGTTGGTGTAATTCTTCAAACTCGACATATATAACGTCATCGCCACGGAAGTAATGTTGGTTTCTAACTCTGACAGTAACAAAGGCCTCTCCCCGTTCACACGCCGCCATGTACTACTTGTTTAGCAGGTACATTTGCATACCCAATTCACCTAAGGCCTCAGGGTTGTATAGACTCTTTCCACGTTCAAATTTCTTCCAAGGATCCACTTTGAGTAGATGGTCCTCAAATGAGCACTTGGGCAAGGTCCAAACCAGTTTCCTCAGAAACCGAGCCAACTCCTCAAAATCGACGTCTAAGTCTAAGTTCGAACCATATTCATTACGAACGACAAGAGGGGGGACTGATTATTGCGATTGTTGTCCGAGTTGTGCAACACCTTTCCTGGTCTAGTCTTTTTTGTGCACCACCTCAAATGACTTGGTGAGAGAGCGGTCGAGTTCGATTTTGGCGGGTCTTTTGAGATTCCCGCTTTTTCTCGGTCCACCTTCTTTCTTAGAAGATCCGGAGGTAGGTAGAAGTATGATTTCTCCTGGGTTCTCCTCTCTTCTCGTTGCTTTTTTTACTTTTTCAAAGAAACTGTCCACATCTTCTTTTTTATCGCAGCTTTTAATTCCTTTTCACTTTTCTCAAAAGCAGTTTTTGGGGAATAATTGGATTAGATGAGGCTTTCTTTCTTTGCCGGTGGTGGGACAACAACTTTGTTTGCAGGGCGGACCTCTTAGGAGCTGGCTTCCTCTTAGTCATCAAGGGAGGCGGGGCAACCGTTGGAGGTGTTGGAGACCTCCTTGGAGGCGTTGGCGTTGGAGACCTCCTTGGAGGTGGCGGCGGTGGCGACGTTGCCACCTGATTGCCCGAAGCACTATGATGATCTGGAGATTGAATAATTGGACTTAGGTTGGCGGAGGCCCTGCTGTGTGATTACAAAAAGAATAATTAGGTATAAGAAATTATTATTATTAATCATGCATGTCAATAGAAAGTTTGTGAAAAACTTATTTTGTTCACTTTTGTCCGCACCTATTGTTATGCAGCGGTTGAGGAAGCGGCGGTGGACTAGAGACCCGGGAATAATGATATAGCGCTTGCGCCATAGTATGAATGTTTTCTCCGCTTCTCCTAGAGTCTTCTCCCATCACCTCCTCGGAATGTCAAGAGGCAGGTCACTAAAACCTTTATTAACTCTATCCATCGAGACGCTAACATATCCAAGTGGTATTATTGCCCCATGGATTCTTGGTGTCTTGGTAGGATCTGGAGGAGAAAAAACACAGAGAGCCACCATGATTGTGGCATTCTCTTTTGGAATATGTAGCTCACATGATGTAAATGGTGCAGTGATGTCATCCACGGGGAAACGTAGCATTGCATCATCTTGATTTGGCAACTCCGTGGAAGCTCGGTGCTTTTCAAATGCGATCGGGGGGCTAATATTAATGTTCATTCTGGATTTGATGCCCGCCTCTAGGCACTCATTGCTATTTGCACTTGCTTTATGATTTAAATCCCCGCATTCTAGCTTGCATGTCTTTTTCAGCGCTCCTATGCTTGAAGCAACGCCTCCGTGACTCACGAACCAATTCCTCCAACTCTCTTTGATCCACTGTTGCATCCTCATCCTTCCTTCTCCGCCTTACATGAGGTATCTCTCGTCGTCGGGAAACCATGCTCCCAAGAAATATTCCATCCTAAACCTCTCGTTCGCCCCTTGTGTTGCGGTCCCGAGGGCATATGTCAGTTCATCCTTCTCTCTATTGGGCCTGAAACGCACCAATAGTTTTAGCTTGTAGAGCATAAGATAATCTTTGTGTTGCTCTTTCAAGTTTTGAGCCATGAACCCACTTCCGGTCTCTAGGGTCAGATCTTCCCCATGAGCAAAAACCAATTCTTTGGCGTTTGGGCCAATTGAGTGATTCTGGTGTGATACCCTTGGCAAGAATGTCCACTTCCATTTTTTCCCACTTGGGAATGGCAGTCGCGTAGCCACCAGATCCCATGCCATGGTGGTATACCTTCTGTCGGGCATTCTCTTGGTTCCTTCTCACCCATTCCTCACCCTCTTCCGATGTTTTGTACTGTACAAAATCATTCTAGTAGGGCCTCAACTTTGCGAGCGGGTCACTAGTATTGAAATTGGGCGTTACGTTCTTCTTGACGTATTTCGTGTATATGGATTTCTTCCAAGTCTGAAATTGCGTGGCCATCTTCTTCATAGCCCACTTTCAAACTAGTTCCTTCAATTCATCATCGTTGATAGCATCATAATCATCCGCTTCCAACGTGAAATGTTGAAGAATATCATCCCAAATTAAATTCTTATCAAGATCAGAGACAAAACTAACATGAGGCTTGTTGATCTTTTGCTTCCATTCACGGGCACTGATAAGAAGTTTGTCCCTTACAAGGCACCCATAGTGTTGCACGAATTTCCTTACGTGTGGACCAAGTGGTTTGCCTATCTCGATATTGAATTCCGATATTATGTAGCGCCCCTCCAATGGCTTTTTCGGGCCTCGAATTTTTTTGCTTTTTGCCGTTGTTGTGGTCGATCCAGAGGGCTACGTATAATAGATGATAGATATTCAAAATATATATATATATATAATCAATATATATATATAAATATATATACCTCGCCTGTATTTTCTTGCACAATATTTTCTTGGTTATCTTCAAGAGCCAGGTATTGACTCCCGTCATCTACATCCTGCTGGTCACCATCGGCAAATTGAGTGCCGGTGTTGATAATATTCATCATTTCTTCATCCATGTTGTCTCTCGGGGCAGCCATCTAGCTTTTACACCACCAGATATATCTATAAAAAATAAAAACTATATCTATAAAATGAACTCCTGCAAGACGTGCCACCTCAAGGATAATAACATTTGTAAAAATCATTTCTGTATCTGTACTAGTGATAGAATCTAGCATAAGCCTTATTTAAGTGCCTAGCTTGTTTGAAGGGAAAATCTTAACTGACAAAGTTTAAAGGTTTCCAAAGCGTTTAACACTACTCTGCTTGCCGAGAAAGTTTCTAGTGTTGTGTCGTTGGCATTTTTCATGGCCGTGGCCATGGTCATTGTGTTCTCGTCTTTTACTGCGGCAGGTAAGTAATTCACATGATATTTCAGCAAATTAACAGAAGAATGGGAGTGTACACATATAACAATCGATTATCGTTTATATTTATATATATACTACGTTTGGGTACGTGTGAATAAATAACCATCCGTACTAGTTGACCTTGCTTACGTTATCATCTCGGCGAGCATTTCTCCACCGGACGGCAGCGTACTTGGCCACGGAAGAGCTCCGATTCTACGAGGAAGGGAACACGGTCTTCCATGACCGTTGCCGCTCTCCCTCGTAGAATCAAAGCTCCTCCTTGACGTCTGTTACCGCTCGGCAGAGAACATGCTCACCGAGATGAACACGGTCTGCAAGTTCAACTAGTACGGATTTTCTACAATTTTCTAACTAGTCGTCATAAGCTACCGCGCAAAAAGGAGGAAATGACGAGACACCGGGCGCGCCCGTGCTCCACTGAGCTCGATGGCTCAATGCAAAATCGCATTACAAGATTGCCGGCACGAGGGCTCGACACACGCATCCATCCGATTACAAAATGTTGGAGCAAATAATACATCATAATCGGATTATATATGGTGGCGGCGGTGGCTCACATCCAAGGTGTCAAACGCGAGGTCCAGCTCCTGCAGCCAAAAAAACATGTTAGAGACTTAGACTTTACTAAAAAAACATGTTACAAAAGTAGGCACCAAATTGATGAGCCAAATTGATACTAATGGAAATCAGCAGACTATTGTTTATAACAGCAAAATGTACAAAACAAATGCAAAAGCAAGCATCTCACTATATCTTCAAAAATGCTTCCATTGTCAATGCTGCTCTCATCAGCATAGAGATTTTGTCACAAAAAGTTTCTACCACTTAGGTTCCAATCCAAACTTCAAAGATCATGCACAGATTCTAGATTCATACAAAAGCATCTTTTTTTATGACTTGTAGAAATTGCAGAAGCTCATGATATCAGCCATAACTCCTACCAGATCAAAGTTAGCTCCTGCCCAGATTCTAGATTCATACAAAAGCTCATTTGCAACAAGTCAACAGTGCATCTTTTGGTAATGAGAAGGAACTATCAGCTTCTAGCAGTAGTAATGATGACTTCAAAAGTTTTAAAAGCACTACTTCATATGCCACTGCTTCTAGTTCATCTGTGAATGATTATGCTGAAAGCTTCAATTTAGCAATCGGTCCAGGTTGTAGCCAAGAAGCCTTGCTTTGCACCAATTATGCTAGTAATGATGGTGATTTCCAGAAAGTAGTCTCCAGGAAATCAGCACAGAAAATGAAAAAGATGCAACGATTGGAAAGACCTCTGCTCCTAGTTCTACCAAGGCTGCTTCAGGTTCAGGACCTATTATAGCACGTGAACTTGTCCCAAGAGCTCCATTCCGTGAGGTATGTACAAATGTATAAAATCATAATTCTAATAAACATGATCATCTAGTAGAGCTTTTAATTAAAGGATTTGTCATGCCAGAGCTCCATGGCCACGGCGGCGGCCTCCTTCTTCCCCTCCTGCTCCCGCCGCCGCCAAGGCCATGGGCGCCCCGCCCCAACCTAGTCCGGCGATCTCCATCGTCGTCGGAACTCTAACGACGGCATCATCAAGGGAAGTGCAGAGGAAGAGGGAGACCGGGCCAAACCTAGAGAAGACGTGCCATAGATGTGGTCTGCTGTGGATCTTGGAGAAGACTGCTTGGGGGCGAGGTGGGCCGGGGACGAGGACGACGCGAGGCGTGCGCTGGTCGGCCGGTGACAGCGTGCGCGCGTGAGGCGAGGCTAGGGTGGCCTGGGGGCGGCGGCGCTGCTGGATCGATCTGGTGGAGAAGATGAGGCTTGGCGGAGACAGAGAGGTTTTATAAAGGGAGACCTTTAGTCCCGGTTGCCGCTACGAACCGGGACTAAAGACCCTTTAGTCCCGGGTGATGATGAGAACCGGGACTAAAGGTCTGATCTTTAGTCCCGGGTGTAGCCACGGCCCGGGAGTAAAGGTCATTTTGGCGGGTTGCGAAAATGCAGCCCACCTTTAGTCCCGGGTGTAGCCACGGCCCGGGAGTAAAGGGCATTTTAGGCCCGGGAGTAAAGGTGGTCTGCAGTTGGCTTTCTCTGATTTCCATAAGTTTTTACCTTTTTTATATATTTCTTTTATATAAAAATGCATAAAGTTATTAATTGCCTAATAAATAAAATATTACCAAAAAAATTATAAAAAAAAATCCTAGACTTGGTTTTGCATTATTATACACAACAAAAAATTGTAACCTAAACTCTTTTGTTTTACTGTATGAATATTTGACATAGTGTAAATAATAATTACAATTTGCACCATGCAAAAATATACTACTTAATTGAAATCATTAAAACTATTGCTTTTCGATAGGAAATTAGTTTTCACATCTTATTAACGTTGATCATTTGGTTTTTCATCACACATTCTCCACGGGAAATCCACCGTCTAGCAGAAAATTCATTTAAACCGTAGAAAATATGAAAACACGACAAAAAAAATCTAAAGTCACAATTATTACATAATAGGTCTAATACATCACTAAATATATCAAGCGGGCACAGTAGTTAACTTCTTCTTAACGTATATCCCTTAGTTATGATCGCATCGTAACCAAGGAGTGTCCTCATCATTTAGCTGGATGCTTGGGTCTTTGTTCACTGTGAAGGGTGGAATTCGGTCATCCTTTTCATAATCTTTTGATATGTCTGACTTGTCTTCAATTCCGACGATGTTTCTTTTCCCTGAAAGAACTATGTGGCGCTTTGGCTCATAGATTGGGTCGTTGTTGTTTTTCTCTCTCTTCGGTTTTGTAGACATGTCTTTGACATAAAACACCTGATTCACATCCTTGGCAAGGACGAACGGTTCGTCTTTGTACCCAATATTGTTGAGGTCCACGGTTGTCATTCCATACTGGTTGTCGACTGCTACCCCACCTCTAGTCGCCTTTATCCATTGGCACTTGAACAAAGGTACCTTAAAAGTAGGTGCATAGTTTAGTTCTCATATCTCCTCTATGCGGCCATAATATGTTTGCTTATTTCCATTAGGGTCGGTGGCATCTATGCGGACACCACTGTTTTAGTTGGTGCTCCTTTTATCTTGGGCTACTGTGTAAAATATATTCTCATTTATCTCATACCCTTTGTATGTGAGGATATGCCACGATGGCTGCCTAGCTAACAAATACAGTTGCTCATCAATACTCTCATCACCCTGACATTCTTTTCGCAACCAGTCGCTGAAAGTTTCCATGTGCTGACGCGTAATCAAAGCTTCAGACTTCCCTAGAATCTCGGATCGGAGCAACTCTTTATGTGTCTCGATATACGGATCCATCAAGGAGTTTTATAGAACTGTGTAGTGTGCTTTATTAAAATAATTGTCCTACATACCAATATATGTTTTCTTCCCTAGTGTCCCCTTTCCACTTAGTCTCCCCTCGTGTCGTGATTTAGGAACACCAACCGGGTCAAGGTTGGGAATAAAGTCAACACAAAACTCAATGGCCTCCTCTGTTCCATAGCCCTTGGCGATGCTTCCTTCTGGCCGAGCACGGTTGTGAACATATTTCTTTAGGACTCTCATGAACCTCTCAAAGGGGAACATGTTGTGCAGGAACACAGGACCGAGAATGCTAATCTCCTTGACCAAGTGAACTAGGAGGTGTGTCATGATATTAAAGAAGGAAGGAGGGAACACCAACTCAAAGCTGACAAGACATTGAACCACATCATTCTGTAGTTTAGCTAGATCCATTGGATCGATTGCCTTATGAGAAATTGCATTGAGGAATGCACATAGTTTCACGGTGGCTAGACATACATTTAGAGGTAGAATTCTTCTTAATGCAAGTGGAAGCAATTGCGTCATGAGCACGTGGCAGTCATGGGACTTTAAGTTTAGGAATTTCTTCTCTGGCATATTTATTATACCCTTTATATTCGAGGAGAATCCAGATGGTACCTTGATGCTTGCTAGGCATTCAAACATGCTTTCCTTCTCTTCTTTCCTAAGAGTGTAGCTGGCAGGACTTAAGTAATGGCGTCCATCATCTATCTTCTCTGGATGCAAGTTGTCTCGTTCTTTCAAACATCGCAGGTCCTGTCGTGCTTCAAGTGTGTCCTTAGGCTTCCCATACATACCCATAAAGCCTAGCAGGTTCACACAAAGATTCTTCGTCAAGTGCATCACGTCGATCGTGCTACATACCTCTAGGACTTGCCAATAGGGTAGCTCCCAAAATATGGACTTCTTCTTCCACTATCAGATACACCATTCTTTACCTTCCATTGCAGCAATTCTAGTGTGGTACCCAACTTTTTCTGTCCCGCATCACAAGTTGGGTATAGCAATTTCTTGTGATACTCTAGCATGCGCTCGAACTTGATCTTCTCCTTTTCACTTTCGCATTCTCTTTGTGCGTCACGAATGGCCTAACCAAGATCATCAGCGGGCTCATCTTCTGCCACTACCTCTTCTTCAGCTTCCCCCATTGCAGTATCATTGAAGGCACCATATTCAGCAATAATGTCATCATCGTCCCATTGTTCTTTTCCACCTTCTTCCATTACAACCCCGGTTTCTCCGTGCTTCGTCCAACAAATATAATTTGGCATGAAACCCAACTTCAATAAGTGTGAATAAAGACTCCTTGAGCTAGCATATTCCTTCAAATTCTAACATATGACACATGGGCAGCACATGAAACCATCATGTTTGTTTGCCTCGGCCACACGTAAGAAAGAATGCACGCCCTCAATGAACTCTTGGGAGCGGCGATCAGCATTGTACATCCAATGCCGGCTCATCTGCATTACATGACATACACACCATATTAAAACCTAGAACATAATTAGTTAATTATACAACATGCATGCCACCACACAATGTATTAATTTATGAAAGTCTCGCTACAATGTAGACAATCCCAACTACCACTAAAAAAACTAAAGCTAAAATGCACTTCAGCAGCATAAGGATTTCGCGACCAATCCCAACTAAAACAGACAGATCATGCGTTTGTTCAACATCTATGGGCTTCTTCCGCAGGATCACTGCCTCATCAGCCGCCGTAGCCGCCTGTGCAAGAGAGTTTTGCACGTGTTCAACATACTCTTCCTCCTAGTACCAGCCTGAACATCCAGTGCCATCCCACTGAAATTAAAATAAAAAATTAGAACTTTAATTACAATAATCATGAAAATAAGTATAAATTAACCATAATCATCAAATGCGACAAAATAACTCACATTGCGATCCAGACACTTGTAGAAGATATGGCCCTTGTTGGGACACTCCTTCCTCACCCAGTACTCCATCACAATCTTCTCCTCACACTTGCCGCATGCAATGAGAGGAAGATCTAGCCTCAGTCGCTTTGTAACTCGATGAGAGGCCAAGGACCCGGAAGCAGTTGCCATCTACTCTCTATACTCATTTTTAATATAATATAAATTTCTTATTTTATAAACAAATAAAATTAAAAAAACTCTAAAATTCTCTATATCTCTAAAGCATGAAGTGTGCTATGCATGCTAGAAATGAAAGCTCAATACTAGTTTTGAATAACTACTTTAACCTTCCTTCATCCAAATACGCAAACTTTAAAGTGATTTTGAGCTTAAATGGCTTACAAATAAAAAAAAATCTACCATAAAAAAATCACATATATCTAGTCCATAAAATGAAATAAGCTACAGATGGAGAGTATAAAGTTGGTAACCTTTAAAACCGATGGAGGAATGGAAGAAATCTTGTGATACACCGGTGATGAGGAAGAAGAGAGGCCGAGAACACTGAGCTTGAAGTGGCTCGGGCTCGGGGAGGAACAAGGGCTATATAGGAGGGTACCTTTAGTCTCGGTTGGAGACAGAAACCGGGACTAAAGGTCCCTTTCTAGTCCCGGACGGTGCCTTCAGCCGGGAGTAGACTTTTACTCCCGGTTGGAGGCACCAACCGGGAATAAAAGTTAACCTTTAGTCCCGGTTGGTAGCTCCAACCGGGACTAAAGATCCCCTACAGCAAAAACCTGCCGCAGTAGCCGTTGGGCAGGGACCTTTAGTCCCGGTTGGAGCTATAAACCGGGACTAAAGGTCTCTCTACTCCCGGGCGCAAGAAATACCGGGACTAAAGTTAAATTTCAAGGCGGGATCAAATGTCGTTTCTCTACTAGTGATTGAAATATCTATTCATCGGTTTTATAGATTCAATCATTGTTTATTTTATCTAAAAACAATACATAAGCAGACGCTCACACAATATGCATGAGACCATGACCTGATGGAGGAGGTGAATCGAGTCACTAGAAACTAACCACAGAAATGTGAGTCACTAGAACCATCAAAATATGGCTTCTCCTGGCACCTGCTAACAAACTTGATAACAAAACTTCCATTTGAGCCATTTTATCAAATGTTTTTCATATCACATTTGCTCCACAAAATGAGTTAGAGCCGAAGCCCTCTTAGGAGTCAGAGCCCTACCAAACTGGCCTCATTGTTGACAACAGTAGCCATTGAAACTCGATTGCTTTTGAATTTCCAACATTACGAAAACAAGATAGATTAATTAACCCCATAGATTTGCATATGAATTAGCCACCTCTTTTTCCATTACGATAGATAACACAAAGTAACTTTTTAGGTTTTTTTAACCAATATTACTTACTGGTTGGCCCTAAAAACACCATGAACTTACACGAGTATGTCTTTGAAAATTGCCAGACGTGCCGAGCACACATCGATGGGCTAGCAAATAAAGCATGTAGAATACCGTTTCCCAATACCTTTCATCGGCCTTTTCGTTGTTCGGTTGTTCCGGATGTGAGAATGCCTTTCATCAAAGAGGTCAATGCTCACTATACTGGGTCTACGGTCTACCCAATTAATAATCTTCTTGTTTGGTAAACGCTTTGGGGAGCAAATTTGAGTACAAGCTAGTAATTCATCAGACCAACATGTGTGTTTGTGTGCACCAACTACCGAGCACAAACCTGTCCTTGTTTATTGGAGCAGCAGAAGCGATGCTGTAGACTATTCTCGCTTTGAGCATGCAGCACGCAAAGTGTAGCTGCGTCGTCGCTTAGTCAACTGGCACGTGCTCCTGCTCTGCCTGCGTACCTGTGTAACTGTGTTACCTAGAGAACCAATTGAAATCTGATTAAACATGCCACTCCATTGAGTACTCAAACCATGCGAGTTCTATTTTAAACTTAAATCTAACACATGTATATCCTGCTGTTTTGTTTTGGATTAGGGAGGATCAGGAGTTGGTCGCGGCAACTTCCTAGAGATAGGGCCTCATTTTCGTGGTCCGTGTCCGTCATCAGCTGGGAGGCCGGCTTCTCATTCCATTAATTTCGTTCCCAGTTTTTTTAGATAATGAATTTCGTTCCCAGTTATCTTAATTTCGTTCATCATGAGCTCAGCTGATGCGTGCCTTCGTGACAATGGTTACGACGTTGCAGGATAGCCCAGTTGGCGTCGGTTACAGCTATGCTGAGCACCCAAGCGCGCTGGCCAAGAAGGACTCGCAGGCGGCCGCAGACGTGACCGAGCTCCTCAAGGCGTAGCTAGGATTTTTAGCTATAGTGGTCCATTACTTAATCTTTTTTGACCATATAAATTTAACATATTGATATACAAGTATATAAATAACGAAACACAATAAAATAAAGAGGACATACGAACCTCATAAAATAGACGAGTATAGTTTTTTTAACATATAATTAAACTATTACGTACCCATTTTTTTGGAACGGTGTGACTACTTCTTTGATGCATATAATTCTGAAAATGGGAAGCAATATCACCATCTTCATGTTTCAACAAATATGCAAGAGAATTATATAACGTTTCAATTTACCAAACCAATAATTCAATACTGCAAAAAAATATGCAATTGGAATAATATAGTTCAACATTGCACACACAAAAAAAATATCCTCCAATAATCCAAAACCCTAGAAGTCTAGAACCTAAATCAGTTTTACATGCCAGGAAAAACGTGAGTGCGTGACTAAAGGAGGATAGGGCAGCACCGCAGCAGGCTAATTGGCTTTGGCTTAGCAGTTGTCAGATTTGTCTTCATCTAAGGATTTAGATGCACGTACCAGCTGGGCAGCTGCTCAGTGTTTGCCGTCGTGGAGTCGTAGATGACCGATGGCCGCGCTCGCCATCACAGCCTCGCCCGCCCCAACGGCATGACCGCCCGGCCGCATGGAGAAGAATAGGAAGGGGCGGCGGGGCGCAGTCTAAATGCGAATACGCGAACTCTCACACGATCGACGATGGCTGGAGGCAGTACGCACAGAAGGCCGAGCGGCATACAGGCTGAACTCTCCAGTCCCAACTCTACCGATGGGCTTTGGTTGGGTTGAGCGCAGGGTGGTCCGCGGCCCACAGGGACCATCCTGTAGCTCCGCCCGCCTAGCTCTAGCTACCAGAATATATAATCCATCTGCATTAGGGATAAAAACGGTACGGATATTTTCCGACCGTATTCGAAACCGAATCCGTTTAGAGGGGGTTGAGATCTGTCCGTACCGACCGTATTCGAAACCGAATCCGTTTAGAGGGGTTGAGATCTGTCCATATCCGAGTCCGGATATCCAACATCCGATACCATATCCGTATCCAAATACTCAAATCGCATATTTATGATGTCGATATCCAATCGTATCCTATCCGACATAGTTGACACTATCCGTATTCGAATCCAAATCCGGACAGAAATATGAAAACAAATGTAATATCGGTGATATCCGTCCGTATCCGATCCGTTTTCATCCCTAATCTGCATGCATGTGGTGTTACCTATATATGCTACGTCGATCTTCTCTAAATCAAGTTGGGTACAAGTCACAAAAAAAAATCAAGTTGGGTACGCGTATGTACGCCTTATCTCAGGACGGCAGCGACGGTGAAGCTGCAAATGGAGACAGGACACTAAGCAGCCGCACTAAAGACTTGGACTGACCTGCTTGATTTCATCAACTCCGACAGTGGTAGAGTCGTAAGTATTGACAATGCATTCTCTGTAAGCTCCACATCTTTTGTAACGGTCCAGGATTTCCAAAGTGAAATTCGGATCCTTTTGCCCCTCTGTGATAGTTCCAGGATACATTAGCTATCACGGAGTCATACAACATCAGAGTACACAAATAAACCTATTACAATAGTTTAGGTACAACTAACAACAAACAAAACACCAATATTCTATCATGGAAGCGAAGCTTGGTGAATCTCCCACCCAGAGGCCTCCTTGAGTGTAGAATGAAACCAACTACTATTTCCCCACATCATTGCAAGTCAAGAAATCTGCACACCGCTAGATATGTGCAGCGTGCAGGCCATGGTCAGCATCAATGAGTTTCAGTAGAAAATAGAAAATAAAGGGGATCTGGCGATCCTAATATATTTGGCTGTAGTTTGCATCCTTAGCACATGCAGGAGCGTCAATATATATAATATATCTTCTCAAAACCCAATCCAACCACTCCTTCTCACCATCCAATCATCATCACATTTCACCACTCATCGTCACATCATCCCTCACATCACCCTCATACTCTCAGTCTAAGCGATGAGGCAGCCTCCACACGCCCCTCATCTCAACGGCCTCAAGCCAGACCTTAGCTATAGGGGGAGAGAAGCAAAGCACAAGAGAAGCTAAAAGGCCGAAGCAGCTCACAGGAACAATCGATCCTGACCAAAGAATCGTGGCTATACATATAGTTTTAACTCTGCAGAGTGTGTACAACACAAGATCTCTATCATCGACATTGTACACCGTCTAGGTGAACACCGTTCAAGAACTAGTACATTCCTCACCAGATTGCCCCCAAGTAGAGTATCATACGCCACGACGCACATGCTTGGGATCGTGATTAGGGTAGCCGGAAAACCTATCGGCATCCTTTTCACTGTGCTCCTAGGGCAAAACCGGCCCCGTGCACCTTTTCTCCCACAGAACTAGCTTAGTCTGCACTAGCTCCACAGAACGAGCCCCACATCATTTGAGGCTTGCGGTGTGCACGTTTACAAATTCCCGATCACCAGGCATCAACCCTACCCTTAATTGGCCAGAGCAAGCACCTTCCACCAAATCATGTGGCCTCACGGGTAGCCACCACCACCATAACGCATGTCTCATATCCATCATATCCCAAGAACTAGAACTGGGGCTCTCCATGCACCCTATGCAGCCCTCCAAGATAATCCTCTCGCTCTAGCCGGTATCACCAAAGAAGGCGGGGGTCAAGACAAGGAATATCTCCAGAACTCCTCAATCACCACCACCCACATGGAATTCAACGCTCTCATCACGCCAACCAACCATCCATCCCATGGGGAAGCCTCACGGCCTACCCTGATCCACCATCCACCAAACCAATCAACCATCACATCACATAACAAGGGATATATGTAATTATGACGGAAGTAAATGCAAGCAAGCAGGTAGGCAATATATATGTGCGAGCGCGAAGCTGGGTAGTCAGGGTGAAGAGGTTTTCAATCAAGGCAATCAAGGCTCAGGCAATAGCATGCATCACATACTCTAGCAAAGGATTAAAAGTAAAGCGCTAGCAATTCTACTTTGCAATGCCTAATAGGATTCTCTAAGAGATAAGGTGCTGCCATGACACCTGCGATGTCAAGGTAGTAGTGGTACAAGTCTCCATTAGTTGGTGTAGTCGATCGGTGTGGGCCTCCACGTCTAGGGTCAGCTCCACTCCACGGTCCTCCTCTAGAGCTGACACACACCCAATCGATACCCCTATAAGCTACAAATTCTCACAAAGAGCCAAAAGAACGAAGAAGAACCAAATTCACTCATACATGGCTGCGACCTATGGTCTTGACCTAAGCTTGGTAGGCGCAAGGCGGCTTCGGGTCTAGGTTAGGTGCCATGGTGAGACTAGTTTTGGCATGGATACAGGGTTGGCGGGCCCCCCTTATGTTGGCGTCAAGTTCTCATGGCTTCGGGGGGTTGGACTGCCGAAGTTATGTCAAGCTAGGGTTGGGTAAAAGTGAGGCTGTCACATGGAGGTCTATCTATGCCAAGGGTTGGGATTAGGTCAGTCCTGGCTGGTTGCATGAGCTGTAGGTCAAGACTCTACTCGGTCAGGCCGTGGCCAAGTCATGGTGGTGCACGTGATCAACTTAGCTCCAACAATGGGACAACCAAGGCCATGGTTACTCAGGTGTCACGACAAGACCGATGAAGGGCCTTAGGCTTGTCTCGGCTCAGCTCAAGTTGAGTGAGCGGTCATGCTTGTGTCTAGGTGGGCTTCATGCCTTAAAGGGAAGTCACGGCTGCTATGCTAGGCTTTAGGCTACTAATAATGTAGGCGGGCCCGAAGGCTTGTTAGGCTGAGCCGCAGCTGTGCTGGGGCGACGGCAGCGCATGGTCTTGGTGGCTTGAGTCCACTGTGCAGGTGCATATGGCGACATCCATGTGTTGCCTAGTGTGTATCCGAGTGGTTGGGGCCCAACGACCAAGCACCCGAGGGGCTTCCAATGTCTACCAAGGAATCTTGGTGTGCTCGGCATGGGGGCAGTATGGCATGGAGTTCGTGCACCATGTGTAGCTCAATGTGTGGTGGTCGAGCGTCCGTAGGCTCGACTCGTTCCATATCACGGTGATAGTGGACAGGACAAGGGTGGCGGCTTAGGTTTCAGCGTGACCGTGCTCGACGACAGCGATCACGGTGGCATGACGTCTTGAGCAGTCAAGGGGGCAAGGCACCCTTTGGCTTGGTTAGGTGCACAAGGCGGGTCCCTAGGGCTCCTACATGGGTTGACAGGGGTAGAGGCCGTGGAGAAGGTCTGGCGTCATCACGACTCTGTTTGCTAGACCACACAGGCTATCTTCAGGGCTCAGGCAAGTGGCGGTGTGGCAAAACACGGTCGCACGGCACCTTCGGCGAAATCCTATGGTGAGCGGAAAAAGGCGCACACCAGGTGTTCGTCCAAGGGCTCGGAGAGCTAGGTGACGTGCACGGTGGTACTAGGGGTTGCGTGGAGGCATGCTAAACCATGAATGCGCAGCACTACATGCAGGTGCGCGTGCTCATGGGTCAAGTGCACTATGGACAGAGGGCTAACGCACCAAGGATTCTTGACTCGGCCCATGGTGGTTCGAGTAGGTGTTGGTGCCGGTGCGTGCAGCGTACAACATGCCGAGTGCACTCAACGGGAACATGGGAGGAAGATCCCATCCTCGGGCATTTGGTGAAGTGCTGTCAAGGTCTTGCCGATGGTGGGTTCATGCAACATAATGTGGTGGTCACCTAGTAGAGTTCCTACGGCATCCAAGGACTCATCATGCTCCATCGAGGCGGTTTGCGGGTCAAGGTGAAGGTTTCGGACTAAAACCAGAAGTGGTGAAGAGGGCCACGTTGTGCCTACAAGGTGCTCGGCAAAGTGGCAAAGTGTTTGTGTATGCAAGGTGGCACCTTGGGGCATGCAATAGTGGCAAGCCAAGGTCTCATCCGGAACGTGCATGTCCGCGGCGGTGCACATGGTGTGTGTGTAGGGTTTGAGCAGCCGAAACACACCTTTGTGCTTCCCAGGTTGGAAGGCGAGGGTCGGCTTAGCATAGGTTTAATAGGGAGAGGTCTAGGTATTGTGGACGACCTCCAAGAGTTTGGTCACGGATGTGGCTAGGCCATGGCGTTCTCGGTGCACTCGGGTTCATGGTGGCCGCAACAGTGCGGACAAGGTCTCGCATAAGGGATAGTGGGTGGCGTTGGTGCCCTATGGTTGTGACGCGAGGGTCAAGCCAGGGTGCTTAACAGTGCGGTAAGAAGATGCTCAAACTGGTGTCGTCTAAGGCGTGAGTGCCATGGATGGACATAGTGAGTGCAAGGTGCATGTGCGGTGCGTCTATGAGTGCCAATAGCACACAGTCAACGAGGTCCCTGTAGAAAATCACCACTCGAAGGCTAGACACATGGAGGGGTCATCGGCCTTGGGTCGGTAAGAAGTAGGGGTTGGAAAGGTTTGGCTTTTGGTTGTCTCACTGAGGGCTTGCAGATGGTAGGTCGCTTGACGCGAGTAGGGCTCATTGCCGACAGCACAACTATGTTGTCGTAGTCACTCGGCGGGGTTCGGTTCAAGGCTTGCCATAGGCGAAGTAGGGGTTGGTCATGCTTGTGGTTCGTTCATCGGCTTCGGTCCTCGGTTAAGGCGATGCTAGCATTGTGGAGGTGGTCGTAGAACGATCCTCACAACATGGGCAAAGGGGTTAGGAACAACAATCGACATCCAAAGGCAAGAGCTTGGTTATGAAGCTAGGCTTACCCATGGTGCAATGAAGGCTGAGGCTTGTTGGTGATGTTCACGGCCAACTGAGGCTTGCTTCGGCCTTGCTATAGCCTACAACGAACAAGCAATAGCTAGCTACGGCCAGCAGGAAGAGGCTGCAGCCAGGCCACACATGGCTATGGCCAAGCTACAGTCAGCTGTAGGCGGTCAGAGGCTCAGGGTCAGGGTCCAGGTTGAAGTAGAGGGTGCCAGTGCGGTCTGGGTGATGCCGTGGTGGCCGGTGGTAGAGTAGGAGGTGGCTAGGACGGAGCAGGTCGCTGCTGGGTCATCGTCTTAGTCACGATGGGCAGGCTGAGCTCAGGTGAGGCTTGGTCATCGCCGGCGGCGTAGAGGCAGGGCGTGGACGTCGGTGAGGTCGAGGTGGCGCAGAAGGGGCTCGGCACTATGATAGAACCGTCCAATTTATAAGAGCACAAGTAGAATGGTAGCCTACAAAGCAGTCGCACTATCATACTTGAGCCCATATAAACCCGGTAGTCCGTCGAGTACCACGAAGGGTCTCGATTAATCACCAACATACAACCAAGATCATACATGATTCAACATACATGCCACATGTTACATAGAGTTCACAAATACATTACCATACATCAGAGTACGATTAAAGTTATTACAACTCAAGTTCCAAATAAGGTAGTCGCAGAAGCAAAATAGTTTTAAAACCAACATCTCACACCATTGTTTAATACAAACTAGTTTGTGATCACCACCCACAAAAGCATCACAGAAAAGATATATAAATAGAAGTGCCTTGCCCTGGCTTACTCCTCTTCCACTACGGGCGAGAAGCAGTTCTTACAATACCCATGATACACTGTGTTATCTGCAACAAGTGGGAAATAAACCATGAGTACAAGAAGATACTCAACTAGATTTACCCGTCATAAACCAAAAATAAAGTGACTCCAAGGATCATGCAAGGCTTTATAAGTGGAGCTAGCTTGACAACATTTTGCATAAAAGCCACTAGTTGAGCTATACATTTTGTAATTTGGTAACCAAGTTGATTATAGCTATTTATCTCTAGATTAGTAACTAACCTATGCCAAACATGCGGGATATCAGTAGTAACATACAATAGTAACCATAGCTAGTGTAATATTTTCCATGTTCATCATAACCATCACATCCATAGTTTAATTACTACGATGAAGGGCTCCGCCAACTTTCTCACTATCCGAGAGAGACGGCGATTCGAATCTGTTGCAACCAGCTGGGCAGTTATTCCTAACATAGACCTAGACATACCTGCGCCAAGGTAGTCTTAGGTCACCTTTGGTACAACTCAGGTACACATTTCATGGGTTCGATCAGCGCCACACAACCAGGGACAACCAGCTGCCAGGACGATCAGGACTACACTGCCCTTGGGCTCACGTTTGGCTCCCCACACGTCCTTACTACCATCCAGAGTGCGCACTTTGACAGAACAAGGCCTGGCCTGAGTTGAGTTACTCAGCTTCGTGGTCGGAACGAGTTATCTGGCCAGCTAAGTGAGAGGCATGCGTTCAAAATGACCAGAGGGCCTCCAACGATACAATCCTTAATCGACACAGACGGAATCACATGAGTCAACCTACACATAGACTCTGCCCGACCTCCAGTTACATTATCCCATGGTTCTTTTCCATGATAGCAAATATAGCTAACCGTGCTCTGGTATCCACCTATATCTCGCAGGTGATAGGAAATCACCTGACTTCTACCGGTCTAAGCATGGCTAAGCATATATTCGATCCTGGACCTACATAGGGTTTAAAGTATATATCTAAACAAGGTAGTTCTATGTATCAAGTGTTTCCAAATCAACTCTTATAACCTAATGCATCAAACATAAATGACTCAAGTGATATTTTATAAAACATAGGAGGCTTAGAATTCTCCGGGGCTGCCTTTCAGGAAAGAAGTGGGTCAGTGGACAGGGAACTCTAGAAGTTCATCTGGAGCCTGCTCCTCGCCTTCGGTAGCGTGGGCTGGGGTGTCTCCTGATTCTCCTCCTCTGCTTTGAACTCCAAGAGGGTGATTTCTTCGGGCGATCCTATATGCATGAGCACGAATAAGATATCATGGATGCATAGGTAATGACATGGATGATATGATGAAATGCATACTCATGAGTATTCTTAACAGCAAGGTATTAGGGTGATAACAAGATTAACTTTTTTTACTGAGTAGGTGCACATCTCTTCTCTAGTAATTAAACAAATGTGCATTTAAGTATTTTCTAGACTTCAAGACAGCAGCCACTTGTTTTGACCATAACTGGACTTTTACATATCCAAACAATATGGTTGTGGACTTTCTAGAAATATTATGAAATTACCTACAATTTTATTTTAATCATCTTAAGGTGATTCAGTAGCTATCTAGGTAAAACAATTCAATCTTTTGGATCTATCCAGAGGATAAGCAAATCTAGCAGCAGATTTCTAATAGCTATAACTCTTAAACCATTAGGCCTATGGCTATGAAATTTTAGGACAAGCTATATGAACAAGTTATCTACAACTTTGTTATTAACAATTTTCACAGAAGAGGTCATTATCATCATGAATTTATCAACACAACAGAAACTACTCATACAGCCATTTAGTTGAATTATAAAGCAATATTTAACTAGCTGCCTATAACCAATTACTTCTAAGCACAACTATTCATCTCAACAAATCATATGCATCACAAAAAACATCATGGTTAAGCCAAACTAATTTATTTATATGTATTTATTAATTTCCTTATATAATAAGGTGATTTAAAGGATAAATATTTCCAATGCTCAATAAATTCTGAGACAATTACAGTAGCTTACATATGTACCCAGTGGTCTACTATACAAATTTCATGCCATTTGGATAAGTATAGCAACATCTACAAAAATGACAAGTTGCATAGACTTATTTTAGCAAAAATAGTGAAAAGTGTCAAACAACAGATTTCATATTTTTCTTACTTTCATCCTAGCATAAGAACACTGTACAAAAATTTGCATGATTAAACGTTATATATTTTTACCCCATTTATTTTTACTAGAAACTAGCATTTATTTAAGATTAAATAGGAAGACCATATTCCAACTATGCCTACTATAGATTTAACATTTTTCCTATCTAGACATGTAAACCCAAGACCAGCAAAATTGGAATCATAATTTTTGAACTTCCCTAGCTCAAGATATGCATTTTACAAGATAGAAACAAATTTAAAAGCACTTATCTAGCTTCATTTAATTCCCCTAGAGAAATACACCAAACAATAGGTTTCATATTTTTATTAAATATCACACTTCATGATTAATCCAAAAAAATTGGTTTACACAAATTGGATACTCCTAGGTCAAGATATAAAATTTTGAAGTTTGCATGCAAATTTGTGAAAATAAATAAAGAAAATCAAATTCTAATTCGGGCCCAGCAGCTAGGTGCACCCGGTCTAGTGCACCAGGAGGCGCCGACAACTGGGCCCCATGGTCAACGGGTCCCACACGTCAGTGACACAGGAGTAGAGAGCGATGTTTGATCGGCTATATCTCGTCGTGCCTATATCTCACATGTACTGGTGCCCTTGGTTGGCTCGGCGGATCGCCGGCGGCCATGGTGGCGTGGCAAGGGTGTGCGGCGGCGGGCTCATCCTCTCTAGTGATGGCATGCCTAGGCGAGGTTGGCTACAGCGTCAGGGGGTCCTAGTGGAGCTCTAGGGTTAGGTGTAAGCTACGACGGAGCGGCGGTGTGCTCCAGCCACATGCATGGCGGCACGATAGCATGAGCACGGTGGCGGTGAGGTGCCGTTCTGATGAGACGGTGGTTGGTGATAGGTCTCCATCTTTGGAGTAGGCACTAGGGTTCATCGCGGTTCAGAAACAAACACAGTAGGGGGAAGGTGGAGTCTTAAGAGTGACGGCCACGGCGAGCTTGAGCTTGCAGCCATGGCGGGCGCGCTCGGTGCGGTGGCGCGTTCCCGCGTGGTGGCGGTGGTAGTGCACTACACCATAACCTACTTTTCCCTACAGTTATGTGTTGGTAAAACTAGGCTTTTGACAACACATAAAGTGTCGGCAATGATATACCTTTTTTAGGGTCACCTTAATTGTCGCTAATAATAGTGTAAGGCTACACATTATGTGTCGGCGTTTGTCCTTCCAACCTAAAAAGTGTCGGCGAAAGTTTTAAGACAAACAAACTGTCGTCGTAGCCTAAGCAAACCACTGTCAAAGTGTCGTCTAAGGCTGTGCGCCAAAGCAAATAAGATGATAGTGTTGGGCGGGACACCGAGGGCCAAAAGAGGTGTGCGCAGGAGCTAAAATGCTAAATGTTGAGCCCACTAAAATAGGCTGCCTCAGAACCCATCCCCATTCATCTCTCCTACTCATGCGACTCGGGGAAAAACCCCGCAGCCAGCAGAGAGCGACGCCGCCAGCCACCAGCAGATCCTGACTCGGCGCGCCACCAGGAGGGCTCCTCCGACCGGACACCGCAGGAGGGCTCCACGGGCTAGGCGCCGTCAGTAGCCACTGTCGTCGTCTCCCAATAACGCAGCAGCCAGACTCCCTGGCTGGAGCCCCGCAGCCCCCTCCCCAGGCCCCCATCGTCGAATCCAATGACGCCGCCACCCCAGTCCCTAGCCCCCCATCCCCCTCCCCTAGCCTCCCAAGCCCTGCCTCCCAAGCCCACCGCCCCCAAGCCTACCGCCTCCCAAGCCCGCCGTCGCCCTAGCCCACTGCTGGCCAGCAAAAAGCGGTGCCGCTGCCGCATCCTCATTCCCCTCTGCATCTAGGTGCGTCATCTCCGCATCCCCTTCCTCTCATCCCTATTCCCCTGCGTGCTAGGTTTGAGCGTGTTCTTGATCCTTTCCCGTCGGTTTGAGCATGCTGCTGTGGCGGCCGTGACCAGCACCGGAGATCTTCGCGGCTGTGATCTTGGAACGAATCCAACTCCAAGGTGAGATATTCGATCTGCCGTCAAATACGCCCTCTTTAGTATGTAGTTTTGCTCCAGCAGATGTGCACTCTCTGTTAGATGTGCTTTGTGTTTTGCAAATGTCTATTTGCAGGAATTATGCTGAAGATTGAATGTAGAATGGATTTTTTGAAATATTGCCGGTGCTATATAACATGGTATGCCAGTGGAGGGTCCAAAAGTCAAACCTTTTTTCAGAATTTGTTGGGATCTGGGTAGTTGATTTTATATGAAGTTTTTCATTAGTTTATCTTGCTATGTACATGTAGTAATTGGACATATTGCAGTCTTTCTTGAAATGTCTGTTTGCGAGGCAAGGTTAATTATAATTAGTCAAGAGTCTTATTTGCAATTGTTTGAGTAATGCAATGATTAGTTATAAGGTATGACTCTGAAAATCCTAAGAACTGGTACAAAATACCAGTGTTACAATCTAGTATGGACCACTGTCTTATCAGTACTGCTGCATATTTTTTTCTTCAGTTAAATAGCTCATCATCGGATTCAAAAGCACTCAGTTCGCACTCAGTTTTAGTTTCCTCTGTTTCTTCAGGTGAAATGATGTCATTTTGACTAGTTCAGTAAATTCTTATACATGGCATTCTTGTTTTGATTAGTGGTTTGGTCTGGCATTCTTATACATGGCTTGCCACTAACACCCTTCCCCAGATTCTTGAAACTCCTAAGGAAGAAATGATTTCCCTAGAAATATTCGGGTGAGTTTATTGTCCAAAAGATGCACTAATTATGTCGCCATGTTTTTCACAATCAAAGCAATTTTCATCTTAGTTTCCATTTCAAGTGGAATGTCTAAGTACACTAAGAAATTACTCTGAGCTTGAATACTTAAACTCTCTCATGTAGTTTCCATATTATAAAGATATAATTAAATGCAATACAGTTTCCATATTATATTTAGCTAGCAGCAACACTTATATTCACTTTCAGATTAGACCAAAGGTGTGCTATTATTCTTTTGACCACTAAATTAGGAGATTGTTGTGATAGCTAGATCCATCAGTGCAATCCAATGAAGCAGAGGAAGCCATAACTATTTGTTAATTGCATTGGTTGGTGCGAATTCTGAGTTTTTAGATAAGTGAAAACTCTGCAGTAATTGTAGTTCCTCTGCTATCCTCGTCCATGTCTTTTTGCATAGGGTGATCGTGATTCTGCAAATTGCATTGGGTTCTTTGTTTACCTGTTGATGATGTGTGAGAAAATCTCCTAGTGCTCTAGTCTCCAATCCCATATTAATGATTGATGAAACCTATTCCCTGGAGATCATATCATGTGGGTGGATTAACATAAAATTTCACTCTACCATATTTCAGTCTTCCATAGAACATGCAGTCCCTCTCATGTGTGCTTTTGGGTAGATCATGACGAATGCTTTACTTCAAGTTAAAATAGCGCATCAGATTACTTGGTTCATAGGAGATGCATGCTGGCTTAATATACTTAAGTTTACACACAACAGATAAAATATTTCAGAGGAAGATAAGCTTTCGGAACAAAGCTTTGCAATTTGTAGATGGTTCTCAGTTTCATCTGGTTCTAAATATTCTGATTATTTTGGAATTTTGCATACTGTGCATTTCATATTAGGAGAAAACGGTGTTGGGTTATTCCTCAGAAATGCTGAGAATACTCTTGTTTTCCGCGTGGATGTGTTGAAAGCTGAACTAATTTCTATGAAGAAGGTACTCTTGTTTTCTTAAAGAAAAAAAAAGTAGCTGTAAGCTGATTACCAGGTTGACCCTAGTTTGGTATCTTAAAATTTAAGTATATGTTGTAGCTTCATTGTGAGGTAATAATATTTTTCTCAGCCATGTTAGTTACATCCAAGAATTTGGCTGTTCACTAAATTTCTTGATAATTTTGTTGTATTAGAACCAGACGTGAAATCCTAGATTGGTACATGGAGTTCATGAAACAATTAATAGAAAATGCTACTTTTCCTATACTGACATTTGTTTCTCTCGTGAGCAGGTCTTGTATGAGACATTGATTCGGTAAGATGAGCTGCTTGCATATATTGACCAACAACAAACAGCCAAATTTTGTGTAAGTAATGGCCGTTCGTATAGTTTGCCTTTTCCTTTCAAGAGCATATCATTTTAATGCTTCCCTCTTCTAGTCAATGGTACCAAGTACGCAATCTCATATTTGTCCATCCATCATTTGCAGCGGCAGAAGTTCTGCTTCTCAGGGCCTATTTGGAGGGGCTCTGGCAGCCCTGGCTCCGAGCACTGTAACAGAGTATTGTGGCGGAGCCACCGGACCCTTAGAACGCTGGCTCCTCCGCTTTGCAGTTGTATTTTGCCGAAGCCTGAACCGGCCAGCTCCGCGTTACAGTGCTGTACAGTGTGCCTGTGTAGGGAGCTGGAGCCGGCGAGAGCGGGTGCCAAACAGCCTCGATGTACTGGAGTACCTGCCACCTATTTTCTTCTCTTTGGAGATGGCATGCTGCTATTGTGGACGCATTATACTTGCAAATATCTTGGTATTTTTTTTTCAAATATCTTCGTATTTTGTTGCAGTGTAAAGAATTACAATTTTTAGAAATAGATAGGATTGACGAGCAGGGTGTATGTATGGAAGATCTAATATATTATTTATACAAAAATCAAGTGAATTTGTTCAGTGTGATGCCTTCTATATGAGCAAAAGTGGATTTGTCAAATTATTTTAATTGTAATTATATCTATGCAGTTTTGCCGACAGTTTTTTTTGGGCATGGTATGGTTTGTAAAATACCTGGAAAATGGTTTGGCCAACATACAAACTATCGGGAAAGGTCTTAACTGTCGGCGTAGGTCTTAACTGTCGGCAAAAGGTTAACTGTCGGCAAAGGTTTCAACTGTCGGCGTAGGTAGACCATTTGCCTACATATAAAGTGTCGGGGATTCTGTTAACTGTTGGCAAAAGTTTCGCCAACGGCTTCTAGCGCGACTGTTTCTAAACTGTCGGCAAAACTTTTCGTGGGAGGTTACCTGTCGGCAAAGGTGCCCTTTGCCTACAATAGAAAGTGTCGGCAAAAGTATGTTGTGTTATAGTGGCGACTAAATCGACTATGTCGTGAGCTTCTGTGACCTAAGGCGATGATGAACCATGGGAGAAGGAGGTAGGAGGAGCAGTAGAGAGGGCTGGCCATGGCGAGCTTAGAGCTCGGTGGCACTCCGTGGCCATGGCGGCGACAACAATGCGCAATGCGGCTTTACCTTGGCTCGGATGGTGGCACTGGCGGGTTGGGAAGGTAGAGGAGATCATGGTGGCGGAGCTGTGGGTGTGATGGATTTGATGGCGGTGTTGTGGTTATGGTTTGCGAGTGTGGTGGAGGTGTGCGGCGGCGACGTCGAGCACGGCTCCACTCGGCGAGCTAGCGAAAGGGAGAGAGCCGAGCGAGAGAGTGAGAATGAGCGAGCGCAGCGGCTTCGCCTCCCTTTTCTCCCCCTGCTGGCCTCACCGGCCGGGCCAACGTCGGTGAGGGGCTGCCCCGCGGCACGCGCGGCCTGGCAATGGTCGGCCACAATGGGCTCAGCCGGCCGATTCAAATCGGCCGTCAGGCTGATTGACAAGACATCTTCGTACCACTGTTACTCCTAATCCGTGCAGAAGTAGCGAAAATTCCATTACTAAGAATTGTAGAGGTACACGTGATCTCCAACTTTGCTTAAATGAGCTTGGTCTAATTTGAGCTGGTTTTCAAATTGCAAAGCTTCAAAGTATGGTACATGAAACTGCAAATCAGTTCTTAGACTTAGAAAATTTCTTTTCTAAAAACAGCATCTGATTGCTACTTTGGAGCTATTTGTTGACTATGTTAGGCACTGAATTAGCTCATGACCCTTAAATAAAATTTGTTACCCATGCCAAGAACTACAACTTTTATTAAGGGTGCATTGCTATGCAAACACTCTATGCTATAGTTTAACTTTGGTCAAAGTAGGATCATGAAAATGAGATTATGAGTAAACTAGGACTTAGAAGCAAAATTGGCCCATGTCATGAATACAAACATTATTCCATTTACCATCCTAGATGTGTCTAAGGTGTTTTTGTGACCTCACAACCATCTCTTGCATTGGTCGCACATGATCACAAGCATATGAATGTATATAATCAACATCACATATGATAATATGTAAAGAATAAGATGAAATTCCATATGCTCATGCTCATGCTCATGAATGCTTGGATGATGCTTGTGCTCATGAAATGCAAGGGTCAAATGCAATGCTTAACACTAGGGTGTTATAGCCCCTCCCCATTATAGAAATCTCATCCCGAGATTTGAAAGACCTACCATTTTTCATAAAAGGCGGGATAAACCTCACGTAAATAATCCTCCTGTTCCCACGTGGCATCTTGTTCATCGTGGTTATTCCACACCACTTTGTAGAATTTAATAACCTTGTTCTAGGTTACTCTTTCCATTTCTTCCAAAACTTGTATCGGTTTTTCCTCATAAGTCAATTCCGATTGGAGCTTAATATTGGTGGTTTCAATAGCTTCATCAGGTACGCGAAGACATCTTTTAGCTGAGAAACAAGGAAGACATTGAATATAGCTTGCATCTCTAGAGGTAACTAGAGCTTGTAAGCTACCTTCCACTTCGCTCGATGATCTTGTATGGACCTACATATCTAGGTGCTAATTTCCTTTTCACACCAAACCGTTGCACCTTTTTCATGGGTGATACCTTGAGGTATACATAGTCACCTACCTCAAATTTGATAGGCCTTCTTCTCTTATTGGCATAGCTCTTTTGCCTAGACTGAGAGGCTTTCATATGCTGTTGGATAATACGTACTTGTTCTTCAGCTTTTGTGACAAAATCAATGCCATAGTATCTCCTTTCTCCGGGCTCAACCCAATTCACAGGAGTTCTACATTTCCGATCGTACAAGCCCTCAAAAGGAGCCATCTTGATACTTGCTTGATAACTGTTGTTGTAGGAAAACTTGGCTAAAGGTAGCAATTTTTCCCATGAATCCTTGGAAGAGATCGCACATGCTCCTAACATATCTTCTAAGATTTAATTTACTCGCTCAGTCTATCCGGAGGTCTGAGGGTGATATGGTGAGCTTCGAACTAGCTTGGTACCTAACTGCTTGTGCAAGTGCTCCCAAAACTGAGCAGTGAATTGAGAGCCTCTATCTAATACAATGGTTCTTGGTACCCCATGTAGTCGCACTATATGCGTGATATACAATGCTGCGTATTCATGTGGTCGGTAGCGGGTGCTAATCGGAATAAAATGCGTAGACTTTGTCAATCAGTCCACAATTACCCATATCGAGTCAAAACCCTTTTGAGTGGGTGGAAGTCCAACAATAAACTCCATGTTGATCTCCTCTAACTTCTATCTTGGAACATACAAAGGTTGGAGCTATCCGGTAGGTTTCAGATGATCTGCTTTGACCCTACTGCAATTATCACACCTAGCGACATAGACGGCGATCTCTTTCTTCATCTTGGTCCACCAAAAATGGGTTTTCAAATCTTGATACATTTTGCTACTACCTAGATGGATGAACAACTTGTATGAATGAGCTTCATCTAGGATTTGATTTCTAGGTTCACGGTCTTTCGGTACCACTAGTCGGTTTTTGAACCATAGCACACCTCTTTCATCCAACCTAAAATGCTTGGTTTCCTGTTCCTTCATCTTTCTCTTTATGTGAAACACACCTACACCTATCTTCTGTAGTTCTATGATTTTGCTCTCAAGTGAACAACTGAAAGTGATGTTGTGTAGCACAACAGGATGCAATAGATTAAACCCATCTTCCAACAATGCTTCTAAGGCATTACAATGAGATTTCCAACTGAGTGCATCTGCTACAACATTGGCTTTTCCTAGATGATAGTGCACTTCCAAATTATAGTCCTTGATCAGCTCTAACCATCTACGTTGTCTCATGTTCATCTCTGGTTGACTGAAGATATACTTGAGACTTTTGTGGTCAGTGTATATGTGACATACGTTTCCCAACAAGTAATGTCTCCATATCTTCAATGCATGAACAACTACGACAAGTTCTAAATCATGTGTAGGGTAGTTGACTTCATGCTTCCTCAACTATCGAGAAGCATAGGCAATAACTCGACCTTCTTGCATAAGCACACACCCTAAACCTATATTCGATGCATCACAAAACACATCAAAAGGTTTCTCAATGTCGGGTTGTGCTAGAACAGGAGCAGTGGTTAGCAAGGTTCACAGAGTGTGAAAAGCAGCCTCACACTCTGGAGTCCAATTAAACTTTTCATGCTTCTAAAGTAATCTGGTCATCGGCATAGCTATTTTGGAAAAGTCAGGAATGAAACGACGATAATAGCCTGCTAGCCCTAGAAAACTCTGAACTTCATGAACCGAAGTCGGGGCCTTCCAATCCATGACCTCTTGTACTTTAGATGGGTCTACAGAGATTTCATCTTTAGATAATATATGACCCAAGAAAGGTACTTTCTTCAGCCAGAATTCACACTTGCTAAACTTTGCATACAATTTATGCTCTCTCAGCCTAGACAAGATAACTCTCAGCTGCTCTACATGATCTGCCTCATTCTCAGAGTAAATCAGGATATTATCGATAAACATGACCATGAACTTGTCAAGCTCGGGCATGAACATCGAATTCATCAAGTACATGAAATAGGCGGGAGCATTTGTCAGTCCAAAAGACATGACCAAATACTCATACAAGCCATACCTAGTTGAGAAAGCTGTCTTAGGTACATCTTCTAGCCTGATCTTAATTTGGTGATGGCCTGACCTCAAGCCAATCTTAGAGAATACCTTTGCTCTTGACAGTTGATCAAACAAAATATCAATACGAGGCAAAGGATACTTGTTCTTTATGGTTACTACATTGAGCGGCCTATAGTCCACACACATCCATAAGGATTTGTCCTTCTTCTTCACAAATAAAGTTGTACAACCCTAGGGAGACGAACAAGGTCGAATGAAACCTTTGTCCAAAAGTTCTTGTAGCTGAATTTTAAGTTCGGCTAACTCATTAGGTGGCATCCTATAGGGTCTTCTTGAGATAGGTGTTGTACCTGGCACTAACTCAATCTTAAATTCCACATCCCTATCAGGTGGCAAACCAGACAACTCATCTGGGAATACATCAGGAAACTCACAAACTACTAGAATATCACAAAGAGTAGTGGCTTAGATGGCACATGACAAGTTTTGAAGATCAAAACTTCGGGGAAGTGGTATTAGAAAAGCATTACCCCCTTTGGTTCTCTCAACATAATTGTTCTAGTGGTAGTGTCAATGAGAACTCCATGACCACTCATCCAACTTGTTTACACCAAAATTTGGGAAGAAGAACGCGGGAACTCGAAGCTTCTAGGATTGTGTCATCAAGGAATCGATTAGATATAAATCGGTATCAGCTGATTTAGATGCGATGTCAGAATCAACTATTTTATTGATGACGTCAGCAGACGGCGTCAATAGGCTATGCTTGAATGGTGCTAGGAAGATGTGTCGGACTCTACAAGTAAGAAAAATTAGGGTCCAAGTTATTATTAAGTCAGGAAGTTTTCTTTTATTCCAAGAATTGTAATGAGTCGTATTTGAGTAGGATTAATATTTAGGTTTCGGGTATAAATATTATACCCTGGTTATTGTACAAAAAATGAACACTCAATCAATACAATCTTTCTAGCTTTTGCTATCGCATTAGGAGTAGGAGTATTGTAGATCTTAGCGAGTTCTTTAGCAAACAGGGCTGCATCATCTGATTGATCTTTTATGAGCCATAATATAAGTTAGTTATCGATCTGTATCGTAGTTTGTAAGGCTGCATCAGCTGATCGATCTGTTACGAATTATAATATAGATCAAAGTTATCGATCTTGTGTTAAATAACTTGTTGTTTAATACAATATCACCAGTTATCGAATCTGCTAAGATTAGTAAGATTTTCCTTGCTGTTTTTTTGGTTGATTCACGAGTTATCGATCTTGTTATAATTAATGTTTTATTAATTATAACAAAATCACCCGATTGAGATAGAGATAGATCGGCATCATATCATCTTAATTGGTCATCCTTTGATCTGATCACGCTTTAAATCTTATAATTGATAGTTTAATTCCGCTAGATCAGCTGTTTTATCTCTATTCCAATCAAACATAGTATGCATCCAAAGACATGTTTCAATTTTGAATAAACTCACCAGTTAATGAGATCTAATCTAATAACACTACCATAGTTGCATCGATCCGGTCTAATCTCACTAGTAAGACTTTAGATTAGAAATTATCGATTAGTGGTCGTGTTCATGATCAAGATATGTACTATGTTTGTTTGCTATGACTACATCGGCTATTTTAGCCGATTTACCTATACTCTCACGCATATAGCATGTTTTCATGAATCTGTCAACATATAGATGGTTTTTTAGATTCTTTTGCTTTAGTTTGTTATCATTATCATAGTTGCATCGATCCGATCGAACCTCACTGTTGATGATAATAGATTAGATTTAAACTATTTGTATATTCATTTATATTAGACAGTCGATTTATTCGCATGTTATACTCTTTTCATCAAACTTATCGGCTCGACGCTTTATATTGATCATGTTCCATTTAGCCGATGATGCTTTCTGATGTTCCATGAGCATCAGTTATTTTGATTCATATCATTATCATTTAATATTAGCCGATAATCCATGATTTAAAGATCTTCATTTCATGGATACGCTGGATATCGACTATTTAGTCAATAGCCTTATTGAATCGGCTATCTAGCCATATATTTGGAACTGTCTAGTGCAACAACGACATGTTCCACTTTAAATTACTGAAAAGATTTTCTCACCTTGTCAATTGCAGGTCAAATTGACTAGCACGTCGTTGGGTTTTCAGAATCGACTGGTTCTATGTTGAAGCCAAGCAGATCTCTGGTCTCATTCCACTCATATCATCCAGCTTGCTGTGTGTTGATCACATCACCACATTTTTGTGTCAACACACTTTTTGCATGCCTGGTGGGACCACAATCGTCATGGTGGTTCACAATAAGGACATTCTTATGGTACCTTATAAAGACTTACCTGATGAGGATAAAGATGTCATTTGTAAGGCTATAGAGGAGTTTCAGAACAAGTGCTTGTTGTCATACACCAAAATATGTGACAATAAAGTTGTTCAAAAATAGCACCATCGGTTCAAAGGATTCATAGAGATACAGATCCTAATGTTTTCAATCAGAGATTTCAAACAGTAAATCAACAAGGGGCCCAATAGATAGATATTCCACAAGTATATCATTATGGTTCAGATTATAATACCCTCAATATAATTCCAAATCTAGGATATCAAGGCACTCAGAATTTTAATCTACAGATGGGTCAACAATTGCCAAGAAATCCAAACTCAAATGTTGATGAATTGTTACTCAGAGTAGCCGAAATGATGAAAAATCAGTTTGGTTTAAAACTAAAAGGGCAGACCTTTTTGTACAAACGTCCATACCCAAAGTGGTATGATTTGGTGGGCCTTCCGACGAACTACAGGCTTCAAGAATTTGCTAAGTTCATTGGTCAAGATAGCACAAGTATAATAGAACATGTCAGTCGATATCTTACTCAGTTGGGTGAAGCCTCTGTTGAAGAAGCGCATCGAGTTCATTTCTTGTCTTTGTCTCTGTCAGGACCAGCTTTCACTTGGTTTTCATCACTAGCGGTTAATTCTATTGTCAATTGGAGTGATCTTGAAAAAAATTTCATACATATTTCTACATTGGGATAGGAGAAAGAAAGATCATAGATTTGACAACTATAAAGCAAAGAGCTAATGAATCGGGTGCTAAGTTCCTTTAGAGGTTCCAAGAAACAAGAAACTTATGCTTTTCGTTGAATTTGATAGATGATCAGCTAGCTACGTTGGTCATTCAAGGAATGTTGCCAACATGGAGAGAAAACCTGCTGAGGCAAGAATTTGACAATTTAGGTCAATTGGTTCAACAGGTGGCAGCACTTAATAGCCAATTCTAGAATATGCGCAGAGATACCCAATTCCAGAAGAATGCTGCAATCGCTGAAGCTTATAATCCATATTTAGTCGATGATGATGATGAAGAAGAGGAAATTGCCATAGCTGAATGGAATTGGGGTAAAAAGATAGTAATGGTTTCAAATCCTTGGGAAAAAGAAGTTGAAGAAAGTTATTATTTTGATGTTACAAAAGCAGACAAACTTTTTGATTTCTTGCTTGAGAAGAGACAGATTAAATTACCTGCCAATCATGTTATATTACCTCCCGATTAGTTGAAGAATAAGAAGTTCTGCAAGTACCATAACACTACTTCTCATACTACTAATGATTGCAGGATTTTTCGGCAGCATATTCAGAGGGCTATTCAACAAGGGAAGCTTAAATTTGATACAGCTCGAAAAATGAAAGTTGATGATAATCCTATCCCAAAGGATCAGAACATGGTTGATGCTAAGTTGTTCAAAGGGAAAACTAAAGTTTTGACATCAGCTAGGGCAAGAGAAATTAGAATAGTTGATCCAAAGATGTAAATATCGGTTGATGAATATAGAGAAATTAAAAGGCGTTGTGACCAACAAAAGAGCCGATATGAGCAGGGAGAAACGTCGAGAGATGGTACGATGAGACCATGTGTTACATCTCAAATTATGTTGAATAAATGGCAATGGCAGAAGAAGAAAGATTATCAGCGCTGGTTAGAAGAGAAGAAATATCAACGTCAACAAGAAGAAGAGAGATATGAAAGAGAACAAGCTGAGTCACATTGGCATTGCCTTTTCTTCAGACATTGTTGGAATGAAGGTTTAAGATTACCTACTAGAAATAATTGCCCGGAATGTAGCGAACAATATTGGAAGTTTAGGCAATCTCAAGTCAACTGCCGGTCTATCCATGATCGAATTGAATATCAACATAATAATGTGGATCGACGCTTAAAAAATAGAAGCATTCATGATCAGCTTGGAAAGCGAGTTGTTGATCAGAACTGGACTGGTTATGAAGAAGAAGATGATGAAGAGTATGTTTGGCAGGAAGGACAGTGGTGTTCAGGAGATTTAAAAAGAAGTCAGAAGAGAAGAGTACAATGCCTAAGGAGTAGAGAATTAGAATAGGCTAAAAAATCTAGTAAATCGCAAGTATGGCGTGCTAAACAAACAGCCGATATGGGTCAACCATCGGCTAATATTCAAATAGCATTTCTTTTACCATATGAATTTAAAGCTACAGCAGATCAATAAATCTATTCGGATTTTGATGAATCAGAGTATGAAGAGATGGCAGCCCAGTTGACATTGATACAACGAGCTATATTTGATAAATCAGTTAAGCATCGGCATTTGAAGGCTTTGTATGTGAAAGGTTTTGTCGATGGGAAGCCGATGAGTAAAATGTTGGTTGATGAAGGTGCTTCTGTTAATCTGATGCCTTATACTACTTTTCTCAAGCTTGGTAAAGGACCAGAAGAACTGATTGAGACTGACATGATGCTTATGGATTTTGGGGGTAATGCGTCCAAGACCAGGGGGGCAATAAATGTTGAAATGACAATTAGAAGCAAGACTTTGCTCACTATATTCTTTGTCATTGATGGAAAGGGTTCATATAGTTTACTCCTTGGTCGTGATTGGATTCATGCCAATTGTTGTATACCATCGATTATGCATCAATGCTTGATTCAATGCATGGAGATAATGTTGAGCTAGTTCATGCTGATGATTCTGTAAGTATAGCAATAGCTGATCCAATGTATTGGGAACTAGAAGATTTTGAGTGTTTTTCTGGCAAGCAATGGGAAGGAGGCTTCATTAGAATCAATGATGAAGGCCAACAGCCGATCTGAGCAGTCGGCTCTGAAAGTTTGTTTTAATGGATAATCCAATAGATGGTAAACTAGGACATGGCTTTACGTCGGCCGATGAGTTAGAAAAAATAGATATTGGTCCTAGAGATAGGCCTAGGCTGACGCATGTAAGTGCTAAATTGGATCATGAGTATAAACAAGAATTGATAGATTTGTTAAAGGAATTTAAAGATTGTTTTGCTTAGGAATGTTATGAAATACCTGGCTTAGATCGATTAATTGTTGAACCTGGATATCAGCCATTTAAACAAGCTCCAAGGAGATTTAATTCAAATGTTCTTGATGATATTAAGAAAGAGACTAAAAGACTACTAGAAGCAAAATTTATCTGACCTTGCCAATATTTGTAGAGTGGATATCGAGTGTAGTTCCTGTGTATAAGAAAAATGGGAAGTTGATAGTCTGTATTGATTTCAGAGATTTGAACAAGGTTACACCGATGTTTGGTTATCTGATGCCAATAGCCAATATGTTGGTAGATGCAGCAGCCGGGCACAAGGTAATTAGTGTTATGGATGGTAAAGTAGGTTATAATCAATTTTTTATGGCTGAAGAAGACATAGCAAAAATAGCCTTTAGGTGCCCCGGCGCAATCGACTTATTTGAATGGGTTGTGATGACTTTTGGATTGAAGAATGCTGGTGCAACTTATTAGAGGGCAATGAATTATATTTTTTATAAGTTGATCGGCAAGATTGTTGAAATCTATATTGATGATGTGGTGGTGAAATCCAAAGGGTACAAAGAACATCTGGCTGATCTGCGGGAGACTTTGGAGTTTCCAAGAAAACATGGTTTAAAGATGAATCCTAATAAGTGTGCCTTTAGAGTGTTAGCTGGACAATTTTTGGGTTTTATGGTCCACGAGAGAGAAATTAAGATTGGTCAGAAAAGTATGAAAGCAATTGATGAGGCAGTACCTCCAACTAATAAAACAGAATTACAATCTCTGCTTGGTAAGATTAATTTTATTAAAAGGTTTATTTCAAATATGTCAGAAAGGGTTCTGCCATTTTCTCCTTTGTTGAAGTTGAAAAATGATCAAGAATTTAAATGGGGTGACGTACAACAAAAAACATTTGAGGAGATAAAAGAATATATAAAATCTTCACCTATGCTGATTCCTCCTCAGCAAGGTAAGCCTTTTAAGTTGTACGTGTCGGCCGATAGCCAAACAATTGGATCGACCTTGATGTAAGAGTTTGAAGGAAAGGAACGGGTTGTTTTCTATTTAAGTAGAAGACTTTTGGATTCAAAAACAAGATATTCTCCTATTCAAAAGTTATTCTTATGTCTATATTTCTCCTACACTAAATTACAACATTATTTATTATCGGCTGAGTGTACAGTTATATCTAAAGCTGATGTGATTAAACACATGTTGTCAATGCTGATATTAAATAGGAGAATGGGAAAGTGGATTCTTGTATTATCAGAATTTGACTTGAGGTATGAATCGGCTAAAGCAGTCAAAGGGCAAGTGATGGCCGATTTTATTACTCAACACCATAAACCAAGCATCGGCTATGTGGAACATATGCCTTGGACATTGTTCTTCGATGGATCATCGTGCAAGCAAGGTGGTGGCATTGGTATTGTTATTATTTCGCCTCGGGGGGCAAGTTTTGAGTTTGCCTTTCAAACCAAACCAATGACCACCAATAATCAAGCAGAATATGAAGCTATTCTTAAGGGACTTCAACTTCTTTAGGAAGTAAAGGCTGAGTCAATTGAAATATTTGGAGATTCACAGCTAGTTATTAATTAGTTGATCGGCCTGTATGAATGTAAAGATGATATTCTGAAGGTATACCATGATGAATGTCGAAAGTTACTTGAGGAGTTTCCCCTTACTTCTCTTCAACATATTCCAAGAGCATAGAATCAAGAGGCCAATCGGTTAGCTTAGAATGCGTCAGGCTATTGAGTGTTCCAAGAAATCTTAAGTAGTGAGACCTTGGCTAATGATTGGAGAGCTAAAATAGCCGATTACCTCAAGAATCCATCACAGAAGGTTACCAAAAAATTGAGATATAAATCGGCTAAGTATGTTTTGTTAGATGATCAGTTGTATTACAAAATAGTCGATGAAGTTTTGCTTAAATGTTTAATTCAAGAAGAAGCAAGAGTATTGATGGGAGAAGTACATGAAGGAATATGCGGAGCTCATCAATCGGCTAATAAAATGAAATGGGTTATTCGCAGGTCTGGATATTTCTGGCCAACAATAATAGAAGATTGTTTTGAATATTACAAAGGGTGTCAGGATTGCCAGCGTTTTGGTAATGTTCAGAAATCGCCTACATCAGGTATGAACCCAATAATTAAGTCATGGTCATTTCGAGGCTGGGGAATTGATTTAATTGGCCAGATTTTTCGACCTTCAAGTAGAGGGCACAAGTTTATATTGGTAGCAACAGATTATTTTACCAAGTGAGTTGAGGCGATTCCTTTGAAAACAATAACTTCAAAGAATATGGTTTATTTTGTCAGGGAGCATATTGTTTATCGTTATGGGATTCCTCAAACAGTTACTATTGATCAAGGGACAATGTTCATTTTAGAAGAATTCAGAGATTTTGCTGCTAGTATGGGAATTAAAGTACTAAATTCTTCTCCTTATTATGCTCAAGCTAATGGCTAGGCAGAGGCATCCAATCAAATTTTGATTAAGTTGATTAAGAAGAAAATTGAAGAGCAACCAAGGAAGTGGTACCTAACACTTAATGAAGCATTGTGGGCATATAGGATGGCTTGCCATGGATTGATTAAATCATCACCTTATGAGTTAGTATATGGGCATAATGCAGTTCTTCCTTGGGAAATTCAGACTAGATCAAGACGTGTTACATTACAAAATGATTTGATAGCTGAAGTCTATAAAAACCTTATGATGAATGATTTGGAGGACTTAAGTTATCATTGGCTGCGCGCTCTTGAAAATATTGAGGCCAATAAATTAAGGGTTGCAAGGCAATATAATAAAAAGGTCAAGAACAAACAATTTTGTGAAGGAGAGTTAGTTTGGAGAGTAAGATTGTCGATTGGGTCTAAAGATAGCAGGTTTGGCAAATGGCTGCCTAATTGGAAAGGTCCTTATCGGATTAAACGTTGTGCGCCTGTCAATGCTTATATTTTGGAAACGCTAGAAGGGCAAGAGGAGTTTGATAGAGCAATCAATGGAAAATTTCTAAAGAAGTATTATCCTAGCGTTTGGATTAATACTTGATAGCCGATATGTTTAGTCATTGGCTCTAATAGCCGGTATCTGGAGGGTATCGCCTTTAGTTCAAAAAGAAAAAAAATAAACCGAAGGGGTAAAAGCCGATATGATATGTATCGCCTATAGAGCAAAACACACACAAGGACAACCATGATTCATATTATGATGGTTTCAGAGATGAATTCATAAGGAAAAGGTAAAAACTTTATTCATTCATCGTTTGTTCCTAATACAAACTAATCGAACACCTTGTTCACAACATCTTGGCTGGTATTTATAGCCAAGAAGGCGAGATGGTAGATATCTTGGAACGTATGAAAGCAACCCCAGTTAATGGAAGGAGAAGCGCTGCTTTGCTAATAATGAGGGGAACGAGGCATTGATGACTGAGAAGGAATTTGAAGGGTTTTTGCAATAAGGGTCATTTTCAGTTTCAGTTAAGTCAGAGTAAAGTCAGAATCAGGAATTGACTAATTTAAATCGGCTATTCTAGCCGAACCAAGAAGTACAATAGACCAACAGGGAGAGTACAGTTATCGTCAAGTTTACACAGAATATATACTACAGATGCTAGAACATAAATTACAAGTTAAGAGCATCATGAATTGCTCCTAGTGCTTTTCAGCCGAATAGCATCAACTTCTGCGATTTGTTGTTTGTCTTCTTCGGCTGATCCGGGAATGCTCTCAAGATTGCTGCGAATAGCTTTGCCTTCCTTAACCTTGGTTAGCATCTCTTGTTTCTTCTGTTTGATGGCATTGGGGATCTGAGTCAAGTTAGACTCATCATGGTCAATGGCGGCTTTCACACTTTCTAGTTCTTGTTTGAGCTCAGCACGCCTAATTCTCAGCTGAGTTAGTTCTGATTCAATTTTGGAAAAAGAATTCTTCAGATTGTCGATCAATTGTGCTAATTCTTTGGCTTCCTGCTTGTTAGAGTTCTTCTTAGCCATCAAAGCTTCATGGTTAGTCAGGTTTCTTTGAGCCTTTTTCACCTTGGGAGCTTGATCTTTGATGTTGGACAGAGATATCAAGGCTTCAGCAAGATTTGGGGGTAGATCATCCTTAATGGCTAAGAATATTCTTCTCATTGGATCTGCATCTTGGACCAAATCGGCTATGTTCCTCTCAAGCATTGGCAGCATGTCTTTTAGCCGATTTTTGGTCTTGTCTGATAAGATGTCTTGAGAAGAAATGGCTGATGAGCTTATCTTGTTTTCATCTATATATTCCTCAAAGTTGAAAAATAGCTCAAAGCTGGAGAGTTAAGTGCCTATATGTGAACAAAAGGAGTCTTATTAGAAATAGCAAATGAGTTGACAATGAGATGGATGGTGAGAGGGAGACAGTATCTTTTCTAAAAGAGCTCCTAGCTGAGAAGGAACAGCCGATGATGTGTCAACATCCTTTTCAACATCCTGTTGAATCGGCTCTGGGTTTTCGATGCTAGTGTCTGCAGGCATCAAGAAGCTTTTTAGTTTATAATTTGCTATAAAAGGATAAAATGAGCATATAAATTTCTTATCATCGATTGTTTGCCAAGCTAGAGAATCGATAGTTTGAGTATCAGTGTCAACAGGGTCCTCTTCAACTGGTGAGTCGTCAGATCTTTGCTCTTGTGGAGATGTTTTTCTAGGTGGTGTCTGATAAAAGAAAAGGATCAGAGAAGAGTGAGGACTACATGAGATTGAAGGCTTGAGGAGATACCTTGGTAGTATCAGGTGGTGAAGTAGAGAGGTTCTCATCTTCTGTCGTCTGGGATCTATTAGGGACATCAGTTGCTTTAATTGTAATCGGCTCCTTTGGAGGATTATCCAATGAGAGATTAGCATATGCTGATTTAAGTGCCTAGGACAGTAGTTTGACACCCAAAGCAGGTTGAGATGCAATAGTCGATGACTGCAAGAAAGGAATTGAATTAGAAGTTGAATATCATCTTAAGAGGAAAGATACGTTAATTTACCTGAGCGATTGATGAATTTGTTATGCAAAGTCTCTTCCTAGTGGTGGTTTTCTGGGTTACACCTTGGGTTGCCTTGCGTTTTGAAGACTAATATGTGAGTATTGCTAGGGTAGCTAGGGTTTTCATTAACTTTTTCAGAGTGGGTGTAGTTGATCCCATTCTTGAGGCTAGACATGGAGGATAATATTCTATGGGATGCCATTTCCTATCCACACTTGGGGATCAAATTTGGTATCCTGCAAAAAATTTGTTAGATTAACTGATAGGAGAACTTGATAAATCCTTCTAAAAGTAAAGTGGTGAGTTACCTCACTATCAGAAGCAAAGTCGTCGTCCAAGGCTAAACAGTTAGGATGAATTGAGTTGTAGAAGAGGTGAGAGTGCCATTCTTGCCACCAGGTGTCAAACAGGTTTGAAGAGAAGGTGGCTCTTGTCCATTCATGCAGACAAAGAATAGGAAGATCTAACCCCAATTGAAAGACTCTAGAAGCTTCCATTATTTCACAGATACCTTCTCTTGGCTTCAGAGTATTTCTAAAGAATAAGCTGAGGGGGTAGTTGACCAAGGCCAAATTGATGGGCCACTAAAGAGGGGTTATAGAATTCATAAGTTGGAAGATTATCTAGGAGAGAAGCACCAGTAGCCATTTTGCCATGACCATTGCAAATTTTGGCACGTAACACGCAGGGTTTGATGATGCAACTAAAAATTGCAGCAGCTGTTTCATCTGAACAGCCTGATTCAAACCGGAATTTAACTGGCAGAACTAACTCATTATCTTCATCTTCATCATAAGACAACTAGGCCAAGATGTTTGCATCAAACCCTCTGTAAAATGTCTTAAAAAGGTGGCCTACATCAACAACAATTGTTATGGCTGATGCAGCTTCACCATAATTCATACACTATCGAGTTCTTCCTTCTTTTACTTTATAATCTTCAGCAAAGTTGGAAGAAGGAAAGCTCAGATTCCTAAGATTGGGTCTTACAATCTTATGCATGTACAGATTCAGCCATAATTGTATCAACCACCAAGGGCCATTGATGGTGTGCACTAGTTTATTTTTCAGCAATTGGGCAACTACTTGGTGCATCGGATGATAAGCAGATCCCAGCAGATATTTTCCAAGGGGGATTTCATTATCGGTTGCTAAACGCTCTGCCAAGTATTTATGATTATAGGTTAGACCACAGGATGACCCACAAAAGATGAATTTTTCTAGCCACATATTCAAGAAAGCTACATGTTCTCTATCATCAATAGTCGATCCATCCCCAATATGATTCGAAATGTAACTTGCGCATCCTATGCAGTCCGATATTTTGGCTACTTTCTTGGAACCAGCACTTAAGAAATCATAAGGTTGCCTTGATCCTGTTATTCTAAGGTCGGTTAACATGTAGATGTCGACTAAAGTAATGGTCATTGGACCATGATCAAAAGCGAAAGCATTCAAAGTGTTGGACCAAAAATAAGATGCAGAGATCAGAAGTGAATCATTTCTCTCCATTCCAGACAGTGAGAGTGTCAGGCATTGGTTTAAATTAGAAATTTCCCAATCTCCAGGTTTCTTTTCTGATACCCTTAGGAATAAATCTCTTCATCCTTTAGGCATTTTGGTCCAGTTTCTAAAAGGAGTTTTGGTGTTCTAGGAAGATAAATCTATTACAGATTGTTTGAAGGGGATTTGGTTGGTTTCTTGGTTGATAGAATCAGATGGATTAGGATCACCCATAGGTCCAAGATAATAGGTATTAGGAACAATAGCTAATGAAATCAAAATTTTGTTCCTCATTTCCTCGAAACTAGTTGGGATGAATTTAAGAAGAAAGGAAAATATAGGGTAGCAGCTAATACTTAAAAGACAGAAATCTAAAGGCATACCTTAGGAATGTGGTTGTTGGTCGCCATTGTAGCCAAAATGGATCTTAATTTGAGGAAGGTTGTAGAAAGGTGGCTTGAACAACAGTTTGGTAGAGCAGAAGATCAGCTAGGGTTAAGGCTTTGGTGGTGGCGGTTTTGACTGTTGAAGCTTCCTCAAGAGAAAAAAGGAAAGTAAACAGGCCGAGCAAGTTGGAAATGATACTGTATTATATAGAATTCGGCACGAGAAATCAGGAGTCATGCGTATATTTTGGAATGAGCAGTTGCAACACGGTGAGCAGATAAATACAAATTTTGCAATAAAATCATTTTTATCCTAAAATTTGGGGACATGTGTTTACACCAAAATTTGGGAAGACGAACGTGGGAACTCAAAGCTTCTAGGATTGTGTCATCAAGGAATCGATTAGATATAAATCGACATCAGCTGATTTAGATGCGATGCTAGAATCGACTATTTTATAGATGACGTCAGTAGACGACATCAATAGGCTATGCTTAAATGGCACCAGGTAGATGTGTCAGACTCCACAAATAAGGAAAATTAGGGTCCAAGTTATTATTAAGTTAGGAAGTTTTCTTTTATTCCAAGAATTGTAATGAGTCGTATTTGAGTAGGATTCATATTTAGGTTCTGGGTATAAATATTAGAATCTGGTTATTGTACAAAAAAACGAACACTCAATCAATATAATCTTTCCGGCTTTCGCCATCGCATTAGGAGTAGGAGTACTGTAGATCTCGGTGAGTTCTTCAGCAAAGAGGGCTGCATCGACTGATCGACCTCCAGCTTGCTTGTGAGTACCGTCATAACTTGCATTGTGCTTGTAAAGCTACATCAGCTGATTGATCTTTTATGAGCCATAATATAAGTTAGTTATCAATCTGTATCGTAGTTTCTAAGGCTGCATCAGCTGATTGATCTCTTATGAATCATAATATAGATCAAAGTTATCGATCTTATGTTAAATAACTTGTTGTTTAATACAATATCACCAGTTATCAAATTTGCTAAGATTAGTAAGATTTTTCTTACTATTTTTTGTTGATTCACGAGTTATCGATCTGTTATAATTAATGTTTTATTAATTATAACAAAATCACCCGATTGAGATAGAGATAGATCGGTATCATATCATCTTAATTGGTCATCCTTTGATCTGGTCATGCTTTAAATCTTATAATTGATGGCTTAATTCCGCTAGATCGGTTGTTTTATCTCTATTCCAATCAAACATATTATGCATCCAAAGACATGTTTCAATCTTGAATAAACTCACTAGTTAATGATATCTAATCTAATAACACTGCCATAGCTGTATCGATCCAGTCAAACCTCACTGGTAAGACTTTAGATTAGAAATTATCGATTAGTAGCCTTATTCATGATCAAGATATGTACTCTGTTTGTTTGTTATGACCGCATTGGCTATTTTAGCCGATTTGCCTATACTCTCACGCATATAGCATGTTTTCATGAATCTATCAACATATAGATGGTTTTATAGATTCTTTGGCTTTAGTTTGTTATCATTATCATAGCTGCATCGATTCGATCAAACCTCACTGTTGATGATAATAGATTAGATTCAAACTGTTTGTAGATTCAATTATATTAGATAGTCGATTTATTCGTATGTTATACTCTTTTCATCAAACTTATCGGCTCGACGCTTTATATCAATCATGTTCCATTTAGCCGATGATGCTTTCTGATATTCCATAAGCATCGGTTATTTTGATTCATATCATTATCATTTAATATTAGCTGATAATCCATGATTTAAAGATTTTCATTTCATGGATACGTCGGATATCGACTATTTAGTCAATAGCCTTATTGAATCGGCTATCTAGCCATACATTTGGAATTGTCTAGTGCAACAACGACATGTTCCACTTTAAATTACTGATATGATTTTCTCTCCTTGTTAATTGCAGGTCAAATTGACTGGCACGTCGTTGGGTTTTCAGAATCGGCTAGTTTTGTGTTAAAGCCAAGCAAATCTCTGGTCTCATTCCACTTAGATCATCCGGCATGCTGTGTGTTCATTACATCACCACATTTTTGTGTCAACACAACTCATGCCTAATATCACATCCATGGCTAATCCTGGCAATACTATACGATCCATAGTATACTCCCTCTCTTGTATGGAGATAAGCACATCTCTAACTAATTGGTTTGTGGAAATAGTAGCCCCAGCTGAACTTATACTATAACCACCCTTCTCTACCTCAATTTTCTTCTGATCATGCTTAGATGCAAATGTCTGACTCATAAATGAATGCGAAGCTCTAGAATCAAATAAAACAATTGTGGGGTGCTTGTTTACGAGAAACATACCAGCAGTCATGACTTCCCTTGCGAGAATCTCCTCCATGGTTGTATAGCGCACATATTCAGGACGTGCCTTAGGATTGGCTTGCTTCTGATTACCCTAGTTTTGATTCCCATTCTTCTTGGGATAGGGGCATTCCTTGGACCAGTGACCTGTCTAATTGCAATTGAAGCGTAGCTAGTTACTTCTTGGCCCTGCTGAGCTTCCTTGGCCAGTGTTACCCTTGGGCAGGGCAATGGCAAATGCCTTGGGAAATACCTTCTGAGGTCAGCTAGACTGGGTGTTCTTTTAGGGAGGCCTAAACTTAGGTGCTGGGGGACAGAATTATGGCCTAGCTACCACTGGAGCCATGGAGTGAGAGGAACCTAAGGCACCCGCCTCAGCTGCTCGCTTGTGACCTTTTGCTGCCACATGTAGGTTGTTCTGGTTCTCTTGATTTAGGGCATCACTGACGAACTCATTATATGTATCACATCTAGAGTTGGCCATAGTTTTCATCAACTTGGTGCCAAGGCCTCCCTTGAAGCTTTCTATCTTCTTCGCTTCTGTATCAACAAATTCTGGGGCATATCGGGACAAGTTATTGAATGCATGCATGTACTCTATAAGAGCCTTGGTCCCTTGGGTGAGCTTCATGAACTCGGCTACCTTCATACGCATCAGCCCTGGGGGAATATGATGCCCCCTGAAGGCTGCCTTGAATTGCTCCCAGGTAACATTTGCTCCAATAGGTAAGGTAGACAAATAATGAGTCCACCAGATACCTACAGGCCCCTGCAGTTGATGCGATGCATACTCTGCCTTCATCATTTCGGTGACCCTCAACAGACGAAACTTCTATTCAATAGTGTTCAACCACTCATCAGCCTAGAGCGGTTCTTCTGCTTCTTTAAAGATAAGAGGCTTAGTCTCCAAAAAGTCCTTGAATGTACTGTATTGATTTGGCTCTAGCCCCTGATTCTGCTGGCGGGCACGGGCTGTGTTCTATGCAATGAGGCACAGAGTTTCTTCCATTATTCGTTGGCTTCCCAAGAATTATGCGAAAAATTCATTCATGGAGGGTGGCGGTGGTGGTGGTAGGTCGTCATCATTACCACCCTGACTGGTGCCAGCCCCTGTGCGAGTGTGAGTCATCTACAAAATTACAACAATAAGTGATTATTAGATGATGTCAAGAATTTTAGAAGAGTGTGTAATCATGCCAAACTGAATTTACTGAAGAGAATCTTAAATTCATACAATAAAACAGAGGCACAATTATTCATTCTCACAACATAACATCACCAATTTGATCACTTATTGCGCTCGCAACGCGTTAACATGCATGTCACATTTCACCAGCAAAACAAAACTAGGATTTAGTTAAAATTCCAACCATCATGGACCAACATGCAAGGTTCCAATGTTACATTAATGATACATCTGAAGATCAAAACTTAAATCACATGTCCATTACATAAAAAATCAAAAAAGATAAGGAGCTAGCGCATCTAGCTAAGCACTATAGCTGAGTTATGCCTCGGAGTGGTCACTGTCAACACCGGACATAGCATTTGCCTCATCATTGTCCATAGGCACAAGTTATTCTTCCTCTTCCTCTTCCCAACCGTCATCTTCCATAAATATTTCCGGATCTTCCTTTTCTTCTTCCATGGCTACAGGGGGAGGAATAGGATTAATGATGTTGTTGATGCGATGAACATCATGTTGAAGCTCCACAATGGTGTTCTGGTGCTCCAGAATCTGATGCTGATACTCCGCCTCCCTCCGACAGTAGTCATTCTCTAGCCGCCTAGCTAGAACCATAGTCCTAGTCCTAGCCTCCTCTTTAGCCTCTGCAAGACTATAGGCTTCATCCCTCTGCTGGATGGCCTACACCCTCTGAGCATGAGGAGCCTGTCTCTGCCTGTGCTGTGTTCCTATCCGCAACAGCATTCTCCATCTGAGTCTGGAGGGCTCCCAATGCTGTATGAGTGTCAGCAGTGTCCCAAAGAGCCTCCCTAGCTGTCTTGTGCTTACGCACGCTCTTCTTCATCCTTCGTTGTACTTCCCTAGCTACCATGAGCTTGTTCACACAGATGTTATAAGACTCTTGCCAGAAATAGCGGACGTCTTCTCAGGCACAAAACATCTACAGGACAGTGAACATAGCACTCATATAGCAGGACTCGAGCTCTGTGCCCGCTCGTCACAGTCCCGCACCACAAAAACATGATCATGCTGCCTCCAAACTATCGTAGCTGGATCCACCTAAGGAATAGATCCCACTGCACTGTTAGAGAGTGAATCACCATGCTGCTGACAAAGTGTGCTCAAGATCTCAAAGGCTGCCACTTGAGTGCCTTCCCAAGGGGTTCTTCCCTCAGACTCCGCTTTCCAGCCCTGGTACTGCGGTGCCCGTGTACAAGCTAGGATGGACACTTGCACCTCATTCCATGGTTCCTCCTGCACTTGCCTCTGTGTCCAAAAGTATTGGGGTGGCTCTGTGTACCCCACAAAATACAACACTCTCCAGAGCAAGGCAGGTGTGCCAAAGATACCCAAGAATGCCTCGTTCTCTTCCGGTGGGTAATAGGCTTCCATCTGTAGTAAAAATGGTGCAACTCTCGTGAGAACAACGTTATAATAGAAAAGAGTTACTTAACCGTATAAGAAACTTATAAAGGGAGGAACAATGCAAGTATGTAATGAATGATTTATCATGATGCATGCACGTTCCATACGTGCTAACAAACTTAGGAAAATTGAAACTTCTAGCGACATACACTGTGACATACATACATTCTCTCATAATATAAGCGTAACTAGTTAGACTACACGTTTCGTTGTTAGTGTACCTGCACAAGAATTTCATTTCAGCCCAGCCCCGCAATTATATAAATACAGAAATGAAAATATGGTCTCTAGGTTGAATACTAAATACTTCCATATATATATATACCCATATATATATACTTTCATATCAAAGCTACCTGAAAGTAAATATGTCCTATATATACATATAAATATGCATATATAGTCATATTAAAGCTGACCCATAATTAAATACCTTAGTATATATATATGAGACATATATATACTTCAGTATCAAAGCTACCTCTCCCCTTACACCGCACGCTCACAACTTACGGCCATGCCACTCATCATCTTACGTTGGGCATAGAGGCATTTGATCCATACATTACCACTCAAGTGAATGGCATCCATACAATAGCACGCCTATGGACGACGAAAATAAAAAAACCCCCATGTTAGTACTTATTTAGCCACCTAAAATCCTTAACTGGGCATAAGGGAAATGATCACTGGCACACCTTAGATTCAAACTTCAGATTTGAACACATATATATATAGCTATAAATTGCTAAAAACTGGTTTTTGTAAAACAAAGACTTTTGTTTTAAATACACATATGGCAATAATGTTGAATCTTGCTCTGATGCCAGCTGTGATAGAACCATCCAATTTATAAGAGCACAAGTACAATGGCATCCTGCGAAGCAGTCGCACTATCATACTTGAGCCCATATAAACCCGGTAGTCCGTCGAGTACCACGAAGGGTCTCGATTAATCGCCAACATACAACCAAGATCGTACATAATTCAACATACATGCCACATGTTACATAGAGTTCACAAATACATTGCCATACATCATAGTACAATTAATGTTATTACAACTCATGTTCCAAATAAGGTAGTAGCAGAAGCAAAGTAGTTTTAAAACAAACATCTCACACCATTGTTTAATACAAGCCAGTTTGTGATCACCACCCACAAAAGCATCATAGATAACATATATAAATAGAAGCGCCTTGCCCTAGCTTACTCCTCTTCCACTACGGGCGAGAAGCAGTTCTTACAATACCCATGATACACTGTGTTATCTGCAACAAGTGGGAAATAAACCCTGAGTACAAGAAGGTACTCAGCTAGACTTACCCGTCATAAACCAAAAATAAAGTGACTCCAATGATCATGCAATTCTTTATAAGTGGATCTAGCTTGACAACATTTTGCATAAAAGCCACTAGTTGAGCTATACATTTTGTAATTCGGTAATTAATTTGATTATAGCAATTCATCTCTAGATTAGCAACTAACTTGTGCCAAACATGCGGGATATCATTAGTAACATACAATAGTAACCATACCCGGTGTAATATTTTCCATGTTCATCATAACCATCACATTCCTTAGTCCAATTACTACGATGAAGGGGCTCCGCCAAGTTTCTCACTATCCGGGAGAGATAGTGATTCGAATCGATTGCAACCAGCTGGGTAGTTATTCCAAACACAAACCTAGACATACCTACGCTAAGGTAGTCTTAGGTCACCTTTGGTACAACTCAGGTACACATTTCGCGAGTTCAATCAGCACCACACAACTAGGGACAACCAGCTGCTAGGATGATCAGGACTACCCTGCCCTTGGGCTCACGTCTGGCTCCCCACACATCCTTACTACTATCCAGAGTGCGCACTTTGACAGAATGAGGCCCAGCCTAAGTTGAGCTACTCGGCTTTGTGGTCGGAACGAGTTATCCGGCCAGCTAAATGAGAGGCATACGTCAAAATGACAAGAGGGCCTCCAATGATATAGTCCTTAATCGGCACAGACGGAATTACATGAGTCAACCTACACAAAGACTCCTCCCGGCCTCCAGTTACATTATCCCATGGTTCTTTTCCACGATAGCAAATATAGCTAACTGTGCTCCGGTATCCACCTATATCTCGCAGGTGACAGGAAATCACCCGACTTCTATCGGTCTAAGCTAAGCATATATTTAATCCTGTACCTACACAGGGTTTAAAGTATATATCTAGACAAGGTAGTTCTGTGCATCAAGTGTTTCCAAATCAACTCTTATAACCTAATGCATCAAACATAAATGACTCAAGTGATATTTTATAAAACATAGGAGGCTTAGAATTCTACGGGGCTTGCCTTTTAGGAAAGAAGTGGGTCAGTGGTCAGGGAACTCTAGAAGTTCATCTAGAGCCTGCTCCTCGCCTTCGGTAGCATGGGCTGGGGTGTCTCCTGATTCTCCTCCTCTGCTTCGAACTCCAAGAGGGTGATTCCTTTGGACGATCCTATATGCATGAGCACGAATAAGATATCATGGATGCATAGGTAATGACATGGATGATATGATGAAATGCATACTCATGAGTGTTCTTAACAGCAAGGTATTAGGATGACAACAAGATTAACTTCTTTTACTGAGTAGGTACATATCTCTTCTCTAGTAATTAAACAAATGCCCATTTAAGTATTTTCTGGACTACAAGATAGCAGCCACTTATTTTGACCATAACTGGAGTTTTACACATCCAAACAACATGGTTGTGGACTTTCTGGAAATCTTATGAAATTACCTACAACTTTATTTTAATCATCTTAAGGTGATTCAGTAGCTATCTAGGTAAAATAATTCAATCTTTCAGATCTGTCCAGAGGACAGGCAAATCTGACATCAGATTTCTAACAACTATAACTCTTAAACCATTCGGCCAATGGCTATGAAATTTTAGGACAAGCTATATGAGCAAGTTATCTACAACTTTGTTATTAACAAGTTTCACAGAAGAGGTCATTATCATCATGAATTTGTCAACACAACAGAAACTACTTATGCAACCATTTGTTGAATTATAAAGCAATATTTAACTAGTTGCCTATAACCAATTACTTCTAAGCACAACTATTCATCTCAACAAATCATATGCATCACAAGCATCACAGAAAATATCATGGTTAAGCCCAACTAATTTATTTATATACATTTATTAATTTCCTTATATAATAAGGTGATTTAAAGGATATATATTTCCAATGCTCAATACATTCTGAGAGAATTACAGTAGCTTACATATGTACCCAGTGGTCTACTGTATAAATTTCATGCTATTTGGATAATTATAGCAACCTTTACAAAAATGACAAGTTACATAGGCTTATTTTAGCAAAAATAGTTTAGCCTAGTGAAAAGTGTCAAACAACAGATTTCATATTTTTATTACTTTCATCCTAGCATAAGAACACTGTGTAAAAATTTGCATGATCAAACGTTATGTATTTTTACCCCATTTATTTTTACTAGAAACTAGCATTTATTTAAGATTAAATAGGAAGACCATATTCCAAGTTTAACTACTGTAGATTTAGCATTTTTCCTAGCTAGAGCATGTCAACCCAAGACCAGCCAAATTGGAATCACAATTTTTGCACTTCCCTAGCTCAAAATATGTATTTTACAAGATAGAAACAAATTTAAAATCACTTATCTAGCACCATTTAATTCTCCAAAAAAAATACCCCAAACAGTAGGTTTCATATTTTTATTAAATATTACACTTCATGATGAATCCAAAAAAATTTTGTTTACTCAAATTGGACACTCCTAGCTCAAGATATAAATTTTTGAAGTTTGCATTCAAATATATGAAAATAAATAAAGAAAATCAAATTCCAATTCGGGCCCAGTAGCTAGGTGCACCCGGTCCAGTGCATCAGGAGGCGCCGACAGCTGGGCCCCACGGTCGACGGGTCCCACACGTCAGTGACATAGGAGCAGAGCACGGCGTTTGACCGGCTATATCTCACCGATGACGAGGTCGCCACCATTGTGTTCCCCATCACCTCGCGCATGTACTGGTGCCCTTGGTTGGCTCAGTGGATCGCCAGAGCTACCTCGTCGGCGGCCACGGCGGCGGGCTCGTCGTCTCCGGTGATGGCATTCCTAGGCGAGCTTGGCTATAGCGTCAGGGGGTCATAGTGGAGCTCTAGGGTTAGGTCTAAGCTACGGCTAAGCGGCGGTGTGCTCCATCCACGTGCATGGCGGCACGGTGGTAGTGAGGTGCCGTTCCAACGAGACGGTGGTTGGTGATGGGTCTCTGTCTTCGAAGTAGGCACTAGGGTTCATGGTGGCTCAAAAATAAACATAGGAGGGGGGAAGGTGGGGTGTTACGAGGGCTAGCCGTGGTGAGGTTGAGCTTGCGGCCATGGCGGGCGCGCTTGGTGCAGCGGCGCATTCCCGCGTGGTGGCGGCGGTAGCGACTAAACCAGCTACGGCGTGAGCTTCTATGACCTAAGGCAACGACGAACCATGAGAGAAGGAGGTAGGAGGAGCAGTAGAGAGGGCTAGCCATGGCGAGCTTGGAGCTCGGCGGCGCTCTGTGGCCATGGTGGCAACGATGATGCGCAATGCGGCTTTACCTTGGCTCGGATGGTGGCACTGGCGGGTTGGGGAGGTAGAGGAGATCATGGTGGCAGAGTTGTGGGCGTGATGGATTTGACGATGGTGTTGCGGTTGTGGTGTGCGAGTGCGGTGGAGGTGTGCAGCGGCGACAGCAAGCATGGCTCCGCTCGGCGAGCTAGCGAGAGGGAGAGAGAGCAGAGCGATAGAGTGAGAATGAGTGAGCGCGATGGCTTCGCCTCGCTTTTCTCCCCCTGCTGGCGTGACCGGCTGGGCTGACGCCGGTGAGCGGCCACCACGCGGCGCACGTGGCCTGGCAACGGCCGGCTAGCCGATTCAAATCGGTCGTCAGGCCAACTGACAAGCCATCTTCATACCACTGTTACTCCTAATCCATGCAGAATTAGCAAAAATTCCATTACTAAGAATTGTAGGGCTACATGTGATTTCCAACTTTGCTTAAATGAGCTTTGTCTAATTCGAGCTGGTTTTCAAATTGCAAAGCTTCAAAGTATGGTACATGAAACTGTAAATCAGTTCTTAGACAGAAAATTTCCTTTCTGAAAACAGCATCTGATTGCTACTTTGTAGCTGTGTTTGACTATGTTAGGCACTGAATTAGCTCATGACCCTTAAATAAAGTTTATTACCCATGTCAAGAACTACAACTTTTATTAAGGGTGCACTGCCATGCAAACAATCTATGCTATAGTTCAACTTTGGTCAAAGTAGGATCATGAAAAATGACATTATGAGTAAACTAGGACTTAGAAGCAAAATTGACCCATGTCATGAATACAAACATTATTCCATTTACCATCCTAGATGTGTCTAATGTGTTTTGTGACCTCAAAATCATCTCTTCCATTGGTCGCACATGATCACAAGCATATGCATGTATATAATCAACATCACATGTGATAATATGTAAAGAATAAGATGAAATTCCATATGCTCATGCTCATGAATGCTTGGATGATGCTTGTGCTCATAAAATGCAAGTGCCAAATGCAATGCTTAACACTAGGGTGTTATAGGCACGTCGCAAATCCTGGCGAGGTCGAGGTTCAAGGTGCCGTCTTAAGCGGAGACGGGGTAGGCTCAGCGTAGCTCCGGGTCCTTTGCTCGGCGTTGCAGGGCTGGAGCAGGGGCTTCGCGGCGATGGTGGCCTTGTGGTAGGGGACGGTGTCAGGGTGCTTGGTGCAGGGAACGGCGAGGCGAGGCTCCATCGTCACGACGTGTGCAACTCGGCGCCATGGATAGCTCGGCGGCATTGGGGCAGGGTTGTGGTGGCACGGCCGACGGGTTCTTCTGTGACCGGCTGTGGTGGCTTGGGCAGAGCCGTAGGTGGTGCGACTTGGCATGGCGGGGCTTGACGGAGATGGCTGAGGTGGCGAGAGGAACAGGAGGCAAGGGAGCTCTTAGCGGCGTGGATGAGAAACAGGGAACAGGGCGCGGCGGTTCCTGTTCTTATAGCGGCGCCGGGCTAGGGTTTTAGGTGGGGCGAATATGTCCGACGTCCATGCCCGCAGCGAGACACGTGGCGCACATCCTGCGAGTGATGGCACGGATGCCGAGGCACGGATGGGATGGGTCGCGGCGGCGGCGCCTGGAAGCGGTCGAGAGCGCCTCTGCTCCTAGGGTTTGGAGGGGGCACGCGGCTAGCAGGCTAGGCGGGCCGTGGCTTGGGCTAGGGGTGCGGCGCAGGCACCCGTTGGGCCAAGGGGAAGGGCAGGTCACGGAGCGGGCCTGACGGCTTGGGCCGTGGGAGAGATCGAGGCCCAAGAGGAAAGGCGCAGGAGGGGCTGGGCTTGCGTGGCTGCTAGGCCGACTGGGGCCTGTTGGCCTAGTTAGGAGGAAGGGGAGTTTTCCTAGTTCTTCTCTAGGGTTTTTTCTATTTCTTCTAAGACTAATTAGCCCTACAATCAAATAACAAACTCCCAACAAGAACCAACTCAAGGCACTCAATATGCAACTAAATTATATGCAATGCACAAGACTACGAAGTCCTAGTCTTGAAGTTAGGCCGAGAAGGAAAGGAGTTGGCTTAAGTTTGACTTAGCGACTACATGCTTCACACGTTGCAGAAAGAATTTTAAAAAGCTCGTATTTTTTGTTGCACAAAAACCCAGATTGTTACATCTTTGTAGGGAACGCATTGCAGGAGCACGAGTCGATAACTTGATATACGTGTTAAGTAGTGAGAACTATTTTTTCTTCCATTAATCTTATCCTTGTGGTTTTAATTTGGGCAAGCTAGCTGTAGCCTGTCGGTGCCAATAATCAGCACCACAATATTTTGTTGCACCGTTTATGCTGCACTTGAGAACTTAACGTTCAGATAGTGACTTGTTGCACTGTTTGTGCTGCACTTGCATTGAAAACCTTATGCAGAAGGTTCAGATAATGAATAGCATTTCCCTCAGTAGTATAAGTTTGTATGAAGTCTCTGGTATCCTTTCAGCCAACCTGTCATGTATTACTCTGCTGCTGCACACTGAATTCCGCAAGTAATTTTCCCCTACAACTTAAATATTAATCAGACTAGCAGCATTGCTTGGGTGATGGACACTAGCACAATAAGTTTGCCTTATCAAAAAAAGGACAATAAGTTTGCTTGTATGTAACTTCCATGTTTAAACATGGTGTGAGTGAATTTAGTTTTCATCACATAGTATGATGCTGCTTAATCCAGGCTTCCATGTTATTTCATGAATTAACCTAGAAATTTCTAAACTGTCATATACATTGTACCTATTACCTACAACATGGGTAGTAGTGGTACACTGCACTTAAAGTTGTAATCAAGTTAGCTAGCGCAATTTTTTATTTCTCTACTTTTTCGTTCAATATTTTTTCTGTTGGGGTAATATTTATCACAAACTTTCTAATGCATGTTTCACTGGTCAGCTAAATAAAACTTGTATAGTGCCCGTGCTAATGCTACGACAACATTCATATATATGCAAATTAAAACTGAAATATATGTAAACTAAAACAAGCAAATTACATTTAATAAAAAAAAGAACTGCAGCAGTTTCATATTATTCTCTGTCAGTTTGCCAACAAATCTAATTAGGCAATAGTACGTTCACTATCTGACCACTTTACAGTCTGTTACCGTGCGTTGCAATGGGAGAACACTTTATTCAACTGATGCTACACAAAATCAATTGGAACAAAAAAATTTATTAAACTTTGTGGGTTCTTTCGTTGTATACCATCATACACGTGTGTGTGTGTGTGTATTTGTTCAAATAAAAATGTAGCATCACTTGCCCGATTCCTTGATATCATAGTAACTGTACAAGAGACCCAATGAACACTTTAAACATGTGCTACATCAAACCAAACATGGCCTGTCTATTAATTACATTACCTAAAAAGAGTATACAACAAATAACATTACATATATTCTAAGATGACTTGCATTGACAATTATAATATAACTACTGGTTATGATATTTTAATAATCTTTTCTATAACTGGAGAGAAACTTCATCCATGATTAGCTAGTCGTGGCACCTGCAGAAATAGCGATGAATTAGTTAGGCCTTGCAACATGACAAAATGCCAAAGAAGCCATGCAACACAAAATGCTTAGAAATTCCCTGCATGCACAATTTTTTGTCGACCCGTGATATAGCTAAAATGATTAATTTGAATCAAGCCGGTGTTGCTCAACATAACCACATTTGATATAGCTAAAATGATCTATTCAACTATTACTCTCCAACCAATAGCAGACTCACCTGTACTCTCCAAAGAATAGTCGATCATGTCAGTGTACTTGAAGAAGATTCGCTTTCTCTGTGAAAAGTCAAACTCATGTAGTATTGATAAAGAGGACATCTTTTTTGTCCTTAGTAGTCAGTCACCCTTTTCAAAATATTATTGTATCCATTTGCAGGGGCATCCTACCTGAGAAGAGTTTCCCCTTACATGGTTATTACCTAATTCTAACAAAGACATTGAACTACCATACAAATTTTATCACTGAACTACCATACAAATTCCATCATAAAAACCTGAACAAACAGTGTAATTTTCAGTACATCAAAAATAAAATTGATCTGGATACCATAATAATTCCATAAGCAATCAGCAATCCAACAGGAACCTTCCCACTATTTTAGAGGGACGCCTTCCAACATGAACTCTAGGCTAGCATGAACTGCAATTAGCTTGCAGATGACTCACCCTTCATTAATATCGATAGGTTTCCTGTTATATAACCATAGCATGAAGAGCAAACTCTCTTGCATGCCTACCTACACTTTTGCAGTATACCACCTCGTCATGGATCCAGACCAAGTAAAGCAGAAATTCCGTGTGGTCCTCATGAGTAGCCTTCATGAGATCTGTAATAAAAATAGCACCATTAGCAAATAAAAGGCTGCTCTTGTTTGAAAAAGAAAAATTCTTGTAGCAAGTAAGAAGCAGCTAAATTAAATTCAGGCATGAACTTTCCTATAACCATATGCATACAAAATTTCTTACACTGAGTTCCAACATGTTGATTAGGCCACATATTCCAACCAGGAAATCAAATGTTCTTGTTCGTGCTCTTCACCTGATGAGCTGCTTCACCAGTCACCAGAAATGAATGGAAGGGTCCTTGCGCAGGCCGTTCACATGCCAGCCAATGTCAGTCTCCTGCAGAAGAGGAAAATCAGAACTCTTTACCCTTTCCATGGCTGCAGCTCACCTCAAAGAAACAAGTAATAACCAAAAACTAATCCGCAGCTAATTTTGAAAATCAGATAAGAAATGAAGTGTCAGAAAAGAACGGTGGAAAATCTTGACCAGCAGCGCCTAGTAGGTGACATCCTGTCTGCCAAGAACTGCCAGGAAGCTCCATATTCTAAATTCTAATATGAGCTTGGCTGCATCATTCCAAGCAAATCACCAATATATATATATAAGCAATGGTAAGTCAATGCCTTTTTTTTTACCACGACCATACTTCAGATGTGGATCATATCAATTGAACGAAAAATCAGTGCATCAATCGAACGGAAAAGCAAAGCAGCAGGGAGGGTTCCAAACCTTACGTCTCCTTGGCGCCTTGAATGCATGCTCCGGGGCTCGGCGTTCGTCTCTCTCCCGTATCCACATCTGAACCCCCGGCGTGCACTCTGGCCTGCTGCCCCCGACAACGGCGGCCCCGCCCGGCTTCGCACCTCGCTAGGCCGCGGCGCCCCGCCCACCTCGCGCCCCGCCGCGGTCTCGCCTCGCCCGGTGGCGGCCCCGCTGGGCCTTGCCCGGCGGCGGTGGTGGCCCGCGCGTCCCTAGGGTCGCGCGGTGTGGGAGGGCCAGGGAGGCATGCAGGGCAGGAGCGGGTCCCTCGCCTGGTGGCCGGCCACGACGTCGCCCCCGCCTGGTGCCCTAGCGGCCGGCGTCCTGGTGAGGACTGAGGATAGGAGAGGAGGAGTCGCGGGTGTGGGAGCGCGGGCGTCGAGGGGGAGAGTGAGTCGCGCGGGGATGGGCGCGGGGTCGGACGAGTGATGAGGACTGATCAAGCAATCTCGTCCATTGGACGTGAGTGAGTAAAAGAAAGAAGATGGCAGAGTGAATCTCGTCCTTCGATTTGAAAGGTACATGTAGGAGAGATTATAACTGTGATGGACAGTTTGTGGGTGGAAAGTTTACGAGCGCTGCATTATTAGTGGTAGATAGGTAGAGATTTATATTACTACCTCATTCATGTTATAATTGCATTTTGTGGAGATGAATATATACTTTTACTATATAAATAGGCAATTTCAATATTCCTTTGTATCTTTTTTAGTCCCTACATGCCACAATCACAAAATCTGTCAAATACATCTGAATGATATACTCCGATCCGGGCATGCAGCTGGCAAGATGCGTCTCTGCAGGTCTTCGACACGCTGTCCAATGAATTTATGAAGCCAGCAATCAACGAGGCAAGTGAAAATATATGTATCTACTTTGCCAGGATGAATCTTTAATTTGAATTATTGCAATCCTTCTGCAGGTTGATGAGCTACTGTCATATGGTGTGAATGTGACTGTGGCTGTGTGTACAACGGACAGGTAAGTGGCGAATGCTACTTTTAACATATATCACCAATTGATTGGGTATGTTAGAGAATGTTAAATTATACCAGATGCACACAAAATTCATATACGAAAGAGCATATATATTGCACAGCTGATGGCTAATATTTTATCTTCTGAAGCTCGACATCATCTGCTCAACACTTGGAGAAGAAGCATGGGTAAAGAGGCTCAAGTGAGGTTTCTTCACCAGCCTGTTTTTGCTACTTCTAGTGTTATTCTTTTTTTTTTTTTTGTCCCAACATTCTTGCATTTCAGATGGGATGGACTGCACAAATTCCTGAGCCTGCCGAGGAAGACCTTGCATTACTGCCACCCTTACTATCTCACCAATGCCTTCGTCAGGTCATACAAGAATCTGAACTTCTATTGGATCCTCGGGGCAGGACACATGGTAAATGTCCCTATGCACATACTGATGGTATATTTGGTTCAAATTCTGAAGCGTTTGCTTCTGTCTGTTCTTTGCAGGTGCCCGTTGATTCAGCCTTGCACTGCAGTTCACATGATCAGTAGCGTGGTGAATTCTCCAGCTAACTAAATCCATTAGTATCCTATGTTATATACATATGTAAAGCCTTCGAACTCTCTAGCCATGGAGCTAGGTCTAGGTTGAACTTCTGTATGGCTAGTTGATGAAAACCAGCATCGCTGTCTGTGTAAACATTATGCTAGACCGTGTGAGCTAGCTGTTCCACGTGGTTATTATTGGAATTTATAAAATTCCAATAAAAATAAATACAGGTTTGTATGAGACCAGTGACCTATGCACTGATCATGTACTAGCAACGTTTAGTGGTTGATAGTTAATTATAAAGCTCTACGACTGTGCACTTTGCTCATTTTTTGTAGCCCTCGACTCTCTAGTTGGGTAACTGATCACTGATGAATAGAGGGTAAAATAACATTGGTAGGAAATCTATCTCTTATAAAGATAAACCCCACTAGCAATTTATCTTGCCATACAAAAGTGTCTACATCAGTATCCACTAGAACATCCCACTAGAACATCCCACTGTCTCGCTATGCAAAGTGTCCACATCAGCATCCACTGACATATCCAAATAACACATGTCATTATGTCTTCATTCAAGCTATTCACATTAGCAAACCATATCATTTACTAACATATATTTAGTTGTCCACATTAGAATGCTAAAAATCATCCACAAACATGTATTATGATATTTATTCAATTATATTAGTAAATATAAGTAGTATAATTTCACCAGCGATTCCCGCAGCAACGCGCGGGGCGTTCTTCTAGTAAGACTTGAAATCAGAATTAACTTATATATAATAGAGTAAAGTCCGATTTGTCGCCCTGACATTGTCGTTGAATTTAAAAAAAACATACTCGAACACAAACCAAACACTACTACAGGTTTTGGACCCGGTAATGATAGGATGATATCTGCCTGATCTAGCCACAAACCGACAGTGTTAAAAGAACAAAATATGTATTTCTAGGATTTGAATTCAAGACATCAACATTCTCTCAAATATCTATATCATCTCAGCTATGTGATATTTATAACTATATAGCTGATGCTATTCTTTTAACTACACTACATTTACACAATTCTAGTTGCAAAGAGAGAAACTAGCAAACTCATCTAGAACTGCAAACTAGGTAAGCACAAGCAACTCCTACGCAAAGCTAGTGATCAAACTAAGACGACTACTTGGAACTGTGACGACCAGGGCCTCGTCATTGAACTAATTACATATCTGTGATGAAGTTTTCGATCTGTAACGAACGACATCTCGTCATAAATCTCCACACGGTCCTTTCTCCACCCGATGTGTACCTATGGGACCTACAGTTACTCATCCGTGACGCTTGCAATTCATCATAAAAGTCTTCGCTCGGTCCTTTCTCCATCCGACGTGTACCTGTGGAACCCTTCTGCATCCGACCTGTGGGACCAGACGTCCGACATGTACCTATGGGACCTACAGTTACTCATCCATGACGCTTGCAATTCGTCATAAAAGTCTCCACTCGGTCCTTTCTCCATCCGACGTGTACCTGCGGGACCCTTCTGCATCCGACTTGTGGGACCTGACAGCTTACGTGTCACGTCTACCTGTGGGACCTTTCTCCATCTCCATCCGACCTGTGGGATCCGTCGGCTTGTGTGTCACTTGTACCATGTGTGCCATCGGGGTTTAATTTCTCAAAAAAGGTCTGATAGCTGGGAGTCAAACGCGAGATCTGAATCCAGGAATGGAACGTCTTTACCATTACGCTAGACACACGGCTGTGCTGATATCTATTTGGAGACGCTATAGTATCCTATTGGCTGTGTGGATGCCCTATAGGTTTGACCTAAATTGGATATCCCCTGCAAGTGGAAACAAATCTGTGCCTGCTGGACTTGCGGCGACAACGGAGGCGGAGGATCCCCGGTCTGCTGTGGTGGCTCAGGCGTCCTTTTGGTGGCGTGGTGGCGCTCTCCTGGTGGAGCATGGCAGCATTGGCGTCCGTGTGATCAGGTGTGTGCTGCGGCAGAGGCACCTTGCAGCCGAGCCGTGCCAGTTCATAGAACAAAGGTATGCATACCTTCTTCTGTGATTATAGGACTGCATTTTTTGTACATGATAAAGTAAAGTACAAATAAAGAAAGGCTATTATGTATGAATTTCAATTGAAATCAATGCTTTTGTCACACAAAAATAGAAAACTAGACTGTCCCATAGTATGATATGAACAAATGCATAGATTAGTGCTCTCGAACACTGTATGCTTTGTTCTAATGCTAGTTTTGCCATTGTCCACCCAATGGTCTAAACTCTAACGGACTTTGCATACTTTTGCTGCAACAGATGGACAGATCCTAGATTCCTAATGGGAGACCATTCTCGCCGACGCTCACCAAAGGAGTTGAAGAGTTCATCGAGTGGGTTCAACAAAAATTCCTGGAGCAAAAGATCCATTGCTCGTGTACACAATGTCTTAACCAGGTGGATACAACTTGGTAGGAGGTGAAGGACCACTTACTTATGAACACAATGTCACCCACATACACCACATGGATTCATCATGGGGAAGAGGGAGGAGGTACTGACATTATAGAGCCATCAGATGTGCATGGATCTCATCATGATGGTTGGATTGCAGAGGAGGAGCAAGAGGACGGCGATGATAACATATTACCAGATTTTGATGATTTAGTTAAAAACCTATTGACATCTAAAGAGCGGGCTGGAAGAGTTCCAAAGTTTAAATGAGTGTTGGAGGATTTGAAGAAATCAGTTTCTTCTGGATCTACCTTCTCAAAATTCTCCTTTCTTGTCAGGTTGCACCATATCAAGTCCCACTATCGAGTTAGCAACAACTATTTTGATGCACTATTGACGTTGCTATCAGATGCATTCCCTAAGAGCAACGTACCAAAATTATGTGAGGAGGCACGCAAATATATTCGAGAATTGGGACTTGGTTATGAAAGTATCCATATGTGCAAGAACAACTGTGTGTTGTTTTGGGGTGATCTTGAGAAATTGGAAGTGTGCCCAAAATGCAAAGAGTCTAGATGAGAGGATGTAGATGGTAGCAGACAGGTTCCTCATAAGGTTTTGAGGCATTTTCCACTAATACCGAGGTTGCAGAAGATCTTTGTTACTCAAGGAACAGCAGCATACGCCGAATGGCATGAGACTAAGCGAGAGAAGAATACTGGTGAAATGAGCTATCCAGCAGACGGGGAGGCATGGCAGGACTTTGATAGAAAGCACAAAACTTTTGTAGATGATCCAAGGAACTTGAGGCTTGCCGTCGCCACAGATGGTTTCAATCCATTTGGCAACTTTAGCTCAACATATAGTATGTGGCCTGTTCTTGTGACGCCTCTGAACCTGCCACCATGGGAATAGGTGAACCCATTGAATTTCTATATGTCTCTACTGATCCCAGGCCCAACCTCTCTAGGAAAGGATTTTGATGTATTCTTAGAGCCTCTTATAGACGAACTACAAGAACTATGGAAGGGTGTCAACACTTTTCATGTACTCATCCTGATAATAAGGAAGGCTTCACTCTGCGCATTGCCGTGCTTTGGTGCATACATGATTTTCCAGCATTGAGCACCTTGTCAGGTCGAACTACTAAAGGTTATTATGCATGTATTTATTATGGCAAAAATCCATTGTCAAGGAGGCTAAGACATAAGCTAGGCTACCTTGGACACCGTTGTTACCTTCCTAGGAATCACCCTTGGAGAAAGAGCTTGGATTTTGATGGAGAAACTGAGGACCGAGATGTGTTGAAAAAGTTCACCTTACAGGAGGTCCTTGAGGAACTTGAGAAGGTGAAAGATGTCTGCCCAGGTAAGCATGGTGGAAAAAAGAAACGAAAGCGTGGAGAGCCAATGATTTATAATCAAAAATCTCCTTGGTGTTGGCTATCGTATTGGAAGGACCTGTTGCTGCCACACAATCTTGATGTCATGCACATTGAGAAGAACATATGTAAAAACATTCTTTGGACATTGCTTAAAGTGAAGGGCAAGACAAAGGACACAATGAACGCTAGGCTAGATTTGCATGATTTGAACATAAGGCCTCAATATCAGGACGTGCAGCAAGGCACCTCGCTTAAATTCCTGGAAGCTTGCTATGTCATGAAGGAAAAACCTAGAGCAGAATTTTGCAAGTTCCTTAAAGGTGTTAAGTTTCCAGATGGTTATGTAGCCAACCTAGCAAAATCCATAAGTGTAGATGGTACCAAGGTAGTTGGCAAGCTAAAAACGCATACTTGCCATGTCCTTCTCCAGAGGATCATACCTGCAGGCTTAAGAGGTTTTGTTCCCAAAGATATATACGAAGCTGTTTCAGAACTTGGGAACTTCTTCCGGCAACTGTGCAGTAGAACTCTGAGGAAAGAAGTCATGAAAAAGCTAAAACGGGACATCCCACTCATCTTATGCAAGCTTAAGAAGATTTTTCCATCGGCCTTTTTCGATGTTATGGTGCACTTGGCTATCCATCTACCTGACGAGGCACTTCTTAGAGGGCCCGTATAGTACGGATGGATGTACCCAATAGAACGGCGACTGGGCACGTTGAAGAATTTCTTAAGGAATAGGGCCAGGCCCGAAGGATCAATTGCAGAGGCTTACTTAGAAAGTGAGATGTTGGCATTTTGGGAGAGGTTCATGAACGATGATGTTAAAACAAGATATATCCAGGACGATAATATGTCACATGATGGGCCAGCAGATGGTGACACCTCTGTTTTCATGCATGGTGTCAAGCCCATTAGCAAGATTAGGGTAGTGAACATCGATGATAAAGCCAAAATCAATAAGCTAGCTTGGTATGTGCTTAATAACTACGATGAGGTTGGACTATATGTGGAGTAAGTATGATTTTTTATATGCTGATTTGTTGTTTCCTATATTATGTATGAAATGTTACCAACAATAATTCTTATATGTGCTACAGAATATACAGACAAATTTTAGAGGAAGAAGGGGCAAGTGATGATGTTCATAGTAGGCTAGCAGCAGAGTTTCCAGTGGTATTTAAGTCTTATGTACGTGATTAACATATTTTAGTTGTGTTAAGCCGATCATTGGCAGAATTATACGATAACTTAGTGGTGATGGTGGTTTCATGTTTGTGTGCATATCGAGGAGCTACATAGAGAGAAACCAACAGAGATTAGTGAAGGTTTGTATGCACTGTCATGTGGTCCTGATACCCGAGTCTAGGTCTATGTAGCTTTCAGTATTAATGGAGTCAGGTATAGCATTGTTGACCGCGAGAAATCCCAACATACATAGAACAGTGGAGTCATGACCATCGTCACACATGAAGGCCAATAAGTGGAATTTTATGGTGTCCTTAGAGAAGTTATTCAGTTGATGTATAACTCTAGCATACAAAGCCATAGGATGGTGGTTCTTCTGCGCTGTGACTGGTACAATCTAGCTGGCAATATGAAGTCTACAGGCATTAACAATGACGGACATTTCAGATCCATCAACATCAAATCATTCTGGTACAAGGATGACCCTTACATTCTCACGACACAAGCAAGGAAGATTTTTTATCTGCAGGACACCTCCTTGGGCAAAGATTGGTGGGTCATGCAGAAGTTCGAACATAGGGACATGTATGACATGAATGAATATAGAGCATCATGTGCACCAAGATGATCACTGTTCTGACAATGAGCATGAAGTCCTGCTGGGTGATGGTGATTAGGTTATGCACGAAGCTAGTCATGATGGAAAGACACTGTCCTTGAAGCCAATTTAGAAGACCTTCTAAGAGATAAGATGGATGCAGTTGGCATACTTGAAGGCAGCGAGGATGAAGATGATACTAGAAACCAGTATTGCAGTGATGACAGTAACTGTGGCAACAGAGATCACTTGTCTGGAGATGATGATGACTTATAGGAGATTTCATGTATAATCTTTGGGAAAACATGTATTCTAAAACTACACTTTGCTTTGGATTTCTGGCTTTGTATTCTAAACATGTTTAGTATGCTCAGTTGTTATAAACTTGTGCTTTAGCGGACACATAGGCTTTGTCCGCCGAGGTCAGTACTGCACTATGCGGACTGTATGTTGTGTACATGACTATTCCATTCAACTGCAACTAGTACTTGTTATAGGTTCATATACACTGCATAAGCCATTGACATAAAGCATTCCTTTCACACAGCATGCTTCAACCACTACGGCGAGATCATTAATCAGTTCGATTAGCATGCCAAGCACGTATACTGATACATGTCTGGTTTACCAAACTGAGGCAAAAAGCAACCCTTGTGCGATTGTCAATAGTGAATTGAATGTAGGAGGAAAGCCTCTGTAGTTATTTCACTCCCAAAATGCAGTTACAACAGTCAAGGGGTAGACTAAAGAGTGAAGAGGAGTTGCTTTCATAAGCAATTTCTCTTGGTTGGTTTTGCAAAGGCATGCAACAGCTAGCTAGCTAGAGATGGCTACAATTTTTATTATTCGACGAGAGATCAAATGGATAGCGGTGGACTTTCTGGCGTGTGCAGTAAAAATGCAACAGTTATGCCTCCTCCATTGTGCATTGGATCGAGGTGACACTTGTTTAGATGAACTCCTCGTTGCATGGTTCTTGCAAATTCAACAAATTTTATCGAAGACATGAGTTGGGTTCACCACAGATCAAAGCCACTCATGACTACTACTACCGATACATTTTTGGTTCACCAAACCGAGGCATAAAGGTACCCTTGCGTGGTTGGCAAGAGTGAGAAGTGTCCGGCCTGATCAGATGGACGATGCTCAGACCATCAAGTCCGTACAAAGATAATGGTAAATATTACTTTGTGAACCAAAATGTTTGCACAAATACGCACATTACATGCATAATATGAGGATATCAGTACTACTAGATAGAAAGATAACATAACGGCAAACTAGACTTCATATATATATACACTTCATATACATATATATATGTGGAGTATAGCTGTGATCTACCATCTACCATAAGAGGAGAGTAGTGCCATCCCACTACTCAAAGGCATCCAACTACTACCTAGACATACTAGTTCTAACTATAGATGATTTACATGACTTCATACTAATTCTAACGGCACGAGGCAGCATAATAGACCTCTCTGCCATGGCGAACCAGCGCGGCCGGACGATCCTTGCAGTCCATCCAGCCCTGGTTCCTCACCAGGGCGTGATGGCGGGAAATGTTCTTGTCGTTGGTGTAGTAGCCATCTCGGAGGCCGCGTGCCTTAGCGTCGGCCTCATTCCAACCATGAGCATATGGTTAGGGTAGACGGGGCACACCAGGCCACCAAATGGGCTGGTGCGGATGAACAGATTTGGGCCCGCGGGGATAGGCGTTGCGTAGCCATGCAGACAATCATCGTTGGAGTCCATCGTGATGTTTCCTAGAGAGCCGTCGGACTCAGCCATGGCCTCGATGGATGGCGAGGGGGACCACGATGGTGGAGGAGACCCGCTCCCACCGGGAGTAGATCCGGCGGTGGCGAGCGGACCTAGCGACGGCGAGCGGGATTGCACCGAGGCCAGCGGTGGCGAGCGAACCACCGGTGCATGTGGTGTCAGCGTCGTCGTCGAGGGCGATGGGGAGAACAATGGTAGCCTAGGAGATGGCATGTGGTAGCGTGATGGGAACACCGATCTCCCATGACCGGATGTCGACGCCACCTCCGCCGACAACAACCAAGGGTGCACCATCGGCCCCGACTCCGCTGAATCGGTGGAGGAAGCGGGGACTGGAGCCGGTCTACCCTTCCTCGATGCAGACCTATAGCGATTCATGGGGACGGCCTTCATGGCAACCGATGGGGAGGCGGTGGTAGGCACTTTGTGACGCAAGGCGAGGGTTTTGTGCAATGCATGGTGGAATGAAACAATTGGAATTGTAGCGAGGCCAGGCTTTATGTATACACAGGGACGATAGGGTTTTTAAGGCATGATAAAGATTTATTTTTTCCAAACCGCTGCACGTTGCCTCTGGTGCCATCGTACTACCCTAGGAATCGCAACCGTATTACACTGGGGAAGGCATGTGTGACCAGAGATGCAGGAGTAATGGCATACCCAACCGTCCTCTACAAAACCAGAGCACGTCTCGTCCATTTACGTCGATGAGACGGCACAACGATACCAAATATATGGTCGTCGGACTTTCTATCTAGGCGAGACTTATTCAAATGAACTCCTCATGGCATGGTTGATGCAAGTTCAACAAATTTTATCAGATACATGCAAACAAGACGAGTTGGGTTCACCACTGTTGACGGTAGTTAACAACCATTATAAACCGTCAATAAAACATGCAAAAGGGCACAATTGAGATCACCAACAAAGGTCTAGGGGTTTAAACTAATAAATTCTATAAGTTTTGGTGAATCTGTGATTTCTGTAGGGTTTATCTAGAAAATCATCAAGGTGGACCTACATGTCAGATTTAATTGTGCTTATCCACAGCGAAATGGACACCAGAAGACTCTAGAAGACTCGAGAGGACTCCATGTTGAGGCAGAGAGCGAGGGGCTACCATGGCCCCACCTATAGGCTGCCCGGCCCCTAGGCCCAACTGTCAGCCTCTGTGTTGCAATGTCGGTTCTCCACCGCCTCCTAGGTTGCATCTACGCCGTTCCTTAAGTCGGTTTGATCCAAGGGCTCACGTTGGATGCTCCGGTCTATATATCAGCCCCTACCCCCCTAAAGGCATCATGTCATTTGAGAAGACAAAAATCCTAATCGTCCTCATACCTCCACCATATTCTAGGGCATAGCTAGTTAGGCTAGGTCTAGAGGGAGGCAAGCAGGCTTTGCTTGGATTCCCGATCGTGTCAAGAGCGTGGTTTGGTATAATCTTTGTACCCCCTCTCTCTTTTGTATCTCCATTATTTTTATATGCTTGCTACAATTGTTATGACAATATTAGTATTCATCTTATTCATGTTCTTCGTTATAATGTTTATCGACTACTTTGATTATATGCTTAGTATAGTTGGATTATCATCATGTTCATGCATAAGTTCATATAACGCTCACTCTAAGGTACCATGGGTGGGTGGTTGACATTGTGTAAGCGTGGTGCATATACATTGTTTACCTATGAATACACCCTATATTCTGGGTCATGTGGTAGATCGTGGATGTGACACTCCCGTTGAGTCCTTTGTAGTCCACTCCCCAATGTAGGTAACACGTAGGATCTGGTTACGAAGGGGGACAAGCTCTATTCTTAATCTCCCTTAGTAATATCTCTTATGTGTAGATATGAAGATGATCTCAGCAATGACTATTAGGTATAATTACACTAATCAATGTATGCTTTGACTTATAATTAAGGATGACTTACAAATTATTCCTCTAAAATTCTACCTGACCATGCTAATGCCATAGAAAGGAGTACTCTGAGTGATTTATCATTATCATTGATCAATACTTATTATATATCTTTTATCCTATGACTTACCCCTATTATGAGTAGAACATTGGTTATGGTATACTTCTCCATCAATAGTATAAGTTATCAATACTTGTCCATGCTAGACCTTCCCTGTGGTAAAAAATATAAATAACGATACCTGGAATACTCTCGGGTGAAGTGCTACAATGGTATATTATATGTGCGCTTGCAGATCCTTTTTCATTCATATCTATATATTTTTCTAGTCACATAAGATGATAAAGAACTACTTAGTATCATTCTAGTAGTGATGATAGGCAGCACCAACAAGCATCTCTGGAGTAGGGATGACAACCTAGTAAAGTAATGTTAGGAGATGTAGGTAATTAATAGGTGGCAATTAAAACAAGTGACAAGTTAATAAATACCAACAAGTATTTCTGGTGCCATTGCCGAGGAAGGTTGCTAGACAAAGGAAGTATTGATAAACTTATACTTATTGGGCTACCCTACCCTTGGACTCATGTCTGGCTCCCCGTATGTCCTTACTACCATCCAGAGTGCGCACTTTGATAGAACAAGGCCTGGCCTGAGTTGAGCTACTCGGCTTCGTGGTCGAAACGAGTTATCTGGCCAGCTAAGTGAGAGGCATGCGTTCAAAATGACAAGAGGGCCTCCAACGATACAGTCCTTAATCGGCACAGATGGAATTACATGAGTCAACCTACACATAGACTTCATCCAGCCTCCAGTTACATTATCCCATGGTTCTTTTCCATGATAGCAAATATAGCTAACCGTGCTCCGGTATCCACCTATATCTCGCAGGTGATAGAAAATCACCCGACTTCTAACGGTCTAAGCATGGCTAAGCATATATTCAATCCTGGACCTACATAGGGTTTAAAGTATATATCTGAACAAGGTAGTTCTATGCATCAAGTGTTTCCAGATCAACTCTTATAACCTAATGCATCAAACATAAATGACTCAAGTGATATTTGATAAAACATAGGAGGCTTAGAATTCTCCGGGGCTTGCCTTTTAGGAAAGAAGTGGGTCAGTGGTCAGGGCACTCTGGAAGTTCATCTAGAGCCTGCTCCTCGCCTTCGGTAGCGCGGGCTAGGGTGTCTTCTGATTCTCCTCCTCCTCTGCTTTGAACTCCAAGAGGGTGATTCCTTCGGACGATCCTATATGCATGAGCACGAATAAGATATCTTGGATGCATAAGTAATGACATGGATGATATGATGAAATGCATACTCATGAGTGTTCTTAACAGCAAGGTATTAGGGTGATAACAAGATTTACTTCTTTTACTGAGTAGGTGCATATCTCTTCTCTAGTAATTAAACAAATGTCCATTTAAGTATTTTCTAGACTACAAGACAGCAGCCAATTGTTTTGACCATGACTGGAGTTTTACACATCCAAACAATATGGTTGTAGACTTTCTGGAAATATTATGAAATTACCTACAACTTTATTTTAATCATCTTAAGGTGATTCAGTAGCTATCTAGGTAAAACAATTCAATCTTTTAGATCTATCTAGAGGACAAGCAAATCTGACAGCAGATTTCTAACAGCTATAACTCTTAAACCATTAGGCCTATGGCTATGAAATTTTAGGACAAGCTATATGAGCAAGTTATCTACAACTTTGTTATTAACAAGTTTCACAGAAGAGGTCATTATCATCATGAATTTGTCAACACAATAGAAACTACTCATGCAACCATTTAGTTGAATTATAAAGCAATATTTTACTAGCTGCCTATAACCAATTACTTCTAAGCACAACTATTTTTCTCAACAAATCATATGCATCACAGGCATCACAAAAAACATCATGGTTAAGCCCAACTAATTTATTTATATGCATTTATTAATTTCCTTATATAATAAGGTGATTTAAAGGATAAATATTTCCAATGCTCAATAAATTATGAGACAATTACAGTAGCTTACATATGTACCCAGTGGTCTACTGTATAAATTTCATGCCATTTGGATCAGTATAACAACCTCTACAAAAATAACAAGTTGCATAGGCTTATTATAGCAAAAATAGTTTAGTCTAGTGAAAAGTGTCAAACAACAGATTTTATATTTTTCTTACTTTCATCCTAGCATAAGAACACTATGCGAAAATTTGCATCATCAAACGTTATGTATTTTTACCCCATTTATTTTTACTAGAAACTAGCATTTATTTAAGATTAAATAGGAAGACCATATTCCAACTATGCCTACTATAGATTTAACATTTTTCCTAGCTAGAACATGTCAACCCAAGACCAGCAAAATTAGAATCATAATTTTTGAACTTCCCTAGCTCAAGATATGCATTTTACAAGATAGAAACAAATTTAAAAGCACTTATCTAGCTCCATTTAATTCCCCTAGAGAAATACACCAAACAGTAGGTTTCATATTTTTATTAAATATCACACTTCATGATTAATCCAAAAAAAATTGGTTTACTCAAATTGGATACTCCTAGCTCAAGATATAAATTTTTGAAGTTTGCATTCAAATATGTGAAAATAAACAAAGAAAATCAAATTCCAATTTGGGCCCAGCAGCTAGTTGCACCCCGTCCAGTGCACCAGTGACATAGGAGCAGAGCGCGACGTTTGACCGACTATATCTCGTCGACGACAAGGTTGCCACCATTGTGTTCCCCATCCCCGCGTGCATGTACTGGTGCCCTTGGTTGGCTCGGCGGATCGTCGACGGCCATGGTGGCATGGCAAGGGTGTGCGGCGGCGGGTTCATCGTCTTCGGCGATGGCATGCCTAGGCAAGCTTGGCTACAATGTTAGGGGGTCCTAGTGGAGCTCTAGGGTTAGGTGTAAGCTATGGCAGAGCGGCGGTGTGCTCCAGCCACATGCATGGCGGCATGAGCACGGTGGCGGTGAGGTGCCGTTCTGACGAGATGGTGGTTGGTGATGGGTCTCTGTCTTTGGAGTAGGCACTAGGGTTCATGGTGTCTCAAAAACAAACACAGGAGGGGGAAGGTGGGGTCTTAAGAGGGACGGCCGCGGCGAGCTTGAGCTTGCGGCCATGGTGGGCGCGGTCGGTGCGGTGGCGGCGGTAGCAACTAAATCGGCTATGTCGTGAGCTTCTGTGACCTAAGGCGATGATGAACCATGGGAGAAGGAGGTAGGAGGAGTAGTAGAGAGGGCTGGCCACGGCGATCTCAGAGCTCGGTGGCGCTCCGTGGCCATGGCGGCGACAATGATGCGCAATGCGGCTTTACCTTGGCTCGGATGGTGGCACTAGCGGGTTGGGGAGGTAGAGGAGATCATGGTGACGGAGTTGTGGGTGTGATGGATTTGATGGCGGTGTTGCGGCTATGGTGTGCAAGCGCGGTGGAGGTGTGCGGCGGTGACGACGAGCACGGCTCCACTCGACGAGCTAGCGAAAGGGAGAGAGCGGAGTGAGAGAGTGAGAATGAGCGAACGCAGCGGCTTCACCTCCCTTTTCTCCTCTTGCTGGCCTGATCGACCAGGCCGATGTCGGTGAGAGGCTACCAAATGGCACGCGTGGCCGGCCTGGCAATGGTCGGCCACAACACGCTCGGCCGTAAGGCCGACTAACAAGACATATTCGTACCACGGTTACTCCTAATCCGTGCAGAAGTAGCGAAAATTCCATTAGTAAGAATTGTAGAGGTACACATGATCTCCAACTTTGCTTAAATGAGCTTGGTCTAATTTGAGTTGGTTTTCAAATTGCAAAGCTTCAAAGTATGGTACATGAAACTGTAAATCAGTTCTTAGACTTAGAAAATTTCTTTTCTAAAAATAGCATCTCATTGCTACTTTGGAGCTATTTGTTGACTATGTTAGGCACTGAGTTAGCTCATGACCCTTAAATAAAGTTTGTTACCCATGCCAAGAACTACAACTTTTATTATGGGTGCATTGCCATGCAAACACTCTATGCTATAGTTTAACTTTGGTCAAAGTAGGATCATGAAAAATGACATTATGAGTAAACTAGGACTTAGAGGCAAAATTGGCCCATGTCATGAATACAATCATTGTTCCATTTATGATCCTAGATGTGTCTAAGGTGTTTTTGTGACCTCACAACCATCTCTTGCATTGGTCGCACATGATCACAAGCATATGCATGTATATAATCAACATCACATGTGATAATATGAAAAGAATAAGATGAAATTCCATATGCTCATGCTCATGAATGCTTGGATGATGCTTGTGCTCATGAAATGCAAGGGCCAAATGCAATGCTTAACACTAGGGTGTTATAGCCCCTCCCCCTTATAGAAATCTCATCCCGAGATTTGAAAGACCTACCATTTTTCATAAAAGGCAGGATAAACCTCACGTAAATAATCCTCCCGTTCCCACGTGGCATCTTGTTCACCGTGGTTATTCCACACCACTTTGTAGAATTTAATAACCTTGTTCTGGGTTACTCTTTCCATTTCTTCCAAAACTTGTATTGATTTTTCCTCATAAGTCAATTCCGATTGGAGCTTAATATTGGGGGTTTCAATATCTTCATCAGGTACGTGAAGACATCTTTTAGCTGAGAAACATGGAAGACATTGAATATAGCTTCCATCTCTAGAGGTAACTAGAGCTTATAAGCTACCTTCCACTTCGCTCGATGATCTTGTATGGGCCTACATATCTAGGTGCTAATTTCCTTTTCACACCAAACTGTTGCACCTTTTTCATGTGTGATACCTTGAGGTATACATAGTCACCTACCTCAAATTCGATAGGCCTTCTTCTCTTGTCGACATAGCTCTTTTGCCTAGACTGAGAGGCTTTCATATGCTGTTGGATAATACGTACTTGTTCTTCAGCTTCTGTGACAAAATCAATGCCATAGTATCTCCTTTCTTTGGGCTCAACCCAATTCACAGGAGTTCTATATTTCCGATCATACAAGCCCTCAAAAGGAGCCATCTTGATACTTGCTTGATAACTGTTGTTGTAGGAAAACTCGGCTAAAGGTAGCAATTTTTCCCATGAACCCTTGGAAGAGATCGCACATGCTCCCAACATATCTTCTAAGATTTAATTTACTCGCTCAGTCTATTCGGAGGTCCGAGGGTGATATGCTGAGCTTCGAACTAGGTTGGTACCTAACTGCTTGTGCAAGTGCTCCCAAAACTGAGCAGTGAATTGAGAGCCTCTATCTAATACAATGGTTATTGGTACCCCATGTAGTTGCACTATATGCGTGATATACAATGCTGCGTATTCATGTGGTCGGTAGCGGGTGCTAACCGGAATAAAATGCGCAGACTTTGTCAATCGGTCCACAATTACCCATATCGAGTCAAAACCCTACTGAGTGGGTGGAAGTCCAACAATAAACTCCATGCTGATCTCCTCCCACTTCATCCTGGAACAGACAAAGGTTGGAGCTATCCGGTAGGTGTTAGATGATCCGCTTTGACCCTATTGCAATTATCACACCTAGCAACATAGGCGGCGATCTCTTTCTTCATCTTGGTCCACCAAAAATAGGTTTTCAAATCTTGATACATTTTGCTACTACCCAGATGGATGGACAACTTAGATGAATGAGCTTCATCTAGGATTTGATTTCTAGGTTCACGGTCTTTCGGTACCACTGGTTGGTTTTTGAACCATAGCACACCTCTTTTATCCAACCTGAAATGCTTGGTTTCCTATTCCTTCATCTTTCTCTTTATGTGAAACACACCTACATCTGTCTTCTGTAGTTCTATGATTTTGCTCTCAAGTGAACAACTGATAGTGATGTTGTGTAGCACAATAGGATGCAATAGATTAAACCCATCTTCCAACAATGCTTCTAAGGCATTATAATGAGATTTCCAACTGAGTGCATCTGCTATAACATTGGCTTTTCCTGGATGGTAGTGCACTTCCAAATTATAGTCCTTGATCAGCTCTAACCATCTACGCTGTCTCATGTTCATCTCTGGTTGAGTGAAGATATACTTGAGACTTTTGTGGTCAGTGTATATGTGACATACGTTTCCCAACAAGTAATGTCTCCATATCTTCAATGCATGGACAACTGCGGCAAGTTCTAAATCATGTGTAGGGTAGTTGACTTCATGCTTCCTCAACTATCGAGAAGCATAGGCAATAACTCGACCTTCTTGCATAAGCACACACCCTAAACCTATATCCAATGCATCACAAAACACATCAAAAGGTTTCTCAATGTTGGGTTGTGCCAGAACAGGAGCAGTGGTTAGCAAGGTTCACAGAGTGTGAAAAGCAGCCTCACACTCTGGAGTCCAATTAAACTTTTCATCCTTCTGAAGTAATCTGGTCATGGGCTTAGCTATTTTGGAAAAGTCGGGAATGAAATGACGATAATAGCCTGCTAGCCCTAGAAAACTCTGAACTTCATGAACCGAAGTTGGGCCTTCCAATCCATGACCTCTTGTACTTTAGATGGGTCGACAGAGATTCCATCTTTAGATAATATATGACCCAAGAAAGGTACTTTCTTCAGCCAGAATTCACACTTGCTAAACTTTGCATACAATTTATGCTCTCTTAGCCTAGACAAGACAACTCTCAGATGCTCTGCATGATCTGCCTCATTCTTAGAGTAAATCAGGATATCATCGATAAACTTGACCATGAACTTGTCAAGCTCGGGCATGAACACTGAATTCATCAAGTACATGAAATAGGCGGGAGCATTTGTTAGTCCAAAAGACATGACCAAATACTCATACAAGCCATACCTAGTCGAGAAAGCTATCTTAGGTACATCTTCTGGCTTGATCTTGATCTGGTGATAGCCTGACCTCAAGTCAATCTTAGAGAATACCTTTGCTCTTGATAGTTGATCAAACAAAATATCAATACGAGGCAAAGGATACTTGTTCTTTATGGTTACTACATTGAGCGGCCTATAGTCCACACACAACCATAAGGATTTGTCCTTCTTCTTCACAAATAAAGTTGTACAACCCCAGGGAGACAAACAAGGTCGAATGAGACCTTTGTCCAAAAGTTCTTGTAGCTGAATTTTAAGTTCGGCTAACTCATTGGGTGACATCCTATAGGGTCTTCTTGAGATAGGTGTTGTACCTAGCACTAACTCAATCTTAAATTCCACATCCCTATCAGGCGGTAAACCAAGCAACTCATCTAGGAATACATTAGGAAACTCACAAACTACTAGAATATCACAAAGAGTAGTGGCTTGGATGGCACATGACAAGTTTTGAAGATCAAAACTTTGGGGAAGTGGTATTAGAAAAGCATTACCCCCCTTTGGTTCTCTCAACATAATTCTTCTAGTGGTAGTGCCAATGAGAACTCCATGACCACTCATCCAACTTGTTTACACCAAAATTTGGGAAGAAGAATGCGGGAACTTGAAGCTTACAGGATTGTGTCATCAAGGAATCGATTAGATGTAAATCGGTATCAGCTGATTTAGATGCGATGTCAAAATCTGCTATTTTATAGATGACGTCAGCAGACGGCGTCAATAGGCTATGATTGAATGGTGCTAGGAAGATGTGTCGGACTCTATAAGGAATATTAGGGTCCAAGTTATTATTAAGTTAGGAAGTTTTCTTTTATTCCAAGAATTGTAATGAGTCGTATTTGAGTAGGATTCATATTTAGGTTTCGGGTATATAAATATTAGACCCTAGTTATTATACAAAAAATAAACACTCAATCAATACAATCTTTCCAGCTTTCGCTATCGCATTAGGAGTAGGAGTACTGTAGATCTTGGCGAGTTCTTTAGCAAACAGGGCTGCATCGACTGATCAACCTCTAGCTTGCTTGTGAGTACCGTCATGACTTGTATTGTGCTTGTAAAGCTGCATCAGCTGATTGATCGTTTATGAGCCATAATATAAGTTAGTTATCGATCTATATCGTAGTTTGTAAGACAGCATCAACTGATTGATCTCTTACGAATCATAATATAGATCAAAGTTATCGATCTTGTGTTAAATAACTTGTTGTTTAATACAATATCACCAGTTATTGAATCTGCTAAGATTAGTAAGATTTTCCTTATTGTTTTCTGGTTGATTCACCAATTATTGATCTTGTTATAATTAATATTTTATTAATTATAACAAAATCACCTGATTGAGATAGAGATAGGTCGTCATCATATCATCTTAATTGATCATTCTTTGATCTGGTCATGCTTTAAATCTTATAATTGATGGCTTAATTCCACTAGATCGGTTGTTTTGTCTCTATTCCAATCAAACATAGTATGCATCCAAAGACATGTTTCATTCTTGAATAAACTCACTAGTTAATGACACTACCATAGTTGCATTGATCTGGTCTAACCTCACTAGTAAGACTTTAGATTAGAAATTATCGATTAGTGGTCGTGTTTATGATCAAGATATGTACTATGTTTGTTTGCTATGACTGCATCGACTATTTTAGCCGATTTGCCTATACTCTCACGCGTATAGCATGTTTTCATGAATCTATCAACATATAGATGGTTTTATAGATTCTTTTGCTTTAGTTTGTTATCATCATCATAGTTGCATCGATCTAATAGAACCTCACTGTTGATGATAATAGATTAGATTCAAACTGTTTGTAGATTCATTTATATTAGACAGTCGATTTGTTCGCATGTTATACTCTTTTCATCAAACTTATCGGCTCAACGCTTTATATCGATCATGTTTCATTAGGCCGATGATGCTTTCTGATGTTCCATGAGGATCAGTTATTTTGATTCATATCATTTTCATTTAATATTAGCCGATAATCCTTGATTTAAAGATCTTCATTTCATGGATACGCCGAATATCGACTATTTAGTCGATAGCCTTATTAAATCGACTATCGAGCCGTACATTTGGAACTATCTAGTGCAACAACGACATGTTCCACTTTAAATTACAGATAAGATTTTCTCACCTTGTCAATTGCAGGTCAAATTGACTGGCACGTTGTTGGGTTTTTAGAATCGACTGGTTCTATGTTGAAGCCAAGCAGATCTCTAGTCTCATTCCACTCAGATCATCCCGCTTACTGTGTGTTGATCACATCACCACATTTTTGTGTCAACACACTTTTTGGCATGCCCGGTGGGACCACAATCGTCATGGTGGTTCACAACAAGGACATTCTTATGGTACCTTATAAAGACTTACTTGATGAGGATAAAGATGTCATTTGTAAGGCTATAGAGGAGTTTCAGAACAAGTGCTTGTTGTCATACACCAAAATATGTGACATTAAAGTTGTTCAAAAATATCCACTGCCTAGTGTTTTGATGCATGGACAGTCAGATATAGACAAAGCTGATGATAGGCATTTCTTTGTAGAAGCTGTCAACAAATCTGTTTATGATGCAATGTTGAATCATAATACAACTTTCTTAAATACATTCCATAATACCATGAATGAGGTATTTCACGGATTTTCACTTGATCAGGTTGGACCAGCTTATTGCAATATTTCATATCCGTCGACTCAGGGGACTAATTAAGCCGGTACTAGCCATCAAGAAGCAGCACTAGCTAAGAGTGATGATGCCCAGTCAATTTAGAATTCATTTAAGCAAATTCAGGGTGCTATTACTAATCAAATGAAATATAATCCTGGATCATTAGTGTAGCATGTGCAACAGCTGACAGGGCAAGTTCAGAATCAGATGGTTAATTTTGGTACATCAGGCCAAATGCCACCGTCGGCTCAAAAAATAGCACCATCGGTTCAAAGGATTCATAGAGATACAGATCCTAATGTTTTCAATCAGAGATTTCAAACAGGAAATCAACAAGGGGTCCAACAGATAGATATTCCATAAGTATATCATTATGGTTCAGATTATAATACCCTCAATATAATTCCAAATCTAGGATATCAAGGCACTCAGAATTTTAATCTACAGATGGGTCAGCAATTGCCAAGAAATCCAAACGCAAATACTAATGAATTGTTGCTCAGAGTAACTGAAATGATAAAAAATCAGTTTGGTTTAAAACCAAAAGGGCAGACCTTTTCGTACAAACGTCCATACCCAGAGTGGTATGATTTGGTGGGCCTTCCTACGAACTACATGCTTCAAGAATTTGCTAAGTTCACTGGTCAAGATAGCACAAGTATAATAGAACATGTCAGTCGATATCTTACTCAGTTGGGTGAAGCCTCTATTGAAGAAACACATCGAGTTCGTTTCTTGTCTTTGTCCCTGTCAGGACCAGCTGTCACTTGGTTTTCATCACTAGCGGTTAATTCTATTGCCAATTGGAGTGATCTTGAAAAGAAATTTATATATATTTCTACATTGGGACAGGGGAAAGAAAGATTATAGATTTGATAACTATAAAGCAAAGAGCTAATGAATTGGATGCTGAGTTCCTTTAGATGTTCTAAGAAATAAGAAACTTATGCTTTTCGTTGAATTTGACTGATGATCAGCTAGCTGCGTTGGCCGTTTAAGGAATATTGCCAACATGGAGAGAAAACCCGTTGAGGCAAGAATTTGACAATTTAGGTCAATTGGTTCAACAGGTGGCACACTTAATAGTCAATTCCAGAATATGCGCAGAGATACCCGATTCTAGAAGAATGTTGTAATCGCTGAAGCTTATAATCCATATTTAGTCGATGATGATGATGAAGAAGAGGAAATTGCCATAGTTGAATGGAATTGGGGTAAAAAGATAGTAATGGTTCCAAATCCTTGGGGAAAAGAAGTTGAAGAAAGTTATGATTTTGATGTTACAAAAGCAGACAAACTTTTTAATTTCTTGCTTGAGAAGGGACATATTAAATTGCCTGCCAATCATGTTATATTACCTCCCAATTAGTAGAAGAATAAGAAGTTCTGCAAGTACCATAACACTACTTCTCATACTACTAATGATTGTAGGATTTTTCGACAGCATATTCAGAGGGCTATTCAACAAGGGAAGCTTAAATTTGATATAGCTCGGAAAATAAAAGTTCATGATAATCCTGTCCCGAAGGATCAGAACATGGTTGATGCTAAGTTGTTCAAAGGGAAAACTAAAGTTTTGACATCAGCTAGGGCAAGAGAAATTGGAATAGTTGATCCAGAGATGCAAATATCGGTTGATGAATATAGAGAAATTAAAAGGCGTTGTGACCAACAAAAGAGCCGATATGAGAAGGGAGAAACGTCGAGAGATGGTACGATGAGACCATGTGTTACATCTCGAATTCTGTTGAATAAATGGCAACGATAGAAGAAGAAAGATTATCAGCGCTAGTTAGAAGAGAAGAAATATCAACGTCAACAAGAAGAAGAGAGATATGAAAGAGAACAAGCGGAGTCACATTGGCATTGCCTTTTCTTCAGACATTGTTGGAATGAAGGTTTGAGATTACCTACTAGAAATAATTGCTCGGAATGTAGCGAACAATATTGGAAGTTTAGACAATCTCAAGTCAACCGCCGGTCTATCCATGATCGAATTGAATATCAGCATAATGATGTAGATCGATGCTTAAAAATAGAAGCATTCATGATTGGCTTGGAAAGTGAGTTGTTGATCAGAACTGGGCTGGTTATGAAGAAAAAGATGATGAAGAGTATGTTTGGCAGGAAGGACAGTGGTGTTCAGGAGATTTGAAAAGAAGTCAGAAGAGAAGAGTACAATGCTTAAGGAGTAGAGAATTAGAATAGGCTAAAAAATCTAGTAAACCGCAAGTATGGCGTGCTAAACAAACAGACGATAAGGGTCAACCATCGGCTAATATTCAAATGACATTTCTTTTACCATCTGAATTTAAAGCTATAGCAGATCAATAAATCTATTCGGATTTTGATGAATTAGAGTATGAAGAGATGGCAGCCCAGTTGACATTGATACAACAAGCTATATTTGATAAACCAGTTAAGCATCGGCATTTGAAGGCTTTGTATGTGAAAGGTTTTGTCGATGGGAAGCCGATGAGTAAAATGTTGGTTGATGAAGGTGCTTCTGTTAATCTGATGCCTTATACTACTTTTCGTAAGCTTGGTAAAGGACCAGAAGAACTGATTGAGACTAACATGATGCTTATGGATTTTGGGGGTAATGCGTCCAAGACCAGGGGAGCAATAAATGTTGAATTGACAATTGGAAGCAAGACTTTGCTCACTACATTCTTTGTCATTGATGGAAAGGGTTCATATAGTTTACTCCTTGGTCGTGATTGGATTCATGCCAATTGTTGTATACCATCGACTATGCATCAATGCTTGATTCAATGCATGGAGATAATGTTGAGCTAGTTCATGCTGATGATTCTGTAAGTATAGCAATAGCTGATCCAATGTATTGAGAACTAAAAGATTTTGAGTGTTTTTCTAGTAAGCGATGGAAAGGAGGCTTCATTAGAATCAATGATGAAGGCCAACAGTCGATCTGAGCAGTCGGCTCTAAAAGTTTGTTTTAATGGATAATCCAATAGATGGTATAGATGGTAAACTAGGACATGGCTTTAAGTCGGCCAATGAGTTAGAAAAAATAGATATTGGTCCTGGAGATAGGCCTAGGCCGACGCATGTAAGTGCTAAATTAGATCCTGAGTATAAACAAGAATTGATAGATTTGTTAAAGGAATTTAAAGATTGTTTTGCTTGGGAATATTATAAAATACCTGGCTTAGATCGATTAATTGTTGAACATCGGTTGCCAATCAAACCTGGATATCAACCATTTAAACAAGCTCCAAGGAGATTTAATTCAAATGTTCTTGATGATATTAAGAAAGAGACTGAAAGACTACTAGAGGCAAAATTTATCTGACCTTGCCAATATTTGTAGAGTGGATATCGAGTGTAGTTCCTGTGTATAAGAAAAATGGGAAGTTGATAGTATGTATTGATTTCAGAGATTTGAACAAGGCTACACCGATGTTTGGTTATCCGATGCCAATAGCCAATATGTTGGTAGATGCAGCAGCCGGGCACAAGGTAATTAGTGTTATGGATGGTAATGTAGGTTATAATCAATTTTTTATGGCTAAAGAAGACATAGCAAAAATAGCCTTTAGGTGCCCCGGTGCAATCGGCTTATTTGAATGGGTTGTGATGACTTTTGGATTGAAGAATGCTGGTGCAACTTATTATTGGGCAATGAATTATATTTTTCATAAGTTGATCGGCAAGATTGTTGAAATCTATATTGATGATATGGTGGTGAAATCCAAAGGGTACAAAGAACATCTGGCTAATCTGCGAGAGACTTTGAAGTGCACAAGAAAACATGGTTTAAAGATGAATCCTAATAAATGTGCCTTTGGAGTGTTAGCTGGACAATTTTTGGGTTTTATGGTCCACAAGAGAGAAATTAAGATTGGTCAGAAAAGTATGAAAGCAATTGATGAGGCAGTACCTCCAACTAATAAAATAGAATTACAATCTTTGCTTGGTAAGATTAATTTTATCAAAAGGTTTATTTCAAATATGTCAGAAAGAGTTCTGCCATTTTCTCCTTTGTTGAAGTTGAAAAATGATCAAGAATTAAAATGGGGTGATGTACAACAAAAAGCATTTGAGGAGATAAAAGAATATATGAAATCTTCACCTGTGCTGGTTACTCCTCAGCAAGGTAAGCCTTTTAAATTGTATGTGTCGGCCGATAGCCAAACGATTGGATCGGTCTTGATGTAAGAGTTTGAAGGAAAGGAATAGGTTGTTTTCTATTTAAGTAGAAGACTTTTGGATTCATAAACAAGATATTCTCCTATTCAAAAGTTATTCTTATTCCTATATTTCTCCTGCACTAAATTATGACATTATTTATTATCGGCTGAGTGTACAGTTATATCTAAAGCTGATGTGATTAAACACATGTTGTCAATGCTGATATTAAATAGGAGAATGGGAAAGTGGATTCTTGTATTATCATAATTTGACTTGTGGTATGAATCGGCTAAAGCAGTCAAAGGGCAAGTGATGGCCGATTTTATTACTCAACACCATAAACCAAGCATCGGCTATGTGGAACCTATGCCTTGGACATTGTTCTTCGATGGATCATCGTACAAGCAAGGTGGTGGCATTGATATTGTTATTATTTCGCCTCGGGGGCAAGTTTTGAGTTTGCCTTTCAAACCAAACCAATGACCACCAATAATCAAGCAGAATATGAAGCTATTCTTAAGGGACTTCAACTTCTTCAGGAAGTAAAGGCTGAGTCAATTGTAATATTTGGAGATTCACATCTAGTTATTAATCAGTTGATCGGCCTGTATGAATATAAAGATGATATTATGAAGGTATACCATGATGAATGTCGAAAGTTACTTGAGGAGTTTCCCCTTACTTCTCTTCAACATATTCCAAGAGCATAGAATCAAGAGGCCAATCGGTTAGCTTAGAATGCGTCATGCTATCGAGTGTTCCAAGAAATCTTAAGTAGTGAGACCTTGGCTAATGATTGGAGAGCTAAAATAGCTAATTACCTCAAGAATCCATCACAGAAGGTTACCAAAAAATTGAGATATAAATCGACTAAGTATGTTTTGTTAGATGATCAGTTGTATTACAAAATAGTCGATGGAGTTTTGCTTAAATGTTTAATTCAAGAAGAAGCAAGAGTATTGATGGGAGAAGTACATGAAGGAATATGCGGAGCTCATCAATCGGCTAATAAAATGAAATGGGTTATTCATAGGTCTGGATATTTCTGGCTAAAAATATTAGAAGATTGTTTTGAATATTACAAGGGGTGTTAGGATTGTCAGCATTTTGGTAATGTTCAAAAATCGCCTACATCAGCTATGAACCCAATAATTAAGTCATGGTCATTCCGAGGCTGGGGAATTGATTTAATTGGCCAGATTTTTTGACCTTCAAGTAGAGGGCATAAGTTTATATTGGTAGCAATAGATTATTTTACCACGTGGGTTGAGGCAATTCCTTTGAAAATAGTAACCTCAAAGAATATGGTTTATTTTGTCAGGGAGCATATTGTTTATCATTTTGGGATTCCTCAAACCGTTACTATTGATCAAGGGATAATGTTCATATCCGAAGAATTCAGAGATTTTGCTGCTAGTATGGGAATTAAAGTACTAAATTCTTCTCCTTATTATGCTCAAGCTAATGGCTAGGCAGAGGCATCCAATCAAATTTTGATTAAGTTGATTAAGAAGAAAATTGAAGAGCAACCAAGGAAGTGGTACCTAACACTTAATGAAGCATTGTGGGCATATAGGATGGCTTGCCATGGATCGATTAAATCATCACCTTATGAGTTAGTATATGGGCATAATGCAGTTCTTCCTTGGGAGATTCAGACTAGATCAAGACGTGTTACATTGCAAAATGATTTGATAGCTAAAGTCTATAAAAACCTTATGATGAATGATTTGGAGGACTTAAGTTATCATCGGATGCGCGCTCTTGAAAATATTGAGGCCAATAAATTAAGGGTTGCAAGGCAATATAATAAAAAGGTCAAGAACAAACAATTTTGTGAAGGAGAGTTAATTTGGAGAGTAAGATTGTCGATTGGGTCTAAAGATAGCAGGTTTGGCAAATGGCCGCCTAATTGGAAAGGTCCTTATCGGATTAAACGTTGTGCGCCTGTCAATGCTTATATTTTGGAAACGCTAGAAGGGCAAGAGGAGTTTGATAGAGCAATCAATGGAAAATTTCTAAAGAAGTATTATCCTAGCGTTTGGATTAATACTTGATAACCGATATGTTTAGTCATCGGCTCTAATAACCGGTATCAGGAGGGTATCGCCTTTAGTTCAAAAAGAAAAAAAATAAACCGAAGGGGTAAAAGCCAACACGATATGTATCGCCTATAGAGAAAAAACACACACAAGGACAACCATGATTCATATTATGACGGTTTTAGAGATGAATTCATAAGGAAAAGGTAAAAACTTTATTCATTCATTGTTTGTTCCTAGTACAAACTAATCGAACACCTTGTTCACAACATCTTGGATGGTATTTATAGCCATGAAGGCGAGATGGTAGATATCTTGGAACGTATGAAAGCAACCCCAATTAATGGAAGGAGAAGCGCCGCTTCGCTAATAATGAGGGCAACAGGCATTGATAACTGAGAAGGAATTTGAAGGGTTTTTGCAATAAGGGCCGTTTTCAGATTCAGTTAAGTCAGAGTAAAGTCAGAATCAGGAATCGGCTAATTTAAATTGGCTATTCTAGCCGAACCAAGAAGTACAATAGACCAACAGGGAGAGTACAATTATCATCAGGTTTACACAGAATATATACTACAGATGCTAGAACATAAATTACAAGTGAAGAGTATCATGAATTGCTTCTAGTGCTTTCAGTCGAATAGCATCAACTTCTGCAGTTTGTTGTTTGTCTTCTTCGGCTGATCCGGGAATGCTCTCAAGACTGTTGCGAATAGCTTTGCCTTCCTTAACCTTGGTCAGCATCTCTTGTTTCTTTCGTTTGATGGCATTGGGGATCTGAGTAAAGTTAGACTCATGATGGTCAATGGCGGCTTTCACACTTTCTAGTTCTTGTTCGAGCTCGACACACCTAATTCTTAGCCGAGTCAGTTCTGATTCAATTTTGGAAGAAGAATTCTTCAGATTGTCGATCAATTGTGCTAATTCTTTGGCTTCCTTTTTGTTAGAGTTCTTCTTAGCCATCAAAGCTTCATGGTCAGTCAGGTTTCTTTGAGTCTTTTTCACCTTGGGAGCTTGATCTTCGATGTTGGACAGAGATATCAAGGCTTCAGCAAGATTTGGGGGCAGATCATCCTTAATGGCTAAGAATATTCTTCTCATTGGATCTGTATCTTGGACCAAATCGGCTATGTTCCTCTCGAGCATTGGCAGCATGTATTTTAGCCAATTTTTGGTCTCGTCTGATAAGATGTCTTGAGAAGAAATGGCTGATGAGCTTATCTTGTTTTCATCTATATATTCCTCAAAGTTGAAAGAATAGCTCAAAGCTGGAGAGTTAAGTGCCTATATGTGAACAAAAGGAGAATTATTAGAAATAGCAAATGAGTTGACAATGAGATGGATGGTGAGAGGGAGACAGTATCTTTTCTAAAAGAGATCCTAGCTGAGAAGGAACAACCGATGATGTGTCAACATCCTTTTCAACATCCGGTTGAATCGGCTCTGGGTTTTCGATGCTAGTGTCTACAGGCATCAAGAAGCTTTTTAGTTTATAATTTGCTATAAAAGGATGGAATGAGTATATGAATTTCTTATCATCGATTGTTTGCCAAGCTGGAGAATCGATAGTTTGAGTATCAATGTCAACAGGGTCCTCTTCAACTGGTGAGTCGTCAGATCTTTGCTCTTGTGGAGATGTTTTCCTAGGTGGTGTCTGATAAAAGAAAAGGATCAGAGAAGAGTGAGGACTACATGTGATTGAAGGCTTGAGGAGATACCTTAGTAGTATCAGGTGGTGAAGTAGAGAGGTTCTCATCTTCTGTCGTCTAGGATCTGTTAGGGACATCAGTTGCTTTAATTGTAATTGGCTCCTTTGGAGGATTAGTCAATGAGAGGTTAGCATATGCTGATTTAAGTGCCTAGGACAGTAGTTCGGCACCCAAAGTAGATTGAGATGCAACAGTCGATGACTTCAAGAAAGGAATTGAATTAGAAGTTGAATATCATCTTAAGAGGAAAGATAAGTTAATTTACCTGAGCGATTAATGAATTTGTTCTGCAAAGTCTCTTCCCAGTGGTGGTTTTCTAGGTTACACCTTGGGTTGCCTTGCGTTTTGAAGACTGATATGTGAGTATTGCTGGGGCAGCTGGGGCTTTCATTAACTTTTTTAGAGTGGGTGCAGTTGATCCCATTCTTGAGGCTACACATGGTGGATAATATTCTATGGGATGCCCTTTCCTATCCACACTTGGGGATCAAATTCGGTATCCTACAAAAAAAATTGTTAGATTAACTGATAGGAGAACTTGATAAATCCTTCTAAAAGGAAAGTGGTGAGTTACCTCACTATCAGAAGCAAAGTCGTCGTCCAGGGCTAAACAGTTAGGATGAATTGAGTTGAAGAAGAGGTAAGAGTGCCATTCTTGCCACCAAGAGTCAAACAGGTTTGAAGAGAAGGTGGCTCTTGTCCATTCATGCAGACAAAGAATAGGAAGATCTAACCCCAATTGAAAGACTCTAGAAGCTTCCATTATTTCACTAATACCTTCTCTTGGCTTTAGAGTATTTCTAAAGAATAGCCGAGGGGTAGTTGACCAAGGCCAAATTGACGGGCCACTAAAGAGGGGTTATAGAATTCATAAGTTGGAAGATTATCTTGGAGAGAAGCACCAGTAGCCATTTTGCCATGACCATGGCAAAATTGGTAGGCAGCACATAGGGTTTGATGATGCAACTGAAAATTGTAGTAGTTGTTTCATCTGAATAGCCTGATTCAAACCGGAATTTAACTGGCAGAACTAACTCATTATCTTCATCTTCATCATAAGACAGCCAGGCCAAGATGTTTGCATCAAACCCTCTGTAAAATTTCTTAAAAAGGTGTCCTACATCAAAAACAATTGTTATGGCTGATGCAGTTTCACCATAATTCATACACTGTCGAGTTCTTCATTCTTTTACTTTATAATCTTCAGCAAAGTTGGAAGAAGGAAAGCTCAGATTCCTAAGATTGGGTCTTACAATCTTATGCATTTACAGATTCAGCCATAATTGTATCAACCACTAAGGGCCATTGATGGTGTGCACTGGTTCATTTTTCAGCAATTGGGCAGCTACTTGGTGCATCGGATGATAAGCAGATCCCAGCAGATATTTTCCAAGGTTATTTCATTACCGGTTGCTAAACGCTCTGCCAAGTATTTATTATTATAGGTTGGACCACAGGATGACCCACAAAAGATGAATTTTTCCAGCCACATATTCAAGAAAGCTACATGTTCTCTATCATCAATAGTCGATCCATCCCTAATATGATTCGAAATGTAACTTGCCCATCCTGTGTAGTCCGATATTTTGGCTACTTTCTTGGATCCAACACTTAAGAAATCATAAGGTTGCATTGATCCTGTTATTCTAAGATCGGTTAACATGTAGATGTCGGCCAAAGTAATGGTCATTGGACCATGACCAAAAGCGAAAGCATTCAAAGTGTTGGACCAAAAATAAGATGTAGAGATCAGAAGTGAATCATTTCTCTCCATTTCAGACAGTGAGAGTGTCAGGCATTGATTTAAATCAGAAATTTCCTAATCTCTAGGTTTCTTTTCTGATACCCTTCGGAACCAATCTCTTCATCCTTTAGGCATTTTGGGCCAGTTTCTAAAAGGAGTTTTGGTGTTCCAGGAAGATAAATCTATTACAGATTGTTTGAAGGGGATTCGGTTGGTTTCTTGGTTGATAAAATCAGATGGATTATGATCGCCCATAGGTCCAAAATAATAGGTATTAGGAACAATAGCTGATGAAATGAAAATTTTGTTTCTCATTTCCTAGAAACTAGTTGGGATGAATTTAAGAAGAAAGAAAAATATAGGGTAGCAGCTAATACTTAAAAGACAGAAATCTAAAGGCATACCTCAGGAACGTGATTGTTGGTCGCCATTGCAGCCAAAATGGATCTGAATCTGAGGAAGGTTGTAGAAAGGTGGCTTGAATAGCAGTTTGGCATAGCAGAAGATCAGCTAGGGTTAAGACTTTGGTGGTGGCGGTTTTGACTGTTGAAGCTTGCTCAAGAGAAAAGAGGAAAGTAAATAGGCCAAGCAAGTTGGAAATGATACTGTTGGGGTATTATATAGAATTTGGTCTGAGAAATCAGAAGTCACGCGTATATTTCAGAATGAGCAGTTGCAACATGGTTAGCAGATAAATACAAATTTTGCAATAAAATCATTTTTATCCCAAAATTGGGGGGCATGTGTTTACACCAAAATTTGGGAAGACGAACGCGGGAACTCAAAGCTTCTAGGATTGTGTCATCAAGGAATCAATTAGATGTAAATCGGTATCAGTTGATTTAGATGTGATGCTAGAATCGGCTATTTTATAGATGACATCAGTAGACGGCATCAATAGGCTATGCTTAAATGGCACCAGGAAGATGTGTCGGACTCTACAAATAAGGAAAATTAGGGTCCAAGTTATTACTAAGTTAGAAAGTTTTCTTTTATTCTAAGAATTGTAATGAGTCGTATTTGAGTAGGATTCATATTTAGGTTCTGGGTATAAATATTATACCCTAGTTATTCTACAAAAAAATGAACACTCAATCAATATAATCTTTCCGGCTTTCGCCATCGCATTAGGAGTAGGAGTACTGTAGATCTCAGTGAGTTCTTCAGCAAACAGGGCTGCATCGACTGATTGACCTCTAGCTTGCTTGTGAGTACCGTCACGACTTGTATTGTGCTTATAAAGCTGCATCAGCTGATTGATCTTTTATGAGCCATAATATAAGTTAGTTATCGATCCGTATCGTAGTTTCTAAGGCTGCATTAGCTGATTGATCTCTTACAAATTATAATATAGATCAAAGTTACCGATCTTGTGTTAAATAACTTGTTATTTAGTACAATATCACCAGTTATCGAATCTGCTAAGATTAGTAAGATTTTTCTTGTTGTTTTTTGGTTGATTCACCGGTTATCGATCTTGTTATAATTAATGTTTTATTAATTATAACAAAATCACCCGATTAAGATAGAGATATATCGGCATCATATCATCTTAATTGGTCATCCTTTGATCTGGTCACGCTTTAAATCTTATAATTGATGGCTTAATTCCGCTAGATCGGCTGTTTTATTTCTATTCCAATCAAACATAGTATGCATCCAAAGACATATTTCAATCTTGAATAAACTCACTAGTTAATGAGATCTAATCTAATGACACTACCATAGCTGTATCGATCCGGTCAAACCTCACTGGTAAGACTTTAGATTAGAAATTATCGATTAGTGGTCTTATTCATGATCAAGATATGTACTCTGTTTGTTTGCTATGACTGCATCGGCTATTTTAGCCGATTTGCCTATACTCTCACGCATATAGCATGTTTTCGTGAATCTGTCAACATATAGATGGTTTTATAGATTCTTTGGCTTTAGTTTATTATCATTATCATAGCTGCATCGATCCGATCGAACCTCACTGTTGATGATAATAGATTAGATTCAAAATGTTTATAGATTCAATTATATTAGACAGTCGATTTATTCGTATGTTATACTCTTTTCATCAAACTTATCGGCTCGATGCTTTATATCGATCATGTTCCATTTAGCCGATGATGCTTTCTGATATTCCATAAGCATCGGTTATTTTGATTTATATCATTATCATTTAATATTAACCGATAATCCATAATTTAAAGATCTTCATTTCATGGATACGTCGGATATCGACTATTTAGTCGATAGCCTTATTGAATCGGCTATCTAGCCCTATATTTGGAATTGTCTAGTGCAACAACGACATGTTCCACTTTAAATTACTGATAAGATTTTCTCTCCTTGTCCATTGCAGGTCAAATTGACTGGCACGTCGTTGGGTTTTCAGAATCGGCTGGTTCTATATTGAAGCCAAGCATATCTCTGGTCTCATTCCACTCAGATCATCCGGCATGCTGTGTGTTGATCACATCACCACATTTTTGTGTCAACACAACTCATGCCCAATATCACATCCATGGCTAATTCTGGCAATACTATGAGATCCATAGTATACTCCCTCTCTTGTATGGAGATAAGCATATCTCTAACTAATTGGTTTGTGGAAATAGTAGCCCCAACTGAACTTATACTATAACCACTATTGTTTGTTTGAAAGCTAAATCATAAGTGTAAGCAGATTAGAAACAGAAGGCATAATACAATTTGACGACAACCACACAACACAAATACGAATCAAGAGAGATCCAGATCAGGGGGAAATGAATGGACATGAACTAGAGGTCCTCAAAGATCCAGATGAGGGGAAAATGAACAGGCACGAACCGGGACGCGGCACACCGTTGACCAGTGGTGTTGGCGCGGGAGATGGCGGCGGGGGTCATCGCTGTTGGGGGAGAAGCAGGTGTCATCCTCTGCTCTTCTGGTAGCAATGATGGTGAGGCTACGCACACGGATCTCTAGTCGAGAAAAAGGGACACCTCCAACAGTCGCCGTGCTTTTCGGACTTCTGTAGCGGCGGAGGCGCCCAGCACAGCGCCGCAAGGATCCTCCTCACAGACGTGGCCACCTCATCTTGATCCGTGGCCTTCAACCCGCCAGGACCCTCGCTGCTTCAGTCGTTCCCGTGCAGTGCCGCTGCCGCTACCATCGCCCACCTCCTTCTCCATGGACGACGAGCATGCTGGTGGATAGAAGCTGTGGCCGGTGGATGGCGGGGTTCAGGGATCTGGGGGTTGGTGGACGGTGATGGCGGAGCTGCGATCTCTGAGCGTTTGGCGGTACCTCTTGCGACGGGTGGAGCGGAGAGGGGCAGGTGGGACGGTGAGGGCGAGGGCGATGGCTGGCAGCGGCGTGAGGCCGAAGGCGAGGGCTCGCAAGGGCGAGGGCGAGGGTGAGGGTGGTGGAGGGAGCGAGGGCTTCACCAGCGGGCAGCACGCGCGAACACAGGCTTGGGCGGACCCACCTGCGCCTCGGGATCGCAGGCTTGGGAGGAGGTCCCACCTGCCGGTGCCGTGGGATCTCACGCGTGGGCAGACCAATGACACAGGATCGCAGGAGGCAGGACGATGGACCCACGTTGGAATATCGCACAAAAAAGTATCCATGCTTTGTTCTTTTCAGTTGTAGGACATAGTATATACTACGTGTGCACTTTTGCAAGCAAGTTTCTGTGAGTGGATCAGTACTCATGGCCAAGCAGCACATTCTCCTCGACACCCTGGCTTGCATCCACCACATTGCGTACGTAGCGAGCTTGAAGGCGGCTGCGACAGGGACAGCATACGACATCCTGGACAAAAACAAATTACCGCGTGGACTCCTCCCCGTGCGATCATACGTTCTCAACCGGGACGGCAATCTAGAGGTGACCCTCGCCGGCCAGTGTGTGATTCCAGTCACATTCGGCGGCCAATAGCTCAAGTTCCGTTTCTCCAGCACGGTTGGAGGGGTCATCCAGCCAGGTTCCATCCACGAGGTGTATGGCGTGGATGTGCAGATCAAGTTCGGCTGGCTCAGCATCAGGCAAGTCGACCGTGCCGGTGACCAACTCACATTTCAGGCCAAGCAGTTCACACAGTCGTTTCCGGTCAGCGCCTTCGCTGTGAGCCACTCCTGCAGCTGATCGAGGCGCCAGTCAATCCCAATGCACGGATGCCGCAGCAGCCGCGGGCGCATGTGTGCAGCATTTCGTTGAATTTTCTAATTTGTCTTTACTGTAAAGAAGATGTCTGAATAATTTGTTTTGTTATATGGGTTGTTTGGTTCCCTGCCACCATTTCCCACGGCACACATGTGGGTGCCACACGAGGTTGGCTAGTGTTTGGTTTGAGTAGACTGTGGCAGCCACAAGTTTTTTCAGTGTTGATTCTCGCCACACCTGTGGTGGTTATTTCCTTCGCCTTGCCCTCGGCAACGCCACAACTGTTGTGGCAGGTGATGGCTATAAACCAAACAGCCCCATAAAGCGTGTTTGAGTTTGGATATATGTGTTGCTAGTCCTCGCGCCTTGGTACCATATAAGAAGCATTTTAGGCCGCGGAGGCCTCCTAGAATTACCTCCTATGCGTCCGATGGGAACTTCCGTCAGGATGGCAGGAACAATAAAATTTTGATAGAAGGCACCGTAATCAAAGTTTAATTGAGAAGGTATAAACAAAAATAAAGTAGAAAAAAGCACCATCGTGGAAAATGTAGAAAAAACAGATTCATTGACATCTATACGATCAAAATATTTATCATGCAATAAGATAAGTTATTCAAATTATATAGGGTAATGTAATATTGGTGTTTCTATGGAATAATAACATGCATTGTGGGCAGCGCGAGGTACAACTTGTGACCCACGCCTTTCCTTCCGCGGTCTTGGTTGGCGATTAGGCCATAGGTAGTTGAAACAAATTGGGTGAGCAGACGAACAACATGGTATTAAATAGCGTTCGTAGTGCCCGCTAATGGCGGTAATAGTCGCTGTGATGCAGCACACTAGATTTAGTGGGTTGAAACTTAGTGGTCGTTATTTTAAGTAGTGGGCCGAACATGCGCGGAGAAAATCCTTATTTGTGAATGTTTTTTAACGTCATATAGCTGAAGTTTTGTCAACTCTAATAAGAAGACAAAAACACAATGAAATTCCCAAAAAGAATATTTTTGCACCAAAATTAAAACTAACTTATTTACATACATAACTTTATGGAATCAAGTTTAAGTTAACTTTAACTATAAGTCTCCTTGAAACGTAGTAGTGAGAATAATTATAACTAATCAAATGTGCTCTCAAATAAAGGCTAAAGGATGTATTTTTGTACCCTGTGAAATTCTAGAATTTTGTAATAAATTTATGTGTTATTTTAGTAAAATACTAGATGGCCATGAAAACTAGACTGTAAAGTATACAAACAATTGGATAATACAAATTTACATCTGATCTTTTCTACGGTACATGTAGTTTAAGGGTCTGTTTGGTTAGCTTCCAATTCTTGGCCAACCAAAATCATGACAAGCCAAAACTTAGGTATGCTAAAATCAAGGCTTGCGAAAGTTGGAGCAAAAAACATAGACACACATTTGGTTGAGTGCCATAACAATAATAGAAAGCACTTCTTTTCTCTTATGCAATTTAAGAGGTTTCTAGAGACTTACCAAAACTTTGGCCATAAACATTGGTGTGACAATTCTTTGACAATGAACTAACTGATGACTAAAAGTTTTGGCGTAACATGATTTTGGTTGGGCAAGAATTGGAAGCCACATTGGCACCAAACGTCGACCTCCCTCCAACCCTAAGAAAATCCCCCGATTGGAATGGCTAAGGGATCATGTAACACCCGAGCAATTAGAAAAAAACCCATTAGCACTAGTTAGCCAAACATTAACTTGTCTCATAAATGTGTGGAATGCGGCACACCCACACAATGTTATCTTCGAAAACTATGTTGACGAAAGGCTTCTACTACTCTGATGTTGTTTTGATTGAATGTGTGTATTTAAGTGTGATGAACTAAGTTTGAAACAATGGTTTGTAAACTTAAGTACCTTATGATGTAATATGACCTAGCTGTGACATGTCATGCTTCCTTTCCTTTGCGCGATCCTGGATGAAGGTCAAACATAGTACATCATATGGGTGGTATACGAGGATGACCAATTAAGTGACCGATCTAACGTAATAGTCAATGGAAAACCATTGAGTTAGGTAATATATCTAAAAGGGAGATGATCATGACAATCGGGGCGGTTCGCTCCGTGCGGAGTGCAGCCCACCACAAGCATTGACTCCCTGAGCTGGCATGGTGACCGACAAATATGAAAAGACTTCACCAGCAGCGACGGACGGGGCGCTCATGGAGAAATTACCCAGATCGCTGACAAACTAGCCCCATGAAAGGCCCAAGATCTCCTCTAGCCTACGTTCCTGGGAGTTCGAAGGCCGGCCAACGGATGACACATGGCCGCTCCCGGACCAGGGGATCGAGAGCGATGGGCACTATCCTGCTGGCCTAGTAGTGGTCTGTAGCCCCGGCACGTGGAGTGCCCTGGCCATCGCAATGTGCAAGCTGAACCATGGAAATCTATCTTCGAACGCGTCGATGGGGGTGGGTCAACGAGCGACAAAGTGGCACCAAGCCAAGTCGCCCGACCCAAGGCAGGCTGGCTAAGCAGGGCGCCTCATAGAGGCCCAGAGCCAGCAATCCCCCAAAGGATTGGCCGGGCCCTCGCTCAGGCTCTACCGGTTTTAAGCTCACCGAGGTCCTTACCCGACCAAGAAGTCGTGAAGGCATCCCTCACTCCTCGAACGGACATCCGACCCAAGACCAAAAGGACTCAACTCCCTAATTGATTCTCCTGATCAGCCAGGGGCTCGGAGGCTACACCTGGCATGTATGCTCACGCATATACTCTAGGCCATTTGCAGATGGCTTGATGGGCCTCGAAGGGCCAGCTCCCTAGAAGGCCTCGGCGGTCAAGAGGCAAGGCCGAGATGCCTTGCCCCTGTCTGAGTCATCCTTTTTTGGGGGGCTCGTGGGCTTGCCCAAGGCGCGGGGAATTCCCGGCCCAGGAGAGCCCTGATTGTCCCAACGACCTTAGCTTGGGGTGAACGATCGTTGGGCGAAGCCAGAAGCTAGCTCCGGAATATATGTCAAGCACCAAGGGCCTGACAGGCACAGACGCACCACACCGTCGTCCTGTTCCACAACCACGATGCGTTGTCAGCCACTCCCTCGGCACAAAGATATTCATATTAGCAAATGAAATTATTTAATAACATATATTTAGTTGTCCACATCATAATGCTAAAATTATAATGATATTTATTTATTCATATAAGTAAATATAAGTATTATAATTTTACCTGCGATTTCCACAGCAACGCGTGTGGCATTCTTCTAGATTCAGAAAAATAGGAAACATTGTGATAAACGTTATGTCATTTATGTAGCATTATATCGGAATCAAAGCAATTAAAACCTTGGTTAATGTGCACTATTTATAAATGAAAAGCGCTTTGATGGAACATAATTTAGGTAGAACAAAGTATATATGCAATTGAACTCCGATAGATTTGGTAGGATGATGAATGTAACGTTTTCATGGAACGTAATGTCATTTATTAGGCAGGGAATGAATACGATTTATATCTAGGTTATTTTGTATTCATTGTGACGACCGTTTCAATTGTACAGAATTGGTAGGAGTAATTGCGCAATTCAACTCTGATTCATTTGCGCTCGCATACATGCCTATATATACCGGAGCCAAGGACGATCCACTCCCATATCCCATTCCCATCCCATATAGTTTGATAGTATATACTACGTGTGCGCTTTTGCAAGCAAGTTTCTGTGAGTGGATCAGTAGTCATGGCCAAGCACCACATTCTCCTCCTCGCCACCGTGGCTTGCATCCACCACATTGCGTACGCAGCGAGCTTGAAGGCGGCTGCAACAGGGACGGCATACGACATCCTGGACAAAAACAACTTACCGCGTGGACTCCTCCCCCAGGGTGTGCGATCATACGTTCTCAACCCGGACGGCAAACTAGAAGTGACCCTCGCACGACAGTGTGAGATTCCCGTCACCTTCGGCAGCCAACAGCTCAAGTTCCGTTTCTCCAGCACGGTTGGAGGGGTCATCAAGCCCGGTTCCATCCAGGAGGTGTACGGCGTGGATGTGCAGATCAAGTTCGGCTGGCTCGGTATCAGACAAGTCGACCGTGCCGGTGACCAACTCACATTTCAGGCCAAGCAGTTCACACAGTCGTTTCCGGTCAGCGCCTTCACCGTGAGCCAGTCCTGCAGCTGATCGAGGCGCCGGTCGATCCCAATGCTGGAATGGCGCAGCAGCCGCGGACGCATGTGTGCTGTGCAGCGTTTCGTTGAATTTTCTAATGTGTCTTTACTGTAAAGAACATGCCTGAATAATTTGTTAGGTTATAAAGCGTGTGAGAGTTTAATTTGGATATACGTTTTGCTACTCCTCGCGGCTTGGTACCATAATAAGAAATATAATACCATACTGTGCATCTTGGTCCGTGGTGGCCTCATAGAATTACCTCCTACGCGTCCGATAGGAACTTCCGTCCGTATGGAAGGCACCCTAATCAAATTTTGATTAAGAATGTATAAACTATGAAAAAGCACCGTTTTAGAACATCTAGAAACAACACTCATTGACCATACGATAAAAATATTTATCACATCAGATAAGTTATTCAAACTGGTAATGTAATACTGGTGTTGACGTGAATTATTGTCGGCACAATGGTAAGAAGTAAGATCGCTCAGTATAGACGGATCAAAGATCAGCCTAGATGAGTTTTAGGTTGGCCATCACTTATAGCATGTTTGTAGACGAATATTTTCTCAAGTTCCTCTAGCGATAAGCGCGATATGCAAGACATGTCGCCATAGGAGCCTCATATGGAGCACGAAAACAAGACATGACAACAAGGTCTCTTAAAACAAGCAACCCCACACATCCAAGAGGGACCCCGTCGGGGCATGCGGTGGTGATAGGCTGCCCTAGTCAGCCTGGCCGCTCTAGAGCTTCGTCATCATTCATCTAGAGCCATGCAGCGACAATGAAAAACGAGGAGCAGTGATAGATGAGAAATAGAGGATAAAAACAGTAATAGATGTATTTTTTACTTTTTGACGATTGTGTATTTGGATTACCTCGTTGGACGATGTTTTTCTAATAAATATAGAGGGAGTGGTCTTATCCCAATAGAAAACCTTTTCCAAATGAAATCTACAAATTTCTCACGGCATTGGGCGAGTTTGCATCAGTAACACTCAATTCAAGATCCGAATAGGAAAACTGGCCTCGCTGGTTTTCAAAACTGTCTTGGACGGGTTTTGCGGGTCTAAGGCAAAACCTACCGGAGGACCGAAAACCATAATTTCTTCATCCGGACTCCAAATTAGACGATCTATGTCTTTTGATCACCTCCAATCCACAAGGGGAATGCAATGGTGCAGTCTATTGTTCAATTTGAAGTTGAAAAATCTGGTCTGGCTGGTTTTGAAAACCGGTCATTCTGGTTTATGCTAGATGAGTCCATGGAAATCATGTTTTCTTCACTCGGGGTCAAAACTGGATGCTCCATATATATTTTTCGATCCTCTCAACAAGAGGAACGCAATGGTAGAGTCCATTTTGCATTTTGACAAAGCGTCAAAACTGGCTTAGCCGATTTGGGAAACCAGCTAAGCCTGTTTCAGTTGGAAATTCTAGACTTAATAGCCTCCTTTGACCATTTTGGTTGTTAACATATGCCCCATATTTTTTTCGGAGATTTATGGGAATTTAAAAACTAAGGGCGAACTAAGCATATAGCAATGATGTCCAACTCATTTGCTATTTGCAAACTAAGGGCCATGCATGCGTCTACCATTTCTTATTCTATAGGACATATTGTATATCGGTTATTGTTTGGACAGTATTTAGGCTTTTTACCAAACACTTGGGAAATACTTTTTCAGATATATCTCGTTAATTGCTCTTGAGAGACAGTCACCTTACAATACCTCTCACATATATGAATTTCCAAACATTGCTTTGATCGCCTTATATGACGACCACTTGCCAAACTTTTAACTTCGCATTTTTCATGTTTTATGCTCAGGCAACAGGAGCCCCTTTTTCATCTCTTGGGATTGTCATCAAATTTTTTTGATAAACTTGATAAAAGTCAGTGTTGTCATCGATTCGGGTCACACAACAACAAGTGCTAGCATGCCCAAGGCAACACACGGCCTATCATGTAGTGAGTATACCCCCAAAATCAGCAATACCAACCACGGGTCGGTAGAGCCAAAATGGAGTCATTCTTCACCTGAAGGCCTCGAGAACATCTCTCGGGAAGACCTGTCAGGGAGGGGCACATCGAGGATGTCCTAGGATTGGCAAGGCCACCTAGAACGCCGCCGAATCTCATTGAGAGGCATGTCAAACAACAGGGGTTGGAAAAGGTAACAGATTGGTTTTTTGATGATTGAAATTAAAGTTGGATTCTCAATCGCTGTGATCCTCCGATATATATAGAGGAGGGTGGTGTTATCCCAGTAGCCAACGTATCCAAGATACAATTTACAAGTTTCTCACGTCAAAACATGAACCGGACCGAGTTGGACTCAAACCGGTCTGAGATCACTAAAACCCATCTTAGCTAGATCCAAAAACCGGCTAAGGCAGTTTTCTCGAGGCTAGTTAGCCTTGCCAGGTAGGGAAAATTGAAACCACCCTGGCCAGTTTGGAAACCGGTTAAGCTGGTTTTGGCAGATTGTGCCCAAAACCACCTTTTCTTCATTTGAACTCCAAACACAATGTTCCAAACATGTTTTTTTGTCATCTTGACACCATGAATTCACTGTTGGAGTTCGTTACACTTCTGGGCAAAATTTTGCTATCAACATAGCCCCCTATTTTTAGGTGAGGTTTATGCGAACATAAAAACATAAAGCACTAAATAGTAGCGATGTCCAACTCATTGGCTACCTAGAATCTAAGGGCGGTGTATATATCGGCCATGTTTGTTATAAGGGAGATACGTGTATCGTCCATTGTTTGGTCAGCAATTAGGCCTATTGCCAAACACTTAGGATATATTTTTTCAAGATTCTAAAAAAAGGATATGGTTTTCAAATATCTCATGTTAATTGCTCGTGGAAGACGATGATCTCCACCATATACGAGTTTTCAAATATCACTTTGATCACCTTTAGTAGACGGTCCCAACTTGGCGACCACTTGCCAAACTTGTTATGCACTCTCACATCCTTATTTTGCTCTCTTTTCAAGTTTTCGGTGATCTAGATCTAGATGTAGAATTAGTTCTATGGTGGAGGAGAGAGAAAACAGATCTTGTTCTTCATTTGTATGATTTTCTTTGTAATATTGTTATACTTATGTTTCTGTGTGACATACTGAAGCTCTCCTGCTATCCAGTGGTGTTTTTTTTGTCTATATTTATGTTCTTTGCAACAAGTTAGTCATTCAAGTGATGCAAGTTAGTCTTATTAATATTTTTTCGCTACATACAAGGTTAATTAGCATGGAAAGGTCAGAATGGATGTACCTAATATTGATGCTATCACATCCCTTCATAGAACAAGTGAAAAAGTTTGTTGACTCTGCTCAAAAGCATCCTCTGTGTGTGAATCGGAAGGGAATCATATGTTCGTGTTCTCGCTACAAGAACAAGCAAGTTTTGTAGCTAGATGGTGACGATGTCAAATCTCTCACTTGATCAAGTGGGGTTTCGTCAGGTGATACAAGGTTTGAAAGTTCCACGATGAAGGAGAGGTGCAAGTGGTGCATCTAGAGGAACATCGTCATCGACGGTGAATGCAGACCATGGAGGAGGAGCCTCATCATCATCAGCCGGGCATGCCGTTGCTGGCGAGAATGATTTCATCACGATGGATGATTTTGTCCAAGACATGGCCGACGGCGGGGGTGACGATGATGGGGATCTTGGTGAGGCGGCCTTGGAGGACCCTGAGGACGCGGAGTTCTTTGAGGAATTCATTAATTAACCGTCTTGACAATGACGACCTTTTGTTTGGTAGCCCAAGGTGGCTAGAGAACTTCAAAGAGATGAAGCAGGAGGCAAAGGATCCGGAAAGCGCCATTAACGTAGGAGCTTAATTGGAGGCGGACGCCCTGCCGCCTCCGTTAAGCCATTTTGGCCGCTTGCAATAATGTAGGCAGTAGTAGTGGTCCAATCATTCAAAATACATCTATTATTTCCTTCACCCTAACTTTTCCAACCCCTTTTGTTCAGTGCATCCATCGACGAGATTCAGTGGTGTTCTAGGTGGCCTCTAGGACAACCTCGGTGAGCATCTTCCCGACGGGTCTTCCTGAGAGGTGTTCTTACGCTCTATCGGCGAAGAACAGGCTTGAAATCAGCTCTACCAACCAGCTGTGCGGTACTTGCTGATTTCAAAGTTACTCAGATCACTACGTAACTAGGCCATGTGTGACTTTGGGCGTGCTAGCCTAGGTATGTGATCGGAGATTCAATTCAGCATCAACACAAGTCCATATATCATGGCCAATGGGAGTCAGTGGCGCAGCGATGGCCCCAGGCTATCTTGTAAAGTATGTGCACTACGGCATGCACTCTCCCATGTCATGTAAAAATATGGCCCTACCAAAAGTAAATATCTAACTTGGTCTAACTTTTGAGTGTACCTGACCACCCTGATTCTATAGTGCTATCTGCTAACCCATAACCCTTTTCCTCCGGTCGGAGCTAAGGTATTCGTTGCGCATGCATGCAACAACATCACAGGAAAACAAAAGCTCAGATTGTCCTCACATTCAATTGCACCCGTACAACGGTAGCATGTCCATTCAACAAATGCCTCCAATGATGCATGACGTTTGATTATACAGACATATATAGCTATGCATCGTGTAGTTGACCAAAAGTGAAAGTGCTATGGGCAACTGATATGGCAAAAGCTAGCACGCACTATGTTGGACACCTTGGCAATTCTCATGGCAACTTATGGGTCAGAGATCATCTCTATTAGAAAAAAAAGAGGAGCAATGGTGGTCTTCTGTGCATTTAGGTCTGCTGTGTTATGCAGAGTGATAGCGAATGAGAGGGTGTTAAAAAAATGACACCAACATATGAGGAACTAGGCACCCAAATTTGAGTTGAAGAAAACTGAAACCTGATTAGGTGATGCATAGTCATGTCTTGAGCTAGGTTCACTTTTGAAAGGAGGGTACTCATATTGACACTAAAGGCTAGAGAGGAGTATCTAGGGCATAGTGGGATGTCAGTAGAGATGGCGGCCTGACAATGAGAGGTGGAGATGTAGTGGAGGTGGGTGGCGGTGGCGCGCGGTATCTAAGACATGACTGTTGGTATTTCTTAACGCATACAGAAATAATCCGCAAGCGCACAGAATTACCGTTGTAGTATTTCACCCGGAAGTATTCAGGGTATCGTATTTTCACGAGGAATGGAGGTGTAAGAGTCTCTTAAGCTAGTTCACCTAATGATAACAAAAAGGATAGCCCAGGTAGTGAGGTTTTCTAGGGAGATTCTAAGCTAAGATAGCTTTGCCACTATAGACTTGCTTCGGACACCGGATAACACTTGGTCTGCTAAGCCTTGCCAGCCTACGGCTCAATGCCATACCCGAACGTGGGGGATTTCGAGGGACAAACTGGGCTATCACCACCTACCGCCTACCCCTCAACCGTGGAGTACGAGGCAAACAAAGGTAGCTCTAGCCTAGACACCACATCTACACTATCGACTACTACTCTAGCATCGATTAGGGTTATCTGTCTTAATCAAGGCCCTTTACTAGAGTATTCGTCACAAGGATGAAGGGCGAATGACGAACCCACAAGTGAATAATGAACAAGACTAACTTAAAGTATAACTCACCACCAAAGATAAACACAAACCTTATACTCCAAGTAGTATTCGGATCGTAGAGGTACAAATGGAGAGGAGCCGGCGATTCCTAGCATTCCTTCGCTAAGTGTACAAGGGACCCCAAGTACACAAGTGGAGGTAGCCGACAACTCCGGTACTTCTCCACTCTTACTCACTCCCTACACTAAAACTATCTAGAGAGCTAAGATATGAATGGAGCTCTTCTCTTCTTGTCACATTGTGTCTCTTTTGTATTGTGTGTTGTGAGAGAGGGGGTTGCCTCTCTATTTATACAAGCCCTGAGGCAGTGCTGGAGGCTATTCTTGGCGCAAAGCTCAGTCTCCACCATCTCTGCATGCCTCCATGCGACCGCCATTCGAAGGGGCGGTAGAGAGGAGCTGGCAGGGGGTCAGGCGACCCTAGGGGTCGGCTGCCCCCTGACCTGGCCCCCTTGCTAGCGCCTTCATGTGCTGGGCTATGGACTCGTCCTAGGCCGCTCCTTGGTTGGTATTTCGCCCGGATGACTTGAGTTGCTGGGCGTTTCTATTTATTCCTTTGAGCAAATCAGCATTGGAAAACGTCTTTTGGTGTATTCTCCCATGTATTTGTACTTGTGTCCTGAAAATGATCAACTCACCAAAACTCATGGAATATGTTAGTGTAAGACCCTATTTACTAGGTTTGGTGTTTGTTTGGATGGATTTTATATAAATGTTGGCGGTTAAAAATGTGAGTTAAGGACCACCAACAAGCTCCCACACACTTAGTCCTTTGCTCGTCCACGAGTAAAGCTCTGAGGACTAAGCGGGTTCATCTCCTTGATATGTAACTTGCATACAATTTATTCCAAGCTTCACCTGAACCTGTGAACTTTTTAAGTGTCTACCACATTATCTTGGGTGATTGGATAATGGAACAGCATGGATTTCAAATCCCCTTGCATCAATTAGTTCAAAAACTTAGGTTTTCATTTGATTTTGAAAATAAAAACATAGCTTAGCTTCTCAAATGATTCTCTCAAATCACTCAAGTATGTGGTTGGTTCCTCACCAAGGCGTATCATAATGTTGCATTCTTTCTTTCCTACTTCTAAAAAGCTTAGATGGATCTTTTGGGTAGGGAAAGATACGAAGGCATACTCATTATGCATATTTTGTTAAGTCAGAGCTCAGATCCAAGGAGAAAGATGTCATACCCTTAGATCAAGAAGTGCATGTGTGTGGATAAAACAATGGTAAACCTATACTATACTACTTGATATGAGTGCTCTCACAAGTTTTATTTTGAGAACATGGCTATCCCTCCCCCCCTTCTTTTACACGAGCCTTCATGTGCTCATCATTTTTTTTTCTTTTTTTTTTGCACTTGGACCTTCATGTGTCTAAATTATTTTTTTTCAATACTTTTGCATAGCACATGTCTCTTAAACCACATATTGAGAGAGAGATCACTATTTTGTAGAACATGGAGTATTTATTTCTAAGACTTTTTTTTGCCTACTTCCAGTGTAGGAGCAGAATTTTCGGTGGTTCTAAATGGAGGCATGTTTTTGTGTACTCCCAGTGTACACTACTACACGAATCAATTTGCGCAGCGTGGCCAAAATGGGCTCCGTGGCGGGCACCACTTTTGCCCGCCACGGTTAACCGGTGGCCGGCCACCGAGGCCGGCCACCGAGGCGCCTTCGCTTTGAAAAAGGTTTACATGGCCGGGCCACCTTACTTGCCCGCCGCAGAAATTGATATTTACCGCAAGGAAGGCGGTATGAATGGCCCGCCGTGGTTAATAAGATTAACATGGCGGGCCACATTAATCGACACCGCAGGAATTTATATATTACGCGTGCGGCGGCATAAATTGCCGCCCGCGGTTAATAGTATTTACCGTGGCGGGTTGTTTAAGCGCCCGCTTGTGAAAGCCTCTATAAATACGCCGCCTACTTCATCTTCTCCACGGGTCTTACGGTTTCTTGATTGTTCGTTTAGCAGAGTTGTCTTGCTCCTCGTTGTTCTTTGGTGGAGTGATAATAAGGTTACAAATGATTTTTTTTATTCTTTAGCATAAACTCTTAGCCTTAGCCTCTTAGTTTATTTCATGTAATTAGAAGAAGCTACTTTTTTTAGCTCTTAGCCTCTTAGTTTATTTTAGAGAATCGCTTCACACAATCGCCAGAGAATCTCACTCTAAAAATACCGTTTAGCAAAGTAGAGAGTGATTTGCCTTTTCCGGCATTTGGGGATCGTCTTTTTCGGGCATGTGTGGACCCCTTGTCCCTTGGCACTACTGTATGTATGGAGGCTCTTTCTTATTGCTATATTTTGTTTTTGCATGTCTTGAGTTGATAATCAAACTTCAAATGCTAATATCTATTTAATCATGTGTCTAATTTGTAATTTCTTTTTACTATAATATTTATTAAGAATTTATCTACAAAACAAGATTCCACATAACCATATTTACTTGAAGAAAAAATCAAGAATTTAGCTTGGTTATCATCTAAACATTTTTTTGCTACGCTAGATTTTGGCACAAGCCATATTTTGGCTCCGTCAAAAATCAAATATCATTTTAGGTCACATTTTATCACGGCTTCAGTTTGATTTGGTCAACAAAAATTTGACCCATGGCGGGCAACTTAACAGACGCCATGGTAAACATTTCATGGCGGGCTGTTACGTTGCCCGCCGTGGTTAATCATAACCTATATAAGCCGTCCCCACCCTCAACATTCTCGGTCTTTCATGGTTCAGTTTTAACCGAAAAGGCTGCCAAAATCTCACACCGCCGCCACCATCTCCACCACATGATTGAGCTCCTCCGCAGACCGACCCCCGCCCGTTCTCCTCCCGTGCCGGTCCGCGCCCCGTCCTCCTCTCCCTTGCCCGCGCCCGCCCGTGCTCCTCCCGGCGCCCGTCACCGGAACCCTAGCGCCGGCCATTGAGAAGTATCGCGCCGCCGAGCTCCTCCACGCTGGGCCCCGTCCTCCTCTCCCCGGAACCCTTGCTCCAGGCCCATTGAGCTCCTCCATGGCTGGGCCCGTCCCCCGAACCCTAGCGCCCGGCCACCGACGCGCCCGCCTGTCCTCCTCCCCCGTGCCGTGCCCCCCCCGTCCTCCTCTCCCGGAACCCCTTGCTCCAGCCGCCCTTGAGCTCCTCCATGGCTGGGCCCCCTGTGTCCCCGGAACCCTAGCGCCGGCCACCGAGCTCCTCCGCGATCACCGTCCACACGCCGGGCCCCATCCTCCTCCCCGGTCACCGTCCCCATCCTCCTCCCCGGTCACCGTCCCTGTCCTCCTCCCGGTCACCGTCCACACACGGGCCCCCGTTCTCGAGCACAGACGGGCTCTAGCCGCTACCTCCTCACTTGGAACTGCTGCGCCAAGCCGAGGTAAGAACTAGGCCGAGGTAAGAACTCACGTAGTACCTTGGTTCTGTAATTACAATCTTTGTCTCCAAAGCTCAAATTTTATTCTTGTAGTAATCGCTATATTTTCCCCATCCTGAAATGTAATTAGAGATTCACATTTGGGCTATCCTAGCTTTCTCTAGGTTCCACTACGTTGTTACATCTACTGTGAAAATGCAAAAGCTGTCTTTCCTTGGTATGATGAGGAGTCTTCTAATTCTTACATTAACTTAGTGTTTAAGGCGGGTTTTAGGTTAGGGTTCATTTCATAGAGCTCTTAGAGCTGTTTCGAAGCTTAGTTATAAATTATATGCTCATTATGCCAAGCAACTTTGAATATGTAGTCACGTAATTCGTGGATAGGAATTTTCAAATATCGCCCATATTTAGCCATGAAACACTGGCTGTTTTTTAACAATCCCTTTATAGGCTTATCTCCAATGAGGTTGAATTTGTTTCCATATTTAGCTGGAATTTGTGACCTATTTATCTGAGGTTGTCTCCAACAACATCGAATCTCAATAGCATTGTCTCCAACAACCTATTTGTGAGAAATTTGAGATGAATTGATCACTCTGCTGCAATTTCTAGTAGTATACTATTACTACTGCCTACTACTTTCTCTACTTAATCTATTCCTATACTTAATTTTGAGATGACCTGTTGTGAACAAGGGGTATAGTAAACTCCTTTTGGAATGGACGGCTGAAAATTGTACAGGATAAACTACACTTGGTGAATTTTGAACTGCTATACTCTTGATCTATGATGCTTTGCTTTGAACCGTAGCATTTGAATTCAATTCTTTTTTTTGCCTATGATGCCAAAGAAATTTGTGACAAAATTACGAGCATATGGCACTGCCTATGATGTACCTTGCCTTTAAACTGATCACATGCTAAAGTTGTGAGAATTTTGAGATGAATTGGCCACTCTGCTGTAATTTTGCCAAATTTGATATTATTTTGGTGGTGGTGCTACCTATTTCTCTACTTAATCTATTCCTATCTTTATGCTGCTACTCTCTGTCCTCCTATACTACTCCTATACTACTGCTATACTACTGTTGTATACTACTACTACTGCCTACTACTACTCCCTCCTCCTCGATCTACTGCCTACTCCTCTACTCCCTCCTCCTCTACTGCCTACTCCTCTACTATCCTCCTCTGCAGCTCTTACTCTACTCCTCTTACTCTACTCTACTCTACTCTCACCTCCTCTAGTCTTCTACTCTATCTTGATGGCCGAAGGACTTAGCCCTTTGGGGCCAAATTTTGAAACTATCTTGATGGCTTTTGTTTGGTATTTGCAATGATGATTCTTTTCACACTTCTAAGCTGAGGCAGTGGCATATGTAATGATGTGAACCCTTTTATGCTGAGGCGTGGCGATGATGATGATCGAGTGCCCCGCTAAACTAGGATGGCTTGTATACCAGATACAAGCAACCAGTTTAAAAGCGATGTGATGACTATGGGGCAAATCTGAGCCAACTACTACTACTTTACTACTCTAGTACTACTCTACTTTACTACTCTAATACTACTCTACTTTACTACTCTATAACTGTGTCTATACAACTGAAATATGTATTCATTGTATATTATTTCATGTGTAATGTCTGCATACTTTTTAAGTTTAATCTGTGAAATCTGGATGTGATTTGAATTTGAATTTGAATTTATATGCTTGATGTATTTTATTTGAATTTATATATATGCCTGCTTTATTTTTTTAATTCAGAAATAATTTACCGAGGCGGGCAAATAATAAAGCCCGCCACGGCAAATCAACATAACCACGGCGGGCCACAAAAGGTGCCCGCCATGTTTCTTCTATTTATCATGGTGGCGGTGTAACGTGTCATTGCCGTGGTAAATATATTTACCGCAGCGGCACGTTACACGCCCGCTTGATGTAAATAATAGATTAACGCAATGGCGGGCAAAAGCCCGCCAGCGGTTAAGCCACGATTTACCGTGGCCTGTAGGCCGCGGCGGACGGCTTTGCCCGCCGCGAGAAACCCAAATCGCCCGCCTCCAGTAAACTTTATGTAGTAGTGGTAGGAGCAGCATGTGTATGTGGGTGTACGTGATCTTGATCTTGGGGGCATGATAAATTTCTCAACAAGGGTCAACAAGACTTGACAAAACTCAATGCAGGAATAAGTAGCATAAATTTGGAGGTTTTAAGTTCTAGTCACTAGATATGGCCTTGGTAGGAATTTGAATATCATTGAGGAGCATGCTATTTGATTTTTGATTTTATAAAATAAATCTCAAGTTCTTCACATGAGAGAGCAAGTTCATTTTCATCCTACTATATCTCGTACTCTAATTACTTAGATAACATGGGGTCCCTATGATATTTGTTCACAAGTTATAGGAATGTTAGCAAGGAATAAAGAGTATGCAAATTTTATCAAATGATAGCATGGAGATGGAGCGTCAAATGTTTTGTAATTTTAATGTATTCAATTTTAATCTTTACTTAATGCAGGGAGTGAGGGTAGTGTTGCACAAACCATCGTTATAGAGGAAGGAGTTTAAGGGATTCAGATGTGGTTTGGCCAAACCAGAGGTTCAGCCAATCCTCTCTGAAGCTATCTATCCTATCCTTCTACATGATGATCGTCTGAGGTCATGCAACGTGTTGGTGGGAGATCTTGAATGTGCGTTCGCTATGTTTGAGAGATCTCCCTCACACTTATTCTTGTACCTATTTTATTCAAATAGAAAGACAAAAAATAGAACAAACAAGGCAGCTAAAACACTGAGGAGCCTAAATTTTTATTTTTATTATTTATTTATTTATTTTACTTTATTTTATTTGTTCACCTAACTTTTTATTTTTTAACAAAACTCAAACAAGGCTATGGTAAAATTGTAGAAATAAATATAGCCTTGATTCATCTCCATCATGAGTTACCTCTTTTGTTTATGAAAGTAACACTCCAAAGTTCGTTAATCAAACTTCAACACCATGTCAAATTTTGATTTAAGAAGACTATTTTAACCTAAGCACCATGCTTAATTTAAATAGCCTATGAAGGTACTACATATGAACATCCAAACTGCCAGAGCATGCAACATAAACAGGGTGATGAAGGAGCTCATTGCATATGAGACATGATATGAAGTCATGTGACCAAGGTGAAGAAGATTAAGATGAGGCTTGGCTCGATGGACCAGTTGCAAGTGTGAAGGGTAAGTTGAGTGATGACTTGGTGCCGATGGACCGAAGCAATGGTGAAGAGCATATGAGATCAAGATCGATGAACCAATATGGTCACGTGATGACATGAAGTGGATCATATCATTTGGTGATTGGTTGGTGCATGTGCTGCATCAACAATGGAGGAGATGAAATGGAATGTACAAGATAAAGGTATAACCTATAGGGCATTTCATTTCACTGGTCATAGGAGTGTAGAGAAGTTTATGACCGGGTTTAGGATAGATGGCCGTGCTATCAAGAGGGGCAAACTTGTTTGCATATCGGTCATCTAATGCCACTCGAGTGATCTAATTTTGCATCGTTGCTAGGATCGAGTAGCGTGGCAAGTTGAGTGGCTAATCCTTTAAAAAATAATTATGAAAATGGCAACACATATGCACATGGTGGTGTACACCTGTTGGTGTTGACACATTTGCTAAGAATAAGTTGTTGGAGTTGAATTTGATCAACTTGGAGAAGAGAGAAAGACTTTTTTTGGTGTGCTCCGAACTATGCGATGGCTATTGGATTGGAATTCTGTGTTGACCCATTTTTCTTTGGATCAAATTTATTAGTGAGTTGTGTAGCTCTATGAGTAAGCTTTCCAAAATATCCAAGATCATCGAATTTGGAGTTCGGAGTTCGGTCAGTTGTGTAGAGATGCGCTGGTAACTGGACTCGGCCTCGGCGCGTCCGGTCAGGAGTATGTGCGGCACAGGAGCTAGCCGTTGGAGCCCAACGGTCAGCTTCAAAAGGAGGGGATGTGTGGCGTCATCCTAGCGACCGAACTCTGTGACCTACGCCTATAAGAAAGGGTTCGCTATATTCTCCTACAACATACACCTTCATCAGCCTTGCTCGTGAGCACGCTCGCTCCATCAAAGGCACGAAGCACACCGCTCCACCACTGGCTGTCTCATCTCCGATCGGCTGTGGGTGCTCCACTCCTTGTAACGTACCCTTCCGCCGTCACTGCTCCATTGGTGAGTGAACAACAACCTTCACAAGCTTGTTTAGGTAATTGGGTGGGTGGGTGTGTGGGGGGAGTGGGGGCTTCAATCAAACTTGCCAGTCCGTGTGGTGCGTTCTTCACCTAAATCTTTGCGTCTGAGAGAAAATATAACTAGATCCTTTTTCAGATCGATCGGGAACTGCATGCTGGTAGCAGAAAAATCTTGGTTTGTGGTAAACGGAAATAAAAGGCACATGAGGCATCTTGTAGGCTTTTTATCCTACTACTACTCATGCAATGTAATTTCCTTTGTATGTATGAGGTTAAAAGTGTTGCCAAAATAAAGTTGCATGTGTTGGTCCGTATATATGATTGATTGCCGTTCTATGCGTGCTGCACAGTACACACTACAAGTTCCTTTATATTTTCTGCACTTTAACATGTACAGTAGTACTGTTCTGGTTGTGCAAACAAATCTAGTTAATTGTGGTGTTACGTGGATTAATTTTTTGTGGCGACAAAAAGCTTGCTCAGGGGGGGCACTCTAGGGGATCAACGGTGATAGGGGGCTTGAGCCCCCCCTCCCTCGCCGCAGAGCAAGATCCAGCCCTGGCTACAATAGAAAAGGGAGAATCAAAATCCCAAGTCACCGAGCACTATCTTGGCCATGCACGCCACCTCTCCTTTGCCATTCCCGGCAAATAGAAAAGAAAAAATATTCGCAAAAAGATGTTCATGTCACATGATGTGGTATGTACATTGAACACAAGACAGACAAAATATCTTTATAGAGGATGTAAACAAAGAATAATGTGATTTTTCACGTAGGTTTGTTGTGCAAGATCAATGGGGATCTATGCCACCATTGCTCTTGTGTGTCTTGCGTGCCTCATCTAGTAGCTTGGTGAGGCAGCTACAATCTCCAATGGAACCACTAATGGGAAGGAGTGCTCGCCATGTTCGGCGTCTTGTAAAAGCAAATTCTGCTGGCTGTCTGCACAGTGTATGTGTGAGAGGCAGAGCAGCTGCCTGTATAAATCAGCTGCCAAACAGGTCCGCTTTTTTTTTATCTCTAGGGGAAATATGCCCTCATGTGCATCCAATGCTTTCTCCTACTACATACGTATCCTCATGATGCACATCTCTCTCATGTCTACATATCCTCATGTGCATCAAGCGATAATGCACACGGGGAATATGTTCGTTGTCTAGCGATAATGCACATGGAAAAACTCTTTTTGTGGTACTACCATAGCCCACAGCGAGTCAACGCCCAAAAAAAACATGGTCGACCATCTTCTGGCTGCAAGGCAGTCCGATATGTACTGTCTTCCACCTCTCCTCTCATGAAGCACAAATATGTGACATTTCTTCTGCTCAACCATTCCTTTCATTGTCATCTTCTTTTGGACCATGGATAGTCGGGCGTTGGTAACGACAACTAACTAGAGATCGGACCTCTTAACATCGACCTCAACCTGAGGCCACTTCTTCAGCGTGCATACCTGTAAGACTACCGATGCTCATCTTCAACCTTGCTCTTCCCCCCTCCCACTCCAGCCCACCCTAGCTTGGCCATCACCCAGACCACTGGCAACCTCACCAGTGACTTCCCCACCCGTCATTGCTCCTTCACCGCCCTTCCCTAATCCCAATCAGCTACAACTTCGGTGACTCCTTCCCCCCACCGCTAACTTCGTCGAACCGATTGTCCCCCACGGCTCGCTTGGGGTCGCCCCCGCCGCTTCTCAACCCACCACCACCACCACCACTAGGACTCTTCTAAAATTATTGACCATGGGGTTCCCTAAAACTCAAAATCCTAACCCCAAAATCCTCGCCACGACCTTGTCCACTGTCACCCCGGCGCGCGGTGACCTCACCGCCAACCACCTCCTCCCATCACCTGTCCTCTCCCTCCCCCTCCCCTAATTCCGGTGTCACACGCACGCGTGTGTCGCCTCCGGTAGCGACGTATGTGTGCTAAAAATAAGGATTTTTTCTCAACCCACGCAACTCAATGTGTCTGCTGAAAAGCTGACGACCTCATTTATGTGGTCTGACTAGGAGGATCTCTCATTGTTTCCACGATTATGTTTCTACTTTCCAAATGGCTCGAGGACAGCCTAGTGGGTGTTTGGGTACAACGCTGAGGATGCGAGCACACACTAGTGAAGAACGACTTGCAGGCAGCCACGGACATGATGGGGGGGGGTGTGCTTAGGGCTGACCGGTCAGCATCGAGGCCCACGCCGACCAGCAAGCATAGCAAGCACATGGGAGACTAACAACTTGCATGGATTCACTGATGGCATAGTTTTTTAGAAATTAAAAGAATCATAGCTGCTAAACCAAGCATTTAAATTAAATTTCATTCACACAATAGTCTGGTAATCGACAAGCTCTAGTGGCAGATCTAGCACCTGGGTGGAGTGCGCTCGAGCCCCCACCGCTAAACGATGCATGAAGCCCCTCCAAAGCCTCGCTACACGATGCATGGAGCCCCTCCAAAGCCCCTCCTACAAATTGGTAGTCATTAAGCACATAGTAGTTTCAATGCCAGCCCCTCCTACAAATATTGTGTGCTTAATGACTCATAGGATGCCCATCCGTCCTATATAATGGATTTTTTTGGAAACTCACAAGGCTGACCAATCAAATTATTCATGCATGTTCTTACAGTAAAGACACAACAGAAAATTCAACGAAATGCTTCACACATGCCTATGCTGATATGCATGATGTGTCGCACGCCCGCGGCTGCTGCGGCATTCCTGCATTGGCATGGGGGATCGACTTGTGCCTCGATCAGCTGCAGGAGTGGCTCACCTCGAAGGCGCTCACTGGAAACGACTGTGTGAATTGCTTAGCCTGAAACGTGAGTTTGTTACTGGCACGGTCCACTTGTCTAATGCCGAGCCATCCAAACATGATGTGCACATCCACACCGTACACCTCATGGATGGAGCCGGGCTGGATAACCCCTCCAACCGTGCTGGAGAAACGGAATTTGAGCTGTTGGCCGCCGAAAGTGACTGGAATCTCACAGTTGGAATATAAGTGAATTGTCCACCTCTCCTCATCAGCTTAAGCTTTTGAGTTGAACTGGTCGGTACGTGCAACTTAATATGGTATCAAAGCCAGAAGTCTCGAGCTCGAATCCTAGTTAGCGCAATTAAATAAAATAATTGATGCTCGCTCATATTCCACGTCCGAGGCCTGAGGGAGCCTCCACGTGAGGGGGGTGTTGGAATATAAGTGAATTGTCCACCTCTCCCATCATCTTATGCTTTTGGGTTTAACTGGTTTGTGCATGCAACTTAATAGTCACTTCTAGTTTGCCGTCCGGGTTGAGAACGTACAATTCCACACCCTGGGGGAGGAGGCCATGCAGTAAGTTGTTTTTGTCCAGGATGTGGTATGCTGTCCCTGTCGCAGCTGCCTTCAAGCTTGCCGCGTACGCAATGTGGTGGATGCAAGCCACGATGAGGAGGAGAATGTACTGCTTGGCCATGACTGCTAACTGATCCACTCAAAAACTTGCTAGCAAGCCCACGTAGTATATATGATAAAACTATATGGGATGGGAATGGGATATGGGAGTCGATCATCCATGCCTCCAGTATATATAGGCATGTATGCGAGTCCAAATGAATCAGAGTTGAATTGCGCAATTATTCCTACCAATTCTGTTCCATTGAAATGGTCGTCACAATGAATACGGAATAACCTAGATATAAATCGTAGTCATTCCCAACCTAAATGACATTATGTTGCACGAAAACATTACGTTCATCATCCTACCAAATCAATCGGAGTTGAATTGCATATATATTTAGTTCTGCCTAAATTATGTTCCATCAAAGCGTTTTTCATTATAAATAGTGCAAATTAACGAAGGTTTTAATTGCTTTGATACCGATATAATGCTACCTAAATGACATTTCACCAGAACATTATCAGAGTGCTTTCCTATTTTTCTGAAATACAAGATCATCTTGGTGGAGAAACTGAAGAGTCCTCGGTTTCTCCAGCAGCCACAAAACAGCCTGTGCAGCTTCCACTAAAACGGTCATAACTCCAAGCTTGGAAGTCCAAAAGATGCACCATTTGTTGCATTGGAAACTAGGCTCATATATGTTTCCAATGATATAGCATATGAATGTTGAAACCATGAATATTAATACTATCAAGCCACAAAATATAGGAGTAATTCTGCATGCTTCTCATGGCCCTATCACCCCACGACTTCGCACACGACCACGCGACGTGGCAGTGAGATACTGGATGGAGACACACTCCGCGTGGCTTCTGATGAGCTAGACCCATAGCCGGGCCTGCCTTGGATCAGGCACTCTAGTGGGGCGTCCGCTCAGGCAGGTGGTTCGGCTTCGCCTCCTCACGTCAATGCGACGGACCACGACGCGATGGCCTAAATGCAACATACTGCTGATGCCACCCACGTGTGCTCCTGTCTAAGAATTGAGGGACCATGCCCTTTTGAATCCTCCACACTGGCTTGATGGCCTCGACCCATGTACTCAAAGCGGTGTGGCCACGTGCTCCTCGGATTAGTACCATGTGGCGGGGCGGTTCGCTCCGCGCGAAGCGCAACACACCACGCACATTAACTCGCTCAGCTAGCATGGTGATCGAAAAATATCAAAAGACTTTACCAGCAACCGTGGAAGGGGCATGCCTGGTTGCCTAGAGAAACTACCTCGCTCGCTAACATGGGGGCTCCTCTGTCCCATGTTCCTAGGAATTTGAAGGCCAGCCTATGGATGGCACATGGCCACTCCTAGACCAAGGGATCGAGAGCAACGGGCATTGTGCTGCGGGGCTACTAGCGGTCTCTAGCTCGGGTGAGTGGAACGCCCTGGCCATCGCAATGTGTAGCCTGAGCCCAGGAAGCCTGTCTTTGAACACATCGATGGGGGTGGGTTACTTAGCGACAAAGTGGCACCGAGCCAAGTTGCCCGACCCACGACAGGCTAAGTAAGTAGGGCGACTCAAAGAGGCCCGGAGCCGACATTCCCTAAAAGGATTGACCAGGTCCTCGCTTAGTCTCTACCAATGTGAAGCTCACCAAGGGCATTACCTGACCAAGAAGTCATGGAGGCATCCCTCATGTCCTTAGACAGACATCCGATCCAAGGCCAAAAGGACTCAACCGCCTTTGGTCCTAGCCGTGATCAAAGAAAACCCTTCATCGCCACCCCAAGTGTGACCCAGGAGGCCATGAAGGACTTGGGTGCACCTAACGAGAGTCTAACATAGGGGTACATTAAATTCCATGATTAAGGGCATTACAGTCTAACTAACCCTCGACTGATTGTCCAAATGAGTCAGGGGCTCAGGGGCTACACCCGTCATGTATGTGTGTACACTCTAGGCCATCTGCGGATAGCTTGATGGGTCTCTAAGGGCCAGCTCCCGAGAAGGCCTTGGCGGTTGAGAGGCAGAGCCGAGATACCTTGTCCTCGTCCAAGCCATCCTTTGCTCGAGGGCTCGGCCAAGGCGCGGGGAATTCCTGACCCGGGAGAGCCTAGACTGAGCCAAAGCCCGATGGGGGAGCCGTCCCAACCTTGGCCAGGCTGGTTCGGCGGGGGTGGTGCCATCTCCTTTTCCTTTTCCTTTTCTTCTCTTTTTGCTTGATGCTTTGATTTGTGTGGTTCCAAATATTTTTCATGTACGTTCTTGATGCCAGAAACTTGATGGCCTACCCCAATTTCCATGTGGATACATTTTTGCGTGTCAACAACATGCCTCGATGTTTCCTGATCCTGAGCTCTACTGCATGTAGCTGAGCCACTGTGAGATGGAGCTGGATGAGATGAAGCACATCATATGGCAGTAATTCATTGCACATTTGAGAAGGTACTGCATCATGCCCCTCTTATTTTTCTGAATGAAATATTTTACGTACCAATTAGGAACTTAGGACTTTCTGTAACCGATATTTTTTTTTGAATCCATCAGTTTTGTTGTATTTGGTTGATGGAGTACACCTGTTGGTCTTAAACTGTTGTTCCTATGAGTTTTCCTTTTTCATGTGAAAGGTCAATCAATATTATGTCTTATGGTACATGGACGATGCCTTTGTAGTAATAAATATTGGTTTAAATTTGTGGCTATAAAATTATTTATTTGGGAATCATATGTTTCACAATATTTATTTCAAGTATACAATATTTAATTAAATTATGTAAGAAACAAAAATGTAAATATAATTGCAAGTGTTCCAAATTATACTCTGACAGGACATAAATTTTTATTATATGATTTGTAGACCAAGAATGAATTATACCATTCAAGCTGCGAACAATGTTTAATATAAATATCGTACTATGTTAGAAAGGAGAAGGCAGATTTTCATAGGAATCTTACTCCCGTACTATATACCAAAACCATGTATTTCAGAAAAATAGAAAAGCAGTGTGATAAACGTTCTGGTGAAATGTCATTTAGATAGCATTATATATATTGGGATCACAGCAATTAAAATCTTGGTTATTAATTTCTACAATTTATAATGGCCACCGTTTTGATGGAACATAATTTAGCCAGAACTAAATATATATGTAATTAAACTGTGATTGATTTGATACTACGATGACGTTTTGGTGGAATGGCATTTAGGCACGGAATGACTGCAATTTAAATCTAGGTTATTTCGTATTCATTGTGAGGACCGTTTCAGTGGAGCAGAATTGGTAGGAATAATTGCACAATTCAACTCTGATTCATTTGCATTCGCATACGTGCCTATATATACCGGAGCCCATGACGATCGATACTACGTGTGCGCTTTTGTTAGCAAGTTTCTGAGTGGATCAGAAGCCATGGCCAAGCAGCACATTCTCCTCATCGCAGCTTGCATCCACCACATTGCGTACCAACTAACCGCGTGGCCTCCTCCCCCAGGGAGTGCGATCGTACGTTCTCAACCCGGACGGCAAACTAGAAGTGACCCTCGCCGGCCAGTGTGAGATTCCAGTCACCTTCGGCGGCCAACAGCTCTAGTTTCGTTTCTCCAGCACGGTTGGAAGGGTCATCCAGCCCGGTTCCATCCACGAGGTGTACGGCGTTGATGTGCAGATCAAGTTCGGCTGGCTCGGCATTAGACAAGTCGACCGTGCTGGTGACCAACTCACATTTCAGGCCAAGCAGTTCACACAGTCGTTTCCGGTCAGCGCCTTCGCCGTGAGCCACTCCTGCAGCTGATCGAGGCGCCAGTCGATCCGCAGCAGCCGCGGGCGCATGTGTGCATCATTTCGTTGAATTTTCTAATTTTGTCTTTATTGTAAAGAACATGTCTGAATAATTTGTTTGGTTATAAAGCGTGTGGGAGTTTGGATATACGTTTTGCTAGTCCTTGCGCCTTTGTACAATATAATACGGTACTGTGTATCCTGGTCCGTGGAGGCCTCCTAGAATTACCTCCTACTCGTCCGATGGGAACTAACGTCGGGATGGCAGGAACAACAAAGTTTTGATAGAAGGCACCGTAATCAAAGTTTAATTTAGAAGGTATAAACAAAAATAAAGTAAAAGAAAAAAAGCATCATTGTGGAACATGTATAAAAAACAGATCGACTAACTGACAACTATACGATTGAAATATTTATCATGCAATAAGATAAGTTATTCAAACTATATAGGGTAATGTAATATTGCTGTTACTTTGGAATGAGAACTCAATTACAGGCCTATGATTACCGATTAAAGTGATACGACGATGACGATTTCGGCGACTCCCTTCGTGACATTCCTCTCCACTACGCTACACAGGGTTTGTAGGGGCAGTTTTAGAGGGTTTATAGGGACGGTTTAGGTAGCCGCCCCTACCAAACCGTCTCTACAAATCATGCATTTGTAGGAGTGGTTCTACAAATCGATTTGTAGAGGCGGTTGATGTTATCAACTACCCATACAAATCGATTTGTAGGGGCGGCTGGTAACACCAGACGCCTCTATGATATCGATTTGTAGAGACGATTGTAGTACTAGCCGCCCCTACAGTATGTTTTTCCACAAAAAAAATTTTAATTTACAATTCAAATTCGATCAGAACATATGTATATATATGCATATATAATTCAAATCTGATCAGAATATATATAATTCAAATCTAACCACAAGCACAAAAGCATTATATAAATTATCATTACAAGTCCAATTCATAAGAATATATACAATCCATCATTAAATAGATATAATTCACAAGTCTAATTCGTTCCACAAGTCCAAACTATCACACAAGGTAAGATCAATGTCAAATTTCATACTCATTGTTATCAATGACTTAGAGCTAGCCTTTCAGTCTGAAAGGTCCTTGTTGGTTTTGGTAATTGAGTGACAACCTAGGTGGACTAATTGTGTTTATGTGAGATACACAGGTGATTAGTCCACAGGTACATGTGTATGAGCAACATATGCCATGAAGGTGAAAATGGCTTGGAGATGTTGTAAAGCTCACACATGTGATGATGAAGGAGCTTATTGCACATGAGACATGGCATTGAGTCATGTGATCAAGGTGGAGAAGATCAAGACAAGACTTGGCTTGATGGACCGGTTGCAAGCGTGAAGGGCAAGTCGAAGGCTTTGGAGTGATGGACCGCGTGGCGGTGAAGCTTGAGCAAGACTTGGTGCCGATGGACGATGGCAACGGTGAAGAGCAAGTAGAGTCAAGATCGATGAACCAATATGATCATGTGATGATATGAAGTGGATCATATCATTGTTGATCGTGTTGGTGCATGTGTTGCATCGACATTGAAGGAGATGGAATGGAATGCGCAAGGCAAAGGTATAACCTAGGGTATTTTATTTCACCGGTCATAGGTGTGTAGAGAAGTTTATGATCGGGTTTAGGATAGATGGCCGTACTATCAAGAGGGGCAAACTTGTTTGCATATCGGTCATCTAGTGCCACTCGAGTGATCTAACTTTGTATTGTCGCTAGGATCGAGTGACGTGGCAAGTTGAGTGGCTAACATCCTTTGGGAAATGATTGTGAAAATGCTAACACACATACACATGGTGGTGTACACTTGGTGGTGTTGGCACATTTACAAAGGAGGTGGTGTTTGCAGGGGTGAGATGGGTTTGGGTCGGCGCTTTCGGGAAAATAGAATGCCTATTTTCTATTGCACCGGATGCAAGTTCTTGTGGTTAGCACATTGGAGCAAGGGTGATGAAGTTAGAAGTGAAAACGAGTTAGTCACGAAGATGCTGGCATCGGTCAACTGACCGGACGCTGGATCTGAATGATACGGACGCCGGGTGGCGAGCGCGTCCGGTCGAGGTTGACGTCGACGATGACGCAGAAGGAGTGTGACGAACGCTTATTTGGCTGCGTCCGATCAAGTGTGACCGGACGCGTCCGGTCGAGGTCGGTACCTTACTGGAAACGACCGGACGCTGGGGGTTCAGCGTCCGGTCAGTTGAAGCTGCTGCGTCCGGTCAAGTCAAGTGACCGTTGGAATCAGGACACGTGGCCGTCTGCGGGCGACCGGACGCTGAGGTCCAGCGTCCGGTCAACACGACCGGAGCGCCCGGCCGGCCGACCGACCGTTGCCAGATGAAGGGTAATGGCTAGTTTAGCCCTTGGGGCTATAAATAGAAGTGGCCCTCGGCCATGGCTGGTGTTGAGCACCTCAAAGGACTTAGTGTCCATGCTTGTGAGTGCTTGGGAGCCCTCCATCACACACATACTTGATAGCGATCATCCGATTGTGTGAGTGAGCGATTCTAGTGCGATTGCATCGTGAGGTTGCATCGAGTGGCACTAGGTGATCGAGTTGCGAGCCGGTGGTGCTTGTTACTCTTGGAGGTTGCCACCTCCTAGGCGGCTTAGTGGTGGTCTCCGTCGAGCGCGCAAGAAGCTTGTGCGGCGCTCCGAGAAGTGCTTGTGAGGGGCATTGTGCTCGCCCATGGAGCCGCTGAAGAGCAACTCTAGTAAAGCGTGTCATTGAGCTACCTCACTCAAGGGGTAGGTTCTTGCGGGCGCCCGACGTATGCGGGCTTAGCGGGTGATGCTAATTTAGCCGAACCACCAAGTGAGTGGTCGACACAACGGGACTAGCGTGTTGGCAAACACGTGAACCTCGGGAGAAAAATCATCGTGTCAACCTTGTTCTTCCCGTTGGTTTGCATCCCCATTACACAAGCTTGCAATTACTTTTATACATATTAAGCTTGTGTAGTTGCTCTTATAATTAGATAGCTTGTATAGCTTGCTAATTATCTTCTTGCTTGTGTAGCATAGAAGTAGCTCCCTTGCGTGGCTAATTTGGTTTTAGTAACCTTGTTAGTCACATTGCTTAGTTTGTGTAGCTAAGTATTTGCGCTCTCTAATTAGGCATTGGTTGCCTTGTTATTGAGCTTTGCTAGTGAGCTTAGTTGGCTTTGTGCTTTTGCTTACTAGCATGTGTAGGAGCTTCCTTGTTGCTTAAAGTACTAGTGGCATATGTTTGTGTGACCTTGCTCCTAGGATTGTTTAGGAGAGCTCTAGCTAGCCCAGCACCTTAGTTGCATAATTAGTATCTTTGCAAGGTGCTAGTGAACATATATAGAGGGGTGTAGTCTTGGCTAGACCGATTGTTTTTAATCCGCATTTATATCGGTTAGCCGACGCGATTAATTTTAGAAAGGACTATTCACCCCCCTCTAGTCCGCCATCTCGACCCTTCACAGTCTCACAAAGGTGTTGGTACTGAGGATTTCTACCTAAGTCAGAATCTCGGTCATGATAGGTGCATTTGACGTATGGTCCAATATGAAGTTGCAAAGGTCGCCGACGAGCTCTAAGAGTTGGTCATCCTTGTATGAGTTTCTTTTCATTTCTTTCTCTTCTTTCCACTATAAGAGAACAAGTTTTGGTTTAGTATTTGATATCATGTGCGAAGTTTTTATACTATGGGTGAAGATGTTCAAACTTACCCTTAAGGGGTGTCTCCTATAGGCACCGGTGTTACTCATCATAGAACATACATAGTATACACAATATACACTCCTAGACTTCTGCTTGGGGCACCGTGTGTTTTGCATATGAAAATATTAAGTAATGCTTTTGACAGCCATGTAATGGAGTACTAAAGTAAGTTACACTTACCGCACATAGTGTTTTTATAGTCAGCCTTTTCTTCCTTACTAGATCATGCCTTCCGTGATGTTCATTGACACAGAACATGAATGCCCTGTTCGAATTATTTTAGCAAATGCAACTTGTTAGTATCCAAAAGTGAACGTTACAAGTATGTATACAAACATATAAGCTAATGAGGATTGTCGATATATATACATCTTGAGAATCGATATGAAGTCTTTGTATGTCACCGGGTCCCTATCTATTGAATCAAAGAACCATGCCATGCTCCTCCCGACATCGACGCCTATACAAATCCAGTGGTTGCTACATGAATTTAATCATAGAACTAGATAAGCTCGTTTGCATCGAATAAAATATATCGAACAAAGCTTTAAGTATAGAGTTGAACTTACTCGAAGTTGTATGGTAGCCATATAGTAGAGTGCTGTTGGAGATTTTTAAAAGCCAGGGCAATGTATGCCGAAACCTTAAGGAATTCTTGCCTTAGTTTCTTCGCACGGATGTCCTCTTTCTCCCAAAGGGTCTTTCCCGCAGCTAGCTCTTTGGCATCTAGTTTCTACTGTCTAGGGTAATTAAAATTTGTTTGTGCTATAGCTTGAGGGTCTATATACCCGGCTTTCACACTTGGCATTGTTTTACAATATGCACTTGCATTCTACAAATCATGGCATGGGTTAGTTACAACAAAATCCAAAGATTACATTCATATCATATCGGGAGGGCAAGGACTTACATGCATCATGTGCGAATTAGATTCATTTCCATTGCTCCCTAGTGAAAGCATGTCTACATGTCATTGAAGTCAAAGATAATTTTCTTGGCTGGGCTTCCAAATGTGCCGGCGGGGAAGCATGCTTATACAAGGTCTATGCTCGTTAGGAGAACACGCAAGTACCAATCATGGAACCTTCTCATTCCAAGTGGTAGGTGCTGGATGTCCTGGTTTGGTAGGAAGGGCTTGCCTCTTTCATATGTTTTCGGGCAATCCTTTGACTATTTGATGGCATCAACATTTGGATACTTCTTTGCTATTTGGTAGACTTTGCTAGTGATGGTCTCCTCAGAAGCCCATGTTGGGACTTTTTTAACTTGGTTCTCAGGCTTGAACTGGTCATGAGCATACGTCTCAAGCGGTAGGTCACTGGTAGGTACCATATTACCAAGGCATGAATTCTTCTCTGCTTTGCATCATTGCCTAATGGAGTGTCCTCTGGGGGCTGAGATTCTTGTACCACCTTTTTTGTACCCTTCTTATTTCTCTTTTTCCCCGTGGAGGCTTCGTCCCCACCGTAAAGGTCATTGTTCTTGTACCGGCTAGCCCCACACCGGGGACATTTATCTTGTGACTTGAATGTTTCACCACGAAAAGGATACAGTGGTTGGGGCATGCATGGTGTCGGTGCAGAAAGTGACCAACACGTAAATATTTGTAGTTTTGCCACACGTTGTGATCTGATGTGGCCTAGCACTCAATGACACATGGTTTATACTAGTTCTGGCAACGTGCCCTACATCCAGTTTGAGTCGGTCAGTGACTTTATTCCTGAGCCCAGGTGCTCGAAGTTTGCAGTGGGGTTACAAACGAGAAGGAGAAAGATGGGGGATACAAGAGGTTCGGTCGGACTCTGGTCTAAAGGGCCAAGAGTGATGGGAACTCCGCTATGTGCTAAGTGTTCGAACATGTGCTCGAGGTCCGAACCCGGTGGTTCTGTTGTTGTGTGTGTTGAATCGATCTAAGTGAACTGATCCTCCCCTTTTGGGAGAAAGCGCATCCCCTTTTATAGATGAAGGGGATGGCCTTACAAGAGAGAGAGAGGTACGAATGCTACCAAGTCTTGTTGCTCACGTCGTCGGGTACAAGATGATGGTAGGCGCCCATAACACTGTTGTTGTTAGACGCACGTGGGAGGTTTCGTCGTCTTCCTCTGGTATGGCAGACGTCGGTGCCTGCCATATTGTTGATGCCTAGAGGCATGTAGGGGATTTTACCATGTTCGCCTGGTATGGTAAATGCTAGTGCCCGCAACGCTGTTGATGCCCAGAGGCACATGGGGGGAGCTTTACCGTGTTTGTCTGGTATGTGAGTTGATGGCGCCCACAACACTGTAGGGAAAATGTCAGCGCCCACAACACTGCTTGGGTTCTGACATACCAGGAAGGTTGCAGGGTACTGTCCTGCAGGTGTACAGGGTACGATCCTTGGTATTGCGGTTTGACTTGAGTGCCCTGCCTTACTTTCTTCGTCCACTTCCTGGTCCTTACTGAGCGGGCGTCCCAGGTCGGTTGGTCCTAGTCGGCTCTGATTGTGCCAGTCGGAGAGGAGCTGTAAGCAGGGGTTCGGTGCATCCCCAGTCGGAGACACGGGTCGGAGTTGGAAGTGGTGTTTGGCCAGGCCTCCAGTCGGAGAGGTGGGCCAGAGTCGAAAGCGAGCAATGTTCCTTCTTGGCCAGGCCTTCCGGTCGGAGTGGCGGGCCAGAGTTGGAAGCGAGTGTTGTTCCTCCTTGGCGGGGTCTTCCGATCGGAGACTTGATTGCCCTTCTGGCCCGTTGTTTTAGGTATTTGGGCTGGCCAAGGAGTTGCGCATCGTTCGCAATGTTGTTTGCTAGGCCGAGCCTTTTGTTGGGAAGCTGGTCCATGAGGGACCCCAGATTCATGAACCCAACAGGAGCCCTCGAGCCCCTGGGTGATTCAGGTAGAATCGTCTGGGGGATTTTTGTCTTGATGGCGGGTGCGCGCGAGCGCACCTGCGGGTGTAGCCCCTGAGCCCCCGGGTGATTCGGGCAGAATCGTTTGGGGGGGGTTTCGTGTTGCCAGCGGGGGAAGTCTTGTTTCGTCAGCGGGTGCGTATGAGCGCACTCGCGGGTGTAGCCTCCTTTTTCCAGTTTCTGTGTTGCCAGCGGGCGTGAGTGTGTGCACTTTTGGTGGGCGTAGCCTCCTTTTTCCAGTCTCTGGCCCATTGTCTCCAGGAGCGTGGTCCCAGGTGTTTGGTTGCGGCCAAGGGACTAGGCGAGACAGAGTCGCGTCGGGCGCGCCGTGTGATAAGGCGAGTCGAAGTCGTGGATCCAGGTGCTGGGGGATCAGGTGAGTCGGAGTCACAGATCCAGGTGTTGGGCGCGCCGAGTGATTGGGTGAGTCGAAGTCACGGATCCAGGCGCCGGGGGATCGGGCGAGTCAGAGTCACGGATCCAGGCATCGGGCGTGCCGAGGGATCGGGCGAGTCAGAGTCGTGGTCCCAGGCGTAGCCAAGGCGTTTGGGTGTCTTGAGCCCTTGAGCCCCGTTGGGCTTGGTAGGGGTCGGTTTGAGTTTTGTGCGTTACCCGTCCGTGGTTTCTCACAACCGGAGGGGCTGAGCTAACGTCGCTTGCCTTGATGGCTCGGGCTCAAGTGACATGCTCAGTGAGCTCGCTAATGGGTATGATCGAGTGAAGTCTGGATTCGTCGTTCATGATAGGGTCGGCATAGCCCTCTTGTGGCACTCCACTGCTCCTTAACCTGCAACCCGACAGATGCCTAGGTCATTCCGGAAACCGACCCGGGTGGCCCGCTGGCCTCCCCTCGATAGAGATTCTGTGGGTTTGGCGAGGTTTGGATCAAACGAGAAGGTTGAGATGACCCTGTCTACTTTAGAGGACGACTGGGTGAGGGCCGCTCAGGGCTCATCTACGTTTTGTCCCCTGGCTCTGTTTGACACGAGGCGGCCTCGAGCCCTTTGTGGGCCAGTCTTCGAACCCCGGTTGGTCGTTGCTCATTTTGAATGAGGCAACTGCCGCTTCGTGACGCAACACGGAGCGTTGTGATGCATTTGACTGCATATGCAATGCTTTGGATGTATGGAATGAATGAATGCGTGCATGGATGAATAATTGTTTATATAAAGAAATAGTGGGGGTTGGTAATGTTACCTTGATGACTCGAGTGACGGGGTTTGAGGAGCTCCAATCGGAAATGTCCGATCGGGATCCGCGTTCGTCGTTCGTGACGGAGTTGGCATGGCCCACATGGGGCATCCCTTTGCTCCTTACCTGTCTCTCGGTGTTCGCCTGATCCATTCGATCGACTCAGGAGGCCCGTTGGTCTCTCCTGGCGGAGATCCTATCGTTTGGGCCTTTCCAAGTCCCGCCTGGGAAGGTGGAGGGCCGCCTGCACATAGTGGTGCCTTGTTTCTTGTGCATGGCGTGCGGTAGTGGTGGGCCATACCCAGGCCACATCCTGTTTGACCAGGCGTCATTCCGTCGGGCAGGGTGCGTCCCATCGTATCCCATTCGCATTGAATGGGGGAAGGAAGAGGGTTTTTCTCCCCTATCGTTTTGCCTTTCCCCGATCGCAGCGCCTTTCCCAACTGCCGTGCCTCTTTCTTTAAGTAGGGAAGGGAGAAGGCTTTCGCCCCGTTCTTTCGCCTATTCCTCATATGCCGTCTCTTCTCTTTCTTCCTTCCCGCCAAGAGCGTCTGAGCGCCGCGGTGGTTCCTAGGAGAGAAAAGGGGAGAGCGAGGGAGTGGAGAAGAAACTCACAGATCCATTTGCAAACCTAGAGCGAAATGTCGAGCTAGAGGTCATCCGTCATGAGGGAGTCGGTGCCGGCTTCCTTCGCCAAGAAGGGGTTTCTGCCGCCAAAGGAGGTGGTGCACTGGAGGGCTCGTAGGAGGGAGGATTTCGCGCAACCTCGGGCCGGTGAGGTTGTTTCCTTCCTCGCCTTTGATGAGAGCAGGTTCGGATACCCTATGCACTGGTTCCTGCATGGGCTCCTTAATGAATGGGGCCTAGAGCTGCAGCACCTCAATCCAACTAGGGTGCTGCACATCGCCGGCTTTGTCACCATGTGCGAGGCCTTCCTTGGGATGGAGCCGCGCGTGGATTTCTTCCAGCAGATGTTCTCTAGGCGAGCTTTGTTGAAAGGGAAGCCGCTCATGATCGAGCCGGTGGGGGGTTTTGCGCTGTAGAAGAAACCGAGTGCGGGGGGCTCGTACCCCGTGTATACCCCCTGCGATTCCAATCGGGGGTGGCATGGGGAATGGTTCTATATCAGGAACCCAGCGGAGGCGCCATTCCCCCCTTTCACCGGCAGGAGGCTGGAGAGGCTGGACAGCTGGTCGTGGGGCCCTGCCAGTGGATAGAAGAAGAAGGTGGAGATTATCGAGGTGGAGCTCCAGAAGCTCGTGCGGTGTGGCCTTGATGGGGTGCGGGTGTTCCACACCCTCTTCCGCCGTCGGGTGGCTCCGCTGGCAGAGAGGATACGGCCGATGTGGAAGTACAATGGCCCAACGGACCTTGACTGTGTGTCGCCAGAGGAACTGCCGTGGAACGACGAGGTCTGGAGTCGCCTTGACCGGGTGCTGCAGCTAAGGCCCAAAGAGAAAGTCGATGGAAAGCTCGGACCTCTCAACGCCGCGATGGTGTCCAAACCGGTATGCTCCTCCTCATTTACTCCGTGTTCTTTTCGCCTTTGCTCTCCTATTTTTTGATTTTTGAGTCACCTATTTTGTAGGGACTTGGGGTTTACAAGTCTCGGCCGTACCTTCCAAAGGGGCCGGAGGGCGCAGCTCAGCAGGCCGCCCAGAAGGAGGTGGCAGATGCCAAGAAGAAGAAGAAAGCCAAGGGGGCTCAATGGAAGCATGAGAAGGAGAAGGAGATCGCCTGGCGTATGTGAGCCAGGGAAAATAGGAGTGACGGCGAGTCAGAGCTCAAGTCGGAGGACCCCATAGAGGTGGGCGATGACATGATCTTCTTTGAGGAGGAGGAAAGCTGGGAGGTTGTTGCGACCTCGGTGGAGCGTCGCGATCCTACGATCGCGTCCACTGGCGGCGAGCAGGAGGCAGAGAGGCACGGCAATGTTCCCACGCTAAGGAAGCATGCTGCGAACGCGGACGTCGTCGACGAACGGGAGGCGAAGCGGACACGGTCACCGCGCCCTTCAGTGGCATCGCCGGCCTTGTCCTCGCTTGCTGTGGACGCGGCAGGACAAGCCCGAAGGTCAGAGGAGTGGGCTCGCACCCTTGCGTCGTTGGGGCCGGCGCCAGCGTTTGACCCGCAACAGGAGGATGCCCCGCTAGCTGCTCTAGTCAGCGTACCCCGAGCCGAAGGTCATGGTGATTCGCAGGCTGAGCAGGAGCCGGTTGGGTCGACTCCCCTGGTTGAAGCAAGGGGGTGTGGGTCGCGGGCCGGGTGTGGTCCTTGCCCTGTGGGCCCATTGACATCGGGTCAGGGTTTCAGAGTCATACCGCTTACATCCTGGTATGCCTTTCTTTGTTTCTTTTCGATCTTGCTGTTGAGTTTTTTGGAGTATGACTGACCTGTACTTCTTCGACAGCGGCCGGATGTTGATGGGGCTGAGCATCACCCTAACTCCCATGCAGGAGGTTTGGAGGCCCACCTTGCAGCATGCCACGGTGAGCGACGGGGACAGCAGGGTGGTGGAGGTGGATGCTTCCCTTTCGGGGATGGTGCCCCTCGGATTGGTCGCCAGTATGGCGGCAGCGGCGGCGCCGGCGTTGGCGGCGATCCTGGTGGCGACGGCAGAGGGTCGCATGGCTCACCCTCTCGGTCGGAGCTAAAGGTGCTAGGGGGAGACATGACTGGGCTAGAGCCGAAATGTCTGCCGGTGGCCCATGAAATTGAGGTGGTGGAGATCCCCTCCGACGGCGAAGCAGATGATGAGGTGGAGCCACCGGTGCTATCGTGGGAGCTAGCGATGGTCTGGTCGGAGGCTGGGCCCTCTAGCAGGTTGGAGGAGACCGACCTGGTGTGGCCCTGCCCTGAGGACCCGAGGAAGGTTCAGTTCATCCTTCGGGATTCGCAAGAGTGTCAGCTCTGGGATATCCTTGGGTGGAGAGGATTCGCCATGGAGTCCGATCTTGCCAAGCTGTCAGTGAAGCTTGAGGAGGCCCAGGAGCGGGTTAAGTTCATCCAGCGGTTGGTCAAGGTCGACCTGCACCGCGCCGCGGCAATGAGTCTCCTACACTCGTCCTTGACCCCTGGTCTTTCATCAGTTGCCTTAGCATGCTTGCTTCTTGTTTTGCAGGGTCTGGAGGAGATGTCGAGCCGCAAGTCTCATTTTCTCTGGATGGAGCATGCCCGAATGGAGGAGCCTGAGCGCCAACTGGAGTCCGCCCTACCACGAGTCCTAGTATCAGGCGGCGGAGGCGGCCGAGGCGCGGGCGGTGGAAGTGCTTGCGGTGGAACAGGCGTCTGGCACCAAGCGGGGGCTTGAGGTGGCCAAGGCCCGCCAGGCAGAGACTGAGGCGGCGCTGCAGAAGTCCTTGGTGGACATTGAGGGGGCACTCCAAGTTCCCTGGAGACCTTGGAGACAATGAGGAATGCCCTGGAGTCAGAGCGGAAGGCCCGGTCGGAGGCCGACTAGGATGTGCTCGCGCTCCGGGGCCAGGTGATGGGGACAGAGGAGGCGAATGCCCGGCTGCGCGTGCAGGTGACCCGGCAAGCGGAGGGACTCTCCATCCTCGAGAACACCCGCCTTGGTAAGTACATTTTCTGCTTTCGTCATGTTGGTTTCTTTTTTTAGCTTGCTTCTGAGCTTGTTGTCCTTCTTCTAGAGCTGGGTGGAAAGGTAGAATCGTTGGAGCAAGACCTAGAGATGGCCAAGGTTACGTCTGGCCAGAATGCGGAGGCGCTGGCCAAGTCCCTTGAAGAGCGACATGCTCTTGAGGGGGAACTTGACCAGATACGTAATGTTGCCCAGCTTGTCGTCTCGGAAGTTTTCGAGTCGGCGCCAAGTACCAGCGCACCCGCCATCCGGCTGGCGGAGGTTCCGGATGAGGTTTGGGCCCTCATCACCGACGAGCTGTTTTACAGGTCGTCGGGGGTGTTGACTTCGATGGCGACGTACCACCCGGACCTGGACTTCGCCGCCATCTGCAGTGGGTATGCCGACGGCTGGAGCACGGTTGGATCCCAAGTTTGGCAATGAACAAGTGTGGATTCATCACCACCTTGTTCATTGCCAAACTCGGGATCCATTCGTGCATCAAGCTCTGCTGAATATTAGGACAGGGATTTTAGGGTTTCGTCGTCGTATTCCTCCTTATCCTCGTCGTTAACAATAACCATTTCACCATGATGAATCCACATTGTCTAGTCCTCAACAAATCATCACATAATCAAATATGATCTGATGATAGGCACATTTGTCCATGACATACGGTTCTTGCAATCTTTACAGGGATAAATAATTGTATCATTATTCTCTGTCATCGTCGTTGCATGCTTCTCTGCGACTTCAATAAATTTATCCACCTCTTCACGGAAACCTGCCTTGAACCTTAACGAACCATACATCCAAGAGTTCATGTGCTCCATCTTTTACAACAACAACAAAACAAACATTAAAGGACTACTTATTTAGATATATATAAAAATAAATCAAATTAATAATTACTTGAGAATAATTGTATATACTTCAGATATATATGAATATAAATCAAATATAATTACATGAAGCATACAAACATGCTATGGTAGAGGAAAATTAATTAATGGCCTATTTATACATAAATAATTAAAATGCATATTTGTTGATTACAATAAACAATTTCAAAGATAATAATTAGCAACAATTAATATTTTACCCAATATCTTTCATGCAAACCCGAGTCCAATTTCATCAAACCTAAATTTACAAAAATGAAATTAATAAAAAAACCAAACCCTAGATCTAAATTTAGATCTACATGCACATGAAACATCCATAAAACTAACTAATTGTTCACTAAAATCAAGAAACATGAACCAAATAAGGGTATAATCTTGTCCCCCTACCTAATTTACCCTAGTACATTCAAAACTTGGGTCTAATTTGCTTCATAAGTAGCTTAAGCACCATAGAAGAGAGAAAAGCAAAACTCTAATTACTCACTAACCAACCATTAAAACTAAAAAAGGTGTGGAATAATATTTTCTTACCTTCTACAACCTCTCCACCAAATGATTTGAGATCAAAACCATCCCCCTTAGTAGAGCAATTTTTGGGAGGTGCTCAATGCCTCCCTACCTTTTTCACAGGTTGGAGTGAATGACCCGAGGAGGAAGAAGGGGCTGTAGGTATTTATACGTGGGGTATTTGTAGAGACGGCTGGTGATTGAGCCACCCCTACAAATCGCAACACCGGGAACGGCTGGTGAGTGAGCCGCCCCTACAAATTGACCTATTTGTAGGGACGGCTCGTATCACCAGCCGCCCCTACTGTGTCATTTATAGGGGTGGCTGGTCTCGTGGGTCCTGAGCACATCCACTGTAGGAGCGGCTCCATCAATAGTCATCTTATAAAAAAATTGTCCTGTTGTTACAAACGTTTTTTTAGCAGTGCTCTGCTCACAATGACTTCTGATCTTCACCCATGGAGCTTCCTGGCCTGAACTTCAGGCCTGGGCGAGTGGTTGAAGCTGAGATCCGGCTCCGGCGTAAGTTTGGTTCCCCGGTTTGTCTTGGTCCCGCCTCTTCCTCCAAGGAATTTCTTCTGGTGCTATTTCTTTGGTCGTTGCAAATTTGGTTTGTCTGAGGCTAGCCGCGGGCGCATGTGTGCAGCATTTTGTTGAATTTTCTAATTTTGTCTTTAGTGTAAAGAACATGTCTGAATAATTTGTTTGGTTATAAAGCGTGTGGGAGTTTGGATATACTTTTCCCTAGTCCTCGCACCTTGGTACCATATAAAATATATAATACAGTACTGTACATCTTGGATATACGTTTCGCTATTCCTTTGCATCCCTATATCTTCTAAGCTTTGGCACTTTACATTGCTTATGTAGGTTATGCGCTTTCCATTCTTAGTCTAGCTTGCTATGTTAGTGATATGATTGGAACCTAGTGTGAAAAACTCTTTACCGGTAGAGATAGCAACACACATAGTAAAACCATAGTGCACATTCATATAGAAATTTTGTATAGGTTTGATAAGTATAATTAGAGGCCAAGTTTAATTTTAGAAATCCTAATTCGCCCTCCCTTAGACATCATGGTCCTTTCAACGCTTAAACACTTGTTTTTTGACTGTCAATTTGCAAAAATAGTTTGGTCTCTTATACAGGTGTCTTCAGGAGTTTCTTTTTTTCTCGAACTACATAGGAGAGCTGTGCGTCATTTCATTAAGAAAGTGAACAAATACAGAAGATTAGAGAAGAACCCCCAATCTTTGCACACCAACACACCCACCAAAACTGAAAACAAAATTGCCAACAAAAAAATTGCAGACTTGACCAGTAGCCACGGCGCCTAAGTGCCCAGCATAAGTGACCTAGTGAGGAACTCTTGGAGCTTTGAGGTCCCAGCCATATATATACAAGGAGCTCTCATTCGCCACTGTTTGGAGTTGTATATGATGTTTGGACGTACTCCTTCAAACACACAGGAGTTGGGTGCTTCGAAACCTTCCAGGCCACAAGTATGATGAGAGAGTTCAAACCTTTTTTTATATCTTTTGGCACTGCCCGGATGGTGTTGCACCACCAGGCCAAGACACTAGAGGACTCTGCTGTGGGCAAGTCAACAACCAGGTTCAGGTATTGGAAAATGAAGAACCAAACCTGACGAGTGAACACGTATGATAAAAGAAGGCGCTGGGCTGTTTTCTGTGCCTGGTCACACAGAGGACAGGCGTCTGGGTGTTGCAGCCCATGCTTGGCTAGGCGATCAGCCATCCAGATCCTTCCTTTTAATGCCAACCAAATGAAGAATTTGCAATATAGAGGTGCCCAGCTCCGTCGGATTCTTCGCCAAGCTGCAAATTTTATGGAACCAACAAAGAAGGCCTCTGTAAGCGGGCTTGCTGCTATTTGTACCACTTTGGGTAAGCTTCCATCGAAAATGTTCCTGAACTTCCTGCTGCAAGACCACTCTATCCTACAAGTCCCAAATCCAAAGATAGTCCATTAGAACTGGGCAGTGAGAGCCCCTTGCATGCCAGACACCCAAACCCTATTATTTAGAGCTTGTGCTACTGTCCTTGATCTCACCGCCCTTTTGGGGATAATTTTATAAAGGTTAGGAGCTATTTGTGCCTTAGTGTTACCATTTATTCAGCGATGTGACCAAAATAAAATTGTCTCCCCATTTCCAACTATTGCATCAACTGCCATATGAAACAAGGCTTGAGCTTTTTGTGGTACCTAGATGGTGAGACCAGCCCAAGGTCTCGATGGATCTGTTTTCTCTGCCCATAGCCAGTGGATTCGAAGTGCCCAACCAAAATATTCTAGATTGTGAATGCCTAGCACTCCATATTCAAAAGGCCTCCCAGGCTACCAGGCAATTTCCTCCATTAGCCTTTTCCTGTCCTTTCCATAGAAACCCCTACGTTACTTGTCGATGGCTCTAATAACCCATTTGGGAAGATCCACCACAATCAAAAGGTAAATTACAGTGGCTGTTAGGACCACCCGTGTCAAAACCAAACGGCCTGCTCTGTTCATCAGTGAAGCTTTACAACCTGGTAGATATAATTGCAAGTGTTCCAAATATTGCACCCTGATAGGAAATAAATTTTTATTATATGAGAATATGAATATCATATGTCTGATAGGAGAAGACAGATTTTCATGTGACTCTTACTCCCGTACTATATATCAAGAACCATGTATTTCAGAAAAATAGGAAAGCACTGTGATAAACGTTCTGTTCTGGTGAAATGTCATTTAGAAAGCATTATATCGTAATCAAAGCAATTAAAACCTTGGTTAATTTGTACTATTTATAATGAAAAACGCTTTGATGGAACATAATTTAGGCAGAACTAAATAGGTATGCAATTGAACTCCGATTGATTTGGTAGGATGATGAACCTAAAGTTTTTGTAGAACGTAATGTCATTTAGGCAGGGAATGACTGCAATATAAATCTAGGTTATTTCGTATTCATTGTGACGACCGTTTCAATGGGACAGAATTGGTAGGTGTAATTGCGCAATTAAACTCTGATTCATTTGGACATGCATACGTGCCTATATATATATACTGGAGCCAGGGATGATCGACTCTCATATCCCATTCCCATCCCATATAGTTTGATAGTATATACTACGTGTGCGCTTTTGCAAGCAAGTTTCTGTGAGTGGATCAGTAGTCATGGCCAAGCAGCACATTCTCCTCCTCGTCACCCTGGCTTGCATCCACCACATTGCGTACGTAGCGAGCTTGAAGGCGGCTGCGACAGGGACAGCATACGACATCCTGGACAAAAACAACTTACCGCGTGGACTCCTCCCCCAGGGTGTTCGATCATACGTTCTCAACCCGGACGGCAAACTAGAAGTGACCCTCGCAGGACGGTGTGAGATTCCAGTCACCTTCGGCGGCCAACAGCTCAAGTTCCGTTTCTCCAGCACGGTTGGAGGGGTCATCAAGCCCGGTTCCATCCAGGAGGTGTACGGCGTGGATGTGCAGATCAAGTTCGGCTGGCTCGGTATCAGACAAGTCGACCGTGCCGGTGACCAACTCACATTTCAGGCCAAGCAGTTCACACAGTCGTTTCCGGTCAGCGCCTTCGGCGTGAGCCAGTCCTGCAGCTGATCGAGGCGCTGGTCGATCCCAATGCTGGAATAGCGCAGCAGCCGCTGACGCATGTGTGCTGTGCAGCATTTCGTTGAATTTTCTAATGTGTCTTTACTGTAAAGAACATGCCTGAATAATTTGTTAGGTTATAAAGCGTGTGAGAGTTTAATTTGGATATACTTTTTGCTACTCCTCGCGGCTTGGTACCATAATAAGAAATATAATACCATACTGTGCATCTTGGTCCGTGGTGGCCTCATAGAATTACCTCCTACGCATCCGATAGGAACTTCCGTCCGTATGGAAGGCACCCTAATCAAATTTTGATTAAGAATGTATAAACTATGAAAAAGGACCGTTTTAGAACATCTAAAAACAACACTCATTGACCATACGATAAAAATATTTATCACATCAGATAAGTTATTCAAACTGGTAATGTAATACTGGTGTTGACGTGAATTATTGTCGGCACAATGGTAAGAAGTAAGATCGCAGCCTAGACGAGTTTTAGGTTGGCCGTCACTTATAGCATTTTCGTAGACGAATATTTTCTCAAGTTCCTCCAGCAATGAGCATGATATGCAAGACATGTCACCATAGGAGCCTCATATGGAGCACGATAAACAAGACATGACAACAAGGTCTCTTAAAACAAGTAACCCCACACATCCAAGAGGGACCCCGTCAGTGTGTGCGGTGGTGATAGGCTGCCCTAGTCGGCCTGGCCCCTCTAGAGCTTCGTCATCATTCATCCACAGCGACAATGAAAAACGAGGAGCAGTGATAGATGGGAAATAGAGGATAAAAAGAGTAATAGATGTGTTTTTACTTTTTTACCTCAATGGACCATGATTTTCTAATAAATATAGAGGGAGTGGTCTTATCCCAATAAAAAACCATTTCCCAATGAATTCTACAAATTTCTCATGGCATTGGGCGAGTTTCCATCAGTAACACTCAATTCAAGATCCGAATAGGAAAACTGGCCTCGCTGGTTTTCAAAACTGGCTTGGACGGGTTTTGCGGGTCTAAGGCAAAACCTATCGGAGGACTGAAAACCATAATTTCTTGATCCGGACTCCAAATTAAATGATCTATATATGTCTTTTGATCACCTCCGATCCACAAGGGGAATGCAATGGTGCAGTCTAGTGTTCAATTTGAAGAAGTTGAAAAATCTGGTCTGGCTGGTTTTGAAAACCGGTCATTCTAGTTTATGCTAGATGAGTCCATGGAAATCATGTTTTCTTCACTCGGGGTCAAAACTGGATGCTCCATATATATTTTTCGATCCTCTCAACAAGAGGAACGCAATGGTAGAGTCCATTATGCATTTTGACAAAGCGCCAAAACTGGCTTAGCCGATTTGGGAAACCAACTAAGCCTGTTTCAGTTGGAAATTCTGGACTTAATAGCCTCCTTTGACCATTTTGGTTGTTAACATATGCCCCATATTTTTATCGGAGATTTATGGGAATTTAAAAACTAAGGGCGAACTAAGCATATAGCAATGATGTCCAACTCATTTGCTATTTGCAAACTAAGGGCGATGCATGCGTCTACCGTTTCTTATTCTATAGGACATATTGTATATCGGTTATTGTTTGGACAGTATTTAGGCTTTTTACCAAACACTTGGGAAATACTTTTCCAGATATATCTCGTTAATTGCTCTTGAGAGACAGTCACCTTACAATATCTCTCACATATATGAATTTCCAAACATTGCTTTGATCGCCTTATATGACGACCACTTGCCAAACTTTTAAGTTCTCATTTTTCATGTTTTATGCTCAGGCAACAGGAGCCCCTTTTTCATCTCTTGGGATTGTCATCAATTTCTTTTTGATAAACTTGATAAAAGTTAGTGTTGTCATCGATTCGGGTCACACAACAACAAGTGCTAGCACGCCCAAGGCAACACACGGCCTATCATGTAGTAATTATACCCCCAAAATCAGCAATACCAACCACGGGTCGGTAGAGCCAAAATGGAGTCATTCTTCACCGGAAGGCCACGAGAACATCTTTCGGGAAGACCTGTCAGAGAGGGGCACGTCGAGGATGTCCTAGGATTGGCAAGGCCACCTACAACGCCACCGAATCTCACCGAGAGGCATGTCAAACAACAGGGGTTGGAAAAGTTGGTGTAAACGAAAAAAGGTAACAGATTAGTTTTTTGTTGATTGAAATTAAAGTTGGATTCTCAATCAGCTGTGATCCTCCGATATATATAGAGGACGGTGGTGTTATCCCAGTAGGAAATTTATCCAAGATCCAATTTACAAGTTTCTCACGTCAAAACATGAACCGGATCGAGTTGGACTCAAACCGGTCTGAGATCACTAAAACCCATCTTAGCTAGATCCAAAAACCGGCTAAGGCAGTTTTCTCGAGGCTAGTCAGCCTTGACAGGTAGGGAAAATTGAAACCACCCTGGCCAGTTTGGCAAACTGGTTAAGCTGGTTTTGGCAGATTGTGCCCAAAACCACCTTTTTCTTCATTTGAACTCCAAACACAATGTTCCAAACATGTTTTTTCGGTCATCTTGACACCATGAATTCACTGTTGGAGTTCGTTACACTTGTAGGCAAAATTTTGCTATCAACATAGCCCCCTATTTTTAGGTGAGGTTTATGTGAACCTAAAAACATAAAGCACTAAATAGTAGCGATGTCCAACTCATTGGCTACGTAGCATCTAAGGGCGGTGTATATATCGGCCATGTTTGTTATAAGGGAGATACATGTATCGGCCATTGTTTGGTTAGCAATTAGGCCTATTGCCAAACACTTAGGATATATTTTTTCAAGATTCTAAAAAAAGGATATGGTTTTCAAATATCTCCTGTTTATTGCTCGTGGAAGACGATGATCTCCACCATATACAAGTTTTCAAATATCACTTTGATCACCTTTAGTAGACGGTCCCAACTTGGCGACCACTTGCCAAACTTGTTATGCACTCTCACATCCTTATTTTGCTCTCTTTTCAAGTTTTGGGTGATCTAGATCTAGATGTAGAATTAGTTCTATGGTGGAGGAGAGAGAAAGCAGATCTTGTTCTTCATTTGTATGATTTTCTTTGTAATATTGTTATACTTATGTTTCTGTGGGACATACAGAAGCTATGCTGCTATCCAGTGGTGTTTTTTTGTCTATATTTATGTTCTTTGCAATAAGTTAGTCATTCAAGTGATGCAAGTTAGTCTTATTAATATTCTTTCGCTACATACAAGGTTAATTAGCATGGAAAGGTCAGAATGGATGTACCTAATATTGAGGCTATCACATCCCTTCATAGAACAAGTGAAAAAGTTTGTTGACTCTGCTCAAAAGCATCCTCTGAGTGTGAATCAGAAGGGAATGATATGTTCGTGTTCTCGCTACAAGAACAATCAAGTTTTGTTGCTAGATGGCGAAGATGTCAAATCTCTCACTTGATCAAGTGGGGTTTCGTCAGGTGATACATGGTTTGAAAGTTCCACAATGAAGGAGAGGTGCAGGTGGTGCATCTAGAGGAACATCGTCATCGACGGTGAATGCAGACCATGGAGGATGAGCCTCATCATCATCAGTCGGGCATGCCATTGCTGGCGAGAATGATTTCATCACGATGGATGATTTTGTCCAAGACATGGCCAACAGCGGGGGTGACGATGATGGGGATCTCGGTGAGGCGGCCTTGGAGGACCCTGAGGACGCGGAGTTCTTTGAGGAATTCATTAATTAACCATCTTGACAATGACGACCTTCTCTTTGGTAGCCCAAGGTGGCTAGAGAACTTCAAAGAGATGAAGCAGGAGGCAAAGGATCCGAAAAGCGCCATTAACGTAGGCGCTTAATGGGAGGCGGACACCCTGCCACCTCCGTTAAGCCATTTGGGCCGTCTGCAATAATGTAGGCAGTAGTAGTGGTCCAATCATTCAAAATACATCTATTATTCCCTTCACCCTATCTTTTGCAACCCCTTCTGTTTGGTGCATCCCTCGACGAGATTCAGTGGCGTTCTAGGTGGCCTCTAGGACAACCTCGGTGGGCATCTTCCCGACATGTCTTCCTAGGAGGTGTTCTTAAGCTCTATCGGCGAAGAACAGGCTTGAAATCGGCTCTACCAACCAGCTGTGTGGTACTTGCTGATTTCAAAGTTACTCAGATCACTATGTAACTAGGCCATGTGTGACTTTGGGCGTGCTAGCCCAGGTATGTGATCGGAGATTCAATTCAGCATCAACACAAGTCCATACATCATGGCCAATGGGAGTCAGTGGCGCAGCGATGGCCCCAGGCTATCTTGTAAAGTATGTGCACTACGGCATGCACTCTCCCATGTCATGTAAAAATACGGCCCTGCCAAAAGTAAATATCTAACTTGGTCTAACTTTTGAGTGTACCTAACCACCCTGATTCTATAGTGCTATCTGCTAACCCATAACCCTTTTCCTCCGGCCGGAGCTAAGGTATTCATTGCGCATGCATGCAGCAACATCACAGGAAAACAAAAGCTCGGATTGTCCTCACATTCAATTGCACCCGTACAACGGTAGCATGTCCATTCAACAAAGGCCTCCAATGATGCATGACGTTTGATTATACAGACATATATAGCTATGCATCGTGTAGTTGACCAAAAGTGAAAGTGCTATGGGCAACTGATATGGCAAAAGCTAGCACGCACTGTGTTGGATACCTTGGCAATTCTCATGGCAACTTATGGGTCAGAGATCATCTCTGTTAGAAAAAAAAAGAGAGGACCAATGGTGGTCTTCTGTGCATTAGGTCTGCTATGTTATGCAGAGTGATAACGAATGAGAGGGTGTTAAAAAATGACACCAACATAAATGAAACTAGGCACCCAAATTTGAGTTGAAGAAAACTGAAACCTGATTAGGTGATGCATAGTCATGTCTCCAACCCATCCAGTTGAGCTAGGTTCACTTTTGAAAGGAGGGTACTCATATTGACACTAAAGGATAGAGAGGAGTATCTTGGGCATAGTGGGATGTCGGTAGAGATGGCGGCCCGACAATGACAGGTGGAGATGAAGTGGAGGTGGGTGGCGGTGGCGCGCGGTCACCATGGGATTGGAAGAGGGAGCGGGTGAAGACATGATTGTTGGTATTTCTTAACGCATACAGAAATAATCCGCAAGCGCACAGAATTACCATTGTAGCATTTCACTTGGAAGTATTCAGGGTATCGTATTTTCATGAGGAATAAAGGTGTAAGAGTCTCTTAAGCTAGTTCACCTAATGATAACAAGAAAGATAGCCCAGGTAGTGAGGTTTTCTAGGGATAGAGATTCTAGGCTAAGATAGCTTTGTCACTATAGACTTACTTCGGGCACCGGATAACACTTGGTCTGCCAAGCGTTGCCGGCCTATGGCTCTACGCCATACCTGGACGTGGGGGATTTTGAGGGACAGATAGGGCTATCACCACCTGCCGCCTACCCCTCAATCATGGAGTACGAGGCAAACAAAAGTAGCTCTAGCCTAGACACCACGTCTACACTATCGACTATTACTCTAGCATCAATTAGGGTTATCCGTCTTTATCAGGACCCTTTACTAGAGTATTCGTCACAAGGACGAAGGACGAACGATGAACCCGCAAGTGAATAATGAACAAGACTAACTTAAAGTATAACTCACCACCAAAGATAAACACGAAACTTATACTCCAAGTGTACAAATGGAGAGGAGCCAACGATTCCCGGCATTCCTTCGCTAAGTGTACAAGGGACCCCAAGTACACAAGTGGAGGTAACCGATAACTCTGGTACTTCTCCACTCTTACTCACTCACTCCCTACACTAAAACTAGTTAGAGAGCAAAGATATGAATGGACCTCTTCTCTTCTTGTCACATTGTGTCTCTCTTGTATTGTGTGTTGTGAGAGAGGGGGTTGCCCCTCAATTTATACAATCCTTGAGGCGGTGCTGGAGGCTATTCTTGGCACGAAGCTCAGTCTCCGCCGTCTCTACATGCCTCCATGCCACCGCCATTCGAAGGGGCTGCAGAGAGGAGCTGGCAGGGGGTCGGGCGACCCTAGGGGTCGGCCACCCCCTGACCTGGCCCCCTTGCCACCGCCTTCATGTGTTGGGCTATGGACTGGTCCTGGGCCGCTCCTTGGTTGGTATTTCACCCGGATGACTTGAGTTGCTAGGCGTTTCTATTTATTCCTTTGAGCAAATCAGCATTGGAAAGCGCCTTTTGGTGTATTCTCCCATGTATTTGTACTTGTGTCCTAAAAATGATCAACTCACCAAAACTCATGGAATATGTTAGTGTAAGACCCTATTTACTAGGTTTGGTGTTTGTTTGGATGGATTTTATATAAATGTTGGCGGTTAAAAATGTGAGTTAAGGACCACCAACAAGCCCCCCCACACTTAGTCCTTTGCTCGTCCTCGAGTAAAGCTCTGAGGACTAAGTGGGTTCATCTCCTTGATATGTAACCTGCATACAAGTTATTCCAAGCTTCACCTGAACCTGTGAACTTTTTAAGTGTCTACCATATTATCTTGGGTGATTGGATAATGGAACAGCATGGATTTCAAATCCCCTTGCATCAATTAGTTCAAAAACTTGGGTTTTCATTTGATTTTGAAAATAAAAACATAGCTTAGCTTCTCAAATGATTCCCTCAAATCACTCAAGTATGTGGTTGGTTCCTCACCAAGGCGTATCATAGTGTTGCCTTATTTCTTTCCTACTTCTAAAAAGCTTATAAAGATCTTTTGGGTAGGGAAAGATACGAAGGCATACTCATTCTGCATATTTTATTAAGTCAAAGCTCAGATCCAAGGAGAAAGATGTCATACCCTTAGATCAAGAAGTGCATGTGTGTGGATAAAACAATGTTAAACCTATACTATACTCCTTGATATGAGTGATCTCATAAGTTTTATTTTGAAAACATGGCTATCTCTCCTCCCTTTTTTTACACGAGCCTTCATGTGCTTATCATTTTTTTCTTCTTTTTTTGCACTTGGACCTTCATGTGTCCAAATTATTATTTTTCAATACTTTTGCAAAGCACATGTCTTTTAAACCACATATTGAGAGAGAGATCACTATTTTGTAGAACATGGAGTATTTATTTCTAAGACTTTTTTTTGTCTACTCCTAGTGTAGGAGCATAATTTTTGGTGGTTCTAAATGGAAGCATATTTTTGTGTACTCCCAGTGTAGGAGCAGCATGTGTATGTGGGTGTACATGATCTTGATCTTAGGGACATGATAACTTTCTCAACAAGGGTCAACAAGACTTGACAAAACTCAATGCAAGAATAAGTAGCATAAATTTGGAGGTTTTAAGTTCTAGTCACTAGATATGACTTTGGTAGGAATTTGAATATCATTGAGGAGCATGCTATTTAAATTTTGATTTTATAAAATAAATCCCAAGTTCTTTACATGAGAGAGTAAGTTCATTTTCATCCTACTATATCTCATACTCCAATTACTTAGATAACATGGGGTCCCTATGATATTTGTTCACAAGTTATAGGAATGTTAGCAAGGAATAAAGAGTATGCAAATTTTATCAAATGATAGCATGGAGATGGAGCGTCAAATGTTTTGTAATTTTAATGTATTCAATTTTAATCTTTACTTAATGCAGGGAGTGAGGGTAGTGTTGCACAAACCATCATTGTAGAGGAAGGAGTTTAAGGGATTTAGATGTGGTTTGGCCAAACCAGAGGTTTAGCCAATCCTCTCTGAAGCTATCTATCCTATCCTTCTGCATGATGATCGTCTGAGGTCGTGCAACGTGTTGGTGGGAGATCTCGAATGTGTGTTCGCTATGGTTGAGAGATCTCCGTCACACTTATTCTTGTACCTATTGTATTCAAATAGAAAGACAAAAAATAGAACAAACAAGGCAGCTAAAACATTGAGGAGCCTAAATTTTTATTTTTATTACTTGTTTATTTATTTTACTTTATTTTATTCGTTCACCCAACTTTTTATTTTTTAACAAAACTCAAACAAGGCTAAGGTAAAATTGTAGAAATAAACATAGCCTTGATTCATCTCCATCATGAGTTACCTCTTTTGTTTATGAAAGTAATACTCTAAAGTTCGTTAATCAAACTTCAACACCATGTCAAATTTTGATTAAAGAAGGCTATTTTAACCTAAGCACCATGCTTAATTTAAAAAGCCTATGGAGGTACTATGTATGAACATCCAAACTGCTAGAGCATACAACATAAACATGGGGTATGAACTTGTATGAGCAAGCTATATCTTTATGGAGACAAATAATGTGAGTAAAAAGAGTTGGTGAACTTTACCTTTGCCTTTACATATTTGAGTTTTACTTACCGGCAGAGCATGTGGATGGAAGCTTGAGGCTGCTGCGGCGATGGCTTGTATATGGTCCATCTCAGGTTAGCACAAAGGCTATGCTGCACACACAATTAATGTGTAAGGACCATGGGCCTTTGAAAGGTCCTTGTTTGGTTTTGGTAATTCAGTGACAACCTTAGGTGGACTAATATGTGTTTGAGTGAGATACATAGGTGACTAGTCCACAGGTACATGTGTGTGAGCAATACATGCCATGGAGGTTAGATGGCTTGAACTTGGTGCAAAGTTCACACATGTGATGAAGGAGCTCATTGCATATGAGACATGACATGGAGTCGTGTGACCAAGGTGGAGAAGATCAAGATGAGGCTTGGCTCGATGGACCAGTTACAAGTGTGAAGGGCAAGTTGAGTGATGACTTGGCGTAGATGGACCAAAGCAATGGTGAAGAACAAGTGAGATCAAGATTGATGAACCAATATGGTCATGTGATGACATGAAGTGGATCATATCATTTGGTGATTGGTTGGTGAATGTGCTGCATCAACAATGGAGGAGATGGAATGGAATATGCAGGGCAAAGGTATAACCTATAGGGCATTTCATTTCACCAGTCATAGGAGTGTAGAGAAGTTTATGACTGGGTTTAGGATAGATGGCCGTACTATCAAGAGGGGCAAACTTGTTTGCATATCGGTCATCTAATGCCACTCGAGTGATCTAACTTTGCATCATTGCTAGGATCGAGTGGTGTGACAAGTTGAGTGGCTAATCCTTTGAAAAATGATTGTGAAAAAGCCAACACACATACACATGGTGGTGTACACTTGTTGGTGTTGGCACATTTGCTAAGGAGAAATTGTTAGAGTTGAATTGGATCAACTTGGAGAAGAGAGAAAGGTTTTTTGGTGTGCTCCGAACTATGCGATGGCCATTGGATTGGAATTATATGTTGACCCATTTTGCTTTGGATCAAATTTATTAGTGGGTTGTGTATCCCTATGAGTAATCTTTCCAAAATGTCCAAGATCATCGAATTCGGAGTTCAGAGTCCGGTCAGTTGTGCAGAGATGCATTGGTAACCGGACTCGGCCTCGACGCGTCCGGTTAGGAGTATGTGCGGCGCGGGAGCTAGCCGTTGTAGCCCAATGGTTAGCTTCAAAAGAAGGGGACGCATGGCGTCATCCTAGTGACCGGACTCTGTGACCTGCACGTCTAGTTGTTGACCTACGCATCTGGTCGTTATGACCTGCGAGTCCGGTCAGTGCGTGTTTCAGCCCAGTGAAGGGGTAACGGCTAGTTTAGCCTGTGGGGCTATAAATAGAAGTGTTGGCCAGCCTTTGGCTAGTTGCTGAGCACCCTTGAGCCTTGGTGGCTTGTGTAGGTGTGCTTGGGAGCCCTCTAACTCACTTGAGCTTGATAGTGATCATCTGATCGAGTGTGTGAGCGATTTTAGTGCGATTGCATCGAGAGGTTGCATCGAGTGGCACTAGGTGATCATGTTGCAAGCCGATGGTGCTTGTTACTCTTGGAGGTTGCCACCTCCTAGATGGCTTGGTGGCTTGTGACTCCATTGAAGCATGCGAGAAGATTGTGTGGTGCTTCGGAGAAGAATTTGTGATGAGGATTGTGCTCACCCCGCGGGGATCACAAAGAGCAACTCCAGTTGAGCGTATCATTGAGCTACCCTCACTTTTGGGGTAGGTTCTTGCAGTGCCTGATGTGCGGGCTTGGTGGGTGATGCCAATTAGCTACCGAACCACCAAGTGAGCGGTCGACACAATGAGGATGTAGCTTGGTGGCAACCAAGTGAACCTTAGGAGAAAATCACCGTATCAACATTGTCTTCATCATCTTCTTGGTGGCTTGCATTCCGTGTAACACAAGCTTGTTTTTACTTTTCATACATTGTGCTTGTGTAGTTTCTCTTGTGATTAGTTTCGCTTTGGTAGCTTGCTAGTTGCCTTCTTGCTTATGTAGCATAGAAGTAGCTCCCTTACGAGGCTAATTTGGTTTTAGTAACCTTTTTAGTCACTTTGCTTAGTTTGTATAGCTAAGTAATTTGTGCTCTCTAATTTGGCTTGTGTAGCCTTGTTATTAAGCATTGCAAGTGAGCTTAGGTGGCTTTGTGCTTTTGCTTACTAGATTATGTAGGTGCTCCCCGGTTTGCTTGAAGTACTAGTTGCATAGGTTTTGTGTGACCTTGGAAGTTAGAATTAGATAGGTGAGCACTAGCTAGCCTGGCACCTTTGTTGCCTCTTTAGGATCTTTATAAGGTGCTTGTGAACTTAGATAAAGGGGTGTAGTATTGGCTAGACCGATAGTTTTAATTTCGCATTTATTTCGGTTAGCTGGCGTGATTATTTTTTCAAAAGGACTATTCACCCCCCTCTAGTCCACCATCTTGACCCTACAAGTGGTATCAGAGCTAGGTCTCTCTTTTGTGGTCTTCATTGACCTGAGAGGATGGCGGCTTATGGGCTAGATGTTGAGTGTCCATACACTTTTGATGGCACACACTTTGTACGGTGGAAAAATTGGATGACATACAATTTTAAGTTTATTTCCTCTCAAATGTGGTGGATCATAGATGTGGGCTTTTCTCATGCATTGGATGAAAAGAATGCAACTCAAGTGCAAAAGAAATGCCTACATCTCTATTGCCAAGCTACTAACATATTTTATCAATCTTTGAGTGATAAAATATTTGGGGAGATCATATACATGAAGACTGCCCATGATATTTGGTTATACCTCAATTTGATATATAGGAGGGTCTCTGATGATGATGATGATGTTGAGCCCAAGGAGGAGGTGCATGAGTGTGTTGAGCATGACCACAATTTAGTAATTGTGGAAGATTGCTCTACCTCATGGTCAAGTGATGATGATGATGATGATCGTTCTACCACAAGTTCACTTGACAAGATGGATGATGATACCCCAAGTGAAGCAAATGATGATTTTATCTCAAGCACACTTGGTGATGATGGTTCATGCTCGAGCCATGATTGTGATGCTACTACAAGCCCTTCCACTACACCACATTGCTTCATGTCACAAGGTAACACCATGGTATCTTATGCTAATGTGGTTGATCATGTTGATTCATATGATGAGCTTGTTAGTAGACTTGCTAGCATGACCATGTCTTTAGAAAATGAGAAATCTAAAACAATGAAATTGGAAAATAAAAACTCATTCCTAAACTCATGAGAAGAACATAAGCACTTACTTGATGTTCTTAAATCTTTACATGGTGAGCTAAAATTGACTCATGAGACACTACTTGCATCTCATAAAGAATTATTAGAACAACATGATTCTCTCATTAAAGTATTTACAAAGGAAATTAAAAAGAATGAGAGCTCATCACATGAGTCAAGTGATGTAACACCCTAAAATTTGCCTCTTTTGAAATAGAGCTAAAATGATTTATTTATGAATTTTTGTGCACATAAAATATAGGGAAATAAAAAATTTCATTAAATTAAAATTCATCATAAGGTAGCAACATGTTTGAGCATACATGCCATTGCATTTGATTTATTTGGTTGAGTGGTTTTGATTGAAAATTTAAAATGGTTAAAATTGCTTTTGCTAATGAAATTAAAAATGGCTTTGAAATAAAAGAAAAGGAAATTTGAAAATAAAAGGATTTAAAAAGTGGTCAATTTATTTTTGAAAACTTACCCAAAATTGATTCATTTATGTTTGAATTAAAAAGTGTATTTTAAATCATATCTATACTCGATAAGGTTTGTATTTGAATTTGTTTTGAATTAAGAAAAAAGAAAGGATTTGGAAAAAAAATAAAAAGAAAAAAAACTCCTCTCTCTCATTTGGCCCAAAGGCCCACCCTTCTTTTTCCCTGGCCCGCTCTTTTCCTTCCTCTCTCTCCACTGGCCTGTGCGCCCTCCCCCTTCCCTTCTCCCCCTTTTGGCCCACTTTCGTGGCCTGTTGCTCGCGCCTACCTCGCTTGGCGTCACCCAGCAGCCAGCCTCCCTCATGCCCACCTCGGCTTCACCTCAGTGCGCACCCGCACGCGCTCGCCACTCTCTCCCTTCTCTCACTGCGCCGGGTCCCACCTGTCAGCCGGCCCCGCTCCCTTCTTCCCCTTCCTTTCTTTCCCCTGCCCCTTTCCATTCTTGCTCCCACCGATGGCGCTGCCCCTACGGCAAGCCACCGCATGGCCGTGCCCACATAGCAAGTGGCCAATCACCTGAGCACCCCGCTTCCCTTCCATCTACCATGCCTGTCCGGCCTTTAAACCCCCGAACCGAGCACTCCTTCTCCTCTTTCCTTTGTCCGCGCTCACGCTTACCAGTCGCCGCCAGCGATTCACCGTACCAGCGCCCCAAAATTCTCGACGCTGAAGCCACCCGAAGATCCGCCATGCTTCCCCGCGCCTTTAGGTACCTCCAATTTCATGTTTTGGTCACAGTTTCCTCGAATTCATCCTTACCCACACGCCACTCTCTCTCTCCAGTTCGCCGCCGCCACCACCGTTGACATCGCCTTTGGAGCCTTTTCGGACGTCGCAACCACCTCCATACGAATCGCGGTGAGCTCCTGAACCCCCTCGTCCCCTTTCTTGTCGAATTTAGCGCCTTAGAATGCCGAAATGGTGAGCTTCCGAGCTGCCAACAATGGCGCGTCATGGGCCGTCATCCCGATGTGTTTTCCCGCTGTACTTTTGGTCATAATGGACTCACGTAGATGCGCTCAACGTTCTCATGCCCTCAGCTTGGTCTGGGGTGGCTAGAGTCCCCCGTACCAGCGTCACCGGCGAGCTTTCCACCGCCGCCCATGGTTGGCCGCCACGCTTGGCACTGTAGCCGTCGGCTGGCTCTCCCCTTCTTCCCCATGATCTAATCAGCGCCGTTCGATCATGATCCGATGGTCCAGAATCCTCGATACCCCTTCGCGTGGCTAAATTTCAGAAGAGCCCCTTGGTTTCTTCAAAATAGAACTTGCCATCCATTACGTATTTCTCAGTTTATGCTTTCTTCTTTTAAAAGCGTATTTTGCTCGGCTGGTTCCAAAAATACGTTTTTAGTTATTTACAGTTTTGCCATTCGATTTATTTAGGCTATAACTTTTGTGTTTTAAGTCCGATTTGACCCGTTCAAATTGCGTTAGGACCGTATTTATGTTTTCTACGTGTTTATATTACTGTTAGGCATGTTTTCAATATCTAAAATTCATGGGTAGATTTAATCTATTATTTAACTAGAGTAAAACTTGTTTAAATCATAACTTATTCATTTTAACTCCAAAATAGTCCGTTCAAGTTGCGTTTGTTTCATAACGACGTGACCTACGCATTAGTAGCAATAATTTCTATGTCAAAATCTCTAGAATTTCATGGTTTAAATCCCAACTTGAATAATAAATATGTCACTAGATTTATAAATAAAATGTAATAAATTCCACTTTGATTTTTAAAACCAAATATAAGTTGACTTAATTCAACTTACGTATTTTCTCTGAAATATCTTATACATGTTTTATATAATTATTAAAATAAATGAAGTTTGTGGTTTTGTTTTTAAAGTAAATATTTTGGTAGTTGTATCTTTTCAACCGTAGCTCCGATTAACGTTCCTCTCGCGACTATGTGTTTGTAGCGATGCGTAGAATCATATTTCAAACTCTTTTACTTATTTTTCTATGATTGGTGTATTGTTCTGGTATAGATGCAATTGTATGCTATGCATGTATGTGTATGGATGTTGTGTGGTGTTCTACGATTACATCCAGTCGGTGAGATATACGTGGTGATCCAGAAGAAGAAGAAGGACGTTGAAGATTAAAGCTTACCGAAGGATCGGTATTTAAGGCAAGTGTACCAAAGGCCCCTTGTACCTATGAACAATTACACTTCATATTCATGCATGTGTCTAATTTGTTATACCTTTAAGGACTTTACCTAGATGAATATTGTACCACATATCCTTGTTACCTATGGTTTGGGTATGCATTTTGGATAGATGCTGCAGCGCTGAACATAAAATAATAGCTAAATATGACTAAAGACATTATGCAATATGATAACATGAAGCTTTGTAGCAATAGATAGGGGGCTAGAGTACGGGGTTGAGTACTCTAGTGCCTCTCCATAAGGACTTAATCCTGAAGCGACAACCCAGGAGGTTCCGTACAACCCCGAGTGTCATATGGCTCTAACTTTAACCTGTTAACTAGATTGTACTAGCTCGTCTATAGCTCTAGTAAGGGTAAGAGGGTATCTTTTCTTTTTCTGCTAGGATGTGTGTACCGTGCTGCGATGCCCACATGTGCCACTCCTTAGTAGCTATGACTTGTTAGTGCGACTAGCTAAGGGTTTCATAGTGAAACCCTGCCACACTTCCTAGGTAGAGGTGTAGTGGGCCTTGCAAACCCCGGCATTGGGAATCACAGCTCGGTGGTAAAGATGTACAATTCCTGTAGAAATATTTGACCTGTTATAATAGTCGTGCTCACGGATTCGAGCGGTCTAGATCTTTCAAGATTAGTGGTTACTGTGGATGGTGGATGGCTAGGAATTGAGATAAACTTGACTATACTTTAATATCACTTGGGAATTGGGATTGTTCACTAAAGTAGTGATACAGGATGCTAAAACTTGATCAACTAAAAATGCGAACCGCAGTCAAACAGTGTCAAGCCTTTTGAGCCTCATAGATCCCTTTGATATACTTGCTAAGTATGGTGAGCTTACACTTGCTTTACATCCAATGAAAATCCCGGATGGGTACCAGATTGCCAGTCTGAAGGAGTTAGGCTTGTGGTCAACCAGTCAGTTGTCCCTATGGATTTGGAGTCTACGCCTGAAGATCGAAGTTGTCTTTCTGCTGTCTATACTCTGAGGTTATATTCTTTATACTAATACGTTATGTATTTAAGCATTGTCTATTGATATTACCCTTATTTGTGGCTATATGTGAGATTTGACTTTCTGGGCTCACATATAGTGTGTATCTGGTTTTGCCTTTAAAATCGGGTGCTACAATGTGGTATCAGAGCAATGCTGACTGTAGGACGTAAGCCTAGTTAGCACTAGTCGTTTGTAAAAACCTATTTTACTATAAAACTATTTCTCTACCTCCTTGACTCATTGAATTAAATATTTCCAATCCTTGTCCTATTGTCTTCTCTCCTTGATAGCTCCCTTTGAGCGATACTTTCTTATCTCCCTAGTTGTTGTTCTTGATCTCTTGCAAACATTCTAGTCTCACCTCTATTCAAATTTTCAAAGCCATGTTAAGAAGTTTTCCCCTAAGAATGTCTACCAAGTAGCTAGAAGGAACGATTAGTAACGAGCTTGTATTTCATGTTTGAATGGTTTATATTTATGTTATGGTTGAGTTGGATCTTTGTAATGAGTGCAATGAATTTGTGGGTTATGCTCACAATTTCATTTATATTAAAGGTTTAAGGTATAAGGGATAAGGAAATAAATAGTCTGGGTTCTCTTTCTCTTGTTTCCTGCTTTCTATCTTTCAGAGCAGTCTGACTTCTATGGCATGTCTTCAACCTCTAGGCAACCAAAAATTCTGAGAAAATTCTGGGTGAATGCAGACTTCAAGATTTTTCTTTTCCCACAAGATTCACCTTGATAGATATTCTGGTTTGGGAAATATGAAAATCACAAGGCGATACATCTGCGCTGTCTAGAATCTGGAATAGTTTCTGTTGAGCAAACATTTCGACCAAGTTAACTATAGAATCTGAAGGAGTGGTCTAAAAGAAAGATGTGGGGAATTTTATAAGCTTTCCAACGGTTTAATATACAACTTTATTGGATAAACAGGACTCAAGATATGGATGTTTTTCTGCGCTGCTGTTTTCTATCTAGGGAAGGATCAATTTTTCTTATTCTTATCTATGTCCACAAGCTCTCTAGGATGTTAGAAGATGATAATACACCTTGAAGAAAGTTACATGCTGGATGTTGGTGCCCCTATCCCATCTCTTCTTAAGGGGGGTAGCCATGCTAATAGTGTTGCAAGTTGGTGAACCACAAGGAGTTTGGATCTACGTCAAGATTGATCTTCGAGCTAGCTATGGTTGGGAGTTCGATCTTCACATACCTAGGATATAGACAGATGCAAGAATGCTCAAGACTAAGATTAACTCTTGAAAACAATTGGATTGGTTTTGATTTCTATTTAAATCTCTTTCCTTGAAATGAAATCTTCAAAAGATGTTGGAAAATGAATTAACAACCTTTTGATTCAAGAACTTTGAAAAACTTCTTCAAAAGTTGATTCGAACTAAGATCAAAAAGGGTTTAAGCTTGTTTTCTCATTTTCAAGAGTTGGTATTCGAAACTTAATTTCAAAAGTATTTCACCAAAGAATAAGAGTTGATTTGAAAAAGAGTATTAAAGTTTAAAAGATTCAAAAAGAGTTGCTAAAGACTATATTTGAGACATTTCAAAAGTTTTGATTTGAATTTGAAAGACTCTTTTGCTCATTCAAAAGAAAACAATTTGATTTGAACTGCTTCACTCGAGGTTTTAGTTTAAAAATAGATATTCATAAAAAGTTTGAAAGTATCTTATTCCTAAAACTTCAAAAAGTTGAAAGTGAAATCAGATTTGAAAACCCACTTTCCTTTGAACTAAATTTCAAAAAGAGTAAAATGTATTCGGTTACTCTTCAAAGTGTTGTTCTAAAAATACTTTTGAACCATTTTATTCTAAAACACTTTGAAAATGACTCTAAAGTGTTTTTAAAATGGGTTGTTTGGAAAAGACCGATTGAAAAAAAACAATTTGAGTTGTCTTATTTCAAATTTTATTTGAAAGATGTTCAAAATGCTTTCAAGATATTTTACAAAAGTTTGAAAATTTTGGTTCAAAAGTTTGCAACAATTTACATTTGGAAACGGAGCACTTTTGGCTTTGAATTAGAATTAAGTTTGATTTCAAAACAAATTTGAAAAGAAAAGGTTTGAGTTGATTTCAAATGTGTATTTATAAAAGAAGTCTTCCAAAATAGTTTGAAAGGGTTGAAAATTATTTGATTTGATTTAATTCCCTCAAAAGTTTTATTACAAAAAGAACTTGAACATGTGTATTAAGTCTTTTGTTTGACTTCAAAAGAAAATGGGAATTCAAAATTTACCCTCTTTATTTCTAAAGTAGTTTTGAAATTGATTTGGTTTGATTTCAGAAATCCCAAAAGAGTTCATTCAAAATGATTTGAAAATGAAGTTCGAATGTTTTATTTGTTTTCTAAAATTTTGAAAATCCCTTGTTTGAAACAGATTTCAAAAGAACTTGAGTTGATTTGTCTACTCTTTATCTGAGATTTGATTATAAAGTTGAGTTTTCAAAAGAGTTTGAAAAACAAAGCTTATTATGTTTACCTGAGTTTCCAATAATTTGAAAATGGTTGGGTTTATTTCAAAATCTTAAAAACATTTATTCAAAAGAGTTTCAAAGCGTGGTTGAAATATTTTCTTGAGTTCTAAGCATAAAACATATTTTGAAAGCTATTTCAAAAGGAGTTGAAAAAGAAAATTTGTTCGGTTTTGATTGAGAGTCTTCCTTTTGAAAAGTAAAACATTTCAAAATCCATAAAAAAATGAACCATAGAATTCAAAGTTCTGATTCAAGCTAAGCAAGATCTTTTGGAAGCTTAACATATGTATAATAAGATTCATTGGAATAAATTAAGAGAAGCAACAAGATCGGACTTGGAATAAGATGGAACAAGAATCTGCAAGAGTAGCCACGTGATGAATTATCATACAACACAAGGTGAGTATCAAGATGGTGTTGCTCAAGGAAGTGAAGATCTCAAGTTGAAGTATCCCTCTCTTCTTTGCTCTTCTTCTCCGAATCTCGGAGACGAAATTCATCTTAAGGGGGGTAGAATTGTAACACCCTAAAATTTGCCTCTTTTGAAATAGAGCTAAAATGATTTATTTATGAATTTTTGTGCACATAAAATATAGGGAAATAAAAAATTTTCATTAAATTAAAATTCATCATAAGGTAGCAACATGTTTGAGCATACATGCCATTGCATTTGATTTATTTGGTTGAGTGGTTTTGATTGAAAATTTAAAATGGTTAAAATTGCTTTTGCTAATGAAATTAAAAATGGCTTTGAAATAAAAGAAAAGGAAATTTGAAAATAAAAGGATTTAAAAAGTGGTCAATTTATTTTTGAAAACTTACCCAAAATTGATTCATTTATGTTTGAATTAAAAAGTGTATTTTAAATCATATCTATACTCAATAAGGTTCGTATTTGAATTTGTTTTGAATTAAGAAAAGAGAAAGGATTTGGAAAAAAATAAAAAAATAATAAAAACTCCTCTCTCTCATTTGGCCCGAAGGCCCACCCTTATTTTTCACCGGCCCGCTCCTTTCCTTCTCTTCGCTGGCCCAGCGCGCACCTCCCCTCCCTTCCCTTCTCCCCCGCACCGGCCCACTCGGCGGCCCGTTGCTCGCGCCTACCTCCGCTTCGCTTCGCCCGCGTGGCCCAGCTCCCCTGTGGCCCGCCTCGGCTTCACCTCAGCGCGCACCCGCACGCGCCAACCGCTCTCTCCCTTCTCTCACTACGCCGGGTCCCACCCGTCAGCCGGCCCCGCTCCCTTCTTCCCCTTCCTTTCTTTCCCCTGCCCCTTTCCTTTCTTGCTCCTACCGATGGCGCTGCCCCTACGGCAAGCCACCGCGCCGCCACGCCCACATGGCAAGTGGCCAATCACCTGAGCGCCCCGCTTCCCTTCCATCTACAGCACCTATCTAGCCTTTAAAGCCCTAAACCGAGCGCTCCTTCTCACGCTTACCAGTCGCCGCCGGTGATTCACCGTACCAGTGCCCCAATTCTCGACGCTGAAGCCACCCAAAGATCCGTCGTGCTTCCCCGTGCCTTTAGGTACCTCCGATTTCATGTTTTGGTCATGGTTTCCTCGAATTCATCCTTACCCGCATGCCACTCTCTCTCTAGTTTGCCATTGCTGCCACCGGTCGCGCCTTTGGAGCCTTTCTGGACGCCGCAACCACCTCCATACGAATCGCGGTGAGCTCCTGAACCCCCTCGTCCCCTTTCTTGTTGAGTTTAGCGACTTAGAATGCTGAAACGGCGAGCTTCTCAGCCGCCAACAATGGCACCACTGTGGGCCGTCATCCCAACGCGATTTCCCGCTGTACTTTTGGTCGTAATTGACTCACGTAGATGCGCTCGACGTTCTCGTGCCCTCGGCTTGGTCTGGGGTGGCCAAAGTCCCTTGTACCAGCGTCACCGGCGAGCTTTCCGCCGCCGCCAATGGCTGGCCTCCGCGCTCGGCACTGTAGCCACCAACCGGCTCTCCCCTTCTTCCCTGTGATCTAATCATGCCGTTCGATCATGATCCGACGGTCCAGAATCCCCAATACCCCTTCGCGTGGCTAAATTTCAGAAGAGCCCCTTGGTTTCTTCAAAATAGAACTCACCGTCCATTATGTATTTCTCAGTTTATGCTTTCTTCTTTTAAAAACGTATTTTGCTCGGTTGGTTCCAAAAATATGTTTTTAGTTATTTACAGTTTTGTCATTCGATTTATTTAGGCTATAACTTTTGCGTTTTAAGTCCGATTTGACCCGTTCAAATTGCGTTAGGACCGTATTTACATTTTCTACGTGCTTATATTACTGTTAGGCATGTTTTCAATATCTAAAATTCATGGGTAGATTTAATCTATTATTTAACTAAAGTAAAACTTGTTTAAATCATAACTTATTCAATTTAACTCCAAAATAGTCCGTTCAAGTTGCATTTGTTTCATAACGACGTTACCTACGCATTAGTAGCAATAATTTCTATGTCAAAATCTCTAGAATTTCATGGTTTAAATCCCAACTTGAATAATAAATATGTCACTAGATTTATAAATAAAATGTAATAAATTCTACTTTGGTTTTTAAAACCAAATATAAGTTGACTTAATTCAACTTAAGTATTTTCTATGAAATATCTTATACCTGTTTTATATAATTATTAAAATAAATGAAGTTTGTGGTTTTATTTTTAAAGTAAATCTTTCAGTAGTTATATCTTTTCAACCGTAGCTCCGATTAGCGTGCCTCTCGTGACTGTGTGTTCGTAGCGATGCGTAGAATCATATTTCAAACTCTTTTACTTATTTTTCTATGATTGGTGTATTGTTCTGATATAGATGCAATTGTATGCTATGCATGTATGTGTATGGATGTTGTGTGGTGTTCTACGATTACGTCCAGTCGGTGAGATATACGTGGTGGTCTAGAAGAAGAAGAAGGACGTTGAAGATTAAAGCTTACCAAAGGATCGGTATTTAAGGCAAGTGTACCAAAGGCCCCTTGTACCTATGAACAATTACACTTCATATTCATGCATGTGTCTAATTTGTTATACCATTAAGGACTTTACCTAAATGAATATTGTACCACATATCCTTGTTACCTATGGTTTGGGTATGCATTTCGGATCGATGCTGTAGCGCTGAACATAAAATAATAGCTAAATATGACTAAAGACATTATGCAATATGATAACATGAAGCTTTGTAGCAACAGATAGGGGTCTAGAGTACGGGGTTGAGTACTCTAGTGCCTCCCCATAAGGACTTAATCCTGAAGCAGCAACCCAGAAGGTTCCGTACAACCTCGAGTGTCATATGGCTCTAACTTTAACCTGTTAATTAGATTGTACTAGCTTGTCTGTAGCTCCAGTAAGGGTAAGAGGGTATCTTTCCTTTTTCTGCTAGGATGTGTGTACCGTGCTACGATGCCCACGTGTGCCACTCCTTAGTAGCTACGACTTGTTAGTGCGACTAGCTAAGGGTTTCATAGTGAAACCCTGTCACACTTCCTAGGTAGAGGTGTAGTGGGCCTTGCAAACCCCGGCATTGGGAATCATGGCTCGGTGGGTAAAGATGTACAATTCCTGCAGAAATATTTGACCTATTAAAACAGCCGTGCTCACGGATATGAGCGGTCTGGATCCTTCAAGATTAGTGGTTACTGTGGATGGTGGATGATTGAGAATTGAGATAAACTTGACTATACTTTAATATCACTTGGGAATTAGGATTGTTCACTAAAGTAGTGATACAGTATGCTAAAACTTGATCAACTAAAAATGCGAACCGCAGTCAAACAGTGTCAAGCCTTTTGAGCCTCATAGATCCCTTTCATATACTTGCTAAGCATGGTGAGCTTATACTTGCTTTACATCCAATGAAAATCCTAGATGGGTACCAGATTGCCAGTCTAAAGGAGTTAGGCTTGTGGTCAACTAGTCAGTCGTCCCTGTGGATTTGGAGTCTTCGCCTGAAGATCGGAGTTGTCTTTCCGCTGTCTATATGCTAAGGTTATATTCTTTATACTAATACGTTATGTATTTAAGCATTATCTATTGATATTACCCATATTTATGGCTATATGTGAGATTTGACTTCCTGGGCTCGCATATAGTGTGTATCTGGTTTTGCCTTTAAAACTGGGTGCTACAAGTGATCAATTGCAACATGTGACTAACTCTTGTGATATAGGGAAGAAGCATGTATCCACCTCTTATGATGATTTATTAGAAATGCCATGCTCTTCACATATAGATGCTTGTTCTACTTCCTTGTCTTGTGAGACTAACATTTTGAAGGAGAACAATGAGCTCAAGAATGAAGTGAAGAAATTGAGCAACAAGTTAGAGAGGTGCTACAACTCAAAAGTCACCTTTGAGCATATGTTGAAAACTCAAAGAAACTTCAGTGACAAAAGTGGCCTTGGCTTCAACAAGAAGATGACAAAGAGCGAAAGAAAAAGGGCAAAGAAGATGAAGAAGCAACTACAATTGAAGTTGTCTCACTCCATGTGCTATCGGTGTCATGAAGCGGGACACCTAGCAAATGGATGCCCAAACATTGAGAAGCTCAAGAAGATGAAGGAAGAAGAGAGGCTCAAGCATGTGAAGTGCTTCAAGTGCCACACTTGGGGTCACCTTACCTCAATGTGCCCAACCAAGCAATTGGTGAAGCAACAAGAAGAGCCTCAACCAAAGCCACAAGATGAGCTAGAGAAGACACCGCAAGAGCAAATCAAGATCAACCATGAAGATGGTGGTGACTTGATGTTGAAGAAGAAGACAAGAAAGGGTGGAAAGGCAAGGCATCCAATACTTATTCAAGATGCCAAGATGATGAGCAAGACACAAGATGAGAAGAAGATGTATGCTCATATTAAGTGCTTCAAGTGTGGAGGTACAGGACACTTTACCTCGAAGTGTCCTACCAAGCTTGAGAAGAAGGCACAAGCAATTCATGAGAGGCAAGGCAATGGGAAGCATCACATGAGCAATGAAGAGAAGGCTCAATCAAAGAGAAAGTGCTACTCATGTCGGGAAAGGGGACACATGACTCATTCATGTCTCCTAGGTAACTCTTCTAAGCCCATTTCAATTGATGCAAATACTATGCTTAGGAAGGATGGCAATGGTACCTCATTGGTTGCAATTGCAAAATATCCCTCTATTCATACTAAGGCTATGCCTAAGTATGTTGCTTCTAACTTGAGAGGACCCAAACTTATTTGGGTACCATCAAAAAGTGGATGATTATTTATAGGTACCATGGCATTGGAGGCTTGATTCAATGGAAATCTCATTATTCTTCATATATTGAGTCAAGTATTAAAGCCTAGTGCAAAATACTATCCCAATGCCAAGTCAAAACTAGTGAAGTCCAAATGTGCTACAACATACAAGTGTTATGTTCAAATTGTGGGTGATTTATTGGAATTATTTGGTGGCTTGCAAATAATTGATTGAAAGCTTGCTAGTTGAATGATCATGAGCTAACCAAGGTATATCTCTTGTTGATCATTTCATTTGGGTGCATATGAGTTGATTGAAATTAGATATATATGCATTCGTTGCTTGCTATAAGATGTTTGAATGGATTAAATGCTTAGTAATAAAGTTTAGATTGATTTGAGTTGGATAAGTTCATGAGATAACTTTTAGCAAGTGGTTTGAATGGATATATATCTTGTGAAAGTATTCAACCAAGTTAGTTTCAAGTTTGATTCACATTTGATGAAAAATAGCTCAAGTATTGAAATATGTCCTATATTACAAAATCTGAATGAGTTGTGATCAAGTCTGAGTTTGAGTGATCAAATCTATTTGAATTGGCTTAAATTTGGTATGCATGCTCTAGACTTATGGTATAAGATGTTGTATAAATTTTATGGGAATTGGATAAGAGATGCTTCAGTCTTTGAGTAGATCTTGTCAGCTATAGTGGAGCAGTTTTTAGCATGTAGCAGTGGTGGAAGAATTAAAATCTGGTAGCAATATAGAAGTCAAATGAAGCTCAAATTTTTACAGCTACTAGATGACTTAGTGGGGCACATCTCTACTAAATTTCATTGCATTTGGATCTGTACATTGGGAGATATGCATGTTTCTTTGAAGGGTATAGAATCTACCTGTAGCACCCGATTTTAAGGACAAAACCAGATACACATCATATGTGAGCCCAGGAAGTCAAATCACACATATGGCTACAAATAGAGGTAATATCAATAGACAATGCTTAATATATAACATATTAGTATAAAGAATACAACCTTACATAGTAGATAGCGGAAAGACTCTACATTCTTCAGGTGAATTCTCCAAATCCACAGGGACAACTGACTGGTTGATCACAAGCCTAACTGCTCCATAATCTAGCAATCTAGTACCCATCCGGGATTTTTACCCAAAGTATTGAAAATAAAACATGCGTAAGTACATGTCGTACTCAGCAATATAACATGGGGTTCATGAGGCTCAAAAGGTTGACACTGGTTTAACTGCGGTTAGCTTTTATGAGTCACAATTTTAAGCAATTGAGTAGCAACAAGTTTATCTTAAGCCCATATAAACACATGATCAGATAAAAATGAATAATGAATAGCATAAACAATTAACCATTAATGATCATCTATTCCGTAAGAGTTCCAAGGCCGCTCGTGATCGTGAGCATGGCTAATATACCAGTTTTACACTGCAGAGGTTGTACACTTTCACCATGAGCCGTGGTTTACCCTTTCGCCCGAGGTCAGGAGCCTCTTAACCCACTACCAAGGAAGGTCGGCAGGGTTCACTATGAAGTCTTTCAAAGGTTCGTCTAACAAGTGTAGCCCACTAAGGATTCCCCATCAACCAGTAAGATCCCTCCCCCAAGGTGTGACTAACAAAAAGACATAGAAACCAAAGTGCACTCCCTTGGCAGGCTACGAGATCAAACCAATCGGAGCCCCTCTTGTGCCTTTCGGTAAGCGACTATGAGCTAGAAAAGGTCCTCATACTTGACTAAAGCTAGAGCCATGTAGCACTCATGGTTGTACTATAAGTCCCGGTGACCACTTATAGATATGTCCTTACGGAGAGGAATCTAGAGCACCATAAAAACAATGCTCTAGGCCCCTTATTCCAAGTTGCTAAAAATCATATTTTAATGTTTATTGCATATACCATTGCTCAAGTTACAAGATCATGGTTATTGAATTAGAGCACTAGCATCATACTACCCAATGCAATGTCCCACGGGTGTCAAGGTACAAGATACAAAAGCTAGGATATCCTTAGGGTAACAAGGTAGACACATGCACATGAATTAAGTGTATTAAAGATGAATAGGAAACAAGGATGATCCCATGCTATACTTGCCTTAAAACTCAAATCCTTCTTCTAGTCCAAACCTTCAATGAATTGCTTCTGGATTCACCACGTATAGCTCACTGACTGGACGATATCATAAAGCACCACACAAGCATCCAAGCACAAACATGCATAACATATAAATATAACTAAATTAGAATAGTACACCAATCAATAAAAAGGTTTGAAAACTAACATACGCATCTCTACGAACACACATTCGCGAAAAAGCACACTAATCAGAGCTATGGTGTAAAAAAACATCTACCGAACGATTTACTATAAGCTTCATTTATTTTAACTATATAAAAGCATGGATAAGATATTTTAGGGAAATATCTAAATTGAAATAAGCCAAATTATATTTGATTTAGAAGACCAAGATAAAACTAATCTTATTTTATTTAGAAAAGATCTAAGTAGAAAATCTAAATTGCTTTTAATTAGAAATCTAATATAGATTGATCAAATTAACATTTTATCCGAAAGCAAGAAACAGGCTAAACAACATAATTGTCACGTAGATTATGTCAATACAAATCTAACACAACTTGAACGGGTCAAAACGGAGTTAGAACATAGATTTTATGGCTAAAACAAGGTCAGTGGCACATTTGTAAATAAACCGAACTATTTTTTGAATTAAAATAAATTAATTCAGAATTAAATCAAAACCGAGGACGATGGGCGGAATTACTGGAAAGTGGAGGGACTCTTTAGCAAAAGTGCCTAACGAAGGGGTATGGGTGAATCTGGGCCGTCGGATCGAGATTGGACGATCTAGATTAGATCGGAGAGAGGAAGGGAGAAGTTGCCGGCCATCAACAGTAGAGCGCGCGGCGGAGCTCCATTACCAATGATGAACGAGCTCGCCGGCGCACATGGATAGGGCCCTAGAGGCCATGGTTTCACACGGAACAAGCTTGAGGAGATAGAGAGGGAGATGGCGATCCTGACTTGCGGGGTTGGAGACTATCGCGAGAGCACGGAGACTGCTCGAGGCTCACCCGAGCGGCTCAGGTTGTCCGGCAAATCCTTGGTGATGCGAAGCGTGAGACTGAGAGCGAGAGGGAGAGCAGGCGAGGTACCTATGGCTTCCTTAACTTTGTGCGAAGCTCGGGGAGGTCGTCGCGGCGATGGAGAAACAGTGGAGCAGCAAAACACGCTCGACAACAGTGGCTTAGGGGGCGACGCTAGAAGCTATGGCGAGGCGCCGGCTGGTGCTAGGGTTTTGGGATGGGGGTGGCGCGGCACCTATGGCTTTGCTTTATAGGGGCATAGGTGTGGGCGGCATGCCAAAAATCCCAAGGATTTAGGCGGCGGCGGGGATTTCCTTCCCTTGCTCGAGTCCGGCTCGAGCACTACACGAGGAATACGGCAACGACAGGTGGGCCCAGCACGTCAGTAGAAGAGAGAGCGGGGTCTGGCTATCAGCTAGAGAAAGGGAGAGAAGGGATGCGTGGCATGGCTGCTGGGCCGGCCCAAGGGAAGGGAGGACGAGTGGGCCAACGGGGTGGAGCAGAGCTGGGCTGTGGAGAGAAGGCGGCCAGCTAGGCCATGGTGGCATGTTGGGCCAGCGGGATTGGGAGAAAGGGCAGGCCGAGATGGAGAGTAGGCTGGGCCTTTGGGCCAAAACAGGGTGGAGAGAGAGTTTTCTCTTTTTCTTTTCTTTTATTTCAAAGCCATTTCAATACCCTTTTCAAAAACAAGTTGAATTATTTTGAATTTTGGATCAAATCACTCATCAAAATAAATAAAATGCAACAGCATGTATGCTCAAACATGTTGCTACCTTATGATAAATTTGAATTTAATGAAAATTATTATTTTCCTATGTTTTCATGAGCATAAAATTCAAAATTACCTCAATTTACATCTATTTCAAAAGGAGCAAATTTTAGGGTGTTACACTACCAGAAAAGTGATAAATGTTGGATTGATCTAGAGTCACTTTGATTAAAAGGTCCTCAAGTTGGAATCATATTTATAAGTGTTTGAGGCACCTAAGTTTTGTTTTGAGATGATCTAGAAGCATGACAAGCAAAGAGTACGAGGCCATTTGATTATGGAATGTACTTGGCACATACTTGGTGCTCAAATTGAAGATCAAGACCAAGCTTAAGATGAAGATGAAGTTTAAGTTCTAGTGACTATTAGAAATCATTTGGTAGAAAGAAAATGACTTAAATAAGTAGAAAGAAAAGGACTTAAAGAAGGATTCATGGTTACTCATCAAATTAAGTCCATCACTTGGATCAATCAACAAATTCATTTCAAGTGAATGTCAAGAATAGTTCATGGAAAGAGGTCACTTCTCCCTAGTGTAGGGGCTTGTCGCCTATGTGTAGGTAAACCAAGTATGGTACTTGGAAGGCTAATATGGAAGTAGTGATCTGAGGAACATTTGAGATGCTTAGTTGAAGCAATCAAAAGGGTTGATCAAGAAAAGCAAGCAACACCCAAAAGAGAGCTAGTCATGACAATTCAATGGTATTCACACTCATAGTTCTCTCATGCAAGCATTGATCAAAAGAAGAAGCAAGCCAACCACATTATGATAGTGCACTTGATCTTAAGTGATTCTCAATTCATATGGGTGATGAATGAACTATATCTATGATGATTGGTCTTCACCAAGCTATAAATTGGACTTCACATTGCTATTGTGGAGCTTAATTGGAATCTAATGACTATCCTCTACTCCAAAATAGCAAAGGTATCATTGTAATGTGCATGATTATTTCATCCCTTACTAGTATGCGGTTAGTGCATATAGTACATGCTTATTAGGATCATGCATAACAAATGAAAATTTTAAATTCATAGCCTACCACTATTGCTTGAATAATTAGTTGATCTAGTGGTTAGTATATAAATTTGTTCATGAGCTAGTAAACCCAAGTACTTGATCTATTTCAGATTGTGTTGGTATATTTAATGCACACAGATAAATCCACATGCGCACGGATACCGCTGTAGCTTTCACCCGGAGGTATTCCAAGTATCGTATCCACAGGGAAACATGAAAGACTAACTATGGTCTAACTTAACTAGGGGTAGCTACAAGGTTAGGATAAATAGGAGCGTAGAGAGGATAACTAAGATTCTCTAGTTCTGACTTGGGTAAGCTTATGTCTTCTACAATTCAACTAGGGACACTACTAGAGAAAGACACTAGCAGAGGATGTTTTCCTTCGCAACCGTGTCCTACATGCGCCTATAGATGGGAGATGGACTACAAAGGATCAATGAAGCTATATAGTACAGGCTATATAGACTTATGTCACACACGTGATCTACCACCTTTTGGAATGCAGGGGGCCTCCACGATTAACCCAAGTCTAAGCACCACGCTTACACTTATGATTAATACTTTAACCTAGAGCGTCTATAGATTAAAGCACTCAAAAGAGAGTCATGATCCTAATGAACAATATAAACAATTACTTACTTGAATCAGAAGTTCATTACCAGAGAAATCTCGAAACCAAGCTCAAGCAGAACTTGGATCCGCCAAGGTACAAGCCGTAGAGAGAGCACCGACACCTCCTCTAAACTCTTCCCTCACTCTTTATCTCACTATTCTATTTATAAGACTAGATCCAATGGAGGACTAATCTTCTCTTGATTGCTAGCTCTGATCCTGAAGATATGAATTATGGTTTCAGGGATCTACTGAGGGAGGGGGTACAGAGCTATTTATATAGGCAGAAGCATCCATCGTGAGCCCTTGGATAAAACCGACTTAAAGAACGATGTAGAAGCAACCTAGGAGGAGGTGGAGAACCGACATAATGAATTAGAGGCTGATGGATGGCCCCAGGGGCCGGGCGGCCTGTAGGTGAGGTCGGCTAGCCCCACCTAGCAGCCCCTCGGCTCCCGCTTCGATGTGGTGTCCTCTGGAGTCCCCTGTAACCTTCTGGTGCCTGTTTCACGGTGGATAAGCACGATTAATTCTGATATGTAGGTCCGCCTTAACGGTTTTCTAGATAAACCCTACCAAAACTCATAGAATTAGTTAGTTTAAACCCCTAGACTTTTGTTGGTGATCACAATTGTGCCCTTATACATGTTTTATTGACAGTTTATAATAGTTGTTAACTACCATCAACAAGCTCCCCCAAGCTTAACCTTTGCTAGTCCCTTAGCAAAGCTAAACTCGGCAAAAATGGATCAGGAGTTGCTACGATGCTTTCACTCCTCAAAAGTACACATGCATTCAAACAAGAATTCTCCTCCGGATTAGAATAAACTGATCTAACTTCAAACTTACCCATATTACCTTCAACCATGGGGCTTCTTAGCCTTCACTTTGGTCTTGAGCAATTGAAAGACAGAACGATTAAGTCAAGCAGTATGTCTCAGGTTCTTTGCTCAACTATTATTTCAGAGTTTTTTTTCAAAATAAAACTCAGACCTTCCATTGTATGACACTCTCAAATCTCTCAATATATGTGGTATTTGTGGATCCTCACCAAGGCAATGAAGATGTTATGCTTTTTTCTCTTCCTACCACTAAGGTTTATGTGGAGTTCATTGGTAGGGAGAAAGCTAGAGCATACTTGCAATGCATATATTGTAAAGTCAAACAACGGATCCAAAGAGAGTTGAGTCATACAATCAAATCAAGATGTGCATGTGTTTGGATGTATGGTGGATATATATATATATGGTGGCTAACACAATTCTACTTTGCTCCTTGAAAACTTATCTCTCTCTTGAAACTTAGAAACATTTGCTAACTCTTTTTTTCAACTCTTTTTTTCTCAACTCTTTTTTTTCTTTTCTTTCCTTTTTCCTTTTTTTAAGAATAACTTTTGCATAGCCCCATACCTCTTTTCTGCAACAAAACTTTTGAGAGATAGCAACAAGAATTTAGAGCATTTATTTGGTGGATGGAAAACCTAATAAATATGTTTTTGTGTTCACCCCCAGTGTAGGAGTAGAACATTTTTGGGTGGATCTAGATGGAAGGCATGTTTTTGCGCCTACCCCCAGTGTAGGAGTAGTGCATATGTGGGTGGTGTGTATGTGATCTTGATTTTAAGAGCATGACAAACCTCTTATAAGGGTCAACAAAGCTTGACAAAACTCAATGCAAAAGCATGCAGCATATATGTGGAAGTTTTCCTAGCCTAAATAACATATATGGTTCTAGTAGGAATTCAAGCTTTATCATACAGGAACTCATCATGTAGCATTTTTGTGTTTTTCAAAAGATAAATCTCTAGAACTTTAGTGTCACTTGGAACAAGATAAACAGCAGCTCAAACCTTTTCATATCATATCTATCAATTAACTTGACTTAGATCAAGCATATGCTACCCACGAGTTTTAAGTTCAGAGCAAATCCTTATATCAAAACAATCTTATCCAAAACTCGAAAGAATTCAAGGCTAAAAACTAGGTACTTAAAAGGAATTATAACAGAGCAACTATTCATCATTTCCATTTAAGAGATTATTCTAAGGCCTCTTTATTTTATTCAACTCTTAAAAACAAATTAAAGCAAACTAGATACACACCTTTCCATTTTTAGACCACACATTATTACTATAGCTATATATATTTATTACGAGGATAACTTTTTATTTTGTTTTCATTCATCAATTTTTAACCATTAAAAAGGAACTAAAACTAAAATAAAAGGAGAAATAATAGTTACCTGGATACATGGGAGTGCTTCTCCCCCAAGATAGCTCTTTCGGTGAGCGTTCGGTATTGTAAGTCCTTCGAACCGGACTTCTTGTGAAGTTCATTGATTAAGTACCTCGGTTTGTTTCTTGGGATGACGCCTCTAATGTTAATGTCACCCTCTTTCGCCAAACCTATCTTGATTTTGAGTTTTGATTTTGGTTCGACAAGTTTAGGACCTTCACTTGTAGAAATTAGGGAATTGACAAACTCCTCCACATTTTGCTTGAAGTATGTCCTGCTATAAAACAAGGTAGAGATCAAGTGCACGGGCTCTGTTGGTGGAAAAAAACCAACAGAACCAAAACTTTATTTATTTTTCTCTAACCTTAGGCACATTGAATAAGATGAAGTTGATGTTATGTGCTTTGTTCAATTATAACATAGGTGGTAAGATCAGAAGGTTGAGCATGAATGTAACATTTAAGTTCATTTGGTAGAAAAGATTGAGTTGCTTAACCCATGGAAGGATTGTCTATCTGTGCATAATGTATCACTCTTTACATGATTATGACTATCACCTTCCAGAGATAGGATGTGCATTTTTTTAGTTTATTTAGTTAAGACTATGGTCACAAGAGAGTGGTGCTAGGAACAAGCTTGAAGAACTAAACATGTTGAGTTAATTAGGTTGGATCAAGTAGAACTATAACTCAAACATGTTTGTTTCTTATTTGTGAGCCTACCAGAATCAAGCAAAAACTTCTTAAATGATGACCTGTCACACCCGATTTTAAGGATAAAATGGGATGCAAAATCTTATGTGCGCCCAGAGATCAGTCACACACATAAGCCGACAAATTATGAATAGTATCATCACAAGTGTTTATTACATCACGAATAAGACAGAGTCTTCACATAAATATAGCAGTAGTATAAGGAAAAGATCTCTCGCGAAAGCCCCATATCATAGGGACGCCAACTGGTTGACCACACGTCTAATAATCCTCAGGAAAGTCATCACTACCATGGCCATCTGTTACCCATCCGGGATTTTTATCCAAATAATGAAAATAAACAAGCTAAGTACATGTTGTACTCAACAAGTGTAACATGGGGTTCATGAGGCTCAAAAGGCTTGACACAAGTTTAACAACATTCAGTTTTAGTTGTCACAATTTTAGCTTAAGAGTAGCAACAAGTTGTTTCAATTTCCAATGCAAAACACATGATCAATGTAAACATGAGTAATGAATAGCATAAACAGGTATTTCTTAGTGTTCATCTATTATGTAAATGTTCCAAGGCCGCTCGTGACCGTGAGCACGGCTGATATACCAGTTTTACACTCTACAGAGGTTGTACACTTTCACTGTGAGTCGTGATACCCATATGCCCGGGTTAATTACTAATAGAACACTTCCAAGGTGAGCAGGCAGGGGTCACTATGAAGCCTTTCAAAGGTTCATCTAACAAGTTAGGGCCATTAGATTCACTCAGCAAACAGATGTAGAGCCCCCCTTCCCAATGGCACATTGACGCGCAGCCTATACACATGGGGACAGAGGCCACACGATACCCGATTTGGCAAGCCATTCTTACGACAATAAAGGTAACCACTAACAAGCTAGAAAAGGTCCTCATACTAAGCTAAAGCCAGAGCCATGTAGCCCTCACAGCTGTAATGTAAGTCTTGGATGATCACTTACAGATAAATCCTTAGGGAGAGGAATCTGAAGCATTTAGAAAGTAGCTAAATACTCTAGCCCCCTGTTTCTAAGTTGCTAAAAATCATATTTTAATGTTTATTGCATATACCATTAGTGAAGTTACAAGATCTTGGTTTAATTGAGCACTACCAAAGCTACCCAATGCATATCCCGTAGGTGACAAGGTATAAGTTCAATTCTAGGGAATCCCTATCAAGGCGACACATGCAACATGAATTTAATGTATTAAAGTAAATAGGAAACAAGGATGATCCCATGCTATACTTGTCTTGAGCAAAGTACTCCTACTGATCTAGCATGTCAAAGTAATACTCTTGGTCTCCCACGAATTGCTCACCGTCTATACTCGATAATCACAGCAACAAGCATCCAGAAGCAATCATGCATAGCAAATGAAAGCTATAGATTAGAACAGTACACCAACAGCATAAAATCAAGATGAAAAGTTTGGAAAATGAATCTACATTTCACTACGAACACACAGACGCGAAGATCACAAAAGTCAGAGCTAAAACGAAGAAGTTATGGATTAAACAAGTTTTCTTTTAGTAAAATAATAGATTAAATCTAACCTCAAACTTTAAAATTTGAAAACATACTTAACAGTAGTATGAGCATGTAGATTACAGAATTACAAACCTAACGCAAGTTGAACGGATCAAATCAAAGTTAAAACAGAAAAGTTATGGCCTAAACAAATCTAATGGCAAAACTGTAAATAGCTGAAAACGTATTTCAGATCTAACCAAAACAAAGTACGCTTTCAAAAGAAGAAAACAAAATCTGGAAAGACGCTATGGACCATGGGTTATAAACTAAATATTTACAAGGGTTCTTTTGCAAAACATCAAGACGAAGGGGTATCCTTGATCTTGGGCCGCTGGATTAGATTTGGGCGGCCAGGATAGGATCGGGCGGGGAGGAGACGACAATGGCCGACCGGAATAGGACGGACACGGCGGCGCCATGGCCAGAGCGGCGAAAAGCTCACTGGCGATGTTGGTTTAGAACCTACAGTGCACGGTTTTCTGAACGAAGAGATCTAGGAGAGAGGAGAGGATGGGGAACTCATCGGAACCAAAAAAACAAACGGGGAAGCGACGAAGGGCTACGGCAACTCGGTGAGGGCAATAGCTTGCTCTAAGGCGAGATAGGGAGGTGGCGTAGGCTCAGCCGGCTATTTATGAGGCAAGGCTGACTTGGGAGGCACGCCACCGCGAGGACCCATTGTGGGGACAGACACGGTCACGGTGATGCTAAGTCCTACTCGAACACGAGCTGAATAAGACGGCTCGGACATGTGGGCCAAAGCAGTCAGTGAGAGGAAGGAAAGGAGGAGCGTGGGAGACTGCGCAACTGGGCTGCCTGCTTGCTAGGCCATGCGGGAGAAATGGGATGCGGAGAACAGGCCAGCGGAAAGAATGGGGCGGGCCGAGGGAGATGGGCCGGCGTGGAGGAAAGGAGAGGTAGGCCCGTGCGGGAGCAGGCCGACCTGGGCTAAAAACAGGGAAAGGAGGAAGGGAAATTCATTTTTCCTTTTCTAATTTTTCCAAAGCAAATTTCAAAATTCAATTTCAAATCAATTTAAAATCTGACTTCAAACCAAGCAATACAAAATTATATTCAGTAGCATGAATGCACATACTTGTTTGTTGACCTATATTTGATTTTAATTTGATAAAAAATATTATTTTCCTAAATTTAAATGTCACAAAAATGCATAATTAAATTACTTCCTCCTATTTTAAAATTATGCAAATTTTAGGGTGTTATAATTCTACCCCCTTAAAATGAATCTCATTCTCGAGATTCAGACGATGCTTACTCAAATAACTGTGGGTATATTTTTCTCAAATCCTCTTCTCTTTCCCAAGTAGCCTCATCTTCTGTATACCGATTCCACTGAACCTTACACATCTTTATAACTCGGCTCCTTGTAACTCTTTCTACCATCTCCAAAATCCTTACCGGAAGCTCCTCATAAGTGAGATCTTCCTTAACGATAAGCCCTTCTAATGGTATCTGCTCCTCAGGTACACGCAAACACTTCTTTAGTTGAGACACATGGAACACATCATGTACACCTGACAAACTCTCAGACAATTCCAACTAATAAGCTACTTCACCGCGTCTTTCTAAAATCTTGAAAGGCCCAATATACCTTGATGCTAACTTTCCTTTCATGTTAAACCTTCTCACACTTGTCATAGGTGACACCTTCAAGTAAACATAATCCCCTACTTCGAAAACCAATTCCCTTCTCCTAGTGTCAGCATAACTCTTCTGTCGAGACTGAGCCACTCTCAAGTTATCTCTGATCATCCTTACTTGCTCTTCTGCGTCTCTTAAAATATCTAGTCCAAACACTTGAGTTTCTCCCGTTTGATTCCAAAACAATGGGGTTCTACACTTTCGTCCATACAAAGCTTCGAAAGGTGCCATATTGAGACTCTTCTGATAATTGTTGTTATATGAGAACTCCGCATAAGGCAAACTCTTGTCCCAACTTGTACCGTACTACAATGCACAAACTCTCAACATGTCCTCTAATATCTGATTAATCCTCATAGTTTGTCCATCTATCTGAGGATGGTATGCCGTACTAAAATTTAGCTTTGTTCCCAATGAACTATATACTTGGTGCCACAAATGAGATGTAAATTGAGTACCTCGACTAGACACAATTTTCTTGGGAACTCCATGTAGACACACTATCCTCTCCATATATATTGTAGCCAATTGGGGTCCAGTATACGTACTCTTGACCGGTAAGAAGTGAGCAACTTTAGTTAACCGATCCACTATCACCCAAATTGAATCATAGCCTCTCTGAGTGCGCGGTAACCCAACAATAAAGTCCATACCAACTTCTTCCCACTTCCATTCAAGCATCTTCATTGGTTGTAATAACCCTGTAGGTCTTTGATGCTCAGCCTTGACTCTCTGACATGTATCACATAAAGCAACATATTCAGCAACATCTCTCTTCAGTCCGTACCACCAGTACTTCTCTTTTAAATCCAAATACATCTTGGTACTCCTAGGATGAATAGAGTAAGCAGACTCATGTGCCTCATGAAGAATTGCCTATCGTATAGCCTTACCCTCAGGCACACATAGTCTTTTCCCAAACTAAAGAGTTCCATTATCATCCATACAGAAATCTGGTGCCTTACCAATCATTATCTTTTCCGCTATCTCTTTCAACTTCGCATCCTGTAACTAGCCCTTACATGTTTCTTGCTCCAATTTAGGCTCCAACACCAACTCCACTGAATTAGTGACAAAGCCCAAATTTAGTCGCTCGAATTCAGCACACAACTCACTTGACATCGGTGTCACTTGCACCTCATTGGCATAACTCTTCCTGCTAAGAGCATCGGCAACAACATTTGCCTTTCTAGGATGATAGTGTACCTCCAGATCATAATCTTTGATTAACTCTAACCATCGACGTTGTCTCATATTTAGATCCATCTGAGTGAATATGTACTTCAAACTCTTGTGATCAGTATAGATGTCACTCTTATGTCCGATAAGATAGTGCCTCCATATCTTCAGAGCATGAACCACTGTTGCTAATTCCAAATCATGAGTAGGATAGTTTAGCTCATGCTTTCTCAACTGTCGGGATGCATAAGCCACAACTCTTCCTTCTTGCATAAGAACACATCTGAGACCTTGATGATATGCATCATAATAGATCGAAAAGCTCTTGTTCAAATCTAGCAAAACCAACACTAGGGCGGTAGTCAACCTCTTCTTCAATTCTTCAAAGTTAGCCAGGCACTTCTTGGACCACACAAACTTAGCATTTTTCTCCAACAAAGCTGTCATAGGCTTGGCAAGTTTAGAGAAACCTTCTATGAACCATCTATAGTATCTAGCCAATCCCAAGAAACTTTGAATCTCTCCCACATCGGTTGGTGGTTTCCAATTCAATACATCTTTCACCTTACTTGGATCTACTACGATTCCACCATTAGAGACAACATGGCATAGGAAAAAAACTTCCTTCAACCAGAATTCACACTTGCTTCGCTTAGCATACAACTTGTGCTCCTTGAGCTTCTGCAAGACCAACCTTAGAGGTTCAGCGTGCTCTTCTTGTGTTTTGGAGAATACCAACATATCATCGATCAATACCACCACAAACTTATCCAAAAACTCCATGAACACCTTGTTCATCAAGTACATAAAGTATGTAGGTGCATTGGTCAAACCAAAGGATATAACGGTGTACTCATACAAACCATACCTCATAGTAAAAGCTATCTTGGGTATGTTAGTTGCATGAATCTTCAACTGATGATTACCAGAACGAATATCAATCTTAGAGAAAACATAAGCACCTCTCAACTGATCAAACAAATCATCAATTCTAGGCAACGGATACTTGTTCTTGATAGTAACCTCATTGAGTGACCGATAGTCAACACACATCCTCTGAGTACCATCCTTCTTGTCAACAAATATAACCGGTGCTCCCCAAGGTGACGAACTAGGACAAATGAAACATTTCTCCTATAACTACTTTATTTGTTTCTTAAGTTCTTCTAGTTTGTTAACCCCCATTCTATATGGATGCTTAGCTATAGGTGCAGTTCCAGGTAATAATTTAATAATAAACTCAATGTCATGGTCAGGTGGCATACCTGGCGAGTCATCGGGGAACACATCCAAAAATTCATCCACCACTGGGTCCTCCTTGTTGACGTTATCATCAAGCTGGTTCACTGTAGCTATTGGCAGTGCTCGTACTACCACATCGACACTGATTCTATCCCCATTTGGTGCGGTCACAAGAACTACCTTCTCTTGACACTGAATGACTGCTTGTTGTTGCTTCATCCAGTCCATACCTAGAATCACATCAATACCAGATGTTCTCACCACAATGGGGCTCACTTTGAACTCTACGCCCCTTAAGGATAGACTAGTCGGAAGACAACGATAAGAAGCTTGCATACTACCCCCTGGTGAGCTTACTAATATAGGATCTTTCATGGCACATAAAGGTATGCTATGGTTTCTAACAAATGCTTGTGCTATGAATGAATGCGAAGCTCTAGAATCGAAAAGAACAGTGGCAGGAGTGGAGTTGATATCAAACATACCGAGCATGACTTCTGGTTCCACAAGTGCCGTCTCTGTAGACACATGATTCACCTTCCCATATTGTGAGGGCTTCTGGTTGCTATTCTGCCTCTGGGAAGTTTGCTGGTTGGGCTTCTCTGGGTAGTTATAAGACAGGTGACCTTCTTTACCACAACGAAAACACTTGCTGGGAGTGCTAGGGGCACTAGTCTTCATAGGAGTATTGTTAGGTGCTCCCTATCGTGGTGTCTGCTGACCACTCTGCTGCTAGGGACGTTGATTGCCATTCTGCTACTGGTTCAGGTTGCGCTGAGGATACTGACACCACGATTCCACTGATTGGGTGGTCCCTGGAACCTCTGCTGGAAGCCTTGCTGAGGATTGGTGCACGGACGAGTATTGCTCCTAGAGGCCTGTCCCTGAAGCCTCCTCTTCTTGGCCTCCATCTCTTTACGCTTATTATCAATAACAATGGCATGATTCACTAGCGTCTGAAAATTGGGGTATGTATTGGACATAAGCTAGAGTTGCAGACCATCATACAGACCCTTGAGAAAGCGGCGTTGCTTATCGGCATCATCGGCCACCTCATTCAGAGCATAACGTGACAACTGAGCAAACTTGTCACGATACTCAGCTATGGACATGGATCCCTGCTTCAGAGCTCTGAATTCCTCCTGCTTGAGCTCTATCAATCCTTCAGGTATGTGGTAGGACCTAAAATTCTCTCTAAACTCCAGCCAGGTGACAGGAGGAGCATTGGTGGTATGTCCATACTCGAATGCCTCCCACCAATCTTGAGCTTCTTCCTAAAGTTGTCCCGACGAGTACAACACCTTCTACTGGTCATCGCACTGCACTATGTTGAGTTGCTTTTCCACTGCATGAAGCCAATCATCTGCTTCCAGTGGATCAGTGGCATGGGAAAACACTAAGGGACGGCCCTTCAAGAATTCACCACGCTTATCACGCGGTGCTCCACCAATTGGATGGTTCTGCTGATTCTGCACCAGAGCTTGCATGAGCTGTGTCTGCACTGCCAGAAGTTGCTCAATTGTCAGTGGCGGTGGTGGTGGTGGATGTGGGGGAACACCTCCACGACCTCGGCCTCTTCCTCTTCAAGACATCTGCCATCCAACACAAATATTCAAATTTTTAGAGATTTCCAAGTTAGAATATATTCTAAAATTTTTCTGGACGAGTTCCAACATTAGCAGCTCAGTAAAATAGTCATATCTTGAGTTCCAGATATCCAAAAGAGGCTTACTTTATATGGTTGGAAAGCTTGAGAAATTATATACAGCTTTTATTCAGCCACATTCCCAGATTCTATCGTTAATTACTCAAAAACAGGATACAACCGAAACTATTCCAGATTCCAGACCGCGCAGAAATGTTATCTTTAAACAGAGATATCTCACAAACCAGATCAGATATAGGGGTGATTCCAGAGTCATTGGAAATATACTTAAGTCTAGTTATTCCCATAAAAATTTCATAATTTTTGGTCGAGTAGATTTTAATTGGCAATGAGATAAGTGCAGACTGCTCTAAAAAATAGATCCAAGAGAACAAGATGTACCAAACCCAACTATTTATTCATTGACTCAAACTTTAATATTCTGAACTATGAAACTTGCGGACATGCCCACAAAGTTCCAGCACTCATTACAAAGATCCAACTCACACATAAACACAATAACAAATCAACTAGGCACTCCAAAGTTCACACCACACTAGACTCGACTCAACTTGACTCGTTCTACTAACGTTTTATTACATAAAAGGGACTCCAACATCTATGGGCGAGGTTTATGGGGAAGCTCCTCATACATCTTTGGTAGGGTGAGGTACACCCTTTGCTCATCTATCACCTATTGGTGTCTCTTAATGGTCTCCTGTTGTGCCTTCAATTGATCTTCCAGTCGCTGAATCTTTGCTACTGACTCATAGCCAAAGTGTACCATCACTTGGGTAGTTGGATCCGTGCCCTGAGGGTCCATCATTGCCCACTCTAACTCAGGGTGCTGGCGAGGGAGGAATCGATATTGGTCATCCTTCGTATCCTCAAATTGTCGACCACGGAGACCCAAGCATGCTATAGCGGCTGCATCTTCTATGCTATCCTCCATGGTGGCACAGTGAGCGTGATGCGCATAGTTTGAATCCAGCTGATATGCGCCCTTCTGTTCATCCTTGATGGAGATGCACACCCTGGTCTTCTAATAGGTGTCCTCCAGAGGGTGCATATGCTCGTTGTAGACGTACTCCATAGCTGCATCCCAATCACCGTAGTAGGTCTGAAGAATCCCCATGAGTCGGTGGTGCGAAACGGAGGATTCACACCTCAGCTTATACCAAACCTTTGTGGTCCATCCTAGGGGTGGAATCGGCTCATCCTCTTCAACGATGTCTTCCTCATCATCATCATCGGACAGTAAGACGACCTCTACCTCTTCAGGTTATTCCTGGACTGGCTCAGGCGTAGGTATAGGTGTTGGCGAATCAAATTCTTGTTCCTGGGGTTCCTCCTCCTTAGGCTCCATGGACAAACCACGAGGTGGGTAGTAACCTCCAGTGTTGATGCGGGCGGTCTTACTGGCACGAGGCATCTATAGAAATAGATTTAGTTTGATTAGAAGCAATAATTTTCATAATAGAATAAGACAAAAGAAGCATAAAACTTTAGCAAATAGCAAGGGTGAGATGGAAAGCATGAAATGAGTGAAGCAAAAGAAGCTAAAACGACCATTGCTAACTAGGCTTGCGTCCTACAGTCAACACGGCTCTGATACCAATCTGTCACACCTGATTTTAAGGATAAAATGGGATGCAAAATCTTATGTGCGCCCACAGATCACTCACACACATAAGCCGACAAATTATGAATAGTATCATCACAAGTGTTTATTACATCATCAATAAGACAGAGTCTTCACATAAATATAGCAGTAGTATAAGCAAAAGATCTCTCACGGAAGCTCCATGTCACAGGGATGTCAACTGGTTGACCACAAGTCTAGTAATCCTCAAGAAAGTCATCACTACCATGGCCATCTATTACCCATCAGGGATTTTTATCCAAATAATGAAATAAACAAGTGTAAGTACATGTTTTACTCAACAAGTGTAACATGGGGTTTATGAGGCTCAAAAGGCTTGACACAGGTTTAACAGCATTCATTCAGCTTTTAGTTGTCACAATTTTAGCTTAAGAGTAGCAACAAGTTGTTTCAATTCCAAATGCAAAACACATGATCAATGTAAACATGAGTAATGAATAGCATAAACAGGTATTTCTTAGTGTTCATCTATTCCGTAAATGTTCCAAGGCCGCTCGTGACCGTGAGCACGGCTAATATACCAGTTTTACACTCTACAGAGGTTGTACACTTTTACTATGAGTCGTGATACCCATATGCCCAGGTTAATTACTCCCAAAACACTTCCAAGGAGAGCAAGCAAGGGTCACTATGAAGCCTTTCAAAGGTTCGTCTAACAAGTTAGGGCCATTAGATTCACTTGGCAAACAGATGTAGAGCCCCCTTTCCTGATGGCACATTGACGCGCAGCCTATACACATGGGGACAGAGGCCGCACTATACCCGATTCGGCAAGCCATTCTTACGCCAATAAAGGTAACCACTAACAAGCTAGAAAAGGTCCTCATACTGAGCTAAAGCCAGAGCCATGTAGCCCTCACAGTTGTACTGTAAGTCCCGGATGATCACTTACAGATAAGTCCTTAGGGAGAGGAATCTAAAGCATTTAGAAAGTAGCTAAATACTCCAGCCCCCTGTTTTCAAGTTGCTAAAAAGTCATATTTTAATGTTTATTGCATATACCATTAGTCAAGTTACAAGGTCATGGTTTAATTAAGCACTAGCAAAGCTACCCAATGCATATCCCGTAGGTGACAAGGTATAAGTTCAATTCTAGGGAATCCCTATCAAGGCGACACATGCAACATGAATTTAATGTATTAAAGTAAATAGGAAACAAGGATGATCCCATGCTATACTAGCCTTGAGCAAAGTACTCCTGCTGATCCGGCACGTCAAAGTAACACTCTTGGTCTCCCACGAATTGCTCACCGTCTATACTCGATAATCACAGCAACAAGCATCCAAAAGCAAGCATGCATAGCAAACGAAAGCTATAGATTAGAACAGTACACCAACAGCATAAAATCAAGATGAAAAGTTTAAAAAACAAATCTACGTCTCACTACGAACACACAGGCGCGAAGATCACAAAAATCAGAGCTAAAACGAAGAAGTTATGGATTAAACAAGTTTTCTTTTAGTAAAATAATAGATTAAATCTAACCTCAAATTTTAAAAGTTGAAAACATAGTTAACAATAGTATGAGCATGTAGATTACGGAATTACAAACCTAACGCAAGTTGAACGGATCAAATCGGAGTTAAAACCGAAAAGTTATGGCCTAAACAAATCTAATGGCAAAACTATAAATAGCTGAAAACGTATTTCAGATCTAACTGAAACAAAGTACGCTTTCAAAAGAAGAAAACAAAATCTAGAAAGGTGCTATGGACTATGGGTTATAAACTAAATATTTACAAGGGTTCTTTTGCAAAACTTCAAGACGAAGGGGTATCCTTGATCTTGGGCCGCTGGATAAGATTTGGGTGGCCGGGATAGGATCGGGCAGGGAGGAGACGATAGCGGCCAGCCGAAATAGGACGGACGTGGTGGCACCATGGCCGGAGCAGCGAAAAGCTCACCGGCGATGTCGGTTTAGAGCCTACAGTGCACGGTTTTCTGAATGGAGAAATCTAGGAGAGAGAGGAGAGGATGGGGAACTCACCGGAACCAAAAAACGAGCGGGGAAGCGACGAAGGGCAGCGCGGCGCTCGGCGAGGCAGACGGCAATGGCGGCAACTAGGGCTACGGGGACTCGGCGAGGGCAATAGCTTGCTCTAAGGCGAGATAGGGAGGTGGCGCGGGCATGGCTGGCTATTTATGAGGCAGGGCTGACTTGGGGGGGGCACGCCACCGCGAGGACCCATGGCGGGGACGGACACGGTCATGGCGGCACTGAGTCCTGCTCTAACATGAGCTGAAGAAGACGGCTTTGAGATGTGGGCCAGAGCGGTCAGCGAGAGGAAGGAAAGGAGGAGTGTGGGAGACTACGCAACTGGGCCGCCTGCTTGCTGGGCCGTGCGGGAGAAACGGGACGCGGAGAATAGGCCAGCAGAAAGAATGGGGCGGGCCGAGGGAGATGGGCCGGCATGGAGGAAAGGAGAGACAGGCCCATGCGGGAGCAGGCCGACCTGGGCTGAAAATAGGGAAAGGAGGAAGGGAAATTCATTTTTCTTTTCTATTTTTTCCAAAGCAAATTTCAAAATGCAATTTCAAATCAATTTGAAATCTGACTTCAAACCAAGCAATACAAAATGATATGCAGCAGCATGAATGCACATACTTGTTTGTTGACCTATATTTGATTTTAATTTGATAAAAATTATTATTTTCCTAAATTTAAATGTAACAAAAATGCATAATTAAATCACTTCCTCCTATTTTAAAATTATGCAAATTTTAGGGTGTTACATGACTATTTACCTTAGGAGGTTACCTTTCTCATTGAAGCGTGATGTCACCATATGACGAAGGGTAGATAACTCATGATGGTCCTTCCCTTTTGCTTGAAGTTTTCCTTTTTTGGCTATTCTCGCATCTTGAGCTATTCATGAGCTTCTTGTCTCCTAGATTACACCCTTTCTTTCTCATCCTTTTGCCATGCCATCTTTCTGCTCTTTGATTTTTTAACACCTTGTTAGACCTTTTTTCTCACTCATTATTTTATGCCTACAAAGGATTAGTGGACAACACATGCCCAAAGGAATATACAGTTTTGAAACATGGGTTGTTTATCCAGGATTTTGTAATTTTCCTCTATGCTAATGAAAAGATGGTGTTAGAATTATTTTAGCGTAGTTTTTGTTTATCATGTTCTGTACAGGCATGGCTCAAGGCAAAGGTAACTTGTAGCTAAGGATAAAGCGAATGACCACGAATGAGTTGTGTCTTCTTTGTGCAATGTTATTGGAGTTCATCATGTTCCTTGCTTCATCTCTTATTTGAATTCATCTCATGACTTACCCAAATTGAATTGAGAGTTTCCTGTAGGGGTTAGTCTAACAAAATATCAAGTGTCTACTACAGCATACTTATCGGCTCAAAAATCAACCTAGACACCACCTCTAATTTGATTAAGGAAGGCATTTTAACCTAAGCACCACGCTTAATTTAAAAACCTTTGGAAGTAAAATTAACACACCTTTTGGTTCAAGAATCAAACTAGACACCACGTCTAATCTAATTCAAGAAAATAGCTTAAACTAAGCTCCATGCCTAATTTAAAAGGTGTATGAACATACTCCAAACCTTAAGCATACTATAGTAAACAAAGGTAGCATGAAAGCATTAAAGAGATTTATTTAATTGGAGATGAAAAGGCATGATTATGTTTGAGCATGATTTAAAGGTAGAGACAACCAAGATGAATTAGCAACATGGCATAAGATTTTTCAGAGAAGCCCATCCCCCAGGCTTGAATTTGCAAGGCAAAGTCAAGTTTGGATGGATGTGATTCAATGTTGCATGATGATTGGTTAGACATACCTGGCATTGTCATCCTTTGTTCTTTTTGCTTCAAACCTAGAATGGTTAGTGATAAAAATACCCAAAGGAGTATTTTCATAATTATATTTCTATTCTCATTTCACAAGGACATTATAGCAAACGGTGAAAGCTCATGTTATCTCCCGAAAGTGCTTGCTTTAGGACAAAAGCTCATCCTTGGGAAACCTTCGAATTGTGTTTCTAATTGGTGAAGTGGTTTCCCCTCCAACACCAATCTTAGGTTGCCTATCTCAAGATTCATGCTAACAAGATTTGTAATATTTATGATAAACATATGTATCTACAACCACCCTTTCAACAATTTTATGAACAGGGAGTACAAGGGGGTTGAAGATCTCGTGTGTGGCAATGTTGGAGAGACCAATTGATTCAGGAGATTTCTCATGTGAGCATGGATTTGATGAGGTGTTCATGAAATAACTCCCATGCTCATCGATGTCATCTTCCTTTTCAAGCTCCAAGGATGTTTCTTCATGAATGTGCAATATTTTCCTTGGATTGGAGACTCTCGGGGTGATCTTCTCTAAGGCCTCCTCCAAACTTGGATGATTCATGTTTATTAAAGAGGTTGATTTAAACTCACCGTTTGGATCTAAGCCAAGTTTGAATTCTACCCATAAGGCTTTGTCCTTGTCCATCCAATCTTTAGCAATGGCATATGAATTCTTAATACATTCTAGCCAATTCTTAATACATTCCAGCCATTATCGTTGCTCTTCTTGGTCATCCTTGTGGTCTTCATGATTCCTATACTTTGGTTGCCTTAATGGATTTCTAGGGTCATCATGAGACTTAAGAGAAAGAGCACAAGAGGGATCATCGGGGTCAAGGATGGGTTGAGAGATTGGTTCAAATAAGACATCTAATGTCGGCATAGAAGGGGAGAGGATAGGAGTGGCTTCTAAATGGCTTGGCTCTCCTTCTATGGCATCACTAGACATACCATCCTTGAATTCTTCCCAATGTCCCACATGGGAATAAGGACGCATTCTAAGAGATCCCTTCTTGAGAGGATTTGAATTATATTCGCTTGAAGGTCTCTTATGAAAATTTAATGCTCTCCCAAAATCAGCACCAAAGAGGTCATCCTTAATCTCAACAGGGATTTCCAAAGGTGGAATTCCTTCTTCTTTTGGGGGATTTTGGGGTATTGATTATTCGGGATTTATAGCTAAATCTTGGGATCGGGCTAGTTGTGGTTTGGCTATCAAAACTTCCTCTTCTTGTTTCGGAGAGGATTCCTTCTCTTCTTCGAGGAGTTCATATTGAATGCTAGTGTAGGGAGTCTTTCCACTAATTCTATCAAGCATAGCCCTTGCTTCACTAGCAGAAAAATGAAGGAAAGCTCCTCTAGAGGTTGCATCAAGGGATTCCCTAGAATCCTTGTAAAAATGTTTAAGAAGTATAGGGTCTTGAATGGCAAGGTCTAGGCTAGTGATGATGAGTTCATTAAAATGATCCCACGATGTACCAAGGGATTCTTCTTCTAGTTGTCTAAAATTCAGAACCTCTTTTTGAAGGCTGACTACTTTAGAGATGGGAAAGAAACGTAAATAGAATTTAGAGCATAACGTTTCCCAATCTCCTTGCATACTTCCTATGGTTTGACTGTACCAATGTTTAGCTCTTCCCATCAAAGAGAACGGAAACAACTTCCATCTTAAGGTTTTGTCAAACATGCTAGTGATACTCAAGCATGCATAGGTCTATTCAAACTCCTGTAGGTGTGAGTATGGGTTTTCATCACCATCTCCCGAGAAGGATTTATCCCGAAAAAGTACAAGCGTAGCTCATAACCAGGTGTTATGATAGGGTCTGAGGATTCTGGTGGCTTTAGGCTTGCGCTCATGGGTTTAGCATATTGATAGATAGGAGAGGAATCCATGCTAAACAAAAAAGTAAAACAAAAGAAAGAATAAAAGATAAAAGGTTAAGCTAGGCTTGTAGTTAATTCAGCAACCGTTTCCCCGGCAACGACGCCAGAAAGCTTGTTGGCATATTTAACGCACATAGATAAATCCACAAGCGCGCGGATACCGCTGTAGCTAGGTATTCCAAGTATTGTATCCACAGGAAAACATGAAAGACTAACTACGGGCTAACTTAACTAGGGGTAGCAACAAGGTTCGGATAAATAGGAGCATAGAGAGGATAACGAAGGTTCTCTAGTTCTGACTTGGGTAAGCTTATGTCTTCTACTATTCAACTAGGGACATTACTAGGGAAAGACACCAGCAGAGGATGCTTTCCTTTGCAACCGCGTCCTATGTACGCCTACAGACAGGAGGTGGACTATAAAGGATCAACGAAGCTATATAGTACAGGCTATATAGAACTTATGTCACACACACGATCTACCACCTTCCAGAATGCAGAGGGCCTCCACGATTAACCCAAGTCTAAGCACCACGCTTACACTTACGATAAATACTTTAACCTAGAGCGTCTATAGATTAAAGCACTCAAAAGAGAGTCATGATCCTAATGAACAATATAAACAATTACTTACTTGAATCAGAAGTTAATTACCAGAGAAATCTCGAAAGTAAGCTCAAGTAGAACTTGGATCCACCAAGGTACAAGCCGTAGAGAGAGCACCGACAGGCCGGCACCTCCTCCAAACTCTTCCCTCACTGTCTATCACACTATTCTATTTATAAGACTAGATCCTATGGAGGACTAATCTTCTATTGATTGTTGGCACTAATCCTGAAGATATGAATTAGGGTTTTAGGGATCTGCTGAGGGAGGGGGTATAGGGCTGTTTATATAGGCCAGAGTGTCCATCGTGAGCCCTTGGAACAAACCAGCTTAAAGAACGGCATAGATGCAACCTAGGAGGCGGTGGAGAACCGACATAATGAAGCTGAGGCGGACGGGTGGCCCAGGGGCTAAGTGGCCTACATGTGGGACCAGTCGGCCCCACCTGGCAGCCCCTCGGCTCCCGCTTTGGTGTGGTGTCCTCTGGAGTCCTCTGGAACCTTTTGGTGCCCGTTTTGCGGTGGATAAGCATGATTAATTCTGACATGTAGGTCCGCCTTGACGGTTTTTTGGATAAACCCTGTAGAAAATATAGATTCACCAAAACTCAGGGAATTTGTTAGTTTAAACCACTAGACCTTTGTTGGTGATCACAATTGTGCCCTTATACATGTTTTATTGACGGTTTATAATGGTTGTTAACTACCGTTAATAGATTGTTAACAAGTGACAAGTACAACATTGGCAAGATAACCCTCGTAAGAGGTGTGAAGAAGCTTGTCATTGGTTCAAACCGAACTTGGAAGCTTAGGCAAATCAATTTAGTTCAGGTCAACATTAGAAGCTCATGATAGTGACAAGAGTACAAGAACAAGACAACAATGCAAATGGATATCTAGTTTGATCGTTTCAAGTAGTATCTAGGCTTAAATTCACAAGTGGTGTCTAGATCAACTTACAAGTGATATCCTACAAGTGGTACTCATGAAGATAGCAAATGTTCAAGAAATGGTTTTTATTGACAACTCAATCATACATGTGGTATCACATCTCAACGCATGGTATCATTCATACAAGATGATGGTTCCACAAGTGATCCTCAACTTTAAGTGGTCATCAAGTGAAGAATGCATCCCTCCTACGCAAGAAATCAAGATTATCAAGTGAATGACCCAAGCTTGGACATAGGGGGAGGTGCCCTACCAATTGGTATCAAGGTCACAAGATCCTACACATGGTGTCTAAAGAGCTATACAAGTGGTGTCCATCAAAAATGAAGATTCAAGTGTCAACCATCTACCCCAATGCAAGCCTTTCCATCAATGAGAAGCACACCTTTTATGGAAATTGATGACAAAGGGGGAGAGATTGTACAAAGATATGAAAGCTTGAGGGAGAGAATGAGATGAAAAAGTAGAGGTTGGACATGGACATGGACAAAGAGGGAGCAACATTGAAGAATTGAGAAGGATCAAAATTCTTGGACAAGAGAAGCACACAAGTAGGGGGAGCAACCTCATGAACTTGTTTGATTGTATTTGATATGTGCATATTCATGTGATTGCTTGCATTGCATAAGTTTTTAAATTTGATATGCATGCTTGTGTGTTGTATGCTAGTCATAAAACTTGATTGATGATTTGATAACTAGCATGCATAGGATGGTAGCTAGACTTGTATTTCTACAGGTGGTACAAGAACCTTGCTTATAATGTTGATCTCACGGGGTGTCGGTGCAGAAAGTGACCAACAAGTAAATATTTGTAGTTTTGCCGTACGTTGTGATCGGAGGTGGCCTAGCACACAATGACACAAGGTTTATACTGGTTCAAGCAACGTGCCCTATGTCCAGTTTGAGTCAGTCGATGACTTTATTCCTGAGCCTAGGTGCTCAAAGTTTGCAGTGGGGTTACAAACGAGAAGGAGAAAGATGGGGGGTACAAGAGGTCCGGTCGGACTCTGGTCAGAGGGACCGAAAGCGACAGGAGCTCCGCTATGTGCTAAGTGTTCGAGCGTGTGCTCGTGGTTTGAACCTGGTGGTTCTGCTATTCTGTACTAGTGAACTTGATCGATCTAATGAATATGAATCAACTGGAATGAACTGGCCTAAACTTAGTCTTTTGGGAGAGAGCGCATCCCATTTTATAGATGAAGGGGATAGCTTTACAAGTGAGAGAGAGAGTCTGTATGCTACTAAGCCTTGTCGCCCATGTCGGCGGGTACAGGATGATGGTAGGTGCCCACAACACTATTGAGTGTCAGATGCACATGGGAGGTTTGTGTTGTCTTCTTCGGGTATGGCAAACATCGGCACCTGCCATACTGTTGATTCCTGGAGGCATGCAAGGGGTTTTACCATGTTCGCCCAATACGGTAAATGGCGGCGCCCACAACACTATCGATGCCCAGAGGCACGTGTGGGGAGCCTTACCGTATGGGAGTTAATGGCGCCCATAATACTGTAGGGGGAAATGTCGGCGCCTACAATACTGTTTGTGCCAAGAGGGTCGTAGGGTACTGCCTAGCAGGTGCACAGGGTATGGTCCTTGTATTGCGGTTTGACTTGTGCGCCCTACCTTACTTTTCCTCGTCTGTTTCCTAGTCCCTACCGAGCGGGCGTCCCTGGTCGGTTGGTCCCAGTCAGCTCTGATCACGCCAGTTGGAGAGGAGTAGTGAGCGGGGGTTCGTCGCATCCCCAGTCGGAGACACGGGTCGGAGTCAGAAGTGATGTTTTGGCTAGGCCTTTCGGTCGGAGAGGTCATCCGGAAGTAGGCAGAAGATCGAAGTGAGCGCTCCGGTTGGAGAGGCGGGCTAGAGTCAGAAGCAGCGCCGTTCCACCTTGTCTAGGCCTTCCGGTCGGTGATTGGGTCACCCTTCTGGCCTGTTGTTTAGTTACTTGGGCCGGCCCAGGAGCTGTGCGTTGTCTACTTGGGCCGAACCTTTGTTTTGGGAAGCTGGTCCGCGAGGGACCCCGGGTTTATGAACCCGACAGGAGCCCCCAAGCCCCCGGGCGATTTGGGTAGAATCGTCTGGGGGTTTTGTCTTGATGGTGGGTGCGCGCGAGCGCACCCGCGGGTGTAGCCCCCGAGCCCCCGGGTGATTCGGGCAGAATCATCTGGGGGGGTTTCGTGTTGCCAGTGGGAGAAGTTTTTGTTTTGTCAGTGGGTGCGTGCGAGCGCACCCACGGGTGTAGCCCCCGAGCCCCCGGGCGATTCTAGTAGAATCGTCTGGGGGGTTTTGTCAGCGGGCGTGTGTGCGTGTTTTTTAGTCGAGATGGAGTCGTCAACCAAGGTGTCGTTGCGCAACCAAGGTGGTTTTTAGTTTTTAGGAATCGGGCGAGACGAAGCTCGTGGATCCTGGCATCGGTGTGCGTCGTGGGATCGGGCAAGTCAGAGTCATGGATCCTGGCATCGGAGTAGTCCTACACAGCCGAGGCAGTTAGTGTAGGGATTTGGACGAGACGAAGCTCGCTGATCCTGGCATCAGTGCGCGCCGTGGGATCGGGCGAGTCGGAGTCGTGGATCCAGGCATCGGTGCAGCCTGTGCAGCCGAGGCAGTTAGTTTAGGGATTGGATGAGATGGAGCTCGTGGATCCTGGTGTCGGTGTGCGCCATGGGATCGGGCAAGTTGGAGTCATGGATCCTGAGGCAGTTAGTTTTAGGGATCGGACAAGATGGAGCTCGTGGATCCTGGCGTCGGTGCGCGTCGTGGGATCGGGCGAGTCAGAGTCATGGATCCTAATGTCGGTGTAGCCTATGTAGCCGAGGTAGTTAGTATAGGGATCAGATGAGATGGAGCTCGCTGATCCTGGCATCGAGACGAAGCTCATGGATCCTGGCGTCGGTGCGCGCCGTGGGATCGGGTGAGTCAGAGTCATGGATCCTGGCGTCGGTGTAGCCTGTGCAGCTGAGGCAATTAGTATATGGATCAGACGAGATGGAGCTCGCTGATCCTGGTGTCGGTGCGCGCCGTGGGATCGGGCGAGTCAGGGTCATGAATCCTGAGGCAGTTAGTTTCAGGGATCGGACAAGACGGAGCTCGTGGATCCTAATGGGGCGAGTTTGGGGTCACAGACCCAGGTGTTTGGTGTGCAGTCCAAGCATAGCCAAAGGATGGGGTGAGTTCAGGGTCATAGACCCGGGTGTTTGGTGCCTTGAACCCCTGAGCCCCATTAGGCCTTGGTGGGTGTCGGTTTGAGTTGTGTGTGTTACCCCATCCTCGGTTTCTCACAACCAGAGGGGCTAAGCTTTGTTGCTTGCCTCGATCGCTCAGGCTTGAGTGACGCGCTCGGTGAGCTCGCTAATGGGTATGATCAGTGGAATCCGGGTCCGTCGTTCATGATGGGGTCGGCATAGCCCTCTTGTGACATTCCACTGCTTCTTTACCTACAACCCGGTAGATGCCTAGGTCATTCCGGAGACCGACCCGAGTGGCCTACTGGCCTCCCCTCGATGGAGATTCTGTGGGCTTGGCGAGAGGTTTAGGATCGAATGAGAAGGTTGAGATGACCCTATCTGCTTTGGGGCAGACTGGGCGAGTGCCACACGGGGCTCATCTACGTTTTCTCCCCTGGCTTTGTTTGATGTGGGGCGGCCTCGAGCCCTTCATGGGCTGGCCTTTGAATCTCGGTCGGTCGTTGCTCATGTTTGAATAAGGCAACTACCGCTTCGTGACGCAACACGGAGCATTGTGATGCATTTCGCTGCACGTGCGATGGCTTAGTTCCCAAGCCCCCGAGCGATTCAGGGCCCGAATCATCTAGGGGGCATGGGCGTATGGAATGAATGCATGTATGGATGTATGAAATGTTTATAAAGAAATAGCGGGGTTCGGTAGTGTTACCTTGATGACTCAAGTGACGGAGTTCGAAGAGCTCCAATAGGAAATGTCCGACCAGGACCCATGCTCATCGTTCGTGATGGAGTCGGCATGGCCTATATGGGAGCGTCCCTTTGCTCCTTACCTATCTCTCGGTGTGTTTTTCTGAGCCTTTCGGTCGACTTAGGAAGCCCGTTGGTCTCTCTTGGCGGAGATCCCGTTGTTTGGGTTTTTCCAAGTCCCGCCTGGGGAGGCAGAGAGCCGCTTGTGCATGGTGGTGCTTTGGTTTTTGCGCCCGACGTGCGGTAGTGGTCGGCCATACCCAGGCCACGTCCCATCTGACCGGGCGTCGTTCCATCTAACCAGGCGTCGTTCCGTCAGTCAGTGTGCGTCCCATCGGTCAGGGTGCGTCCCATTGTTTCCCATCCGCATTGAATGGGGGAAGGGAGAGAGTTTTTCGCTCTGATCTTTTGCCTCTCTTCAGCTATCATGTTTCCTCCTTAAATAGGGGGAGGGAGAGGGCTTCTCGTCGCAGTCCTTTGCCTGTTCTCCAACTATTGCCTTTCCTTCTTCCTCCTTACCGAGAGTGCCTGTATACCGTGGCGGTTCCTAAGTGAGAGAGAGAGAGTAAGCGAGGGGGAGGACTTACATATCCTTTCATGAATTCGGAGCGTGATGTCGGGCTAGAGGCTACCCGAGGCGGTGCTGGCCATCTTTGCCTAAGAAGAGGCGGCCTTCGCTGAAGGAGGTGGCGTGGTGGATTCATCTACGAGGCCTTTTTTGGGATGGATCTTTGTGTGGAATCTTTCTAGTGGATCTTCACCGGGCGAGCCTTGTTGGAGGGGAAGTTGCTTGGGATCGTGCTGGTGGAGGGTTCCATGCCTACAGCTGCTTAGGTTGGCTAGTTCATAAAGTTTGATGAGATCTCTTCCAGCCATGGTGGCCATACCTCGGTGGCAGTGTCCCTTTAAGGAGCTGCCTCGACTACATGAGAAGGTCAAGAGCTCCATGCTCTTCTGCTGAGCATCTATGGGTGCAACGCCCTTGAGGTACCCGTTGCGCTTGCCAAAGTCGAGGGAGAGGAACTGGGCGGGGCCCCTGTGGTGGTGGTTATGTTCGACGGCGTGTGCCGCGACCTCTCTTTGGTGTCAGGCGATGTCATTGAGCGGCCGTAGTAGTATTTGGGGTATAAGTAGTTAGAAAAATGTAATAGTTGAGTTCGTGGGTGAGTCCCCGTGTGAACAGTTTTTTGTATCAATAAATACACCAGTTTTGTTTTCATGATAGAATCACTATTCGTTCCTTGTTTTTATCCTAGCATAGCTTTTGTTTTTATCCTTTCTTTTTCGCACCTACCCGTTAGTTCCGTAGGCTGTAGCTTTTAAGAACCTGGGCATCGCTCGTGGGGCTCGGCTGCTTGTAACCATAGGTCGTGGTGGGGTGTGTTCAGTTAGGAGTAAGAACAAAGTCACGTAGGGCAATCAACGGAATGGAATGCGCTTTCATTCGGGGACGAAGTTGTTTAACCATGTGATAGTAAAAAAGAGAGGTAGTATTTAGTATTGTACCCTTATGGAGCCCCCGAGCGAGTGTTTGGGCTGGGGTGCTTTACAGGAGCAAGTGTTGACTAAAAAGCGGTAAGACCAAATTTAGGGGAAAAACGACGTAGCTATTCAATGTTCAAAGTGTTGGTGAGAATATTGCCATTGTCATCCTCCAGTCGGTAGGTGCCTAGTCAGATCACTTCAGTCACCGTATAGGGTCCTTCCCATGGTGGAGAGAGTTTGTGTTTTTCCTTTGTTGATTGGGTCCTCCAGAGTATGCGATCACCGACTTTGAGGATCCTCCCCTGATCTTCCTTTCGTGGTACCTGCGGAGAGTTTGCTGGTAGCGAGCGGAGTGGATGATGGTCATTTCATGGGCCTCCTTGAGCAGGTCGACTACGTCTTGCTAAGCCTCCATGGCTCGGTCATGGTCGAAAGCCTTCACTCTCGGGGCACCGTGGTCGAGGTTGGAGGGCAGAACTGCTTTAGCTCCATAGGCTAGGAAGAAGGGTGTCAACCCTGTGGATCGGTTCAAGGTCATTCTAAGGCTCCAGAGGATGACTAGGCCCTCTGCAACCCATTGCCCAGCGTGCTTGTTGAGTCGGTCAAAGATGCGTGGCTTAAGTCCTTGGAGGACCATGCCATTAGCACGCTTGACCTGACCGTTAGTACGTGGGTGTCCGACCAAGGCCCAGTCGATCCTGATGTCGTATCCATCACTGAAGTCTAGGAACTTCTTTCCAGTGAAGTTAGTCCCGTGGTCAATGATGATACAGTTAGGAACGCCGAACCGATAGATGATGTCGAGGAAGAATTTGACCGCCTCTTCCGAGCGGATGTTGGTGATGGGCTTGGCCTCTATCCACTTGGTGAACATGTCGACTGCTACGAGTAGGTGAGTGAAGCCGCCTGGGCCCTTTTTGAGGGGTCCTACCATGTCGAGGCCCTAGACCACGAACGGCCAGGTGATGGGGATGGTTTGGAGCTCCTGTGCCGGCAAATGGGTTTGCCGAGCGTAGAACTGGCATCTTTCACACCTACGGACGACCTCCTCTGCATCTCATAGGGAGGTGGGCTAGTAGAAACCTTGGTGAAAGGCTTTTCTGACCAGCGACCTTGGGGCCGCGTGATGTCCGCAAATCCCGGCATGGACCTCGAGGAGGAGCTGCTTCCCCTGGCTGGTGGGGACGCACTTCATGAGCACCCCCGATGGACTCTCTTTGTAGAGTTCATCACCGAGCATGATGAAGGTCTTGGCACGCCGAGCGATCCATCATGCTTCAATTCTTTTGGGTGGGAGAACCTCCTCGAGGAGGTAGGCGAGTAGCGGCGCTCGCTAGTCGGTTTGATTGAGTGCCAACATGGCGACTTTGGCAGGTGACGTTGTCATGTAGGTACTGGGGTCGAAACCCCCGAGCGTTGGCTTGGCGTTGGGGTCGGAGCCCCTGGGCACTGGCTTGGCATCGAGGTGTGTCTGGATCGGACCTTCCAGGATGCGGGCGGATGGCTCGTGGACGTCGTTGATGAAGACCCCGCTCGGGGATGGATCCCGCCTGGCGGCCAGTTTTGCTAGAAAATTGGCAGCATCATTGTCCTTTCGGGGGACGTGATGCAGCTTGATCCCCTAGAATTTGTCCTTGAGCTTGTGCACCTCTTGGCAGTAAGCTGCCACGAGGGGGCTTTTACAGGAGGACTCCTTCATGACCTGATCAACGACCAGCTCCGAGTCGCCACGAACGTAGAGTCACGTAGCACCAAGCTCGATGGCAATGCGTAGTCCGTTGATGAGGGCCTCATACTCCGCGGTGTTGTTTGAGGCTAAAAAGTGGAGGCGGATGGCGTACGGAGCCTACTCCCATCTAGGGAGATCAGCACCACTCCAGCCCCCGAGCCAGGCGCCATTATGGACCCATCGAAGTACATTGTCCAGTACTCGTCGGTGACGTCTGGGGTAGGTAGCTGCACCTCTATCCATTTAGCGACAAAATCCATGAGAACCTGAGATTTGATGGTGGTACGAGGGACATACTTGATGTCGTGGCCCATGAGTTCGAGTGCCCACTTGGAGATCCGTCCCATGGCATCGTGGTTGCGGATGATGTCCCCGAGCGGGTATGAAGTGACGATCGTGACTTCATGGTCGGTGAAGTAGTGCAGGAGCTTCCGAGTCGCCATCAGCACGGCGTATAGGAGTTTCTGCACCTAGGGGTACCGGACCTTGGGGTCGGTGAGTACTTCCCCGATGAAGTATACGGGCCGCTGGACATTAAGTTGGTGTCCCGGCTCCTCCCTTTCGATGACCAGGGCGGCGCTTACCACACGGTTGCTGGCCATGATGTAGAGGAGAAGGGGTTCTCCTCGTTCAGGAGCAACGAGAATTGGGGCCGATGTTAGGGTCGCCTTGAGGCTCTCCAGAGCCTGCTGAGCTTCCTCAGTCCAAACGAAGGTGTCCGTCTTTTTGAGGAGCTTGTAGAGTGGCATCCCCCGTTCACCGAGCCAGGAGATGAATCGGCTCAGAGGCAGCCAGACAGCCAGTGAGCCTTTGCATGCCCTTGACATTATTATGGGGCCCATGTTGGAGATGGACATGATTTTTTGGGGTTGACCTCGATGCCACGCTCGGAGATAATGTATCCTAGCAACTTCACCATTGGAACCCCGAAAACACATTTTTTGGGATTCAGCTTGATGTTGAACCTTCGGAGGTTCGTGAATGTCGCGGCCAAGTTTGCGATCAGGTCACACGCTTGAGCCGTTTTGACCACTATGTCATAAACATAGACGGCGATTGTTGGTTTTGGTCGCTCAGCTTGATCAGGCTGATCGAGCGGATCGATTTGGTCAGCAAAGCAATGCTGCATGCACCTTTGGTAGGTGGCACCAGCGTTCTTTAGGCCAAAAGGCATGGTTACGTAGCAATACGAACCATATGGGGTAATGAACGAGGTCGTGAGCTAATCGGACCCTTTCATCGTGATCTGGTGATAGCCCGAGTAGGTGTCTAGAAAGGAGAGGATCTCGCAACCCAAGGTGGAGTCGACTATCTGGTCTATGCGCAGCAAAGGAAAGTGATCCTTTGGACATGCCTTGTTACGGCCAGTATAATCAACGCACATTCTCCATTTCCCGGTCTTCTTTTTAACAAGAATAGGGTTGGCGAGCTAGTCGGAGTGGAATACCTTTCTGATGAATCCGGCTACCAGGAGTTTGGCAATCTCTTCGCCAATGGCCCTATGCCTCTCGTCGTCAAAGCGACACAAGTGCTGCTTGGCGGGCTTCAAGCCTAGGATGAGACGCAGTGCATGCTCGGTGACCTCTTGCAGTATGCCCGGCATGTCAGAAGGTTGCCATGCGAAGACATCGCGATTGGAGCGCAGGAAGTCGACGAGCTCGCATTCCTATTTGGCCGGGAGCTGGGTCCCGATCCGCACCATCTTGGTTAGGTCGGTGGGGTCGATTCCCACCGCCTTGGTTTCCTTGAGTGGGCGGAAGGCCATCAAGGCGGTTCATTTGTTGCAGTTTGGGACTGCCGGGGTCGATGACTTTCCGAACCGCGGGAGCTCGAATGAGTTGATGACCGCGGTGGCGAGCTCGAAATGCTCGCAGTCGCATGTGAAGGCGTGTGAAAAGGCGCTGCTCACGGTGATGACGCCGTTCGGTCCCGGCATCTTCAGCTTGAGGTAGGTGTAGTTGGGGATTGCCATGAATTTGGCGTAGCATGGATGCCCCAAGATGGTGTGGTAGGACCCTGGGAAGTCCACCACTTTGAAGGTGAGGACCTCCGAGCAGAAGTTGGCTCGGTTGCCAAACATGACGGGTAGATCGATCTACCTGAGTGGGTATGCTTGCGCTCCTAGGATTACCCCATGGAAGGGAGAACCCGCTAGGTGGAGTTCCGGCCAGGGGATGCGCATGGCGTTGAGGGTGTCGACGTAGAGGATGTTGAGGACGCTGCCTTCGTCCATCAGCACCTTGGTGAGGCACTTCTTGTGGATGATGGGATCGATGATGAGTGGGTAGCGTCCCGGTCCTATGACGTGGGAGGGATGGTCCCTCTAATCGAAGGTGATCGGAGATTCCGACCAGCTGAGGAAGGAGGGGACGGCCGTCTCGGCGGCGCATGCCTCCCTATAGCGCACCTTGTGCTGGCGTTTGCTCCAGATGGCATTGGATGCACCGAAAATCATGATGCATTCCTTAGGGTCGGGGAAGCCGTCTCCGTCCTTGCCCGCCACACCTCCTTTCTTGGCCGCTGCCTCTTTGTCATCTCCTTCTTTCGACCCATCGGTCTGTCGAAGGAAACGTTTGAGGAGCTCGTAGTCCTTGTAGAGGTGTTTGACGGGGTAGGCGTGGTTGGTGCATGGGCTATCCATGAGTTTGTTGAAGTGGTCAGGCAGGCCCTGTTGGGGCTGCTTGCCCGTGCGGTCAGTTGTGGCAACCAACGCGGTGCTGTCTGGTCGGTGCCGATCCTTTTTGTTCTTCATGCCCCTCTACGTGGAGGGGCCCTCGTCTTGGTCCACGCGCTTGGCCTTGCCTTTGTCCTGGCCTCCGTTGAAGATCGCTCCGACTACCTCCTCGCCAGAGGCGTGGTTAGTGGCGATGTCGAGCAGGTCACAGGTGGTATAGGGTTTCAGGCAGCCAAGCTTGTGGATCAGGGACTCACAGGTCGTCCCAGAGAGGAATGCGCTGATGACGTCCGCATCGACGACATCAGGTAGGGAGTTGCATCGTTGGGAGAACCTACGGATGTAATCCCGTAGGGACTCGCTGGGGTTCCTGCTGGTAGCTCTTGAGCTCCCAGGAGTTACCAGGGCGAACATACATCCCCTAGAAATTTCCGACGAAGACCCTCTTGAGGTCGGCCCAGTCACGGATGCTGTCGTGCGGGAGGAATTCGAGTCACGCCCGAACATGTTCGCCTACGCAGATGGGGAGGTATTGAATGATGAAAAGGTCATCATCCACTCCTTCGACTCGACAGGCGGGCCAGAAATCTTCGAGCCAAATTCCGGGGTTTGTCTCCCCAGTGTACTTGGTGATGTTTGTAGGTGGTCGGAAGCATTGTGGGAACAGCACTCTCTAGATACATCGGCCAAAGGCCCATGGTCCCAAGCCCTCAGGGCTGGGACTCCGGTCGTCTTGGCGGCGACCATGCCTGGGATGCGTTTCACCGCTCCCCTTGATGGTTCGGTCGGGATCCGTGTCGCCTGCCCTCATCGCCACCCAGTGGACATCATCATCGTGCCGGGCCTAATGCCGGTTGCTGATGACGCTGCGAGCGTCTCGGTGCAGACCGGGCCATTCGCGTACCGGCGATCGGTGTAGACCAGGCGCTAGGTTGGACCATGGCGCAACAGCTACCTCCCAAGCTACGCTTGGCGGCTGTAGCGATGACCGGATGGAGCGATCCGTCTGGTGCATCCCCACTCCCCCAGTGGGGAGAGAGGGCATGTGCCGGAGTCACAATGCGGAGCTTTCCGCCTATTGAACGGTGGTGGCTTCTACCAGCACCCAAAGGTTCTGGTAGACCGCATGCTCCTGGGGGTCGATGGGCTCGGGAATGCCGCAGAAGCATTGCCACAGCAGCGATGTTCTGGCTAGCTCGAATGAACTGTGGGGGTCTTTCCCCTCGTTTATGATGTCACGCTGGACCTAGCGGGCGTGACCCCGAGCACCGTCGGCCGGTTCATGAGCATGGGGCGCAGCGTGCTGTATCGAGCGCACCAGCGCAGGCGGCGGCTGGTTCTGCCACCTCTGTCGTAGCTCCTCGCCGTGCTCCTATGCCCACACGAGGGGCCCCGCACGAGGGTTCAGAGGGGTGTGAGTTTGCAAGGACTCCGATACCACCAGCGCCTGTCCTGGAGCGTTCGCCATGGCGCACTCTCGGGATGGACAATGGCCAGGCGCCACATCGCCGATGCTAGAGCCGTCGCTCTCAACCTCGTTATGTAGGAGTTCGTAGAAACAGGTGGGAGCATAGCTCGCCATCCCCATGAATTCGGATGTGCGAGGGGGCGGCGTCAGCATTTTTTGGAGCCCCGGGCGTACACGTCGATGGGGGACGCGAGGCCATAGGGGAATCGGTCGTGTGGTGGTTGCGGTACGAACAACGCGGTCCCTCTAGATAATTGATGGAAGATAGAAAATAGCAAGTAAATAACAGTATGCACATTACTCATAGCGGGGTTTGCGCAGAGAGTTTGCTCGGAATGAAGCGTAGATGTCACATCGTTGAAGTCATCGTGCATCCCAGAGTCAATGGAGGGTGCCCCTCCGACGGGCGCCGGAACGAGTGCCTCCTCGTGGAGGTGTAGTACGCCGAGCCGGTCGGCGACGAAGTCTAAACTTCCAAAGAGGAAGGCCTAGGACGGCTAGGAGACGGGTGGAACCCACATCCCAACTGGTGGGAGTGCGGGGAACTCTAGTAAGCCAAAGCGAGTTGTATCGCCTGAGCCTAACCTGGCGAAGGTGGTGGAAAAGTGGGCCATCCGATGACCAAAAACGTGTTGAACATACAGCGTCTTCCCCACGGACGGCGCCAACTGTCGGTGCATAAAGTGACCAACAAGTAAATATTTGTAGTTTTGCCGTACGTTGTGATCAGAGGTGGCCTAGCACTCAATGACACAGGGTTTATACTGGTTCAGGCAACGTGCCCTACGTCCAGTTTGAGTCGGTCAGTGACTTTATTCCTGAGCCTAGGTGCTCAAAGTTTGCAGTGGGGTTACAAAGGAGAAGGAGAAAGATGGGGGGTACAAGAGGTCCAGTCGAACTCTATTCAGAGGGACCAAAAGCGATGGGAGCTCCGCTATGTGCTAAGTGTTCGAGCATGTGCTTGTGGTTTGAACCTGGTGGTTCTGCTGTTGTGTACTAGTGAATTTGATCGATCTAAAGAATCTGAATCAACTGGAATGAACTGGCCCAAACTTAGTCTTTTGGGAGAGAGCGCATCCCCTTTTATAGATGAAGGGGATAGCTTTATAAGTGAGAGGGAGAGAGTCCGTATGCTACTAAGCCTTGTCGCCCACGCCGATGGGTATAGGATGATGGTAGGCGCCCACGACACTGTTGAGTGTCAGATGCACGTGGGAGGTTTGTCTTGTCTTCTTCGGGTATGGCAGACGTCGGCACCTACCATACTGTTGATTCTTGGAGGCATGCAAGGGGTTTTACCATGTTCGCCCAGTACGATAAATGCCGGCGCCCACAACACTATCGATGCCCAAAGGCACGTGGGGGGAGCCTTACCGTATCTGAGTTAATGGAGCCCACAATACTATAGAGAAAAATGTCGGCGCCTGCAATACTGTTTGTGCCAGGAGGGTCGTAGGGTACTACCTGGCAGGTGTGTAGGGTACGATCCCTTGTATTGCGGTTTGACTTGTGCGCCCTGCCTTACTTTCCCCATCCGTTTCGTGGTCCCTACCGAACGGGCGTCCCCGGTCGGTTGGTCCCAGTCAGCTCTGATCGTGCTAGTCAGAGAGGAGCGGTGAGCATGGGTTCGGCGCATCCCCGGTCGGAGACGCAGGTCGGAGTCAGAAGTGATGTTTTGGCTAGGCCTTTCGGTCAGAGAGGTCGTCCAGAAGCGGGCGGGAGACCGAAGCGAGCTGTCCGGTCGGAGAGGCGGGCTGGAGTCGGAAGCGGCGCCGTTCCTCCTCAGCCAGGCCTTCCGGTCGGTGATTGGGTCTCCCTTCTAGCCTATTGTTTAGTTACTTGGGCCCGCCCAGGAGCTATGCGTTGTCTGCTCAAGCCAAACCTTTGTTTTGGTAAGCCGGTCCACGAGGGACCTCGGGTTTATGAACCCGACATGGGGTTTCTAGTATTTTTGTTGTTTAGCTACTCATGGTGCTAAGGGTGGTGTTAAAAGTGCAACTCTGATTTGTATCACGCTTCAAAGGTTAATTCTTTACACCTTAGCATCATTGGTAGTAATTACTCTCCCACAATTCCAATATATGCATATATGCGAGTTTCAAACCAAACACTCTAGCACATATGTAGAGGGAGCTAATACTACCAATTTGGGTTTGTGGAACTTTTCCAAAATCATTTACACATGGTAAAATTGCTTGGGTAAGCAACATGAATCCAAATGAGCTTAATTTCCATATCTTTGTAGAGTTGTCATCAATTACCAAAAAGGGGGAGATTGAAAGGTCCTTGTTTGGTTTTGGTAATTGAGTGACAACCTTAGGTGGACTAATATGTGTTTGAGTGAGATACACAGGTGACTAGTCCATAGGTACATGTGTGTGAGCAATACATGCCATGGAGGTTAGATGGCTTGAACTTGGTGCAAAGTTCACACATGTGATGAAGGAGCTCATTGCATATGAGACATGACATGGAGTCATGTGACCAAGGTGGAGAAGATCAAGATGAGGCTTGGCTCAATGGACCGGTTACAAGTGTGAAGGGCAAGTTGAGTGATGACTTGGCGTGAAGGGCAAGTTGAGTGATGACTTGGCGTAGATGGACCGAAGCAACGGTGAAGAGCAAGTGAGATCAAGATCGATGAACCGATACGATCACGTGATGACATGAAGTGGATCATATTATTTGGTAATTGGTTGGTGCATGTGTTGCATCAACAATGGAGGAGATGGAATGGAATGTGCAAGGCAAAGGTATAACCTATAGGGCATTTTATTTCACCGGTCATAGGAGTGTAGAGAAGTTTATGACTGGGTTTAGGATAGATAGACGTACTATTAAGAGGGGCAAACTTGTTTGTATATAGGTCATCTAGTGCCACTTGAGTGATCTAACTTTGCATCATTGCTAGGATCGAGTGGCGTGGCAAGTTGAGTGGCTAATCCTATGAAAAATGATTGTGAAAATGCTAACACACATGCACATAGTGGTGTACACTTGGTGGTGTTAGCACATTTGCTAAGGAGAAGTTGTTGGAGTTGAACTAGATCAACTTGGAGAAGAGAGAAAGGTTTTTTAGTGTGCTCTGAACTATGCGATGGCTATTGGATTGGAATTCTGTGTTGACCCATTTTGCTTTGGATCAAATTTACTAGTGGGTTGTGTAGCCCTCTGAGTAAGCTTTCCAAAATATCCAAGATCATTGAATTCAGAATTCGGAGCTAAGAGTTATAGCCATTTTAGCGTTGAAAGGTCTGTGACCAAACTCTATGACCTGCGCGTCTGGTCAGCACCTTCAAGTCCGGTCAGTGTTTCTTTCTTGTGCAGAAGTGATCGGATGCTAGGGGAGTCCGGTCAGTGATGACCTGACGCGTCTGGTCATCAAAAGGGCTCTCTGAAACCTCTCTAGAAGTGATCGGACTCTGGGAGAGTCGAGTTCGGTCGCAGGAGAAAGCGGAGTCTGGTCAGTTGTGCAGAGATGCATTGGTAACCGAACTCGGTCTCGGCGCGTCCGATTAGGAGTATGCGCGGCGCGGGAGCTAGCCGTTGGAGCCCAATGGTCGGCTTCGAAAGGAGGGGACACGTGGCGTCATCCTAACGACTTGACTATGTGACCTGCGTGTCCAATCGTTGACCTACATGTTCGGTCGTTATGACCTGCGAGTCCGGTCAATGCGTGTTTCAGCCCAGTGCTTGTGAACTTAGATAAAGGGGTGCAGTTATGGCTAGACCGATAGTTTTAATTCCGCATTTATTTCGGTTAGCCGGCGCGATTATTTTTTAGAAAGGACTATTCACCCCCCTCTAGTCTGCCATCTCGACCCTACAGCCTTGGTGTAGTAGCAAAGGATTAGAAGAGGGGAACCCTTCTTGCTTGGATGTGCGTGACAGCAAAATTGGGTGGAGTCAAGTGGCACATTGTTGTTTATGATGGTCATGTGGGGCCTGCCTACTCCTCTCTCTCTTTCTATGTATATATCATTTTTTCACTTCTCTTTTTTAGCTCTTTTTTCCTTTTTTTAGCTTTCCTTCTCTTTTTTTATCATAGTACTCTTCTTTTTTCAGCAAGGCAGAGCTAACATCATTTTTTTCTTTTGAACCAAGATGGCCTTTTGGTGAGACTCTCACCATTCTCCCCCACACTTGGACTTTTGTGAAAGTCAAGTATGTAGTGTTGGGGGTCTCCTTTTGAGTGTGTCGCATCACCAAAGGTTATCAAGGTATGTAGTCAATGCAGCTCCCATAATTTTGAGCATCGTATGTCCCCTGTTCTTCTTGATCTTAACATGTCATGGTTAGCAAACAAGAATACCCGAAGATGCATACTAACATGAAAACTTGTTCTTGCTTTTATTGATAAGAAAAAGTTGTGTTTTTATGATAATCAGGGGCATCTCCCAGCAGTGCTTAGTTTATGGTCATAAGCTTGACCGCCAAAGCCAGGACGGAGCTTATAGCCAGAAGCTGTGATTGGCTTCGATGGTGGTGGCTCTAAGAACTCGTCCTAAGGAGCAGAAAGATATATATATTTTTTAATGGAAGGGCTTCATGGTAAAAAAGAATAGAAGGAATAACATTTTTTTCTTTTTGAAAAGAAAGATAAAACACAAGGATACTCGGGTGAACTAGGTTTGGAGATAACTACGACAACCGTTCCCCGACAACGGCGCCAGAAATGCTTGTTGGTATTTCTTAACGCATACAGAAATAATCCGCAAGTGCACTAAATTACCGTTGTAGCATTTCACCCAAAAGTATTCAGGGTATCATATTTCCACGAGGAACGGAGGTGTAAGAGTCTCTTAAGCTAGTTCACCTAATGATAACAAGAGGATAGCCCAGGTAGTGAGGTTTTCTAGGATAGAGATCCTAAGCTAAGATAGCTTTGCCACTATAGACTTGCTTCGGGCACCGGATAACACTTGGTCTGCCAAGCGTTGCCGGCTACGGCTCTACGCCATACCCGGACATAGAGGATTTCGATGGACGGATAGGGCTGTCACCACCTGCTGCCTACCCCTCAACCGTGGAGTATGAGGCAAACGAAGGTAGCCTCTAGCCTAGACACCACGTCTACACTATCGACTACTACTCTAGCATCGATCAGGGTTATCCGTCTTTATCAGGGCCCTTTACTAGAGTATTTGTCACAAGGACGAACGACAAACCCGCAAGTGAATAATGAACAAGACTAACTTAAAGTAGAACTCACCACCAAAGATAAACACGAACCTTATACTCTAAGTAGTATTCGGATCATAGAGGTACAAATAGAGAGAAGCCGACGATTCCTGGCATTTCTTCCGCTAAGTGTACAAGGGGCCCGAAGTACACAAGTGGATGTAGCTGACAACTCTGGTACTTCTCCACTCTTATTCACTCCCTACTCTAAAACTAGCTAGAGAGCTAAGATATGAATGGAGCTCTTCTCTTCTTATCACATTGTGTCTCTCTTGTGTTGTGTGTTGTGAGAGAGGGGGTTGCCCCTCTATTTATACAAGCCATGAGGCGGTGCTGGAGGCTATTCTTGGCGTGAAACTCAGTCTCCACTGCCTCTGCATGCCTCCATGCCACCGCCATTCAAAGGGCGGCAGAGAGGAGCTGGCTAGGGGTCGGGCCACCGCCTTCATGTGTTGTGCTGTGGACTGGTCTAGGCCGCTCCTTGGTTGGTATTTCGCCCGGATAACTTAAGTTGCTAGGCGTTTCTAGTTATTCCTTTGCGCAAATCAGCGTTGGAAAGCGTCTTTTGGTGTATTCTCCCATGTATTTGTACTTGTGTCCTGAAAATGATCAACTCACCAAAACTTATGGAATATGTTAGTGTAAGACCCTATTTACTAAGTTTAGGGTTTATTTATATGGATTTTATATAAATGTTGGCGGTTAAAAATATGAGTTAAGGACCGTCAACAATGACTATAGTGACAAAAACTTGAGGACTCGTATAAGAAATAGAATGTCACAAGACGTAGAGGTAATATTAATATATATATGGTAATTGTAGCTAGTAAAGATGAGTTAGTGCTGGTAATAGGACAGGATCGGGGAGTGAGGAAGAAATTGTAATACTAATCGAATGCATGGTTTGATTTACCCTCCCACATTACGTACTCTCAACAACTGTGGGTAACCAATGATCCGGCCCACTCTGATAGCTCCAAGACTAACTACTGAGAAGGTTAAATTGATTAGTGAATCAATAATAGACAGGGAGACGACGAAAACAAATAAGCAAAAGCTGTCATTTCTAGTTCGGTCTTTTCTCCTAAGCTTTGGAAAACCAGAAATGCACTCCACCAGCTGAAAGCCATGCCTTGCTATATATAGGCTAGTTGCTGTAGACTTGTAGTGAAATGAAAGATTTTTTTTCTCCAATACGCAAAAGATTTGCGTAACATTGTATTAAGGAGAAGAGTTTAAAGAAAAAATATACAACGCGCTTCTATCGAGCGCCGAAGGAGGTCGACCTAACATAGCCGAAGCTGGACCATCCTAGCAAAAGACCTCATGTTTCGATATTATATAAAAGGAAACAACCAATATCGACGCAGCTTTGTGGCCTAGGTGGCCTTGCGTCTTCGCGGCTGCCTGGACGGTGCCTTTCCAACGGCCGGGAAGAGCTCGTCCAGCGCCTCGGCTTCGGACGCAGTCAGGTTGCCGTCGAAGAGCCTGTCAAAGGCCTCCAACTCCGAAGCGGATGGTGCAGATGGATCCCTGGTGTAGCCCATACGCTGCATGATTGGCACCTCACCTCGCTTAGAAGCTGACACTCGGGAGAGACTCTGAGCCGCCAACCGCCTGCTCTGCCACGGCAGTACCGGCTTAGTAGGAGGCTGTTTGGGAGGCTCGCGAATTAGCGGAGAGTCCCTCTTATGCGTGACATTGTTGATGAAGCTGTCGAGGTATCGTTTGGCGGAGTCGTCGTTGTCCACAGCCTGGTGGGTAACCCCTGGTGGTGAACTGGAAGGGCCATCCACCGTGAGGTCGACCGCGTGTGTCTTCGGCGAATCCACTGCCCACTGAATGAGGCGTGGGGGTGGTGTCCACAGCACACAGGAGGCTACCGCATCCTCTAGCTGGGGGGGCGCCATCGTCGGTGCCTCAACCGAAAGCTGGGGGGTCGCTGAAGTTGATGGGAGGTGCTTAAGGGAAGGCCACACGATGATCTGACTATCGATGAGCGAGGCTGTGAACTCCTCAACCATCGTGTCCTTCGAGATGTCGCGATCCTGTGTGGCGCTCGGGTACAACGTGAGCGTCAACGGGTCGGGTTCAACCATGCCTGTCGCGTTGGTCAGCCCACCGTGCCTTGCCTCAGTTCCAGCAGCGACCGAGGTGAAGTCCGATGACGTTTGGGCGGCCCCTGTCGACCGCCCGTGACTGTTGGTGGCGACACTCGTTGCCATAGTGGTGTCGTCCCCACCGTTATCCGCTCTCCGATGCCTCTGTCGTCTATGCCCACCGCTGTCGTGCGTGGTCGCACCTGGCACAGCCGCTGCTGCACCCCACACAGCCCCAGCCGCGCTCGATGTGTCGCCCTGAGTACACGGTCGGTTGCCCAAGATACGCTCCCGAACAGGGCATCGTTGCCGGCCTTCTGGGGCACCAACTGTGCCAGAGCCGGAAGGAGGCTGTGGGGGTATGGCCCCCGGTATTCACAAGACAAGACATGGGCCGCACCCTCAGAGGTGGCCTAGCCCACAAGATCAAAGCGTGCACGGCACTGATCGACGTGCACCGCAAGATATTGTATAGTACCAAATAGGATACTTTCCTTATAACCCTACCCCTCCAGAGTATATAAGGAGAGGAAGGTGTCCCCTAGTCGACATCTCCATCAGATCTCATTCAATACAATACACCAAAGACACAGGACATAGGGTATTACGTCGATCAGACGGCCCGAACCTATCTAAATCGTTGTCTCTGTGCCTTGTGTCACTATCCGGTTCCTGATTACGCGCACCTCCACCGACAAATCTACCATCACGGGATACCCCTCGGTGGACTGTCGATTATCTTTCGTTGACAGAGGCACCTCCGCCCCTGCTTACAGTCCCGTGCGAGGTGTCAAAACCCCTTGCGTTGGAGGCAGCGTGGAGGCAGCTTGTAGGTTGCCACCCTGTGCGTGGTGGAGAGACAGTTGAAGCACTTCCCGCGTAGATCCGCTGGATAGCGGATAGCGGGGCGCTGGTTCGTCGATGCAGTGCGGGCGGGGCGTGCCCCTCCGGCACCGCTTAACGACCCCTGCTACAAGACCTCACGCTAGCCGTCGGCGTCCGGAGCAGAGATGCTCTGGCGGGCGGAACCCTCTCCGTGATGTTTGAGTCACTGTTGGGCGGGGACACGGCCATCCACAGGCCGAGCAGACAGGTTGTGCACCAGCTGGGGGCACGGCCGTGGCCGGCGAGTCCTGCGGTTGCACCGCCTGTGCACAACGCCAACACCAGCAGCATTGTTGTGCCCACCTCCTGTGACGTTGGTTGGTCGGGCCCTCTCATCCAGGGGGCGCTTGCCCCGCTCAGCAGCAGCGTTGCCGAGAGTGAGTCGCGTCTTGGCACACTCTAGCAAAGGCGACGTCTAGAAATGCGACCCCTGGCGGACTACGTCGAGGTAGGAGGTTGGGGAGGTGACCGGCGACCTCTCTGCGTCAGAGTCGTCAAGGTCCTCATCCGCCCAATGACGCCTTGGAACGCCCCATCGATCCATCCCCAGGGTGGAAGGGGAAGGTGAGGGGGGACAGAGAGGATGATGGGCTGGGCGCGGAGGGGTGCACGAGGAAGATGTCGAGCCCCGATGCCGGATCAGGCCGCTGTGGCGAACTGGGCGCCGAGGCGTCCTCATCATCCGAGATGTCCTCGACGAGAACCAGCGACTCGTCGTCCACCAACCGCGATTCGGGTTGGGCGACGGCTGCACCTGGCGGCGGGGGGCCGCGCCAGAGACGGCTCCCCCGCGGTGCTGCGAGGAGCTCGTGTCGACGGTGACCACCCCGAGCGGTGGAGGGGGCATGGGTGGCGCCGTCAGCACTGTAGAGGAAGGAGTGGGCTCCACAGCTGATGTTGGCAGTGGCGCGGCCTCCCCGCGAACAGCCGAGGTGCCCGCACCCGGCCTAGCGGCCTCAGCGCGTTTGATGGCCGCGGCGGTGATGGCCACGGCAGCAGCAGCCTCCAACGGCATCGAAGGGGGCGGAGTGGGTGGGGTGACGCCGAATAGGGGGCCCCTAGCGAGGCTGCGCGGAGCCCGCGGGCTCGGCACCGGTGGGGGAACCCATTTGGGCCAGCACGGCGTCCGGTGCAGGTGGTGGATCCTCCGCGCACAGCCTTGGGGCGGCCGCGGCTGGCTCGAGCAGTGGATGGGGCGGTGGGGCGCCGGTGGATGAGGTTCCCACGGTGGCGTCGACCGCCCCATGTGGCCGCAGGACGCCGGAGGAGCAGCCCGACGCGGATGGCGGCGGCGGCCGCCCGGCACACTCGAGCGCACCTGTGCGTGGGCGAGGAGACGGGGTGGCGCAGCCGTGGAGGCAAGCTCCGGCTCAGCTAGCGTCGAGGAGGGGGCGGTCGTCATGGCCGGCGCCCGCCTGAGCGACGAGGGCGCGGCTGGCCCGCCATAGCCGGCTGCCGCACGCGGAGGGTGAAGGACTGGTGTGGACAAAGATAGGGGGCTGGTGGGGGAGGGGATGGGGGCCACCGCCGCCGGCGGCGGGGGCGGGACCAGGGTGAAACCCTAACGGGCCACGCGGGTGAAGCACGGCGTTGGCACCCTCGTGAAATGAAAGATGATGAACACCGCCCTTTTCTACTTTAGTAAGGTAAAGGTGACTTACTACCATCAACCACTGCAACGAAGTGCGTATGTATACCTACAGCTAGCCTGCTGGGTGCTCGTTACCTTGCTCATAGCTCAATGATTCCAGCGTCAGGATCAAGTAGGCAAGTCGTGCACTGTTTCTTCCACTGCTGTCCTCGCCTCTTCTTCTTCCTCCCCCGGCTTCTCCGCTGTTCTCCTACTCTGCCGCATCTCACAAATATCAATGGGGATGCGTTCCACCACTGCCCTTGTCCTTGTGTTACTCATCCAGCTTGGTCTTGGTGAGGCTGCTACAGTCTCGAATGGAACAACTGACGGCAAGGAGCGCTGGGGATACGTAGAAATTCATCCGAGTAACCTTTCTGAAATCTACATACCACCTTTTGATTTGCTTCCGTTTGTTTATCCTTCTGTGCTAATAACTCTCCCTTCTATAAATGATTTTTGTTTCGCTGTTTCTCAGAGGCGAACCTCTTCTGGTGGTTCTACCGGAGCTCGCAGCGGGTGTCGATGCCAGAACAACCATGGCCAACCATCCTGTGGCTGCAAGGTGGCCCGGTTCGTACAGTCTTCCTCTTCCACCTCTCCTCTGTCATCACGCACAAATATGTAATATTTGTTGAGTTGAATGAACCATTCCTTTCATCGTCGTCCTCTTCTGGATCAGGGACAGTCGGGCATCGGGAACGGAAACTTCCAAGAGATCGGAGCTCTTGATGTAGACCTCAAGCCACGCAACTCGACGTGGCTGCAGAAAGCTGACCTCATATTTGTGGTCCGACTAGGAGATCTCTCTGTATCTGTTTTCACGATTCTGAATCTACTCTCCGCGCTGATGCTGATGCTGATGTTGCTGATGCTGATGCTGATGATACTGATGCTGATCTACTCCGTGATGAAAATTGTGAATGGCGGCAGGACAACCCGGTGGGTGTTGGCTACAGCTACGTAGAGGACGAGAGCGCGCTAGTGAAGACCGACTTGGAGGGCCGTGGACTTGACCGAGCTTCTCAAGGCGCTGGTCAAGGAGCTACCGACCTTGCAGAGCAGCCCTCTGTTCCTCGTCGGCGAATCCTACGGCGGCAAGCTCGCCGCCATGACCGGTGTCTCCGTGGCAAGAGCCATCCGTGCTGGCACCCTCAAGATCACGCTTGGAGGTTGGTAAACTCTAATTTTAGTACTCAACCTGCAGGTAATAAGAAGCATCCATGCGACTTAATTGGTCTGTGTTGGCCATTTTTTTTTCCCACATGTGTGGTGCTCGGTGATAGCTGGATCTCGCCGGACGATCACGCGGTGAGGATATTAGTACTTGACATCTTTCGATCCATCTGCATCATCACATCAAGTTCAATAATACTAGCTCATGAATAGCCACTGAATTGTTTGCTCAATGCATGCAGCTATCCTACCCCTGGCTGCTGAAGGACGTTTCGAGGCTGGATGACAACGCCGTCGGCAAGGCCATCATGTAAGCTGCTACGCTATGGTTGGCAGCTTTTTATCCACCATCTATATATTGTTGAACTTTGCTTCTCGGTGAACTGAAACTGGCCGGGATTATGTCAGGATGGCGGTGACGGTGAAGCAGCAAATGGTGTCCGGGCAGTTTGCAGCCGCCTATAAGACGTGGGTCGATCTGCTCGATTTGATCGACGCCAAGAGCGGCAACATCGTAAGTGTAACTCTCCACAACACTTTGCTACTAAAGGGGCAGGCACACAGAAATGATGATTAATTTACCTTAATGAGTCTGTGCAGAATATGGAGAACTTCATGGTTGACAACACGGTTAGCTCTGCAGTCTTATCATACTTAGTGACAAGACCATCGTCGTCATCACTGGGCAGCAGCCGAGTGGCTATGGATGGCACCAATACGATCAGTGGCATCTTGAACGGGGTCATCAAACAAAAACTCAAGATCATCCCCAAGAACATCACGTGAGAGGCTCCTGTTAATACATTTAGGATCTCTAGCAGTAGATCTAGGAGGGATACACATGGATTCAGAATAACACATGCACATGTAAACCTAGAACACTACACCGAAAAGGGAGACAGAGAGACAGAGGGGTGTGAGGAGAGTGAGGAGTTCACAGACCAGTGGATCCCGTAGAGTTGGAGCTCGATCCGGCCATCGCTGGTTCGTTGATGAAGGCAGCACACGGGCAGCGACGGTCGGTGAAGAGAGGCGACGCAGTGGAGACGGTGATGCAGTGCAGTGGCGACGGGGATGACGGTGGCGGCGAAGGCGCTTCCCGTCACTGGCTGCGCCCCACACTAGATCGGGTTTAGGGTTTGTCGGTGGGAGTACGGCTCACGGTGAACCTCGTACAGAGAGCCGCCGGCTCCCACCTCTATTTAATGCGCAGTGTGACGGGGGCCCGCCAGCCATACATGGACTGGGCGCCCCCGATCAGGGCGCGAGGTCGTGGTCGTTGGGCCACTGTGGTTGGGAGATCAAACCAATATTCTCCCCTTTGATCTCAACTCATACTTTAACTTTAAACTTTGACTTTAATCCCTTTCACTTTTATTTGTTCCATCACAGATTAGTGCATAGAGCATGCTTCATCGTCACGGTCAATCACCGATAGATTTAACAGCTACAATACATGTCTCTGTTCTGAAACAGATTCTTTAACTATGGGCCCTTTATTGTCCGAAAATCATAGGCTATACCATAAACCCATATCGACTGTGTGTTCTCTAAACACACTGGGTGGTAAGCTTTTTGTACGCGGATCCACAAGCACTTGCTTGTTACTTTTATGTTCAATACTTTTAGTATGATTCCGGACTTTCTCCTTCACAACGTATAACTTTAACGTCAATGTGTTTGGCAGCACACTTGACCCGTTGTTATAGGAGTGAACTACTTAAATGATTATTACTGTTGTATACCATTATCAATTCCGGGTGTAAGTTCTTTTAATCATTTCGCCTGTCCTTTAAGCCTCATATCAAGCTATACTGTGGGTATGCATCTTTGATGACACCACAACTGTTTCTTTGGAGCTTTTGCACAATAAAACTCCAACTGTGAGTGTTAGCTACTATGTGGGTTTCACTAAACATCTCGCCAAAATTTAACATTTGTACCCACAACTATTTGAGAGTGCTTATTCTTTCTTACTCATCATGAGGCCTATAAATCTTTGCACAATTGCAAAACATTCTCAACTCCATTTCAGTGATCTATATCTAGACTGGACTTCTGCCAAAACATCCCGGATACATGAACTATGTCAGGGTAAGTTCTTACTTATAAGCACTCATTAAGCTTCCAATAGCTGAAGCATATAGGACGTCCTTTCGATCTCACATTGGTTCTTGGAACACTGAAAGTTCCGAAAACTATTACCCTTGACTATAGGAACAGACGCAGGTTTTTTTTATATATATACTTTATTTCTTTAGAATCTTCTCTAAGTATACACTTGAGATAGTTCTAATACCCATTTTTCTTTTGTCTCGGTAAGTTCCAATTCATAGAACGAACGACGCTTTACCAAGATCATTCTCATTGAAACTTGAGGACAAGAACTGTTTCTTCTCCAACAGTAGATTAACACCACTATTAGCGAGTAAGGTGCTACCCACATGCAGGATTAGGAAAATAAATTTTCCATGTTTAAACTTTGCATAAATACAGTTGTCCTCTACATTCTCTTTAAAACCCAAACTTTCTTATTGTACTGTCAAACTTCAAGTACCAATGTCTTGAAGCCTGCTTTAATCCATAAATGGATTTCTTCAGGCAATATTTCTTACATTCTTTTCCTTCCATGATAAAACCTTTTGAGTTATGCCATGTAAACTTTTCTATACAAATCCCCGTTGAGGAATGTGTCTTTACATCCTTTTGATGTAATTGTAAATCGTCATGTGCCACTAACACCATTATGATTCTAAAAGAATCATTGCATGCTCATTATAATCTATTCCTTCTCTTTGTGTAAATCATTTCACCACAAGTGGCGCTTTGTAGCTTTCAATATTCCCTTTTGATATCTTTCTATATTCCCTTTGGAGTCATCTTTGTCTTGTAGACCCATTACAGTCTACTGTTTTGGCTCCATTGAGAATTTCTTCTAAGTCCCAAACATCGTTGGTATTTATCGATTTCATTTCATCTTCCTTTGCTTCTTGCCATTTAGACGAGTGAACGCCTCTCATGGCTTTTCAAATGAGGTGGAATTATCCTCCATTTGAATTTCTTTCTTATTCTTTGAGACCTTCTGGGCCTCGTGGCACTTCTTTCATATGGGGCTATTGTTGCTCTTTATTGTCAAAAGGCAAATGTTCTATAGCTTCCTGTATCACAAGATCCTTGTTTACTTATTCATCTTCTTTAAGAGTTAACATCAGGTGTTGTATATGTCATACAACATTAACATGTATTAAGTAATTTGTTGCTCTAAACACTGTAGTGGATATGTAATCCCACTTTTATTCAAGCTTTAGGTATCTACATACCATGCTCCTCCAGATTACTCCATCTTCTGTAAAGATGGTGTATCTTCAAATTTCTTATTTTGGGTTTAATCTGCTAAAAACTCATATGGCGTCATCCAGTATAAATACTAGCTGACTATGCTATCTTCCTATCGGAACTGTAAAAGGTCCAGGAATTTAGCTATTTTTTTACTTTAGGGAAAACTCATATGGCATCATCCAGTATAAATACTAGCTGACTATGCTATCTTCCTATCAGAACTGTAAAAGGTCCAGGAATTTAGCTATTTTTTTACTTTAGGGGTATCATTATTATGACCGTCTTACTCCCTCAGCGATCATATTCATCTTTTATAGATCACTTTTACCTTCAATGCATAGTATGCATTGCATTATCTGAAGTATGGGGAAGTATCTTTCTTAATTGTCTTTCTTAATTAATCTTACATTTCTCCCCCTCGAAATGTGGTATGAACTTTTCTACCACAATTTCAAAAAACATTCAGAACTCTTGTTAATGAGGAAACTTTGATTACTTACTTCATCCACATGATTACATCATGTAAACAAAATTCGTATAGGAGTACATTTTCCTCATTACATTTCAAAACTCAACTTAGTCTATTATTATCAATACTTCTGCAAGTCATGCTTGCATATCATTCTTATCTTTTAGTTCACATGCAACTTTCTTTTGTTCTTAAACTCATTGAGTACTTAATGACCATGACACAATCAGAGTGTACGGTCAATTCTAGGATAGCATAAGAGCTACCCCAAACTTCTTTCCAAGTGCGAAATACACTAAGAGCACATGAGTCATCATATCCTTCTCCCGCCATGCGGGATAAGTACTATGCCAAACTCTCCCACCATGTAGGATTGGTTAACATATGTACTATGCCAACTTTACCCCGCCATGCGGGTATTTTCTCAAACTTTTCCCGCCATGCGGGTACTATCACAAACTTTTCCTGCCATACGAGATAATTCCCTTGAACGAACATAATTGCCAGGATTGACTCGTGTTCAATCATCAAATTCAGAAATAAATCCGAATACTCTTTAATACACATGCTTAATCTGACATTGGTCAAATTAAACATGCATGTGACTTTTACTACTCTCATAAGTGAAACTAAAAATAAATTCTTCTTCACAGAGAGTACATAAAAGACATTTCTCAATGAAGACTCATTGATCTATCTCTTTTCTTGGATCAATATCCTAGAATGTTTTTCTTCTGAAGCCATTCCTTAAAGAGAACACAGTCCCTTAAGTAATGGTATTCTTTCACATATAACTTGCCCTTAGACATTTCATCATCTGAGTCACAAGTACCCAGCTCATTTCTCTTACTGCCTTCAAGAATGAAAGTATGGAAGTCTTTTTGTCTGAAAAAATATTCAACAATAATGCTCATTAAACTTTGAAATCTTTATGTTATATTCTATATCACTGTTGGGCAGAAATGGAATAAAACATCATTCTTCTACATTAATTCCACATCACCGTTGGGCAGAAATGGAATTAACGTATAGAAATTCAATAATCTTGAAAACATAGAACTGCTCCTCAAAATTAAATTCTCCCGTTGGTTCGAATTTAATTAGAAGACGATCAACTTCATTGCAGCGGAAACATGAAAATACATTTCTCTAGTTTAAGAGCATTCCTTGATCTTTATTTATTCTTTGAAAAATTGGTCACTTTGATGTAAAATTCATCAGAGATTTAAACTTTAAACATAGAACTCATAGAATTATAATATTGTTATCATCAACGTTGGTCAGAAAATAACAATACCATAATTTAACTTTAACTATCAACCGATTATTCCTCCAATTAAAATTTTTTCGTTGGTTCTAATTTTAACTGGAGGATTAACTTTTCATCATTTACTGAATAACTACAACTGCTCTTCAAATTAAATTCTCCCGTTGGTTCGAATTTAATAATAAAAGCAACAATCTTTAAGTACGCAGCGGAAACTTTAATAAATCTTTTAATTCTATTTTCCAGAAACTGTTACAACACTTTACTATTCTTTGAACAAAATTGACATTGATCAAAATTGTACAGATTTCAACATCAAAATTCAATTCGAATTGTTCAAATACATCAAAACTGTTTCTGGCAAATTAAAAGACAAAAAACTGTGTCACTATGTCTATGGTCATTTCGGCCCAGTAGCTCGCGCCCTGGCCCACGTGCGCAACGCGCGTCCACTCAGCCTAGCGGCCGAACCGGCCTGGCCCAGCTGGCGCTGCCACCCTCCCCCACGCCTAGGCCGCAACGTGGGCCTAGGCCGGGAATCCGGCCGAGCATCATCGTCCGCCAGGGCCAAAAGAGGCCCGAGCCGTGGCGCGGTGAATCTCGATCGTCCAACGCGATCGGACGGTCGGCCTTCATTTTCGCTGGATCAAAACCAGCAGCCGCCGTCACTCCCTGAACCCTAATCCTCATTCTCTTTTCTCCCTCCCACCTTTCTCGCTCAGCTCAGCACGCAGCGACGGCGGTGGCCGCGGCCGCGGCCGCGGTGGCCATCGACCAACGACGACGAGGGGTGGGTCTGCCAGAGTTCACGCCCGCGGCTCCCCTGGCCTCTCTCTTTCTTTTTCTCCTCTTCCTACTCTCACGCGCTGCGGCGGACGAGCGGCGGCCACCTACGGTGACCGAAGGAGGAAGACGAGATGGCGCCGCCGTGGAGCTCCTCGCCAGCGTGTGTGCTTGCCCAGTTGCGGAGCACGCCGCCGTCGAGTAGTCTATCGACGGTGCCCTGTTGTTCGCGCGCGCCAGTCTACCCAGCCCGGCGGCAGTGACAGGACGGCCAGGCTCCAGGTAGGTAGCCTCATAACCGTCCTCTTTCTCTTGTAGGGTTAGGGTTCGAGTTCCGTCCCGATCCGATCTGGATCGGGCATTTTGTTTGTTTTTCATTCCCAATCTAGATCACTAGACAGGCGCTCTGATATCATTGTTAATACATTTAGGATCTCTAGCAGTAGATCTAGGAGGGATACACATGGATTCAGAATAACACATGCATATGTAAACCTAGAACACTACACCGAAAAGGGAGACAGAGAGACAGAGGGGTGTGAGGAGAGTGAGGAGTTCACAGACCAGTGGATCCCGTGGAGTTGGAGCTCGATCCGGCCATCGCTGGTTCGTTGATGGAGGCATCACACGGGCAGCGACGGTCGGTGAAGAGAGGCGACGCAGTGGAGACGGTGATGCAGTGCAGTGGCGACGGGGATGATGGTGGTGGCGGAGGCGCTTCCCGTCACTGGCTGCGCCCCTCACTAGATCGGGTTTAGGGTTTGTCGGTGGGAGTACGGCTCACGGTGAACCTCGTACAGAGAGCCGCCGACCCCCACCTCTATTTAATGCGCAGTGTGACGGGGGCCCGCCAGCCATAGATGGACTGGGCGCCCCCGATCAGGGCGCGAGGTCAAGGCCCAAGTGACCGTTGGGCCACTGTGGTTGGGAGATCAAACCAACAGCTCCATCTTCGTTCTTACATGCCACAATCTCAAAACTTGAAGACATTACTACGCGCATGCATTGATTAGTAGCTATGTTTCATTGTTTCCTGTCCATGTCGTCCTCTGATTGATCTACTTACTGTGGGCAGGTGGCAAGATGTGTCTCTGCAGGTCTTTGACGCTTTGACCAATGACTTCATGAAGCCAGCGATCAACGAGGCAAGCGAACATATTATTGGCCCTAGCTAGTTGATTTGGTGGTGTTTTGAAATTGTCTTTTATGTTGATTGACTCAATCCTGCTGCAGGTTGATGAGCTGCTGTCATATGGTGTGAACGTGACAGTGTACCAGGGCCAGGTTAGGAGCAAAGAAACTAGCTGATTTTCACTTGGATTATTTATTTTGTTATAAGAATGCGAATGCTAAAATGCCATGTATTCAAACCATATATATTGCGTATATTGCCATATTGGCATTTCTGACTACTGCTCATCATGTTTTGTCTTCTGAAGCTTGACGTGATCTGCTCAACGCTGGGCACAGAAGCATGGGTGAAGAGGCTCAAGTAAGGCTTCATCTGCCCATTTATAAGCTAGTTCTTGATTGCATGGTTCAGACTAGCTAGTAATATAATTTTGTCATTTGACCTGCATCTAATTCAGGTGGGAGGGTCTGCATAACTTCTTCAGCCTGCCAAGGAAGCCTCTGCATTACTGCCACCCTTACTATCTCACCAATGGCTTCGTCCAATCATACAAGAATCTGCACTTCTATTGGATCCTGGGAGCTGGACACACGGTAAGTCCCCTACTTATCCACATGACAAAATTGAAGTGATATCGTCTGAAACCAAAGCTCAAGCACTGCTCGTGTCATTTGCGCTCTGCAGGTTCCTGTGGACAAGCCTTGCACTGCGCTGTACATGATCGGCAGCATAGTGCAGTCTCCAGCAAGTTAGGATGGTTAGGCAGATTGGAATGAACTCATAGTGCTGCACCAACAAGCTTGTATTACACTAGCTAGTATCACCTAATTATAATAACGGATTCATCGACTAGTAATGTTTGGTGGTTGTTTCAATTGAAACCCTGATACTGGTGTGGTATGTATTTGCATGTTTGGCTAGTAATTTGTTGGGATTTGGAAGTTTGTTCGGTCTCTCGGTCCTCGCTCCCAAGCAGAGGGACTACAACTGAATAATTTTTACAAAGTTTAAATGAGACGGGAACGAAGTGACGTGAAAGTACTATTACTTTTTTTTCTGTTTACTGGACCAGCCTCAATGGTAAGTTTCATCTCATTGATGCTAAGGTTTACATAGATGAATGAAACAACCTAGCTCCCTCAGTGGATAGTTTTATCTCACAATTTCATGGATTAGATATAACTTTGGAAAAAGTCTACTTAACCCCCCACCTTTCATACAAGGTCTACTTCACCCTCCAATTATGAAACCGTCTGTTTTACCCCCTGAACTTTCCAAAACCGTCTATTTTACCTCCGGGCTGTTTTTGACAGCGGGTTGCTACAGTAACAGCGGTTTGCTACAGCGACTGTTGTTTTGCTACAGTGCGGGTGGTTTTGAATTTTTATTTATTTTTGGTGAATTATAGAAAAATCATAAAATAAAAAATCTAATTTTATTGGACTCCACATGAGTAGATCTACATAGTGAATATATAATACGGTATGCTTTAGTACAAATTTTTTTTTAGCTTTAGATTAATTAGAAAATCCAATTTTTTCTGTAATTAATTAGAATTTATCTATAACTAAGTTATACATAGTCCAATGAGTACGAAATTTTTACTATAGTTCAAGCATACAATAATTAGTGTACCATAAAAATTTCACCACAATTGGACCATAGAAGCTGCATCTATGAATTATTCCAATTAATTACAGACAAAATTAGATTTCCCAATTAATCTAATGCTACAGTAAAAATTTTGTATTAAAGCATACCGTATTATATATTCACTATGTGGAGTCCAACAAAATTAGATTTTTTATTTTATGATTTTTCTATGATTTACTATGATTTTTCAAAGATTCGCCGAAAATAAAAAAAAAATTCAAACCCACCATAGTGTAGCAAACCCACCGTTATTGTAGCAAAACCGTTGTCAAAAACCGCCCGGGGGGTAAAATAGACGGTTTCATAGTTGGGGGTGAAGTAGACAATGTATGAAAGATGGGGGTTAAGTAGACTTTTCTATATAACTTTATATTATTGTACAGTGCTGTGATCAGATGTTCCATGTGATTATGTGGCCATCGTAACACATGATTGCACAAAAGCTTGAAAAGCTTGCGCCCCGGCACATGTTCTCGAAAAAATGACTGCACAAAGCTATCATCCTGCGGTAATTTACACACAAGAAGAAGCAGATACGATGCCATGCTACTAATTGCCAAAGCAACTAATCAATCAATCGGCTGCACACGAGTATTTTGTTAATAGAATGACAAGCATCAGTTAACTGAAGATAACTAATGACAAGCATCAGGTAGCCGAGAGGATCAAGTCCTTTGCCATCAACTTGCCCTCAGCTGGATCAAGAAACTGCCGCAGCCTGTATCAAGAAATTACATGCGCGCAAGCCGGTTTCACTCACATACAGCAAATTGCTAGTAGAGAATAGGCATCATTTAAAAGCGAATGTGCACAATGATCTAGCCGCTTATGCCCTTTGAAGGACGGTGCAAAGCGACCAAAGGAGGTCAACGGGGGTCTAATCTAAATTTCTTTCGATTTTGGCTACTGTCACTACACAGCCCAATAAAAACTCCAAATGCAGCAAATTGAGTTCACACAAGCCAATTGGTGATTAGATGAACCCTAGGAGACCCATAGAACGTAGCAAAACTAAGCGTAAACAAGAAGTCCAAAAAAAATAAAAACAACAGCCCACGATAGATGTGTATATCGAACTTATCCGGTATACCCGACGAGTCAGCTAAACACTCCCGTAAATTTATGAGATTTATTTACAACAAAGAACAACATATAAAATATACGTGCCTATTTAGTTATTTAACTGCAGAGTTAAAATCAGAAAGTACAACAAATGAGTCTTGGAACTAGTAGTTGAATTTTATAACGAACAAATAACTTAACTCGCTTAAAATTAGGGGGTGAAAAGATAGTGTATTTCTATAATTCCATCCATCAGCCCTCCGAAATGCGAAAACGGCTTTTGCTCCAAGAAAATAATCCAAATCTCCAGTCCAGCGTCGAGCGAGCCTGAGGCCCGAGTCTCCTCTCCTCAACCCGACGCGGCGCCGCGGCCCCCTGATTTTTAGCCTTTCCTCTCCGTCGGCGACGCATACATCCGGCGAGCGCTCCAATCCGGACGAGGAGATGCCGCGGATCCCTCTGATCAAGTTCCCCAAGCGGAATCTGAAAGCCCCATCCGCGCCAGGTGCTCTCCCTTTTGAGTACCCCAGTATTCTCCTCTTCTATACGGTTTGCTAGTCCAGTTTGTCACAGGATTTCTCTCGGGTGTTTGTACCTTTTCTCGTTTTCTTATTCATTCCTCCGTTGTTACAGCGCCGTCGCAACCCGCAGATCAGCACGCGACCCTCATGTCCCGGTTGGGTAAGCACCAGATCCACTCGAATTTCCTCGTCGAAGCAGTGTTTAGGTGAATTCGGCTCGCCTTTTTTCTTTGAATTGAATAGTGATTTGCGAGTGGGCACACGCCTAGTTACGTCTTCAATTCTGCAGGAATTCGTTGATCCCTTCAATGAATTGCATCTATTTTCTGGCATATGTATGTGGGAAGGAAAGTGGGGATGTGGCCTAGGGTCATGTTTTCTTAATGGTGCAAGCCAAATGGAACCGTACTTATGTTTATTTGTGTTCACTACTAGTAGTAGGAACTGTGCGTAGATTTGGAATTCTGATGTGAGGGTTGGACCAGAGATCAATAAGGGCCTAACTTAGCATAGATGGAACCCGGACTTGCTTGTGGTGATTTGTGTCAGATTCATTCAACTCCATTGTGTTGCAGCTGTAGTTTGCATTCTGTGGGTGCTTTGCTTGTCAAAAGAAAGAGTTGAGCTGTATCATTTGGGTCTACGTCACTGCTGGTTAAAACAAGTGCCTACTTTTTTTGTTTATTGATCCCTATTAAAAATTTTGGGTATAGTTGCGATAGGAGGGTGGTCTTGAGACAAATTCTTAATGTCCTTGACAAATAACAGGTGGTTCTGTATGTCAGATTCATGCAGCTACATTGTGTTGAGAGCAAGTTCTTAGTTGTGTTGGACTGTTGGTTGGTCGTTTGTCATAAGAATTGTGCTGTGTTCAGATGTAGGGCTGCTGGTGGTTAGTTGATCTTTTTAAATATTTGGTTTCTAGAGGACACTGTCTCGGAATGCTCTTAGTACTTAAGTTACCAGCCTTTTGCCCTTGAAAATTAAATTTTTTAAAACCAATTTCGAACTAAATCTGAAAAAAAAACAATCTTCCTCATCAAGCATCCCCTTGGTGCTGAGGTTGCGCTAGGGCATCCAGCCACATTTGTTGCTACTTGGTGTTTGAGTGTTTCTAATTATACCGTAGGATTTGCTTTGCTTGAGATCTCTTGCATAGCCACTTGTTGTCTACTTACCCCTGTTTGCTTACTGTGTACACTTTCATCTGATCTCAACGTAGCACCTTAGGTCCTGTTTGATTTTGCACCCAACCTTGCCACCAAGTAACCAGGCCAAAGTTTAGTTTGCCAGCCAAAATTATGGTCACCAAGTTTGTGGCCCTGATTTTGGTGACCTTGGCCATCAAAATGAACTAAAAGCCAGCCAAAATTTCGCACCAAACCAAACTGTGCCCAAATTTGATCAAAGTTGCGAAATGTGGCCTGTCAAATCTTTTGGCACACTTGAGTAACATATACTGATTGTTGCATGATGCATTTATGCCTCCCCACCCCTGTTTCCCCTTGTGCAAATAGCCCTTCAATAATTTCTTACTATAAATTTCTAGTGTGCTATATTTGGATGTTTTGCGAATTTGAACAACTGTTGCCATGAATGACCTTATTTCTGTTTACATTTGGAATTGTTGGGAGTACTTATATTGCTAGGGGGATGAATACATATGGTGTGCTGAATGCTTAGTTAATCATCTCATAATTCTGAAGGAAAATAGTTCGCATAACAATATGTTTGTTTTAGGGGCTAAAGCAGAGGCACCATCTTCTGGAGGGATTAAAAATTACCGCTTTAGATCAGATGTGCCTTCCCCACCTTCTCATACTGCCGTAGGAGGTCCAGCTTCACTCCTTCCTAAGCGTAAACCCCTGACTGAAGAAGAGATCGAGGCTATTATGGTATGCCTTTTGTTCACAGAAGCTGAATATAAATGCAAATGCTATGTTTGTTCTTAGCATTGTTTTATTGAATTAATTCATTTTGTTGGATTTCAATCCATATAAATTATACATCAAATATGCATATTGTTTATAATGATGTCATTTGGCATGCATGGAACTTAAAGGTTGAAGTACAATCTTAATGATAATAGCAAAATGCATGCTTAATCCAGTTGGAAAAACTTAGTTTGTAGCTTAAAATCTTGTCATTTTGATGTTTAGAGTTGCAGCTCACTGAGTTTCTGTACATATAGCCCTAGAAAAATTCTGTGCATATAGAGCCCAATCATTATGACATCTGACAACCTGTCATGAAACCTTTTTCTCCAATAATCAAAACTGTTTGTTTTTGTGATTCTGGCAATGTAGTCTTTTGGTGTTTATTTGCAACTGTTAGGCATTGGTCACTAGGCCAGTTATTCACAGATACTGGAGTTGGCTGTGGAGTTATTGCGCTATTGTTTCAACTTCATTCCTTTTGACATGTGTACTTGTGAAGATCGCTAACCACTTTGTATATAAAATATAAGGATACTGGCCAGAGAAGTTAACTGCATTTGTCCCCATGTCAAGACCATGGAAATTTTACATTTTCTCAGTGTCTGCAAAATTATTGATATTTATATGAGCTTAATTAGCATTACATGCATAGGTTCATTGCTGCGTTAAGCTTACCTGCTAAGGAATATGTAATCCACCAGATATAATTGCGTAAATATCAAACCATGCTTTCATTGCCACTTCCCCTTAATTCAATCTTTATCTTTGCTTTCCAATGATGGACATGTTTATTGTTTTTACCTTGATAGGCTCCCACGTTTACTACTATTGATTTTACTTTGAGATTTGTGCATATAGAAATGGGATAAATTTCTTATCTGCTATTACAATTTTGCAAAATCCTCTGGCTGTTTTGACAAAGTGGGTGTCTGTTTTCCCAGTCACTCAATGCAAAAATCACTAGTAAATGGCTAGGAACTATTTTGACCTTTAGAAAAGATGTTTTCCCTTCTACATATCTCCTTTGTATTGCATGAACACTCTATTAGCCTGATTTTGGGGTTTTAACAGATCCAATCAGTATTGATAAGTGGTCAAACTAAAATATTTTTTCTCGAAGTAACACATTTTTCTTTTTGTTTAACAATACAGATTCAGATATAGTCCACCATGATTGCATATTGAATTTTAAAAACATTATATTTTTATACATGGCATATAATTACTCTGATTTATTTATTTCACCTCAAGGAACATGTGTGTCAATAATTATAAAAGTTGTCTGACTGGTTATATAACTTTATGGAATCTGTTATGCTCGTTAACATTGAAAATGTTCATCTCCTTGCAGCTGGGGGGCTCCATCTGATATCACCTCATATGAATTGGAAATTCTAGGAACATCAATAAGATCATATACCCGAACTTATTGCCTTTGACCTCTGAAAGAGTGTTATTTAAGCCATGTTGATATGGAATTGGGTTTTTTTATTCTGTTTGGAAGCCAGCTGTTGAGACATTCATTTCCAGGATTCTGCACATGTAACTGACCAAATCGTGAACACATTCAGTTCCTTGCGGAAGAAGTGTTGATCATGGAATGGTTCTGCATATCTGATTATTTTGTCGTGGATGTTTTGAATTCTTGCCCCACCTTAAGATCTTTTTTTTTAGACAAACCCCACCATAAGATCTGATGATCATGCTTTTTGAAGCATGCCTTCCTTGTGCAATGTTGTGAGTACTTGCCCACGAGGCCACAAGATCCGTGTGTTTTTGGATAAGTTGTGCCGTTGGTGACCCCGTGCTGCAGCTTCCGATTCCCGATTCCCTACTGGTGTCAGTAGTTCTCAATTCTGTGCGGGTGTTTCAGCGGTATAAGGTTGCAGAAATCAACCTCTATAGTGTAGTGGTTCGTTTCTGGCACGGGCGCACGGCAAGCGAGCAGTTTAACCCAAAACTCCAAGTAGCCTGAGCATACGGAGAGGGAATTGAGCAGGAGACATGTCTCGGGCATGCTCAACGAGGTGCTTGATTACCTAGTTTCGTACAAGCAGCAAGTGACTCCAGTGTCCAGTCCCCACTGCCCAGAAAATGGTCGTTGAAAATTCTGAAACCATTTCCTTCGCACTTTCTCCTCTTTTTCATTGGCCAGATGATTCAAATCTTTGATGTCCTGATTGTAAATGACTAAAGGACTACCATGTATGGCAATTCTTATAGAACAAGTCATAGCCGCCTGGCTTCTCTGGCCAGCTCGAGCATGGCTTCTATGGTGCAACCTTGTATGTTTGTTTCATTGATCTAGAACAAGTTTGTTTGAGCAGAAATCGTGTTTGTTTGCCTGCACAATTGGATACGGCTACCCTCTACTAGAAATTTGGTAGCCTTACCACAATATCTTCTCCTTTCTCTTCGCATTGTCATTTCATCGAGCACTCCACTAGCGTGAGCACCTCAACCACTAGAAGGCAAGTGGCCGGCGCGCGCGGTGGCAGAGTGCAGCCTGGCTCGGTGCGGCGGTCGACGACGACGACGACATGCTTGCACTCAGCGCGACGGACGTGGCGGCGCCTCGGCTTGACGCTTCCAGGGCGGCCCACGCGCGTGGCCTGGCTCGGCGTGGCGGGCGAGACTAGGACACTAGCACGAGGAGAAGACGAGAGAGAAAAAAAAGGCAAAAGGTGAGAGGTGCGGAGGTGACTGAATCCTCCATCGAGCACTCCAACAAGCCGGGCTCAGAAAAAACGAACCTCCATTTCGTTTCCTAGGAGTCAGGTCTGAGAAGTCATCCTGGCAATCAAACACTGCGGGTTGTAGGCTGCTGTCCTGGCTAGGTCTCTGAGCTAGGCAAACAAACAGGCCCTAAGTGGCCCTTCATGATGTGTCATACTTGATTTCCTGTCCTAGTTAATTCAAGATTTGATTTTCCATCAGTGACATTTGGATGCACTACGTTGCGACTGTTCTGTTGTCCAGGAAACTTAAACTAAGATTAAGATGCAATGCCCATCCCAGCCCCGTTAGCTATACCCATGGCAAATACTGGGTACGACCATGTACGCTCAGAGTTCAGACAAAGAGTTCCTTTACGAGTAACACAAAGAGAGTATATGGGCAGATCTCTTATCACTTTTGGGACAAGTTGAAGATGTGACATGGTGGATGCAATCCATGTAGTGAAGGAGCCTCCATCTTAAATTTTCTTTATCACAAGTCATCATCAAAGTTGTAGCTCAATTGGTTAGGTTAAGGAGAAAATTTTGTATTTGGCCCTAAAAATAATGCTCCTTTCTTATTTGACATCGAAACTGAAAATCTTTCTTATATGTCCTGAACTTGAGTTTTTCTTTCATATTTGACACTTCCGTCAGTTTGGGTTGTTAACGGTGTCAAGTCCTATGTGAAAAGTCCGTTTTACCCCTAGAATTTTTTACTAGTCCAGGCATTCCATGGTTAATATTGCTATCTTTTATGAATGTTTTTATCTTAAACTGCAATGTTTCAGTTTTTGCTTGTGTTAAATAAATAAAGGATCAACCATCATCTTATATAATTACGTATAATTATATTCGGTTTGAAATTAATTATTTAGATACATGAATAACAACAATAAAATAGGTCTCCAACAACATCCAATTTGAAAATGACATGCAGCAGAACAATAGCACATTTATTTTAGAAAACTTACATATTCAAGATAAATGCAATACTTAGCATCCATGATCACAATAATAGTCGAGATACATTCAGGTTCACATGCAGAGAAACATTTTCACAGGATTGCATCCATTACAGACATCTAACACCATACACATTTAGAAAATTTTCTCATACAAGAATCACAAACTCAGCCTTCTTTTGCTTCTTGTGCTCAGTGCTGGACTACTAGGCTGAAGTCTTTTGCTCCTCGTGCCCATTGCAGGGCTATCAAGCTACAACAAAAGATTCTTTGCAACATTTTTATCTACTTCTTTCTTCCTCCTTTTGCCTTTTAACTTGACAACAACAGCTTGTGGTTTATATTTGGATGAGGGAAGCTCAATTGAAAGTGGTTCAGGTTGATTTGAACCACTTCTGGACCTATACATGTTCATGTGTATGAAAACATTATTTGAGATATATTTGATATACATTTCGGTAATAAAGAACTTATAAATATATTGGATATACATTTCATATAGAAGGGGCTGGCAAAATCAACAAACTAACCATGCAAAATAAATTCAGATTTAGTATAGGCTACCTTTTTGATGCTCCAGAGTTAGAGGAATCCTGCTTTCCCTTTTTCCTACTTGTAATCTCCGAGCTTATATTACAAAAAAGAAGAGAGTTTGGTACTTAGAAGTCACCATTAGCTTTCTATTAGTAAAATATTTATTCAAGTTTTTATTAATTACCTTCCTGTTGGTCTAGAATTAGAGGCAGCACCCTTTCTCTTCTTACTAGCTGTGGGTTCAGGTTCCAAGTTTTGACTACAGTAATATTGAAAGTACTAGGATGAGACACCATGAATTGGAATCTAAATACAGAAAGTGGAAATTGAGCTAACCTTGGTGGAAAAGTCATAGAACGTGTTGGTGCTTCATCCTCCATTGGCACAATGGAACTCTCTGTTGATTTGGTAACCTTCTTCCTCTTTTTCGGTGTTCCTCTACATAAGCAAATAGATAGTAAAGAATATGATCTAATTAAAAAAATATGCATAGAAGATGAAATGTACCTAAGAGTTTTCATTGCTTCAATATCTTCTTTGCTGCCCTTCCTGCAATTGTGCCAGTGATGCCCATATTCCTTACAGATAGGACACTGGTGCTGCCATAGGACACTGGTGCTGCCCTTTTTTACCCTTCTTGTCACTATGGCCTTTGTGTCTCTCGGTTTTATGCCTACCAGCTACAGACATTAGTAGTGGTCCATACATGAAGAAGCCATGGGTAGATTTAGGCCACTGTGTCTTGTCAGGAATAGCAGGGATTAATGCACTATAGGCTCCTCTAAATTTCTCAATGGAGTAGTAGAAGTCAACATATTTATCAATAGGTGCATTAGGTGGTGCTGTAATGAATGCAAGGGCATGTTTGCAAGGAATGCCAGAGACTTGCCATTGTCTGCAAGAACATGTTCGATCAACCAAGTTCACCACAAACCTAAAGCCGCTGCCACCAAATAAGGTAATTTCAGCCACCTCTTATGAGCATTCTGATACATCCAAGTTCAATTCTCTACTCTGTTCATTTAGCTTCTTAATTATGTGGGGAAGAATGAAGCCATCTAATTTCTTTCCAATTTTTCTCCTTTGGTTCCACTTGATCATAATTAATTGTCTGATCTTATCCATCAAATCATCCAAATTCATGGACATGTATTGCTTAATCCAATTGTTGAAGCTCTCCGCCAAGTTGTTGGTCACATAGTCCACTTTGCAAATTGTTTTGAATTGACTTCTAGTCCACAACTTCTTGTGACGTCTTAGGTAATCAGTTGCAGCAGGCTTTGCTTTCTCCATCTCAACCCAATGCTTCTTAAACAAGTATGGGTTCCATGAGTAAGTTGCTGCCCAGAGGTGATCATCAAACACCTTCCCACGGTACCTCTTTTTGAAATTAGTCACCAAGTAAAACATGCACTCTCTATGCTCTACCTGTGGAAATACTTCAGCAACAGCTCCCATGATTGCCTGCCCTGCATCAGTGCTTATTGCCAAACCCGGAGGTGACCCAATAGCCTCTCTAAGCCTACTCATGAACAAGATCCAATTGTCATTAGTTTTGGAATCAAAAACTCCAACACAAACAGGATACAACCAACTATGTCCATCAACTGCACAAGCACATTTAGAGTACGTGTTAAATTCATATAGAGTACCTCTTCGTCCACAACTATCAATAAAAAAGTATTGTATCAAACATTCAAACATCAGCTGTTTGTGGATCAATTTCACTACTATAGCCTATAGGAGAATCAAATTTAGATTTTGGAACACTGAATTGACACAAGGGAAAGGGAGAATCGTTGCCAAAGCCTAAAGACCAATAACGGTTTAGCTTTCACTGGCCTCTGTACGCGGCCCAATAGGCCTAGCTAGAGTCCAATAGTTTTCTGGTCCGTAGAATCTAGTGCGTCCGCCGTCGTCTACCTCCTGACTCCCGAGACACCATCCCTCGCGTAAAAAACAGAAGCCAAACATGGAGAATAGGCAGGCCGTAGACATAGAGATAATAAACTCACCCTGCAGGGAGTTGGTGCTATGTCCTGGATGTGCCGCCTTCCACTGTGGCCGTGACGCCCGTCTCCATGGCCACGAGTGGCGCTTCCGTGGCCGCATCGTCCTCCTCCGAGGCCGCGCCGCGCGGCAACGAGATTGCGCCGCCCGCCACCAACGCCGCACGGGGTGCTTGCTTGGCCGCACGAGGCGTGTGCTTGGCCGCGTCGCCCGCTCCTGTGATCGCGTCGCCCGCCTCTGAGCTCGCGCCGCACGCCTGCTTGGCCGCTCTGCCCCCCACCGTGGCCGCTCCGTCCTCCACCTCCATGGCCACGCGGGAAGGCTGCTTGGCCACGCGCGTCGCCTGCTTGGCCGCGTGGACGTCCGTCGTGGCCGCATCGATCTCCGCCGTGGCAGCGCACGGTGCCTCCGTGGCCGCGACGCCATCAGCCGAAGCCGTGCCACCCTCCCCAGAAGCCGCGCCGCCCTCCACCTCCATGGCTGCGCCGCCCTCGATCTAGGGTTAGGGGAGGGAAACGGCCTGTACGACCGCGACTCGAGACGAGTCGACCAAGTTACGAACTGCCGTGGTGGACTTCATTTTCTTTTCTTTAGTGACAGGGCATTATGGTCTTTTTGCGTTGCCTCAGTTGGACAACTGACGATGTTTCCTCATAGATCTGACGGAGGTGTCAAGTAGCTAACAAAAACTCAAGTTAGGGACATATAAGAAAGATTTTTAGTTTCGGTGTCAAATAAGAAAGAAGCATTATTTTTAGGGCTAAATACAAAATTTTCTCTAGGTTAAGCTAGAATCTCTTCATCCAGGTTCAAGTTCTCAATTTGATGTGTGATTAATGATGTTCTTTTTCTAATAGTAGGCAATGTGCCTCCGATAGCAAGACTACACATAGGAATATGGTGCATATGCGTATGTTCATAGGATAAGTGTTCGTGTGCACATCCGTACTGTGATTCGTATAAAAGATTGTAGGATACTTTTTAAAAATATGAACGTAAAAGAGAATTGTCTGTTATATTGATAAAAATAATTAAGCACAAAACATTACAACTCCTTGTGTGGATAGCCCCTAAACCTTCCCACGTGTAGGTGGGTCTCCAAGATGACCTTTTTAGACTTCACGTCGTCTTCACTGTCGAGTTTTTGACTTAAATGTCTTAGGCATCATTCCCTTCCTTACAAGCCACTACAAAAACGATTGATGTGATAGGGCGCGCTAGGTAGATGTTGAGCGGCTGAGGCGTTGGCGGAGCTGGCCGCGTTCGAGGGCGTAGGCGATGCTGCCACGTCTGTAGAGAGGGAGAGAGAGGAAGAGGAGGCGGGGGCGGGGGCAGGGGTAGTGGACAAGGGCCCGGCCGCTCGCCAAACTACGTCATGTCGGGGGTGGGCAGCCGCGCAAGCGCAACACGGGTTGCGGCGGTGATCTGGACGAAGAGCGAGCGCGAGAAAGAGGGGAACGAGAGAGACCGAGAGATACTGAGGCTTGGAAGCGGCGTTTCGTGGGGGAGAGAGAGGGGGGAACAGACAAGGGAGGGAAAAAATGCACATCCGTGTAGGGGACGATGCGAGGAAAAGAAAAACCTGGACACATGCTAGGGGCGCCTCTAGCGGTTCCTAGCGCGGTGAATTTCGGGACACGTGGCGATGGTGGTTATTGATGCGGCGTGGCTAGCGCCCGGACGAACGGACGCTAGCCCCCGTCCGGACGCCCGCGTCCACTCCGCCTGCTGCGCCCGTCTCGCCTACCATGCATGTTGCTAAGCCTGCCCCGCCTTTTTCAAAAAAAAAGGTCTGCCCCGCTTGCCCCACATGCAACTCTGCGCCTGCACACCCGCCCCTGCATGCTAGTGCGCCTACGCATGCAGATGTGCGCCTCGTGCCTACTGATGCCCACCTCGTGCCTGCTGATACGCATGCAGGGGGGACCGCTACGCTCGTGGGGACCGCATCTGCATGCGCCCGCTTCCTATGCCTGCTAATGTTGCAACATGAAAACACTTCCGCAACATACGTCTGAAACAGGTGAAACATTTACAAATATAAGTTTGCAACATACGTGTATAGCAACCAGAACATCCAGATAAACACTCTTTGCAACATACGTCTAAAACAGATGAAACATTTTGAATAGACGCTTGGAACATATGTCTGAAACATATGCAATATTGCAACATATGCAACATCCATATGAAACGCTTGTAACATAGGTCTGAAAACAGGTGAAATATTTGAAACATACACTTGCAACGTACATATATAACCACTGCAATATATGCAATATCCAAATAAAAACACTTGCAACATACGTTTTGAAACAAATGAAACATTCACTCGCAACATACGTGTATAACCATTATAACATATGGAACACTAGATCTACTTTTGCAACATACAAATAAAACAACATACATCTGAAACACATGAAACATATGGTTGTAACATGCGCTCATCTACTTGCTGCCACCCAATGGAGGCTAGTTGACTCGCGTGCGGGAACGCAGCGTGAGGCGCGGGTGGTGTGTGGCGCGAGGCACGGACGAGGTGCGGGGCGCACGTGGCGTGAGGCGGGTCCGGTACGACCGTGCGAGGCACGAGGTTTTTTTAGAAAGTGCGAGGTGCGAGGTGCAGGGGCGCACGATGCGCGGCATGTGGCGGGTCCGGGACAGACGTCTTGATAGGGCATTGCCATTATTGATGATGTGGAAGGGCTGGTAAAGGCAGGCAACTAAATTTTTAGAGTTATAAATAAATTAGAAGACGTTGGTATACAATAATAGTGTACATAAGGTCCATAATTTTCTAAACATAATTAGAGTTAAAAGAACAAAATTAAGGATGTTTTTAGAACGCATGAATCTTATAATAATCATACTTGAATTTTACAGAAATCAGTTAATTTTTACGCCGAAACGTAAAAAAGATGAAAATAGCTGCAATCCAAAGGGGTCCTAAAACTAGTTGCATTTTTTAACACTGTAATAGTTTACCGATATGCACCGTGTTCGGCTGGGGTTGGCTGGCTAGCTGGGCTGGCTAGCCCCTCACGTGAACGTTGTTCACATGAACCAGCCAGCAGTACTTCTCTCTTATATAAACGAACCAGCAACGATACGAACCAGTGAACCGAACCTGCTAATGCATCGTTAGTTGGTGCCAGCTTGCTGGAGTCTGATTCCGATTCAAGTCCCTTCGGCTTCTGCACCTGCTCTAGAAAAAAAATGCAATTCTACTTAGACACGACAATTGCTTTTTTTTTCTTTCTTTTCTTTTTTAACGGAGGACAAACAGCAGCAAACAACCCGCCACGCCGTCCTGACGGCCATGGCCCAAGCCTTCTCTTCCCCTCACATCCCGTCCTCGTCTGGGTGACTCGCCGCCCTCCTCCCTCGACGCCCTCGCCGTCCGCCTCCACCACGAGAACGAGCGCCTCTCCTATTACGGGATGCAGACCGCGCCGCAGGGCCGTCGCGCCGGCGGCCTCCCTCCACCTCGTCCCCGGGGAGATCGCCGAGGTCGCGCGCAACAAGGTTAGTTGCTCTCCTGCTGGTTGGTACCCGGCCAATAGGGTACTTCTTTTCCTTTTCTTTTTCTATTTCTTTTTTGAATGTTTGTCTGGTTTTCTCTGAAGGTTTTGATTGCGGCGACGGTGGCGAGCGCTATCGGGCAGCTGTCCAAGCCTTTCACGTCGGGCAAGAATGGGGGCGCCGGCGCCGGCCTTGACCTGAGGACCGTCTTCCGCTCCGAAGGGATGCCCTCTACCCACTCCGCGGTGAAAACATCTGATAACCCACCCCAGTCCCTTACCATTTCTTTTTCAGTTTCTGCGTTACTCGCCAACTTTGGGGATACCTCTTCCACATGTTTGGGCTGTTGTGCTAAGTTGTGATGTGGATAACCTAGTCACAGGGAAAATGTTTGTCTTGTGTGGTGAACTGTTATGCACAATGAATGATTGAGGATGGCTATGTATCTAGAATGAATTTGACCATTGAGGAGTTCTGAAATACAACGTACCCCAAATGGCTATAAAATTGAATTGAAACAAATGTGGTGGTTTGTCAAACAAGAAGTGCTGCAAGGTCCTATCTGAAACTGCTGTTTTTTTTATTGTAGTGTAAAGTAATTCTGTTTTAGCCTTACCTTTTCATGTAAAGCTTTCAACTCCCTTTGGCACTGACCCTTCTAACAGTTCCGAGTTCTAACAAAACTTTCCTATCTTGTAGATTGTTGTTGCAGTTGCTACTTCGCTTGAGCTAGAAAGGTTAGTTCTTGAACATTTGTGCTGCAGAACTTAGTTGTTTCTGCGTGTTTTCACCCTAAGCTCGATGCTTTTGTTTTTCTTGACTATTGATTTAGTGTGCCTTGCAGACTCCATATTCGGAATGTCAGTGGTATTTGCAGCCATTGTAATGTATGATGCTCAGGTACATTGTTTGTTTATTTGTTCCAGAGCTCATTTCAATCCAATACTGAATACTCCAATCTTTTCAATCCACTGGATCAGACTAGTTAGAATTTACTGTGCGAGAAACAAATATTGATTGCAAGTTAGTTGCTGCTCTCCTTAGTTGCCGTATTTGCTCATCTCATCTGCCTTCTTTGCTGCCACCACTTCTGCTTGTTTCTTACCTCAATCTTGGTCGCAGTAAGGCCTTCTTGTAATTAATGTAGTTTTCTTCCCCTTTGGATTGATATATAGATTTGGTTGATACTCCTACTTAAGCAAGGAAGAAAATAATGTAGTGGCTTTGTTGGTCTAGGCACAAAGTTTCTTATGTCATAAAAGGACCACCTTATGTAATGAATCTGCAAATGTTCAGTAAACGGATTGGTTGATTTCTTTCCTTAATGGAAGCCAGGGGCATGTGTTATATATCTTGAGCTTTGAGTAAGGGGTGGGAGATCCATACCTTATAAATCAATATCTTAGTATTGACGGACTAAGCTTGACTATGCACTCTACAACTAGTTTCATATCAAAATTCATTATATTGTTAATGGATGATTTTACATGGTTGTCTGTGTAGCTTGCAAAACAGAATGATGTGGCAAAAATAAAACTGTAGCGAAATTGGTAATAAAAACTAACCTCAGATTATCTTGCATTCACAATTTTCTTGTGTGTTTGAGAAAAAACTTTATCTAGCAGATGCATAGCTAATATCCTAACGGTCCATCTTTCATCTGCTTGTTTTCTTGCATTTGATATTAGAATGTAGTTTGTACTCTAATAGTTACCAATATCCAATAAGGAATCTCATTCTAGACTATTGAAGAAGAACTGATGTAAGTTAGAACTAATATGGCAAAGTAGCACCAGAAGTTCCCATGTTGTTTTATTTCAATTTGTAAGGCTATTCTAAACTGTTTAATGGTAGATCCAAATGATGGAGGATATATATTATAGACATCAAATCACACATGAGAAAATAAGAAAAACAAATGGGATGTGTAGCTCTTTAATTGGTGACCAGGAACAGATATATATGCTCCGATCCTATTATTAGCTCAACAACCAAAATACCAATTAGTGGGGAAGTTTCAAACAAAAATAGTATATTAAAAAAAAGCAAATAGAAGTTCTTGATTCACTGGGCCATCTCTTCACCTTTATTCTCCAAAAGCACCTAACGAGCAACCCTAAGCCAAAATGGAAACATCAAAATATCCTCTTGACAAACCAACCACAGTTTATATGGCATTCCATGCCTGCGTGGCTAAACAGTTGCACCATATATACATTTAGAAGAGTAAACCCCATACGAAGTATACCGAATTAAGCAGTCTAACTAGCCAACCAAAAACCTTATCTGTTCACTGCTCAACAAGGCAGCTAAACTTGAGGTCGATCCAACTACTTGGGGAACCTGAGGAGGTCAGCTGGCTCGCCACTGAGGTACTGCAGTGGAAGCCTCTGCAAGGATGACTATCCATTGAGTTCCATGAGCTGCTGTTAGTATGTCACCATTGAGGAGACAGATGCTGCGGTGATCTTGCCATGGAAGAGCTGGTCGAGGTTCTGGTGGGAGGCAAGGAGCTTGTCTAGGATCGACCAATCAGTCGTGCCAGCAAAGCGGTCAACACCACCTCCAGCACCACCACCATGGAGCATCCCGTCACTGCCGTTCAATTTCAGCTTCATCAGGTTCTTCGAGCACTCAACTTCGAGTGTGCTCATGGCCATGGCAATGCCAGGCTGGGTGGGTAGGAGGGTTGGCACATGCTGGTCGCTGCTCATCAGCTGTGGGAGCTGCATGGTAGGGTTGAAGGAAGGGAAGTTATTTTGCATGAGGTGTGGGTTGTTCTTGTGGTCTGTTGGCCGGGAGCCATGGACTGGAATGGGAAAGACTGGAGCCCATCATCATCCAGTGCCGCAATCTCCGCCGGATTGAGGCCTCTCTGATGATAGCTCTTCTTGAATCTTGAAAACCCTACACAACACCCATCCATTTTCCTGCAGATCATATCAGTGTTTGAGTCACTTTACAACTCACTAAATAGAAACAAAGAACAGTACAACGCACATATATTTACATGATTTGAGTGACATTATTCCATTGGTTGAACTTGGAAGCGAATGAAAGGCAGAGAGAGAAGGTAAGAAATTTTTTCGTCGTTGAAAGAAAAAAAATTTGACATGCGAGAGGGTTGTGTCTCATCAATATTGGTCTCGCAAAAAAATATATTTTTGGTTCTCGTCTTATATGACAGAAGTAGATCAATTGGGAGCAAAAAAAATCAAATACATGCTCACCAAAGATGGCTGCCTTATGGAGTGAGGTAGGGATATCAAGTCCAAGATGCTCACCAAAGACAAATCCTATATAGCCTGTGGTAGATGGGTTTGAGCTGTGTACTAGTTTTGGATTGATTGATGGAAGCATTGACTATATATACTGATAGGCTCTCTCACACAGCAAGGGGTGTCCATGCGACCATGCATGTATATGGTTATATGCATGTATGTGTGTCTTGGGCTCTTGGCTGGATCCGGAAGGACAAAATGAAAAAAAAGGGCCTGCTGTCCTTGAAAGGGGACCTGCCCCAAAACTGGCCTCAGAACAAGCGATCAGGTGTCTATATCTACAGCATTGCCATTATTGTGTGATTTTGCAAATTTGCTCTTGCGAAACATGGCAAGTTTATCATTTCATCTGCATGGAGCTGGTGTTGCCCCCTTTGGTCTAGTTCCTTGGTGGCTTGGTGATATGTATTATAGGATATAGCAAGGGTGCATCTGAAAATTTGCAGTGACTTAGTTAACCTGTAATATAGGCTTGCATGAGGGAGTCAAGGGGAACAAGGGAATTAAACCTCCTATTCCATCTTTCTAAATCCCAACATCTCTATTGCTCTTCTGTTCCCTGCAAATCTATACATTATTTCATGATCCTTCAGATTAAACAATCTTTTACTGTTTGACATACTGGTACTGCTGATACATTACTATACTAGTCACAATTAGGGACCTTTGGCTCCAATAACCTAGCTATAGGCGAATCTAAAATTACTAACTTTGCGTGGCAACTGATCTTGAAACTTAACTATAGGAATAGATGCCTACCAGACCTTCAAAAGAACATCAGGAAGTAATCTATCGTTTTCAACCTATGGTAGTAAATAACAAATATATGTAACCAATCTGTAAAAGGTGATTCAGTCTTAGCTCGATAGCTAGTGTGTGTGTGTGTGTGTTCGGGTCTATGTGTGGCTCTTTTCTCCTTCATTTCATACAATGATACGCAGCTCTCCTGCGTGTTCGAGAAAAAAAACAAATATATGTAATGCTTAAAGTCAAAACGAAGAATGCATTACTAGTCATATGATTATTTGCTACATAATATAAACAGAAGATGCCTTTTGAATTTACTAGCAATATGTACACACATATATATAATAATCATGAAAATCATACAGTAACTATCTATGCAACAAAAAAAACTTCATGCGCATGTCATATATAAAGAACTAAAAACATCTTGAACAAGAAATTACAAGAAATTTTTAGAGGATAATGATTTCAGTGCAGGATTTTTTTTGCTTAGCTTCTGCCCTCTACCCTCTGGTATTGTAGGATCTGTGCAATCTCAATACTTAGGAAAAAAGATTAGCTGGATTTTACATGCCTTAAGTTTACGGATAACTCTCAATTTTGACATTTGCTATTTGAGCTGTGTCTGACAACAAATCTTAAAATGTTTAGGTAAATAAGAAAATGGAAAAAATGGATTACCATCAGAAGTATAATAGAAACATAAAGGGCGTACCCAGTGTAGAGAGCTCCTGCTCTGTGCGGGGTCTGGGGAAGGGTGTTAGTGGCAAGCCTTACCCTCGCCTGTGCAATGCGAGGAGGCCGCGACTCGAACCCGGGACCTTCCGGTCACAGGCGGTAAGACTCTACCGCTTGCACCAGGCCATAGCTTGTAGTATTTGTACATACACTTGTGAAAAAATATTCAAAGTTTGAATAGTAAAATCAAAGTTAATTCTTATTTGTGAGTGGGAGTATAAAACTCTGTTGGAGTGGAATAGAGTAATAGATGATGCACGTGTGCAGGAATAAGCATAATGACCTGAGCATTAGCGAATACATTAATGCCCTGAGCATTAGCAAATAATGTATTCTTACCAAAAAGTGAGTCAGTTTGTACTGTAGTCTGCACTGTGGAACACAATGTCGTGCCTTTACGAGAAGTATGAATTTCAGGGATACATGTCTGGCGTTTGGTCTTTTCCTTGTTCACTTGTTGCATTCTTTGTCTGTATGTTGACATCTAAGACCAGTGCTTGTTGGTACCTTTGCCTTATACTTGGTAAATATATTTTTATTAATCTGGTGTGACTTGTGAGTGAGCCCTGGATACATTAGTTTATGAGATCACTAGGTGGATACTAAAGTTTTGTCTGTATCCTGATCAGTGATTTCATCTCTTTCATGATGAGGGGAAATCCAAATTTTTGTGTGTGGAAAGAATAGCCAAATATTGCTAGTAGCTGTTCAGTTGTGTATTATGAAAGGAAAGCTAACAAGATAAATCAGAATATGTGATACTGTATTTTGGGTTATAAACTTGGGTACTTGGCATGTCTTTCTTCAAGGATCAATGCTCATAATATTCATTTGTTTTTCCAATAGGGAGTTAGAAGAGAAGTGGGCAACCACGCTAAGGTTTTGAACAAGTTTTGGATCCTCAAAGAGAAGGTACCTCTGGAGTATTCTGAAGTGGACATGGCTTCTGAGTTTGTCTCGGTTACCGAGGAGGCAATTTCAAATGCAAGCCCCTCGAAGTGCAGTTCTAGTACCGAATCACCAAGGGTGAAGAGGCTCCATAGTTCAGAACCTGAGGTAACCGAGTTGACAGAGCTGAAGCAGGCTTAGGCTGTGTTTAGTTCGCGAAATGAAAATTTTCACATTGGATGTTTCGGGGATGTCGGAAGGGGTTTTCGGATACTAATAAAAAAAACTAATTACATAGCTCGTCTGGAAACTGCGAGACGAATTTATTAAGCCTAATTAATCCATCATTATCGCATGTTAGTTACTGTAGCACTTATGGCTAATCATGGACTAATTAGTCTTAAAACATTCGTCTCGCGATTTCTAACTAAACTGTGCAATTAGTTTTTTTTTGTCTATATTTAATACTCTATGCATGTGTCGTAAGATTCGATGTGATAGTTTGGGGTGAAAATTTTTGGAACTGAACCAGTCCTTACATAGAGGAGGATTACCGGTTGAGTGAATCTGTTGGCCACACAGAGCTTCAGGTCACAGTCGGCGCCTTGTTAGGTTTTGCTGTAAGCTTAGCGGAATACGCGACACTGTAACACAATTTTTTTTATATAGTACGTTCTTAATTAGTTAGACGTTTGCACTTTTACACAAAAATAACACAAGCGGTTGATTATTCCCACCATTCAATCAGAGATGCCTATGCTCGTTTCACATTATTCTGTAACCGAATATGGGAGTTCTTTTTTGTTTTTCAATAGGACTGAATGATCTGTCATGAGATGATGACCTCTGTGCCCCTTGTTTTGTGACACTGATGTTTACATCGAACATTGCAGCAAGGAACAGCTAGTCGCCTAGTCCTGCTTATTTCACGCATTTCCTGTCCAAGAAACTGTAAACAAAATCTGGCTGGTGGCTGGTGGTACACACAGGTTGGCATATAGGACTAGTTTTATCTTCTCCGCGCACGCACGAACTTTGATTCGCGTGCCTGAAGCAAATTAACTAGCCATGGCTTTGGACTGCTGCTGCAACCTCGGGATTGCGATGTGATGGCATGCAGGAAGAACCGTAACGCTTCCGGCGTTGCCTTCTTTCCGTGGAATAAATAGTTCATTGGTGCCAGTAAACAAAGGGCCTGGATGAAAGCCTCCCAAGGAGGAAGACGGAACTGTTTATTTCAGTGGTATAAAGGAAATTTCATGTTCTTGAATAATACTCAAGAGGAAACCTTTTGTGTTCTCCCATATACACAGCCTACAGGTGGAGTGGTTGATCACTATGTGTCTATGTGTGGTCTTCTACTATGCTCCCACCATTCTAAATTATAAGATGCTTTGATTTTTCTAGATACGTAATTTTTGCTAAGCACTTAGATATACGTTATATTTAGATACATAATAAAAGTAATATATCTAGAAAAACAAAAAATGCCTTGTAAATTGGAATGAGGGAGTATAAGACATTTTAGCTGTCGTCAGTTATCAAAATTTTACCAAATTTAGAGAAAAGAGGAATAATATTGACAATATTAAATGAACTTATTAGATACATCCTGAAACTATTTTAATTAATTATCTCTTTGATATGGTAGATGTTAATTCTCTTTTCTATAAACAGTCAAATATAGTACGGGCTGACTTAGGACAACGGAAAATTCCATATATTTCAGGTTGGAAGAATATATATCAAAGTGTTGAATTTGGGTTTATGCAATGTTTACATGAATATAAATTGAATTTGGGCTTTCTTGGAATACCTAATAAATAATTGAGTGGAACGGGCTGCGCTCTTTTTACAAGCTGCCTACCTCAAAGCACCATGAGATCAAAACTCAATAGTTGCTGGCCTTGGTTTCTTGTTGCTCAATAGCTCATCCTAGACTATTCAAGACTGACATAAGGTAGAACTAATATGGCAAAATAAGCACCAGAAGCTCCTATGTTATTGTTTCTCAATTTGTAAGGTAATTCTAATTAAACCGTTTGATGGTAGACCCAAATGAATGATGGAAGATATATAGACATCAAATCACACATGAGAAGAAAATTAGAAAAAAATATGACCATGTGTAGTGCTTTAATTGGTGATCATGAAGGCATGAACAGATATATATGCTGCGATCCTATATTATTAGTTCATTAACAAAAAAAGACCAATCAATATATGGGAATTAGAGTTTGAAACAGAAGTAATATTTTCACGAAAACAAATAGAAGTTCTTGATTGACCGGGCCATCTCTTCACATTTTTTCTCCAAAAGCACCTAACGAGCAACCCTAAGCCAAAATGGAAACATCAAAAAGATCCTCTTGACCAACCAAGCAACCACAGTAGATGGCATTCCATGCATGCATGCCCCCAATGCAAACAGTAGAACACCATATATATACATTTAGAAGCACTAAATTAAACTCCATACGAAGTAGACCGAATTAAGCAGTCTAGTAGTCAACCAAAAACCTGATCTGATCACTGCTCTCAACAAAGTAGCTAAACTTGAGGTCCATCCAACTACTTGGGGAACCTGAGGAGATCGGCCGTCTCGCCGCCGAGGTACTGTAGTGGAAGCCTCTGCAAAGACGACGATGACGACGAGCCACCGAGTTCCATGAGCTGGTGATGGTATGCCGCCATTGGGGAGGCAGATACCGCGGTGACCTTGCCGTGGAAGAGCTGGTCGAGGTTCTGGTGCGAGGCGAGGAGCTTGTCTAGGATCGACCAATCTGTCGTGCCAGCGAAGCGGTCGACACCACCTCCAGCACCACCGTGGACGTGGAGCATCCCGTCGCTGCCGTTGGATGTGAGCTTCGTCAGGTTCTGCGAGCACTCAACGTCGAGAGAGCTCATGGCCATGGCGACGCCGGGATGGCTGGGGAGGAGGGTTGGCACGGGCTGGTCGGCGCTCATCAGATGTGGGAGCTGCATGGAAGGGTCGAAGGAAGGGAAGTCATATTGCATGAGGTGAGGGTTGTTCTTGTGCTCTGTTGGCAGGGAGCTGCCGGGGATAGGAACTGGGAAAGGCTGGAGCTCATCGTCGTCCAGTGCGGCCATTTCGGCAGGATTCAGGCCTCTCTGGTGGTAGCTCTTCTTCTTGAAAACCCTACACACCACCCATCCATCTTCCTGCAGATCATATATCAGTATTTGAGTCACTTGCTAGATGAATTTGCTAGCTACTAGAAACAAATTAAAGAACAGTACAAAACAAGGCCCCTTATTACCTGAATCTCAACGTTCTCTTCATCAAGGCGGTACTCGTGCATGATCCAGTCAGTCTTCTTGCCGTGTGGCGCCCTGCCGATGTAGAACACCAGCGTCTTCCTCAAGCCGATCCTCCTGGAGTTGCCAAGGAAGATGGCCTTGTCTCGCCCAGTCGCCTTCCAGAACCCCGCCGTCGTGGCGCGGTTCGTCCTCGTCCCCGTTGGGTACTTCTTGTCCTTGTGGCTGAAGAAGTACCACTCGTTCTGAGGCCCAGTGCCTATTCTGCACCTTTCTGCCATGTTCCACAAATGTATAAGATTTGTGTGGGTTGGCTATATATTTGCAAAATTTAGGTCTAGCCATATCAGATCTAGTTTGCTACAGGTAAATATGTTTGCCGTTTGCACACAAATTAAATTGGCATCTATATATACATGTATTTATTTACCTTTGAGATCCCAGGGCTCAAGCTTATTGAGATCAATCTCCCTTATGACATCAAGATCTATGGGCTCATAAGCAACCTTCTTCCTCAGGTAGTAGTAGAGGAGCTCCTCGTCGGTCGGATGGAAGCGGAAGCCTGGTGGCACCGACAGTGGTCCACCTCCTGGATGCATATTCTTCCTTGCAAAACCTAGCTAAGATTTAAGAAGAACGCCATGCATGGAGCAAATGGGAAACAAAATTAGATGCTTCAAATTGCAACATCCTTATATACTTTACTGCTCCTGCATAAAGCTAACAGACCAAAAGGAAAAGACCAAACCTCGGAAATATCCTTTGCCTGACTGTAGCTCAGCTCCTCAAAAGCAACTGACGAGTATGGAGACAGACAAGAAAAACAAGAGGAAGGTGATGGTACAAGGGAAAAGGATGTATGGCTGCCTTATATGGAGTCGGGGTGTGAGGTAGGGGATATCAAGTCCAAGATGCTCACCAAAGACAAACCCTAGGTGTATAAAATGTATATAGCCTGTGGCAGATGGGTTTGAGCTGTATACTAGTTTTGGATTGATTGATGGGAGCATTGATGGAGCAAGTTTAATAACCCATTGACAGGTATATGCAACTGATAGGATATTCTAATCTCTGTGATCACATTTAATGCGCGGGGAAGGGAAGTGGAGCACGGATCGGAAAGGAGAGAGACGGGTGGATGAAGCGCCGCTTCTCGCCGTGATCGGGCTGGAAGACGAGGGCTGTGCTACTAAGCGGCTCCGTAATCTCTCTCCTAACGTGGCTGTTTTCTGATGACGTGGATTTCCTCTCCGCCGGCTTGCAGCTGATTAGTATACTTGCTCTGATAGGCTCACTCACAGTAAGGGCCTAAGGGGTGTCCATTCGTGTATATGTCTATATGCACGTATGTGTGTCTTGGCTGGTTCTGGAAGGACCGAATGAAAAAAGGGTGTGCTGTCCTTGAACAGGGGACCTGCCCCAAAACTGGCCTCAGAACAAGCAACCAGGCGTCTCTATCTACAACACTGTCATTATTGTGTGATTTTGCAAATTTGCTCTTATGAAACATGGCGTGTTTATCATTTCATCTGCATGGAGCTGGTGTTGCCTAGCCCTTTTTGACCTAGTTCCTGGGTAACGTGTATGGGTATGTTTGTTGTATGCATGACATCTATCAATATTGGTATTTGCTCATGAACACTACTCATCAATATTATCTTTGCTAGATGACACTTTTCAGTTGTTGGCTCGTAAACATTACGGCTATTAAAATAATATTCTCTAAGAATTGATGGAAGAGAGAAGTTAAAAGTGACCACTGTGCCTCTAACTCCCTAGTGCAAATGGTTTCTATAGATTTACCCAATGATTTATATTCCACGTTAACTAAGTCACTACAAATGGTTTATACAGATTTACCCAATGTCTAATATAGGATATAGCAAATTTACCCAATGTGTAATATAGGATATAGCAAATTTACCCAATGTGTAATATAGGATATAGCAGTGGTACGGTGCATCTGAAAATGTCCTCTGGTTAACTAAGCCTACAACAAATGTGCCCAATGTGTAATATAGGATGTAGCAATGGTGCATCTGAAAATTTGCAGTGACTTAGTTAACCTGGAATATAGGGTTGCACTAGGGAGTCAAGGGGAACAAGGGAATTAAACCTCATGTTCCTTCTTTCCAAATCCCAACGTCTCTATTCCTCTTCTATTCCCTGCAAATCTATAAATTATTCCAAGATACTCCAGATTAAACAATCTTTTATTTACTGTTTGACATATACTAACTAGTATTGCCGATATATTACTTTACTAGTCCCAATTAGGGATCTAAGGCTCCAATAACCTAGCTATAGGTAATTTTGAAATTACTGACTTTGCGTAGCATCTGATCTTGAAACTTAACTACAGGAAGGATTAGATGCCTACCAGAGATTCAATAGACAAATTAAACGAGAGAGAGAGAGAGAGAGAGAGAGAGAGAGAGTAAATAACAGTTATATGTAATGCTTAAAATCAAAACGAAGAACACATTACCAGTCATATTTGCTAGGTCCTAGATATATATATTATGTTTAGTCGTAAAAGCTATATATGTTAAAAAAAGTCAGAACGATTTATAATTTGGAATGGAGAGAATAGCCAATTTAAACAACAATGAATTTATATTTGCCACGTTAGGGAGCAAATGGACTGAAAACCACAAGGGGTTATTATTTGAAATGCTACACTGTGCTCAAGGTCATGCATCGGGAAGCAAGCAACGTAAAGACACGGCTATAGCAAGCCAGGGATCGAAGACACATGAAAACTTTCACGCATGCATGCATACACGAAGATCGAGATCCGCCTTGTTGTGTTCACGCACCAAAGAGCTGCCGCGTTTGCATTGATCGCAAATTGCACCAAAGAGCTGCCGCGTTTGCATTGATCGCAAATTGCAACGGCTTGCGCTATTGAATCAAGCAAGCATCATAATTCATAAACCAAACTTTGATTTTTAAATTGGCCTCGTTCGCGTGCCCTTAAACCCAGCTTGATCCGCTTCTTTTTTCATCCGGAACAATATTTTTCTCTCATAAATTCCTTCAGCATTCCTCCAAACCATCCAAATTCCTCCAAACAGTCCACTTTGATTTTGTTCTAAACCAAACTTCCTTAACTTTGGTCAACTTTTTTTTTTTCAAAAGAGGATATTAACATCTACAAGTTCAACTAAATGTACCATTAGGATAAATTTGTAGCACCTGGTTTTAAGAACAAAACTAGATACACACCATATGTAAGTCCAGAAAGTCAAATCTCACATATAACTACAAATAAGGGTAATATCAAAAGACAATGCTCAATATATAACGTACTTAATATAAATGATATAACCTTAGACAACAAACAACAAAAAGACAGCTTCGATCTTCGGGTGAAGACTCCAATCCACAGAGACAACTGACTGATTGATCACAAGCCTAATTCCTCTAAACTCTAACAACCTGTTACCCATTCATGATTTTTTCCCCAAATATGTAAAAAATAAAGCAAGCGTAAATACATGTCGTACTCAACAAATATAACATGGGGTTCATGAGGCTCAAAAGGCTGACACTGGTTTAACTGCGATTAGCTTTTACTGAGTCATGATTTTAGCAATAGGGTGGCAACAAAGTTATCATAATCCCATAAACACATGATCAGGCAAACATGAATAATGAATAGCATAAACAATATTCATTAGTGAGCATCTTTATCATCAGTATCATCAGTGTTCATCACATTAACCATTAATGATCATCTATTCCGCAAATGTTCCAAGGCCACTCGTGACCGTGAGCATGGCTGATATACTAGTTTTACACTTTGAAGAGGCTATACACTTTCACTGTGAGTCGTGATTTACCCTATCGCCCGAGGTAGCTAATCTCTTGACCCACTTCCAAGAAAGGTATGTAGGGTTCACTATGAAGCCTTTTAAAGGTTCGTCTAACAAGTTAGGGCCATTAGATTCACTCAGCAAACAGATGTAGAGCCCCCCTTCCTGATGGCATAATGACGCGCAGCCTATACACAAAGGAACAAAGGTCGCACTATACCCGATTCAGCAAGCCATTCTTACGCCAATAAAGGTAACCACTAACAAGCTAGAAAATGTCATCATACTGAGCTAAAGCTAGAGCCATGTAGCCCTCAAAGTTGTATTATAAGGGTGATCACTTACAGATAAGTCCTTAGGGAGAGGAATCTAGAGCACCATACAATAGCCCAATGCTCTAGCGCCCTTGTTCCATGTTGCTAAAAAGCATGTTTTAATGTTTATTGCATATACCATTAGTCAAGTTACAAGATTATGATCTTTAATTGAGCACTAGCATCATACTAGCCAATGCAATACCCCATAGGTAACAAGGCACAAGGTAACAAAGCACTAGAAAATTCTTAGTGATAGTCAAAGTAGACTCATACAGTATGAATTAAATGATTAAAGGTGTATATGACAACAAGAAAGATCCCATGCTATACTTGCCTTAAACTCAAATCCTTCTTCTATTAAATTATAACCTCCAGAGGACTTCTTCTGGATCACCAACTTCTTTTATATCACCAACGCAAAGCTCATCGACTGGACATGATCATAAAGCACCACATAAGCATCCATGCAATCATACATGAAGCAAATAATAGATCTAAATTAGAACAGTACACCAAACATAAAATTAAGATGAAAAATTTGTAAAACGAATCTACGTCTCGCTACGAACACATAGACGCGAAAAGCAGTCTAATCGGAGCTATAACGAAAAAGTTATGAATTTAACAAGATTTCATTTAATAAAATAATAGATTAAATCTAACCTCGAATTTCAAAAGTTAAAAATATATTTAATAGTAGGATGAACATGTATATTACTCAATTACAATTCTAACACAACTTGAATGGATCAAAACGACGTTAAAACGAATATTTTATGGCCTAAATAAGACTAGTGGCAAAACTGTAAATAGATGAAATCGTATTTTAAATCTAACCAAAGAAACTACGTTTTCAAAAGAAGAAAACGTATTTTGAATCTTACAGAGGGATTTTGCGCTTTCTGAAAGAGAAAACGTATTCTGAATCTACTAGAAAGAAACTACACTTTTAGAATAGGAAAACGTATTCTGGAAGTGCGCCATGGACTGCGGGTTATATTACGCGAAACTACATGGGCTCTTTTGCAAATAAACTCGGCGAAGGGGTACGGGCGATCTTGGACCGTTGGATTGAATCTGAACGGTCTAGATTAGAAAGGAGGGGGAGAGAGAGTCACCGGTCCGAGATGAAAACTGACGCGGCAGAGCTCTGTTACCGGCGACGAGAAGCTCCCCGGAGCGACGACGAGAAGCTCCCCGGAGCGCTTGGTTTGAGCCCTAGAGGCCACGGTTTGACGAGCAGAGAGCATAGGGAATAAGAGGAGAAGACGACGAACTCACCTAGGGCCTTCTTGGGGTCGACGACGGGTTTACGACATCGGGCAGCGCGGCGGCGACGGCGAGAGAAGGAGAAAAATCTAATTTACTACACGAGAGATTTCCCAAACTAGGAGCTCCCTTACGGTAGTTTTGGTGTGTTTTGCCCAAGGGGTTGGTACATATTTATAGGAAAAAAAACTCTCCATATCTACATCAACTAGTAATATGGTACTAAATGATGTTGCACCATCCATATTTACTAATAGGCCTAAATAATCATTAAAGCCCATTAGTAAATAAATGCATGGGTCTTTAGGATTTATTAGGATTATTGCACATGGGCTTTGAGAGTTGGATAGAAAATGAGATATATTATTTATTTTCGAAATTAATTAATTTCGTGAATAAAATAATTCTAGAAAAGTCTAGAATTGATATTTAAGCCACGAAAAATACTTCGAGACCTCCAAAAATTTGGGGAAATTCCCAGAGACACTTTGGAACATGATAGACCCAATAAAGTATCTGGAGCTCATGAAAAGATTGTTGAGAACTTGGAACATAAAGATTAAGGTGAAGAATATAGGAATTAAATTCTAGAAAGAAGCTGGAAAATTCCTAGAGATAGATATTCGTCTCCTACACGTATTTAAAAAAAACACATTTTGCACATAGAAACACAAGGTGCGACCGGCATGAATGCAACAAACACGTTTCTACCTTAAGATAAATTTTAATCTAATGAAAATTTATTATTTCCCTATGTTTTCGTGAGCATAAAAATACAAAATTAAATCATTTTAGCTCTATTTCAAGAGAAACAAATTTTAGGGTGTTACAAAATTTAATGGAGACTTTAATAAAACTGATTTGATAATGTAATTGTGGTGCATTTTTTTATTAACTTGGTTAAAATTAGAGAACTTTGACTTAATTATAGAACAAAATATATAACCGGAGGGAGGAGTTCGATGTATGATTTCTTATGCGGGCCAGCGATCAACGTCTGACCAAACATGATTACGTACGTGCTAATGTTTCAGTAATTAATTGGGTCTCTTATTGCTGGCTGAAGGGATCCTTACGCTATCTAGTGAGCTCGCCCCGATGCACCAAATGGCCGTAGCTACATGAATCTAGTCAACCAAGGACGTCGGCTACCTAGCTGCATGCCTCGCACGGAGAATGAATTAAAAAAATCACAGATGATGTTCTTCTTATGTGGCCAGAGTGCAGACCATAGCGTGGATGCGATCTCCCTTTTTTTTAAAAAAAAAATGTTTGGACGAGGGTTTTTTACACTGCTAGAAAATGGTTTGTAGTCATACACTACATCTAGTCAGCCAGATTAAAGCCTATGGGTACTTGCTTTATATGATTCGTTTTGAGAGCTTGATGAGTGTTTTCAGGAAGTATGTTAAAATACATTTAGGGCGAAAGGGTGCATAGTTTAAGGATGGAGAACCGAGGACAATAATAGACTATTCATTCTTGCAAAAGATATACTACAAGTCTTCTATGCAAAAGACAATGCCCGTAAGGGAAAACATGTGGTTCTCTAGGGGATGGAAAGAAAGATAGTTGATGTTGAAGGTGTGACATACGAGAAAGACTATAAGGGCTACAACGAAATGGCTACTTTTAGGGTGGATGTTGACCTAACTATCTTTGAAGAGGGTGAGGAAGCTGCTTGCTTGTGACTTGACCATGACAAGGCCTTGATCGTGAATTAGACTACAAGGGCTACAACGAAATGGCTACTTTTAGCGTTGTAGTATTAATTCGTATGCTACAATTCTTTTTCTTCTGAGCAGCCTTTTGAAATAACCATATAGCAAGGTCATATGGAATTTGAATTTCAACTCTATCATAAATTGGTAGGAGTAGAATGTAAACTATTATTGTCTTCATTCACTTCGTTGGTACTGTATCTACCATTATTTTTTTCTTATAAACATCATCCCACAATTCTATCAACCTTTTTATTCCTTTTATCCTCTTGCACAACATAGTAAGTTTGAGGATCTAAACAATTCTATACTAAATAATCATTGTTTGATAGATAATAGTTTATAGTTAGAATATTTGTCACCATATCTTTTAGAAGTCTAGCTTGGTTTTAGAATGTTGTGTGGCTTGAATATTTATCACCATATCTTAGAATGCAAATGTCAAGGTTTCTGCCATATCTAGGAGTTGCCCTAAACTGGAGTCTGGCCTATCATTTTTGGGCAACGCCTTGTAGTCTAGCCTTGTGTGGCTTGAATAGCTCATTTGTCATTGTTAATGGATGCTTAGATAGTTGTTGGAGCATCCCACATGATTGCAGAAGATAGTTGTTACACAATATTTTTTAGAACACGTCTGTTGATGTGTGTTTCATTAAGAGGAAAAGTTACAAATACAAACTTCAAAGAAGGAGTTGTTTATACAACACGGCTACGAGAGACCTCGTAGCGAAGATTACCAAACCTTAGAGAAAGTGGTTAACAACCTAGACCAACCAAAGCAACAATAGAAAGAAAAGGCGATAAAAAAGTGACCCTCTGCCTCTCAAAACCTAACCGACTAGACCTGTGAAAGAAAGAATACATCAACACAAGGTTGCCAACAAGGGAGATAAAGCTGCAGTGGCAAAGCATCCACCAAGAAGAGACGAGATGAACATCTAGCAGTACAGCGACAAAGCATCCGCTAGAGACGATGATAGCAATCAAAGCAGGAAAGTATCCGCAAGTGAGAGGCCATCATAGACTCAGCCGCAAAGCATGTGCCTGAGAGGGGAGACCAAAGCAACGTCGACGGCAAAGCATCCGCTTGAGCAGCAACAACGGCAAAGCATCCACCAAAGAAGTGAGATAATGACAGCAAAGTATCCACTACAAATAGGCAAACGATTGTGGCAACACCCACCAAAGAGCTGGACAAACCAACACGAAGAGGAGCTTGAAGCACACATAGGCATAGCCTAGCAAGGAGCAACTCTAGCCGAACAAGTGAAAGGTGGGGCAAGGGCACGACAGGAGGAGTGCTCCAACGAAGCCTTCATCGTTGTAGGAGGCACACAAGTGGGACTTTCATCCTAGAAACTCCCTAGCAACCCACGCACCCACAGTGTCCTAGCCACGGCGGCCGCGTCCCCCCCCAAAAGCGCTGCCCACAACGCAGCTCACCTTGGTGCCGCCCACCTCCAGCTAGGGCCTCACCCCATGGGGCTTTGCGGCCGCTAAGTGGAACTACCGCAACACCTGCATGGCCTTGACTGTGGGCGTGGCGTCCAAGATACCAGAACCTCATGCTCAGCGGAGGCGCTGCTGGCCTTGAAGAGCTACATGAGGGAGGACACGGTGGAGAGAGAGTGGTCCTAGATGGCACCATGGTGGCAGCTAAGGCGTGTGCGAAGGAGAGCACCACCGCCGCATGGGACCTGGGGACCCAGGCACGATATTCGGCCCCGAAGGGTCCGAATCCGCCTGCCGGACACCCACACAGCTGAAAGGGAAAAGGGAGGGGGGCCACAGTCACGCCCACCATCGCCAAGGTCGCCAGCACCATGGCAACCACTAGATTTGGTGTAGGAGGCGCAAGATCCTACCACGGAGGTCCTAGATCCGCCCCACTGGCCACGCAATCCACCGGACTTGCAGGAGAAGAAGAGGGGTGGTGGGAGTGAAGGGGGAGGGGATGAGACTACAGATGGAAAGTCATTTTTGAGCGCTGCCCCAGGCCACCGCCACTCGCTGAGGAGTGGCGGCAGTGACCACAAGACAAGCAGAGGGCTCTAGCAGCGCCGGCAAGTCACCCCCGAGTCGTCCATTGGGGAGCTCGAGGGTCGTGGGCTGGAATAGAAGTCCTCTTTCAGTGATGAGGAACTCATTGTTACACAATATAAAACTTGCCCTTCGATCCAAATCATCACCCACTTGCTCTGTAATACCACCACCATGCTCATCCATGTGCACATCACTCATTTGACATATTATCCCACAAATAAACTCATTTGACATATTATCCCACAAATAATCTACATTGTCACCCAAAAACAATAATTAGAATTTAAAAATAATTATGTACTTAAATGGTTTCAAATAAAAAATTGTCAAGCATAAAAAGTTTAAGATTCGTAGAGCTTTATAGTTTTGATATAAATTTGTTTTCATCTTACTTCAAGTCATATGAAAAAGTTATGATATTTTATGTCCTCTACTTCCAGAGGCAGTATATTAAGATGACCGTCTTTAGAAACAGACTAATTTCTGAGGACAGCCATTTAAGAAAATCATCTATGAAAATAGCGTTTCTAGAGAAGGATACTTTAACTGACCTATTTCTACAGGTGGAGGTAGAGTATACAAACGGTAATGCTGGGAAGCTGGTGTTCGTCCGCCCGGACGCTCCGTTGGTGGGCCACGACGCCAGCCCAACTATCCTCTCCTATCCACTCAGGAGTTTCTCAAAAAAAATCCTCTCGTCTAGTCGCTCCTCGCTCCTATCCACTTGTCCACTCGCTCCTATCCACTCTAAGGGCAACGGCCAGCGCAAAGACCAAGCGCGAGGCACCCGCAGCGTCCTCCACCACTACACCACAACACCGCATCACCGTTACATCTGACGCTAAAAAATATATTTATCAATGGATGATGAGTCGCTAAAGATAACTCACATACCATCAATTTTTCTGTTGTAATTGCTAATTCCCCAGGCACGGAGCGGCGCAGCCTGCCGCCTCCAAGGCGCATCGCTTGGCTGCTGGCCCTGCCAGGTGCAGCGCGCAGCCATGCTCAGAGTTGCGGCACTCAGCTGCCAGCCCTGCCAGGCGTGGCACACGGCTGTCCTCTCCTAGTTGTGTGGCCGCCGCTACCCCCCAACCGTGTCACGGAGCCGCCGCCGCCGGACCGCTGCCTCCGGTGAACTCCACATGCCGATGAGCCTCTATTCTCCCAAGCAGCATGGAGATGTTGGGCTGAAAGTGTATGTTGTAAGCGTTTGTTTCAAGTGTTTCAGATGTTTTAGAGGTATGTTGCAAATGTTTCATATGGATGTTGCAAAAGTAGATCGGGATATTGCATATTTGCAATGGTTGTACACGTATGTTGCAAGTGTCTGTTCCCAATGTTTCATCTGTTTTTCATAAGTATGGATGTTGCATATATTTCACACGTATGTTGCAAGTGTTTTATTTGGATATTGTGTATGTTTGCAATGGTTTTCAAGTGTTTTAGGTGTTTTTGCAAGTGTTTTAGACATATGTTTCAAGTGTTTTATCTGTCTTCTTTTGTATGTTGCAATTGTTTCATCTAGATGTTTTAAAAGTAGATCGGGTGTCGCACATGGGATGCATGTGGAAAGCTGATGGGGCGCGAGCGGTCCCCGCGCGGGTGACGTCCGGGCAGTGTGGGCCCCCGTGTGGGTGCGCAAAACGTAGGCACGGGCGGGTGATGTCTGGGCAGCGCAGGCCCTCGTGTGGGTGTGTGAAACGGGAGCGCGAAAACGGACTGCAGCCGTGGGCGTCCGTCCGGAGATCTAGACGCTAGCGGTGCCGGTATACGCAAAGGATGTTTTTATCGAAACCATTGTAATAGTAGTGGGTCAGGCGTAAAGAGACAAACATGATTCTTCTTTGGATCATGCCAACAATTCCTTTCCCCTAATTCTCTCCACCTACTCCACTCGTGTGATCAGTCAGCATCGATATTTTTCCATAGTTGTTCAGTCTCACACTCGTGCATGCACAGCCATATCATCTTTTTATATGAGTGCATGACCGCAATATAATCGATGATTGTTTTGCTTATTGGCAGCTAGCTCTTAGTTTGACCGTGGAATTTCAGCAACCTGCAAAGAGTAAATAAACTGTTGTGGTCAAGAGCCATGGATCGCAAGTCAGGGTTTTGTGGGCCATCCTTAATTCTTGAATCATTTGGACTTTATTCTTTACTGAAAGAAACTAAATCGCAATGCTCTCTAAGGAACTCAGCAAAATAGCGCCGCAACTTGAAACCCCAATCTATTTTTTTCAGAACATGCCTGAGCAGCATTTGTATTTCGTTAAGGGACAAGAGTACAAGTAACAACCTACAAGAGTTGGACAAAACGAGCCATAACATATAGACGACCATGAGCTTAATGTTAGATAATCTACTGCTTCATTGTGTGAACACACAGTAAGGAAAGACGGCGCTGAAAATGCCCCCTGTTGTGGTACTGTAGCCGCTGTTGAGGGAGGCGCCGAACGGCTCACCTGCCGGACTGTAGCCACATGTAGGGATAGGCGCAGAAGTCAGTTCTGTTGTGTTATCTAGTCACTGTTGCAGCAGAGCAGCTGTCCTAGGATTAGATGGATAGAGTTGTATATATAGTTTGCCACTGCAACTCAATAAAGAGATTCAGTTTTACCATTTTCTATATAGGGCTCCGACCAACGCTGGCTTGTACTGTGTGTGTGCTCTATTCTTCCTCTTCTTCTACCTCTAGTCATAGTGTGTGTGGTTGGACAACCACAGTCGTGCTCGGCTGTGGTCGGCAAGACTGGTGAGTGGTCGACTCACCTGAACCGGTGATTCTGTGGGCTAACACTCAAAACGAACTCAGCTCTGAAACTGAACAAAGAGCAACAGTTTACTGAACCCAGCCTTGGTCCAGGTCTGCCCTGCATGCCGCGCCGGTCCTCCTCAAGAACCGTTAGCGTCAAATCAGGCGCTGTCAAGGTGCGCCTGTTGAAGTATGGTCGTTGCATTCACACCAGATCATCCACATTCCACAAGGTGATGAGCCCGCAGCAATCAAACGGCTTTCAACCACCTTTCTCGATGAGCCTCCTCGATGAAATCCACCAGTCACTGAAAGACTGATCATCGTGAAATGGAGTTAAAGCCTGAAGCCCTACACTACACCGGACGCAGCGACCTGTGCCGTACCTCACAGCTAAAATTGCAGTTCAAACTGGAAACTAAATTCTCATTCCATTACCCAGGAACTGATGCTAATTCATTGGGTAACAGGTGACTTATACAACTTGGAATACTTTCACCTAAGTGATCAGTACACAGACCTATTACAAACCCCTTGGTTGCCAATTCATGCGCCACAGAGAGTTACAACATCTAGGAATGTAAGCAAAGTTTATCCTGTGGAAATTTGAAGCCACCAGATCTTTCGTCTCCCATATTAGTCACTTGCAGCACTAAGATCGAAAGCTGATGTTATCACTGCTTGTACCACCGCCATGGAGACCAATTCCAACTCAACAATTATAATCCACAAGTCTGCAGCAGCGTTCAGGTCTTGCTGACATGCCAATAATTCTGAATGGAAGACCTCTAACACATTGCCTAGGTGTATGCCTGCTTTCACCACATCGCCTGAACTATCCCGAATGACAAAGCTCCAACCTCCCAATCGTAAAGCAATCTGAACGGCTGCATCAAAGTTGATTTTGAGCACTCCTTCAGCTGGCCTTCTCCATGTTCCTTTTAGGGTAGGCTGACAGGCCACTGTCTCCTGTCTCAACTAGCTCCTCTATGTTTCCGTGCCATAGGTTGGCGGTCGCGGTACCCGGCCACACCACAGTGCGTGGTCAAGGACTGCCGTCCCAAACACGCCCTTAATCTTTCTCAGAAACCAACATCTCAATGATATGACTTTCATTATTGCGGTATGAAATCAGCCATTAGTTCTTTTGATTGATAACATAGACAACCATTTTTTGTCACATGGCAATTAGACAAGAAAGTCGAAAAGGAAATCAACTACAGAACTCGGATTCATGACATAGAAATACTCAATTTCATATATTACGGTTGAATGTAGCACTGTATTGATACAAATTTGTTTTGGTACGACATGCGACGTCGAGATGATGAAAGCTCACAATATTGCTTCGTTCCAGTTCGTGTATAAATATCCATGCACATTAAACAAAGGGGCAGCTAAGCAGCGCGCCATACGTTAGACCCTAGTATTGTCGCACTATTGCAATGCATGCATCCGCAGGCTCTTTCAGCGCCAACTCTCATGACAACCGTCATGATTCCTCCTTCCCTGTCAACGAACCAGCAGGGAGCCTCTATGACACATCCATGGCTCCGATCAATCTCTACAGCTAGGAAACAGGGCAACTAGAACCATGCTTGTTGCAGAAGCATCGTTGTCGTGCCTTGATAGATTCGTGCTTGCTCCTCGGCATCTGAGCTGCCAACAATGGATTATATCTGCCCATGCACCTCGTAGTCAGGCAGCTAGGGTTTTACTATGGAGCCTTGTCATGGATGCTATCTTGAGAACAGAGCTACGTGCCATACTCTTGATTGTTTGGTAGATGTAGCTAATTTGTTGGTAGGATCGATGCGGCGTGCGTCTGTCCCTTCTGTTGCTGCATAAGCAAGGGATAGTAATTATATTGAGTACACAGTAAGTTTTGAGTATTGTTCACTCCAGCTTAATTAATTTATCGATTTGATGATGTTTTGCAAAGTACTGTAGCTAGTGTGTATTTGGCCATTTGGCCCGGGCACTACGGGCCGGCCCAAGCACGACACGAATCAGCACGGCCTAGGAACGGCCCGGCCCGACGGCCTTCGTGCCAGTGCTTGGCACGGCCCGGCCTTAGTGCCGTGCCTGGGCCGCCATTCTAGCCCGTAGTGCCGGCCTGGGCACGGCACGCTATATGGGCCGGCCCGGCAGCGGCACGGCTCGGCCGCAGGTGGCCGTTGGATCCCCGGCCTCGCTCCCATCGGACCGTTGGATCCGCCGTTGGAATCGGGGGTATAAAACCGCCCGTCCCGGCCGGCCGATGGCTTCTCCGTTGCCCTAATTCATTTGCTCTCACTTAGTCAGTCGCCTCGCTCTCGGCTCTCCCCCGCAGCGCTGTCTCACCCGCTCCTCTCTCGGCGAGTCGGCGTCGCCGCGTCGGCGACTCGCTCTCCTCTCTCGCCTCCGACTTCCTCTCTTCTTCTCGCTCTCCGGTGGCCTCTGGAGCCACCGCTAGCCGGCACTGGCACAATCCCTAACCCTAACCCTTGCTCAATCCCTAACCCTAACCCTTGATCTCGCTTCGTCCTCGCCGGATCCGTCTTCGACCTCGCCGGATCCATCGGTTTCCTCGCCGGATCCGTCGGATCTCCGGCCTCGCTCCCATCGGACCGTCGGATCTCTGGCCTCCGACTTCCTCTCTTCTTCTTGCTCTCCAGTGGCCTCTGGAGCCACCGTTGGCCGGCACTGGCACAATCCCTAACCCTAACCCTTGATCTCACTTCGTCCTCGCCGGATCCATCGTCGACCTCGCCGGATCCGTCGGTTTCCTCGCAGGATCCGTTCCTCATCGTATGTGTTCGCCGGATCTGTGCCTCGTCGACCTCGCCGGCGACTCTGGTGCTCCGGCTTTGAAGGTAAGTCGCTGTCAATCCATAACCCTAACCCTAACCCTCAATCTCTACTAACCCTTGCTCTGTTTTGTCTGAAGCTGTTGAGGGACCAGGGCGCCAACGAGTGGCGATGGCTGGATCCGATGACGAGAGCTGTGTTTGTGTGATTATGTGACTTTTGAGTCTTTGATAAGTTCTCTGAACATGTAACTTTGTGTGACTTTGACTCTTTGATAAGTTCTTTGATTCTGATCAGTTTGTGATTCTGACCAGTTTGTGTGACTTTGTGATTCTGATCAGTTTGTGACTTTGAGTCTTTGATAAGTTCTTTGATTCTGAACATTCAGACTTTGTGATTCCGATCAGTTTGAGGTGTTGGGCACTTATAGTGCCAGTGCCGGCACGGGCACTGCTGGGCCGCCGTGCCCAGTGACACGGCACGGCACGGCTAAGACCTGATAGTGCCGTGCCTGGGCCAACACCTCAGCACAGCGGCACTAACAGGCACGGCACGGCTAGTCTACCATGCCGCGTAGTGCCGTGCCTGGCCGGGCCGGGCCTGGCCGTGCCCATGCTAGTGCTGTGCCGTGCGGCCCGTTTGGCCAACTATACTAGTGTGTGCATGTTTGAAGTGTAGGTGAGTACACTTAGGGAAGACAATGATAGATAAATGTTTCTCTTTTTCTGTTTGTTTAATTAGGAGTGTACACTTTTTGTCACATAAGTACCATACTGGCATGCAGGTATATATTAATTAATGGTTAAATTCTGCATATTATTACTACATAATTATTATCTAAATGATTGCATATGCATATATGACTGTCAGGAATGAATCAGGATCACTTATCAGTTATAACAATGATTGTTCTTGATTGCATATGATTCCCTTTGATTTTCTAAGGTCATTTATACTGTGAGAAGTCAGTAGGTAATTATATGTAGTCACGCGTTAGGAGTGCCAGGTTTGAGAGGAAAACTTAAGAAGAGAATAACCAAGCGGTACACTAAAGGAATTCCATTATAGATGCATAGTGCTTATATATATGTGGTTCCTTTGAGTTTCCATTTGCCAAAATTAAGTACCTCCTAGAACATTTTCGTCCATAAAATCTTCTATATTATAGAGTACGTAGTTTTTGTATCATAACTTGGCTGATGAAACTAGGAATATACAGACACTTCTGACAGCAGTTTTCCTTTCTAGATGTCATGTCAAGACGTAGCGCATTTCATCTCAGTTCTCAGCCTGCAAAGACAGGGAATTTTGTTGGAGTAAGCCTGCTGGTGTGTATGCTCTGGTGACGTGGAGGAAGGCAGTGAAGGCGCCAGGCTCAAATTTGAATTCAAAACAGGGAGACGCAGGACCAGTTGACGCCTGGAGGCTGGTGACCGCGCCCACGACGTTGTGCACAGCGTGCAGTTGCATCTTACTCCTATGTATCTTGTTTTAAGTTGTATTACAGTGTGTACTAGTGCCTATAAGCTATTGGTATAAATAGCTGGACCTTTGAGGTGTGTGTGAGCGCATTGTAACTGATGTTATCACATTTGTACTGCAAACTAATATCAGTGGAAAACAGCACTGCCATCAGACAGTTGCTGGTTCGCGTTCATCTGTTCTTGCGCGTTCAGAGTTCTTAGGCTAGCCACCGTGTGAATCTTGTGTGTGATTGTGATCCTTGGTTCCAACATTGATTGTGATCCTTGGTTCCAGCATTTGGTATCAATGCCATCATCACATGCAAGGACGTCTTGTGATCCGAAGCGATGGGTGATCGGAGTGCCGGCGGAGGTGGGAGTGGTGGCGGAGGCAGCGGCGGGCAGATCCAATACCCGCAGCTCACGACGACCAACTACACAAGCTGGAACATCCGGGTGTAGGCCATCATGGAGGATCAAGGCATGTGGGAGATCATGGAACCGTCGGGGGAAACATCCGATTAGGGCGCGACGGCGGTTGTGGCGGCGAAGACGAAGGACAGGAAGGCCTGCGCACACTTACTTCAGTGTTTGCCAGATGACCTATTGATGCAAGTCGCGGCGAAGAAGACCGGGAAGGAGGTCTGGGACTCGTTGAAGGCGAGATTCGTCGGCGGGGAGCGTGTCAAGGAGGCGCGGTTGCAGATATTAAAGAGCGAGTTCGATGCCATGAAGATGAAGGAGGATGAGTCGATCGATCCCTACGCCAGGCGGTTGACGGGGATGTCAGTCCGGTATGGAAATCTTAGTGGATCGCTGGATGATGCGACATTGGTGAAGAAGTTGTTTGACACCGTGCCCAGAGCGTTTCATCAATGTGGTGGCAGGGATTGAGCAGTTCTATGATCTGTCGATGCTAGCATTCGTGGAGGCGGTTGGCCGGTTGAAGGCCTTCGAGGAGTGCACCAGGCGGGGAGCAGGCGGTGCGTGGTCAGACACTGGCCAAGTGTTGCTGACATAGACTGAGTGGGAAGCTCGGCAAAAACTGGCGGCTGGAGAAGCGTCCGGGAAGAGCAGATCGTAGGAGAACGGTGGCGGTGGCCAAGGTCATGGGCGTGGCCGTGGCGGTAGCAGTGGTGGCCATAGTGGGCAAGGCAACGGGGCAAAGAATGGAACTAGAAAACGTGACGAGTCACATCAAGTGTTTCAAGTGCCACAATTATAGACACTATGCAAATAGATGTCCAGGAGAAAAGGAGGAAGAGGCGCATCAAGCCAGGGCAGTGGAGTTTGAGCCAACGGTGTTGCTCGCCGAGATAGCAGAGCTGGGACTGCTTGAGCACCCATTGTCGGATGAGTGTCAGGAGGAAGTGTTTTTGAATGAAGTAAAAGTGCATCCTGAGTTGCATTTCACTAGAGATGGGGAGTCATGTGGTGACATTTGGTACCTGGATAATGGTGCTAGCAACCATATGACAGGTGATCTTCACAAGTTCAGAGACATTGACACCACTGTCAGTGATAAGGTACGTTTTGGTGATGGTTCAGCAGTTGAAATTCAAGGAAAGGGGTCAACTTTGTTTCAAGGCATCTCTGGTGATCAGTGGATTCTATTTGATGTTTATTACATTCCCAAGCTTAAAAGTAATCTAGTAAGTCTTAGTCAATTAACTGAAATTGGGCATAGAGTAGTCATGGATGATGATCTGATTGAGGTGTCTTGAGAAAAACCCCGTTAGAATGATTATGAGAGTTCAGAGATCACTGAACATGCTTTATAAGATTGAATTAAAACCTGTTGAACCAGTTAGTTTCTTATCCAGTATTGGTGATGAGTCATGGCTTTGGCATGGTAGACTTGGTCATGTGAATTTTCAGTCAATTAAAATCTTTGGTTGAGAAGGAGATGGCGAGGGGGTACCTTTGGTAGCTCATCTAGATCAGGTGTGTCACTCCCTGTTTGGCACAAAGCAAACAAGGAGTTCATTTCCACAGGCATCAGGATGGAGAGCAGATGAGCCTTTGGAATTGCTACACATAGACTTGTGTGGTCCAATCACACCGAGAGACATATGGGGGAAATAAATATTTTCTCGCTCATTGTTGATGATTGTACAAGATGGATGAATGTGAAAGTTCTAAAGACTAAAGATCAAGCAAGTTCTCGCATTGCTAAGTTTAAGAATGAAGCAGAAAACAACTTGGGGTACAAAATCAAGACAGTAAGGTCAGACAGGGGTGGTGAATTTCTTGCAGTAGCATTCAGAGAAATCTGGAGCAAGGTTGGGATCAAGAGGCAATTGACAAAGACCATATTCACCCCAACAAAATGGTGTTGTAGAGAGAAGGAATAGGACTATCATGGAAATATCCAGATCTTCACTTAAGAGCATGAATGTACCAGGGAAGGCTTTGGGCGAGAAGCAGTGAGGCATTTGTGCTATTGTTGAATAGATTACCTACAAAAGCTATGGGGAGTAGAACACCTTTTGAGGCATGGAGTGGGAGAAAGCCACAGTTGGGCCATTTGAGGGTGTTTGGGTGCACTGCACATGTCAGACCAGCTGCTCCACATCTGAAGAAGATGGATGACAGGAGCATACCCATGGTATATCTTAGAGTGGAGGTGGGCAGAAAGGCACATAAGTTGTTTGATCCACAGACCAAGAGGATTGTTATGAGTAGGGATGTTGTGTTTGAGGAAACAAAGGCATAGGAGTGGAACTCTAATTATACTGAAGGTTCAGATTTTGTAGTGGTGGAAACAGTGGAATCCAACACTCAAATTCTTGGAATTAGAGATGGAAATGATGCAAACCCAGGTGGTCATCAGTTGGGTGATGTAGGGGGAGCATCCGATGGAAATCAACCCACATATGAGGCAGAGAATTCTACTAATGCAAAAGCAGGCAGTCAGTCTGGCACTATTCATGGTCAGGCAACAGAGACAGTCATTTCAGATGTTGTAGGAACAAACTTGGATCAGGGTGGGATGGACCTAGATGATTCAAGTGACTATGATGAGGAGCCAATGAGATTCAGAAGCCTCAGTGACGTGTATGAAGATACCGTGGAAGTGGATTTAGCTTCAGACACATAAATTGAAGTCAATGCACTATTGGCAGTAATGGAGGTACCATCATCATACCAAGAGGCTGCAGGAGATGCAGAGTGGGTAGCAGCAATGGACAGTGATATGCAGTCCATCAACAAAAACCAGACTTGGGAATTGGTGAAATTACCAGCTGGTCACAAGCCCATTGGTTTGAAATGGGTATACAAGCTCAAGAGAAATGAAGATGGAGAGGTAGTGAAGCACAAGGCCAGATTGGTTGCCAAGGGATATGTGCAAAAGCAAGGCATAGATTTTGAAGAAGTATTTGCACCAGTAGCAAGGCTTGACACTGTCAGATTGATACTAGCTTTGGCAACTAATAGAGGTTGGCAAGTACATCATTTAGATGTAAAATCTGCTTTTCTGAATGGTGAGCTTGTGGAGGATGTCTATGTATCACAACCAGAAGGGTATGTGAAGAAAGGCAAGGAGCAAATGGTGCTTAAGTTAAGCAAAGCCTTGTATGGGCTCAAACAAGCTCCTAGGGCCTGGAATGTGAAGTTAGACAAGAGTCTGAAGAATCTTGGGTTCAAGAAGTGTGCAACTGAACCTGCTGTTTACACTAGGGGTGTTGGGAGGACAGCTGTGATCCTTGGTGTATATGTTGATGACTTGATTGTAACTGGAGGTGATCCATCTGAGATTGCAACCTTCAAGAGGCAGATGACTTCACAGTTTGAGATGAGTGACCTTGGCCTATTGTCATTCTATCTAGGAATTGAAGTTGAGCAGAAAGAAGATTGCATTACAGTCAAGCAGACAAGCTATGCAAAAACGGTGTTGTCACAGTTTGGGATGGCAGACTGCAATCCAACAAAGATTCCAATGAATCCTGGTGTGAAAATGCATGATGACAAGCAAGGAGTGAAAACAGATCCAACTGAGTACATGAGGGTGATTGGTTGTCTCAGGTATTTGTTGCACACAAGACCAGACATGGCATTTTCTGTTGGTATGGCTAGCAGGTTCATGGAGAAGCCTACTGTCCTTCATTCAGGGGCTGTGAAGCATATACTGAGGTATTTGCAAGGAACATTGAACTATGGGCTGGTCTACACCAAAGAAGAAAAGGAAGAAAAGCTGGTAGGATATTCATACAGTGATCTAGCGGGGGATTTGGATCACAGAAGGAGCACAGGAGGGATGGCATTTTATCTGAATGACAGTCTTATCACTTGGTGTTCACACAAGGAGAAAACAGTTGCTTTATCATCTTGTGAGGCTAAGTTCATGGCTGCAACAACAGCAACAATGCAGGCAATGTGGCTCAGGAACTTGTTGAGTGAGCTCATAGGAACTAAGCCCAAGGTGGTCACTATGTTTGTGGATAACAATTCTTCTATTAAACTAATGAAGAATCCAGTGTTCCATGGGCGCAGCAAACACATTGATATCAAGTATCATTATATCAGAGAATGTGTTGAGCGTGGACAGAGCATTGTCAAGAGGGTGAGCACTTTGGAGCAAAAGGCAGACTCTCTGACAAAGCCACTGCCATTGGTGAAGCTGGGAGTGATGAGACACCTGTTAGGTGTTCGTGAGCTTGAGGTTCATCAGGCTTAAGGGGGAGATTGTTGGAGTAAGCCTGCTGGTGTGTATGCTCTGGTGACGTGGAGGAAGGCAGTAGTGAAGGCGCCAAGCTCAAGTTTGAATTCAAAACAGGGAGACGCAGGAGCAGTTGACGCCTGGAGGCTGGTGACCGCGCCCACGACGTTGTGCACAGCGTGCAGTTGCATCTTACTCCTATGTTTCTTGTTTTAAGTTGTATTACAGTGTGTAATAGTGCCTGTAAGCTATTGGTATAAATAGCTGGACCTTTGAGGTGTGTGTGAGTGCATTGTAACTGATGTTATCACATTTGTACTGCAAAAGTGCGTGAGCGCATTGTAACTGATGTTATCACATTTGTACTGCAAACTAATATCAGTGGAAAACAGCACTGCCATCAGACAGTTGCTGGTTCGCGTTCATCTGTTCTTGCGCGTTCAGAGTTCTTAGGCTAGCCACCGTGTGAATCTTGTGTGTGATTGTGATCCTTGGTTCCAACATTGATTGTGATCCTTGGTTCCAGCATTTGGTATCAATGCCATCATCACATGCAAGGATGTCTTGTGATCCGAAGCGATGGGTGATCGGAGTGCCGGCGGAGGTGGGAGTGGTGGCGGAGGCAGCGGCGGGCAGATCCAATACCCGCAGCTCACGACGACCAACTACACAAGCTGGAACATCCGGGTGTAGGCCATCATGGAGGATCAAGGCATGTGGGAGATCATGGAACCGTCGGGGGAAACATCCGATTAGGGCGCGACGGCGGTTGCGGCGGCGAAGACGAAGGACAGGAAGGCCTGCGCACACTTACTTCAGTGTTTGCCAGATGACCTATTGATGCAAGTCGCGGCGAAGAAGACCGGGAAGGAGGTCTGGGACTCGTTGAAGGCGAGATTCGTCGGCGGGGAGCGTGTCAAGGAGGCGCGGTTGCAGATATTAAAGAGCGAGTTCGATGCCATGAAGATGAAGGAGGATGAGTCGATCGATCCCTACGCCAGGCGGTTGACGGGGATGTCAGTCCGGTATGGAAATCTTAGTGGATCGCTGGATGATGCGACATTGGTGAAGAAGTTGTTTGACACCGTGCCAGAGCGTTTCATCAATGTGGTGGCAGGGATTGAGCAGTTCTATGATCTGTCGATGCTAGCATTCGTGGAGGCGGTTGGCCGGTTGAAGGCCTTCGAGGAGTGCACCAGGCGGGGAGCAGGCGGTGCGTGGTCAGACACTGGCCAAGTGTTGCTGACATAGACTGAGTGGGAAGCTCGGCAAAAACTGGCGGCTGGAGAAGCGTCCGGGAAGAGCAGATCGTAGGAGAACGGTGGCGGTGGCCAAGGTCATGGGCGTGGCCGTGGCGGTAGCAGTGGTGGCCATAGTGGGCAAGGCAACGGGGCAAAGAATGGAACTAGAAAACGTGACGAGTCACATCAAGTGTTTCAAGTGCCACAATTATAGACACTATGCAAATAGATGTCCAGGAGAAAAGGAGGAAGAGGCGCATCAAGCCAGGGCAGTGGAGTTTGAGCCAACGGTGTTGCTCGCCGAGATAGCAGAGCTGGGACTGCTTGAGCACCCATTGTCGGATGAGTGTCAGGAGGAAGTGTTTTTGAATGAAGTAAAAGTGCATCCTGAGTTGCATTTCACTAGAGATGGGGAGTCATGTGGTGACATTTGGTACCTGGATAATGGTGCTAGCAACCATATGACAGGTGATCTTCACAAGTTCAGAGACATTGACACCACTGTCAGTGATAAGGTACGTTTTGGTGATGGTTCAGCAGTTGAAATTCAAGGAAAGGGGTCAACTTTGTTTCAAGGCATCTCTGGTGATCAGTGGATTCTATTTGATGTTTATTACATTCCCAAGCTTAAAAGTAATCTAGTAAGTCTTAGTCAATTAACTGAAATTGGGCATAGAGTAGTCATGGATGATGATCTGATTGAGGTGTCTGAGAAAAACCCCGTTAGAATGATTATGAGAGTTCAGAGATCACTGAACATGCTTTATAAGATTGAATTAAAACCTGTTGAACCAGTTAGTTTCTTATCCAGTATTGGTGATGAGTCATGGCTTTGGCATGGTAGACTTGGTCATGTGAATTTTCAGTCAATTAAAATGCTGGTTGAGAAGGAGATGGCAGGGGGTACCTTTGGTAGCTCATCTAGATCAGGTGTGTCACTCCTGTTTGGCAGCAAAGCAAACAAGGAGTTCATTTCCACAGGCATCAGGATGGAGAGCAGATGAGCCTTTGGAATTGCTACACATAGACTTGTGTGGTCCAATCACACCAGAGACATATGGGGGAAATAAATATTTTCTGCTCATTGTTGATGATTGTACAAGATGGATGAATGTGAAAGTTCTAAAGACTAAAGATCAAGCAAGTTCTGCATTTGCTAAGTTTAAGGATGAAGCAGAAAACAACTTGGGGTACAAAATCAAGACAGTAAGGTCAGACAGGGGTGGTGAATTTCTTGCAGTAGCATTCAGAGAAATCTGTGAGCAGGTTGGGATCAAGAGGCAATTGACAGCACCATATTCACCCCAACAAAATGGTGTTGTAGAGAGAAGGAATAGGACTATCATGGAAATATCCAGATCTTCACTTAAGAGCATGAATGTACCAGGAAGGCTTTGGGCAGAAGCAGTGAGGCATTCTGTGCTATTGTTGAATAGATTACCTACAAAAGCTATGGGGAGTAGAACACCTTTTGAGGCATGGAGTGGGAGAAAGCCACAGTTGGGCCATTTGAGGGTGTTTGGGTGCACTGCACATGTCAGACCAGCTGCTCCACATCTGAAGAAGATGGATGACAGGAGCATACCCATGGTATATCTTAGAGTGGAGGTGGGCAGAAAGGCACATAAGTTGTTTGATCCACAGACCAAGAGGATTGTTATGAGTAGGGATGTTGTGTTTGAGGAAACAAAGGCATAGGAGTGGAACTCTAATTATACTGAAGGTTCAGATTTTGTAGTGGTGGAAACAGTGGAATCCAACACTCAAATTCTTGGAATTAGAGATGGAAATGATGCAAACCCAGGTGGTCATCAGTTGGGTGATGTAGGGGGAGCATCCGATGGAAATCAACCCACATATGAGGCAGAGAATTCTACTAATGCAAAAGCAGGCAGTCAGTCTGGCACTATTCATGGTCAGGCAACAGAGACAGTCATTTCAGATGTTGTAGGAACAAACTTGGATCAGGGTGGGATGGACCTAGATGATTCAAGTGACTATGATGAGGAGCCAATGAGATTCAGAAGCCTCAGTGACGTGTATGAAGATACCGTGGAAGTGGATTTAGCTTCAGACACATAAATTGAAGTCAATGCACTATTGGCAGTAATGGAGGTACCATCATCATACCAAGAGGCTGCAGGAGATGCAGAGTGGGTAGCAGCAATGGACAGTGATATGCAGTCCATCAACAAAAACCAGACTTGGGAATTGGTGAAATTACCAGCTGGTCACAAGCCCATTGGTTTGAAATGGGTATACAAGCTCAAGAGAAATGAAGATGGAGAGGTAGTGAAGCACAAGGCCAGATTGGTTGCCAAGGGATATGTGCAAAAGCAAGGCATAGATTTTGAAGAAGTATTTGCACCAGTAGCAAGGCTTGACACTGTCAGATTGATACTAGCTTTGGCAACTAATAGAGGTTGGCAAGTACATCATTTAGATGTAAAATCTGCTTTTCTGAATGGTGAGCTTGTGGAGGATGTCTATGTATCACAACCAGAAGGGTATGTGAAGAAAGGCAAGGAGCAAATGGTGCTTAAGTTAAGCAAAGCCTTGTATGGGCTCAAACAAGCTCCTAGGGCCTGGAATGTGAAGTTAGACAAGAGTCTGAAGAATCTTGGGTTCAAGAAGTGTGCAACTGAACCTGCTGTTTACACTAGGGGTGTTGGGAGGACAGCTGTGATCCTTGGTGTATATGTTGATGACTTGATTGTAACTGGAGGTGATCCATCTGAGATTGCAACCTTCAAGAGGCAGATGACTTCACAGTTTGAGATGAGTGACCTTGGCCTATTGTCATTCTATCTAGGAATTGAAGTTGAGCAGAAAGAAGATTGCATTACAGTCAAGCAGACAAGCTATGCAAAAACGGTGTTGTCACAGTTTGGGATGGCAGACTGCAATCCAACAAAGATTCCAATGAATCCTGGTGTGAAAATGCATGATGACAAGCAAGGAGTGAAAACAGATCCAACTGAGTACATGAGGGTGATTGGTTGTCTCAGGTATTTGTTGCACACAAGACCAGACATGGCATTTTCTGTTGGTATGGCTAGCAGGTTCATGGAGAAGCCTACTGTCCTTCATTCAGGGGCTGTGAAGCATATACTGAGGTATTTGCAAGGAACATTGAACTATGGGCTGGTCTACACCAAAGAAGAAAAGGAAGAAAAGCTGGTAGGATATTCATACAGTGATCTAGCGGGGGATTTGGATCACAGAAGGAGCACAGGAGGGATGGCATTTTATCTGAATGACAGTCTTATCACTTGGTGTTCACACAAGGAGAAAACAGTTGCTTTATCATCTTGTGAGGCTAAGTTCATGGCTGCAACAACAGCAACAATGCAGGCAATGTGGCTCAGGAACTTGTTGAGTGAGCTCATAGGAACTAAGCCCAAGGTGGTCACTATGTTTGTGGATAACAATTCTTCTATTAAACTAATGAAGAATCCAGTGTTCCATGGGCGCAGCAAACACATTGATATCAAGTATCATTATATCAGAGAATGTGTTGAGCGTGGACAGAGCATTGTCAAGAGGGTGAGCACTTTGGAGCAAAAGGCAGACTCTCTGACAAAGCCACTGCCATTGGTGAAGCTGGGAGTGATGAGACACCTGTTAGGTGTTCGTGAGCTTGAGGTTCATCAGGCTTAAGGGGGAGATTGTTGGAGTAAGCCTGCTGGTGTGTATGCTCTGGTGACGTGGAGGAAGGCAGTAGTGAAGGCGCCAAGCTCAAGTTTGAATTCAAAACAGGGAGACGCAGGAGCAGTTGACGCCTGGAGGCTGGTGACCGCGCCCACGACGTTGTGCACAGCGTGCAGTTGCATCTTACTCCTATGTTTCTTGTTTTAAGTTGTATTACAGTGTGTAATAGTGCCTGTAAGCTATTGGTATAAATAGCTGGACCTTTGAGGTGTGTGTGAGTGCATTGTAACTGATGTTATCACATTTGTACTGCAAAAGTGCGTGAGCGCATTGTAACTGATGTTATCACATTTGTACTGCAAACTAATATCGGTGGAAAACAGCACTGCCATCTGACAGTTGCTGGTTCGTGTTCGTCTGTTCTTGCGCGTTCTGAGTTCTTAGGCTAGCCACCGTGTGAATCTTGTGTGTGATTGTGATCCTTGGTTCCAACAGACAGGGAATTTCATCTCAGTTCCCAGCCTGCAAAGACAGGGAAAGTGAACTCCTCTTTTGTTCGTAAGTTGAAAACTGTATGTAGTCACGAATTGTGTACCGAGACTGAAGACTGAAATAGTTATGCTTGCTGCTGCACGGACTGATAAGTCGACGTTTCTTCCTACACCGGTCCAGCAAAACGGTCAGCCCATGGGCCTGAATCATCTGTCACAGCTTCACAGGCCAGCCCAAATAAAATTAAGCATTAGTTTTAATTTCCTCTGTTAACAAGTCCTTGTGGATGTCGCTGCCAAGAGTGACGTGCAAAACCAATACAATTAATTTAATTAATGTAAATGGCACTCCTTTATTAATATTTCCTTCTCCATCCTGGTTGTGGCCGTCAAGTTGGTCCATGAGCTGAAGTCAAGTCAAAGTAGCAGAAACAAATTAACAATCATATCCAAACGATGGCGCCCAGATCACATATTATTATATCATCAACTAGTAAAGTATTCAAGGGTCACGTATCGATCTATCCATTTTTCTAGAAGCTAAGGGTAAGCCAGTGAGCCATTTTGTCACAGGAATACTATCTCATGGAGTCATGGTCTCACTAACGGCAGGCATGCATGATTGATCGCGACGCGGTGTATATATGTATGCAGGCGTATCTTGAAGCTCTGGATGGTCAATAGATCAGTCAATCGATCACATGGAGATGGAGATATGCAGGCATCTACTGACCATCACTGAATGCATGCAGCAGGCAAGTTTGACTGACCTCGCTGATGTGATGTCGGCCATTTCGTATACTTAGCGCGTGTTTAGTTCTAGGAATTTGAAATTTGAGGCTACTGTAGTACGTTCGTTTTTATTTGACAATTAGTGTTCAAACATAGACTAATTAGACTCAAAACGTTCGTCTCGTAATTTCCCACCAAACTGTGCAATTAGTTTTTTTTTCGTCTACATTTAATGCTCCATATATAGGCCACAAACATTCGATGTGACAGGTACTGTGGCATTTTTTAGAATTTTGAGGTGAAACTAAACAAGGACTTACCGGCCGGGGAGGTTTAATTCTGTCGATTGCGCGCCGCCTCAACCTCCGCTGAACACAACTGCTTCAATTCGCCAGTGACCTCGCGCATGCACCCGCCCGCGATTAAGGATGGCAACGGGTCGGGTTCGGATCGGGTGGAGTCTCCGTGCACCCAAAACCGAAACCCGAAATCGAAACCCGAATCCGCCCCGAAAACCGATTCGGGTGGAAATCCATCACCAAAACCAAACCCGCGGATACCCGAAACCCGAACGGATACCCGAAACCCGAATGGATACCCGAAACCCGCGTATATATATACACATATTCACATATATAAACAAGAGACAACAAATAATAAATATTTTTATGAGTCAAATTTAAATAAATTTAATAATCTAAGTAAACAAATTATTATTAGTATATTATAAAACATGAGTTTTAATTCCAAATGATTTATTTCGGATATCCATTGGATATCCACGGGTGGAAAACCAAACCCGAAACCGAACCCGATTGGTTTCGGGGCCCCGAACCCGAAAACCGTGGGTGAAAAACCATCCCCAAACCCGAATCCGCAGAACCCGAAACCCGCGGATATCCGCCCCAAACCCGATCCGTTGCCATCCTTACCCGCGATCACTCGGAGCATACACTTCCTCTGTTCTAAATTGGCTATTTAGATACAAAGCAAAAGCAATATGGTTAAAAAAATCCAAACTGACCTAGTATAATTAAAATGAAGAGAGTATATATTTGCACATACAGGAAGCACTACCGGAGACTGTGTAGTTACCGAGTGCCCCGACAATTACCGAGTGTCAAAAGTTGGGGCACTCGGAAAACAGTACTTACCGAGTGCCAACACTCGAAAAACATAAACACCCGGTAGTCGACCGCTTTACCGAGTCAGCACACTCGGTAAATTCAGACACTCGGTAAAACTACAAGTTTACCGAAGGGGCGCACTCGGTAAAAACAACCATTCGGTATTGAGGTGCCACATCACCTAGGATAGCAACCGTGCGCCAAACGGCGTCACGGCATGACATGTTTACCGAGTGTTATGAGCATACACTCGACAAACATCACGATAACAACAGCTCCGCCCATCAAGCGCTCATAGCAAATAAAAAAGACCGAAAATGTTTACCGAGTGTAAGTGCACAACACTCGGTAAACACTATATTTTACCGAGTGTATTGGCACAACACTCGGTAAAATTCAACCAAATTTCTTGTTTTTCCCTTCATTCTTTTTCCTCTATCCACATATGATATTTAGTACTCCATTCCAAAATATGGTGTTTATTTCGATTTATTTACTATATTTCACAAAATTTTCATTCTTTATGAAAATTAGGTACATATCGTGTAAATTTAATTGTAATAATTAAAATCGAACTCGATAAATCACGAAAAATTAACATTGAAGCATACATCTATGTTATAGAAAAATTTTCATAACGTTTCGGAAGTATTTTTACATTCGTCGCTGCCGAACCGGTACATCTCCCAAAGAGACGCTAAACATTCACAATAACGAGTAGGATTTCTATTAAGAGTGAAATTCAACATTATGATTTGAACTTGGAATTTTTTAGATAGTAAATAGATGACATGAAATAGTTCATGTGAAAGTTTGGTGAATTTTTGGATTAAATTGGCATTTTTTCTTTTTTGTTTTGCATAAAATAATGGATACTTTTACCGAGTGTGACCTCAAACACTCGGTAAAGGTTAGCCACGGCCCACCTGCTCGCCAATGGGTTGTTATATGCTTTGCATTTACCGAAAGTGCCGAGATCTGGGCACTCGGTAAATGCAACATTCAACACTTAGCCGCTTTCTCCTCAAATCGTGCACACACACACATACACCGCTGACACGCGCAAGATCTCCGCCCGACCTTGCCGTCCCTGCCGCCGCCTCCCGCTCCCCCGCCTTCCCCGTCGCTCACTTGCGCGTGCGCACGCCGCGCCCACGCCTGGCGCCTCCTCCCCTCCACGCCCGTCGCTGGCGCCTCCCGCCGCCGCAAAGGCCTCCCACCTTGGCCGCCCTCCCCTCCACGGGCGGGTCCCACAGCCGCCGCCACCGGGGGAGGGCGGTCACCCGCCGCCACCGCGGGACTGCATCAGTGAGTACTAGCGCCTCTCCTTACTGAATATTGTACGTCTTGACCATGCAAGGTCCTCAGTTTCCACATGTTTTCTTTCTTATAATCGTCAGACGTATTTATTTTGCTGGTGCTCCAAATTGGTGATTTGCTGGTTCTGATTTCACCGTGGCTGATAGAGTTGCAATCAGTAACATGATTATGCAAACGGGAAAAGACTTTGGTGGTGAATTTTGGGGAAAACCTGTTCGCTGGGAGTCAGGGTGTCCTTATGATTTGCTGCTAACATAGTTAAGCATTGTTAAGCATTACGGAGAGCACATGTTTTCAGATGTTTTGCATAGTTAAGCATTAAAAAATTTCAGATGTTTTGCACTCTTACTGTGGTCCCAATGTAAATTAATTTCTAGAATCACTTTAAGTTAAACTATCTAAGTTTAGCTAACTTGATAGAATAGGTGCTTTTTTATTTTCTATAAATTTAGTTAAATTTAAATTACTCTTAACTTAAGATAACTCTAGAAGTTGATTTGATTTGGGAGAGCACATGTTTTCGGTTAATTATTTCCTGATGCCTGATGAAGTGATGATGCTCTCCCCTGTGTACTATAGACCTGCTGAACCTGAAACCGGGCTCGCCTCCCAAAGTTTAGCATTACGGAGGGAGTAGGCCATTGCTTGCACGCCCACTTCCTTGCTTTTACCTCTCAAATCCTCAGCTCCTGGTGTATGTGTGTTTGTGTCAACTCAAATGTGGAGAGATCATGCATGTTTGCAAGAGGAGAGAGAAAGCAGCAAATTAGAGAGAGAGAGAGAGAGAGATGAAGTTAATAAGGAAATAAACAAAGTGAGTTCTTATTTTCTCTTCGATCAGCGTTGCCCGTTGCCCCATTGCAGGGTGCAGCAGCCATGGGTGGGGCCCCTAAAGCAGTCCTCTCTCTCTCTCTACCACTTTAGCATATCCTGCATTATTCATCTCTCTCTGCAGTGCCTGGGCTAGCCGGCCGCTGCCATCTTTTATCAGAGTGGGGAGAGTGGAGAATGTGGAGGCATGCATGGCACAGGACCGGCCTACTGCAGCTGGTTAGTAGTAGTATGTTTGTGTGTGTCGATGATCCCCGGCCGGGCACGGCCAGCTTTGCAAGAATAGCACAGCGGTCTGCTGAACCTGATGAAGTGATTGATCAACTCAAATGGACGGCATTAATTCCCGGCCGGTCTGCAATTTCAGCGCCAAAATTATGTGTGTGCTGGCGCGCCTCACCTCATGATCATGCGTGCATGCATGTAAGATCGAGCTGTGTTTGATCAATGCATAGGGCTATATAAGGCAAGCATTCCATTGCCTTTCTCCATCTCATCGAGTCATCCATCTATCCATCCTCCAAACATGGCTGCGGCACTTGGGGGCCTTCTCCCCGGCGTCTGCGCCGTGCTGATGGTAATCGCCGTCGCAAGCGCTGCCTCCAGCGAGGCCTCCTCGGTGGTCGTCGGCCTCGCCAAATGCGCCGACTGCACCAGGAAGAACATGAAGGCCGAGGCGGCATTCAAGGGTATATAGAGTACTAGGAGTACATGCATTTAATTATGCTATAACATTAACAGTGCATACTGAATGCTTTACGCTGATCAGTGATTCGGTCAGAAGAAGCTAGCTAGCTGCTGCTGCTACTGACTGTCTTCTGATCGATCTCCTCAAAGGAGAAGCGGCAGTCTGCGACACCGATAATAATTTTCATAAGCATACATGTTTATATATTGGTTGCCTTTCTGTCCAAAATATATGGAAATTATCCAATCTTTTGTTAATTTTTTTCCACATGATCCAGTCTAAGTTTCTCATGCTATCAACAAGTATGTACCTATCCCATCAACATGTATTCCATTTGCTAAATATATCACTCTTGTTGTCCAAAATCTTTGAACAATCTATTCATTAGTAACTAAGGGCTTGTCATCGGTGATTTGTTTGTGGTAGTGTCATGCCATGTGACCTATAGTGCTGCGACACAACCTAGTGCCCCTTTGTGTGCTAGCCACATGGTTGTGCTGCTAGGCGCGCGCTGGTGCTCGGGTATATGGTTGAGACACGCTACAAAACCTGCTGATGCTCTACCTCAATCTTCGATAAATCTTGCTAGTGATGTTTGTGGCTACAAAAAAATTGGTTCCATGTATTCCTCCATCTACAAGTGACATAGCGGCCTTTCAACCTTAGGTAAAATCTCATCATCCAATCTAGCAAACATCTTCTATGTGAATCGACCAAGAACATGAATGTCTCTTTATCATCTCATATGGTTTTTCTCTAGCACTACTACTCTATTGCTCTAAACTGCAATATCGTCTATATGTTAGGATGGATGACCGTCAGTGGATGTACACGGGCTATCAGAAGAGGGGTCAATACACAAATGAATGGATTGAGAAGGCCAATGATTTCATGACGAAGGCATTTGCAAATGGACGGTGACATGCCTGGTGTCCCTGTAGGAAGTGTAAGAACAAGGCAATGAAAACATATGAGGAGATGACTAAAGATCTTGTCAACAATGGATTTGTAGAGAACTATACCCGGTGGACCATGCATGGTGAACGCCATCGTGAGAGAGAAGAGGTCGTGAGACAACGGATCGAGGAGTTTGATTCTGAAGCCGGGGTGGCAGAAATGTTAAATGACCATGACATGGCTTTCGATGAAGGAAGTGCAGAGCAGGAGCCAGAGCAAACTACAAAGGCGTTTTACGCCATGTTGGATGCGGCACAACAACCCCTTCACGGGCGCACCAATGTTTCTAAACTAGATGCCATTGCACGTCTAATGGCTGTGAAGTCCCAGTTTAGCTGGAGTAGAGAATCCTTCGATCAACTATTGACAGTAGTTGGCACCGTACTTCCGGATGATCACATTCTGCCAAAGAACACGTATGAGTCAAATAAAATCCTTCGTGCACTCAAGATGTCGTACGAGCAGATACATGCTTGTCCGAACGGATGCATCTTATTCAGGGGAGAACATGCTGACGATAAGTACTGTCCGAAGTGTAAGGCATCTAGGTACATTGAGTTAGAATCTGGTGATGGTCGGAAGACACAAACAAAAGTCGGCGCAAAGATCCTGAGGTACCTTCCTTTCATACTGAGGATCCAACGGCTTTTCATGAGCAAGGAATGCGCAAAACAGATGACGTGGCACAAAACTGGACGCCGATACACTGACAAGATGATACATCCGTCCGATGGTGAATCATGGAAAAGCTTCGATCGAAAGCATACCGACAAAGCTGACGAGGCTCGTAATGTACGCATTGCACTGGCAACTGATGGGTTCAATCCTTATGGAATGGGTTCTTCACCATACACATGTTGGCCCGTATTCGTCATCCCTCTCAACCTCCCACCTGGCGTTGCCTTTCAACGGCAAAATATTTTCTTGTCACTTATAATTCCAGGACACCCAGGGGCTAATATGAGTGTGTACATGGAGCCTTTGATAGACGATTTGGTCCGTGCATGGGACGAAGGGGTAGTGACATACGACTGATTCACAAAGACAAACTTTAGAATGCATATTTGGTACCATTATTCCATGCATGACTTCCTGGCTTATGGGTTATTTTGTGGCTGGTGTGTTCACACGAAGATGCCATGCCCGATATGCAAGTCAGCTGTGGAGTTCTTTCGGTTGGAGAAGGGGGGCAAGTTTTCTTCGTTTGACAAACATCGACAATTCCTCCCTCTTGACCACCCATTCAGGAGAGACAAGAACTTTCGAAAAGGTGTCATAGTGGAAGACTCTGCACCGGAAATGATGACAGGTGCCCAGGTTCTTGAGATGTTAGATGGTCTTGTGGTCGACAATGAAAAGGGGGGCTTCGTGGGATACGGAAAAGAGCATGCCTGGACACACAAGTCGTGCTTGTGGAAGCTTTCTTACTTTAAGGACCTCCTTCTTCCACATAACATTGATGTAATGCACACTGAAAAGAATTTCGCCGAGGCGGTCCTTCACACAATCATGGACTGGGAAAAGTCAAAGGACAATGTCAAGGCTAGATTGGATCAAGCAACACTGTGCGATAGACCAAAGCTAAACATGTTGCCTCCCTTACACGGGAAGTCATGGAAGAAGCCTAAGGCCGACTTCGTCCTAACGAGGGCCCAAAAGAAAGAAGTTCTTCAATGGTTCCAATCGTTGATGTTCCCTGACGGGTATGCAGCGAATTGGAGGAGGGGTGTGAACTTAAGTACCATGCGAATCACAGGGCTCAAGAGTCATGATTACCACATATGGATTGAGCGCCTTCTTCCGGTGATGGTTCATGGCTATTTCTCTGATCACATCTGGCGAGTGATGGCAGAGTTGAGCATGTTCTTCCGCAAGCTATGTGCTAAGGAGATATCTCGGACCATCATCTAAAGTCATCCGTCTTGCTAGGAGACGACGTGTACATTGTGGCCCAACAGGCCACGCAAGTTTATTATCTCTCATACCCGTGCCAAACCAAAGACCGTCTTAAGGCATATGATGTTGTGTACAAGGTATCGCCGCATGGTAAAGTACCCGTCCCAAACGATGATGATTATAACATCGATGCAAACACATATGATGGAGAGTTCTTTCAAGAAGAAGGATTAGAAGGGAGTTTTGAGATTGTCTTAGATGTAGATCTCGCAATGGAAGTAGACAATGATACGGTCATTGTTGATGGGGATGATGGAGAGGAGGTTCACAACGCGAAGGACTTGTTATTACTTGAGCAACACCATTCAGGCAGTGTCGCTAGTGATGAGACTTTGAGAGACGATCATAATTACGTCGACAATAGCGATGATGAGATTTTTGGCCCACCTATCGATGATCTTGATGATTATTTCTAGTACATGTAAGATCTGTAGTACTTATGGCAATTTTATACATGTATGATACATTTACTTATTTTGCATCTCTTTTATACATGTATGATACATTTACTTATTTTGCATCTCTTTTATACATGTATGATACATTTACTTATTTTGCATCTCTTTTATACATGTATGATACATTTACTTTTGTATATGCGTACTGATAGTTTATTCCTTTTGTTGCAGGTGATTGATGGTGGGCGGTGGAATCAGGAAGATTAGGTCGGTTATGACCTTACTGGCTAGTGGCGAGGGGTCCAGCCAGGGTGGAGGAGGAGGGCGTGCACAACTGAGGGTGGAGGGCGTGCCCAGGGAGGAGGAGGAGGACGACGACAAGGGCGTGCCTAGGGAGGTGGAGCCCAGGGTGGAGGTGGAGCCCAGGGTGGAGGAGGAGCCCAGGGTGGAGGAGGAGGACGGCGACGACGAGGGCGTCGAGAGCCGACACCTCCTCCACATGACGACGATGACTAGTTTGTAGCGGCCACGGAGGAGGATGAGGAGGAGGAGGAGACCAGGGAGGAGATAGCGGAGGCGGTGGAGGAGGCACGGAGGGAGGATGAGGCCGAGCGGGCTGAGCGCGAGGAGGATGCCGACTTGCTGGCAGAGGAAAATGGGGTGCCTACGGTTTGGCTGCGAGGGTCATCGCGCCTCCCAGACTTACCCATACAGAGACGACCAGTGATTCGACCCTCTGGAACTAAGTAAGTAATTTTTGCATGTTAACACTACTTCACAGGTTTTTAAGTTATAACAGAAACTAATATTCAATCTCAATAACTTTGTGCAGGGATTGGGAAATGGTGATCCCAGGGAGTCACTCTCGCCGAGTAAAAGGGATCCTCAGGGCAAACTACCCCGGGATGGTGAGGATCGATGGTGTTGTGCAGTCCGCCATGAAGTGGTCCCATCAGCACGCCGCCCCGATGATCGACCGATCAGTGGCAAGGTGTTATAACAGCAAGGCCGACCGGGTGATGAAAGAGTTGTGGGTACGTGTTCATCGCACTATGCTGATAATAACATCACATTAATTGTATATTACTGACTGTATTTTCTTGTAGGATTACTATACCTTGGCGGATGGAGTACGTAGGGAGGACGCGGATGACGTGGTGAATAGAGTCTGTGTTCACCGAGTGCAGGACCTCTTCTACGAGACAAAGCTCCTGTGTAGAAGAATTTACCATGCCCACAGAGGACATAGAGTCACCAGAGCGCAGGCAGTGCACCTGCCCCTGACTAAGGAGCAATACTTGACGGTAAACATGAGATTACATCGTCTGCGATTAATTGCACTGAAATTGATTTATGATTTGTCATGTGCTCGTGTATGTGCAGGTGCCTCCTGCTTGGTGTGCGGGGATGGACAACTGCTAGGAGGCCATTGTGGACAAGTGGTTGAGTGAGGAGTACGAGCAATATCACGCCGTACGCTCACGTTGCCGTGCGATGATGCAGGGTTCCTCGCACAAACAAGGCCCCACTACCCTCAAGGAATATGCAGCCAGATATGTACGTGGATTTCATTTCGTTGTTGCTATGCTAACTTCTGAATGCATAATATCTTATTGTTGTGCTTCTTCCTGCAGACGTGGTTCCACCCCGGCCAGGAGTGCGCCTCGTTCAAGGCATATGCCTTGACACACAAGGGCAAGGCAAAGGACCCTGACCTCGTCTACAACCCGGAGGACCCGCCCGAGGCATACAGCAACCCGAGCGTGCACAGGCGCCTCAGCGAGTACACGGCGATGGCGAGAGAGATCCATGGGTCAGAATTTGATCCGAGCACCGCTGACCTCGAGGGTGACATCGTCATGAGGTTGGGACTAGGTAAGCCACACGGGCGGTACTATATGGGCAACAGCACCATAGACACGGCCAACACTCAGACACTCGCCCAGATTAGAGCCCGGAGCACGAGTTCGAGTCCGGCCATACGCCCACGCTCACAGCCCCAGGTGGTAGCACTCCAGGTTAGTTCTGTTGCATTCGTTGTCCATTCATTTTCTACTCGTTCTTTATTTGCATTCTAACTATGTGATAAATAATTGTAGGCCCAGATTGAAGCCCTGCAGGAGTCACAGCAGGCCTCACAGAGCCAGCTTAAGGCCCTCGAGCTATCGCACCAGGCCGAGTTGGCATAGGAGAGGGCGCGAGTGCAGGCCCAGCTTGAGGCCTTCCAGCAGGCGCACAAGGACCGGTACGAGTACATGGCCCGTTTTTCTTAGAGCATGGGCCAGCCTCCACCGCCTCCACCGCCGCCGATGATATCGTTGGTGCCTCCACCTCCGCGCGACGGCACTCCTGTGAGTCACTTAGATGCACTCTTCACTTTCGTGTCATATAGAGCTACCTTCGACTTATACCTTAGTTTGACCTACCATAGCTTAGACCTTAGAATTTGTTTTGATCCAGATAACTCACATGTGCAATCTCATTCTAGGGACCTTCTACAGCTGGATCAAACAACGATGTGCAGGGTGATCAAGATCTGGACTTGACTCCGTTTCTCCGCAGGCCTCCGACCATGTGACAGGCCATCCGACCTTGTTTGATAGTTTTGTATGTTGAACTATGGACTTGGTTGAACTTTGTGGACTTTGGACATATGTTGATGGTGTTTGTGGACTTTGCATGGTGCTTGTCGACATATGTTGGTTATTGTGAGTGGATGTGACATTTGTGGACATATATGTGATATATTGCCTATCTGTCTTGTTATTATAATTTCCTGTGATTTTGTTGCTTATTGTGACTGGATATGCACTGAAACAAACAAAAAAAATCTGTGGACATATTTTACCGAGTGTAGCACTCGGTAAAACAGAGATTCTGTCAGTTTTACCGAGTGTAGCACTCGGTAAAACAGCGAACAGAACCAAATTGGTTCTGATTCTGTGAATTTTGCCGAGTGTGCCATTTTTTACCGAGTGCCGCGTCCCCACTCAGAAATATTTGACTACTTTTTACCGAGTGGGAACACTCGGTAAACATTATTCCTGAAGTTTATTTGCGGAATTGTTTTAATCACGAAAATGGTTATTCTTTTACCGAGTGTTAGGAGCTACACTCGGTAAACATTATTCAAAAAATTTATTTGCGGAATTGTTTTAATCACGAAATGCTAATTTATTTACCGAGTGCTGCTAGTGACACTCGGTAAACGTCGCCGTTAACGGTCAGTTTGGAGGCTGACGACCGTCAAGTCATAATTGTTTACCGAGTGTCATTGTAGCACTCGGTAACTCTCTGCTCCGAGTGCGCTGATATTAGACACTCGGTAAAATAACTTCACCGAGTTGTTGTTTGCCGAGTCCACTTTACCGAGTGTGGCACTCAGTAAACAGTTTGCCGAGTGCGTAGCACTATTTGCCGAGTGTTACTCACACTCGGTAAATACACAGTATCCCATAGTGAAGTTTTAATTTGAACTTTCTGTTCAGTACAAGTATTATGCATCTTTCTTTTGGAAGAGAACCCCACAGGTGAACTATCGGTCTATGCATTGATAGAGAGATGAAAACACGAACAAGAAACATCATTACAATACAAGAACACCAACACACAACCATGGCAACAACACAAAAGCCACCACAACAAACTTCCAACCCTGCACCGGCAACAAGGGCCACCAAACAAGCTGTAGCAACACCCATTGTGGGAAGGTGTCCAGCAATGCCTAGATCGACTTCATGACAAACCTCCAATGAGAAAAACAGCATCAAACAAAGACGTCGTCGTTGTCAGCTTCACCATGAAGCAGGGGCCTTAGCCCGAGCCCACCTTGCTACCCCAACACTAATATGCCACCACAGTCGCACCAAAGAGGCTGTCGCTAAGTGAGACCTATTGCCAAGACAACAATTGCAACGAGCAGCTGCTAGCGGGCTATCGCAGCCACAATGGCTGCTAGCCACCAGCGTGCGTGTCTTGTCACTACAGTGTCGGCCATAAGTGAAGTGTTATGCATCTAATAAGTTGGGTACTAGGAGCAGTCCCAATGCTAGAAGCCGTATGTAGTTTCTATGCCTATAATAAATTTAGGTACACACTACATATAGGAACTATATTTTTAATGGAGAGTTTCTATAAAATATTTTTTTATTCAATCATATGTCTTCTCTCTCATCATCTGTCTATTACATCTCTTCATGTTTTAGTTCTCATGTGCATGCATGGTTTTTTATCTAAGAAACCATTTCATTTTCTCTCTTCTTTAATTGCAGTGCCACATCATTTTTTGCTTAGTTGGCACCCTAATTAATGAACATAGGAACCATCTAGTTTCTTGGTTGGGAGTTCTCTAAAAGTGCTCAAATGGTTACTGATAGAATCAAAAGCACCACAAATGATATAATCGTGTACGTGTACATATAACAACAAACCACACGAAGTCGTGTGATTGGTGATTGATCCACCATGTGTGTACCTAAAGTCAATTGACACTTCCCCATGTTAACGTAAAGTTCACAAAACAAAAGAACATCAGAAAGAATTGAAACATGAACCACACTACTAGAAAACAGGTTTTCTCATGTGACCAAAAATCATTATTAGATGTTGTATTAGTAGGGCTGGAGCCAGATTTGAGGAAAAAGAGGTGCTAAGTACACTGCCAACCTCGGTATGATTGAACACCTGTCTAAATCTAGGTATAAATGGAACTATATCAAGGAATGGAAACATCACATTATACATATATGTTTGCTTGGATTCACATTATAAGTAGTTTTTCAAGGGGTAGCTCTTGCTTGTGTGTTGGTTGCTAGAAATAGGCTTGATTGATGAATTGGTATTAGATTATTAGTTTTCCATGTGGTAGCTAGAGCCTTTAGTTGTTTTGTAAGTAGTATCTAGAAACTCTCTTATAATGTTGATCTAAGACGGGTTTCTAGTGTTTTTGATGTCTAGCTAACCATGATGCTAAGGATGAAGTTCAAAGATGATCTACAAGTAACCATCAAAGTGAAATTTCCCAGTGGTATCTTCAAATGGTAATATTATACACCTTAGCATCACTATGTAGTGTTAATTCACCCACAATTCCAATCTAACATATGTGCACACTTGAAACCAAACCTATCTAGCACATACGTAGAGCGAGCTAACACTACCTAGTTGGATATTGTGAAACTTATCCAATCCTTTCCCAAGTGGTATTCATGATGGATAAGCAACACAAGGTCCCAACCAAGTTAGCAAATTACACTTGTGTGGAGTGCTAGCTTGGAATTTTAAATTATTTCCTATTTTTGTGTTGTTGTCATCAATTACCAAAAATGGGAGAGATTGAAAGTCTTATGTTTGGCTTTGGTAATTGAGACAACTAGTGGACTAACCTTTTGCTAAATGTCGATTAAGCTAGGTGAAGTCTACACCAAGATGATGAGCAAGGCTAGCAGTTGGATGAAGAGTGATCCATCCAAATGAAGCAATCTCACAATTGGAGAAGATGGAAAAATGAAAACAAGCCTGAAGGAAAATGTATATCTTAGAGGTTTTGTTTTTAGCGGCGGATGAGATGCAATGGAGTGTGTGGTCGGGTTTATGATTGATAGCCATACTATTAAGAGGGGAATACTCTAAACCAAATACGGTTATCTAGTGCTACTAGGTATTGATTTATATGCATTAGAACTTGTCACATGGTGAGTTTCAAACAAAAATGTTTTTTAAAACACTTTGAAAAATGCTAACTCAGTACTTAGATGTTTGGCAAAACATTTGAGAGTTGGCACGCTTGCATAGAGGGAGAAAATAGCTATTGGCTATGTTGTTTAGCATTCGCTGGAGCTGTCCGATGTGGCACCATAGATACACAGGTACACTAGCGTGAGCAACACTTTCGGTTTGGATAATTGAGTGACAAGCTAGATGTGATATACATAGGTGAGTCCACAGGTACACTAGCGTGAGCAACACTTAAAGACATGGGGAAGGATGGCTTGGTCATGTTGCTAGTGCTCAACTAGTGCTTTGGAGGAGCTCATTGCATATGAGAACATGACATGGTGTCATATGGCTTGGTGGAGAAGACCAATGCTAAAACCCCTTTCTCTAAATCAACTTCTCAAAAATAGAGGATTGATGAAGCGTCCGACTGTAAAGACAGACCGTCTGTCAATTCATAAGTTCAACAGAAGAGTGAAGAAGTTGAAGTCTTGGGGAGTTATAGCACTGGATGGTCCGATGATGAAGTGACATGCACTTAAGTGTTCATAGTAGCATTACATAGTGCCTATTAATGACTTAAAGATGACATGGCAAACAAGAAGTGCACACCAGATGATCCTATGATAAGATGACCCTAGTGCATGGTTGTTTTCTATGATATCATTGGATCATGCAATGAATTGCAACTTGTTACTTCGTTGTCGATGATCAACCACCACACCTTTACACTTGGTGCCCTGACACCTTGGAGCCTTGATGAGAGCAATGGAAATATTGTTGACCCACTAGCTTGGTGTGGAGTGATGATAAGGCATTTAATTTTGGGTTTTTTGGAATCATACCATTATATTTTTTTAAGTTTGGAGAAACACCATTACTATTCGCCTATTTGGAAACATACCATTACGATTCAACGCTTCCCACAGAAATGCCATAGAATACGTATAGGGACGACTTGGGCCTAGCTACAGACATATACGACGACGTGTATTATCGTATGGACTCAGATGCCCTTGGCTATAAGTGGATAGGGTCCATGCCAGCCTCTCTCCCTGTCACTGACGCATGGGCCCTACATGTCATCTTCTTCCTCCTACTCTTCTCTTCCTCCCTTGCAGTCCTTGTGCTCAAAGTCCATGGAGACAGCAGACAAGGGGAGAGGCATGGGATGGGGGTGCCGTTGCCTAAGGCTGAGGCTGGGAGCACTGTCGCCTAGGGGTTGCGGTCACGACAAGGGCGCTGGGGGCACCGCCTCCTCAAGGCTGGCGCAGCCTGGCCGCTGGCGCGGGTAGGGAGCCGCTGGCCACTGATGCGGGTAGGGAGCCGCTGGGGCTTGGCCTCTTGGGGCGACGCGCAGGGAGCGGCGGCGCGCCTAGGGAGGAGCGGCCTAGGGCCGATGGCCGCTGGCTTCGTGCTCTCGCCCGGAGAGATGGCATCTCCCATTTCGTTTGCGAGCTCAGAAGAACAATGCTACTCCTAGAAGCGAGCTCGGGAGAACGGCATGCTTCCGGCAGGCGAGCGTGGCCATGACGCGACGGCTCCGACAGGCGAGCTTAGGCGAGCGTCGGCTCCTGCTCTAGGCGGGTGTGGCATTGCTCCGGGCAGAGCTCTGGTGTGAGCTTGGGTTGGGGGCAGCAACGAACTGCATCAGCCGGAGGTTGAAGGAGAAGCTGATGTGTGGGGCCCACATGTCAGCGAGTGGAGAGAGAGAAGCAGTGGGGGTATTTTGGGGCATACGAGAATACAGTGGCCTTTAGTGACCTGCTCGTGGGCCCAACACTGTGGAATATGTAGAAAATGGTATGATTCAAGCAGAAGAAGAATTATAATGGTATGGTTTCAAATAGACAAATAGTAATGGTATTTCTCCAAAGTTGTAGAATTGTAATGGTACCAATCCAAAAAAAACCCTTTAATTTTTAGGGGACAGGAACCCTTGTCTATGTGGGTCAAGCTGCATAGTAGAGTCAAGTGATCAAGATGAAGGCTTTTGGCGAGGTTTTTCTTGGTGTAAGTTGAACATCTAGCTTGATTGGGCTTTTGTGGCGTAGTTTAAGGCCTTGACTAAGAGAGACTTGGTGACAAAGAATGTGTCACTGGTGGATCTCCAATGAGGACTGTATGGGTGGAGGTTTCCCACTATTACCATTAGATAATATATTCTTGCCAGAGTTTGCGACCTCTTTCACGTTCCCTTTGCTTACCATATCTACATTTCTACATTTCACTCTAGCGCAACTTGTGTACCTTTACTTTTGTGGAATAACTTATATATTAGTTTGGAATGGATCTAAGTTTGCAAAACTCTTAGTGGGTTGTGGGTAAATGATTAAATAAACCAAAAGAGCAAATATATAGATAGCATGGATTATGTTCATCTCTCAGCAATGCTAGTGTAACTATCGACAAAATATCATCGACAGTCCTCCGAGGGGTATCCCACGAAGGTAGATTGGTCGACAGAGGTGCGCGTAATCAAGAACAAGAAAGCAACAAAGACACAAGAGTTAGACAGGTTCAGGCCGTCAGCACGGCGTAATACCCTACTCCTATGGTCTGTTGGTTTGTATTGTCTATCGTATGATATTGCGTGTGTGATTTAATGTGGGATGGGGCATGCCGACCAGGAGACCCCTGCCCCTCCTTATGTACTCTACAGGGGTAGGGTTACAAGAAAAGTATCCTAGTTTGTTACATGGCAAGTATTAGATTACAATATCTGTAGTATCCGATCAAATCTTCTAGATGTCTTGCAGTGTACGCCGAGCAGTGCCGTGCGCCGCAAGTCTTGAATCTTGTAGGCTAGACCGTCTCTGACCGTGCGGCCCATGTCCCTTGTCGTGGGTACCTGGGGTTATACCCCCCACAGCTAGTCCCCGAGCGCCTTGTATACTTTAAGCAGCGCCGTCTTGAACAAGTCCGACCAGTTTCACGTGAAGCCGACCAGTTTAATTGGTGATCCGAGCAGTGGAAGTCGAAGCCGACCAGTTTAACTAGTGACCTAGGCGGTAAAAATCAAAGCCGACCAGTTTAATTGGTGACCTGGGCGGTGAAAGTCAATGCCGACCAGTTTAACTGGTTAGGAGACCTCAGACTTAGCCAAATAAGGCTTGCAAGAAGGATGTAAGGGGCTCAAGATAAAATTTGAAAATTTTTCCCCTTAGCCACTTAGACTCCGTCAATAAGGAGGGTAAATCAAGAAATAAGCACTACATTCATCGCCAGGTGAAGTGTAGCCACTTAGTCTCTGAGCCTGCTGAAAGATGAAGAATGAATCTTGTAGCAGGGTCAAAGAAAATAAGCCTAAAAGCTTGCCAATGTCATCTGTCATGTGCGTATCAAGACCGTAGACGTGGTACCCAAGATCAGTACCCTGATCCGAACAACATGGAGCAAGTTGATAGCACACTGATGAGACGTAGCAAGATTCGACCACCAAGGGAGTCCCCAACTTAGCTGGCGACTCTTGCATGAAGAATCCGAACGCTGAGTCCCTAACTTAGTTGGCGATGAAGCGACGAACAATCCAAACACCGAGGAGTCCCCAGCTTAGCTGGCGAGCCCCCAGCGTAGCTGACGATGAAGCACATGCGATGAGTAGTCCAACCAACTAGTCGGCGGCAAAGTGAACACCGAGCAGGAGTGAGTGCCGAGCAGTCCGACCAGTTGGTTGGTGGTGAAGTCCGTTCAATAGTTGGTCCGACCACCCAGTACGATGATTTTCTTGTCCAGACCCTGAGCGTAAGCTCATTGACCGAGCCATGTCCCTGTGAAACAAATGTGTAGAATATGTAGTATATAATGTAAAAATAAAATATATGAACTCCAGAGAAGAATCAGCAATGGTGATGAAATAGCGTATGTAGCTCGGCGATCAGTTGGCGTGAACACTTAGTGTTATTTTGAAGATGTATTTATATTTAATATAAACCGTCCGACTAGTTAGTGTGTAGCTGAGTCTCTAGCCCTAGCTATCCTATTAACCATAACGCGGAGCGCGGAGCCCGTGTGCGTGTAGGAAGAGCAGGGCGCCGCTAAGGAGGTGCTGCTGACCACCCCTAACGCAGAGGGCAGGCGCTCGTGCACGTGTAGGGAGAAGCCGGACACGGGGCCATCTCTGGGGACATCTGAGCGTTAACATGACTGTTCAGGGATTTATTGAGTCGAAAGCATGTGTCATCTTTAAGATGGTATACACGGAGAAAAAAAACCGTTTGGAGAATAATTATGGAGAAAACAACTCGGAGAAACACTGGGAAATATATGAAATATTTAGAAAAATAATAAAGCGTGACTTAGCTTTAGACAGAACGCCTGGTCCGCGGTGTATGGCGTTATCTGGTCGGCGTTGACGAAATTGCCTGGCCCTCGAGCTTTCCGGCCTGTCGTCCTGGCGGTGGTCGCAGTCGTCATAGGCCCGTTCTTTGCGGCGATCATTATTGCGACGCGGCAGGCGGTCGGAGCGAGTAGTCCAGGCGACGTCGTCCTTATGATGCTGGTCGGTGATCGGGTCAGCGAGAGGATAGATGTCTCCAATCTAGTCAGCGAATTTATCCCTTAGGGCATCCTGATGGATGGCGGTCGTATCCCCTGGAGTTTGCCGATCGGCTTTCGATAGATCGGAACCGGAAGGTGGTCGGCGCTGAACCAGATTGGTCAGAGCCGATTTCGTGAGGGAGAGGCAGTTGGTGAGCTTCTGGCCGACCTGATCGATATATGCGATCAGATCGTCGTTGTTGACCTGCTTCCTCGAGTAGCGAGGCAGCAGGTGGTGAGTTGTCGATGAAGACAACCTCGGAAGCGATTCCAAGATCGAATCAGCTGTTGCAGGCGTTGGTGTGGTCGGCGTAGAATCGATCTACACCGGCTTGATGATCTCTCTGCCTCTGTCAGCATTGATGACCTAGGAGATCGATCCGATCGTAAAGATCTGGCCGGGCTTTGGAGAGGACGAAGAGCCTAAAAAGTGTAGCATCTTGTTCGTCATGAAAACAACACACACACCCCTACCTGGCGCGCCAACTGTCGACAGAATATCGTCGGCAATCCTCCGAGGGGTATCCCACGAAGGTAGATTGATCGGCAGAGGTGCGCATAATCAAGAACAAGAAGGCAACAGAGACACAAGAGTTAGACATGTTCGGGCCGTCAGCACGACGTAATACCCTACTCCTGTGGTCTGTTGGTTTGTATTGGCCATCGTATGATATTGCGTGTGTGATTGGATGTGGGATGGGGCATGCCGACCAGGGGACCCCTACCCCTCCTTATATACTCTGGGGGTAGGATTACAAGGAAAATATCCTAGTCGGTTACATGACAAGTATTAGATTACAATATCTGTAGTATCCGATCAAATCTTCTAGATGTCTTGCAGTGTACGCCGAGCAGTGCCGTGCGCCACAAGTCTTGAATCTTGTGGGCTGGACCGTCCCTGATTGTGCGGGCCATGTCTCTTGCCGTGGGTACCTGGGGTTATACCCCCCCCCTCCCCGTAACCCTAGGACAGTTCCTTAGTGACCTAATTCACCCATCCCCCTCTTAGGTCACAACTTGGCTTAGGGCAACCGATTCCAAATACATGGTATATTAGGAATCATCATTCTTGCAAGGAAGAAGTCCATTTTAATATCCTTAGTATTCCACTTTGTTCACTTAGAACCTTGAATAAAACTTTTGATATATTCGCACCCGAGAATCATTTCAATTGACCTAATATCCCTAACAAGGTTTATCTTACTTATTTGTACAAGTACAATTTTAAATTAACATTTTTGGTTGACATAACCACATAGGACACTATATATATCATGCATTCATTCTATAAAAATACGATAAGAATTTTTTAATTATTTTCATCATTAGGTGCATATATATGATACAAAATTGCATGAAGAGTAATAAAAATTTCTTAAAATAGAGCTTTTCTAACATAGGATTCTATATGTGCTTTACCTCACAACATTGAAACTTAAACTCAACTTATATGCATTGAAATAAGAAATACAGATGTCATTCGGGCCAGGGTAGGTAAGACCAAATGAGATAGTTCAAGGGTTATAAACTAAGCTAAATTTTGGTTAGAGGCTCAATCTACAAAGTGGATTCTTTGGATTGTACAATGGTACGTGGGGTTTTCTTTTACCACCACCTTCCACTAAACTTAACACTAGGAGCTAGCCATGTCACCAATAAGCCTAGCCACGTATCAGTTTGGTCTACTCACCTGCTTCTCTCTATTCCCATCACCCTAGCACCTTCCATAAAAATACTCTAATTTCTCTAGGACCATTATGGATAAAAGCCTAACCCCACGTCTATAGGCTAACACATATAAGGTGAGGACTTTCTTAATATAGAGGCCAGCATGGCAGAGATGCAAATGGAAAGAAGACCTAGGCCTTGTTTAGACCACCTCCAAATTCCAAGTTTTTTCACTCTCTCTCCATCACATCAATTTTTAGCCGTTTGCATGGAGCATTAAATGTAGGTAAAAAAATAACTAATTGCACAGTTTAGTTGAAAATCACGAGATGAATCTTTTGAGCTTAGTTGGTCCACGATTAGACAATATTTACCAAATAAGACGAAAGTGTTACTATTTATCAGATTGAAATTTTTTGCAATCTAAACATGGCCCTAAGTTTACTACTACATAAAAGAAAAATACAGTATGTGAAATGCGCAGCTGTTACACTTTCGTGGTCTATTCAACGTTGGTACTAATCTACGCTACTTAATGCTCACATATACTAGTAAGGTCTTATTTAGATTGGAGTTAAGAATCAGTATTTGGCACTGTAGCACTTTCGTTTGTACTTGATAATTATTGTCTAATCATGGCCTAACTAGGCTCAAAAGATTCATCTCGTAATTTACAATCAAACTGTGTAATTAGTTATTTTTTTATCTACATTTAATACTCCATACATATGTTAAAGATTTAATGTGATGGAGAGAGAGTGAAAAAACTTACAATCTAAACCAGACCTAAATAAATTATTAATGCCACCAGTAACTTTTGTGTCACCGTCACCGTGCCGCAAATGCAAGGTACTAGCAAAATGAGGCCCCACCCAAAATCCAAAATTTTTCAAGATTCTCTGTCACATCGAATCTTGCGGCACATGCATGGAGCATTAAATGTAGGTAAAAAGAATAACTAATTACACAGTTTACCCGTAATTGACGAGACGAATCTTTTAAGACTAAATAGTCTATAATTAAACAATTTTTGTCAAATACAAACGAAAATGCTACGGTGTCTATTTTGCAAACTGAAAGGGATCTAAACAGGCCCTGACATCAAGGCCGGGGTAGGTTTCCACGGTCAATTCAACACAACGACGTGCACCACTCACTCCTGCTAGTGCTAGGCTGGATACTTTCGACCACTTGCGTGCAGAATGGCAGAAGAGTGATGGCGTTCAGCCTTCAGCGATGCTGCAGCAGGAAAAGAACGAACTGCCCTGATGTGACACTAGTAGTAGACTGCTTGCAGCTGCTGCTATTCCGCACGAGCGCTTGACCGCCGCCGGTCCGCCCCCTCCGGCTGACCGCTCGGTGTTCCGGCGACCCGAGCCTTTGACCAGCCCGCCAACGACCAACCGCCTCGCACTCCACCCTGTTCGTGATACTGACCGTCGGGGCCCAAGCATGCCGGGTCCCGCCAATCAGTGGAAAGTGTGCGTATATGCTGCTTCCTCCCGGTGGCCAGCTCTGCGTCGACGGCGGCTGAACCTATAAAAGCCGAGCAGCTTCCGCAGCCAATTCAACACCACATCACAGCACAAGTACACAACGCAAGAAAAACGGATCCGACCTTCGGTTTTGCACAAGTCGACACCGCCTGGTCTCCGAGTCCAAGAGCAGTTCGAGGCGGCGGCTCTCTGGACCTCTGGTCAACATAGCTTCGCTTCGAGGTATCGTCTCAGAGCGCATGGCCATGGAGGTTCAGGGCACCAGGCGGCCGCCGCAGGACGCCGGCGTGAAGGTCAAGTTCATCGAGACGCAGTTCATCAGCTCCGACGCCGCCAGCTTCAAGGCCGTCGTGCAGCGCCTCACCGGCAAATCCCCCGCCGCCGCCTCGTCGCAGACGGCTCAGGCGCCGGCGGTGCCGCCGCAAAGGCCGCGCCCGTGCCGGCCGGCCTTCGTTGGCGCCGGGCAGCAGCAGCAGGCCGCCGCCGGGTGGGCGATGGATCAACAGGCTGCCGCCGGCTACCTGGCGATGATGCCGGCGGCGCCGAAGCAAGAGCCGCTCGCGGCGGCGCCTCTGCTGGAGGACATCAACGAGCTCTGCGACTTCGCGGACCTCTTCTACACCACCACCGCCGCGAGCGCGCGGCGCGACGGCGGCTTCCCTTACTGAAACGATGGAGTGTGGTGTGTGCCTTGATGTTGTTTTGGGAATGAACGGCGGATGCTTTGCAGTTTGCCATTGCCAACTTGCCATGTCGCAGTCGCAGTCGCAGTCGCAGTGAGTTGGGCACATTAATGATCCAGGAGCTAGCTAGGTGTGCAAGGAGAGAGATATGTCTGTCAACCGCTGTACTGTTAAGCTATGTCATGCAGCTCCATACCTACGGTATTGTTAATTCACGAGTGCTCTGCAAGTACAGTGAAATGCTGCCGTGGTCAGATTTGTAATGTGCTAAAAACAGAGACCATATGGTACGATATGCATAGATATTTTTTCATACATATCCAGAGGTTGTCAAATTTAGTGGATTTTAATTTAACAGTGGTTGTGAATGTATATATACTTACAAGGTCTTATTACCGCCGGTCACAAACCAAAAACTAAAACAAACAGTCTATTATTAAATTTATTATTAAAAAACTGAAAAGCTGACTTCTAAGAAATAAAATTAAAGCTGAAGAGCTCGTTGAACAAAGCTTTTCTGACTTTTAGTGTGCTAAGAAGTTATTTTTTTTAAAAAAAGTCGAAACTCAATAGCCAAAATCCATAAAGCTAGATTTTCAACCAAAAGACCGAAAACTGCAGCTCAAAACAATAGACCTTCGATCCGACGGTAAAACAAACTCATCTTACCAATTAATTTCTTTAAAAGTTGAGTTCTGTTGGTTTCTACGGGTGAACTATGAATTCCTTTAAAACTCAGCTTGTCTCTATACTTACGGTATTATTAACTCACGAGCGGTCTCCAAGTACAGTGAAATGCTACGGTGTGAAATTTGTAATGTGCTAAAAACAGAGCATATGGTGCAATATACATCGATTTTTTTTTCTCGTACATATCAAGAGGTCGTGAAATTTATTGAATTTTAAATTTAACCACAGTTGTGAATGTATATATACTTACAAGGTTATTATTACGGTTAGTGAAACAAACGGCTAGAAAGCCGGTTTATGGGAAAATAATAAACAAAAAGCTGAGAAGATACTTTTCTAGCTTTGGTGTGCTGAGAAGCTAGTTTTTTTTAGTTTCAAAAAAAAAAGAAGCTAGTGTTTTTTTAGAAAAGTCGATAGCTAAAAGCCAACAAGCAAGAGACAAACTTTAGAATGCCAGCTTTTCAATCCAAAGGCCAAAAAATTATTACTCGAAACAAACAGGCTTTCAGTCCAGCGGTAAAACTAACTCAGCTTAGCAATCAATTCCTTTAAAAGTTGAGGCCTTGTTTAGATGATGGTTGGGAATCAGTATTTGACACTGTAGCACTTTCGTTTGTATTTGACAATTATTGTTCAATCATGGTCTAACTAGGCTCAAAAAATTCATCTCGTAATTTACAATCAAACTATGTAATTAGTTATTTTTTTATCTATATTTAATACTCCATACATGTGTTCAAAGATTTGATGTGATGGAAGAGAGTGAAAAAACTTGGAATCTAAATAAGGCCTGAGTTTAGTTGGTTTAGGGTGGACGACCTAAGAATTCCTTTAAAACTCAGCTCAGCTCTATATGTACGTTATTGTTAATTCACGAGCGGTCTTTAAGTACAATAAAATACTATAGTGTCAAATTTGTAATGTGCTAAAAACATATTATTAGGGATATAAATGGACTAGCTCGCATATCTTCATATAGGCTTTATTTTATTGGTTCCCCGCATCCTATAATATGGTATAATACATATTTTTTTTTATATTATATACATATCTAGAAGTCGTCAAAGTTCGTGGATTTGTTTTTTTTACAGTAAAACAAACTCAAGCTTACTTCTTCGGTCTAAAAAGAGTCGCTACAAGAATTCTGTTATTTAAACTTTCTTAACTTTGACTATATTTATAAAAAATACGTGCAGCATTTATACCTCCAAATAAGTTAAATACACTATATCACAGCCTATCTTTAGCGTCGCATGAGAGTCGTTAAAAGTAGCAATTTACCGTCAGAAGAGATTTTTAACATACGTCGTTATATCTTGTTTTTGCAGTAGACTGGTGGTCGTTAATTCTATATTGTTTCATCGGTTGCACAGTCTGTCCTTATATGCTAGTTTTAACGACCAACTGACCATTGCTACGAATGGGCTGGACTCGGCACCAATCTCTCGAGCTGGATCACATTTGGTTTTTTTTAACCTTTTATAAAAACAAATTCCAAACCTAGCATCGTTACTTTTTTATTTTCAAATCTAACCCGTTTAGCTGCGCGTAAGTCTGTGGCGTGGTCAAAACACGCTGTCGCGCCACATGCATTGGCGCGGCACGATCTGCCACGTCGGACAACGATTTCTACGTGGAAATCCTTGCCGCGTCACTCCCGTTGGCGCGGTAGCACTGTAGCACCACACCATCCGGACTGGCACCGCGAGCTGCAACCTTAAAAAAATTATATCTTTTTCATATGATCTCGGATGAAGATGATTTATAACTTTTTAGTTTTGAGTTTTTCAATTTGAGGTCATTAAGATGCTAAAAAAAATTAAACAAAATTTCAGTAGTATATTAATTGTGTACGAGTATTCGTGGCCTTGGAATAATCGTATCTCTCTTATATGGTGTCAAATGAAGATACTTTCTATATGAAAGTTGTAGCACTCGATGAGATCTACAACTTTTTTTTGAGTCTTTTAATCTAAGGTCATTAAGATGCTCAAAAAATAAACAAAGTTTCAGCAGTATATTAATCGCATACAAGTGCTCGTCGCCTTGGAAAAATTTTATCTCTCTTATATGATGTCAAATGAAGATACTTTCTATATGAAAGTTGTAGATCTACAATATTTTGGTTTTGAGTTTTTTTAATCTAAGGTCATTAAGATGCTAAAAAATTTAAATAAAGTTTCAGCAGTAAATTAATCGCGTATATGTGCTTGTCACCCTAGAAAAATTGTATCTTTCTTATATGGTGTCAATTGGAGATACTTTCTATATGAAAGTTGTAGCTTTTGATGGGTTCTACAACTTTATACCGGGGATGGAGATGCGGTGTTTCCCGCGTACGCGCGGGCGCACGTGAAACAAAGATGGCGGCTAGGCACGGCCATGCGTCCAAACGTCCGGGCTCTAATATCTCCAAAATAAAATTCCAAGCTGGCCACTTCCACAAAAAAAGCCAGCAACAGGTGGAAGTTGCATCAGATATCGATGAAACCTTTTATAAATCCGATTAACTAATTCAAATTATTAATGAATTTCTTCTTAGTGGAAGTTGCGCTCCTCTAAAGTGCGGCGCTCAAGTTCCCCTCCATACATTTGGCTAGCTTTGGCACAAATACACCAGAGCATGCCATGCTTTCTTTAGCACACCGCAAGTAGGGCAGGAGCCAAACGTGTTGTGGTATGCCGCAGCTGTGTTGCAGCAAGTTGCGGCAACGAGCCAAACAGGCCCTAGATACGAGATAGGAACAAAAAGATTTGAAGTTTATTAGCCGTTGCCAAATTGACAATTAACGATGGCTACTGTTAGTAACGATGGCTACTGTTAGTAACTTTTTTCATCATCTTTGGATTAACCCTTTATGCAAAGCGAGGATAAAAGTGTAAGTGAGATAGTAATAGTGTGTGTTGGGGGGAGCACCTTCGGCAAGCCCCCGACGAACCCATGGTTGTCAAGAGGGACCTTCAGCGGCTCTCAACGGAAGACCCCGAACAAGTAACAACTGTGGCGAAGGTTCTTCGACTAAGGTTGCCTCTATCCTATACAAATGCAGGTCCATCGCTAGTCGTAGAGAGAGACCCCATTGGAGACAAGCCCCTCGCAATGGTTGCTACCTGGCGAAAGAAAGTTAAATGAAAAAAACTTAATTCGACACCGTACAGAAAATATAACGACCTCAAATGAAACAACTTAAAACTACAAAGTTGTAAATCTCGTGAAGAGATAAAACTTTTATATAAAAAGTATCTACATTTGCCACCGTACAAAAAAGATATGATTTTTCGAAGACGAAAAAAGCTTGTACAAGATTAATTTGTTGCTGAAACTTTATATTATTTTTTGAACATCTTAATGATCTCAAATAAAAAAACTCAAAACTATAAATTTGTAGATACTATCCAGAGTTATAACTTCTATATAAAAGATATCTTCATTTGACACCATATAAGAAAGATATGATTTTTCTAAGACGACAAGCACATGTACGCGACTAATTTACAGCTGAAACATTGTTTAACTTTTTTGAGCATCTTAATAACCTTAGATTAAAAAACTAAAAACTAGAAAGTTGTAGATCTCGTCGAGTTCTACAACTTTCATATAGAAAGTATTTTCATTTGACACCATATAAGAGAGATACGATTTTTCCAAGGTGACAAGCACTTGTACGCGATTAATATACTGCTGAAACTTTGTTTAATTTTTTAAGCATATTAATGACCTCAAATTGAAAAACTTAAAACTAGAAAGTTGTAGATATCATCGAGAGATACAATTTTCATATAAAAATCATTTTCATCCAAGATTGTATGAAAAAGATATAATGTTTCTAAGCTTGCAGCTTGCCGCGCCAGTCCGGTTGGTGCAGTGCTACCGTGCTAACAGAAGTGGTGCGGCAAGGATTTCCACTTGAAAATCGTTGTCCGACGTGGCAGATCGTGCGCGCCAATGCATGTGGCGTGGCAGCATGTTTTGGCCGCGCCACGGACTTAGGCGCGGCCAAATGGGTTAGATTTGAAAATAAAAAAGTAATGGTGTTAGATTTGGAATTTGTTTTAGAAAAAGGTTAAAAATATATAAAAAAATCGTCCGCTAACTCCCCATGCGCCCCACGCCGCCCTGGTCTGCTATGTTGCCGGATGTCACATGGCCGTCCGATTGGATCAAATGGTCAACGCCATCCCTCAGCCACTCAAAATTGGTAACAGTCGGCCTCCTCCAAACCCTACGATTTAGGGTTAGTTTGGATGGAACCCTGGGCTAGTTGCCTGGACTATTCACTTGCCTGGGAGCTGCCTGTATTCAATTTCAAGACTGCCTGGCTAGCAAAACTGAAATTCAGGCGTCGTTTGATTGATGGCCTGAAAGTCAGCCTCAGCTGGTAGAAAAGTCAGGCGCTGTTTGGTTGTTTATTTTGCCTGGGTTACACTCAGCATTGTTTAAAGTAATTGCTGGAAGCATTTCACAGAGAAGAAATAAACAAAATATCTGATATAAAAATGAGTAATTATATTTTTAGATGAGAACAGCACATTATGAAACAAATAAACCATGAACTCATGTTCCAGTCATAAGTAATGAACTCACATGAGCCATATTCATAATATTACACACAATGAGTTCTCAAGCTATATGCTAACAAATATTACAACTTAAGATTAGATAATAGTTCGTCGATATACAAAAGCACATCAAGGCTATCCCAAGAGTCTGTCAGGTACCTCTCTGACTATCAACTTCGCCAGCACCTAATTAGCATCTAGTCATACTATACATATTGATTGCAAAAGGGCAGCAAAAACAGACCCCATCAGCCATAATCAAAAGATCATGTAGCTACAATTAACCATAATCATGGACCACCAAGATCACTACCAGATAAATGGTTGAACACCCAACACTCAAGGTATTCTTGACCCATATTGATAAGCAAGCTGCGATGAACTTGAAATTCTGGCTTGCAAAGGTGTATTCCTACTGCAAGCCTATCATTCGGTGCTAATGGGATCTTCTTGAGCATATCCCAGAGGACCATTAGGGTCTAGAGGAGGTGCAACCTGCACTGGTTTTCCAAGGTTCTGTTGGATACCACGCAAAGTATTGGTTATCTCCACATCCATATCATCATCGGCACAGATAGGAGATGGTTTTGTGTTGGACTTACTGGCCCTACCAACCCATACAGCAGCAGGTACTGTATTAGACTTGCCAAACCTTTTAAAATTTCTCTTGTTAAGCTTCATGGACTTCACATTAGATGAAGAAACTTGACTGGTAGCTGCAGCAAGGGCAGTCACCTCCTGACACTCGTCACTATCAGACTGTAGTTTGTCTGAGTCTTCCCCATGTGCATCATTTGTGTTATCATAGTTAGCCATATCATTCAGCATGTCAGGTCTCTCAGTATCATCTTGGTCTGGATCAGCTACAATGCAAGGGTCTTGCATAAAAGAACCATCAGCTGTGCAACTACTAAGGTGGTGTTTGGATCCGGTGACTAAAATTTAGGAGGTGTGTCGGGAGGATGTTACATAGGGTGTTCGGATACTAATAAAAAAACAAATTACATAATCCGTCAGTACTCCACGAGATGAAATTTTTAGACCTAAGTAATCCATCATTAGCACATGTTTACTATAGCACAACGTTGTCAAATCATGGACTAATTAGGCTTAAAAGATTCGTCTCGTAAATTAGTCACAAACTATGCAATTAGTTTCGTAATTAGTCTATATTTAATCTTTATGCATGTGTCCAAATATTCGATGGGACAGCGACTAAAATTTAGGAGGGACAACCAAACACCACCTAAATAATTCTTGTAACTTGTCAAAGAACTGAATTGGTTTAGACATAATCCCACGGTCATTTGCCTGCATAAAAAACAATAAGAATCATTTAAGATAATGCATGTAAGATGACTATTGCGGTGAAGAAAACAGCGAGCAGCAATACAGGAAAATATTTTGACGAAGAAAACAACAACCAGCGGTACATATATTTTGCTAATTAATAATAAGTCTTACAAGCTAAATATTTTGATGAAGAAAACAACAACCAATGGTACATGTATTTGTATACACCAAAATTTGGAAAGAAGAACGTGGGAACTCGAAGCTTCCAAAATTGTGTTATCAAGGAATCGATTGCATAAGGATCGATATCAGCTGATTCAGATGCGGCACTAGGATCGGCTAAATAGAATTTTCATGATCCTGTTAAATGTGAATACATCTGTTTACTTTAAAGGTTTAATCTATTATCTTTATTATGGCTGCCATCGATCCGGTCGAACCCCACTGTTAAAGATAATAGGCTAGATTTGATGAGTTTATAAATCTGTTCGCATTAAATAGTCGATTGTTCTCATGCTATGATCCACTTTTCTATCTGAATCGGCTATTTCAGCCGATTCGCCTGTGCTTTCACACATATAGCATGTCTTTCAGAAACCTATCAACGTATAGATGGTTTTATGGATTCTTTGGCTTTAGTTTGTTGTTATCATCATAACTGCATCGATCCGGTCGAACCTCACTGTTGATGGTAGCAGATTAGATTTAGGGCATTTGTAGATCCATTTATACTAGACAGTCGATTTTGTTCGCATGTTATATCATTTTGTGTTAAACTCATCGGCTCAATGCTTTACACTGGTAATATCCATCTAGCTGATGATTTTTCTTATATCTAGGTGCATTGTACTTGTTATCATAAAATCAATCGCGACCCACGAACATCACAGTCCTTAACAGCCGATTTCTTCTCGTATTGGCTATTTAGTCGATTTTCTCGTCTGGCTGCTCCCAAAGCGGCACACTTGGAACTGTCTGGGCAAAACAAGCATGTTCCACCCTAAATTATTAATAAACTTTCTCTCTCGTTAATTGCAGGTCAAATTGACTGGCACGCCTTCAAGAATTCACAGGGTCAACTGGTCCTGCGTTGAAGCCAAACGGATCTCCAGCCTTGCTCCATCAAGTAGATCCTTCGGCTTGCTACGTGTTGACACTTTTCGTGTCGACACGTGTTCTGGCACGCCCAGTGGGCCCCACAATCGTCATAGCAACTCACAACAACAGGGACATCCCAATGGTGAATTATGAAGACCTACCTGATGAGGATAAAGATATCATGAGCAAAGCTATAGAAGAATTTTAGAATAAGTGTTTGTTGTCCTACACCAAGACACGTGACAATAAAGTTGTTCAGAAATATCCACTACCAAGAGTTTTGATGCATGGGCAGTCAGATGTAGACGAAGCTGATGATAGACGTTTCTTCGTAGATGCTGTAAACAAATCTGTTCATGATGCCATGTTGCACCATAATACAGCTTTCTTGAACACATTCCACAATACCATGAAGGAGGTGTTTCATGGATATCCAATTGATCAGGTTGGACCGGCTTATTACAACATTCCACAGTCATCGACTCAGGGGACTAATCAAGCAGGTACTAGCCATCAAGAAGTAGTACTAACTAGTAATGATGTTGTCCAGACAGTTTAGAGCTCATCTGAGCAAGTTCAAGGTACCACTACTAATCAAATACAAAATAATGCTGGATTATCAGTACAACATGTGCAACAGCCGACGGGGCAAGTTTAGAATCAAATGATTAATTTTGGCACATCAGGCCAAATACCGTCGTCAGCTCAAAAAATAGCGCCATTAGTTCAAAGAATTCATATAGATATAGATCCTATCATTTACAACTAGAGACTTCAAGCAACAAACTAGCAAAGGACTCAACAGATAGAGATTCCACAAGAATATTATTATGGCATAGATTACAATAACCTTCATATGATTCCAAATCCGAGGTATCAAGGTACCTAAATTTTAATCCACAGATGGGTTAACAATTGCACATAAATCCAGATTCAAATGCTGATGAGTTGTTGCCTAGAGTGATCGAGGTGATAAAAAATCAGTTCGGTTTGAAGCCAAAGAGGTAGACCTTTTCGTACAAACGTCCATATCTAGAGTGGTATGATTTGCTCGCTCTCCCTACAAGTTTACGCTCTCGGAGTTTGCTAAATTTACTGGTCAAGATAGCACAAGTATAATAGAACATGTCAGTCGGTTTCTGACACAGTTGAGCGAAGCATCCATTGAAGAGGTCCATCGAGTTCGTTTCTTCTCCTTGTCCCTGTCAGGACCATCCTTCACTTGTTTTTCATCATTACTAGTCAATTCCATTGCCAATTAGGTTGACCTAGAGAAGAAGTTTCATACATATTTTTATACTGAGACAAAAGAAAAGAAAATTACCGATTTGATGACTATAAGGCAAAGAACTAATGGATCGGGTGCTGAATTTCTTCAGAGGTTCCGAGAGACCAGAAATTTGTGCTTCTCATTGAATCTAACTGATGATCAACTAGCTGCTTTAGCTGTTCAAGAAATGTTGCCAACATGGAATGAGAAGCTGCTTGGGCAAGAGTTTGACAATTTAGGTTAGTTGGCTCAACAGGTGGCAGCACTCAATAGTCAATTCCAGAATATGCGCAGAGATACCCGATTCCAGAAGAGTGCCGTAATTGCTGAAACCTATAATCCATATTCAGTTGATAACGACGATGAGGACGATGAAGAAGAGATTGCTGCGGCTGAATGGAATTGGGGTAAGAAGACAGTAATGGTGCCAAATCCTTGGGGAAGAGGAGTCGAAGAGAGCTATAATTTCGACATCACAAAATCGGACAAACTCTTCGATTTCGTGCTTGAGAGAGGACAAATCAAGTTGACCGCCAATCATGTTATGTTACCTCATAATCAGCTAAAGAATAAGAAGTTCTGCAAATTTCATAATACTACTTCTTATTCTACTAACGAGTGTAGAATTTTCTGGCAACATATACAGAGGGCTATTCAGCAATAGAAGCTTAAATTTGATACACCTCGGAAGATGAAAGTTGATGATAATCCTTTCCCAAGAGATTAGAATATGGTTGATGCGAAGTTACTCAAAGGGAAGACTAAGGTCCTGACATCAACCAGAGCAAAAGAAACTGGAACAGTCGATCCCAAAATGCAAATATCGGCTGATGAATATAGGGAGATTAGAAGGCATCGTGACCAACAGAAGAGCCGATATGAGCAGGGAGAGACGTCAAGGGATGGGGCGATAAGGCCGCGTGTCACATCTCAAATTTTGTTGAATAAATGGCAACGACAAAAAGAAAAGGATTATCAGCGTTGGTTAGAAGAGAAAGAATAACAGTGTCAACAGGAGAAAGAGAGGTATGAAAGAAAACAAGCTGAGTCACATTGAAATTGTCCTATCTTCAGACATTGTTGGAATGAAGGTTTGAAATTGCCTACTAGAAATAATTGCCCAGAGTACAGTGAGCAATATTGAGAGTTTAGGTAATCTCAAGCCAACCGCCGATCTATCCATGCTCAAGATGAGTATCATCATAATAATATGGATCGGCGCTTAAAAAATAGAAGTGTTCATGATCAGCTCGAGAAGTGAGTTGTTGATCAAAATTGTGCTGATTATGAAGAAGATAATGAGGAAGAGTATGTTTGGCAGAAAGGGCAATGGTGTCCAGGAGGTTTGATAAGAAACCAGAAAAGAAGGGTGCAACGCCTAAGGAACAAAGAGCTAGAACAGACTTAGGCATCTAGTAGACCTCAAATGTGGCGTGCTAAACAAACAGCCGATAGGGGTCAACCATCGGCTAATATTCAAATGGCTTTTCTATTGCCGTCAGAATTTAGAGCTCCAGCATACCAAGAAGTCTATTCAGATTTTGATGAATTAGAGTATGAGGAGATAGTTGCCAAGTTGACAGTTGTACATCAAGCTATATTTGATAAGCCAGTCAAGCATCGGCACTTAAAAGCTTTATATGTAAAAGGTTTCGTTGATTGGAAGCCGATGAGCAAAATGTTGGTGGATGGAGATGATTCTATCAATCTTATGCCTTATACTACTTTTTGTAAACTTGGCAAGGGACCAGGAGATCTGATTGAGATCGACATGATGTTTAAGGATTTTGTAGGTAATGCATCCAAGACCAAGGGGGCAATGAACGTCAAATTGACAATTGGAAGTAAAACTTTGCTCACCACGTTCTTCGTCATTGATGGAAAAGGTTCATATAGTTTACTCCTTGGTCATGATTGGATTCATGCAAATTATTGTGTACCATCGACTATGCATCAATGCTTGATTTAATAGCATGGAGATGATGTTGAGCTAGTTCATGTTGATGATTCTATGAGTATCGCAATAGCTGATCCAATGTATTGGGAGCTAGAAGACTTTGAATGTTTTTTCTAGCAAGCTATGGGAAGGAGGCTTCATTAAAGTCAATGATGAAAGCCAACAACCGATCCAAGCAGTCGGCTCTAAGAGTTTATTTTAATGGATAATCCAATATATGGTACAGATGGTAAACTAGGACATGGCTTTACATCGGCCAATGAATTAGAAGAAATAGATATTAGTTCTGGAGATAGGTCTAGGCCGACGTATGTGAGTGGTAAGTTGGATCCTGAGTATAAGCAAGAGTTGGTGGATTTATTGAAGGAATTTAGAGATTATTTTGCTTGGGAATACTATGAGAGGCCTGGTCTAGATCGATCAATTGTTGAACATCGGTTGCCAATCAAACCTAGATATCGGTCGTTTAAACAAGCTCCGAGGAGATTTAACCCAAATGTTCTTGATGATATCAAAAAGGAGACTGAGAGATTACTAGAAGCGAAATTTATCCGACCATGCCGATATGCAAAATGTATATCGAATGTTGTTCTAGTGTATAAGAAAAATGGAAAGTTAAGAGTTTGCATCGATTTTAGAGATCTGAACAAGGCTACACCCATGGATGGTTATCCGATGCCGATAGCCAAATATGTTGGTAGATGCAGCAGCTGGGCACAAGATTATTAGTTTTATGGACAGCAATGCAGGGTACAATCAAATTTTTATGGCTGAGGAAAAGATTGCAAAAATAGCTTTTAGGTGCCTTGGTACAATCGGTCTATTTGAATGGGTTGTGATGACCTTTGGTTTGAAGAATGTCGGTGCAACTTATCAGAGGGCGATGAATTATATTTTTCATAAGTTGATTGGCAGGGTTGTTGAAATCTACATTGATGATGTGATGGTAAAATCTAAAGGGTACAAGGAACATCTAGCTGATTTGTTGAAGACTTTAGAGTGCACAAGAAAACATGGTTTAAAGATAAATCCCAATAAGTGTGCCTTTGGAGTATCAGTTGGACAATTTTTGGGTTTTATGGTCCACGAGGGAGGAATCAAAATTGGTCAAAAAAGTATGAAAGCAATTGATTAGGCAATGCCCCCGACTACTAAAATAGAGTTACAATCTTTGCTTGGTAAGATTAATTTTATCAGGAGGTTTATTTCAAATTTGTCAGAAAATGTTATGTCGTTTTCTCCCTTCTTGAAGTTGAAAAATGATCAAAAATTTAAGTGGGGTGACGTACAACAAAAAGCATTTGAGGAGATAAAAGAATACATGAAATGTCCACCCATGCTGGTCCCTCCTCAGCAAGGTAAGCCTTTTAAGTTGTACTTATCGGCCGATGACCAAACGATTGGATCGGCCTTAATGCAAGAGTTTGAGGGAAGAGAGCGAGTTGTTTTCTATCTAAGCAGAAGGCTTTTGGATCCAGAAACAAGATATTCTCCTATTGAGAAGTTGTGCTTGTGCTTATATTTCTCTTGCACTAAGTTACGACATTACTTGTTATCGGCTGAGTGTACAGTTGTTTCCAAGGCTGATGTGATCAAGCATATGCTATCAATGCCGATATTAAATGGAAGAATAGGGAAGTTGATTCTTGCATTGTCGGAATTTGACTTGAAATACGAATCGCCTAAAGCAGTCAAAGGGCAAGTAATGACCGATTTTGTCACTCAGCATCATAAATCGAGTATTGGCTATGTAGAGCTGATACCTTGGACGCTATTCTTTGATGGATCATCGTGCAAGCAAGATGGCGGCATTGGTATCGTTATTGTTTCACCTGAGGGGGCAAGTTTTGAGTTTGTTTTTCCAACTAAACCAATGACTACCAACAATCAAGTAGAATATAAAGCTATTATTAAGGGACTTCAACTTCTTCAGGAAGTAAAGGCCGAGTTAATTGAAGTATTTGGAGATTCACAGTTAATTATCAATCAGTTGATCGGCCTATATGAATGTAAGATTTATATTATGAGGGGATACTATGATGAATGCTAGAGGTTACTCAAGGAGTTTCCTCATATTTCTCTTTAGCATATTCTGAGAGTACAGAATCAAGAGGCTAATTGGTTAGCTCAAAGTGCATCAGGTTACCAAGTGTTTCAAGAGATTTTAAGTAGTGAAACCTTGACTAATGATTGGAGAGTTGAAATAGCCAATTATCTTAAGAATCCATCACAGAAGGTTACCAGGAAACTAAGGTATAAATCAACTAAGTATGTTTTGCTAGATGATCAGCTATATTACAAGACAGTCGATGGGGTATTGCTTAAATGCTTAAATTAAGAAGAAGCTAAAGTATTGATGGGTGAAGTACATGAAGGGATATGTGAAGCTCATCAATCGGCTTATAAGATGAAATGGATTATTTGTAGGACTGGATATTTCGGGCCAACAATACTAGAAGATTATTTTGAATATTATAAGGGATGTTAGGATTGTCAACGTTTTGGTAATATTTAGAAATCGCCCGCATCGGCTATGAATCCAATAATCAAACCATGGCCGTTTTGAGGTTGGGGAATTGATTTAATTGGCTAGATTTTTCCGCCTTCAAGTAAAGGACATAAGTTTATATTGGTAGCAACAGATTATTTCACTAAGTGGGTTGAGGCAATTCCTTTCAAGACGGTAACCTCAAAGAACATGGTTGATTTTGTCAAGGAGCATATTGTGTATTATTTTGGGATTCCTCAAACCATCACTACTGATCTGGGGACAATGTTCACATCAGAAGAATTCAGAGATTTTGTTGTCTGTATGGGTTACTAAATTCTTCTCCTTACTATGCTCATGCTAATGGCCAGGTAGAGGCGTCCAATCAAATTATGATTAAGCTGATCAAGAAAAAGATCGAAGAACAGCTAAGGAAGTGGTATTCAACGCTTAATGAGGCATTATGGGCATATAGGATGGCCTATCATGGATCGATTAAAGCGTCAACTTATGAACTTGTGTATGGTCATAACGTAGTCCTTCCTTGGGAAATTCAAACTGGATCAAGGTGCATCACATTACAAAATGATTTGTCAGCCAAAGTTTACAAAAATCTTATAATGGATGACTTAGAAGACTTAAGTTGCCATCGGCTGCATGCTCTTGAGAATATCGAAGCCAATAAGCTAAGGATTGTGAAGTATTACAATAAGAAGGTCAAGAGCAAACAATTTTATAAAGGAGACTTGGTCTGGAAGGTGAAATTACCGATCGGGTCAAGAGATAGCAAGTTCAGAAAGTGGTCGCCTAATTGGGAAGGATCTTATCGGATTAAACGTTGTGCGCCTGACATTGCTTATATTTTGGAAACACTGGGAGGAGAAGAGGAGTTTGACAGAGCAATCAATGGAAAATATCTAAAGAAATATTATCCTAGCGTTTGGATTAATACTTGATAGCCAATTTGTTCAGTCATCGGCTCTGATAGCCGGTACCAAAAGGGTATCGCCTCTAGTTCAAAATAGACCCAAAGGGGAAAAAGTCGATACGATATGTATCACCTATATAGCAAAAAGAAGCGTAGACAAATTGGTACATGGAACATGAGTACAGGGCAAAAGAGATGTCACTTAAAACGAAGAGATTGTTTGCTAGCTTCTCCTATTACAAACTAAAGGCCAGGGAACACTTTGTTCACTATGTCTTTGGCCTGGGAAGCAAGGGCTACAGAGTTGGTGGTGTTAAAGAAGTCCTTGATCAGGCGCTCATGGTCCTCAGGGTGTTCGGTGGCTGGGAAACCATGGGGAAGAAGTCAAAGCTCATGGCCAGAGCGAGCTTGCCTAACAGCCAATGCCATGGCAGCACCATGATGAACACCGTGAAGGGCAACCTCTCTGACGTGGTTTGGGATGTCGTATAGGCGAACCACCGGCACGGCGCCCCTGGCGTTGATGAATCCTATCGCATACTTTGCAGCTGATCGAAGGCTTTCCAACTAGGCCGATAGGTCTGGAAAGATTCAAGGGAGGGATAATCAAGATCTTAAAGACAAAACTAAGAAAAATAGAAAATTGTGGTGGACATCTCACCCATGATTCTAGCCTTGGCCTCGGCTAGCCTAGGTTGAGTGGAGTCAGCCCCATGTTCTGAAATAGTGAGAGCGTTCTGCAACGTGTTCAGATGAAGGTCCATCCACCCAAGATCATGGGTTGCATCCTCCTGATGACAAAGACGTTGGCATGGTGGCATAGACTCGTCAAGGGCCTCTTTAGTAGACCTCTACCGTTCTCCATGCCTTTAAGCCTATTAAAAAGCAAATTGCACCAAAGGCACAGAAGGTTTGAGACGAAGCAAGTTGTTTTTTGATCCACAGCCATGGCCCGTATATATAGCCCAGGAAGTGAGAAGATAGGCTTCATCGGGGTTATGGAATTGAAGTCGTTATAGAAATGGATCCACACTCCAAAAATTCAGGGAACGGATCATGAAAAAATAACGGATTCGGACTTATTGCTTCCCATAATTACAAGATATCATGGGATTGATACAAAAGGTTTACATTAACTGATGATCAACCCACTAAGACTTCTTTGGATTGAAGGGAGTCTGGATCCCCACAAGGCCGAAGGTCATCATGGACCGAGTCATATCAGCCCGCTGATAGAAGTGGCATCAGGGGAGAGAAAAGGCCGCTTGCTAAAAAGATGCCCATATATCCAACCGATTTCTCGGTGGCTGGGAAACCATGGGAAAGAAGTCTGTGGTTTCCCCCGATGAGCATTTGATAGAGTGAACAAGGGAAACGTGTCCACACATTTTAACCCTTGCAAACACTAGAATAGCTCTGCGATCATGGTGAGAAAACTCAGTTGATGTCATAAGAATTCTTCTAACCGCAGTAGCTGATCCTCTTGCTTGACAAGGCGCTAAAATGAGCGACACAATCACCCTATGCACAAGAATTCTTCTAACCACTCAAGACCCTCATAACAAAGAATTAGACCATGGAGGGTTTGGCAGAGCCAAGGGAACTCGAGGAGGCAAGTAGAAGATAAACATAACTGAGTTGTTGGGTTGCTCTCGCCAGAGTCGGATAGACATTTATAGTCGGTCTAGAAGGATGGATCCAAGCGCCCGTGAAGCAATAGTGCTCTCATGAAGCTTTGAGGTATAGGCTCATAAGCAGGCAAGGGCATTGGTAAAGGTGATGGATAGTAGGCCCTAGATCAAGATTCTCTACCCGTGACTACGGACCTATCGGGGGTACAGACATGGTAATTTTGAAATAAAAATACTTTTATCCCAAAATTTGGGGGCATGTGTTTGCACCAAAAATTGGGAAGAAGAACGTGGGAACTCGAAGCTTCTAATATCGTGTCATCAAGGAATCGATTGCGTAAGGATCGGTATCAGCTGATTCAGATGCGGAACTGGAATCGTCTCTCTTTGGATGACATCAGCAGATAACGTCTACGAGCTACAGTTGGCGTCATGGAAAATATGTCGAACTCTACAAAAAGAAAAAGATTAGGGTCCAAGCTATCTTAAGTTAGGAATGTTCTCTTTTATTCCAAAGATCGTATTGAGTCATGTTTGAATAGGATTCATGTTTAGGTTCCGGGTACAAATATTGGACCCCGACTATTGTAAAAAACATCCGATCAATCAATACCAATTACTTTTTTAGCTTCACACCAACCCTTATGAGTAGAAGTAGTGTAGATCTCAGCGAGTTCTTCAACAAGCAGGGTTGCATCAGTTCGGCCGACCTTTGGCTTATCTGTAAGTACTGTCATGGCTTATACTTTTGTTTGTAAGGCTGCATCGGTCCGGCCGACCTCTTATGAGCTCTAATATAAGCTAATTATCAATCCTTATCTAGTTCAAGTACGGCTGCATCGCTTAAGTTCAACTTCCACTGCTCAAATTAGACTAAGGTCAAGTTATCGGCTCTACCTAAGGGTGACATCCTTCGGGTAGATTCATTAAGTTATCGATCTTGTTGATGTTCTTATTGTCATTAGTTTTAGCAATATCAACCTGCCCGATCGAGATCGATCTAGATCGGCCTCACATCCTTTTAGTCCATCGTTTATTCTGTCACATTGCGATGATTCTTACTTTAAACGACGGATTATATTTTATCGGCTGTTCTACTTCAATCTTGATCGTGCATTGTACGTGGTTAAGACATGTCTGATCTTGAGAAGGTTTACTAGCTAGTTGAATATGGTCTATAGCTCGCTATTATGGATGTAACGATCCGGTCGATCCCCACTATTAGTACTTTAGATCAGAGTATGCTAGCTGGTAGACTTGCTTTCGACCAGGCATGATCTTGGCTGTTTGCTAGCCTGCATCGGCTAAATAGCCGATCGCCCGCACTTTAACACTCATAGTATATTTTCATGATCCTATTAAATGTGAATAGATCTGTTTACTTTAAAGGTTTAATCTGTTATCTTTATTATGGCTGCCATCTATCCGGTCGAACTCCACTGTTAAAGATAATTGGCTAGATTTGATGAGTTTATAAATCTGTTCGCATTAAATAGTTGATTATTCTCATGCTATGATCCCTTTTCTACCTGAATCGGCTATTTCAGTCAATTCGCCTGTGCTTTCACACATATAGCATGTCATTTAGAAACCTGTCAACGTATAGATGGTTTTATAGATTCTTTGGCTTTAGTTTGTTGTTATCATCATAGCTGCATCGATCCGCCAAACCTCACTGTTGATGGTAGCAGATTAGATTCAGAGCGTTTGTAAATCCATTTGTACTAGACAGTCGATTTTGTTCGCATGTTATATCCTTTCTCGTTAAACTCATCGGCTCAATGCTTTACACTGGTAATATCAACATAGCTGATGATTTTTCTTATATCTAGATGCATTGTACTTGTTATCATAAAATCAATCGCGACCCATGAACATTGCAGTCCTTAACATCCGATTTCTTCTCGTATCGGCTATTTAGTCAATTTTTCCGTCTGGCTGCTCCCTGTAACAACCCAAAAATCCACACACCAAAAATACCAACTACAAAATTTTTCTCCAAACTTCCATGTGATGATGAGTGTCATGTATAGAAACCCAACCTAAGAGATGCATTAGATCTAACCCCAACCCAAGTCAACACATAAGCATGGCATGACATTAGTTAACTGTGTTTAATTAAATTCTAACAAATAAAGTATTGCATACATTGTTAATTCAAAATTGTGATTTGGATTTCCATTTGCTTTATGTTAGGCTTAACAACTCCATTAAAGTAATAAACCATAAAGTAATTATTAATCAAATCAAAAGAATAAATGCTTAAGGAGAAAACTAACCCTATTTTTGTATAACAAAACCACATCTATTTTTGTTATACAAAATAGCTAAACAAAATTCCCTAAACTCCAATAAATAGGTTACATCAATTTTGAATTCATAATTCAAACCAAATTTGAATTCAAACAAAAGGAGAAGAAATGAAAAAAAAATAGAAAAAGGAAAAAGAAAAGAAGGAAGCCTCGCTGTGGCCCAGGCCCGCTCGGCTTCATAGCCCATCCAGCCCCACCGCGCCAACCGCCTACCAAACCGCGCCCGCCTTCACCACCCATGTAGACGTACATGCAATTCTAGCTTATGCCCAAGCACACGTCGCCCACGCCCGCGTGCCTCTCCGCTTTCTCCTTGCTGCCACTGCCACTTGGCCCCGCATGTCAGCCACCCCTGTCCACAGCGTCGTCTTCTCCACGCCCACGCCCAACCGCCCGAGCGACCGAGCCCCGACAGCGGTGGCAGGGCGGACCAGGGGGTCACGCCCGGGGCATGGCCCTATCTCCCTTGCACCGCGCTCACACAACCTCACGCGAGCCGTCTGATGCATCGCACGCCTCTCCACCGCTCGATCGCTTCCCGCCACGGGAGCATGGAGCTCGGTTATAAAACCCCAGCCTCGGATGCCCGAGCGCTCTCCTGTGCCCGCCGCCACCTTGTGGCCATCCATAGCACACCCGAGCCAAGAGAGAAGAGGGAGAAGAGGAAGAAGGGGGGGGAACGCCGAAGCCGCTGCGAGGGGGAAGAGCTTGCCGAAGTCGCCGAAGCCAAGGGCGACGCCATCGTCCTCATCACGGTCGGGGGACGGTACGTCACTGCTTCCAGAGCTACATGGCCGTAACCCGCCACTGCACCGCCATCCTATCTCCCACAACACCTACGGTGAGCCTCCCGGTCTCTCCCTGCTCGCCGCCGGACCTTACCATGTCGGCCATGGCGCTCCACACTGGGAGCGCATAGGAACACATGCACCCACATGCACACCCGCGACCACACCATGACCGCCCTACCGGAGCCCCATGGTGCACCCGCGCGTGCACGCCGCGCTCACGATGCCGTCGTCGTACCGTGCACCACCATTGGTGCGCCCGGCCGCCTCACCGGACTAGGACATAGTCGTAGCACTGCCATGATGTCTGGAGAACAGCGCAGACCGAGTCATCGAAAGCCGGCCGTGGTGACAGCCACGCGAGACCACCACCGAGACTCCGCCATGGTCAAAGCAAGCCGCCGTGGCCAAAGCCACCGGAGGCCCCGACCCTCGACCTGCCCAACATGCTCCGGTTGGAGCATTATGGCGCCACGCGCACACCACAAACCCGGCCTATGCCAGGTTGCACCGCTGCCACACCTAGACGTCGGTTGTGCTCAAGCCACCGTTCACCGTGGCCAGCGACCTAGGAAGCCCTATCCGTCGCCCTGACCCCACCATTGCAATCACCATGGCACGGGGAGACTTTTCCCCACCTCAATTGGACGCCTGAGCCATTGCGGGAGCTCGCCGGTGAGCACATCGCCGGTGGGAGCACGCCGTGGAAGAAATAGAGGAGGAGGGGGCGAGTTGAGCAGCGCAGCCCTGCACCCGGTGCACATGAGCCGAGCCGAGAGGGAAGGACAATGGACTTGGTCCACCATGGACCCTGCCTTAGGTCCATGGACTGTGAACTTGGGTCCCTTTGTGAGCCGCGCTCACGCCCACGACAGCCGAAGCGAGCCTCAGTAAGAGCCTTCACGCCACGTGGCGTGGCGCCGCCACAAAGACGCCACGTGTCCGGGTCAGCCTGGCCCAGACCGGCCCCAATCCAGCCCTGTCCAGGCCTAGTTTGGACCCGGCCCATGTTGGTCGTTGACCGGTCAACGCTGACCATTGACCTGGCCCCACATGTTAGTGGCACAGACACACTAGACCCACACGTCAGATGCTGATGTCATGTTGACGACGTGATGACGTCACGCGGGACCCACTGCCGATGGCAAAGACGGCCGAGGTGACGTCATCGCGACATCACGCGCCGACGCGGCCGACAGCCTTCGCCCCACCCGCGTCGACTGACCTCGACCAGATTGACCATAGACCGTTGACCATTGACTCGCCGTTGACTAACGTTGACCTTGACTGGACCCACATGTCAGTGACCCAAGAGCCCCTGGACCCACCTGTTGGAACTGACGACGTTGATGACGTCATGCTGACGTCAGCTGGACCCAGCATGCCACGTGGACCAGTCACAGCGTGACACGTGTCAGCCCAGGATTAATTCAGCTTTTTTTCATTTTCAGAAATGGATTTAATCTTCAGAAATTCATAACTAATTCATATGACCTTAGAAAAATATGAAACCAAGACCAAAATTCATCTAAAATCAAGCTCTACGCATTGAACCCATGTTTGAGTGCATTTGGCTCTTTTGAATTTTCATTGCTTCTTTGTGCCATTCTATAGATGTCACTAACGCGACTATAATGCAATCGTTTGCAGACTCGGAGGAGAACCGGACGGACGAGGATCGTGAGTACCATAAGGAGTATGGAGACGACTACACTAAAGGTGCCACATCCCACCCAACCTCATAGCACCTATTACGCATGGCTAAAATAGAAATGCTAGTGCTTTACTTTATTGTTGTAATCACACTATGATAGGACTTGCATGGTAGAATGCTTTCTTGATGGCCTTTACCTTGACACAACCTTACCCCTGCTCACCCTACTGTTAGGCTAGTCACACGCTTGCTATTATATTTCATTGCTTATTACTTCTACTACGCTTGCACTACATTGATGTGTGGTGGAAACTGGTGATTGGGGAGAGTGCTGCGTGTGTGACTTGGGTGCGTGGAGGGTGAGGGTTGTGTCGACCAAGTTAGAGTATATGATGAGCCTGGGGCAAGTCTTGCCTGGTGGGGTGCTACAGGCACCCTGGAATGGATACTGTGGAGGGTGGGTAAATGGTATATGAGGTGGCCACAGGTGTGAACACGTGATGGGAGGAGTCCAGGTGGAGAGGTCTTTGTGGTGGCACGGTAAATGGAAACCCTAATGAAGACATTCTGGCTTGGTCATCCCTAAGGACTTATTAGTACTCAGATTCACTAGGAAGCCTTACGTACCACTCGCCCTATATGGTGCGGGACGGCTGGACTACTTGGTAGGATATTGCCACTACTGCTAGGTTGATAGCGGACAGTGTGAGGGAGGTACGGGGTGTGGAGGATTCCCCCCACACCCTTCCAAGACTTCATAGAGACCTTGTGGACCTGGTTCATGACTCATAGTTTTAGCCACCCCAGACCGGACTTGGGGTGTACCAGGGCTGAATGGTAGAGTGGCATTATCCTAGGCTAGCAAGCGGCCGGAATCAGCCCAGTTGACGACGGTCAGTGTGGAAGGCGGATCTTGTGCTTATGTAAAACCTCTGCAGAGTGTATGGTTGATCGATCGATACATATGCCGACTTGTCGGCTATGGACCTTTCCTGGGTTTCGCTTAAACTAGATAGAGAGATGAGTCCTTCTCCTCTCCCCCCGGGAGTGAGTGTTCGGACGTAGCCAGGGGCTACGGGCCTTGAGATAGTGCCGAGAGGGAGTTGGCCTATCGACTGAGCGATGGTCTGGGTATGGTATGGAGATGGTGTGGAGATGGTGGTATATCGATCCCAGGATCGAAACCTGGCTCTAGAATGGGAATGGGGTGGGATGGGTGTGTGAATGGTGTTAAAACTTGACCAACTGTTAATAAATACTTGATTTGCTAATACATAGGAAACCCCAGCCTTATAGGTTCCTTTTGATTAATATATCCAACTTGCATCCAATTTGCACAAAGCAATGCTCATAGGGTTGGGAGTGGCCAGTACAAATCATACTGATAAATTTTGGCACACAGGTTCTGCTGAGGAGTATAGCTCTGAGGAGTTTGACGGTTGAGGGGTTCATTCCTACGCTCGAGTTTGGCGATCTTATCTTCAAGCTGTTCTGAATGGATGCTACTTTTGATTCCACCAATGCGGCAATGTAATAATTTATGTAATTCCGCACTATTTGTACTCTGATATTATCATTGTATGGATGTGATATTCGACTAGAATTTGGGTAATATGATCTATAACGGTCCTATTACACTTCGACTCAGTGGATTTCCCTTCGCGGAAATCGAGGTTGTTTCACTCCCGAAGCGGCACACTTGGAACTGTCTGGGCAAAACCAGCATGTTCCACCCTAAATTTCTGATAAACTTTCTCTTCTCATCAATTGCAAGTCAAATTGACTGGCATGCCTTCGTGAATTCATAGGGTTGACTGGTCCTGCATTGAAGCCAAATGGATCTCCAGCCTTGCTCCATCAAGCAGATCCTTTCGGCTTGCTGCGTGTTGACACTTTTTGTGCCGACATGCGTTCTGGCACGCCCGGTGGGACCCCACAATCTTCTTGGCAACTCACAACAACAGGAACATCCTTATGGTGCCTTATGAAGACCTACCTGATGAGGATAAGGATGTCATCAGCAAAGCTATAGAAGAATTGTAGAACAAGTGTTTGTTTTCCTACACCTAGACACGTGACAATAAAGTTGTTGAGAAATATCCACTACCAAGAGTTTTGATGCATGGGCAGTTAGATGCAGATGAAACTGATGATAGGCGTTTCTTCGTAGATGCTGTAAATAAATCTGTTCATGATGCCATGTTGCACCATAATACAACCTTTTTAAATACATTCCACAATATCATGAAAGAGGTGTTTCATGGATTTCCAATTGATCAGGTTGGGCCGGCTTATTACAACATTCCACATCCATCAACTCAGGGGACTAATCAAGCCGGCACTAGCCATCAAGAAGCAGTACTAACTGGTAATGATGATGTCCAGGCAGTTTAGAGCTCATCTGAACAAGTTCAAAGCACCACAACTAATCAAATACAAAATAATCCTGGATCGGCAGTGTAGTATGTGCAACAGCCGATGGGACAAGTTCAGAATCAAATGGTTAATTTTGGCACATCAGGCCAAATGGTTATTTTTGGCACATCAGGCCAAATACAGAGAAAAGAAAATCACAGATTTGGTAACCATAAGGTAGAGAACTAATGAATCGGGTGCTGAGTTTCTTCAGAGGTTCCGAGAAACTAGAATTTGTGCTTTTCATTAAACCTGACTGATGATCAGCTAGCTGCTTTGGCCGTTCAAGGAATGTTGCCAACATGGAGGGAGAAGTTGCTTGGGCAGGAGTTTGACAATCTAGGTCAGTTGGCTCAACGAGTGGCAGCACTCAATAGCTAATTCTAGAATATGCGTAAAGATACCCGATTCTAGAAGAGTGCCGCAATTGCTGAAGCCTATGATCCATACTCAGTTGATGACGATGATGAGGACGATGAAGTAGAGGTTGCTGCGGCCGAATGGAATTGGGGTAAGAAGACATTGATGGTGCCGAATCCTTGGGGAAAAGAGGTTGAAGATAGCTATGATTTCGATGTTACAAAATCAGACAAGCTCTTCGATTTCTTGCTTGAGAGAGGACATATCAAGCTGTCTGCCAATCATATTATGTTACCTCCTGATCAGTTGAAGAATAAGAAATTCTACAAATTTCATAATGCTACTTCTCATTCTACCAACGAGTGCAGAATTTTCCAGCAACATATACAGAGGGCTATTTAGCAAGGAAGGCTTAAATTTGATACACATCGAAAGATGAAAGTTGATGATAATCCTTTCCCAAGAGATCAGAACATGATTGATGCTAATTTGCTCAAAGGGAAGACTAAAGTCCTAACATCAACTAAGGCCAAAGAAACTAGAACAGTCGATCTAGAAATGCAAATATCGGCTGATGAATATAGGAAGATTAAAAGGCGTCATGACCAACAAAAGAGCCGATATGAGTAGGGAGAGACGTCAAGGGATGAGGCGATAAGGCCATGTGTCACATCTCGAATTTTATTGAATAAGTGGCAGCAGTAGAAGGAAAAGGATTATCAATGTTGGTTAGAAGAAAAAGAATATCAGTGTCAATAAGAAGAGGAGAGGTATGAAAGAAAGCAAGCTGAATCACATTGGAATTATCCTTTCTTCAGACATTGTTGGGATGAAGGTTTGAAATTGGCTACTAGAAATAATTGCCCAGAGTGCAGTGAGCAATATTAGAAGTTTAGGCAATCTTAAGCCAACCGCCAGTCTATCCATGCTGAACATGAGTACCATAATAATAATATGGATCGGCGCTTAAAAAATAGAAATGTTCGTGATCGGCTTGGGAAACGAGTTGTTGATCAAAACTGAGCTAATTATGGAGAAGAAGATAATAAGGAAGAGTATGTTTGGCAGAAAGGGCAATAGTGTTCAGGAGGTTTGACAAGAAGCCAAAAAAGAAGGGTACAACGCCTAAGGAACAGAGAACTAGAACAGGCTCAGGCATCTAGTAGACCTCAAATGTGGCGTGCTAAACAAACAGCCGATAGGGGTCAACCATCAGCTAATATTTAGATGGCTTTCCTGTTGCCATCAGAATTCAGAGCTCCAGCAGATCAAGAAGTCTATTCAGATTTTGGTGAATTGGAGTATGAGGAGATAGTTGCCAAGTTGACAGTGGTACAACAAGCTATATTCGATAAGCCAGTCAAGCATCGGCACTTAAAGGCTTTGTATGTAAAAGGTTTTGTTGATGGGAAGCCGATGAGCAAAATGCTGGTAGATGGGGGCGCTTCTGTCAATCTTATGCCTGATACTACTTTTCGCAAGCTTGGCAAGAGACCAGGAGATTTTATTGAGACCGACATGAGGCTTAAGGATTTTGGGGGTAATGCATCTAAGACCAGAGGGCAATAAACGTCGAATTGACACTCGGAAGTAAGACTTTGCTCACCATATTTTTTGTCATTGATGAAAAAGGTTCATACAGTTTACTCCTTGGTCGCGATTGGATTCATGCAAATTGCTGTGTACCATCGACTATGCATCAATGCTTGATTCAGTGGCATGGAGATGATGTTGAGCTGGTTCATGCTGATGATTCTGTGAGTATAGCAACAGCTGATCCAGAATATTGGGAACTGAAAGACTTTGAATGTTTTTCTAGCAAACTATGGGAATGAGGCTTCATTAAAATCAATGATGAAAGCCAACAACTGATCCAAGCAATCGGCTCTGAGAGTTTGTTTTAATGAACAATCCAATAGGTGGTATAGATGGTGGACTAGGACATGGCTTTACGTCGGCTGATGAATTAGAGGACATAGATATTGGTCATGGAGATAGACCTAGGCCGACATATGTGAATGCTAAGTTAGATCCTGAGTATGAGCAAGAGTTGATAGATTTATTGAAGGAATTTAAAGATTATTTTGCTTGGGAATACTATGAGATGCCTGGTCTAGATTGATCAATCGTTTGATCTTTGGTCTGAAGAGTTCTGGTGCGACCTATCAAGAAACGATCAATGGAAAATATCTAAAGGAATATTATCCTAGCGTTTGGATCAATACTTGATAGCTGATTTGTTCAGTCATCGGCTCTAATAGCCGGTACCAGAAAGGGTATCGCCTTTAGCTCAAAATTACCCCAAAAGGGGTAAAAGGCGATACGAGATGTATCGCCTATAGAGCAAAAACAAACACAGAGACAATCATGATGTATACAAAGACATTGCAGAAAGTACACTGAGATACGATCATAGAAAAATAGAAGATTTTATTCATTGATTAGTTTGCCCTAAATACAAACTAATCAAAGACATTGTTTATCACATCCTGAGCAGATGTGATGTCCACGATGGCCTCCGCTGCATCAACGAAGTCCTCGATGAACTCCTCGTGCTCCACAGGGCCGTCGCCCATTGGGAAATCAATCTCCTTGGTATGGAGCTCATACCCAGTCTGGACCTGCACCATGGCCAGCGCTACCGATGCGCCACGATGGACGCCATGAAGGGCGATCTCCTAGGCACGGGCCATGATGTCATGGAGGCGAGCATTGATGAGGGGCCCCCCGGGCGTTGACGGCCGCCATAGCCACATTCGCTGCTAGTTGGAGGGACTCCGACTGCACCGTCAGGGCTGGCGATCACAGAAACAAAGGAGCTATCAAGATAAAGACATTGGAAATTAGAAGAAGAGTTTTCCTGAAGTTCATCTTACTCGCCACCATGGTGTCAGATTTGGCCAGCCACGCTCGAGCAGCGTTGGCCTCTTCCTCGGTAGCAAGGAGGGCAGCTTGAGAGGCCCCAAGGCAGATCTCAAGCTGACCGTTTTCCTGAGTTGCCTCGGAATAACAGTCCTGGGCTGCCCTCCACTCCTAGAGGAAACACCAGGTGTCGTCACCATTGTAGGAATCGGAGGAGTTCGACGACGAGTCCGGTGCGGAGGCAGCATCAGATGCAGTATTGGAGGGCTCACCGGCCCTGGGAGAAAGAGGACAAAGGCTGTCATTCAAGACGAACCTATAAACAAGTTAGAAAAGTTCATTGCCATGAGCAGAAGATATCAATCTCACCTCATACGGCGGAGGCGTTGGCTCATTGGTAGGTTCTCCTTCGGAACCTCCTCCGCCGCGCGCTTGCCCCGGTTGTCCTCGCCAGCCATAAGGTTTGATTGGATCTATGAAAAAGGGAAAAGAAAACCGCTATAGGGTTTGTGAAGGTGGAGAAGTGCAAAGGAATAGGAGCGGTTGCAAGTTTAGATGTGTTCGAGGCCGGAGCCTTCGGCTGGTATTTATAGCCACGAAGCGAGGTGGTAGATATCTCGGGATATACAAAAGGCAACCACAATTAATAGAAGATGAAGCACCACCTCACTAATGCCAAAGATAATGTAGCGTTGATAACTGAGGATGGAAGATTGAGGAGTTTTCTTAATGAAGGCCATGTTTTCAGACTTAATTGGATTAAGGACAGAGGTCTGGAATTGGCTATTTTCAAATTGGCTCTTTATCCGAGACAAGAAAGACAATAGTTTAACAGAAAACATGGTTATCATTGGTTCCACACAAAATACATATTGGTATGTAGATTACAAGTTTAGAACATCCTGGATTGCTTTCAATGCTTCTAGCCGGATAGCATCGACTTCTACGATTTGTTGCTTGTCTTCTTCGGCTGATCCAGGAATATCCTCAAGGCTGTTGTAGATGGCCTTGCCTTCTCTGATCTTGGTCAGCAGTTCATGTTTCTTCTGCTTAATGGCATTGGGTATTTGAGCCAGATTGGACTTATGGCGATCGATGGCAGCCTTCATGTTCTCTAGTTCCTTCTCAAGTTCTGCACGCTTGGTTTCTAGTTGGTTCAGCTCTAGATCGATCCTGAGGGAGGAGTTCTTCAAATTATTGATCAGATGTGCCAGCTCTTTGGCCTCTTGTATGTTGGAGTTCTTCTTGGCCAATAAAGCTTCATGATTAGATAGGTTTCTCTGAGCCTTTTTCACCTTTGGGGCTTGATCTTCAATGATGGATAAAGGTGACAAGACTTTGATGATATCTGGGGATAAATTATCCTTAATGGCTAAGAAAACTCTTTGTATTGAGTCTGCATCTTGGACCAAATCGGCTATATCCTTCTCAAGCATTGACAATATATCCCTTAGCCAATTTCTGGTCTTTTCCGATAAATCTTCTTTAGAAGAGGTGGTTGATGAGTTGATTTCATCTTCATCTATATACTCTTCAAGATTAAAAGAATAGCTCAGAGCTGGAGAATTAAGTATCTATATATAAGAAAATCTTATTAGGAGGATTGAATTAGTTTATAATAAGATAAACGGTGAAGTGGATATGGTACATTTTCTATGGTAGTCTCTATCTGAGGAAAATGAAAAGCTGATGATGCACCAATGGTATCTGGTTGAATCGGCTCTGAACTTTCAACATTGGTATCTACAAACATCGAGGAAGAGTTTTTTAGTTTATGTTTGTTGCAGAAAGGTAAACTAAGCATATGACTTTCTTACCATCAATTGTTTGCTGGACTGGAGATTCGACAGTCTAGGTGTCAACATCAACAAGATCACCTTCAACAAGTAGACTGCCAGACTTCTGCCCTTGCGTGAATGTTTCTTCAGGGGGTGTCTGGCATGGTAAATAGTCAGAGAAGGCTGAAAATTGAATAAAATATCAAGAATGTTGAGGAAATACCTTGGCAACATCAGGGGGTGAGATGGAAGGACTCTCATCCTCTGCTGTCTTAGAAACATCGGTTGTTTCAACCGAAATTGGCTCCTTTTGAGGATCGGCCGATGAAAGTTGGGTTGGTGCTGATTTAAATGCCTAGGACAATAGTTCAGTATGAAGAGAAAATTAGGATGCAATGGTTGATAACTGTGAAGAAAGAAACATGATTAAAAATTAAATATCATTTTGAGGAGATGAATTATTTTACCTAGGCAGTTGATGGTCTCGTTTTGCAAAGTCTTTTCCCAGTAACAGTTTTCTAGGTTCTCCCTTGGGCTGTTTTATGTTTTGAGGATTGATACATTACAATTGTAGAGGTAGCTTGAGTTTTCACCAGTTTCTTTAGTGTGGGTACGGTTGATCCCATTCTTGAGGCTGGACATGGTGGATAATAATCTATAGGATGCCCCTTCCTGTCCATGCTTGGGGGATCAGATTCGATGTCCTAAAAAGGTTTGTTAGAACAGTTGGTGGGGGAATTTATCGAATAATTTTTCCTAAAAAAAGGAATGGTAAGTTACCTCACTATCGGAAGCAAAATCTCCATCCAGAGCTATGCATCTAGGATGGACTGACCCATAGAAGAGATGGGAGTGTCATTCTTGCCATCAGGAGTCAAAAAGGTTGGAAGAGAAGTTGACTCTTGACCAGTCATGCAAGCAAAAGGAAGGAAGATCTGATCCTAGTTGAAAGACTCTGGAGGCTTCCATTACTTCGCTGATACCTTCTCTTGGCTTTAGTGTATTCTTGAAGAACAGTTGAGGAGGTAGCTGACAAAGGCCGAATTGACAGGCCACAAAACAAGGATTATAGAATTCGTAAGTTGGAAGATTTTCTAGGAAGAAAGAACTAGTAGCCATTTTGCCACGGCCATGGTGAAATTCAGCTGATAGTACACAGGGTTTGATGATGTAACTAAAGATTGCTGCAGCTACTTCATCTGAGCAGCCTGATTCAAACCGGAATTTAACTGGCAAAACTAATTCATTGTCTTCATCTTCATCATAAGGCAGCCAAGTCAAGATATTTGCATCAAATCCTCTGTAGAATTTCTTGAAGAGATGGCCTACGTCAATAGCCTCACCATAGTTCATGCATTGTCGAACTCTTCCTTCTTTCCCTTTATAATCTTCAGCAAAATTGGAAGAAGAGAAGCTCAGGTTTTTGAGATCAGGTCTTACAATCTTGTGCATATACAGGTTCAGCCATAGCTATATCAACTATCAAGGGCCACTAATAGTGTGCACTGGTTCATTTTTCAGTAACTGGATAGCTACTTGGTGCATCAAATGATAAGCAGATCCTAGCAGGTATTTTCCAAGAGGGATTTCATTGCCGGCTGCTAAACGCTCTACCAAATATTTATGATTAAAAGTTGGGCCATAGGAAGATCCACAAAAGATGAATCTCTCTAACCACATGTTCAAGAAAGCTACATGTTCCCTTTTGGTAATAGTTGATCCATCTCCAATATGGTTCAGAATGTAGCTTGCCCATCCTGTGTAGTATGATATTTTGGCTAATTTCTTGGATCCAGCACTTAAGAAGTCATAAGGTTGCATTGATCCTATTATTCTAAGGCCGGTCAACATATAAACATCGGTCAAAGTGATTGTCATTGGGCCGTGACAAAAAACGAAAGCATTTAGGGTGTTAGACCAGAAATAAAATGCAGAAATCAGGAGTGAATCATTCCTCTCCATTCTAGATAACGAGAGTGTCAAGCATTGATTCAAATCATAAATCTCTCAACCTCTAGCCTTTTCCCCCGATACCCTACGAAACCAATCTCTCCATCCCCTAGGCATTTTGGGCCAGTTTCTAAAGGGAGTTTTAGTGTTTCAGGAGGATAAATCCACTACAGATTGTTTGAAGGGGATTCGATTGGTTTCTTGACTGACAAAGTCAGATGGATTAGGGTCACCCATAGGCCCAAGAAAATAGACATTGAGAACAACAGCCGATGGAATCAAAATTTCGTTCCTCATTTTCTAGAAACCAGATAAAGTAAATTTGAGAATAAAAGAAATGCAGGGTAATGGCTGATACTTGGAAAACGGGAACTTGAAAGCATACCTCAGGGACATGGTCGCTGGTCGTCATTACAGCCAAAATAGATCTAAATCTGAGGAAAGTTGCTTGAATAACAGCTTGATAGAGCTGAGGATCTGCTAGGGTTGAGGCCTTGGCGATGGCGACGTTGGTTGTTAAGGTTTGCTCGAGAAAGAAGGGGAAAGCGAATGGGTCGAGTGAGTTGGAAATGATACTATTGGGATATTATATAAAACTCGGGCCGAGAAATCAGGAGTCACGCGTATGTTTTGGAAAAAATGATTGCGACATGGTGAAGAGGTAAATAGAAATTTTGGAATAAAATCATTTTTATCCCAAAATTGGGGGGCATGTGTTTACATCAAAATTTGGGAAGAAGAACGCGAGAACTCGAAGCTTCCAAAATTATGTCATCAAGGAATCGATTGCATAAGGATCGATATCAGCTAATTCAGATGGGGCACTGGGATCGGCTCTCTTCGAACGACATCAGCAGATAACGTCAATGAGCTACGGTTGGCATCGGGAAAGATATGTCGGACTCTACAAAAAGGGAAAGATTAAGGTCCAAGTTATCTTAAGTTAGGAATGTTTTCTCTTATACCAAAGATTATAATGAGTCGTACTTGAGTAGGATTCATGCTTAGGTTTCGAGTATAAATATTAGACCCCGACTATTGTAAAAAAACATCCAATCAATCAATACCAATTACTTTTTTGTCTTCACGCCAACCTTTAGGAGGAGTAGTGTAGATCTCGGTGAGTTCTTCAACAAGCAGGGCTGCATCGGTTCGGTCGACCTCTGGCTTGTCTGTAAGTACCGTCATGGCTTATACTTCTGTTTGTAAGGCTGCATCGGTCCGGCTGACCTCTTATGAGCTCTAGTATAAGCTAGTTATCAATCCTTATCTAGTTCAAGTACGGCTGCATCGGTGAAGTTTGACCTCCACTGCTCGAATTGGACTAAGGTCAAGTTATCGGCTCTACCTAAGGGTGGCATCCTTCGGGTAGATTCATTAAGTTACCGATCTTACTGATGTTCTTATTGTCATTAGTTTCAGCAATATCAACCTGCCCAATCGAGATCGATCTAGATCGGCCTCACATCCTTTTAGTCCATCGTTTATTCTGTCACATTGCGATGATTCTTACTTTAAATGACGGATTATGTTTTATCATCTGTTCTACTTCGATCTTGATCATGCATAGTACGTGGTTAAGGCATGTCTGATCTTGAGAAGATTTACTAGCTAGTTGAATATGGTCTATGGCTCGCTATTATGGATGTAACGATCCGGTCGATCCCCACTGTTAGTACTTTAGATCGGAGTATGCTAGCTGGTAGACTTGCTTTCGACCAGGCGTGATCTTGGCTGTTTGTTATACCTGCATCGGCTAAATAGCCGATCGCCCGTGCTTTAACGCTCATAGTATGTTTTGATGATCCTGTTAAATGTGAATAGATCTGTTTACTTTAAAGGTTTAATCTGTTATCTTTATTATGGCTGTCATCGATCCAGTCGAACCCCACTATTAAAGATAATAGGCTAGATTTGATGAGTTTATAAATCTGTTCGCATTAAATAGTCAATTGTTCTCATGCTCTGATCCCTTTTCTACCTGAATCGGCTATTTCAGCCGATTCACTGTGCTTTCACACATATAGCATGTCTTTCAGAAATCTGTCAACGTATAGATGGTTTTATGGATTCTTTAGCATTAGTTTGTTGTTATCATCATAGCTGCATCGATCCGATCGAACCTCACTGTTGATGGTAGCATATTAGATTCAGAGCGTTTGTAGATCCATTTGTACTAGACAGTTGATTTTGTTCGCATGCTATATCCTTTCTCGTTAAATTTATTGGCTCAATGCTTTACTCTGGTAATATCCACCTAGCTGATGATTTTACTTATATCTAAGTGCATTGTACTTGTTATCATAAAATCAATCGCGACCCACGAACATCGCAGTCCTTAACAGTCGATTTCTTCTCGTATCGGCTATTTAGTCGATTTTCCCGCCTAGCTGCTCCCAAAGCGGCACACTTGAAACTGTTTAGGCAAAACCAGCATGTTCCACCCTAAATTATTGATAAACTTTCTCTCCTCGTCAATTGCAGGTCAAATTGACTGGCACGCCTTCGGAAATTCGTAGGGTCGACTGGTCCTGCGTTGAAGCCAAGCGGATCTCGAGCCTTGCTCCATGAAGCAGATCCTTCTGGCTTGCTGGGTGTTGACACTTTTCATGCTGATAGTATTACACCGTACAAGTACATATATGCTGCAACGATAGCACATAGCATAGTGAATTACATCAATATTCAGTCCACATCAAATTAGCTAGTTCATCTCGCTTAGCCACCCATTGTCTGTTTTCTGCACCTTGATCTGTTGCTACTCTAGTTGACCTGGGCAAAGTATTATACAAGAGTTCTTCATCATATATGATGTCATCAGGACCGTTGTCAAGGATCCAATTGTGTAACACACAGCATGCTATCACAATCTTCACCTGTATGCTAAAGGGAAAATATGGCTTGTTTGGAAGAACTTTAAAGCGATTCTTTAATGTCCCAAATGCTCGCTCAACAGTTGTTCGAAGAGAGGAATGTCGAAGATTAAACAACTCTTGTGGTGTTTCTGGATATCTCCCACCCCCATACTCCTTCAAGTGATAGCGAACACCTCTATAAGGTGGCAATATACCTGGTCTCGCTGCATACCCCACATCAGCTAAATAATATTTTCCTACAACACACAAGATGACTGCTTTATTGCCTCATCAAAACTTAGTCTATGCCTTAAATCATTTGGACAAATATGCTAACCTTCAGGCAATGGAATTCCATTTGATCTTTTAAGGTCAGCCCTTAGAACTACGGAGTCATGTGTTGAGCCCTCCCATCCAGCAAGCACATATGCAAACCGCAAATCAAAGTCCACGGCTGCTAGCACATTTTGAGTTGGGTAACCTTTACGACCTCTAAACCTGTTTGTTAACTATATTTTAGGGACAAATGCGGGGATATGAGTGCCATCAAGTGTCCAATACAGTCCTGTATTGCAAGGAATTTTTATTAGTGTAATAAACTAGCCATCAAAAATAAAATATTAAGAATTGTATGTTTTGTAGTATACCTTAAAATAAGGGTAGAACCGCTCAGGGCTACTGGTTATCTTTGAATGGGTCTCTACAGACCTAAGTTTTATCATATCTTTGGCAAGGGAACATAAAGCCATCAAGACCTCATTGAAATACCGGCTTACAGTCTTGCCGGATCTCTTGAAATATAAGGCAATCACACAATTTTCTCAAATTGTGGCCAACTGTATGCAGAAACATAGCTAATTGTTCTTTAACCGAGACATGTATAGTATCCCTAAGTAGACCGGAATCACGCAAATGGGAGGAAAGTTTCCAGAACACAGCTTTCCTCATCCGAAGTTGATGGATGCAGTTTTTATCTGTTCCTTTATATAGTTCATCTAGCCTTGTTTGCCTCACCAAATCTCTGCTCACCAGGGGCCCATATTTTATTGGCAATCTTCTAGAGCGAAGACGCCGACGTCGCCGCCATTGGATAATGGCAATGACAATAGATAGGACACTTAACATGCGAGCTCTTTGCTGGATAACATAATCGGAAATGTGGTCTTTATCCATCTAAGCATCATATGAGAAAATGTAGGAAACAAGCAAGTTGGTAGTTCAGATTAGATATACATGCATGTCGTCATTTTCTAAAGCAACCTGTACAAAGTTACTACTTTAATAAATATATATTTTGCCACTCACTTTCTAATCCTCCAGATAAAAGTGTACTAGCTAGCACCATTGGATGTCAGTATGCACATGCTAAAAAATCTACTCTCCAATACTATAAGAAAATAAATATGCTTATCACGGAGGAATGTACTGGGAGAACAGAAAAAGGATACGCACTAGCTAGAAAAATAGAGTCTCACGTGCTACAAGAAAATCGATCTGATTAGCATAGGGAAAAATACATTTGTATACATCAACCTAAAAAACTACAGCCATCATTTGGACATAATTAAGAATGATAGACCAAGCAAATCAAGAAAACAGAAACATATTTTGCTCACCTTTCTGAACCATATCTCAGATCAGTACTTCTTGAAGTCAATGAAGAGGGAAGAGTGGAAATAATAGAGCAAACCACCAGATCCACAATCTAGAAAATCACCCTGCAGCATCCTTCGTCTCCATGGAGCCCAATCTATGATTTCCCCACTTCTAAAGAAACACCAACGAGAGAGAGGGGAGGGAGGGGATAGGAAAGGGGAAAAGTGAGGAGAGGACAAGGCAACAGACGTTTATATGCGGTTATTAAAACCAGACAGCTCGGCTGGCTACGCCTAACACCTGACATCCGCGCCAGGCATCCGCGTCAGGGCTCGAACCGAACAACATCCAGACAACCTACAGGCAAGGGTCCAGTCCAGGCAAGTTTAGCCAGGCCTGTATCCAAACAAGCCCTTAGGCAGTCCCAATGATGTATTGATAATGGTTTCTATCCTCATTAAATGACTTGCCACGTAAGCAAAATGCTGACATGACAACGTAATTAATGAAGAAAGAGAGCAAAAATTCTAGAAATGGTTTCCTCATGAAGATATCAGGTCTTCTCTTGACCCAATGGACCAAGAAACCATGAAATCGCTATTGGGAGAGAAACCACCAGTTTCTAGGGGGCTCGTGCCACACTCCCATTGAAGGAAGAAGATAGAGTTGGGAGAGAGAAAGAGAAAATAATTAGTACATAAAGACACCTCCACTGTGGAAGGTAGTTTCTATAGATGATTTCTTGTGCTATGGAAACCACATCAGTTTCTTCCATTGGGACTGCCTTTAGTTTCTCCCACACACGCAGCGGCGGCGGCGGCAGCAGCGACCGAGCGCTCGCGTGCACGGGCACGGTGGCGGCGGCGGCCAAGACGCGCCCGTGCCCGTGTGCCCGTGGCCAGGCCGGAGCCGACAGCACGCCGGAGAAGACAGGCACTGCAGTGCTCCGCCATCCACGACATCTCCGAGAGTCATGGCCACCATGTCTCCTTTTTCGTCTCACATTTCCATTGAATCGGTTGCCCCTGTCTCCAGGCCTTTGCGTTGGATCCGTTGCCATTGCTTCACTCATGTGTACAGATCTGAGAAAGTTTTTGTCCTCAGTGGGCAGCGTAGTAATAAGCAGCAGAAGTAGAGGAAAGGGCAAGCAGTGGAAGCAGGCACACTAAGCAGCAGAATACGAGTTCGTGAGAATTGACCAATCCCTGCAACAAGAGAGAAGAGAGATGGTAATTTATTTTTTATTCTTTTCTTCGCTTATGAAGGGCGGGCCTGGTGCAACGGTGGAGTCTTACCGCTTGTGATCGAAAGGTTCCGGGTTCGAGTCGCGGTCTCTTTGCATTGCACAGGCGAGGGTAAGGCTTGCCACTAACACCCTTCCCAGACCCCGCACAGAACGGGGAGCTCTCTGCTCTGGATACGCCCTTTTTCTCCCCTTCCGCTAGGATGCAGCAGCCATTGCATGTGTGATCTTTCTCGTTTAATGGATTCGTGTTGCCATCCATTTGTCTAGTGGATTTTAGTTTAAAGCGAAGTACTAGATAAAAAAGGAGCATTTGAGTTTAAAGCAAAGTATTGATCCGATTTACTCTGTGATCCAGTTCATTATACTTTCTTAACTCTTAAGTAAGGATATGCAAGTGGTGGGTATATGATAGTTATCTCTCATAGCACCTGACTGAGGCAACATCATGTTTTTACACTTGTTGTATCACTGTAGGGTTACTTTTTCAAAACAAAGCTGTAAGTTGCTGTTTATTTGAAGTTTCCAAGAAATACAATATTTGCTGATTTGAGCTAGCAGGATGATTTTGACGCTAGTGTGGTTATGTTCACCTCATCTTGTGTAGGCCTATCTCTGGCCCCAAGGAAGATTCATAAAGTTTAGAGTTTTTCATATATTGCTATGGAGTTTTTCATGTCCTCCTAATAATGCAACAAGTGGAGTCGCTTTTTCTACTAATAGTAGAGGTGAGTTCTGTTACACATATGGGTGAAGATGCCTAACTAAGTAACAAGTGTGGATACATGATAGTGTACTGGACTATCTAGGCTCTCAATATGCTGCTGTGTTATTTCAAATAAGTTGACAATATTCAAATGAATAACAATTGTGCCGTAGAAGCTTGGTAGCTGGAAGAAGGCGCTATCACCTGCATTAGATGATGATTCCATTAAAGGTACCAACAATGTCAGTTTTCTCGCTTTGCACTTTAACCTTTTATTTGAAACAATATTTGTATTTTTCTCTCTCCAGAAATTTTGATTTCTTACAATAATGCCACGCTAAGTGCAAAGGACTGGGGGAAGGCCTGGCACACATGGGCTTTGTTCAACACAGAAGAAATGCCACACTATACTTTCCGAGGCCGACCAGATATTGCTGGAAAATATGTTGTTGCAGCAGTAACTGTGTATTTCTATTCTATTGCTTGTGCATCTACTACGAAAGGGGTTGATTGATAGCTTACAGGTGAATCTTCTCTTTTCTTAGTTCTGCTCTGCAAGCTTTCTTTTGACCAAAGGTTCTTTTTTGAACTCAAAATTGACCAGCCTTGACATGCTTTTATCTCACCCTTTTAATGGTAGGATTCACATTTTCATGCAGATATTTATTGTATGTAATAGTTTGCTTTTTTTGTCGCCATATTACTATTTTCTATGAAATGTTTAATATGTCCATGGCTCCAAGCATACAATGGAAGTAAGATTTGCCACATGAAAAACATTAGTTGATTTTTGGTAGATTTCAGTAACAAATACTTAGAAAGAGTAACGGTTAAGAACACCTAGAACGCCTCAAGTTGCTGTCGAGACGAAGAGAGCAGAGATTAGGGTTGGAAAAGAGAATTACGGTTTGAAAGGTTAAAAAACTAGTAGTAATTGTGCTTCTATTGGCTGGAGCCTAAAACCAGATGGTCCAGTTCAGCACACCAGATAGTCCAGTTTTTATGGGCTAGCTGTTTAGCTGCTAACAGTTCTCTTGAGTTACTGCCTCATTATGTTGAACAATTCAAGCATTGTAGAAACTAGTTTTATGTGTTTTTTCAGTGATAAATGCAGCGACACATACATTATTGCTACCCCTCCACTACATTGTTTTCCAGTTGATGTCCAAATTTTGCAAACATGAACACTTTTTAAGTCTGATGATAACTTGGAAGTTCTAGCATTGGCTGATACAGATTTAAACCATCAACTGCTAACACAGCTGATGTTGCAACTTTCATGGCCTGTAAACACCCTGCCTGCTGTAATTTGACTGCAGAAAAAATAACATTCCCTAATGCTTTATTATTATTGATTCAATTCTGGTATGTTATTGGACTTTTGAAGTTGAGTTTTGTTTAATTGTTTGTGTAGGATATCCTTCGTCTGTTAACTCTTTGGTTCAACCATGGGGCTACCTCAGAAGTTCAAACAGCGTTGCAGAAAGGCTTTTCACTTGTGAAGACTGAGATGTGGCTGGTTGTGCTGCCCCAGATAATTGCAAGGATTCATTCGAACAATAGAGTAGTTAGAGAACTGATACAATCTTTGCTAGTGGTGCTCATGGTGGCTATTTTCGTTCTAAGACTTTCTAGTGACAAAAGATTTTGTTGTGCGGGCAAACTTGAGTTGTGAGTTGTGTCGACACTTGAGTGAGCTAGCTTGGTTATTGCCTTAGTATTTTGTGTGAAAAAATTGTACAAGTACAAATGCTTATGGTTTTAATGAAAATGATGAGCTATGTTTTTGTCAATTGTGAGCTTTGTTCCGGTTTATGTGTTTCATGAGTGTGTATGTCTTAATGTCTAACATGGTTAATGTTAATTGTATGGTTAATGTATAAACAAATGATATTATATGGTTAAATTTTTTATGTCTAGCGTTAGGCAGTTGGTCGCTATAAATATATATCGACAAGTAGTGTGTCGCTATTAGTTTATAATAGACGTTATATGTACAGCACAGCGTCCAACGGTCGGTCGTTAAAAGTTGGTCAGTTGTTAAAGATTTATAATGACCCAGTATCAACTATAGATACAAGGGTCGTTAAAAAGATATAACGACTGACCGTACGTCGTTGAAACGGCTTTTAACGACCCATCGGGTGATGCTAAAGATAGGCTGTGGTATAGTGTTATAAAAGTATATTCAACGATCTCTAATTATACTAATTATGTATCATAAATATTAATATTTTGTTAAATATATTTAGTCAAAGTTAAAAGTCGTTGACTTTTTGAAATGAGAATGACTTTTTTTTAAGGGGGAGAGAGGGAGTAGCAAACAATTCCTTTAAAAGTTGAGTTTTGTTGGTTTCTGCAGCTCCCCATGCGGCAGGGTGGGCTAGCTGCCCCCACCTACCGCCGGCATGGAGAACGCCCACCCCCTCTTCTTTCTTCCTTCCGGCATCTCCCGAGGAGAGGAGGCGGCACTCCGAGCAGAGCGTGCGACGGGGCGAAGCTGAGGCGTATGGCGTGATTGTTGCTGAGCGACTACACGAGAAGAAGGACGAGGGGCAATGAGCGAAGGCCCAATAGCACATCAGCCCAAATCCCCAATCTCCTCTCTTGGCCGGCCCTAGCATCTCCATGACCGTGACTCCGTCGCCGGCTCTCCGAACTCGTCTCTCGATTTGCATCAGGGCGCTGCCGCCAAGCCTCCTCTAGCGCGCCGTAGGCCGCCGCCGCCACTGGCGCGCCACCGCCGCGCGCTGTCATAGCTGCCTGCTGCGCAGCTGCGTTGATGTCGCAGTGCCACTGCGGCACTGCCCACTGCCGCCGGTTATGGAGGAGGAGGTGGAGGCTGTTGGTGGCGACTGGTGAGCAGGTGAGTGGCGCTGGTGCTGGGCGCGGGCGTGGTCGTGGGCGAGAGCGAGCTTGAAGCTGAGGGAGTCGGCGTTGGCCGAGGCCGAGGCCGCGGCGCCCGAACAGCTGTTCTGCGTTGGCAAGAAAAAACCGGTAACAAGAGGTACATGTGTTCTGAAATCGGCAAGAATAAATTTAACAATTTATTAGAGATGTGAGAATTGAGATTTTGCTTGTTTTGTGTATCTGTGTGTAGATTTGAAGTGCTTCTTTTCAAGTACGAGTGTTGGCTCGGGCTTCTCATCCCATCCAAGTACCCATGAAATTCAAATTGGTGCAGCTGTAGAATATGAAGAAATAGATGTCTAGTGGTATGTCTCATCGTAGTTGTGTTTTGCTTTTTGATGTATTATCACATATAATCATATATTATACATTAATTGATTTGTTCTTCAAATTTACAGGTTCTTTAGCTCTTGAATAGTTGCATCTTGGACTCTTGTTCAGTTGGTATATGCTGAATTAATGAATTGGATTAAGGTGCTATGGACTGCTATGCTACCTTCTAATGGGAGGTACCATCTTCAATCAATCTTTAAATTTGTCATATATAAGCTATTGTTATTGCTAAATATGCTGTGCGTATGTGATCTATCTTCTTTTATACTATTAGTTATGTGTCCGTGGTTCACCCCACCTAAAATTCTGGTCGAGCTCTACCACTGGACATTATAGTGGGTTGCCAGCTTGCTTTGTATGGGCAATAGATTTCTGTGTGGGAAAAGTATCTAATGTTTGCCACTAAAGATTAAGGATATTCTAAAACAACATTTTTTTAATCATTAACCTTGCTAAAAGGAAAGAGAATGCACGTTTTCCCTTGTCACTTGGTGAAGTTTACTCTTACCCTCCTTCTCAACAAATGGTGTGTTTACTCTCTCTATTTTCAAATATAAGTGCAATTGAAATGTGTGTTTTAGACTTTTGGTAATACATTGATTTTGTAATAATTGATGGTAATTATACATGAAAAGACTACATTGTAACACCACTTATAAAAGGAAATGAATGAAGCACCTCCATTCTCAATAAAATCTAAGTTAAAATGTGTTTGGTAGAACCTTAAAAGCTCAGAATATCTATATATACAAAATTTGTATGTCATAATATGAAAATGGCATGAGAGGATACTACGTAGAACACCTCATTCATGTTGGCTCCTAAACCTCATCTATGTTGGTTCTGGGATCGATCTCTGCGCTATGGAGGAGACATGGATGAGGGCCAAGCACTCGTGCTGTCGTTGAAGTTGGCACTGCTAATCTTATTACTTACGGCCATGGATAATAAAGTATGCTACCTGTGCTAATTATAGGAAAATAGGCATATGCTGGATCAGCACCCTTATGCCAAAAAGGGCACAATTTGCAATAAAACTCATCTGCAGAAGTCACACTTCATACCATTTACAAAGTTCACATTTGAATTAATATGCACAGTTCAAATACAATTTATCTACAATCAATACCCAAAATAAATCAACCTAAAATAGAGAAGTCTTTCTAATGGATCTAGGCCTCAAGCATTGGTGCAGGACTAACCATTTCCATTAGTTTGTGTATTAGGTTTAGCTCTGGCATCAAGAGAAAGTTCAGTGCATCATATGTTGAGAGGATAAACAAATTGAGATTTTGAATTGATGACAAGGAGAAATCTTGCATTGATGAACATTAGTTGAGAAGATGTGAAGAAAAATTAGCATCTTGGAGAAAAATGTTGAGAATTATGAGTTGATGATCAATAAGACGATAATGTGGATGCAAACTTTAAAAAGGTGATCAAAACAATAAAGTGAAGGCATTGAAGATGTGAGGTACAAAGCGGTTCTATATCACAAAATTGTGAGCTTTATATGGCAAAGTGTTGAATTGTAAGTAGTGCTCATTTGCGTTGGATCATACAAGGGTGAAGAGCAAGCCCGCTTGGCGTCGGATGACCATTGTACGTTATTGTCTGCAGTTAGCTTCACTAGAAAGAACCATTGCAAGACTACGCTCCCGAGTAAGGTACCTAAAGGATGGTGATGCAAATACATCCTTTTTTCATAAGCAGGCTGTGTTCAGAAAAGAAGAAATTATATACCCAAAATCATGGATGGTGATCGGATGGCGACTTCTCAAGTTGATAAACACAAGATTTTGTTTAATTTTTATGAGAATCTGATAGGCACAGCCCCAAACTGATCTGCGTCCTTGGATCTAGATTTTTTCCATAGGGCCGCAATGGATTTGTCAATCCTTGATAACCCAATCACGGAGGATGAAGTTTGGGAGACAATCAGATCACTGCCGGCAGATAGTGCCCCAGGCCCAGATGGTTATACAGGCAGATTTTTCAAAGCATGTTGGCAGGTGATTAAAGCAGATTTCATGGCAGCAATCATCTCTTTACAGCAAGGAGATGCAAGGGGGCTTGGACTGCTAAATGCAGCCTATATCACTCTGATTCCGAAGAAGGTTGACACAATGACGGCAAAAGACTTTCGCCCCATCAGCTTAGTGCATAGTTTCGCTAAACTAATTACCAAGATACTGGCAAATCGATTGGCACCCTTCTCGGACTCCTTGGTATCTACAAATCAGAGCGCATTTATACGAGGAAGATGCATACATGACAATTTTATCCTAGTGCAGCAAACAGTTAGAGTGCTACATCGACAAAAGGTGCCTAGCCTCTTTCTCAAACTTGATATCTCAAAAGCGTTTGACTCGGTGTCGTGGTCTTTTCTCCTGGAAGTGCTGCAACATTTGGGCTTTAGCTTGCCGTGGTGCAACTTGGTCTCTAATCTGCTATCAACTTGTTCAACCTGCATTTTAGTGAATGGTGAACCGGGAGAAATCTTGCAGAATCAGCGAGGACTGCGTCAAGGGGACCCCTTGTCCCCCATGCTCTTTATTTTGGTGATGGATGTGCTTAATACCTTGTTTGCAAAGGCAGGGAATGAGGGGCTGCTGCAACCTTTATCTCGACGCATAGCTGGACAAAGAGTGTCATTATATGCTGATGATGTCGCTTTGTTTATCAAACTAATTGAAGAGGAGCTGCAGATCACTAGAGACATTCTCAGGGTGTTTGGAGTGGCTTCAGGACTGCAAACCAACATTCATAAAAACAATATTATACCCATCAGCTGTGCAGATGATTCTTTAACAGCAATTCAAGATATTTTACCATGTACGATCTCGGAGTTCCAGTGTAAATATTTGGGCCTTATGCCGTAGATTGAGAAAATCGCTCACAAGCTCCCTTGCTGGAAGGCAGCTCTCATGAACAAGGTGGGACGTGCCACCTTAGTTCAGGCTGTTCTCTCAGCAATGCCGGTTCACTTGTTAAATGCCATCAGCGTTCCGAAGTGGTTTCATCAAGGAGGTGGACAAATCAGAAGAAGTTTCTTATGGCAGGGAAAGGAAAAAGCTAATGGAGGTTGTTGTTTAGTGGCTTGGGAAAGGTTATGAGACTGTTGGATCTTGGAGGCTTAGGCATCCCCAATTTGGAGGTAATGGCCTGGGTGCTACAAATCAGATGGCAATGGTTTAACAAGACCAGAGCTAATGGCCTGGGTGCTTCCCTCGCATCCCAACTAGATAGCCCTTTTTACCATTGCGGTGACTACGGAGGTAGGAAATGGAAACAATACTCTTTTTTGGACTGATCGTTGGTTGCATGGTTGCTCAATTGAAAATCTTGCGCCAACAGTCTTTGCATGTGTCCCTCCAAGAATACGCAAGAACCGAATGGTGGCTGAGGCTCTCAACAATGGGTAATGGCCCAGGGACATCCAAGGAGGCTTGTCTTGGGCTGGTATTAGAGAATTCCTACAGTTATGGGACTGCCTCATAGAAATTGTTTTGACTGACCCAGAGGATCGTCACATTTGGAGGCTAGATGCTAGCGGATGTTACTCCTCCAAATCTGCCTACAAAGCCTATTTCCTTGGTGCTGTGACCTTTGAGCCTTGACGTCGATTATGGAAAACCTGGGCCCCGGCTAAATGCAAAATGTTTATATGGTTGGCAATCCAAAACAGATGTTGGACAGCAGATAGGCTTGCTAAGAGGGGCCTCTCTTATCCGGATAAATGCCCTCTATGTGATCAAGAAGATGAGACGATACAAGACCTATTAACAACGTGCGTTGTGGCAAGACATGTATGGTTCAGATTGCTCCATCCGTTGGACCTAACAGATTTAGTCCCCTGACAAAATGAAAGGAGCTTTGCAGATTGGTGGTGCAAGACAATGAGAAGAGTAAAAAAGGAGCACAAAAAAGGAGTGAACACTCTAATTATTCTCGGCGCCTGGATTATTTGGAAACATAGAAATGCTTGTGTGTTTGAGGGGGTTTCTCCTTCGGTTAACACGATTTTGTGTGAGCTGAAGGATGAGCACGGCTTATGGTGCATGGCTGGTGCGAAGAAACTGCAGGGGCTAGGGCTTACTATTACTAAGGTAGTTGAGTCGTGTGTGTTAGCTATGTGCAAGAGTTTTGCCTCACTTATATTTGGTCCCCGTATGAGTGAGGATCCTGTTGAGGACCACCCGTTCTCTTTAATACAATGAAACGTAGCCTGCGTTTTCAAAAAAAAAAGAGTGAGTGTGAAGGCTTATTATTAATAGACGGTGTGAGGACATATGAAGCTATGGGTAATTCATATTAGCTACATGAAGAATGAAAAAATGGAGTCAAAGTACGCAAAGGATGGGAATTCATGTCTGAGTTTCCCATTATCATAAAAGAAAAAAATAATTATGGAGTCGTGAACACCATAAATCAAAAATTTCTAAAAGAGCCATTGAACGTGCAACAAGCAAATGTAGAGGTACATACATTTGGTTTGCACAAATATGTATATGTAAGGATAATTTCCCTTTCATATTATTTGGATGTAAAAAGCATATAAATATTCACAGCTTTGACCTTGTTGAACAGTAATAATGTGACAAAGATAGTTTCCCTTTCACATTTGCTTGAACCACAAAATCTAAAACATTTATCCACTAAGATGGGTTCATCTAGATATTAGTTTCTATCAGCCTCTCCCTCAGCATAGATGGTGCTGTGACTGTGCAAGGAAGTCTCCTTCAGTTTTTCAACCTAAGGAGACAGTCATGCCTGCCGCTTCGTTCATATGGAGACTCCACAACACAAGATAAGGCCACTTCCATCATGGGAATTAACAGGCAATTCAGCAGCAGGTGCTCGGCACGGCTTCTCTGCACCCCCTCAATGGAGGGATCAAGGGTAGTGCTGATGAGTCGCTGGTCAATTACTTGGCGAGCTTGATGTGGGAGATTTTCTCGCACCCATTTTGCAAGATTCATGTCCTCTCTGACGGTTTGTTGAAGAGGGCTCCTTCCAGTGATCATCTCTAGGAGCATGACGCCATAGCTATATACGTCACCCCTTGGCAATGGTTTTCCTCCGTATCCATATTCTGCATGGCACAGCAAGTACTACATGTTAATAAAGCAGCATATTATTCACCTTAATTTAGAAGTAGAAGAATTAGGATGAGTACCAGGTGGAATATATCCAATGGAGCCCTTCAGTCCTTGAACACTAGAAATAGATTGTTGTTGGGGTGGTATAGGAGCCATCAGCCGGGCTATACCGAAGTCACCAACTTTTGCAGTCATATCTCCATCCAGCAGAACATTCCTAGGTTTGATGTCGCAGTGCACAGCCTGCCCCCCAAAGTCATTGTGCATGTACTCCAGTGCGCTGGCAGCATCAATGGCTATGTTGATTACCTCTTTAGCATTAAGGCCATCCCCATTTGCATGCTGCCTACGTTGGTAGATCCAGTCTTCCAGGCTTCCATTGCTCATGAGCTCATAAACTAAAGCATGGAAGTCAATTGCCGGAAAAATACCACACTCGCGCATGTTATAATAGGCGCCCTAATGGGCTGGCCTTGGGCCTGACGCCTAGCCTATTAGGCTGGCTGCCTTAGGGGTTAAGATAGATAGATTACATTGATAAGGCAAGGATCACCGTTGATTGGGTGTTTCTATCAACCCTATTGATCCTTGCCTATATATTGTACCATGTATTGCTGCTAATCTATCAATCAATTTCCGAGACCTATTCTCTCTCATGGTATCAGCCGCCTAGGTTTAGGTCTCCTTCACGCTTGCCCACTCCACGCGCGCCCCGCCGTCTTTGCGCCTCTCAGGCGCCGGTACCCACCGTGGTTTGCGCCACCATGCCTCCACCCTCCAAAGAAACCCCGTGGCTGGGAACGATCTCGACGCCTCCTCTACCACCATCCGTGCAGACGCCTGCCCCAACGCCACCCGGAGAAGGCTAACGAAGCTGCCGCGCCACCATGCCCTCCACCCCTCCAGCGAACCCCGTGATGCTGCCTGCATGGAACGATCTCGAGGACGCCTCTACCACGACTAGGATCGCGACACACCGCCTAGCGCGCATTAGCGCAGCGGAGAAGCCGCTAGCGGGCGGCCGCGCCGCCGCTGTTCGGAACCCTCTAGCGCCACCTGGAGGCACTTTAGTGCCGCCACCGATCTTCGGGCTGCCATGTCGCATCACGAGGCCGTTGTTCTTCCTGCAGCTCCATGCTCAGTCGGTATTGCGGTCAAGCAACATCCGGAACCACGTCACCACCATCCTCGACGCCGATTTTGGTAACTTCCAACCACGGCTGGCGTGATCGGTTTCTTCTCATCCTCGGCAAGTTCTCCTCCAGTGAACCTTGCGATTGGGCCCTAGTGATGTGCGCCGAGCGCAATAGGCGATCTTCATAGAGGCCATAACCACTGACGATGGAGATCGCGACGATCTTGCACCCGCCTAGCGCGAGACATCCACCCTTCCATGCGCCGACAAAACACCATCGCGTCACGCCATATAGACATGAAGGCCGAAATGGATGCTGAAGTTCGGTGTTCTACAACCCCCTCGCTTCTCAAAGAGCATTAATGTTGCAAAGCACTCATGCCTTAAACCTCCATGAGCGCCACACAGAGGCACTCTTACATAGAAGGATTGCCAATGACCGAAAAGATCTTCGGTGCTGCCATACCTTGCATCACGAAGAGGAAACTCGTCTGCTCTTCGCGAGTCTTTGGGCTGCATGCATGCTTCCACTGCGATCATAACTCTTAGTCGAAGTCCAAAACATCCGTTTGTTGCATTCACCACCATCCTCGATACGCCGTCGATTTTTGTCTGTAACAAATGTTGAATCATAGTTGGCGTGAGTTATTGTTTCATTCTCATCCTCGGCAAGTTCTCCCTCATGGACCGAATATTATTGGACCATGTCAAGAAAGAACAAAAAAAAACAAGAGAGGAACCTCCACTTGAAGCCAAACTAATTCCTCCGATTGAGAACCAAACCCGGATGGACATGTGATGATGTGTATATGTAGAGAACACACTATGCAACAACAGCTATGAATGGCCTCGATCTTCATAGTAGAGCATAAGTAAACTTGATAACTATCGGTGCATGCATGACTTCCGATGGAGAGTAGCGCACCACGGAAGATCTTGCACCCGCGATGAACCGAACTTCAATATCTTTTCCACTTGATATGGAATAAGGATGTGGGAAGCGATAAGGGTCAACTTTGCAGGTATAGTCATTGTAAAATACCCGTTGAATCATAGTTGAGGTTGAGTTATCCTTGTCCACATGGAGAGATTTTGCGTCGTCAAGTCTGGATCATCGCCATGCTCACAACGAACGTTCACCTTGGCGAGATCATCGCCCAGGCTCCACCGCGTACACATCGGCATGCCTTGGTTGGCTCACCGTCGAGTCGCAATTCCTTAGCAGCGGGTCGCGTTCTCAGGCTCGCTCCATCCACCTCGAGACTCTTACATAGAAGGATTATATGGGGTGTGGTTTTATACAATGACCATGCTAAAAGTTGACACTTAACTGGGTGCTAACCACCATACCAAAGGTCCTCTCTTTAGGGGTGACTCTCTCACAATCCGCACCTTCCACTAAAACGCTCTTAGGTGAAAAAAAGGTGGCGTTGGAAACGATGATCTCACGGCCCTTAAGGGCGAGGTGGTCATTTGTAGGTATCGCTGTTGAATCATAGTTGAGGTTGAGTTATCCGTCCTCAACGTGATCCAAGGCGGCCTCAGCGAGCGCTTGACTAGGAATTGAATACCAATCTGATGACGCTCCTTCATCGCTCTAAATCGACCGTTTCCCCACCTTCACGGTGGCTCGTGATGACCTCATCCTGAGAAGGAACTCACCATGGAGACACGATAGAGGAGGGCGATTTAACGCGAGACCGCATCCTTCCATGCGCCCGCCTCCACGCTCCGGCCATATAGCCCTGCGAAATGGATGAACCGGCATGGTGTTCTACAACCCCCTCAAGGTGGAACTCAATGTTGCAAAGCACTCATGCCTTAACAACCCTCTCTCCATGAGAGAACACGAGGTGGTATTTTAACCAAAAAGAGACTGGTGAAGGCAATTTATACAATGGTGGTGGTGGTGGACGGTGCTAACCACCATCACTTTGCTAACCCCTGGTGGCGTGCATACCCACTAAAACAACAACTCTTAGCTCGGAAGTCCAAAAGATGCACCGTTTGTTGCATTGGAAACTAGACTTCAATATCTTTTCTGCCGATATGGAATAAGGATGAAACGTGGGCCGATTTTGCGGTATAGTTTGTAACAAACTGTTGAATCATAGTTGAGGTTGAGTTATGGCCCGCCATCTCACAACCCCTATCTCCGCCGGGACCATTCGAGATGTGGCTGGGGACTGGCAAAAATCCACCTCGAGCGTGTTTTGGCACCCATCCCAAGGTGCTCTCCTCACTTGCACGGCTTGGCACGCTCGTCCTCAAGTGATCCAGCGGCCGAGCACAACAACATGCGCACCTTCCCGGAGGCCTTCTCATCCTAGAGGAACTCACTTGATGGCTGCCAAGCCTTGTCCTTGCTGGTGGCCCACCAGTGCAAAAGGCAATAGTGGTGGTGGCCCTACTAGGGGTCACCCTAATGGCACTAGGCGGTGGGTCACCCCGGGTATTACAACCCGGTGGCACGGCCTCCCTCTTGGGACCCGATGGCCCTCTTAGCACAACAACACGCTGCGCGAGTGAGGAGGCCGCCTAACAAGAGACAAGAAGCCCTGGCGTGGGTCACCCGGTATTACAACTCGGTGGCCGGCCTCCCCTCTTGGGACGCCTTCCGCGCCCTCCCACGTCCAACGAGTGGTACTTGACTCGGTGCTACTTCACATATGACATCTCGGTCCTCCTCTCTTTCACATGTTCTTCTCGGTGGTACCCTACTCCTTCATCCATTGTTGTCGGTAATGGCTCTCTTCTTCCTGTCACTGCCACTGGCTCTACAGAGTTGTCTCATAATTTACGTCTTAATAATGTCCTTGTGTCGCCACAAATTATTAAGAATCTTATCTTTGTTCGCCAATTTACTACCGACAATAATTGTTCTGTTGAGTTTGACCTCGCTGGTTGTTCTGTGAAGGTTCTTCCATCTAGGACCAAGATCATCTGGTGCAATAGCTCTGGGCCGCTATACCCTCTGCGCCTACCCCTAGCACAGTCCCTTGTCGCCCAGGCATCCCGCTGTGGCATCGGCGTCTTGGCCACCCCGGTCATGAGGCGTTGTCGAAGCTTGCGTTTAGTGTCTCCTGTCATATTCAAGATTGCTCAGAGTTATGTCATGCTTGTCAGTTAGGGCATCATGTTCGTTTGCCCTTTCATGAGTCCACCTCTCGTGCGTCTAGCAACTTTGATCTTATACATTGTGATTTATGGACCTCTCCAGTTGTCAGCATTTCTGGTTATAAATACTACTTGGTCATACTTGATGATTGCACTCATTATTTGTGGACGTTTCCTTTGCGGCTTAAATCTGACACTTTCAGCACGCTTGCTCACTTCATCGCTCACGCCTCCACCTAGTTTGGCACCCGGGTCAAGGCTGTTCAGTGCGACAATGGGAGAGAGTTTGACAACTCTAGCTCTCATCAGTTTTTCCTCGCTCAGGGCATCCACCTTCGCATGTCCTGTCCCTACACATCGTCTCAAAACGGTAAAGCTGAACGCATTATTCGCTCCATCAATAATGTTGTTCGCTCACTGCTCTTTCAGGCGTCCATGCCTCCGTCCTACTGGGTAGAGGTCCTCTCTATAGCCACTGTTCTGCTCAACATACTGCCTACCAAGACTCTACAGTTTTCCACGCCGCACCTTGCCCTGTTCGGCAAGCCACCAGCATATGATCATCTATGAGTCTTCGGTTGCAAATGTTACCCAAACATGTCGGCTACTGCACCCCACAAACTCGCCCCTAGGTTTGTCATGTGTGTCATCCTAGGCTATTCCGCTCATCACAAAGGGTACCGCTGCCTTGACCTCTTCTCCAATAGAGTCATCATCTCCCAGCACGTCATCTTCGATGAAACGGCCTTTCCCTTTGCTGAGCGCCATGGTCCTAGTGCTCCAGCGGACCTACAGTTCCTCGATGACGATACTCATCGACCTCGTGCTCCCTCCTATTGGACCGATGCATAAGTTTTTATGCTGACGAACACCACCCCAAAGACTGGCCTGATGTCTCCAGCGCCCCGCCGGACCCATCGCGATCGCGTTCGGGCGCTCTGATGCTTGATGATCCACCGGCACCCGCGCTCTACATTCCACCAGCGCTGCAGGCGTCGGGGACACCTACCGCTCCACGCGCGGCCACCAGGACCACCTCTCCCGTGCCACGCGTGGCCACGGCATTGCCCAACACGCCTAGAGAGGCCTCCCCGCTCTACATCCCACCGCCTGCGCGCGGCGGCGAGCGAGGACTCACTGGGTTCCCACCTCTCCGATCGGATCGGGCCTTCACATACCACTACACGTGTCGACCCGACCGCTGGCTACTCCTGTACCAGCCACCCCGACCACGGCTCGCTCCACCGCTGCTGCCTGCACCGCCGCCCGCTACCTAAGGGCTTTATGCTGTTGTCACTCGATGATGAACCAAAGACGCTATGGGCACGCGGTCGAAGAGCGGCTATCGGATGCCTACCACCTACCACGTCGCCCCCTCTTTGCAGTGCCAAAGACCTTTCGTAGCACTCTCGTTGACCCCAATTGGCGAGCGGCTATGGAAGAAGAACACAGTGCTCTCTTGCAGAATCACACTTGGGACCTCGTGCCTCGACCTCCTCGGGCCAACGTCGTCACTGGCAAGTGGATTTTCAAGCACAAGTTTTTGTTCGATGGCTCCCTTGAGCGGTACAAGGCACGCTAGGTTCTTCGTGGCTTTACCCAGTCGGCCTAGTGTTGACTTCGATGAGACATTCAGTCTTGTGGTGAAGCCCGCTACTGTCCGCACGGTGCTCTCCTTGGCCCTCTCTCACACCTGGTCCATCCACCAGCTAGATGTGAAGAACGCCTTCCTTCATGGCAATCTGTCTGAGATTGTGTATTGCCAGCAGCCGTCCGGGTTCGAAGATCCAGCTCACCCGGACTTTGTCTGCCTTCTGAAGAAATCCCTATACGGCCTGAAGCAGGCTCCTCGCGCATGGTACAGCCGGATGGCCTCATTCCTGCTGTCTATTGGGTTTGTTGAAGCCAAGTCAGACACCTCACTTTTTATTTACCAGCGTGGATTAGATACAGCCTACCTGTTGCTCTATTTGGATGACATTGTCCTCAGCTTCCTCACCTGGTCTCCTTCGGCGGATTATCTCCGCGCTTCAGCAGGAGTTCGCCATGAAAGACCTCGATGCATTGCATCACTTCCTTGGTATGCAGGTTCAGCGAAGTGGTGATGGCCTCCTCCTCTCACATCGATAGTATATGCTGGACATTCTAGAACATGCAGGGATGACAGAGTGCAAGCCATGCTCCACTCCCGTTGACACCAATCCGAAGGTTGCTGCAGCTGATGGGGCCCCTGTGTTTGATGCTATAGACTTCCGTAGCCTTGCCGGAGCTCTCCAGTACCTGACGTTCACCCACCTAGACATTGCATATGCAGTTCAGCAGGTCTGCCTCCACATGCATGATCCTCGTGAGCCTCACCTTGCTGCCCTGAAGAGGATTCTTCGCTACGTTCGAGGCACTCTTCACCTTGGTCTCCTGATGTGACCGTCTACTTCGACTGATCTTGTCGTCTACACCGACGTTGGACCGGGTGGTTGTGGGACACTCGCAAGTCCACCTCATGCTATGCGGTGTTCCTTGGCGACAACCTTGTTTCCTGGTCCTCGAAGCGCCAGAACACAGTGTCAAGATCCAGTGCTGAAGTCGAGTATCGCGCGGTGGCCAACGGAGTTGCAGAGGCTACTTGGCTCCGCCAGCTACTTCTGGAGCTGCATGCCCCTCTACGATGCGTCACACTGGTGTATTGTGACAACATCAGTGCCATCTACATGACCTCCAACCCGGTTCAGCATCAGCGTACCAAGCACATTGAGATCGATCTTCACTTCGTCCGGGAGCGAGTCGCCGTTGGTGATCTTCGTGTTCTGCATGTTCCCACCTCTTCGCAATATGCAAATATCTTCACCAAAGGGCTGCCTACTTCAGTTTTCATGGAGTTTAGGTCTAGTCTAAACGTGCAGAGTGGCTGACGATTCGACTGCGGGGGCGTGTTAGAATAGGCGCCCTAATGGGCTGGCCTGGCGCCTAGCCTGTTAGGCTGGCTGCCTTAGGGGTTAAGATAGATAGATTACATTGATAAGGCAAGGATCACCGTTGATTGGGTGTTTCTATAAACCCTATTGATCCTTGCCTATATATTGTACCCTGTACTGCTGCTAATCTATCAATCAATTTTCGAGACCTATTCGCTCTCAGCGCAAACCGTTACCAGCTTTATGAGGTTCCAATGTCTCAAATTTCTAAGAGCCTCACACAAAACCTAGCTCTTGGGTGCTCCCATCTTGTGCAGGTCCAATACTTTGTCGGCCATTGTTGTTCCGTCATGCAGCACAGCTTTGTACACAGAACCAAAGCTACCAACACCTTTTGTCTGGTCAAAAGTGTTGGTCACACAACAAAGCTCTTCGTAAGAAATAAGCTGGTAATTTCCATTGATTAAATTGTCGATTGCTCTTGTATGTGCTTTTGCTAAATGTCTCCTAGGCAGTAGCTTCAGAAATATCAATATGAGGATGGATATGGCAGCAGCTGATGCTGCAGCAACAGCAACCGCAATCATTACATGCCACTTTTGATGGTTGGAGTAGCAGGCCAAGCTTGAGCAGCACAACTTTGGGTTTCCATCAAGGTGAACAGCAGAGTGGTTTGCAAAGATTCTAGTGCTTGGAACCAACCCATTCAGGTCATTCAAGGAGAGGTTCAGCAGCTGAAGAGCTTGTAGGTTGGCAAGGCTTGCAGGTATGTCTACAGTCAATTGGTTGCTTGAAAGGTCTAGGCTTTGTAATCCTTTAAGACTCCCAATACTGTCAGGGTTCTCTCCTGACATAGTGTTTGCATGCTCCCACATTGCCCGATCGAGAGTGGGATAGTACCATTGATAAAATTGCCTGGTAAGTCAATGGTTATGACGTTTTTTAGCTGGCCAATGTTCTCAGCTAATGCACCCATAAGTGAATTGTGCGAGAGATTTAGGATGGTACTTAGGCTACTAATTGCAAAGAGAGATGCAGGGATGTGACCATGAAGGTTATTGCTTGATAGGTCTAGAGAAAGAACATAAAGGAGGTGACCCAACTCATCTGGGATTCTAGAAACCATCTCATTCTTGCTGATCTCAAGTGTCGTCAGAACCGTAAGGTTACCAATCTCCATTGGAATGGGCCCTGATAGTTTGTTCCAAGTAAGTGAAAGCTTGGTTAGCTCCTTAAGTTGGCCAATATCTGGTGGGATGCTCCCAGAGAGCTGGTTGTGACTTATGTTTAGTAGTGTCAGAGATGCTAGATGCCCTATGGAAGGTGGTATTTGGCCACTTATCTTGTTGCCACCAAGGTACAGTTCTGTGAAAGAGCTCGACAAGTTGCCAATTGATTCAGTGCAAGGTAAGTTGTTGGTGTGAACATCAAAAGTCTTTAGCACCGACAAGTTGCCGATGGATGGTGGGATACTACCATCCAGCTAGATTGCTCCTATCTTCGGGACTCCAAGTTGGTGCAAATGTTGGATGGATGAAGGAATTGCACCAGAAATAGTGTTTGTTGACAGATCCATGGTCATTAGGTTGGTGCAGTTTGTGATGGTTGAGGGAATACTTCCCGTGAGAAGGTTACCACTAAGATTCAGTGTTTGGAGCCAACCATGCCTACTGATTTGGTTAGGAATGTTACTGACGTGCGTACATGTATGGAAAACACGACTGCAACTTGTATGGCCCAATCTTCATAGTGGAGCCTAAGAAACCTTGATAACTATCGTTGCATGACCTGATGGAGATGTAGCGCACCACGAGATCTTGCACCCGCGACGAACTGCCAAGACATCCACCCTTTCATGAACCGACAAAACCAGTCCACACAATCACGCCATATAGACATGAAGGCGCGAATTGGGTGAACCGAAGTTCGATGTTCTACAACACCCTCAGGAGTCAAAAGAACGAAAGTTGTAAAGCACTCATGCCTTACCAAAGATTCCAAATATTCTCTCCATGAGGGGAGAACACATGAGGTGGGTATATTTTAACCAAAAGAGACTCTTTTACATTGAAGCATTACATGAGTATTTATACTATGATGAAAAGTATATGAAAAGTTGACGCTTAATATGGGTGCTAACCCCCATACCAAAGGTCATCTTTACTTTTGGCTAACTGAAGTGGAAAGTCAAGCAATCTCTTCAATTCTCGTGGAAGTGCTGGACTCCATGTGCACCTTCCACTAAAACAATCATAATTCTTAGCTCGGAAGTCCAAATGTTGCACTGTTTGTTGCGCGTGAAACTAGACTTCAATATCTTTCCATTGATTTGAAAAAGGATGCTGAAACATGGCCCATGTTGTAGGTATAGCTGTAAGAAACTGTTGAATCATAGTTGAGGTTTAGTTATCCTTGTCCACATCTGTCAGGGACCAAATACTGCGGTACCCAAAGAGGAGGAGCAAATAACCATCAAACGTTGATGCTTCCGAATAGGCAAGAACATGACAACACCTCTTCCCAACGACCGAGGGTTAACTCCGTCTCATCCGACCCCCAAAGGTTGGCTCTGCCTCACCCGACGTTTGAGGGTAGACTCCGCCTCGCCCGACCCCCGGGGGCTGGCTCCGCCTCGCCCAACGTCCGGGGGCTGGCTTCACTTTGCCCGACGTCCGGGGACTGGCTCTGCTTCACCCGACCCCCGGGGGCTGGCTCCGCCTCGCCCGATGTCTGAGGGCAGACTTCGCCTCGCCCGACCCCCGGAGGCTGGCTCCACCTTGCCTGACGTCTGAGGGCAGACTCCGCCTCGCTCGATGATTGCGCGCTGCTCCTTCATAACTACGCGCGCAGATAAGACGGGGCACTCAAGTCAACCGCAATACCGAGGACCATACCATGCACGCCTACAGGAAAGTACCATTAGGATATGACAAGATAGGCGCTTTAAGCCCTTTTAGGCATGTTAGAAGCCCGAACAGTGTTGTGGGCGCCGACATTTGTCTTACAGTGTTATGGGCACCGACATTTGCCCTGTGCACGGATCCTGATGGAAGCATAAGAAAACCACTATGGTCTAGGAGGAAACTCACATCATCTACTGTAACGGACATGAGGTCACTGAGCCGTCTGCTCCCCGTAGGGTCGTGGTTCAGCACCCTGGTCCGTCGCGCCGCTAGCTGGGGCGGGATGGGACATGATCACTTTCTGACAGAGCCAGAGCATGGCCCTATCAGGATCAGCGGACATGCACCCAGCATGGAGCTGTCCCTGACATCATCTGCCATGTCAGCAGGGGTCGCTCAGAGGAAAAAGAAGACCTAGCACCTTCGAAGGACCTTCTTTGCCTCTAGTTTTTTCTCTCATCTGTAATCCCTGCTTCCCCTTGTCTATTAAAGGGAAGGCAGGGCAGCCCACTAAGGGGACGATCAATCAATAGAACACACCACGCATCACATAACACACAGCTAAGCAGCAACCAAGCTCTTAGCGTCCTTTCAACCTTTCCATCAGAGACTTGGGACCTGTCCCTCTCTCGCCCGTTTGTAACCCCTACTACAAACTTTTCAGTGCTAATAACACAAGCTACAGCCGCAAACTGGACGTAGGGACATTCTGCCCGAACCAGTATAAACCTTGTGTCTTTTAGCACACCATCCAGTCAACGCGCAATAATACAAATTTACTCATTGGTGTTTACTCGAAACACCGACAGTTAGCGCGCGGTAGGGGATCTTTCCGCGTTTCGACATTAACATTAGGCCATGGATGGCTAGCCACGATATCAGCTGGGTCCTGGGAGCACACGTGCGCTCCGAGGACCGGGGCTTCATCATCACGGTGGGAGGAGAGTTGGCATTGGCTCACACCGCCATCTAACCCCTCCCTTCCATCAGCCTCAACTTTGGGAGGCTTGAGCGCCAGCTCGGAGTCTCCCTAGGACCCTAGCCGTCCAGGGAAGACCTGCGCTGCCTCACCTTCTTTGACGCCAACGTCATGGCACGGCTCGTCGGAGGGGAACCCCTCTCTCCAAAACACCACATATGAAGCGCCTCGATAGTGTTTCCGTTCGGTCTCCGCAACGCTGCGGCGACCGTTAGCCACCTTGTGGCTCAACGTATGGTTCCACCTCCCACAAACGACGAATTCATGGGGGTGATCGAACATGTCGCGGAATCCTTCCATGACCTCCTGGCAGAGGAGCCAGAGTCGCTCCTTGGCTCTAACTCCAACAGGGGAAGCCATCATCCCTCCCATGAATGTTTCATGACGGGTGTCCCCGAGGGACACGTCGAAAGCATTTGCGAGGAGGAGGCTACCCCAGTGAACAACCTCGGCGACGAGGCCGAGGGTGAGATAGCGGCCCAACCTCACATGCGGGTGGAGCAGCTAAAAGCCCGACACCGAGAGATAGAGGAAGCACGGCTCCAGCTCGAGCAGGAATGCGTGGAGCTCGATCAAGAGATCGAGCACCATGGAGACGGTGGCCGCGCCCGCGCCATGACCCACGACGTGAACGGAGGATCATCGCCGACGATGAAGCCCTCCCTCGCTTTGTCCGTGCGAGCCAAAACATCGCCGCCACCGCGGCCTTGCTCCATGGCCTTCTAGAGGCCGCAACGCTGAAGGATCGTCGGACCCATCGTGAGATTCGCACGCTGCTCGAGCGTGCGGCGGCGCAGCAAGCTGAAAGCTCATTGTCTCGGCGACGCCCTGGAGCCCTTGGAGCCACAACCGTGACACACGCAACACCCTCGACGCCCGTAGACATGCTTACAATGACTCGAGATAGGGAGCCAGCTGCGGCTACCACCCTCGCCGTGGTGGACGCTACGACAGCGGCGAAGACCGAAGCCCGAGCCCCGGCCTGCTGGGCCCTCAGGCCTTCGACCAACACATCCTCAACGCTGCCTTTCCGCCAAGGTACCGGCCACCAATCAATATCCTGAAGTACTCTAGGGAAACAAACCCCGAATTATGGCTCAAAGCTATCGGCTTGCCTGCCACTCTGGTGGTGTGGATAATGACGACTTCATTATCCACAACCTTCCACTATTCTTGGCTGATTCAGCACGAGCGTGGTTGGAACACCTACCGTCCAACGGAATCCAAAGTTGGACGGACCTAAAGGAGATCTTTGTGGGGAACTTCTAGGGCACATACAAGCGCCCTGGGAACCCATGGGACCTCAAGAACTGCCGACAGAAGGCCGGTGAAACCCTTCGTGGGTACATCCGGCGCTTCTCCCGACAGTGCAACGAGCTTCCTAACGTCGTCGATGCCGACGTTATAGGAGCCTTCCTGTCCGGGACCACCTGCGAGTCTCTGGTTCATAAGCTGGGACGCAAGGGCCTGCGAACCACCAAGGAACCCCTAGACATCGCCACCAGCCACGCCTCTAGAAAAGAAGCGGTCGGAGCGATCTTCGATCGTCTCGACGACAAGGCAAGGCGGGATGAGGGTGCCGACGAAGGCGCCTCCAATCGTTCTGCCAAAAGGAAGAACAAGAAGCAACGACGTGAAGGCTCGCTCGTGGCCGCCGCTGACCGCAAGGGTGGTCGGAAGCCCGCGGAGGGTACTCCGAACCATTTTGAAAAATTACTTGAGGGGCCATGCCGAACCATGCCTTCCCGATTAAGCATCTGTACAAGGACTGCAGCCTAATGAGGCGGTTCTTGTCCATAGGCTGCAATAAAGGGGAGCACGGGAAGGACCCTGACCCCACCATGTACAACATTGATGGGAAGGATGGTGGCTTTCTAACACCGGATGGGTGCCTTATGATCTTCGGAGGATCGACGGCCTACGACTCCAAACACCGTCAGAAGGTCGCACGCCGTGAGGTCTATACGGCCGAACCAGCCACACCTACCTTTCTCCAGTGGTCAGAGTCCGCCATAACCTTCGATCGGACTGACCACCCGGAGAGCGTCCCGTATCTAGGGAGATATCCGCTCGTGGTCGACCCGATCGTCTGCACAAAGCGGCTCACCAAAATACTGATGGATGGAGGCAGTGACCTCAACATCATGTATGCCAAGACGCTCGACGAAATGGGCATCGAGCAGACAGGCGTTCGCCCAATTGGAGCACCTTTCCATGGCATCATGCCCGAAAAGCAGGCCATGCCACTTGGGCAGATCGATCTGCCCGTTACCTTCGGGGATCCGTCCAATTATAGGATGGAAACCCTCACCTTTGAGGTAGTCGGGTTCCCCGAAACCTACCACGCCATCTTGGGACGTCCATGCTACGAGAAGTTCATGGCCGTCCCCAACTATACCTACCTCAAGCTAAAGATACCGGGCCCCGGCGGGGTCATCACCGTCGGCACCTCCTTCCAGCGCGCCTATGGGTGCGAGGTCGAGTGCTGCGATCACGCTGTAGCAATCGTCGCCTCCGAAGAGCTCGCCGCCATCAAGAAGGTAACCAAAGAAGCGCCCGACTCTAAGAAGTCGACCGGGTCTTTCGAGCCTGCGGAGGGCTCCAAAGAGGTCCTCATAGATCCCGGCAGCCCCGACGGCAAGGTGGTGCGCATTGGCACCGTGCTTTCCTCTAAATAGGAAAACACGCTCGTCGACTTCCTCCGCGTCAACAAAGACATCTTTGCGTGGAAACCCTCAAACATGCCAGGCATCCTTAGGGAAGTTGTCGAGCACACCTTGAAGATCCGTTCAGGCTCCAAGCCGGTGAAACAGCACCTGCGTCGCTTCGACGAGGGGAAACACAGGACCATCAGCGAAGAGATCACAAATCTTTTGGCGGCCGGATTCATCAAGGAAGTGCACCACCTAGAGTGGTTGGCCAATCATGTTCTTGTGCGAAAAAGAGTGAGAAATGGAGGAAGTGTGTTGACTATATGGGTCTCAACAAAGCATGCCCAAAGGATCCATTTCCTTTGCCGTGCATAGACCAGATAGTTGATTCTACCTCAAGGTGCGAAACCCTCTGCTTCCTTGATGCGTACTCCGGGTACCATCAAATTGCGATGAAAGAATCCGACTAGCTCGCGACATCTTTCATCACCCTCTTCGGATTGTTCTGCTATGTCATAATGCCGTTCGGTCTAAAGAACGCTGGGGCTACATACAAGCGTTGTATGCTTAGGTCCTTGAGGACCTCATCGAGCGGACCGTTGAGGCATACGTTGACGACATCGTGGTCAAATCCAAATAGGCCGACCATCTCATAGCCGATCTTGAGCAGACCTTTGCAAAACTCCGAGCGAACGGCATCAAACTCAATCCCGAGAAGTGTGTTTTCGTGGTCCCGAGGGGAATGCTACTTGGTTTCATTGTCTCCGAGCGTGGCATCGAAGCCAACCCGGAGAAGATCTCAGCCATCACGAGGATGGGCCCGATTTAGAACATAAAGGGGTACGGCGGGTTACGGGGTGCCTCGCCGCGCTCAGCCGCTTCATCTCACGCCTCGGCGAACAAGGTCTCCCCCTTTATCGACTTCTGAAGAAGGCCGATCACTTCGAATGGACATTCGAGGCCCAGGAAGCACTTGACATGGTTAAACAGCTCCTAAAAAAGGCCCCAATCCTGGTTCCTCCCACCGAGGGAGAACCCCTTCTGCTCTACATCGTGGCCACCTCACAAGTAGTCAACGTTGCCCTGGTAGTGGAGCGGGAAGAAGAGGGGCACGCCCTCAAAGTACAACGCCCTATGTACTTCATCAGCGAGGTCCTATCCGACTCGAAGACCTGTTAGCCCCAAATCTAGAAGCTTCTGTACGTTGTCCTCATCACCAGGAGGAAGCTACGCCAGTACTTTGAGTCACATCCCATGACGGTCGTGACATCGTTCCCCCTCAGTGAGGTCATCCAAAACCAAGATGCCACGGGAAGAACCATGAAATGGGCGCTCGAGCTGATGGGGCAGGGCATTACGTATGCCTCCTGGACAGCTATCAAGTCCCAGGTGTTGGTTGATTTCATCACGGAATGGACCGAGGTCCAAATGCCACCAACAGTCGTCGATCAAGAGTACTGGATGATGTACTTCGACGGATCACTGATGAAGAAGGGCGTCGGCGTAGGTTTGGTCTTCGTGTCGCCCCTCGGGGTACGCATGAGGTATATAGTCCGTCTCCATTTCCCCTCCTCCAACAATGTGGCCGAATATGAGGCGCTCATCAACGGCCTACGCATTGCCATCGAGCTGGGCGTCCGACGCCTCGATGTTCGAGGAGATTTCCAGCTGGTCGTCGACCAGGTCATGAAGGAGTCAAACTGCCATGACGTCACGCATACTGCCAAGAAGTCCGTCGGTTGGAGGACAAATTCGACGGCCTCGAGCTCAATCACATCCCGAGGCGTCTCAACGAGGCAGCTGACACGCTCGCTAAAGCAGCATCTGACCGAGAGTCGGTGCCAACGGGCGTCTTCACCAGCGACCAAGATAAACCCTCGGTTTGCTATGAGGAGTCAGAACAAGGTGGTGATGGTTCGTCCAATCCTAGCAAGGGGGCGGCTGCGTCGTTCTTGACGTAGAACCAATGTGAATGCCACCCCTTGTCGGAGGTCGACAGGCGCATCGGCGGATACTCGTTGGTGCGGTTGTTGCGAAACTGAATGCCGACACATCCCATCGGCACGTTCAGCTCCTACTTCTTCTCCCGCTTCTTCAGGAGGGTGACGACGAAGAAGTACCGCCATAGGTCGAAGTGGGGACTAATCCCCAGAAACCCCTCACATAGGGCGACGAACGCCGCAATGTGCTGGATTCCGTTGGGATTAAGATGCTGCAACTCTACCTTGTAGTAGTACAGCAATCCCCGAAGAAACTTGTGGGCGGGGGTGGCGAATTCCCGCTCGTGGAAGTGAGTGAAGGACACGACGTAGCCGTCGGGCGGCGATGACGCGTCCTCATCGCTGGGCAGCCACCACTCCTCGGTGGCGGTCCGCGCGTAAAGGAGACCACGGCGAACGAGGCCCTCCAGGCGCTGGAGGGTGATATCAGAGCGGCACCATGGCTCCATTGGAGGATTGGAGTAGTGGATGCGAATTCGACGACGGCTGAAACGTGAATGCAGGAGGCTTAGGCGATTGGCGGCGGAGGTTGAAGATGCAAAGGCAAGGAGGCAAAGTACGAAACCCTAGGGATGAACCCCTTGGTTTTATAGGGGCGACGGATGCGAGGAAGGCATCCGTCCGCCTGGATCTCCGTGCTTGCCACGATCCGCCACCACGTCACGTCGCGGGATATGCGCCCCCAATCCCTATCCTTTCCCTACGAAGTCACGCCAGACGTTTCTCCTCCCCGGGCAGGCCAGGACTCTTTACCAGCAAAATGATACGGGTCAAAAAGCGTTCCTTTGGCCCGGCTGGGTCCAGGAGTTTGAGGGTTGGCCCATCAACGGTTTTGACGGCCGTCCCAAGGCACCCTTACGACAAAGGATGGGCCCGCGATCGGCCAAAACTCAGGCGCACAAGTTTCACGGGAGTCTCAGCCCGCGATCGAGTCTCAGTCGGGCTGACCCTTGTCGGATCCCCACGGACGGGATACTAGGATCCCAATTGAGCTATCCGACTAAACAACCACCAAACTTCACAGCCATACCCGTGAAGGGTTCGAATCACCCCCAGGCAATTCTATCCGAATCACCCGGGGACTTGGGGGCTACACTCGACGGGTGCGCTCGCGCGCACCCTCTGGCAAAACGAATCACCCCCCCGGGCGATTCTGTCCGAATCACCCGGGGGCTACACCCGTCGGGTGCGCTTGCGCGCACCCTCTGGCAAGACGAATCACCCCCTGGGCAATTCTGTCCGAATCACCCAGGGGCTCGGGGGCTACTCGTTAGGGACCAAATATTGGGGTACCCAAAGAGGAGGAGCTAATAACCATCTAACGTTGATTCTTCCGAACATGCAAGAACGCGACTACACCTCTTGCCCAACGACCGAGGGTTAACTCCGTCTCGTCCGACCCTCAAAGGTTGGCAACGCCTTGCCCGACGTCTGAGGGCAGACTCCGCCTCGCCTAACCCCTGGGGGCTAGCTCCGCCTCGCCCGACGTCTGAGGGCAGACTCCGCCTCACCCGACCCCCGGGAGATGGCTCCGCCTCGCCTGACGTCCGGGGGCTGGCTCCGCCTCGCCCGACATCTAGGGGCTGGCTCCACCTCCCGAACGTCCGGGGGTTGGCTCCGCTTCGCCCGACGTCTGAGGGCAGACTCCGCCTCGCCCGACGTCCCACGGCAGACTCCGCCTCGCTCGACAACTGCACGCTGGTCCTTTATAACTACGCGCGCAGATAAGACGGGGCACTCAAGTCAACCGCAATACCGGAGGACCATACCATGCACGCCTGCAGGAAAGTACCGTCAGGATATGACAAGACGGGCGCTTTTAGCCCTTTCAGGCATGTCAGAAGCCCGAACAGTGTTGTGGGCGTCGACATTTGTCTTATAGTGTTATGGGTGCGGCATTTGCCCTCGGGCACGGATCCTGATGGAAGCATACGACAACCACTACGGTCCAGGAGGAAACTCACATCATCTACTGTAACGGATGTGAGGTCACTGAGTCGTCTGCTCCCCGTAGGGTCGCGGTTCAGCACCCTGGTCCGTCGCCCCGCCCACCGGGGCGGGATAGAATGTGACCACTTGCTGACAGAGCCAAAGCACAGCCCTATCAGAATCAGCGGACATGCACCCAGCATGGAGCTGTCCCTAACACCGTCTGCCATGTCAGCAGGGCTCGCTCAGAGGAAAAAGAAGACCCGGCACCTTCAAAGGACCTTCTTTGCCTCTGTTTTTTCTTTTTTCTACCATCTGTAATCCCTGCTTCCCCTTGGTCTATAAAAAGGAAGGCATGGCACCCCACTAAGAGGACGACCAATCAATAGAACACACCACGCATCACATAACATACAGCTGAGCACCAACCAAGCTCTTAGCGTCCTTTCAACCTTTTCATCAGAGACTTGGGACCTGTCCCTCTCTCGCCTGTTTGTAACCCCTACTACGAACTTTTTAGTGCTAATAACACTAGCAGCAGCCGCAAACTGGACGAAGGGACATTATGCCCGAACCAGTATAAACCTGGTGTCTTTTAGCACACCATCCGGGTCCAACGCGCAATAATACAAATTTACTCGTTGGTGTTTACTCAAAACACCGACAACATCATTCTCCCTCCCTTCGAAACGAGTCATCCTCGATTCGTGCTCGTAGCAGCAGCATTGGACGGACATTCACCTTGTTCGGCTGGTGAAATGATGGCTGATTTTTGGCTGTTTGTACAGTTCACAAAAATCAGCAGAAGCCTTGCAGCAGAAGCAGCCGTTCGGCTGAATTAAAGTGCTGCCAGCAATTTGAAATTCAACAGCCACCATTCAAATTCTGGCGTCAACAGCCCAGCTCACAATACAAACTTGGCGCCAATTACCAGCAAACTGAAGCCACCAGTTACAAGTCATACATTTGAATCAAATACATAATTGTCCACAGTAACAAGTACCATACCCAATAATAAGTTCATCATCACGACGTACAACCATGTCTTAATACAGTTCATTTGTTCACCTCATTACTCTCCTATACATGTGGATTAGTGGAGCATTATACAAAACATGCAGCTGTTCCAACGATCATTTGAAACAACTACTCACACAGACGCAAGCAACTTTGTGCTCGTCTGCTCCACGAACAAGCAGCTCATTGGCCACTCGCCGAATGCCTGCATATGCCTACTTTCTAATACTGGCCTACTATTTTCATTTGAGAACTACTGCTACATTTAATAAATGGCCTAAGTGGAATCTGTACAAAATTTGTACCAGTTGCAAGGCACATATGTAACAGCACGAAGAAGATACCCATGCAAAATACCCTTACACAACCTTCACTGATCTTCATGCCATCGTCCAATCCACTTGAACCATCTCCTCCACCCGACGCGATCACCTGCAGGGGCACACATTCAGTTGGGATCCAACTAAGGCATGAATCAAATCATTTTGTTAACTAACAAAAGTGTCAACACATTTTACGTACCTCAACTGCAGACTAGCTACTCCATACTTGATCCAGTCCCGAACCCTACCCATATCCTCAGTCGAATTTTCTGCAAGCTAGGCATGTGTCCATTGGTTCATTGGCGTACCTGGAGTACGAGGTTTCAGCCCTCCATGTAATTGTGCAGTCCAAAGCAAGCCAAAATAATCTTGGATTGTTTCTCTCTCGGATAATGAGGAACTCCTTGCATCATTTGCCATCTAGCTTTGAGGACCCAAATGACCTTTCTATGACATTGCGCAGACTTGAATGGTGGAAATTGTAAATCTCTTCCCAATTCTCAGCACGCCTCCGCTCAAACTCCCTTAGATAGTACCTGCTGTTCCGATAGGGCCCCAGGTACCCCGCTTCACCAGTGTAGCCCGAGTCTACCAGGTAGTACCTTCCTGCAAAACACATACACATTAACAATTTCAGCTACAGTTCAAATTGAAAACAGCAAATTCGTGTAGAGTTGACATTCCCCATACCTTGAGGTGGGTGCGGGAAACCTCGCACCACCCAAGCGTCCCTCAGGACCTTCATGTCGTGCACTGCCCCCGCCTTGCCAACACCAACAAAAGTGAACTGCATGTCAAAGTCGCAAACGGCTATGCCAGTTTGGCTGGTCCAGCCTTTCCTATTTGTGAAATCATCATGTGCTTTCCGATCAACACACACCCTTATGTGGGTTCCATCTAGGGCTCCTATGCATCCATCAAAGAAAGGTGTGTACTTCTCTAGTCTTTCATGCACCGTTATGTAATGTGCGTCCCTTGGCCTAAGAACTCATCTGCAAATGATGCCACAGACTCCAGCACTTCCCCAAACTTATCGCTAACAGTCCCCAATCCCCTTCTAAACCTGTCTGCCATTTTCCGTTGACACTGCCTGCCTGGTGCCAACTCCCCAAAGGAACAGCACTAAGCCCTCTACGGATGAGAAGTCCCCAGTAGATTGCAACCCATGGTTCTGAACTAAAATGTCATGCAACTGGCAGAAGGCGTCCGGGTACATACAGAAGTGTATTTTGCATCTTTTTGGATCCTGTAGTACCTTCCGAACCCATTAGATGCCAGTCAATTCGTCGATGTCATCCGCTGGAGGCCGCACTGGAATAGCAGTAGCCATTGCCACTAATCTGCCATAATAGGCTGCCAACTCCGTACTGTCCCAGAAACTTGCGCTTGAATCATTTGAATGTTCACTTCCCTCGTCGGTGGTGTCCATGGTCCCCCAACTACAACAGATTTGCAAACCTGCAACACAAGAACGACATACATCAGTCAGGCACACTAATTACAGCCCCGGGTGAGGAGGTTGGAGTTCCATTATCTCCATTTACATGACGCTCACCAGATCAGATCGCCTAGCAGGCGCCAAGGTGTGAACACCGAAAGAATGCAGTCACATTGTTAGATCAGCGTGGCCACCACAATGTGCAAACCTGGAAACCAACATCGACATGTCAGTTCAGGTGGATGGAAACGGAAACAAAGAAATGGCGCAGTATAACAAAATACAAACCTTCATAATAGTGTCTTGTCTTGTTTTAGTCCGGACCAAATAGCTTCACTATATGCTGCGCCTGACGCCTTCAACTTGGCACCCAACCGAGGCAAGTATCTGCAAACCACGAACAAAACATAAGAATCAGTTCCTTGAAGGTGTAGGATGACTACAACATTAACTAGACAAGAACAAGGACAATCATTATAGGCCACCATTACATCCAGCAACATTATTTAAACCAGGTTTCACAAACAGAAAGTCCAGCGAACACACAACAGGTTCAAACAGTCTTAACGATACAGTTCGAAATTGTAAACAACTGATTCGCGACGATGAAAACTGAAACTAGAACTAAAACACGCTCAGCTTTCTTCTTGATAAGCCTAGTTGCGGTTCTGCTTGCTCTTCGTCCAGGTCCACTCGATGTACTTGACACGATGTTCCTTTTCTTGGATGTTCTTGTACTGAGCCCGGCACACTGCCTTCTGGAACAGATCCAAAGCCATGTAGTACAGCTCACACCCTTCAGTGACACCATCTTGACGTAGCATTTCCATCACTTCAGCTTGCTCCTGTTGCTCACGGGACGCTCTAGGGTCTTTGGAATTTCTTTCAGCTATGCTCTGTGACAAGCTTGTCATGTACTCTCCCAAATTGCAAGACCTCTTTTTCTCTGGGCTGGTTACAACTTGCTCCCTGGTGGCCCTTTTGGAAGAGGTTCCACCACTGGACGGGACTATGTGTTCAGGTGTCCTAGGGGGAGTGCGTGTGCCGTCGCCAACACCTTTGGCCCACATGAATGTGCCCTTGTCTGGGTTGCGCGAACCGTAGAGTATCCACAGTAGGTCAAGATGCTTAGGTGGTGCGCCAGCAGGTTCAGGAGGGTCGGAGGATTCCTGCAGTGAAGAATGTTGATCATTAGCAGTGGGTACGTGCGTAAAGAGTGAACAAACAGAAAATGCATTGGTATCGTGAGAGGAATTGCCTCGTCCTGACTGCCTGGCTGGGTACCGTCCTGGGACGTCCACCATTCTGGATCCGCATCAATCCCCCCGTGGTGGGGTCACGCCCGAGGCCAGTGCTGTTTTGCAGCTCTTTCCAGAGGTTGAACTTCTCTTTCAAAGAATTCAATTTGTTGCGGGCTTGCCTTTCAGACCACAAGATGTTGGCCTCCCTCAAACCGCGGTACACATTCCTCCAACCGTCTCTGTTTAAGCCCTGATTTGAGAAGTTGAATTTGTCCTTCTCTTGGATTGTGAGCTCAAGCAGTGTTCTTGATGTGCACACGTCTATGCAGCACGTGTAGAAAGTTGTTGTGGCCCGATCTTCTCGTAGGATCTGCGAACTTGATAAATTGTCGTTGCGCGACCTGGTGAAGAGGCAATGCACCACGAGGCTGTCCACGCGACGAACTACCGAGACAATCACCCTTTCCACGCATCGATTTAAACAGCCCACGTAATCACGCCAGTATAGGCGTGAAGGCACAAACCTGGGTGAACCGCAGTTCGGCGTTCTACAACTCCCTCGGAATCGAAAGAACAAGTTTGCAAGTCTCTCAAGACTCACGCTGGAACAAGAATTCCAAGAGTTGGTATTTCTGAAATTGCAATCACGAGTTCCTGTTCACGTCATCCATTACAGGGATATATAGCACTAGTGGAGTTTCAGTTTGGTGGAAAATAATTGAGAACATGTAGTGGGAAGTTGTAGCACTACTTTTATTAATAACCAAGCCTAGTAGGGCGCCTAGCTGGTTGGTATTCTCTGCATGCATGCATTGGGCGTGTGTGGACAACAACCCGATTCTTTGGTTGCATGCATTCCTAACTCCCAAATTATTTGCTTGCACTTCAACGGTGATATTCATGGTAGCTGAATGGCCTTTCCTCTCTCATGCATGTCTAGGTTCCATGCATATATTTGGTGGCAGAATCCATCATCATCCCATGCTTGTTCGTGCACTCCATCATTCCTAAGAACATTGAAACAAGTACTCAAAAGCATAGGTTCATTCAATGTAATTTGATTATTAAGCATAAGGTTAGCGTTCACACGAGAATGAATTTCCTTCTCCAATTGTTTAGCTCTACTCCTTGTAATTGGACCAGCTATATCAAGTGTAGCTTCATTTGGAGATGAGTGAATGCTAGGAATGTCTTCATTAGCCTCCCCTCTTGGGAAGGAGTCGCCCTCGACTCGGAGCTCACCAGAAATGGAAGCAAGTCTTTGACATTGAATGTGGTACTCACATTGGAATCAGTGGCAGCTCAAGTTTGTAAGCATTATCATTTATCTGTTGGAGAACCTTGAGCGGACCATCACCCCTAGGGGATAACTTACTCTTACGCTGTTGGGGAAAGCGATCCTTGCGTAGATGCAACCATACAAGATCTCTGGGTGGAATGTAACATTCTTCTTACCTTTGTTTGCTTGCTTTGCATATTGTCTTTGATTTCTTCTCAATATTCTTTCTTGTCTCCACATGTAACCGCTTGATAAAAGTGATCTTTTCATAGCATCCAAGTTAACTTGTTCCTTGTTATAAGCAAATTCAACATGTGGAAGGCGGTCTTCCTAGAGCTTCAAATTCTTTTTTAACACAAAGACGCAACATGGTTGACAAGGTACGGTTGACAACTTCTGTTTGCCCATCCGTTTGTGGATGACAAGTGGTTGAAAATAACAACCTTGTGCCAAGCTTAGCCCACAATGTCTTCCAAAAGTAGTCGACAAATTTTGTATCCCGATGCGAAACAATAGTCTTTGGAACTCCATGTAAATGAACGATCTCCCGAAAAACAAATCAGCAATGTGTGAAGCATTATCGCTCTTATGACATGGGATAAAATGTGCCATTTTAGAAAAGCGATCTACAACAACATAAATAGAATCCCTCCCCTCTCGAGACCGAGGTAACCCCAGAACAAAGTCCATAGATATATCTTCCCAAGGTACATGTGGAATAGGTAATGGAGTATATAAACCATGGGGATTGAGGCGGGACTTAGCTTTCAAGCAAACGATGCAAAGACCCAACGTGTCATTTGGATATCACGTCGCATATGTGGCCAAAAGAAATGATCGAGAGCATGTCCAATGTCTTTTGACACCAAAATGACAACCGATCCACACCGCATGTGCTTCCCCGCAAAAAGAACTTGACGAATCGAACAAATTTGGAATGCATATTTTGTTAGTCCGAAACAAGAAGCCATCATGCACATAATATTTATCCCAACCTTTTCCATCAATGCAACGAGAGAAAGGTTCGTTAAAATCTGCATCAACGACATAAAGTGTTTTAATGGATTCCAAACCAAGCACTTTTGTATCTAGTTGTGTAATCAATGCACATCTTCTAGACAAGGCATCGGCAACAATGTTATCTTTACCATGCTTATGTTTGACAACATAGGGAAACGTTTCAATGAACTCAATCCATTTAGCATGTCGACGGTTCAAAGCTTGCCTTGGCTTTTAAGATATTTGAATGCTTCATGATCGTAATGAATTACAAATTCTTTAGGTAACAAGTAATGGTGCTAAACTTCCAAAACACCAACTAAGGCATAAAGCTCTTTGTCATAAACCGAGTAATTCAGATGTGGACCATTTAGCTTTTTTTCGAAAAAAAGTAGGCAACAGGTTTACCTTCTTGCAAAGATACACCTCCTATGCCAATACCACTTGCATCACATTCGATCTCAAATGTCTTACCAAAATCAGGAAGTTGTAGCAATGGTGCTTCACAAAGCTGTGTTTTCGATTAAGTGTGAAATGCTTGGTCTTCGTCATATTTACGTGAATGGAACATCCTTCTTTGTGAGATTGTTAAGGGTGCAATGAGGGTGCTGAAATTTTTGACAAAACGCCTATAGAAACTTGCAAGACCATGAAAGCTTGAACTTGGCTCACATTTACGGTGTAGGCCAACTGTATTGCTTTAACCTTCTCTTCATCAACTTAAATACCATCTGCGAAAACAACAAAGCCAAGGAAAACAACACGGTGCGTGCCCAAAAGGTGCACTTAGCAATGTTGCCATACAATTTCTCTTCCTCAAAACAAAGCAAGTACTTGACGGATATGATCAAGATGTTCATCAAATGATTTGCTATAGATCAGGATATCATCAAAATAAACAACTACAAACTTGCCAATGAAAGCTTGTAAAACATGGTTTATTAAGCGCATAAAAGTTGAAGGAGCATTTGTCAAGCCAAATGGCATCACAAGCCATTCATAGAGACCAATTTTAGTTTTAAACGCTGTTTTCCATTCATCACCAAGTTTCATGCGGATTTGATGATAGCCACTACATAAATCAATCTTGGTGAAAATGATGGAACCACTCAATTCATCTAACATGTCATCAAGTCGTGGAATGGGATGGCGATATCGAGCAGTTATAGCATTGATAGCACGACAATCAACACACATGCGCCAAGAGCCATCTTTCTTTGGAACTAAAAGAACGGGAACATCACATGGTGATAAGGATTCATGAACATACCCTTTGTCCAAAAGCTCTTTTACGTCGCTGAATTTCCTTTGTCTCTGTGGGATTGGTGCGGTAGGTCGGACGATTTGGAAGAGAAGCACCGGTACCAAATCAATTTGATGCTCAATTCCACGGAGTGGAGGAAGTCCAGTGGTATCTCATCGGGAAAAACATCTTCAAAGTCCTATAAGAGATCAAGAACAACACTAGGCAGCGATGAATGTAAATCGTTAGTTGAAAGTAGGACCTCCTTGTGCAAGAGCACAAAGAATGGGGCTATGGTATTTCTCACTTCTCTCATATCACTCTTGCTCACAAAGAGACACTAAGTGTGGCATGGTGCATTTAGGATTGGCATGAGTCTTTATGTGGCTGGATGGGTTAGAACTCTCTCCCTTACTTGTGTTGGGGATCTCACTCAATTTTCTTTTGTTAGATTCTCTCTTTTCTTGCGAGCCCATATCTGAAGCATGTATCTCCTCTGGAGATAATGGAATAAGAACCACCTTCTTGTCATTGTGAATGAAAGTGTGTTTGTTAGACCGTCCAAAATGCACCGAGTCCACATCAAATTGTTGGGCCGACCAAGCAAACAAATGGCATGCTTGCATGGGGACAATATCACAATCCACCTCTCCATGATAATCAACAATGGAAAATGACAAACGAATCGCCATTTGAAACCTTAACTATCCCTGTAATTATTCAACCATTGCATATGGTATGGATGTGGATGGCGACGTGGGCACGCAAGCCAAGCTTCTCAACAAGCAAAGCACTAACAATATTATTGCAGCTCCCACCATCTATGATGAAACAAAGCACACTTGTCCTTTCACTTTGCATCTGGATTGAAACAAATTATGGCATTGTCCTTGTTCAAAGTGACAACAAATTGAGTGGAAAGAACTCGCCTCACCACCAAAGAAGGAGATGGTGTGTTCATTATAAACACGTCAAATCAGGAAAATCAGCAAGCAACTCATCAAAATCATCACTAGTAATCTCATCGAAAGATGGAGAAACAACATCTTGTAATAGGTCATTGTGAGCAAAAGTTGGAATAGGTTGAATGGCTAAACAATTTAGACCTAGCTCAAATATACCATCCTCTGCTGAAGACTCACAAGTGTCAAGATTAAGATCTACAAATACATTGTTAAACTCATCCTCCTCTTTACTTTGGGAATCATAAGAACCATCAGCAAGTGCAATAATAATACGACGATTGGGACATTCAAGCTTGCTTATGCCCATGACCACCACACTTAAAACACTCAATCTTGCTTGTCTTGCATTGGGTGGTGCGCAGAGAAGAAGTGGGCTGACTTGAACTCAGACTTTACCTTTCACATCCAATTGTTTAGAAGAAGTTGGAAGATATCTATTTGCTCCACGAGATGAAGATTTGGGCGTTTGTACTCCTTGTTGTTGGAATTGAGGCATGACATCCCCTTGTTGTTGGGAATGACGCCATGAAGCATTGTATTTGTAAGGCGTAGCAATTTGCCTTTTCAGCCCTCTCTTGCAAAATGAACCAACTCGGTGAGACATGTGTAGGTTGTCATATCCACTTTATCAGCAATGGGTTTATTGAGGCCAACTAGAAACCGAGCCATTGTGGATTCCTCATCTTCGATTATCCTCAGATGAAGTACACACATTTCAATTCTTGAAAATATTCATCAACGAAGACGAGTACCTTGCACAAGACGTTTCACTTCAAATGTAGATCATGAGAGTAATATCTTTGGAACAAAACGACGTCGCATTTCTCTCTTCATGTCTTCCCAAGTTATACGAACATGCCCAACTCTCGATATTGATGACGGACTGATTCCACCAAGTTATGGCATAGCCTTTAAACTCAATGGTCGCAAGCTTTGCCTTCTTTCAAAGCAGAGTATTCATACAAATCAAATATTTGTTCAACCTTGGTCTCCCATTCAAAATAAGCATCAGCATTTTCCTGTCCATTTGAAAGGGGGAATAGACACTTTCATGTTTCTTAAACCATCATCATTACGACGACGATGGCGGTCACGATAACCATGATGGCCACCACCATGTCGATGATCATCCATGTCGGACAACATATCATCATCACCATCATAATCTCAACCTCCAACTAGAACGCAGCGAGAACACGACCAAAACCATGGCCAAACCCACCACGTCCATGTCCATGACCAAGCGGCACGACGTGGTGCCTCGTTATCCTCATTGTCATCATCCTCATTTGGTGGTGGTTCTCTATGAGGCATGTTCAATTGGAGAGTTTGTAGTTGTTGCATCAAATCATTCATTTGTGCACGCAGCTCTGGAATTCCTCCACCAAACAAATGCACCATCTCCACGTCCCGCCATATTAGTAGAGGGGAAAAAGGACAATATATATGTGGAATATATGTGGAATCACTCCCTCACCACTCTTTGAACAAGTTCTTTCTCTTCTGGAAAGGGCAAGAACGGGGCTGCAATCTGTAGTGGAAGAGTGAAGAGACTATGGTGCAACAACTCACGGTGCTTTTAAGTGGAGCTTGGTGGGGTAATATGTAAATGGAAATGCGCTGAAATGTAGTAATGCAAAACCGAATAATAATCCAAGAACTCAAGTCTAAGTTCTTTGAATATAAAGGAAAAGATGCTCAAAGAAAGGAACAAGATGTAGGAAGTGGATAGATGAACACCAATTGCACCAACCGAAACTTGTTTCTTTGCCCAAACCCCTTTGTGGTGTGCTGAACACAATTCTCTTTTATTTCTTTTCTTTCCTTTTTTTGAACAAGAACTCGTTGTTTTCAGTCCTTCTTTTGACCCATATACATCTTTTCTTTTAACCTTTGTGAGAAACGCAGCACAACTTTCAACTAAAGGGGCACATAAGGATCAACTTAGATGGACGGAACAGCACAAAAACAAGAAACTCGGGTGGGGAATTTGTGGCGGGTAGAAAACAAGGGTGGAACGGGTGGTTTTTTTAGTTATATATATGCAGCAAGCAATGACAATTAGAACAAGGGTGGGATGGGTGGGTATATGCAGCAAGCGATTTGATGATTAGAACAATGATAACAACTAGAATGATGTGGAAAAGAAAAATTCAGCAACTAGACAAATCTTAAAGGATTAAAACTCGATAAAGCAAACTACAAAATCAGTAGCATGTATGAATTTGGCCTGTAGGTTTTCTTTTTTGGCTATTAGTGGATAGTAGGTATATAAACTCTATCCTACCAAAAACAAGAACAATCCTAACGAGTAAACGGAGGCTCTGGTACCAGATGATGTGCACACGTCTATGCAAAACGTGTAGCAAGTTGTTGTGGCCCGATCTTCTCGTGAGGATCTGCGAACTTGATAAATTGTCGCTATGCGTGACCTGGTGAAGAGGCAATGCACCGCAAGGCTGTCCACGCGATGACGAACTACCGAGACAATCACCCTTCCACGTCATCGACGAACAACCCACGCAATCACGTCAGTATAGGCGTGAAGGCACAAACTGGGTGAACTGCAGATTCGGCGTTCTACAACTCCCTCTCAGAATCGAAAGAACAAGTTTGCAAGTCTCTCAAGACTCACGCTGGAACAAGAATTCCAAGAGTTGGTATTTCTGAAATTGCAATCACGAGTTTCTGTTCACGTCATCCATTACAGGATATATAGCACTAGTGGAGTTTCAGTTTGGTGGAAAATAATTGAGAACATGTAGTGGGAAGTTGCAAAGCACACTTTTTTATTAATAACCAAGCCTAGTAGGGCGCCTAGCTGGTTGGTATTCTCTGCATGCATGCCGGGGCGTGTGTGGACAACAACCCGATTCTGTTGGTTGCATGCATTTCTAACTCCCAAATTATTTGCTTGCACTTCAACGGCTGATATTCATGGTAGTGAATGGCCTTTTTCTCTCTCATGCATGTCCGTGTTCCATGCATATATTTGGTGGGCAGAATCCATCATCATCCCATGCTTGTTCGTGCACTCCATCATTCCTAAGAACATTGAAACAAGTACTCAAAAGCATAGGTTCATTCAATGTAATCTGATTATTAAGCATAAGGTTATCGTTCACCTGAGAATGAATTTCCTTCTCCAATTGTTTAGCTCTACTCCTTGTAATTGGACCAGCTATATCAAGTGTAGCTTCATTTGGAGATGAGTGAATGCTAGGAATGTCTTCATTAGTTCTAGTACTCGGAGTGTCTCAATGGGCTCAGGGGCCACGCGAGGCACGGGAAGCACGGTAAGCGCGGGGGCGGTTCATCTGTTGGAAGGGGGCAATGTCTAGAGTGTTTTTGTAAATCGGAACAGAAAGTATACGCCAGAGAACTTGCCTTGAATGGACGCGACGTGGGGCGAGGCCATAAGTTGTAACGCCGACCCTGAGGAGGGGAGCACGATGATGATGACGACGAAAGTGCCAGTGTTGCGAAGGTTCAACACCAGCAGAAGGTAAATGATGTTCCTACGTAAAATGAAATCTGTAAAGAGAAGGTATGGTAGTTGTGCAAAATATAGTACGAAATCTAGCAAGATAACTAACAAAGACAAAAACACATATTTGGAAGACAAAATGATGAATCCGTAAAATCTTAAAGCGGTCTTAGTAAAACCCTAAACCCTAAACTATTGGATCTGGGGTTAGTACGCGTACACTATGCTCCATAACGAAGAGCGCAGAGTGAATGAAAACCACAGTAGCAATGGGGTACTACGCGTCCAAGGAACCGTAAACCCTAATCAAGCGTATGTGCATCTGCCAACGAAAATGAGGGAAAAAGGCGGAGACGTACCGGATTTGGTGGTGGAGAAGACGAGCGGGCGGCCAAATGTGATGGATCCGGCTGTGGAGATGGTGGACACCACGGCGCGGGAGTGGAAACGGTCGGATCCGGAAGACGACGTGGGGGAGGAGCTCGTTGGCGACCGAATTTGAAGGAGGACCGGCATTGTAGGCTTCGCTTTGAACAGATGAGGCACGGATGGCGTGACCCGGTGCGCCCTTCACTGCACAACATCGGCGAGCCACGCCATCCCCACGGTCGATCTCGCGGGTGCCGGAAGTGGGAGTCGGCCGGACGGCGGTTGTCGCGGATGCAGCTTGCGAGGGGGTGAGGGAGTGGGGCGGGGTGTGGGGAGGGAGGACGGCGGCGGAGCCAAGCGCACCGGACGGGAGCGGCCTAACCCTAGATGGCGCGAGCGAATGAGTGATGGGAGGGCCAACAGCAGCGGCTCCTGGTGTATACGCACCAGCCGTTCGGATGGACCAGCCGAACAAGGTGACTATTGGAAACTTGACTCAAGAAAGAACAAAAAAACTAGACTTGACTACGGACGCAAGATAACAACAAACTCGAGCACAAACTGAGAAAAACTTCATATAGTGAGAACCAAACCATTGAATTGACCCGACGCAATGAGAGGAAACCATTGTTTAAATCTCTCAAGGCACCCTATCAGCATTCTGGCTCGACTCAACGCTATCTAGGAATTGATTACCAATTTGCGAAGAAAGCTTGTAAGGATGATCAACTCACACCATGGCAAACAAGTCTCTGAATACCAAATGTGGGGGTATTAACCCCTATACCCTTACGGCTAAGATTGGGCCGGCCCAGATCAGTGGGTCCAGTCCACCAAAAGACGACGCTCGGCCCGGCCAACCTGTTCGGAGTCCCGCGCAAGGAGTCAAGACAGATTTGGCGATCAAGCAAGATCTCGGTCGGTTAGAATAGAAATCCTTATCCGGTCACCTATGGCAATTGTAATCGACTAGGATTAGTTTCAGATCTATAACCCCGCTTCTCGGACTATATAAAAGGAGGCGGGGGACCCTCTAAAAACATCTCTCATTGACATACAACAATACAATCAGACGCAGAACGTATGTATTACGTCTTCTTGGCGGCCGAACCTGGATAAAACCTCGTGTGTCTTGCGTCACCATCTTGTTTGTGGCTTGCGCATCTGTCTGCCGACAATCTACTACCTTGGGCATACCCCTGGGTAGACTGCCGACCATATTTCGTCGACAGTGGCGCGTCAGGTAGGGGGTGTGCGTACTGCTCTCCAAGTGAACAAGATGGTCATCATCCCCGGCTTCATGGCTACGCCGAACGGCCTCACGTTCACCATCGGTCGAGGGTCCGGCGACTTCATCGCCATGATCACGGAGGAGGCGCGGATTCAATCTGAGTCGACCGCTGCTTCACCTGCATCGGCTACGGCTCCGACCACGGTGGATACGGCTCCGACCACAAAGGATCTGGCTTCGACCATGGTGGATCTAGCTTCGACCACGGTGGATCTGGCTCTGACCATGGTGGATCTGGCTCTGACCACGCCCGCATCGCTTTCAGCCACGCCGATAATCCGTCGTTCGCTTCCCCACTACAAAGGGAGGCAGATCGACAACACCGACCTGCTCGACTCCATCGATCGGGTTGGCACCAAGCTCACTGAAACCCTAGCTCTAGTAAGTTCAATTCAAAGTGGACCTAATGAGTAGGTAACCGCTTCCACAATAGATCTACCCGACCAGCTTAGGGCAGTCGTCCTGCACGACTTGGTACAGATCTCGTGGTCATATCTACTCCTGAAGGGCGCTCCGCTCGTCGCCGGCCAACCTCCGCGACGGGTGTCCAGCTCTCCGAGTACGAAGCCTTGACGGAGAACTACCAGGCCCAGCCCTACGACCTGCGAAACGTTGCCTCCAACTATGCGTATAATATACAACACCGCTTGGATCTGTGTTGACCTCAGTCGAAGCCATGAAATTTCGTCAACATGGTCCGGATTGAGGATTATCAAGAAGGATCCGTCCACACAGTCCAAGAGGGTGATTCCAGCTCCTCGTCTGGCATCGCATCCAATGCCTCTGACCACACTGAGCTCCAGCGTCACGATGATGAAGGCATCGAATACGATCTGGATATCCCAGACCACGCCCCGGGGTTCCCACAATTCCCGTCCTTCCCACCAAGACAAGGGGATTTGATCAATGTTGTCAGTAATGATGAACCACCAGCAGTTGGCGAAACAGAACAGGAAAGGATTGCACGCGAAGCACGTAATATTGACCGGTTTAATCACAGACAAATCGAAGCTGAAGCAGAAGAGGAGGCACGACGCATAAGGGTCCAGCCACGCGACCTCAACAATGCTTTCGACAAGGTGGGGGACAAACAGGTCTTCAGGACTCCAAGCGCCAACGTAGCCATCGCTATGGCGACAATGCAACGGCTACCCAATACCCCGGAAACTCAGGCAGTTCACGATGAAATAAAAGCCTATCTGACGGCTGCTATGGCCCAGACCGCAGAGATTGTAAATCAAGCCCGGGCTCCCTTTGTCTCAGTCGAGTCAAGCCACAGCCGCCAGTACTCAAGCCGCTCACAGCCACCCAACCTACGTGGCTCGCGCAACAACGACCCATCAGACAACCGTCAAGGCGGAAACGGTGGCCATGATGGTGGTCGAGATGACAACCGCCGTCGACAGGACAATCGCCGCAACGTCCGAGACGACAACCGCCGTGACAACCACGGTCGCAGGGCTAATCTGGATGGCAACCGAGATCGCCGCGATGGCAATAACGATCTCTGCCACTACCTCGGAGGACGTGATCTGCGTGATCGCATCAACCAGAGAGCCAACGATCGTGCATCCCACGAAAGCTATCGCCGTATGGAATATGATATTGCCCACGGCCCGTCGGGTTTGAAGCAGTTTACTCCGCACCTTCGCCAAGTCATATGGCCCAAGAACTTCAAGCTCAAAAAACTTCAGAAGTATGACGGCAAGGAGAACCCCGAATTATGGGTCATGCTCTACGAAACCGCGTGCAGATCAGCTGTAAGGAAAATGGATCCTTGACTCATTTACTTTGGATTTTGGTGTTTGATGACCAACACAACCAAATTGGACTAATGAATTTGCAAGTGTTTGTTTTGTAGTCCAATAGGGTGCAAGACGTGACTTGGACGAAGGCGACGTGATGATCCGATGATCAACACCTCAAGCAAGACCTTAGAAGCACAAGAAAAGACCCAAGATGTCAAGCAAAGTCCAAGCATGAAGATAGGAACCAAGCCGGCGTAAGATCGCAAAGAAACGAGCTCGCATAGAGGCGGCGCATCGGACGCTGGACCGATATTTGGAAGCGTGACCGGACGCTGGACCGGTGGTTTCGGCAGACAAAGACCGGACGCAAGGACCGGACGGCTGGCAAGAACCGACCGGACGCAGGAACGCAGCAGCGTCCGATCGAGTCTGAGAGAGGTTCAGCGTTGCTGAATCGCGATCGGACGCGTCCGATGGCAGAAGCGATCGGACTGGCGTCCGTCGATCGGTAGTTCGCGGCTAGCGGTCGGGACGACGGACGCGTCGGTCAGACGATTCAGCGTCCGTCGGCCAAGAGTGTAATTGCGGGAGTTCGACCCAACGGCTACTTTCTCGGTGGGGCTTATAAATACAACCCCAACCGCCATTTGAGTAGAGTGGAGCTGAGGAAACATATCAAGAGTGTTGATACACCATTTGAGTGATCTCCACATGCATAGTGCTTAGTGTCTTATTAGGTGATTAGCATAAGTGCTGCGAAGTGTTTAGGTTGATTAGACCATCGCTTATGCGCTTGCTCTAGGTGTTTGCCTAGTGTTTAAGTGAGGTTTGCATACCTCTTGCCACCCCGTGCTTGTGAGCACAAGTGTTGTACATCGGAGGGGCTTGAAGTCTCATGAGATCACACCAACGCGTTTGTGGTGTGGCCGCCACCGTGTACCGGAGGGAACAAGGCCCGCGGCGTTTCGGCCGAAAGCTTGATAGTGAAGACGGCGGGGAGCATCCGGGAGAGGCTTGCCGGAAGGCACATCGGAGACCCACTTGCGCGTGGGGAAGGCCCGAGGCTATCCACGGAGTTACCCGACCGGGAGCTTGGCCCTTGCGAGGGATTCTCAAGTAGGGCTCCAACGAGGACTAGGGGGAAGCTTGCGTGCTTCTCGATACCTCGGTAAAAATACCGGAGTCGTCGACGGGAGTTTGCATATCTCTACCTTGCTCTTTAAGCTTCCGCATTTACATTGATCATGTTATTATCATTTGCGGTAGAGATAGCAATACACTAGCAAAACCGTAGTTGATCATCTAGATAGATTATCTTTTGCATAGGTTTTGCTAGAGGTAGAAAAAGAGGCCATAGTTTAGAGTTAGTTTTTAAGTTGCCTAATTCACCCCCCCCTCTTAGGCGTCCACGTGTCCTTCAATTGGTATCAGAGCCGGTTGGCTCATATTTGGACCTTTGGCTTAACCGCCGTTGAGCCGACGCTTGTAGAGTGGTTGGGATGGATACCGCTAGGCCTCCACAATTTGATGGCTCTAACTTCCCATACTATAAAGCTAGAATGGCTTGCCACCTTGAGGCGGTTGATTTGGGTGTATGGAGAGTCACTCGTGACGGGATGAAACCCATCAAGAATCCCGAAAAACCCACAAAGAGTGATGAAAAAGAAATGCATTTTAATGCTAGAGCTAAGAATTGCTTGTTTGAATCATTTAGCATGGATGTGTTTAACCAAGTGTTCACCTTAAATACGGCACATGAAATTTGGTTAAAACTTCAAGAGCTCCATGACGGTACAAGTAATGTCCGTGAGCAAAAACATTGTCTAGCTAAGCAAAATTATGATTCCTTTGCTATGAATGATGATGAGCTTGTTCGTGATATGTATTCTCGATTGAATCTAATTATCAATGAGCTCCATTCAATAGGATTATTAAAGCTAGATGATGCGGACATCGTGAGGAAGATCATCTCCGTTCTACCACAAAAGAAATATGCAAGCATCATCACCATCCTTCACAACATGGAGAACTTGAGCACCATGACCCGGGGATTGTCATTGGCAAGCTAGTGGCATTTGAAATGTCACGTAAGATGGGTCAAGGAGAAGCATCTTCATCAAGCAAAGGCAAAGCTCTCGCCAGTAGCGAAAAGAAAAAGATGAAGGGCAAGAAAGTTGAGTCAAGCTCAAGCTCAAGCTCCTCAAGTGAAGAAGAAGAAGATGAGGATGATGATGATGATGAACAAGAATCAAGTGATGATGATCAATCTTCCTCCTCCACCTCCGACCTTGATGAAGAATCAATCAAATTAATCAACAAGGTGGAGAAGATGATCCAAAGGCTCAATGTCAAGGGTGTGCCCATCCAAATTCAAGATCTCATTTTCACCAATCAAAGAAATGAGCAAAGAAAGAGAGGATGCTACGGATGCGGCGAGATGGGGCACTTTGTGGAAGTTTGTCCAAACAAGCCCACACCCAAGACAAAGAAGAAGGCATGCAAAAACAAAGCCCTCACAACAATAAGGTCATGGGATGATTCTTCAAGTGAAGAAGAAAACCATCACAAAAGGCGAGGTCATAAGCACTCATCATCAAGCTCTTCTCGTGTGTGCCTTATGGCACGAGGTAACAAAAGCTCATCCTCTAGTGAGAGTGATAGTGATGATGACTTGCCTTCTTACAATACAATTGTGCAACAAAATCTTAAATATGCTAAAGTTTGCACTAGTCAACAAAAGAAGCTCAAAACTTTAAAAGAAGAGCTAGGTAGTTCACAAGAAGCATACAAGAATTTGCTTGAACAATATGAAAACTTTGCAAATCTCAATGTTGAACTATCTACTAAAATTGAGCAACTTGAGGCTAGTGCAACAACAAGTGCATGCACAATTAATGATAAGCAACTTGAAAAGAAAAATGAAAAATTAAAAGAAAAGTTAGCTAGCTCACAAAATGATTATCAAAGTTTGCTTGCTAAAATGGAAATCATGTGCAAACATTGTGATGAGCTAACAAATCAAGTTGCTAATCTTAAGGCCGTAAAAAAACCCCCCCACCAAGGCATCTAAAAGAAATGACATAATTAAAAGGATGCATCTACCTCTTGCAATGATTTATGTTCAGACTCACCTTTGTGCAACCAAGTTTGTGTTAAGAAAGTGATTGTAGATACATGCACACAAGAGGTTGCAAAAGAGAATGAGCAACTCAAGCAAGAAGTAGCTCGCCTCACCAAGGACTTGACTCAAATGAAAGGCAAGGCGAAGCAAACCCAACTTCATCAAGATAACACCGTCAAGGGAGTGAAGAAGCTTGATGAAGGACAAACCGTGGTTTGCCACGTGTGCCACAAAGAAGGCCACAAGTCCTATGAGTGCAAGTGAAGAATGGGGAGGAGCAAAGAAGAAGGAGAAAAGCAAACAAGCAAGCTCTCCAACACCTACACCAACAAGGTGGACAAGAAGGCTCCACACCTTATCTCTTGAAGAAGAAGAAAATGACAAGGTGGTGGCCATCAAGGTGAACAAGCAAGCAAACAAAGGGGTCAAACGCTTTTGGGTGCCAAAGGAAATCATTTCCAACATGAAGAGCACCAAGAAGGTTTGGATCCCGAAAAGGAAGTAAGAAGTCCGTCGACGACGGGAATTTGGAGACTTGGCAAAGTATGGGTGCATTTCATGGGGTGCATCATGATGGACAAAATCATTGCCAAGTGGGTTAGTGAATACTATGGACCCAAATTCCCTTCCCATGTTAGGTAACTAGATGTTATTGCTTTTAAATTGGTACATCTTGCAATTAGTTTTTCCTACAATTGATATCTTTAAGCATCTAGTTACTTTTCATGCCTAGGGTTGCATTTGCATGCTTATATCTTTTGTCATGCATAGACTAGGTATTTCATATGTTAGGCTTGCTCGGTCTCATTTGTAACCCTTGGAGCAAACCTACATGGTTTAAAATTGCTTAGGAGCATGGCACATAGCTTGTCTTACTATTGTTTATCTAATATGTGCCAAAGTCCAAATTGTAGATAATTTTCTCCCAAATATCATCTTTCAAGTGGTATTTTGACTCCAAAATCAATTGTGCATGAGTACTACAAGTATTCCATGTCTCCATGCACAAATTTAGGGGAGGATCATCTACAAGATGGACGCTTTAAGACTAACACCTTTTTCAAGTTTATCATGTGTAGTAGTGGTCTCATTGCAAGGAAAATGGAGTCCCCAAGAGAAGCATCGTTCTTGCTTGGCATCATTATGTTGATTTCATTTCATATTTATATGCTTTCTCCATGCATTATATAGATTAAACTCTCTCGTGCAACAATTTGCTAATTATGCATATGCTTTGCTTTCTACCATATGTATGCATATATTTAGGGGGAGCTTAGTCTATATATAATGCGAGAGTCAAATTTTGTGATCCATTTCACTCTATACACAAAGGATCATGAAATTTGACCCTCCCTTGTGCTACTAATGTCTTCCTTTTTAGTGTTTGATGCCAAAGGGGGAGAATTTGAAGGACCAAAGGCAAGCATCAAGTTGATGTCTACAAGTGGTAATGGTCCGAGAAAGGGAGGAAAGTGAATTATGGATTAGTCTATGTAATGGGAAATTTTTTTAAAAAAAAAAAGAAGATAGGCTCTAATCCATAATATCACATGGGGACATTTGCAAGGGCAAGACATGCTTTTGAGTAAAGTTTTAATTGGTATCTATCAATTAGTATCATATAACCTTGCCCTTTGCATTGCATCCTAGCAAGTAGATAATTTTTAAATTTAAATTTTTTTTTATCATTTGCTTGCTTTGGTCGTGTTGTCATCAATCACCAAAAAGGGGGAGATTGTAAGGAAAATGGATCCTTGACTCATTTACTTTGGATTTTGGTGTTTGATGACCAACACAACCAAATTGGACTAATGAATTTGCAAGTGTTTGTTTTGTAGTCCAATAGGGTGCAAGACGTGACTTGGACGAAGGCGACGTGATGATCCGATGATCAACACCTCAAGCAAGACCTTAGAAGCACAAGAAAAGACCCAAGATGTCAAGCAAAGTCCAAGCATGAAGATAGGAACCAAGCCGCGCGCGCAAGATCGCAAAGAAACGAGTTTCAGAGGCGATCGGATTGGACCGGACGCTGGAAGCGTGACCGGACGCTGGACCGGTGGTTTCGGCGAGACAAAGCGACCGGACGCAAGGACCGGACGCTGGCGGCAACCGACCGGACGCAGGAACGCAGCGTCCGATCGAATCTGAGAGAAAGTTCAGTAGCGCTGAATCGCGACCGGACTGACTGGCGGCGTCCGATCGGTAGTTCAGCGCTTCTAACGATCGGAGACGGACGGACTGCGTCCGGTCAGACGATTCAGCGTCCGGTCGATAGCGTAATTGCGGGAGTTCGACCCCAACGGCTACTTTCTTTCGGTGGGGCTTATAAATACAACCCCAACCGCCATTTGAGTAGAGTGGAGCTGAGGAAACATATCAAGAGTGTTGATACACCATTTGAGTGATCTCCACATGCATAGTGCTTAGTGTCTTATTAGGTGATTAGCATAAGTGCTTTTAAGTGTTTAGGTTGATTAGACCATCGCTTATGCGCTTGCTCTAGGTGTTTGCCTAGTGTTTAAGTGAGGTTTGCATACCTCTTGCCACCCCGTGCTTGTGAGCACAAGTGTTGTACATCGGAGGGGCTTGAAGTCTTGCGAGATCACACCAACCGCGTTTGTGGTGTGGCCGCCACCGTGTACCGGAGGAACAAGGCCCATGGCGTTTGGCCGAAAGCTTGATAGTGAAGACGGCGGGAGCATCCGGGAGAGGCTTGCTTGGGAAGGCACATCGGAGACCCACTTATGCGGCGTGGGGAAGGCCCGAGGCTATCCACGGAGTTACCCGACCAGGAGCTTGGCCCTTGCGAGGGATTCTTGCGAGGGGCTCCAACGAGGACTAGGGGAAGCTTGCGTGCTTCTCGATACCTCGGTAAAAATACCGGAGTCGTCGACGGAGTTTGCATATCTCTACCTTGCTCTTTAAGCTTCCGCATTTACATTGATCATGTTATTATCATTTGCGGTGAGAGAGATATACACTAGCAAAACCGTAGTTGATCATCTAGATAGATTATCTTTTGCATAGGTTTTGCTAGAGGTAGAAAAAGAGGCCATAGTTTAGAGTTAGTTTTAAGTTGCCTAATTCCCCCCCTCTTAGGCGCCCACGTGTCCTTCATCGACCATGGTCGACGAAAGCACATCATGTCTAACTACTTTCAAAGAGTCGTTAGTCATGCAGGGTCAATGGTCTGGTCACCTTGCCAACAAACTACTTCGATTCTCGGCAAGAACTCAAGCAAGCTTTCATCGACAACTTCATTGCCACTTGAGCAGCACCCCGCAACAAATATGATCTCTGATGGATTCGAGATCGGAAAGATGAGTCATTTGCAGGCAAGTACGTCCGGCGTTTCTTGGAGATGCGCATCAAGGTCCCATCAATCTCCGACAGCGAGGCAATCGAGGCTTTCATCACTGGCCTTCGCTTCCACGACGCTCTAAGGGACAAGCTCCTTCGCAAGAGGCCTAAGTCGGTCACAGCGCTCCTAGACACCGCTAAGAAATATGCGGATGCCGACGACGCTACAAAGATAATTATCGAAGAAGCAGCAAGGGTTCCGCGCTCCGACCACCCCCCACACCGCGATGACTACCGCGACAACCGTGGTCGGAGCGACAATTTTGACCGCCGCAACCAGCGCAACAACTCCCGCGACCACCGCGACCAACGTAATCAGCGGCGTAACCGCCGTGACGATTACAGGGGCAAGCGTGCTCAGGAAGACGATGGCGAAGTCAACACCGTCAAAAAAGGGGGCGGACGTCGTAACTACGAAGAAGATTACGCCAAAGCATTGAAGGGGCCCTGCCAGCTCCATCCCAAGTCAAACCACACCATGGAGAACTGCCGCGTTCTTAAGTCTATCTACACACGTCAACAGGCTCCGGATACGTCCGACAAGCCTAACGATGCAGGGGAACAGCGTAACGAGGACAACGACGATGATGACGCAGATCCCCGTCACAAGTATGTCAAGCCAACCGATCGCGTGCACACCATCATTGGAGGCAAAGTGTCCATCGAGACCAAGCGAGAACGCAAGCTGCTCGCCCGTGCTTGCTTGAACGTGGCCAACACCGACAACCTTATCGCCGATCCACGGCTCCCTCCTTGGTCTCACCACAAGATCTCCTTCAGTAGAAAAGACCAATGGGCCGCAATACCCGAGCCAGGATGTTTTCCCCTGGTCCTTGATCCTTGTATCAACAAAGTTCAATTCGATAGAGTCTTGATTGATGGCGGTAGCTCCATCTATATACTGTTCAAGAACAGTCTGCCGGCTCTGAAGATAACCCAGGCGGATCTCAAGCCATACGAGGCACAGTTCTGGGGTGTTCTCCCCGGACAGAGCTCTACACCTCTCGGGCAGATCACGTTACTGTGCAGTTCGGGACCCTGCACCACTTCCGACCGACCACGCCAACCGTGGTCGCCGACTTCGATGGTACCTACCATGCTATCCTGGGTCGACCATCGCTCACCAAGTTCATGGCCATACCTCATTACAGGTAACTGGTGCTGAAGATGCCTACCGAGAAAGGAGTTCTAACTCTCAGGGGTAATGTATACGCAGCTTATAGCTACGAGGACGATGCCAGAGTAGCAGAGGCTCACGACCTCTCTATTCGCATGGCGCGACCATGCTCGATGCCAGAAGACCTCACCGACCACTGAGATCCCGAGCTCGAGGCTCCACAAGAAGAACACCAAGTCCAAGGAGCATAAGGTGATCCGGTGGTCGACGGCGATCCCGAGCAAATCGGTTCTCTATCGGGGCCAACCTCGATCCCAAATAGGAAGACGCGCGTTAGGTTCTTGAGGAGCAACGTGGATGTGTTCGCATGGAAACTGCCGACATGCCCAAGTGTACCTCGGAACTTGATCGAGCACTCCTTGAATGTCAGCGGCAAGGCCAAACCTATCAAGCGAAGTTACGACGGTTCACTCTCACGACAAGAAGGAGGCGATTAGGGTAGAAGTTACACGACTTTTTGGCGTACCGGATTTATCAAAGAAGTGTATCATCCGGAGTGGTTAGCCAACCCGGTTCTTGTACGCAAAAAGAATAATGAATGGAGAATGTGCGTTGATTACACCGATCTCAACAAACACGCGCCCTAAGGACCCCTTGGCTTACCTCGCATAGACGAGGTCATAGATTCAACCGCCCGGTTGCGAAGTCGCTTTCCTTTCTCGATTGCTACTCTGGTTATCACCAGATCGCTCTCAAAAAGGACGACCAGATCAAGACATCTTTTATCACGCCTTTTGGAGCCTACTACTACACGACCATGTCGTTTGGGCTCAAGAACGTCGGGGCTACCTACCAACGCGCTATACAGGCCTGCCTCAAAGATGAAATAAAAGACGACCTCGTCGAGGCTTATGTTGATGATGTAGTTGTCAAAACCAAGGAAGCACATACCCTTGTTGACAACCTGGAACGCACCTTTGTAGCCCTTAACACATTCCAATGGAAATTAAACCCAAAGAAGTGTATCTTTGGTGTTCCTTCCGGCATACTACTTGACAACGTCGTCAGTCACGATGGCATACGCCCTAACCCGGAGAAAGTCAAAGCTGTCTTGGACATGAAGCCGCCCAAAAAGGTGAAGGATGTTCAGAAGCTTACCGGATGCATGACCGCTCTCAGCCGTTTCATATCAAGATTAGGCGAAAAGGGATTACCATTCTTTAAACTGCTCAAAGCATCTAAGAAGTATGAGTGGTCGGAGGAAGCAGACGCTGCCTTCACACAGCTAAAACAATACCTTACGTCACCTCCGGTCCTCACTGCTCCTAGAGAAGACGAAACACTCCTGCTTTACATTGCGGCGACTAATCGAGTGGTTTCCATTGCCATGGTGGTCGAACGTGATGAGCCCGGCCACGTCTACAAGGTACAACGGCCAATCTATTTCATCAGTGAGGTGCTCAATGAATCCAAGACCAGGTACCCATAGATCCAGAAATTGATCTATGCCATACTGATAACATCCCAAAAGTTGAAACATTACTTCGATGGATATCGTGTGGTGGTCATGACTGAGTACCCTCTGTGAGACATAATTAGCAACAAGGATGCGAACGGACGCAATGTCAAGTGGGCAATGGAGCTATGCCCCTTTTCCCTAGAATTCGCAAGCCGTACTACGATCAAGTCTCAGGCACTCGTCGATTTCATCGTTTAGTGGATAGACTTAAGCACGCCTACCTCTCAGGGGCCCGATGAGTATTGGAAGATGTACTTCGACGGTTCCCTCAACATCGATGGCGCAGGAGCAGGAGTCCTTTTCGTGTCGACATCCAAGGACCAGCTCCGGTACGTCCTCAGGATTCATTTCCCAGCATCTAATAATGCCGCTGAATACGAAGCATGCCTACATGGTTTGTGCATTGCGGTCGAGCTCGGTGTTAAACGTCTCTATGTCTACGGAGACTCTGCTCTGGTCATCAACCAACTCAACAAGGACTGGGACACGACTAGTGAAAGGATGGATGCATACTGCAAGTCGATCAGAAAGCTGGAAGGCACGTTTTATGGCATCGAGTACACACACGTGGTCCGGGACAAAAATCAAGCAGCAGATGCACTGTCCAAGTTAGTATCATCCCGAGCCAAAGTCCCACATGGCGTATTCGTCCAAGACCTGCTCACGCCTTCCATTGAGGAGGAAGATCCCACGGTTGACAAGCCTCTAGACAAGCAATTGGTGGCTACGGTTCCGGTGTCGAGCACCGCTGAGCCATCTACGACCACGCATGAGCCCGACTGGAGAGAACCTTTCATCAAGTACCTGACAGATGGCAACGGTTACACTGATCGGACAGAAAACGAGCGCCTGATGCGTCGCAGTAAGCAATATCTGCTCGTCGATGGCAAGTTATGGCGCAAGAACGCAAAGGAGGAAATCTTGATGAAGTGTATAACCAGGGAGGATGGTGAATGTCTCCTAGACCAAATCCACTCCGGCTCCTGCGGCAACCACGCAGCCTCGAGAACACTGGTCGGTAAGGCTTTTCGAGCAGGGTTCTATTGGCCGTCAGCAGTAGCCGACGTAGAGAAGCTAGTCCGCCACTGTGAGGGTTGTCAGTTCTTCGCCAAAAGAATCCACGTACCAGCACATGAGATCCAGACAATACCAGCCTCTTGGCCCTTCGCATGCTGGGGACTGGTTATGATCGGGCCCTTCAAACCGGCTCCTGGGAAATTTACATGCGTCTTTGCGCTGATCGACAAATTTTCTAAGTGGATAGAATACATGCCTCTGGTACAGGCATCCTCAGAAAAGGCTATCACATTCCTCGACCAGGTCATCCACCGCTTCAGCATACCCAACATGCATCACTGATCTGGGCACTTAGTTCACCGGGAACGCTTTTTGGGACTTCTGCGATGAAAGGAGCATAGTAGTAAAATACGTCTCGGTGGCGCACCCTAGAGCTAATGGACAAGTCGAGCGGGCAAATGGAATGATCTTGGATGCATTGAAGAAGAGGATGTACAGAGAAAATGACAAAGCTCTCGGAAGATGGCTCAAAGAGTTACCAGCCGTGGTCTGGGGCCTCAGAACTCAGCCCAGTCGTAACACCGGCGTCTCACCGTACTTCATGGTTTACGGCGCTGAGGCAGTCCTCCCAGCAGATATAGCTTTCAGATCAGCACGGGTAGAGAACTTCGATGAAGGCAAGGTCAATGAAGTATGGGAGCTAGAAGTGAATAGCGCAGAAGAGAAGCGGCTCGATTCTTGTATACGTACAGCCAAATACCTTGCTGTTTTGCGCAGGTACTACAACAAGAACGTTAAAAAGCGGGTTTTCATGATCGGGGACCTGGTCCTGAAGTGGAAGACGAACCAGGCTGGTGTCCATAAACTCGCAACCCCATGGGAGGGGCCCTTCATGATCAAGGAAGTCACACGACCAACGTCTTATAGGTTAGCTCACCTGGACGGTATGGACGTACCAAACTCGTGGCACATTGACAAGCTTAGACGTTTCTATGCTTAACCACTGAGATATGTACTCCTTTTGTACTTTCGATTTACTTCAATAAAGCTATTATGATTTCTTCGACCACTCTAATGTGTTACTTCGAATTTTATGGTTGTTCTAACTTAGCCAGTAAAAGCCGACCACCATTCCTTCTATGGTTTTTGGAGCAGGCCCTGTCTCCGATTCCTCCCAACACGTGCATGGGATCCGTTCTCTACGTTACGGGTGATCGGCAGGTCCCCCTGGTTTGACTTGTCCGCGTCTACGTGTGCACAGGTCACGCACCTCACACTACGACCACGTGGCAAACTAGGGCCGTACAAACTTCTCGAGATGACGTGTCGAGCAAAATGGTACAACTAAACAGAACGTTAACATGTTCTCACTTAGTTACACCAACATGAGTATCAAGCTTAAATACGTTTTATACAAAGCAAACAAGCTTATGATGATATACAGTTACGTTATTACAAGCTTGCCTAAAGAGGCCCAAGTTTACAATAACACAACTATGTCCTCCTTCTACTGACTCTAAGCCTATTCCATTGGTTGGTCGAGGCGCCATGCACCCTCTCGTCGCCGCTTCCGATATCCTACTCGAGTCTCGGTGACTCTGTCTTTGGTTGAGTGAAGAGGATGGCCCGTCGATGCTGGCTGGTCGAGACCCGTGGGCTTCATCGGTTGGCTTGCAATCGATGGCGTTTCGGTGACTTGTCGATGGCGCACTCTGTCATGTGTCTTGTCCCACCTCCACACAGGTTAATATCGCCAATTATCTTTGATGACAGGTCCAGCTGGGTCATCCGAAGCTCCTCAGCCTTGTCTGGGTCTACCTCCTTCGGGTATCCAGCCTCCAGGCGCTTGAGATCTATCTGGGGGTAGTGGGCACACACCATGCTTAGCACATGTGCACCCGTGTACTCACCCGCCTCCTTCACGAACTCTTGGAACCAACTCCATGCCTTTTGGCACCTCTCGACCAGTCCGAGCTCCAGCGTCCTTGACGCTTCCTCTGTAAGCGTCGGATCGATAAGGTCGAGGACGGGAAAAATGCCAGTTGCCACTTCCTGGCACCGGTTCTTCCATGTGTCCCGATCCTCGATGGTCTCTAGGCATCGCGCCTTCCAGCCGTCACGATCTTTAATCAAATCTTCTAGATGTTTCTTGGCATTGATTTTTAAAACTGTAAACCGTACAAGACATCAGAATGTAACGGCATGACAAGATAGGGCGGGCAACAGAATGAGCAAGGTGGTCTGGAACACTTACTTTTTAGTTCCTCCTTCATCTTAGTTGTGCGGTCTCAGAGTTGAGACTGGTCGCGCGCCAGTTTCTCGTTGTCCTCCTTCAGGCGACCACACTCTGTGGTCACACGGATATTCTCCTCTTGGAGGTGGGTTATTTCGGCTTCTAAGCCCGCGCTACAGCTGTCACTACCAACAATGGAACAACGCGTGTCATGCGCTTGCTGTGATAAAACGACAACTTACTTGTTTTTTCCTGCTCTTTGTTATCGAAATTTGGACGACTGTGTTCGGTTTTTGCATCTTGTTCCATCCTCTCCGGTCGGCGGCTTCAAGCTGGCGGCGCAAGCATTCCACCTCGGCCGCCAGTTCTCTATTGTTTGCCGTGATTCCCTCAATCTGGTCAAAGCACCTTTTTCGGTACCTTGCGGTCTTCATCAAGTCCTACATATAAACAAGCTAAGTCAGATAGTTCGACTAAATGGTAGGATCAAGTGGTCAAGCCAAACATACCGAACTTCGTCACAGACGTTTTTGCCATTCGTTCAACTTTTAGGGTCTCTTCGACCTCTAGGATTTCCTCATGCATAACCCACTCGTCGTTCCTTGGTGGTGACACATATACATGTTGTCATTTGTCTTGGGGATGGCCCAGGATCTCTTCTACTTCGTCCTCTTTGGCCTCTTGTTCAGGAGGCGGCACTAGTCTGGAGTTTGTAGTCTCTACGACCACTATGGCTTTCCCACGAGCCGTAGCATTGGCAAGCGTGCTCTGTGCCACCTCCGGCTGCTGCTCCTCGGCTTGGTCCGGTCCCCTTGGCGCCAAGTATCCCCCTCGGTGGGGTAGTGCTCGAGCACTAGTACTTGGCTCGACTCTCTCCTCGACCAATTTGCTTTCCGGGGATTGTCGTCGCCGCCGCTCGTCTGCTGAGGTTCTCGTGGATTTTCTTCTATAGGTTCCTCCACATCCATTTCTTTGGCGCTTCTTTCCGTCATTCTTCGGTGAAGGTTGCGCCGCGCACCCGACAGTGGTCGGGATTTTCGTGGACGCCGACCTAATATATCGAGAGATAAGTTCGTAAAACAATAGTATTCAATACAAATTGTAAGCTTACATCAAGGTTCCAAATACTTATAGCTTGGAAGCACGGAATGACATGGCGAAGGCGTCTCTTCTTCACCGTGCTTGCTCCACGTGCTCGGTGGGTTCCACTGGTGGGTCTTTTCCACGACCGAGTACGGGTGCGGGGCCAGGCGCCGACCCCTTTGCCGCTTGTCATCGTGGTTGCGATTGGTCGGTGATGCGATCCCTGGCCGCACAGAGGAGCCACCTGCTCATCAACTCCGGTTGTCTCCTCTCTTTCGAGGGACGAGTTGGAAGATGTATGCATCCTCTGTTTCATCATCCGGCGAGAGGGAAGATGGCTCGATGATGTTTGTTTGGCCGCCGCTTGCTTGCAAGAGCCCGGCCGTTGCCTCCTCTCCAACCCCAAGTACGACCAAGTCGACGTCTTCAGCCCTGGCACTGGTCTAGGGGGTTGGTCCGGCAACTTGCGGCCAATCCACACCAGGGGGTGGAGACACGAACACTGATGCCTTGTCATGACCATTACTCTGGGAAACATAAAGGCGACAACACAGTCAATTTTTGTTACAACATAACTCTACAGGTACAAGGAAGCATAATTTACCTTTGGGGGAGGTCGAGCCAGCTTGAAGGCGTGCTCGATGTCGTTTAACCTGACATAATTGGGATCTGCTAAGTTGAATAGCTCCCCAATCCTGGCCTTGACTTCGATCTTGTCAAGCGCCTCTTTTCTGGTCCTCGTTGGATCTGCGCTCCCCTGGTATTCGTAACCAGGATGTACCCTCCTCTAGCAGGGCTAGATCCTTCGGCTGATGAAGTTTCTGACCATGCTTGGACCATCCAGCTTCCCCCATGGGATCATCCCGAGCAGTTCTGCAATCTGTTCCAAGTGCTCGGGCTTCTCTGACCAGCTGTTTTTCTTCTCCGGAATGAACCCCACGTCGCACAGGGTGATCGTGTTCGGCTCTTCGCGGACGTAGAACCACTTCTTGTACCATTCGTCTAGCGATGTGTTCCAAGGGCAATGCAAGTACTGGGCCTTCATCCCGTCGCATAGATTGAGATATACGCCTCCGGCTATCTTCGAGACGCCGCTCCCTTTCTTCCGCAGACAGAACAGATGGCGAAAGAGGTCGAAATGGGGCTGGAAGCCACCATATGCTTTGCAAAGATGGATGAAGGTGGAGACAAGAAGAATCGAGTTGGGATGCAGATTGCAAATCCCAATCTCGTAGTACAAACAGAGCCCCTGGAGGAAAGGGTGCACTGGAACCCCAAAACCCCGCTTGAAGAAATCCTCGAAAACCACAATCTCACCTGATTGTGGATTGGGGTAGCTTTCTCCTTCCGGCGCGTGCCATCCCATGAGTGCCTTGTTATGGAGCACTCCCATGGTGACAAGGTCTTCGATGGTCTGATCATTGCTCCTTGACTTCCACCACTCCTTCGCCATGACTCCGGCTTTCTTCTGGGCATTTTTCTTCGCCATTAATCTGTCCTTGCTAAAAGGGGTGGATACGGTGGAGGGGTGATGGGTGATGATTTTGGAGGAATAGGGTTTGGCAAGAGGAAGAAGAAGGCTGCGGCGGTGAATGATAATGGGGGTTGGTAAAAAATAACTTACCAGTTCTATATTATAAATAACCAAGAGTTCCATCATTTCATCCGCCCGAGATTCTTGGGAGATGTGCGCGCGCGCTGCAGACGGTTGTTTTCACAACCTCGAGATCTACGCCAATAAATGCGCCCTTTCGTTACCAGTGTACGCGCCTCTTCGTTGCTAGTGTGAGAGGGCCCACACTGACGCACCTCTTTACAGGTGCCAAGCGACTGTTTGCTAGAAAGGGCAAGAAGACAGTATGGTGTGCTGTACCTGTTTGCTTTTTTGACCAGACGTGTCGATTGGACTTGACAGAGTAAGAAGATAAATAAATACACCAAATAATAGTACAAGCGGCGTTCGTTTTTTATTTGCATGTCTTGTGCTCAAGTATGGTCCGCACCATCGCCATGCTTGGGGATTGCCTAGGCCCCGCTGCGTGCTGGGACTACATGCACCACCGCCGTGCTCGGGGATGCGCCGGACCACCGCCGTGCTCGGGATCTGCATGAGACCCTTCGCCGTGCTCGGGATCGCTCGAGACCACCGCCATGCTCGGGGATCGCCAAAGCACGCTGTGTTTGGGGATTGCCTAGACCATCGCCGTGCTCGGGGATCACACATACTACCGTGCTCGGGATCGCTCCGACCACCAATGTGCTCGGGAATCTGTCCCGACCCGCTTGCCGGAGATCGTTCTCCTCGGCTACATGTGATTTGTACTCACATACAGTTGAGAGACATTTATTTAGACCTTGCTACAAGGCTTGTACTTCGCCTTCCAGCAAGCTCGGGGACTACATCGGTACGATGCACCTGCCGGTGCATCTCGTATCGCCTGTACGACGATTGTGTTCTCAACTTAACTGGGAATTCTTTTTAGACCCTGGCACCATGTGCCTACGTCACCTACTACCAGGCTCGGGGACTAAGTGGGCACACTTCACCTTGCGGTGAATGTGTTTGTTTTTCGACCCTTACGCCTCTAATGATCAAGGATGCTACGCTTCAAGATCCACTTACATTTCTTTTCAGAAATACAAGTGGGCACACTTCATAGGATGGAAATCTTTTTCTTTTTTCTTAAGAGCACCATACATTCTTCGGACAGCCTACTTCTCCGGCAATAACGGTGGTCAGAAATGTCAAAAACTCAAGCTTTACTATTCGAAGAAGGTTAAAGTGGCGTGTCGCAGCATAACACATGGTGCTCGGGGACTAGCTGTGGGGGTATTAACCCCTATACCCTTACGGCTAAGATTGGGCCGGCCCGGATCAGTGGGTCCGGTCCACCAAAAGACGACGCTCGGCCCGGCCAACCTGTTCGGAGTCCCGCGCAAGGAGTCAAGACAGATTTGGCGATCAAGCAAGATCTCGGTCGGTTAGAATAGAAATCCTTATCCGGTCACCTATGGCAATTGTAACTGACTAGGATTAGTTTCCAGATCTGTAACCCTGCCCCTCGGACTATATAAGGCGGGCAGGGGACCCCTCTAAAAAACATCTCTCATTGACATACAGCAATACAATCAGACGCAGGACGTAGGTATTACGCCTTCTTGGCGGCCGAACCTGGATAAAACCTCGTGTGTCTTGCGTCACCATCTTGTTTGTGGCTTGCGCATCTGTCTGCCGACAATCTACTACCTTGGGCATACCCCTGGGTAGACTGCCGACCATATTTCGTCGACACCAAATGACGTGCGTACATATATGGAAAACACGACTGCAACTTGTATGGCCCAATCTTCATAGTGGAGCCTAAGAAACCTTGATAACTATCGTTGCATGACCTGATGGAGAGGTAGCGCACCACGAGATCTTGCACCCGCGACGAACTGTCGAGACATCCACTCTTCCACGCACCGACAAAACCAGTCCACGCAATCACGCCATATAGACATGAAGGCACGAACTGGGTGAACCAAAGTTCGGTGTTCTACAACCCCCTCATGAGTCGAAAGAACGAAAGTTGTAAAGCACTCATGCCTTACCAAAGATTCCAAATATTCTCTCCATGAGAGCAGAACACACGAGGTGGCTGTATTTTAACCAAAAGAGACTCTTTTACATTGAAGCATTACATGAGTATTTATACTATGATGAAAAATATATGAAAAGTTGACGCTTAATCTGGATACTAACCACCATACCAAAGGTCATCTTTACTTTTGGCTGACTGAAGTGGAAACTCAAGTAATCTCTTCAATTCTCGCGAAGCGCTGGACTGCATGTGCACCTTCCACTAAAACAATCATAGCTCTTAGCTCGGAAGTCCAAATGTTGCACCGTTTGTTGCATGTGAAACTAGACTTCAATATCTTTCTATTAATCTAGAAAAAGGATGCTGAAACATGGCCCATGTTGCAGGTATAGCTTTAAGAAACTGTTGAATCATAGTTGAGGTTCAGTTATCCTTGTCTACATCAGTTACCGACAAAGTGATTGTTCTGTAGGTACAGTGAACGGAGAGCAGAGAGATTGCCAAGGTGAGGGCTAATTGTTCCAACCAAGTTGAGGCCCTGGAGATTCAGCTCTGTGACCCTGCCACCATGTTTGCAGAGCACTCCTGTCCATTTGCACTCGGAGGAGCCATTCCCCCATGACGACAGTGCTCCTGACGGATCATCGGTGATAACAGATTTCAGATCAAGGTGAGCCTCTCGGTCGCTTCGTGTTATTTGGCAAGAAGCTAACAGGAAAACAGTACATAAAACCAACAAAGCCAGCAGATGGATGTTGATTTTTTTCCATTTCATGTGGTTCTGCGCGCACAAGAATAAAAAAAGCATATAGAAGAACTGATAAGCAAAAAAGATTAACTGAGAAGGGAACATTGGTTCCAATAGTAGATAAGTATCTGCGTAGAAATAAACCGAAATAAGTAACACAGGGATAAGAGTGAGAATGAGCTCTACATATAAGCTGCCTTCTTTAGGAATGCAAAGGATGTGCCTCTGCTTGTGTTGTGGTCTCCTTAAATACTATCCCAGCTGTCCCAAAATGCCTAAGATGTATATTTTGAGACAACACGAGTAAAAGATCATCACTGAGAAATAGTAATACTGATACGCATGCACTAAACTGCATTGCATATGCATGGTTTCTAGTTAATGACAACGTGTCAACTGCAATGGGTTAGTACCTGTGGAATAATAGCAGTGGTAGAAAAAGACTTGAAATCAGTTAGCCGCCCTGTAATAAGCCAGTTAGCAGCCGCCTTGACTAAAAGACCAAACTGCACATGGCATGTACAACATTTTCTTTAAAAATAGTAACAATACAGACATATATACGTACATTCATCCTCATAATACATGACTTCAAGACACTACTACACAAAAGCTTTGTAGCAACGGTACCTTTTTTTTTGTGTAGGGGTGGCTCACTCTACAGCCAACCCTACAGTGCCCCCGTCGGGGTCCCACGAGGCCAGCCACCCCTACAATGACACAGTAGGAGCGGCTGTTGATACGAGCCGTCCCTACAAATGGGTCGATTTGTAGGGGCGGCTCAATCACCAGCTCTGCATATTTACCCTACAATTAGTTCTGCATATTTTTTTTATAAATGTATATATAAATGTATAAATGTATTAAAAACAATTTGCCATATTTGTCCGTACACATAAAAAACAACTTATATATATATATATATATAATGATACATTTTTAAAAAAAAAAAAAAAAATTATATTTAAAAATTGAAAATTTGAATTTGTGAACTACAAATTGAATTTTAAGTCAGAAAATGACCTAAAATGAAAATGTTGTAAACATAAAAGTTGTAAAACTCATAAGATTTATAACTTTCATTTTGGCCATCTTTTCATGTGACTTAGTTTGAAAAGTTCAAATTTTGAATTTCATAAAATGACAACTTTAAACAATATTTTCAAAGAGTAAATGATTTCAGCTGAAAAAGTCATGAATATAAAAGTTGTATAACTCATTAAGATGTAAAACTTTTATTTTGGTCATTTGTTCATCCGACAAAGTGATAAGAACATTGTTGACAAATTTTACATATCTCTCGTATGGTTTCATAAACTATATAAGAGATATGTAAGTTTTAAGAACAATATTACTATCACATTGTCGGACGAAGAAATAACCAAAATAAAAGTTGTAGGTCTTGCTGAGTTCTACAACTTTTATGTTCATGACTTTTTGAGTTCAAATCATTTGGTGTCTCAAAATTTTGTTTGAATGTATCATTTATTGAAATTCAAAATTTGAATTGTTCAAATTTAGTCACATTAAAATATGACCAAAACAAAAGTTGTAGAGATTGATGAGTTCTACAACTTTGGTATTCATCACTTTTTCAGCTGAAATCATTTGGTGTTTCAAAATCTGGTTTGAACTTGTCTTTTTTTAAAATTTAAAATTTGAATTGCTCAAACGTTGTCAAAAAAAAGATGATCAAAATAAAAGTTGTAGATCTTGATGAGTTCTACCAACTTTGGTATTCATAACATTTTCAGCTGAAATCATTTGGTATTTTGAAATCTGGTTTGAAGTTATAATTTTTTGAAATTCAAAATTGGAATTGTCAAAACTTAGTCACATGAAAAGATGACCAAAATAAAAGTTGTACATCTTGATGAGTTATGCAACTTTGATATTTACAACATTTTTATTTGAGGTCATTTAGTATCCTAAAATTCTATTAGAAATTTTGAAATTCAAATTTTCAAAATTTTAAATATGTTTTTTTAAAGAAGAAAAATTGAATTATATATATACATATCATCAATTTGGTTTAATATATATATATATTTACATATATAGAGTAATCCAAATAATTTTATATATATAATATAGATATAATATATACAGATTTAAAAATTTATATAAATGGAAATAAATTTGTAGGGGCGGCTGGTATTATAAATCGCCCCTATAAATTGGGCGCTCACTTCTCCATCACGACGCCGTTAGGTTGCCAAATTTTTCCCCCACTCCCCGCCGCCGCCGCCACCGCCTCCCGGACTTCTCTCGATGCCGGCGCCCCCTCTCCACACCCCCGGGCCTCCACGATGCCGAGCGCCCCATCTTCACGGCGGCTAGGGTTATAGAGCCCCCGGCCGGCCGACCCGCCGCCGCCTCCCCATCTCCGACCTCGAGCTCTGCCCACCCACTCCATCCCCCGGGCCGCCAAGCAAGTTAGGGTTTGTGGCCACGCCATCCACATCCAAGACCCGTTCGTCGCCGCCTCATCTCCGACCTTGAGGTGCTGTGGGCCCGCGCCCCGCCCTCCCACTGACCCGGTGTTCGTGTGCTCCAACGTCCGCACGCCTTCATCGGTGTCCGTGCTCCTCCACAACTTCCCCTACAACTGACAGGTTTGGATCCACCACTGTTGCTGCTTGCTGTTCCAGCACTTGTTCCTGATGGTTCACCCAATGTGGATTGCATTGCCTTGGTTTGTTGCAACCTAATGATCCTAAAACGACGTTATGTGCATTGTTGCTTGAGCTTGTACAAGTTTCAGTTATGTCTTATGTGTGCTTCAAACTATGAAATTATTTGGAGCGTGATACCATATGCCTAAGTCAACTACAAAGTGTGTTGGATTGAGTGCCAATGTGAGCTTTCGGACCCTTCCATTGTGATCATAAATTTACTTAAAAATATTGCTCAGACCCTGCAATTGTGATCAAAATAAAAATTGCATATTGCTTCTATATATGCCAATTGTTTCTATATATGCCCATTAGTTTTATATATGCCCACTGTTTTATATATGCCAATTGTTTCTATATATGCCCACTGTTTCTATATAAGCCCACTGTGTTTATATATACCCACTGTGTTTAGATATGCTCACTGTGTTTTGATATGCCCACTGTTTTTAGATATGCTCACTGTCTTTACATATGCTCACTATATTTACATATGCTGTTAAAAAAAAGAAATCCAAACCCAGATTCCTTATATTTGTTTGAACAACATAACAGTGTATGTGTATATATCATATGAATGAGCTTGAACATGATTACTTGATAACATGTCATGTATTGAAAGTTGAGTTTGCTGGAAAAAAAAATCCCATTCTGTGCTGCTAAACAATAGCTGCCACTCACCCAAGTTGTAATGAGGATAGTTTGGACAGATCATTGCATAGTTATTGTTTATACCGGCTATTTCATAGCTGCTATTTTTTTCTTTGCACAAATTGTTAAAGAGCAATGATTTATTTAAGTAACTATAATGCTACTATCAATAACTGCTATTCCATAGTTGCTGTTTTTTTCTCCGCTCAAGTTTATATATATGCAGTGCATTGTGCTAACCATGGCTCTCCTCTCCTCTCCTATCTGTTGCTGACCATAATTGTTGTTTTTCTTAAGCTCTCTCTCTTCTCTCTTCTACTGCTCCTACTACTTGTACTGCTCTCTCCTCTCTTCTATACTACTACTTCTACTACTTCTCTCTTCTATTACTGCGGCTGCTCTATTTTTGTTTTGGCAAGCAGCAGCTAGTCTCTTTCTAATTTTGGCAAGCAGCAGCTAGTCTTTTTTTTTAATTTTGGCAAGCAGCAGCTGCTCTCTTCTCTCTTCTATACTACTACTTCTACTACTTCTGCTACTTCTACTCTTCTCTTCTCTTTTTTGCCAATGATGAAATTGTCCAACTCCAGAAAATATGTGGAATATGAGCTGATGATCATGAACTTGTGAGGAACTTGGCATCATTACCAGCTGCCCCTGTTGTCTTTTTCTATATGCTCACTGTTTTTTATATATGCTCACTATGTTTATAATGCCTTTATGCTCCAAGTTTATGATGAAATAATGATTGACATGTTTCTGTGGCCTCTACCACCCACCACTACTACTACTACCCATTTTGTGATATATGACAGTAGCTACTGCATGCATATATAAAAACAGTGAGCATATATATGCTTTTCTTGGTCACATTTCCTATCCTCTATGTTTGGGAAGCAGCAGCTACTTTTTTGGCCACCTTTTTTCTCTCCTCTATGTTTGGGAAGCAGCACCTATTTTTTTGCCAACTCTCCTCTCCTCTCCTCTCTCTTTTGCCAATGATGAAATTGTCCAACTCCAGAAAATATCTAGAATATGAGCTGATGATCATGAACTTGTGAGAAACTTGGCATCATTACCAGCCGCCCTACTATCTTTTTCTATATGCTCACTGTTTTTATATATGCTCATTGTGTTTATGATGCCATGATGCTCCAAGTTCATGATCAAATAATGATTAACATATTTTTAAGGCATCTACTACTGCTACTACTCGTTTTTTGATCTATTGCTTTTTTTATCTTCTCACATATCTAAAGTCAACTTTCTTGGTTCTATTAGAACAAAACGCGAAATGTTGTGGACAAGAGATAGTGCAACTCCAAGCCTTGAGCACGGGCCAATCTTTGAAGAGCCAGAACCAGAGCACATTACTCAGGAGCAGTTCAACGATGAGCTAGACAAGGGTCTAGCAGAGAAGCTTACTCAGGATCAGTCCGATGAGGAAGAGGGAGAAGAGGGAAGAGCAAGAGAGGCTGCTAGAGGCGATAACGAAGAAGATGATGATGATGAAGACGATGATGATGAGGGTGAAGAAGAGGCATATGAAAGTCCCGATGATCCTTTCCCATGTAAAGTCAGATGAAAGGCAACTGAGGAGGAGCTAGACAAGGATTTTTACCCAAACAATGAGGTAGGGATAAAACCTTAGTTTGCAAATTTTGCTAATGCTTTGATCGTGTTACAATTACTAACACTTTGACCTCCCGTATATATAGGCCCCTCCTAAAACACCAAAAAGATGATGTCGACGTTCGCAACATCTCGCCGGACAAGACAGAGTAGATGGAGGGAGATCAGAGGCAACAGCCACAGAGTTGGACATTGCCGCCTCTGCTCCACAACCCAAGCCATGGCCATGAACTTGGGTACCAAGCCGAAGAGGAAATGGGGGGGGATAGAAAAAATAACAAATATCCAGATAAGACATGCTATGTGATCATAGAGGTTGGGCCAACAGGGGAGATCCGTCAGCCGAAGCATCTCAGAGGATGATTCCATAATGCGATAGGGGCCCTAGTAACAGGTCAATTGAACCTAGCTGTCACTAGCTGGAAAAAAGTACCAGAGGAGACAGAGAGATCTATGGGAGAAGTTCCTGATGGTCCATTTCTTTTCCGGAGGGAAGCCATCAACTGGTAAAACATCAAGCTCTGAAGATAATGGGAGAGTCATTCCGACGTTGGAAGTTAGACCTCAACAAGAACTATATCCAAAAGGGGTTAACTCCCTTCAACGAGATCGGCCACCTAACTCCTAGTCAATGGGCGGACCTTGTGGCTTAGAAGACTTCATCGAAAGCATTGGCCCTCAGTGCCCGTAACACCGAGCTGGCGAAGAAGAACAACCACCACCATCGTCTAGGTCCCGGTGGCTACTATGGTAAGGAAGAGCAGTTTAGGAAGATGGAGGAAGAGGCAGCCACATTCGGGTCATTCTCCTTGAGTGGGTTGAAGGTATGCTCAAGGAACTGGATCCTTGGGAGTACTGGTACAGAAGCATCCAGTGGGCTTAAGTTTAATAACCAGAGACGAAACAGGCAGTATCAAAGATACTGAAATATGCTGAAGACAAGGAGAAGGGCTCATTCAAGCCTTCCAGAGAGAGGGACGAGCTTAGCCTTGCCTTGGGAAACCCCGAGCACATAGGACGCACCAGGGGGCTAGGGAAAAGAACGACCTGGAAGCATGGATTCGAAGAGGACCAACACATGTATAAGAAACATGGCAGAGAACGAGAGGCTAATCTTGAGCTCACCGTGAAGCCTCTAGTTACAAAGGCGCTGGAGGAGCAAGGACTGTTTTCGGAGCCAAGGATAGTAATGGCGCCCCTGGGAGAACTGGCATTAGTTGGCAGCTCTCCGGATGTTCCTAGCAGCCAAGGTTCCACTCTAGCCACAACCCCTGTCGATCGCATATGGGACCAACTAGTTGCACCTTGGTGGTTCTCATCGGCAGGCAGAACACTATGATGGAGGTGGCAAAGGGTGTGGCACATCCTCCTGGCGACTTGCATCACAATAATAAGATCCCGTCGGAGTACACTAGGGTTGAGTTGCATTCCGTGAAGCCCGAGTTCATGCAGTGGAAGATAGACCACCCAACTCCCGAGGGGCTAACATTACTCGGACAAGTAATGAACTAGTTCATCCTCTGGCACAAACGAGATATTGTATTGACTGCTTCTTCATCACCTATTCAACGTTTGGAGGGACTTTTCGAGGAGGGGAAGTTACTTTCATCGTCTCATGACCACCACTTGCTTGAGATGCCACATTCTTCCTTGCCTCCTAGCGAGCACGTGCATGAGATGCCACAACCTATGCCACTATCTTCCCCGCCTCCTAGCGAGCACGTGCCTGAGATGTCACAGCCTTCTCCGACTCGTAAAGAGCAAGGGCCAACTAGCGAGCACGTGCCTCCAGAAGAAGTTCATGCACAAGAGGGTGCCTACAAGGAGCTAGAAATTTGGCAACAGATTCCAATTTATACATCGATAAAAGACATCACGTCAATGTGCGAGTGGTATGCCCATGACCAGTTCAAGCCTGAGAAACAAATCAAAGAAGTCCCACCATCCGAGGAGGCCCTCAGCCGCATCCGGAAACCAGTAAAGAGGTATCCAAATGTTGATGACAGCAAATGGTCAAAGGATTGCCCCAAAACCTATGGAAGGGGCGAGCCCTTCCTATCAAACCGAGACATCCAACGCCTACCACTTGGAATAAAAAGGTTACATGATTGGTTCTTGCGTGCTCTCCAAATGAAAATACAAATCATACAAGCACGCTTCCCCGCCAACACATTTGGAGGCCCAAATGGGGTAATTGCCTTTGACTTCAATGACGTCCAGACAATGCTTCACCTCGGAGAAATGGAAATGAATATAGTTCGCACGTGGTGCCTGTAAGTCCTTGCCCTCTTGATATAATATGATTCTAATCTTTGGATTTTGTTGTAACTAACCCACGGCGTGATTTGTAGAATGCAAGTGCACATTCCAAAACAAATGCCAAGTGTGCGATCGAGGTACATAGACCCTCAATGTATAGCACAACCACACTTCAATTACGCCAAAGAATGGTCACTGGATTGCAATGAGCTAGCTACTAGAAAGACTGTTGAGGAGAAAGAGGAAATCTAGAACAAGGAAATAAGGGCGGCGGCCCTTAAGACAGCGGCATACATAGCCCAAGATTTTAAATACCTCCAACATAACCAAGTTATGTGGCTACCATACAACTTCGAGTAAGTCCAATTATATACTTAAACCTTTAACAATACACATTGTTTTGTTCAATGCAAAAGAGCTTATCGGTTTCTATGATTAAATTCATATAGCCACCACTGGATTTGTATAGGCGTTGATATCGGGATGGGCATGGCGTGAGTCTTTGATTCAATAGATAAGGACCCGGCGACATACAAAGACTTCAAATCGATTCTCAAGACGTATATATATCGACAATCCTCTTATATACCATGTAACATTCACTTTTGGATACTAACAAGTTGCATTTGTTAAATTCATTAGAACAGGGCATACAGGTACTATGTTAAGACGCACAAAGGGAGGCATGATCCACAAAGGCAGCATAACCTATGTGTCAAAACACTATGTGCAGTAAGTGTAACTTACTTAAGTACTCCATTATGTTGCTGTCAAAAGCATTACTTAACATTTTTATATGTGAAACACACAGTGCCCCAAGCAGAAGCATGGGTGTCAGGGTTGTAACCCCAGGGTATCTCAAGGCACCGATTAGTCAGCAGGCTGCACGACCCACAACACAATGGCTAACAAAGGCCCGAACGACCGAGGCCTAGCGAAAGCCGAGTGGAGCAGGCCAAGCGCCAAGGTCGGAGTCACCCCGACCCCTTCCACCCACCTTAGCACATAGCGCTCGCAAAACGCATGACCTCACCCTGTCATGACATGAGGGATGGGGGTAGGTCGAGCACAGCTAGGCGTGCCTGCTCTGACAAGAGCAAACATGCCACACTGACCCCGCAAGGACCGAGAAGACAGTAGTCGCCTCGGCCTAATCAGACACCATCCCTATGCCACGTCGCACCGATGAGACAACACCGCACGACAGTGGTAGTGGGTACGATACCCAATGTCCAAATACAGACCGAGTAGACGCTTGTACGATCCCACCCACTACGGGATGGGATCCACGACAAGGGACCCGACGAAAAGGCCATCCAGACCGACAGAGTGCCCCGACCCTGACGATCGGGGTCGTGGCTCTCAATCCCATAAAGCCACCAAGCGAACGACGACCCAGGGCGGTTACCTACTTTGGGTACAATGACCCTGGGAACCAGGAGACGATGACGAAAGCCACGACGGATACCACGTTGCACATGACAACTGATGAACCACCATCGAGGCTATAGTGCCGCCACGGCCGGTACAGTAGCGCCACGTCACATCCTACCACAATGAGGCCAGAAGACCATGAGGATAGCCCTGACCGAACGTGCACCAGAAGATGGTGTAGCTTGCAAGTAAAGTTAGATAGGCCCTTCCTCAGGCTCTCGACCCTTCAGTCGGGAGAACCTCCTCTTTGTATAAGCCCTGGCCCCAAACTCTATATAAGGGCAGCCAGGGCACCCATCTCAGGGATGATTCACATCCTCTACCATTCCATTCATTCACCATAGTAGTAGGGCTCCTGAAGCTTCACTTCGGTCAGCCCCTCACCTAGCATAGGTTCCACCACCTCTTTCTCCATTCTTGCACCCCCATTGTAAGAACTTCAGAGCATTCAAGCGAGGAATATGCACTCGATCATCTCTAAGAATGGACGTAGGGAACCAGCCTGAACCAGTATAAATACATGTGTCTATTGCATGCTACCATCGTCTTCCTAGAGCAGCGCGGCAATCGTATAAATTCACTAGTTCGGTTTATGAAACACCGATAGTTGGCACGCTAGGTAGGGGACAGTCGTGCACTCTCATATGTTGAGAAGGAAGCAATGGCTCCTCACGCTGCTGGTGAACTCAGCTGGTGGAATGGCCCACAGTGGCCACATCCACCGCAAAAACTATGAGTTCACCAGCATCATAGGGCCAGCACCCATGACCACTCGTGGCTACGATCCAAACCTCTACCATAGAGATCCGGGACAAGTAGCCCACAGTGGACACACTCTCGGAACTGCCTCCAATGGCAACATGCTAGAGTTCACCTACCCAGAGGGGCCAGTACCCTCGCTCACCGCCGCCATGGCCAGGCCTCCCATTCAGGAAGCCAAAGGTCCATGGCTCGCAACGAACTCACCCAGGGAATGGCCTCAACCAGCCACATCCTTTAGGGAAACCACGTGGTTAACCGCATCAAAGGCCCAATAAGGACCATCATCTCGTAGGTCTAGATCCCACGGTCCATGGCAGACACACTCTCAAAACTACCCTTGGGGGATGCATCCCAGAGTGCACCCACGAGAGGGGCCCAGTGCCCTCTCTAATTACTGGCCATGGCCGAGACCTCCACCCGGGAAACCAGACAGCCATGGCTCACGGCGATCTCACCCAAGGAGTGGCCCACGGTGGCCACATCCTTTTCAAGAACAGCGAGATCACCCGAACCGACGGGGCAACGCCCGTCATTCATTCATACCCGGTCCAAACCCGCCGCGTGGCAGAACTGGACCCTACGATAGAATCACGCCTCGGGCAGTATCACCGCCAGCGAAATGCAATGAACCAGGGAGCACACGAACGACGAAACTACCACCACCACGCGGTGTCGCAGTTAGTGGTCAAGCGGCTAACCAGCATCGCGCCACACAAGGTCAAGCCCAGGACCAGGATCCAATCCTACATAGCGGGCAAGCCATACGACATGACTCCGTGGGCTGCCACCTGTTGCATGGAAGTGTATGCATCCGAGGAAGCGGGCTCCCTAAGCTCATCGCGCGCTGCGACAAGCGAACCAGACCGTGCTGTGTTCGAAGCCAGCTCCCGCAGCAACAGGTCACGACAGCACCATGTTGGGAGCGGTAACCGCACATGGAGCCGAATATGCGGCGACAGCGACGTCGTCGTGCTAGGAGGACTCAGGCACCGGTATGCATGAGCCCTCTCATCCGAAAGCTACAACAGGCTAGACACAAAGAGGCCATCCTCGGGGGCTTGCGAGCCCATCGAGGATATCAAACCAGCACGGAACGGCCCAAGGCTGCCCGAGGGGTCATCCTCGCCAGTTACGACCGCTCAGAGCGGTGGAGAAGCGACCTCATCGGTTTATGGCCCAGGTACCACGAGGGCTCCAGCGCAAGCAAGTGCTCGGGGGCTCATAGCGCCGCAAGCAGCAACTCCGCCATGAACAGATGCTTGGGGGCTCAACGTGCCCCGAGTTACGACAACCAGATCCGCAATGGCTTCCGACACATCAGTTAGTAACGTTATCTTTGGCTCTAGCCGCTCTACCCAAACACGTCCACTTACACATATAGGCGCACCCTTAGCTCCATAACACTGCGACCAACCCGTGGAGCGAGCCACGGAAGGGTGTGTCCACACACCTCGTCTTGAAAACGACTTAGGTTCCTGAGCAACCCAATCTGACTCGCGCTAGCAGCCAGACATGACCCATTCATGGAGGCCGTGCACAAGAATGCGTATGCGTGCACGAGAACGCATATGCATGCTCTACGATGTAGCACTGTTTCTCACCGTCCCAGCAACCCCTTCCCGAGCGCCTCGCAACCGCTCCCAGCGCCACGATGAGCCAACGACGCACGTCTCGACCTCTCGTTCAGGCTGCCCTAGCCGACCCAACGAACCAACTCCTAGGCAAGGCCAGGCACCTATGCGCGAGCCTGAAAGGAAATGGGAACCCGTTTGATCGGATCCAGGGGAGCGAAAGGAAAGAGAACTAACATCGACCTCTCGCTTTCTTCTCGCATCGTGCCGGATCTGCTATAACCCCTTATCACTCTACCGCTTCAATGGACCGTGCATGTTTTTAGCCCCATGGACCAGCCCACAGGTTAAAAAATGGGTCCACAAGCATAGGACCGCAGGGGGAAAGCACATTGCACCTCGAACGAAAATTGAGCGAAAGAACGACAACGTGACAAGCGATTATGCCGGTCGCGCATTATGCGCAAAGAGCCCAAACATCATCTATCGCCGAAAAAGAGACCTGTTTCGAGCCCAACCGTGCGTACCCACGATGGGACAAAATGGCGAGCTATTCCTCGACACCTCAACCGTGGCATTGGGTCGCACAACGTTCAGCCCTACCGACCAAACCCCGAGCTAGAACTCGCACCCGAAGAACACAAGGCTAAGGGAGAAGATCCCGAGCGACCAGCTCGATGAGGGCCGAATCGGAAAGAGCGATTCACCTACGGAGCACTCGTGCTCGCCCAAACAACCATGGCAGGTGATGCGTTCAGCCAAACGAAACCGTCAAAAACACCCCGAGGCCCCAAGAAGCACGACCTGCTCGAGAACGCCGGGTGCCTTGGTGCGCACTCGAGCGACGTATCAGGGCCACTCCACCTGGGTCTATGGCAACAACTCCCTTGGAGGGAGGCCCAGTGGGGAACGACAAACACGCCACCTCCCTCGATTGCGGTGGAGCACGTCGTGGCACGCGAGCACAGATTCCCATAGCTCGATAATGGCTCAAGACGAGCCTAGCCGAACAAAGCGATTCATGAAGATCGACAATGCAAAGATTAAAATGCTTGGGCAAAAAACCCTTCATGCCAAAGATCATCAAGACAAGTGAAACAAACAACTGACATTGGCAATGACAAAAGGGAAATCGGAAAGGGCAACGCATACATCATAGCCTCGGGGGCTTACACATTTGCTAATTACAACATTGTCCTAAACATTAGGATCATCGACTTCTAAAGCCGCGAACAACAATGTCTAGCCCAACACGTTACAGAACTAGATGAACTCGAGGTTACGATAATCATCGGATCCCCTCCCGCTCGCGATGGACATCTCATGAAGTGGAGAAACCGGCACAAGGTGTCTCTAACCTTCAGAGATGCACCTTGAGCAGGAGAGGATTGTTGGAAGAAGCCTCAAGGACGACCGCCTTGCGGACCTCCCTCTAACATCTAAGGAACAAGAGCCCACCAGAAACTGCCCCGACGCCACATCCGGTAGAGACATGGAGGAGCGCCTGGCAATGAGCCAGCGAGTAGGCCACCAAGTCGATGCTCAAATGCTCCTAGATCTAGAGCTGGGAGCCGCGTGCCCGCCAACCATGGGGGAGCCCAGTGGCCTGAGGCTCCCATGGCATTGTTCCTCCCCATCTTCGTGGAACTTTCTCTAACACCCATGTAGGATGAACGCTCGCCAGGTGCGGCGGAGCCTAATCTCCGAAGATCCTTCCCGGCGACGGCGAAGTCACCGGAACGGACCGCGAACCATGACGCCCGATGGAGACAGTTGTTCTCTCACTTGGATAGGACATTAGGGAAGACTCGAAAGACGGGGAAGGCGCGGGGATGAGGCGCACTGCCCTCTTCTCCCTCAACTTAAATGGACGGCACAAGACAAAGGCGGAGAAGATGGCGGTTGACATTCAAGACGGGCGCAAACCCCAAGATGCACTCGCAATCAAGAGGGAGAAGACGTGGTAGTTCAGTCTCCCAGGCGACACAAGACCGAGCAATGGTCACGGGAGGTACATCAAACGCATGCGCGAGACTCTGCCATTTACTAACTATCTTCTCGTAGCGCAGGGGAGGCGAAGCGGCCAACGAAAGATTGAGTAGTGGGCGCTAGTGCGGCAACATAGCCCAAGTAAGCCTCGAACCTCTTGCCTTCATTATCTCACAAATTCGTGCACCTGCATTTTAGAGCGCACAACTGTACGCGAGAGGGCATCGCCAGGACGCAACGTGGCTAGGGGAGGTCGACAGTTCCCTAGGTTCACACACCGAGTGGTCCTCCACATCCATGACCCCGTGTGGAGCTTAGGAAACTCTCTATTAGGCCAGTCCTTAGAAGGGCTCGAGGCCACAAAAGGGATAGGGGTAGGGAGGAGATGGGCCCCTGCGGCTCTAATCGGTGGTGCAGAGCCACATGACCGTCTCTCCCTATGTTCGAGTCATCCGCTTCGAAGTCTCCCGGGTTGACCCCCTTTGGGGGGAGGCATCTTGCCCTCTGGACGCTGCGGAGGCAGTTGGGGACCAACGGGATTGACGACCAATGATTTATGGGACGTCTCACATGAGGCATAGTCAAACTCCACATCGATTGGGGAGGATGTCGGGTCCCGCTCGGATTACCCATCAACCCCGATGAGTCACACCGCTCCGACCGCATGGTTACAGTGGACATGCCTCTCCCTGCGTGGGGCGAAACTAAAAAACCTGCCTGCAACAAAGGCGTCATGGCCCCCGGGTCACAAAGGGCATCAGGGAACAAAAAAGGAGGGCGCCAGCGCCCCCGAACCCTCAACTCTCAATTGGATGGCAACGCATCCCACGAGAACCATGACCCTGATGGCGCCGGATTGAGGCGACTACCTCTAGTCAAGGAAGACACCTCTAAAATCCTGGCACCAATCCCAAACAAAATTTTCTCCTAAATCAAGAAACAATCCCGTGTCAAAGCTCGAGAAATTACAAACTGACCAAGTCAAGCACCGCGGCGCTTCACAAACAAACCCTTCTCTGCTTCCCAACAAAACAAGCGTGGCCAGTGCCACATGGCCTGGCAACCTTAAGGGCCAATATTTATAGTCCCAAGCGAGAACCGTGAAAGCCACAGCCCACACCAGATGCTCGTACAACATCAGGAAAATCGAAGCCTCCCCAAAGGCAGAACCGATACAGCATCGATAAGACCACACGACCCCGCCTAGGTCACAAACCCCGATGAGCGGCACGCTGTCACGGCAAGGCTCAGCAATCACGTACCACTTTGATAGGATGGGACGGGGCTCAACGTCCAACTACCGTCCTGAATAGACCAAGCCCGCAAGGGGTCGAGCAGCGAAGCTTGGAAAAGCCACGACTACGAACCCGCGCTCCAGCATACACACGCATCAGCGCTTTCACGATCACTTCATGGTCGCAAAAACACTCGGGGGCTACTATCAGGGTTGTAACCCTAGGGTATCTCAAGGCATCGATTAGTTAGCAGGCCGTGCGGCCCACAACACAATGGCTAACAAAGGCCCGAACGATCGAGGCCCAGCGAAAGACGAGCGGAGCAGGCCAGGCGCCAAGGTTGGAGTCATCCCTGACCCTTTCCACCTGCCTTAGCACATAGCGCTCGCAAAACGCACGACCTCTCCTTGTCGTGACCCCCGAGGGATGGGGGGAGGTCTAGCGCGGCTAGGCGCACCTGCTTTGACAAGTGCAAGCATGCCACACTGACCCCACAAGGACCGAGGAGACAGCAGTCACCTCGGCCCGGTCAGACACCATCCTTACGCCGCGTCGCATCGATGAGACAACACCGCACGGTGGTGGTAATGGGTACGATACCTACTGTCCAAATACGAACCGAGTAGACGCTTGTACGATCCCACCCACTGCGGGATGGGATCAGCGACAAGGGACCCGACGAAAAGGCCATCCAGACCGGCAGAGTGCCCCGACCCTGACGGTCGAGGTCGTGGCTCTCAATCCCGTAAAGCCACCAGGCGAACGATGACCCAGGGCAGTTACCTACTTCGGGTATGACAACCCTAGGAACCAGGAGATGATGACGAAGGTCATGATGGATACCGCGTTGCACAGGACAACTGACGAACCGCTATCAAGGCTATAGTACCTCCTTTCCCTTTGCTTTGCTAAAAGATACCTGTTCTGCTGTTCCATTGGTGTCGTGCCTTGTAGGAGCCATCTTCTTCTTCTTTGCTTCAAAAAAGTCATCTGATTTATTTGCTTCGTCGAAGGGGATAGGAACGTGCACTTTTGTTCATTTGCACATCAACACAATCTGGGATGAATCAAAGGTATACCCTGTCTTATATAGAATGCATTCCCATCTGTGTTGCAACTAATTCGATAAGCTACGTGTCCGGTGCACGGAAAATAGCCTTCGGTCTCCAACTACTTGAACCCGAGTAATTAGCTTCCTTAAGCCATGTCCATGTCCATATTTATGAAGCTAAATCGGATGGTAACTAGATTCATTCCATAGCATGGGATTCTGTAAGAGCATCTCTAAATAATACATACGCACCGACATAGTAGCACCACATCACATCCTGCCGCAACGAGGCCAAAAGACCATGACAATAGCCACGACCGAACATGCACCAGAAGATGGCGTATCTTGCAAGCCAAGTTAGCTAGGCCCTCCCTCAGGCTCTCGACCCTTCAGTCAGGAGAACCTCCTCTTTGTATAAGCTCTGGCCCCGAACTCTATATAAGGATAGCCAAGGCACCCATCTCAGGGACAATTCATATCCTCTACCATTCCATTCATTCACCATAGTAGTAGGGCTCCTAAAGCTTCACTTCGGTCAGCCCCTCGCCTAGCATAGGTTCCACCACCTCTTTCTCCATTCTTGCACCCCCATTGTAAGAACTTCAGAGCATTCAAGCGAGGAACACGCAGTCGATCATCTCTGAGACTGGACGTAGGGCTCTGTCCTGAACCACTATAAATCCTCGTGTCTATTGGATGCTACCATCGTCTTCCTAGAGCAGCGCGGCAATCGTATAAATTCACTAGTCTGGTTTACAAAACACTGACACCGGGAGTTTATATTGTGGATAATACATATGCAGTATGATGAGTAACACCACTACCTACATGAGACACCCCTATAGGGTAAGTTTGAACCTCTTCAACCTCTTTATATGCTCACTATGTTTAGATATGCTCACTATTTTTATATATGCTCACTGTTTTAATATATGCTCGTTGTTTTCATATATGCTTGTTGTTTTCATATTTGCCCACTGTGTTTAGTTATGCCCTCTGTTTTTAGATATGCCTAAACTTGTTTTCTTGTAGTGGCAAGATGAGAAAGGTGTGAGAAATGATCCACACAAAGATGACAACCTCTTGGAGCTCGTCGGCGACCTTTGCAACTTCATAATGGACCAGATTATACACGTCAGAGGCATTTACCATAACCGAGCAACTGAATTAGGTAGGAATCCTCAGTACCAACATCTTCGTGAGTGGGAAAGGCTAGGCTTAGGCCGTTGATTGGACTTGTGAATGGAATGTGACATTGGTAATATTATTGGACTTGTGGAACGGTCGAACTTATAGATTATGTGAATGTAATGATGAATTATATTTGTTCTTGTGATTTGGACCTGTAGTCTTATTGGATATAATGTTCTTGTGAATTATATATGTATATGTATATATCTTTTTGTGAATTAGCTATTGATATAATGGCCTTGTGAATCATATATGTATATATGTTCCAGTCTGATTTGAATTTTCAAATTTCAATTTTTTTGGTGGGAAAAGGTACTGTAGGTGCGGTTCTATATTTAACCGCCCCTACAAATGAAAACTATAGGGGTGTTTAGTGTCATAGGCGCCCCTGCAAATCTAAATTATAGAGGTGGTGGTGTTATCAGCCGCCCCTGCAAATCGTTTTGTAGCGGCGGCTCGTAACACCAGCCGCCCCTACAAATCGATTTGCAGAGACGACTTGGAACTGCCCCTACAAATCAATAATTTGTAGACACGGTTACTTAGGGGCGGCTGGGGAAACCGCCGCTACAAACTCTTACCAGTCGCCCCTACAAATCCTGACGGTAGTAGTGAGAGACAACACAATAGATTTTGAAAAACAACCACAGATGAGTTTGATATGTATTTGGCCAATAAAACCAGCATCATGTTAATTCTTAAAGCTTACATTTTTTTGTTGAACAGGTAAGATACTTCCTACCATGCATATTGATAGTCTAAATCCGAAGCTTCCTTGTTTATTTCATGGGCTTCTTCCTAGCACCAATTTCATTTGTATGACTACTATACCGGCCCTATGATCATCATCACCTCTCACAAGGAATATTAATACTGATAATGACGCCACTGAAGTGTGTTGAGTTAACTATAACTGATGAACTATAGCGGGTTAGTACCTGTAGAAAAGGGCTTGACATCAGTAAGCCGCCCTGCAATAAGCCGGTCAGCAGGCGGCTTAGACCAAACTGTACAAGCGTGTACACAATATGCTACCTTACTGTTGTTGTCGACTTAAATGAACTACAGTACAGCACTATAGCTACTCCACAATGAAAGAGAATTAAGTCAGCTTAGGTTTGGGTACGAAAATTGACAATGTATCCTCTATTGTCTTCCATATATAGTTGGTCCTCCACAAAGAAAATAAATGCCCAGGATTGGACTATTGAATTAGGTCAGGAAAGAACCCGACTCTAAATTAGTAAGATCCACTTGCCGAAATGGTTAAAAATTGATAGCTAAAGGCCTCATCCAACTTTCTCCTCTTCTTCACATGCGCCGGTTGTGGGAGTGTGTGTGGAGGCCTGCCTGCACCCCTCCTAAACCCGGCCTAGCGTCAACTATTTTTTACGTCACTAATTACTAGTCAAAGGTGATGGTATGCTTGTGCTTCACACTACTACAAAACTATTCCTAGAGGTGCCTTCCCTTTTTGAGAGAGGTGTCTCTAGCAACATCAGCCTAAAAAAATGGTTTTTGAGCGAACCCGTCTCTAGAAATCGATGTTTAGAGATGGCTGGTCTTTCCAGCCGCCTAAATGTCCCTTTTTAGAGGCGGTTGCAAGCCGTAGCACCACTAAAAGAAATACCATTTTTAGACTCAGCCACCTCCAAAAATGCAGGCATTTCTAAAGGACGCTGAAATTTCAGCCATCTCTAGAAATAGATTCTAGAGGCAGTTGGCGATTTAGTCCACCTCTAAAGATATGCAAACAGTAAAATTCACAACTTTTTTAAATCAAGTCGAATAAGACAAACTTTATATTAAATTTCTAGTACTCAAAAAAATCTACAACTTTATAGTTGACGCTTTTCCATTTGAAGTCATTTAAGGCCCGAAAGTTTCTTTAAAGTGATCATAGTTTGAAATTTCATATTTTAAAATTTTGTGTCGCTAAAAATATGAGTGCTGAAGTCTATGAAAATGAGCAAGGCTCAAAACTTCGTGTCATAAAAATACAAGCACCTAAGTCTATAAAATAAGCTAAGACTCACTTGATTTGAGCTAAGACTCATGTTGGCAAACAATGAGCTGACACTCACATATAACTATTGCAAACCATCCCTCAATTTCGCATACTAACACTTATGCGAAGGCATTGTAATCTCCACAAGATAAATAAAGCTTAAGCATTCTTATAACCTTAAAGAACACTTATTGACTTGAACAAAAGGCAGCACAGATTGCATCAAGGAGATCCAATTTCTGTTCAGCTGAATTGGCCATCACTCAAATTCCACCACCACCACGACTTATTGGTGCTGAAAACAACTTGTAAATAAGAAGACAGAATATCTTTTGTCAAAAACCAAGTCATTTCAGCTAAACCAAATTAATTACCCTTGCTCCCATACAAAGTTTGAAAGTGCAAATTGTCATCTACTTGCTGAAGCCAAGGACAAAAAATCTCTACATGTTACTTTAAATTTATTTCTGGATGCATCTTGATCGACAAAGGAAGAAAAGTAGTGTGCATCGTCACTGGCCTTTTGCAAGTCCACGAGGATATGATGTGGATCGGTTGACTCACCAGAAAGACAAAGCGGCACAGACTCTCCTATAGGGAAACGCATTCATTTCATATGTCGTCCTTCCAAAAGGAGCTATGGAATGACAAGATGTTTGTAAAGAGTAAAGACCTTATCTCAATCGATAGGTCGTGTAGTCACTAATATACTCCCCTCCGTCTGGGTAGGAATACAATTCTAGCACAGTGTCATAATTTTGTATCTTAAGTTCGATCAATTATAGATAAAAAAGTATTAATATTTATGATATCAAATAAATATTATTAGATTAATTACGAAATATATTTTTATAATAAATTATTTTGGAGCCATAAATGTGAATAGTATTTACTAGAAATTTGGTCAAACGTGAACTACTTTTGCTGGCACGCAACACATAGTTGCATTCTTTTCTGGACGGATGGAGTATGCTGGACGCAGAAGAGACAATAAAGGTCAGAAAGAGTTGGTAATTCCTGCATGTCACACGCTGGACTCAGTGACAATGCATATTTTTGCTTCCTAACTACTCTCTCTGTCCAGTAATATAGTGTATTCTAGTATTCAAAATTTATCCTCAAATATAAGACATTCAAGAGGACAAAAACCAGCTTTGCATTAAATACTTTCCATTTATCAACCAATCACCATTAACCACGTTCATGATAGCACCTGATTAGAAAATAAAATGAGGGTACATGCGTCTTTTATGTTGTCTCTTAATTGTCTTAAAGTTCCTAAAATGCACTATATTACAGGACATATGGAGTTTAGATGGAGTTCCCCTAAGAAAATTGGTCAATAATGTTAAACATTGTTATGTATTGGTGTCCGCTTCACTTGATGTTGGTGGATTTAAGTTGTACCATTGACTATTAAGTATTAACTAACAATATGCCCGTCTGTTGCAACAGAACCTAATACGTACAGAAATCGGACTATGTATCATCACTAGACGTGAGTTCTTCTAACTCATATGAGTGCAAGTCATGAGTCCATGTTGCATAGCAAATATGAAGGGTGTGTCTCGATACATCTTGGAATAGGACTCCGCATCGATCATTGTAAGACACGAGTTCTATCACAATCATGAGTCCATGTCATATATGACACAAGGAGGACATGAGTGCAGTTTGGGAAGTAAGAAAGTATGGTGGAAGAAACTTTCCACTGTTCAGGTAAGTGAGCCAAAAAAATGAGATGAAATTTTGGCTCTTTAATATTAGATATAGATTACACTAGTTTGATACTACCAATACCACAATAGAAGTTTTCAGAAACGACCAAAAGGGCTTTCCACCCCGCCTCTGTACAAATGTTTGTGTTAATAAACAACTATAGACACAGACATGTCTTTGTAAATCATAAAATAAAAATACAAAATAAGCCCTACCTCTAAGCCCGTCTCCAAGCCCCCTCTTAGCCCAAATGAGCCCCTTTTGAGCCCATCCAAGCCACGGCTACCATTGCAGACCCCATCCTACCAGCCATCACAGACCCCATCTCGCCTCCTCTAGAGAAGATTCGTTTTGCGCTGCTAGTGCCACATCCATGTCTTTGCTTCATGGAGGACGCCACATATATGGGTGAGGGAGAGGGTGAGGAAGAGGGTGAGGGAGAGGGAGAGTGAGTGAATGGGAGGGAGAGGAGAGGAGAGGTGGATACAAGATGTGGGACACATCTCAGAGTGGTGTCGTCCACCCCAGATCTACTGCTTGTGGTGACCATGTAGGCGAGCACGAGTAGGGTTCGCATCCTCCACATGCAAGCACGATCTAGCTAGAACCACCACTCACCGCGACCAACAAGATCATCCATGTGCAAGCATGATGTGATCGACAAAGTAACATGATCATGAATCTAGTGAAGCAGATCAGGTAGAGGATGGTGGTTTGATCTAGGAGATTGAGGTCATTGACCACATCTGCACCACCCTTAGCTAAGGAAGCCACCGGGGCAACTCATGCTTAGATCCCCACCGCCACATTTAGTCACCTCGGCCAAGGCTGTCGCTGCTTCCGCATCTCACTCGGTCAGGGTCCCTGTTGCATCCATGTTGTCCTAGGTCGAGGCATGAGGGCATAGATTGGGTAGGGGACCGCCCGGATTTGCTCCACCCTCACAAAATCTAGCCACCAGTGTGGGGAACAGAGAGATGGCTCTGGTGTAGACATTGGCAGTGAGGAAAAGATAGGGGGTATCATCTGCTGGGTGGAGAGAGAGGTTAAGCGACTATTGGATGGGGAGAGAGATAAGGAGTGGGGAGAGGGGCGATGTGGAGACACTATTACATATATGTCATCACCACCAGCTCCAAAGTTCTCATCGCCATCAGTTTTCATCCTCGGGGCTGAAAGTGGTGGTGTTAATCTTGATTATCACTGCTAGTTCGAATAGGTGGTGACAATTATATATTATCACCGCCTGTTTGTATGAACGTGCAATGATAATAAAAAAGCAAACAAAAAACAACATCCAAGCCTATCTAGCCCATCAAGCAGGAGTCATCATTCTAAGTTATCATCGCCACCGCCCCTGTTAAATCAATTGGTGGGAACATGCGCTAATGCTTGGAGCTCGTCTGCCGCCCATTGAACCAACCAAAAACTAATCCAGCAGCAATGGAGTACCTCCAAAGTAGATTGACGAGAGGAGGGAGATCGAGAGCACCTCACCCTTGGTGCCGCCATCTCCATCTCTACTGGGGACCCCATGCCCGCGCCCGCGCCACATGGGGCAGGGGGCAATGTCCGTACTGCCGGGAGCCCACACCCGCTCAGACATGGATCAGGCGGTCATGCCCATGCTGTTGGGTGGCCGGCGGCCACGCTCGTACTACCAGGGTGCTCGATGGGGAGGGGGTGGGCAGTGCCCATGTTGTCGAGAGCCTGCGCCGCATGTGGGGAGAGGTGAGGGAGAAGAAAGATTGAGTGCTGAAGCTATTAGTGTTTTATAAGGGCCACGATTCTCTCATGTTTTAGGGTTCCTAGTTGGGTCGCACTATGTGTGTAAGTGGGCTAAATCCAGTGGCCATGCAAATCATGGGCCTCAAGCCTTTTCATTTTTTCAGAAATAAGTTGTATTTTGGCACATATTTTCATAAGCACCATGTCACTGCTGTTTTTTTGGAACCGTTGGTGATGATTTCAGTGTCGGATCGTGTTTCAGAAAAAATTGACATTGATAATGGTGTTGGCAAAAAGGATTTTAGTAATAGTAAGAACACTTTTAATGATAGGGTTTCCTATAGGCCGGAGCGGGCTAGCTAAGCCTCGGCCTTTTTCTTGAGGCGAGTCTCTTAAGGATCCCTCCTCTAGAAATAGTCTTTATTTTGAAAGATAGGTCACATAGAAGGCACTACCGGAATCAAGAAGTTTGCCGTGTGAAGCCCAAAAAACACTCGGCAAAGGCTTTGCCGTGTGTTACACTCGGCAAACAGCACTCGGCGTAAATAGAGTCGGCAAACGTTTCTTTGCCGAGTGTTTTTTATCGAGCACTTGGCAACAACTTTGCCGAGTGCTAAACCGACACTCGGCAAAAAAAAGCAACGTGATGGCAAGAAGACGTTCATGGCGCGTTTGCCGAGTGTCTAACGGCATAGGCAATCGGCAAACATGTCTTATTTGCCGAGTATCGATAGAAAAAAAACACTCGGCAAACAATGGTCTTTGCGAAAATAAAAAAAGCCCACTCGCGCCGTGCCCGTCCCCGACCGGCGTGGTTCCACACCGGTGGCCGCTCGGCGTCCAACAAGTGCACGCCGGCGGCGCGACGACGGCCACGGAATGCACCTGTACCACCATGTCCTAGTGTTTCCGCTGCCGTTCCGCCGCTCCGCCGCTTGGCCGCTAACCCGGTCCAGCCGCCCGCGCACCCGCAGCGATCGCCGCTCCCGCCGCTACGCCCTGCCCGCGCTGCCACGGCCTCGGCCCCAACCGCTCGCCCGGCCGTGGCCGCCTCCTACCGCCGAGCCGCGCCGCCCACCGCCGGTCGATGTCCTGCGCCCGCCGCCGCCCTGCCGGCGCCGCTACGGCCTCGGGTCCGGTCGCCCCGCGCGCCCAGCCATGGCCGCCTCCTACCGCCGTGCCGCCGCCCTCCTGCCCCTTGGCCCTTGGAAGATGAAGTGAGAGGTATGGATAAGAAGAGAGGGAGAGGGAAGGGATAAGAGGGGAGGGTTGTAGGGAGAGGAGGTTTGGGCCAATGGGAGAGCTTGATTTTGGAGACACGGATCATTAACGTGGCTTAACGTGTTTCTTTAAGTTTATAACGTGTTGAGTTTGTCGAGTGTCGGATCTAGGACACTCGGCAAAGATGGCTTTGCCGAGTGTCAGATCACGGCACTCGTCAAACTTATCTTTGCGGAGTGTATAGGGTTTGGGGCACTCGACAAATATATTAGTTATTTTTTGATTTCCAAGGGGTTGTCACCATGCGGGATGGGCAAATATATTAGTTATCTTTGCCGAGTGTCTAGGATTTGGGGCACTCGACAAATATATTAGTTATTTTTTCATTTCCTTGTTTTTCATAACATGTTTTTCCTTTTTTTTTATTCGATGTACTTTGAAAATACCTTATCAAATTGACTCAACAATATATATATGGTTTTTGTACGAATATGATTCCATTATTTTATGTACTTACAGCTCGAATTTAATTTATATTAATTAAAATTCTATAATTGCACTTAATAAATTAAAATTATCAAACAGATCTAAAAAATTACCAAAATTTCACATGAAACAATCTATGTTCTCTATTGTCTATACAAAAAGTTTTGAAGTCAAAGCCCAATTCGACTGTTACTTTGACTCCAAATCTTACCGAATCCTTCTCAACGCTACAATTCTTCTTCGAAGATGCTTCGGTTTGTAAGCATCGTATGTGAGAGATTGTGCGAAACCTTTTTAATTTTTTACCACAGCCTCTACGTATGATATCATCACATCATGATAAATCTCATGATTTTCAGACTTCGTTTGCTTTTTTTAGAATTTAAAAATCATTCAGCCACACGTTCGTGGTCGTGTTTCCTGAACAAGATTTTCTAAATTTCTTTTCATTTCTCAGGTAAGGCCTCACACTGGACTCAATAACATGAATATCATTTTTCTACTCATTTTATTCCATTATTTAAATCACTTGCAGTTCAAATTTGACTAATACCAAAAAAATTCCTAGAAATATAATAAATTAATTAAATATAGCAAACAGATGCAGAAGTATACCAAATTTTAACATGGAGTACCACATATTGTATGTGGAGAGTAGAAAAAGTTTCAATGTCAAAAGAGAAAAAATGAAATAATTTGTCGAGTGCAAGTAATTACACTCAGCAAACATATTTCTTTGCCGAGTGCCAAATAATTATACTCGGCAAACATATTTCTTTGCCGAGTGCCTGCCTTTGCTGAGTGTTTTTGGCTCTTTTGCTGAGTGTTTCCACTAACGGACACTCGGCAAACGTACTACCGGACGGCACACGGACTGACGAATGTCCACGTGGCAGTTCTTTGCCGACTGCCTAGCTTTTGCCGAGTGTTTTTTTTCTGGTTTGCCGAGTGCCAAACTTTACGGAGTGTTTTTTGCCTTTTTTGCCAAGTGCAATTATTTTGTCGAGTGTTTTTTTTACAACACTCGGCAAGCCCGATAGAATACACTCGGCAAACATTCTTGCACTCGGCAAACACCCAGTTTCGGTAGTGAGGTCCACCTCTATTGACAGTGAACTACCGCTCGTCTTTGAAAATCACTAGCTTATTTTGGGAGATATGCACAATTTTTACCCTCAGAGCGTCTTCTAAATTCTTTTGTGTAGCAGTGTATTTAGAAAGAACAGACTAATAGAGCCAAACTTTTTTTTATATTATCTACTAAAGAAAGCACCCAAAGGAGATGGAGAAATTAGGAAATCCACCATACTAAGTCTTCTCTCATGTCGTGTGCAGCATGACCCTCTCGTCGACGGCCTCGTTATTATGGCTGTCATGCGCGACCACGTGCGGCCCGCCAAGGACATGCAGCGATCACTCTTAAAGATGTCACTGACTCGTCTCCACGCATAAAGGGAATAACCACCGCCACCACCTGCTGGCTGCCGTCACTGTTCAACCTCGGCGGCTGTCCATCGTCGCCAAACCTAGTAAAGAACAGGCACGTCTCCCATGCATGTTCAGTTACTAGGTGTCCTTATTAGCTTTTCTTTCATAGGCTTATTTAGCCAACCTAGGTAGACAGGCACACCAGCTTTAGTTCCTCATCAGACGGTTACAGAAGCGATGGTGACCAAGAAAGAGAAAAAGGTAACGAGCATGAGATGCTGTAAATCAATATACGTATTTATAACATTAATTAAAGAGTAAAATTTCTTGCTCTAAGATTTGGTCCATCTAGGTCCTTCCACTCTTCAATCATAAGAGTCCTAGTTGTTTTACTAAGAGTAGCAGTTGATAAATTAGAGATTAGAGTCCTAACTGATTTATTCTATCCATGATCCGAACTTGCAACTCATACTCAGTTTGTTTTTTAGGAAAAAATATTTCTTTTATGCAACCTATCTTCATGGAATATTTTGCACTACTACAAAACATAGATATTGTAACATTCTTATAATAACACATTCATCAATGTGTTCCAAAAAAATTCAATAGTAACACAAAACAATGTGTTTCAGACTAGGTTTATAACACAATGTGTTTGTTCTATAAAAATGTGTTACTAACAATGATTATAGTAACACAAAATTAATGTTCCTAGTAAAATGTTACAAAAGTGGCATTGTATTGTAACACATAAGTGGAACATTTAAAATGTGTGAGAAATGCATGCTGTACAGTACTACAAAATAATGTTATTACTAAAGTGTTACAAAGAAACAAATATATCTTGACCTATAAATTCATGGCCGATAAGATCGCACTAGGTATCCCTAGCCGATAAGATGGTATTTATGTACACCTTAAGAACAATATTTGAAGCGATTTTTAAAAAATGCCTTCACAACATAATTAGCCGATGTTTGGTTGTGGTTAGCCATTGCTACAACACGAGGAAAATGCAAGAAAGACTGTCTGCTTGATCTTGATGAGTAAGCATTGAAGATCGTCTCTCTAGACATTGTCATAAAAAATGGATGGAGAACCAATAATAAACTTTGTTTATGATTAATTTTTTTCGTTTATGTGCTCTCTTCTTTTATTTTGAGATAGTGTTAAGCTTAAAACAGTATAATATAATGTTGTATGTGGCTGCAAAGGCCTGGACATTTTATTTTTCAAAAAAAAAATACCGAGTCGGATCTCAGCTACACAGGACATGGAAACAAATCCAACACACTATGTTCATGGAGATAGAGAGAGGGGTAGGATTTATTATTGTTTGAACCAAGCAATTTATAACTTTTTATTAGTACACAGCCAGCTCACGTGAGCTTTTTCACAGCCACAGCAGTTTTTATATAGCTCACAGCTAAACCAAATAGACCTATATTTAATATTTAGTTCATGAAAATACTCCGTTTTGCGTAAATAGTCTGGTGTCACTAGTAATTTCTTGTTCACGCGATACTTTTTAGCGAACGAACAATATTTTTATTTCATAAAATTTTAGCATAAGCATAAGCATAAGCCAAATTTCAGTGAAATGAACAAGGCCTTGCAGGTATGTTAGTGAGAGAAGAAAAACAACGTTCTTGCAAAATTGACTCGATAAGTGAAGATTTTAAAGTTTAGCTGCGCACGTCTAGGACTTGGAAGCCGCAAGTATTTGCCAGTTTAAAACCATATCCAGCGTATATCTTTCGGACAGTTTGATGCACAGCAACACAGATCGGAAGCCATGGACCACGCACGCATGTTATTGCCGCACTCGACCAAAACAAAAGTGCAGGCAAGGACAACGGGACAGGGGCCAACCATTGCCAAATATGTGACATGGACCGGACGGGGCGCGATAGCCTCCGAGAGATGGCGACGGTGTAGCCGAAAGATTTGGCCAAATCTTGCCATCTGCACGAGGGGTGGCGTGTAAACAGTGACACATGTCGACGGGTATATATGTCATCACATGTCATTAAAAGAATAATAGTGTTATTAAAATTCCGAAATGTTTTTTAATATGATTACCTAAGTCAAATCGAAAACTTAACTCTTAGTATAACCTAACTAGCTAATCTGTGCTCATTGTGCTTTACTGTCTGTAAATAGAGAAGCCATATTACTCGTAAAATTAAGATAACTCATGTGCCTATTTTGAATCATTTTGTGATTTTTCAATGAACATTTTAGATGACACCTATAATGTTTAAAAGACATGTGACCACTAATAACAAACCATATCCCTACCATAGAAGATGTTGTCAATAGAGTTTTGTCTCATATTTATAGACCGTTTGTTGTTTGACTAGTCGATGTCATCTTTTTCTCTCATTAGCTAGTGTCTATACGGTGACTTCGTCAATCTCGTCTCGATAATTTACCGGTCTAGTTTTCGAAGGTGCTCATAGGGATATGGTTTATATGTATGCATTAATAAAGGTGAGTGTGTGTGCATTATGAATGGTGTAATGTGTGTAACCTCAGAAAAAAAAAGTAAAATGCTATTGTAATTAACACCATAGCGTGACTCTCCTAGGCAGGTGATTTTACCCCGAGAGGCCATGCAGAGGATCCGATCAAACAAGGGAAAAGCAAAAGGCTTTGAGAGAAAGGGCCGGGCCGACGAACATAGGAGAGGAAACAGAGCTGCCTTTGTAGTGGTCTAGTGGACGACTTGACGTGGTGACGCGGTCCGTTTTATCCGTTGTACCAACCGGCGAGCCGCCAGAGCTTTCCTGGATGGGGTCGTCATCGTTTGCGCGTGCACATGTCGGGAGAGCTCTCGTGCTCCTTTGGGCTGTTTCGATCGATCTCCTGCTGGACAGGGCTGCAAGCAAATCTTGCGGTGGGGCACATTGAAAACGAAATTTGAACCATTGCCCGGTTCAAAAGTCTCACATAGTTTACTGGTTGAGAATAATCTAAAACCTTTTTAGTTTCCTTTCTAGAGTACAAGCGAGGTGAGCAGGGTCACATATATCAAGACATGTGTGTTGACAACCAAAATTAATAGTCACCAAGAGGTCTAAGAGAATGGCCGCGCCAGTTTTGGTAACATTGTTAAATTGTAGAATAGAATTCACCATTGTGTAGATTTCAATGAGACGATCGAAATGCATACGCAGAACGTTCAATTTGAAGTCTAGATGAGAGAGTTATGTCCGTTTGAAGATCCATACATGAGGAAACTATTTAATGCTGATTTCTAAAACCACCCAGACCGGTTTTGTCAGCCTAATCCGAGATGTAAAATATATTTTGACATGGAATTTGTAAGACTTTAGACTTGCAAGACCTCTCCACCCAATATCTATACCTGATATTAAAGAGCCAAAATTTCTCCCTATTTTTTATGGCCTCCTCCTAACTAACTCAATAAATGTGAAAATTGTCTACAAGTCTCCCATTTATATATAACGTATGGACAACTGGTTCTTGAGATAATCTAGGTAGTTAGGAACTTTAATCCTAATTGAAATAGGTCCCTCCAATCCTGAGTAACTTAAATAGGAATCCTAAATTCCTCCTTTTGCATCCAATTTAACAAATATTTTAATGCATATTTAAGACCCTAAATGAATTTAAATGAAACTACAACTTTGGTTTAAGTCATTTCTCCATCCAATGTATTTAAAAAATCAAAAAAATTAAGTTTCTAAGTCTAAAAACTTAAAACATAATTTATGGACACTAAACTATTTTAAATGAAAAAGCCATCAACTACAAATTTACGGTCTTACAGATCTCTTCAAGTACTACAACTTTGGTTTAGATCATTTCTTCATCCAATGTCATTTGAAAAATTCTAAAAAAACAAAATATGAAAACTTAAAATAGAATTTCCAGACACTAAATGATTTCAAATGAAATAGTACTCAACTACAAAGTTACATATCTCTTTGAGTACTTCAACTTCACTATATATTGCTTCTCGATCCATCATTGGATAATTTAAAATATTAAACTTCAAATTATGAAAACTTAAAACAAACATTGTGGATCCTAAACGATTTCAAATGAAAAGGTTAACTACAAAGTTGTAGATCTCATCGAATAGTATAATTTTGATATAAAATATGTCTTTATCTAACTTGATTTAGAAAATTTATGGATTTTACTCTGTTACACCTATTTTTAGAGTTGAGCCAAATTGCCAACCACCTCTTAAAATGAGGCGAGCCAAAATTTCAACCACTTCTAGAATTGCCTCCATTTCAAGAGCAGGCTCCACTTTCCATGTCTTAAAAAACACAGAACATTTCTAGAGGCAGCCAGGCTTTTCAGCCACCATTTATAGAGATGGTTGTTGATAGAGCGTCTCTGCCCAAAAATGAAGGAATTTCAAAAAATTGTTTTTATAGTAAAGCATGACACCAAATAGATTTACAAAAAATATTCATCATTAATATAATTATTTTTTGATCATATAGACTTATTCAAACTTAAATTATTTGGTTTTTGATAAAACCAGTCGGAAAGAAGGTAGTAAGAGATATACTTGTTCAACCTTATCGATAGGCTTCTAAAGTGTTTGCACTGTTCCAAGCTCATGCGTGCTGATGACCACAGAAATTTCTAGGAATGATCACAAGTGGAAGCCAACAGTCGAAAACTGGAAGGATTAAGATGTTCAAGAGGGGGTGAATTAGGCTAATTCTAAATTTTTGTAATAATTAAGTCCTATACTTAGCCCACTTCACTCCTTATGCCTAGAATGTGTTTCTATTGTTTTCGGCACAAAAGTTTTGCACCCTAGGTTCTAATCCTACTCTAGCATGGTAATTCTAGGAATGTAAAGACATGAAATGAATTGCTCAAATATAAATGCTCAAAGTAAAGAGAGGGAAAGGAACACGGTGATGTTTTTCTGAAGTATCGGAGAGTCGTCACTCCTCACTTGTCCTCGTTGGAGCACCCGCGCAAGGGTGTAGCTCCCCCTTGATCCGCGCAAGGATCAAGGGCTCTCTACGGGCTGATTCTTTGACACTCCATCGCGGTGAATCGCCCACAACCGCTCACAACATGACTTGGGTCATCCACAAACTCCGTCGGATGATGACCAAGCTCCCAATCGCCACCGAGACGTCTAGGTGATGGCGATCATCAAGAGTAACAAGCACAAATTCTTAGTTGACCAAGACAAGCCTAATGAGAAGGGTGGATGCACACTTGCTCTCCCTGTCCACTAATGAGGTCCTTAATCTTGGATTATCAAATCTCAATCACCTCACTAGTCTCTTGCTCTCCCTTGCACTCCAAATATGTTTCTCAGCTGAACAAATGGGCAAGAGACCTCCTATGGACGAGTGGAGTAAGTATTTATACTCCCTCATTCAAAACATAACGTTTAGAGGCTGAGTCAGCACTCTGCGGGATGATCGGATACTCCGATCAGGGTGACCGGATGCTCCGGTTAGTTATACCCGCCACTGTATCAGAGAGAGCCGTTAAGCTCTGACCGAACTCTGACCAGCGTCCGGTCAGCACCAACCGGACGCGTCCGATCAAGAAAAAACCATTCTGGAACCTTACTGGAGTCGACCAAATGCAGGCACCCTAGTGTCCAGTGCTCCTCCACTCAACGTCCGGTTAGTACCAGACGACTACAGTTGATTGACCAGACTCTGGCCAGCGTCGGTCAGCACACACCGAATGCATCCGGTCACGAAAAAGCTTCCCTAGAACCTCTCTGAAGTTGACCGGACGCAGGCACCCCAACGTCCGGTGCTCCTCCACTCAGCGTCCGGTCAGTACCAGACGACTGCTAGTTGATCAAATGAACTGATCAGACTCATCCTCCAGCATCCGGTCACAACCAAACTAGCGTCCGATCAGTTATTTGACCGTCCATTCACTTCCAACTCGAAATCCGATGTGAATGAAATTGACTCAAATTGATCTTAGGGTGATTCCTGAGCTACCTAGTGCTAGGTTTGATAAGTGTGCACCACACCTAATCTACTAGACTTACCTAGGTCAAGCTATTAGTCCATACCCCCTTAATAGTACGGCTAAAGGAAAAACAAAGTCCTAAACTATTCTAAGTGTCTCTCCAACACCAAACGACACTTAGAACTAGTCTGTCCTTAGCCTTATCGTCCATCCTTTGAAAACCAAAACAATTTCCATCGACAGGACATGACAACCATGATTGCCCAATCAATTTCCATTATCATGACCTAACTCAAATTGCCTCTACAAATCACACGTTAGTCATAGTAATCTCGTGTCGTCATTAATCACCGAAACCCAACTAGGGGCCTAGATGCTTTCATCTCCCCATTTTTGGTGATTGATGACAACACAACTTCGAGTATGTAAAAGAGATGAGTGAGGTTTTCAACATGCTTGGTTCATATAAGCTTTTGACAATAAGAACAAAGGGGTTAGACATGCTTATATGACCCAAGCCAACATGGTGTACTCAAAAGATATGAATTAAGCATAACTACATAAAGTAAAGCTCATTTGAATCAGAGTAAAACACAGAAGCAAAGCAAATGAGCATAACCAAGTGACATGAAATGTATACACATAAGTCTCACCATCACATGTATATAATGCAATGCATGAAAGTAAACGTGAATGCACAAAGTATCACACACAGAAGACCAAAAGAATCAAATTGAGACCATCTCACAGGCTCCCCCTAGATCTAACATACTCACTCCCTCTCGCCCTTTGGTGTCAAGCACCAAAACCTAAGGGTTAGACGGCGGGACAGGAGCAGTCAAGTCAGGTGCTGAGGTGCGGTGAGAGATCTAGAACTGAGTTGCATCATCCTCTGACCCTAAACTCTGAGCGGTCTAACCCTCTATAGCTGGAAGTGAAGGTAAAACGATCTAGGTCTGATCAATAACTGGCGTGGCCTATGACTCTAGAGGTGTCACTATAGGAAGTGGAGCCACATCTGCCTTTATCGCTATCACTGAAGCCTCAAGTGTAGGAGTGACTGTCTGAGGTGGCTCGGACGATGCAATAGATGACGGAATCATTTCGGTAGTCCTAGTAACTGGAGCAGTTGTGGTAGGGACAGGGACTCGCAACTCTAGAGGTGTTGGCTGCCCTATAAGCTCACTGAAAGTAGCGTCGAGGCTCCTAGAGACTAGGGTGTCCGTCACTAACATTGAAGAACTCTGAGACGGAGTGAGGCCCGTAACAATAGGAGTAAAGTGCGGACCCTATATCACTGGTGAAGCAAACCACTAGGACACCTGCTCTATAGGTGAAGCAAACTGAGTAGTTGGTTGTCCCTGACTCTGAAGCCCACTGGGCTATACAGCTGGAGTCACTGGAGTGGTGGTGGCAGGCTAGCATGTCTGAGGTGTAGACTGCTGAGGAGCAACCCAATAGCAGTGAATACATACTGCATGAAGCCGAGTAACTATTGCTGAATCATAAGCTGCTGCTGCTGCATGGCCTGCTGCCGCCGCTGAAACTCATCCTGTCAACCCTAAACCTGAGCAAGTGCAGTTGCGGTCTCCTGTGTCTAGCGTGCCTGGTCCGCCTCATCCACTCAAGTACAGCTAGAAGAGCTGGGTCTGTGTGCGGTGGCTATGGTGGAGCGGAGCTAGAGCCACTGGCCTCTCTATTGTGTGGTCGAGGAGCCATCTGCGGAATCGGCTGATAGTCATCATCAGAGCTGTCACTTGGGTCACTCTCGACCACATACTCTTGCTATGCATCAAGCTCCTCCTCCTCTATAGCTACAATGCCTTTGTTGATCTCATCTTGCTGAGCTGCTGTCTCTGGTACCTCTGGACAACAGCTTGACTAGCGAGGTGTCCTCGCACGACTATGACATAGCATCTGGCTCATGTCATATGGCGGAAACTCAGTAGTAGCACCTGTGTACTCTGCCATTGTTTCAGGAGACTTCTGTGTAACTGCCTTTCGGATTAGGAAAGTGATCCAATGAGCATAAGGCAGCTAACGGTGACCTCTGAACCCCTCTGCTAGTGTATCCTCCATCTCTAAAAGCATCACATCCCAAATATCAAAGACAGTCTGAGACATCACGTGATACACTAGCCATAGCTGAATACGTGTCAGGCCCTCGTGGTAGCCCATCCTCGGGAGCAGAGTCCTCTGCATAACAGCATCAAGGAGCCGAGCTGTAGGAGTAAGGTCATGTGGTGTCCTGCTCGACCCCTCGCCAAATGGCTCTGTGAAGCACGGTCGGACAAGATCTGTAGGTGGCACAAGTCCACCGTGAGGGCATCTCAGAGGCTCTATCTGTCCATAGCATACTTCATGAAGCCAAATAGGTAACTCTGGAATCCTCAGTATCTCTCTGGCCCTCGAGCTCTGGAGCCTGTAGTCACGGCCTCTGAAAGCAAAGTGAATAAACCTATGTCTCGGGTCAATATACAGAGAGGAGTAGAACTCACGAACCCATGATGAAACATAGCGACCTGTCCGTCCAAGAAGATCTATTAATCCTGGTAGATAAGATAGATGAGGACGAATCTGCTCACCTACAGCTGCAATAAGAGACTCTATGGAGCAGACACCACTGTTGAGATATGCATTATAGAAGTCCTCCTGTAGCACAGTGTAGAAGTGCTCTGAGGGAACCTCATCCCGCCTCGGTGGAAACCAATCCTCAAAATGTACAAACCATAGCTGTTGCACCTGTCTAGCTGTGGCTGCCCTCAGGTCAAGGTGTACCACTGGAGGCGGACCCTGTGGTCTGGGAGGTCGACAAGAACCCCGCCTCTATGTCTCAGGCCTCGGTGACACCTGAGTGCGTGTGCAACTAGAGCGTCGAAGCTGTGGCTGTGCTGCCTGCTCTGCCTCCTCAACCTGCTCTCCCTGCTAAGCTCTACCGACTTTGTCTGCTGCTCAGTCTCCCCCTAAGTCTAACTCTCCTCTAAAGAGACACGTCATCCTCCAAGCATGACAGTCCCAGGTGGACTACCAAGACTAGCCTCAATCCTCTTGACTGTGGCACAAAGAGAGCAAGGCGGCGTGGACACTATGGCACGAGCGTGGTGCGGTGGTGGCACGGGCATGGGTGTGACGGTGGAGGCACAGGTGTGGGCGCGGCGGAGTAGAGCAGCGTGGCGAAGCGGTGGATGCGAGCGCGGGCACAGCGGTGGAGGCACAGGCGAAGTCAACGCGTCGGCTAGGGCAGGAGTAGGAGCGGCGTGGCATGAAAGGATGAAATATATGGTGCCCCCCGTGATAGACAAGGAAAGGAGAATTGGATCCATTCAGATTTAACTGACCGGACGCACCGGTGGCAATGACCGGATGCTGCCACCCGGAGTCCGGTCTACAATAGAGAGGTCCAAAACCCCTCAAGTCATGACCGGACGCGTACGATTACCCTTGACCGGACGCAGAACAGAGACCGGTCGATCCTGACATCTTCTTCTTCATTTGACCGGACATAGGGCCATCTTCACACCGGACGCTGGAGGAACACTGTTCAGAGTCCCGTCACTCCTGTGTTGCATCTATTCACCTTCTGTGAACTAACCGGACACTAGAAGCAGAGTTCGGTGCAGCGTCCGGTCACCATTTTTCAGCAAATTATCAAAGTTCCTTCGCGCTGCCTTTTCCCAATCAAGTCCCAACTTCAATAAGACACAAATAAACACCAATTGGGACTGATGTGAGAGACCTCTCTCAAGCTCTCAAAATTTTCAAAGTATTTTTCCTTAGGCTAAAATTCTTTTTAAGAAAATATGCAATAAAAGGGGCAAGGAGCACCATGTGACCACCCAATAGGGTTTAGAATCAATAGAAGCTTCAAATGCTCTTCCTATTTGCGGACAAACACAGCGGGTGCTCAAAAGATAACCGAAAAGAAACGACAAAGCAACACACATGCACATGCAATGCAATACTTAAAAGTAAGTCTAGTTGCTTGTCAAGTTTGATCCAAGGTTAAGCTTCTTCACACGCTTTTTGGCGGTTATCTTAACCATGTTAGACAAGCCCTAAATGCATTACTAAAAATTAAACATGTTTTAATTTATAATGCATTGCAAGGGACAACACAAGCTCATTTTTTAGTGAAGTTACTAAAATCAAGCACATTGAGCTCATTCCTCAACCGACAAAATGTAGCCTCATCTAGCGGTTTAGCGAAGATATTCGCCAATTGATCCTCGGTCCTTACACCTTCTAGTGATATATCATTTTTAGCAACATGATCTCTAAGAAAATGATGGTGGATATCTATGTGCTTGGTGCAAGAGTGTTAAACCGAATTATTAGCAAGCTTTACTACACTCTCATTATCACACAAAAGAGATACCTTTTCTAGAACTACACCATAGTCTAGCAAAGTTTGCTTCATGTAAAGAAATTGTGCACAACAAGCACCCGTGGCAATGTATTCCGCCTCGGCGGTGGACAAAGCCACACTATTTTGCTTCTTGGAGGACCAAGACACTAGTGATCTACCAAGCAAGTGGCATCCTCCGGATGTGCTTTTTCTATCAATTTTGCAACCGGCATAATCCTAATCGGAATAGCCAACTAGTTGGAATCTAGCTCCTTTGGGATACCAAAGACCAATGCTTGGTGTGTGCTTAACATACCTAAGGATTCTTTTAACAGCAACCAAATGAGCTTCCTTAGGATTAGATTGAAATCTAGCACACATACACACACTAAACATGATGTCGGGCCTAGATGCGGTCAAATATAACAAGCTACCAATCATAGAGTGGTAGAGAGTTTGATCAACCATTTTACCTCTCTCATCTAGGTTGAGATGTCCATTTGATGGCATAGGTGCCTTGATTGGCTTACATTCATCAATTTTGAACCTCTTGAGAAGGTTCTTGGTATACTTTTCTTGAGAGATAAAAATCCCTTCTCTCATTTGCTTAACTTGAAAACCAAGAAAGAATATAAGCTCTCCAATCATCGACATCTCAAACTCCTTCGACATCAATTCACTAAACTCTTTGCAATAATCTTCATTTGATGAGCCAAATATGATATCATCAACATATACTTGACAAATGAAGATCTCTCCATCAAGCTTCTTGATGAATAGTGTGGTGTCGACCTTCCCAATGGTGAAGCCCTTCTCTATGAGGAAATCCCGAAGGCGTTCATACCAAGCTCTTGGGGCTTGCTTGAGCCCATATAGCGCCTTAGACAACCTATAAACATGATTAGGATATCTAGGGTCTTCAAACCCGAGAGGTTGATCAACATAGACTAGTTCATTTATGAAGCTATTTAAAAATACACTTTTAACATCCATTTGATATAATTTCATTTCATGATGAGATGCATATGCAAGGAGGATATGAATGGCTTCAAGTCTTGCAACCGGTGCAAAGGTCTCTCCAAAATCCAACCCTTCAACTTGAGAGAACCCCTTTGCAACTAGTCTTGCCTTGTTCCTCGCAACAATGCCTTGATCATCTTGCTTGTTGCGGAACACCCACTTTGTTCCAATGACTATAGCACCTTGTGGTCGCTCTTCAAGTGTCCAAACTTCATTGCGGTTGAAGTTGTTCAACTCTTCATGCATGGCATTTATCCAATCCGGATCTTGAAGAACTTCTGCATTTGTAGGCTCAATGCAAGAAACAAACGAGTGATGTTCAATAAATAAAGCAAGTTTTTGAGAGTGAGTCATTATACCCTTTGAAGGACTCCCTATGATGAGAACTTGTGGATGTGCTTATAGTAGGGGTGAATTTTTTCAATCAACCACTTGAGGGGAAGGTTGTGGAGCATCAACATCTTAAGCTTATGCCACCATTTGATCATGGGAGACATGAGTATCTTCATTTTCTACTCTCCATCTTTATCATCATCTTGTGGTATATTTGATGAAGAAGGTGGATCAATCACTTGTACATCATCTTCATCATCTTTGGGCTTGATGTCTCCAACCGGAATATTCTTCATGGCCTCCCTCAATGGTTCATCACCTACATCATCAAGATTCTCATGTGTTCCTTGGGAGCCGTTAGATTCATCAAATTCCACATCATATGTTTCTTCAACCAAGCTGGTGGCATGATTAAATACTTGATATGCTTTGAACTTTGGTGAGTAACCAACAAGAAAGCCAATATTACAACGTCTTTAGAACTTCCCTAGGTGTTGTCGTTTCTTATAGATGTAGCATTTGCAACCAAACACCCGAAAGAATGATACGTCCAGCTTCTTCCCATTGAACAACTCATAAGGGTCTTGCCAAGAAACTTTTGAAGGAATAGGTGATTGGATGCATAACATGTGGTGTTGATAGCTTCCACCCATAGAGCTTCGGGTGTATTGTACTCATCAAGCATTGTTCTTGCAAGAGTGATAAGTGTTCGGTTCTTTCTCTCTACTACACCATTTTATTGAGGAGTATATGTTGTGGAGACCTCATGCTTGATCCCTACTTCATCACAATATGCTTCAATATATGTGTTGTTAAATTCTTTTCTATTGTCATTTCTTATCTTCTTGAGATTCACTTCAAATTCATTTTGTTCTCTCTTGGCAAACTTCTTGAAACATGCAGCCACTTTGGTCTTGTCATGAAGAAAGAACACCCAAGTATATCTAGAGTAGTCATCAACTATCACAAGACAATATAGATTGTCTCCCAAACTCTTGTAAGTTTAGGTCCAAACAGATACATGTGGAGAAGCTCTAGTACCCTTGTTGTTGACATATAAGCTTTGGTTGGATGAGTGTTTGCAACTTGCTTGCCGGCTTGACATGCACTATAAAGCTTGTCCTTCTCAAATTTCACATCATTCAAACCTCTCACCAATTCATTCTTCATTAGCTTCTTGGGTGAGATCATCCCAACATGTGCAAGTCTTCTATGCCATAGCCACCCAAGTGATGTTTTGGTAAATAAGCATGTCTTCAAGTTTGTATCTTCAGAGGTAAAATCCACTAGATATATGTTGTTGTATCTAAAACCCTTGAATATCACTTGATCATCATCTTTCTTTGACACAACCACTTTCTTCTCGGTAAACAAACATTGAAAGCCAAGACCACATAATTGACCAACAGATAGCAAGTTGAAGCTCAATGATACATATAGCACATTTGATATTGAATGATCATTTGATATTGCAACTTTGTCCAATCCTTTAACTTTTCCCTTTGAATTATCACCAAATGTAATCCTTTCTTGACCATCTACTTCTTCATCTAGTGAGGTGAACATACGAGGATCACCGGTCATATGTTGAGTGCAACCACTATCAATAATCCAATGACTTCTACCGGTCTTGTAGTTCACCTACACACAAGAGATCAAGCTTGTTGTTTAGGGACCAAAACTTGATGAGGACCCTTGACTTTCTCAGCAAGTGACTTTACAACCCAAATTTGCTTAGGCCTATTCTTGTTAGGTGGACCTAAGAACATGACTTTTATTTTTCTACTAGAATTCTTTCTAAGCATGTAGTGAGCATTGAAGGCAAAGGGTCTAGCATACTTGAGAAAGGGTTGTGGTGGTGGAGTTTGACACTCATGGGCAAAGTGACCTTCTTGTCCACACTCAAAACATCTCTTTGACTTAGGCTTTAACTTGTATTGTTGTTGATGTTAAGCTTGAGCTTTCTTCTCTTGATTTGCCAAGTATCCAATACCACTTATATCCATCTTTATTACGGTGTTCATGAGTAGCTCACTTTGGAGATATTGGCCTCTTGTAAATTTGCTCAAACCGGTCTTAAGATGCTCTTTCTCCAACTTGAGCTTCTTGTTTTCTTCTATAAGTTCATCATGATTTTTCTCCACCTTGAGTCTCTTGTTCTTTTCTTTAAGCATCTCATTCTCAAGAGCCATATCATAATCTTTGTCAAGATTCTCTATCACAATTGTGTTGGTGGTTGATAGCTTTTCAAGATCTTTCTTGAGCTTTTCATTCTCATTCTTGAGCTTGACATACTCATCATAGTTGTCGGACTCAACCACTTTCTTGCCTTTGCTACTAGAACCTTGCTCAATGCTCTCAACAATCAAGTCATCACATGATGTAGCTATATCAATCTTAACAATATTGTTAGTAGCATCATGTGGCTCATTGAATAATAACTCATGAGAGAGAACAAGATTGTCATGATTAATCTTGAGATTTGTGTACTCTTCTTTTAGCAACTTGTAACTAGTGGTGAGCTCATTATGTATCCCCTCAAGTTTATCATGTTTTTCTCTAAGCTTCTTTTTAGAGGATTTGAGCTCCTTGAGTTTGGATGACACAATTTTATTTTATTTTCTAAGCTCAACACTAGCTTTTTTGGCTATGTCATACTTTGCTAAGAGTGAGTCCTTCTCAAGTACTATCTTTTCATTTTTAGCTCTTGTCTTTCTAATGATTTTAGTGTATTGGTTTAGCAACTTGACAAGATCATCATAAGAAGGTGATTCAAATTTTTCATCACTGTCACTACCACTTTCATCATTGCTAGCATTATCATCACCACTACTATCATCATCATTTTGTACCTTTCGTTCACCCTTGGCCATAAGGCATAGGTGTGTAGAGGATGACGGCGGCGGTGTCGGTGAAGATAGTGAAGAATCAATCACAATAGCGGCCACCTTCTCGTTCTCATTCTCAATTTTATCATCGGATGAGCCACTTGATGATTCAATATCCATGAGCCAATCACCAACAATGTATGCCTTGCCATTCTTTTTCTTCTTCTTGTGAAATTCCTTCTTCTTGACATCCTTCTTCTTGTATGGCTTGTTCTTCTTCTTCTCATCATCATTTTCATCACTTGAGTCATCTTTCTTGCCCTTGTACTTTTTCTTATACTTGTCTTTCTTAGGTTTGGGGCATTGATGAGCTAGATGACCAAGTTCTCCATAATTATAGCAATTCATTTAGGAGATAGAATTTCTTCTATTACTAGTGAAGAATTTCTTCTTCTTGCCATCAAACTTGACCCCATTCTTGTTTAGCTTCTTGAGCATCTTGGTAGTTCTTCTCACCATAAGAGCAAGACTTACATCATCAATCTCATCATAACTTGAGCTATCATGATCAACTCTTGCTTTGCCCCTCTTCTCTTGGCTAGTCTTGAATGCCAAATCTTTCTTCTTGGTGGAAGAAGAGCCATCTTGTGGAGTGATATGCATGTACATCTCATGTGCATTGATCTTACCAAAATTTGAGTTGGTGTAGTGGTGGAAAGATCACCTTGATGAAGCACTGTCACAGTATGCCCATATTTGTCAATGGGGAGGACACTCAAGATCTTTCTCACAACATCAGAGGGTTGCATTTGTGTGAGTCTAAGCCCATTGACTTTCTCTATAAGAACATTCAAGCGTGAATACATCTTATTGGCACTTTCTCTAGGAAGTATCTCAAATGAATTAAGCTTTTTCATTACAAGGTGGTAGCGTTCCTCACGCTCACTCTTGGTTCCCTCATGGAGTGTACAAATGTCCAACCATAGTGCATGGGCATCTTTGTGGTTCCACACATGATTAAAAACACCCATGCAAAGGCCTCTAAAGAGGGTGTTTCTAGCCTTTGCATTCAATTTCTCATAGTTAACTTTATCGCCTTGAAGGTTGGCGGGATCCTTAGGTTTTGGAAAGCCTTGTGAGGTGGCTCTAAGAACTCCAACGTCTAAAGCTTCTAAATATGCATCCACGTGAATTTCCCAATAAGGAAAATTATCTCCCTCAAAGATAGGAGGGGGTCCATCCCCGTGGGACATCTTGCTTTAGGCGGTTAAGCCTAATTTAGGGAGCACGAGGCTCCGATACCAATTGAAAGGGTCAAGATGCCCAAGAGGGGGGGTGAATTGGACTATTTCTAAATTTTTGCAATAATTAAGTCCTATACTTAGCCCACTTCACCCCTTGTGCCTAGAATGTGTTTCTATTGTTCTGCCGCATAAAAGTTTTGCACCCTAGGTTCCAATTCTACTCTAGCATGGCAATTCTAGAAATGTAAAGACATGAAATGAATTGCTCAAATGTAAATGCTCAAAGTAAAGAGAGGGAAAGAAACACGGCGATGTTTTTCCTGAGGTATCGGAGAGTCGCCACTCCCCACTCGTCCTCGTTGGAGCACCCGCGTAAGGGTGTAGCTCCCCCTTGATCCACGCAAGGATCAAGTGCTCTCTACGGGCTGACTGTTTGACACTCCGTCGTGGTGAATCACCCACAACCACTCACAACATGACTTGGGCCATCCACAAGCTCCACCGAATGATCACCAAGCTTCCAATCGCCACCGAGCCATCTAGGTGATGGCGATCACCAAGAGTAACAAGCACAAACTCTCACTTAACCAAAACAAGCCTAATGAGAAGGGTGGATGCACACTTACTACTTCTTATCCACTAATGAGATCCTTAATCATGGATTATCAAATCTCAATCACCTCACTAGGCTCTTACTCACCCTTGCACTCCAAAGGTGTTTCTCAGCTAAACAAATGGGCAAGAGACCTCCTATGATCGAGTAGAGTAAGTATTTATACCCCATCATTCAAAACATAACGTTTGGAGGCTGAGTCAGCACTCTGCGGGATAACCGGACGCTCCGGTCAGGGTGACCGGATGCTCCGGTCAGTTATATCCACCACTGTGTTAGAGAGAGCCGTTACGCTCTGACCGGACTCTGACCAGCGTCCGGTCAGCACCAACCGAACGTGTTTGGTCAAGAAAAAAACCATTCTGGAACCTTATTGGAGTCGACCGGACGTAGGCACCCCAGCGTCCGGTGCTCCTCCACTTAGCGTCCGGTCAGTACTAGACGATTACAGTTGATTGACCGGACTCTGACCAGCGTCGTCCGGTCGTCACACACACCGGACACGTCCAGTCACGAAAAAGTCTCTCTACAACCTCTCTTGAGTTGACCAGACGCAGGCACCCCAGCGTCCGGTGCTCCTCCACTCAGCGTCCGGTCAGTACCAGACGACTGCAGTTGATTAAATGAACTGACCGGACTCACCCTCCAGTGTCCGGTCACAACCAGACCAGCGTCCGGTCAGTCATTTGACCCTCCATTCACTTCCAACTCGAAATCTTATGTGAATAAAGTTGACTCAAATTGATTTTAGGGCAATTTCTAAGCTACCTAGTGCTAGGTTTGACAAGTGTGCACTACACCTAATCCACTAGACTCACCTAGGTCAAACTACTAGTCCATACCCCTTAATAGTACGGCCAAAGGAAAAACAAAGTTCTAAACTACTCTAAGTGTCTCTCCAACAACAAACGACACTTAGAACTAGTCGGTCCTTAACCTTGTCGTCTATCCTTTGAAAACCGAAACGATTTCCATCGACAGGGGCATGACAACCATGATTGCACGATCAATTTCCATTACCATGACCTAACTCAAATTGCCTCTACAAAACACACGTTAGTCATAGTAATCTCGTGTGGTCATTGATCACCGAAACCCAACTAGGGATCTAGATGCTTTCAAGAACTATGTGCAAGATCTTGCAAAGTAACAATTAATTAAGATTAATACACGATCTTCAGCAACACGGATGTTGAAAAAAATATATATAAGGATATTATGGTGTGACCTCGGCAGAAGACGAGAACTTCTGCTGCCGAATTGCATCATCCCTTTTGCGAAATGAGCCAGCCTGCACTAACGGTCGCCAATCTTTTTGATAGATATAGAAAACAAAGTGATCGATCAGTTGATACCTATCCAAAGCTAGTAATCGTGCGCTTTTATGATTAGCGAGTGTCAAAGCATGGCATCATCTGATATGTCCATACCTGCAACTGTATATTGGTAGAAGACGATCGAAAGATCGACGTCTCTGTCCAGCTAGCTTACTAGCTCTGTCGACTTTAATTTGTCAATCTCGAATGGACGGAGGAGATTTCATGATCATTAGATGATATAAGCTTGACTCAGATGGCACTAAATTTAATTTTGACTGCTGCTGTTTCAATTTCGTACACGAAAAGGAAGACTCATGATGGATCATGTTTTCAATCTTTTGTCGACGGCATCTGATATTTGTTTTGAAGAGGTTCAGAGATACTTAGGGGACAAGTATTGCTAAAGCCAGATATCGGTTTGTGCCTTTGATAAGTCTTTCCAGTGGTCACCGATACGGCCGGTAATAAGATCCAATCTTAGGCATTTGGGTTCGCTAAACTAAATTCAGGCGGATTATATTTAACTTGGGAACGAAATCCAACTGGAGGAATTACAATTTGTGATCATTACAACTGGATTTCGTTACCAAGTGACATCATTACTTATGTGAAGTAATAACTTACAAAAACTATTATCATAAATATTAATATAGTTTAGACTAAATTGTCGGTGTCATAGGCATTAAGAGGATATTTTTCCAGAGTGATAAAATTATTAAAATAAATATATATCCTAATGTATGCATGTTTACTTGGTTGACATGTCGTCATATAACATTTATGCTTACTTTTAAAATATAATGTAGAATTATGTAAATTTAGAAATATATATAGCATAATTTATGGTTATTGAATTAATTTCTATAGTATCTTATATTGGTATTTAGACATAATTGAGGGAATATTTTGATTCTTTTATTGCAACACAGGAGAGTAATTTACATAATAATTAAGGCTTTATTTTGTATTGTGTTTCATAATGGTATACTTAGTTAATTTGTAAGCTAATTTATGAATTTTTTAAATTATTGTTCATAATGATAAAGGTTGTTAACTTTGATAAAAATTTATGGGTTACTAAATTATCATTTAAAATGGTAAAGTTGGGTAATTTAGATGCAAATTTAGAGAGTAATTTTTGCCAGTAGTAACTTTTTAGGAAATAGAATGGATTGCAACTAGCTTATTATTCTCAAACATTCACCAAAGTGACAAACACCATCCAAAGCTGGTTAGGGCATGACCACGTTCCCCCATGATCTCCATGTCCGGGGTCCCTTTCTGTCTTGTGTTCTCGCTATATATGTATACTTGTGTTAAGGCCGTGATTTGTATTGGATACCTATTTTTATTAATTGATAGTTATGTGCCACAAAAGACTCCGCTTTGCAACTAATCATGGTCAGCTGAGATGTGCGCCGCATATTGATTAGATGTAAAGATTCATCATACATATATTTAAATAAATATATGCTAGATGGTTGATATGTTAGTGGGTACGAGTACTTTCGTAATTAGATGGTTGATATCAAAAATGCTTAGGACAAGTCTGTGCACGAGGTGCCCATGATCGCAGTGTATTTACGTGCCGTAGGTTAACAAAGGAAACATCTCTTAAGGCTTAAGCCAAGCAAGATAAACTACTATACAAGAAAGCTAAGATACGTCAGCTGAGCTCAACTCGAATATACCGACCGAAAGATCCTATGTACGATATCTTATTTGTGAAAACCAATCATGTAGTTCAATTTATTCATGTCGAGCTTGGGCTGATTTGATCATTTGGATGTGTGAATCAAAAGTTTTCATTTATTTTTTTCACCATTTTGTTATGTTCTGTTTCCTTTTCAGTTGATAACACAGATCTATGTGTAATTATTGCTTCCAACTGAATGCTATAATATTTTATTTAAAATCCATTAACTGATAATTTAGAATTGTTCTTTTTTAGAGTTTGACTATAACTTTTACACAGTTGAAAGATTTTAAATTATTTATTGGAAGACAAAGGTGCATTTGTCGTCGTTCGAAGGGAGCGGTGTTTTGGGGCAGCCTGTGGCTCAGGCCACATCCTGTGCATTGTTTCCCGTCACCGTTTGGCCAAGGTTTGACTATATTCTAGAGATTAAAGAACACAATACAAAAGACGTATACATCATCACTTCATTTTAATTCCCGCATATGTAGACGTTGTCATTAGCGTGCTTAACGGGGGTTGCTTGATAAATAGCAAATAACAACACATTACTAACCAAATTTGTGCGCCTATTTAGTGCAAAATGATTCTTCTATCCTAAAAATCCTTTGTATTTAGATACGACTTTGAAATACTTCTACCATTATATTTCAAGACAGAGAGAATAGATATATCTTTTGTAGTATATAACCTTTCAACGGTAAGTCAGCTAATAAATTTCTTTAGTCCAAGGGATTTTAATTGAGGAATTTTGTAATTTACATGAGCTGACTCACTAACTAGAACCGGTACTATTATTGTGGATAACAACAAGAAAGCTAAACTTGACTTCGCACACAACCGTGTGGAAACTTGAGCAGACAAAAAACATGAATAAATCGAAAGTATTCTCGGACCTAGATTCCCACACAAAAAGGGAAATTAGTACTAGTACAATGCACTTATTTTGCAAAGGCAAAGCTAGACTAAAGTGCCCTTTAGGACTTACCATATGAACGCCACTCCTTTCCACAAATTTTCCTGTGGCTGAGTGGACAAAACCTTGGACGACTGCAAATTTACGGGGTCATTCAGGAGACTGCATGCTGCTGATGCTGAACCAGTGGTTACAAATTAAAATTAATGCGGAGGAGCAAGAAAGTTATGAAATTCGTCGTCTAGAAGATAATCTTGTCTGTCTACATGCATAGTATAATAGTCGCTTTTTGTGCCTCTATCTACGCTGCCTAGTCAAATTCCAGCGAGAAAAGGTGCAGAATTAGACCTTTGGTTAGTATGTGCTTCCTGTCTTCGTACAAGTCTAAAAGCAGCAGCTAGTGTGGCAGCCGTGTCAAAGTTTTCTTCAGTAATCACATCACATCCTGGATTGGAATGCTCAACAGTTTGGCAATGCAATACTGCGAAAGACAGTCCCTGCTCAGGACACGAGAACTTCTTTATTGAATCCTGCAAGAATCCAACTGGTCCAGCGAAATCCCTGCAATGCACATGAGGCCTTTCTTTGCGAGGTGCCGTGACTCCCAGACACTCAACTAGCATTTGTCGATCCAAACTCCAAAGAGCGCTAGAGAAAGGGAGAGGCAGTACAAGAACAATGCGTGGATCGATCCATTTACCTTTGCCAAAGCAGAGGGTTAATTATGAAATGAAATGAAATGAAGTTGATGATGATCCAGGTCCACGAATATGATGTGGGTGTGTGCATGTGTGTGTAGGCAGGTAGGACAAAAGAGGGCGTTATTGTAAAGACCACCGGGAAGAGGAGGAGGCTCAAAGGCTAAAGGGGAGCAGTAGCATCATGATCATCAGTGAGCTAAGACTAAGGGTAGTGTGTAGCCGCAGATGCCGAGCACAATTGCACCGCGAGTATACAATCCAGGCAAAGCGGGCTAAGGAACCGGCCGGGGCGCCGCCTAGCAGAGGAACATGTAGCCAGCGCACTTTCTTGTCGCTGCTGCAAAGGGCTTAGTCAGCGCCACTTTCATGGTTAAAAAGTGGACAGGTTCTTCAGGAAGTTGGGACCAGAGAAAATGAAACCCGCAAGAGAGAAGGAAAACTAGCACAGTACACGTGCTTCGCTGCGTGCGTGCGTTGCACGTGTTTTTTAATTTGAAGGGAAAGAATAAAAAGAAGGGAAAAGGAAAAAAAAAAGCCCGTAAAAAAGGAAAATATATAAAAAAAAACAGTGTTGAACAGTGTGGGAGGATGGCGGAGGAGGCAGAGTATATAGTTATTATATGAGGAAGTAGCTATAGGGTGCTCCCACTGCGGAGGGAGATCAGTTTTTGGTGTGGTCGTCTTGAATGAGAGGGGAGCCCCCAAATAAATGGGCAGCGTTCCAAAATTTAGATCGTCCGAATTTTTACCAAGTTTATAAAAAAATAATGTTCTCCTTGAAGAATCAATAAAAATCTTCTATTATTAAAATACATAAATATCAAATTAGTTTTATTAAATCCACATAAAATATGTCTTTATTAAATCCACATTCTTCTATAAAGTTTATTAAAGTTAGAATAAGTTTGAGTTACGTTTTGGAACTAAAGAAATAGTATGGCAGTTGTACTACGATAATGCTCTGACTTGGGCGTCCATCCTTTTTCAGATGCCGCACACCCACTCCTCCTCGCTGGTCCGCCTTTCCTCGCCACTTCTAATTTAGCTTAGCTCTAGGATCCAAAATGTTCCCAAGAGTATTTTGGATCATTTGTTACTACTACGGAAAGAATTTGTAGCAACATCTGACTTTTTTTAGAATGGCTCCCCAAAATGAGCCGCCCTGCTGATATTTTCAGACGCCCCTACAAACTAGGGGAGGATGGGTCTATAGTTGTCCCTACAAATAGACGCTGAATAATAAAAAAATGTTAAAATTTGAATTTTTCAAACAATCTTGGATGGAGAAAGACCAAAATGAAAGTTGTAAATCTCGAAAAGTTATGCAACTTCGTAGTTGACAACTTTTTCGTATGAAATCATCTATGCATGAAAAATTACGTTTAAATTTCTCACATTTGAAATTCAAAATTTTTAAATGACCTCAGATGGAGAAACGAGCAAAACGAAAGTTATAGATCACAAAAAGTTATACAACTTTTTAGTTGACAACTTTTTCATTTAAAATTATCTAGCTAAGGAAAACTACTTTTGAACTTTTTAAATTTAAATTTTAAATTTTTAAACATCCTCTGATGGAGAAACGACCAAAATAAAAGTTATAGATCTCGAAAGGTTATACAACTTTGTAGTTGACAACTTTTTCATTTGAAATCACGTTTGAATTTCTCACATTTGAAATTTGAACTTTTCAAACGACCGCGAATGGAAAAACAGCAAAAATGAAAGTTGTAGATCTCAAAAAGTTATGCAACTTTGTAGTTGTCAACTTTTTCATTTGAAATCATCTACCTAAGGAAAACTACTTTTAAAATTTAAAATTTAAAATTTTAATTTTTAAACATCCTCTGATGGAGAAACGACTAAAACAGAAGTTGTAGATCTCGAAAGGTTATACAACTTTGTAGTTGACTATTTTTTTATTTGAAATCGTCTTATTAAGGAAAACTACGTTTGAATTTCTCACATTTGAAATTTGAATTTTTCAAACGACCTTGGATGGAAAAACAACAAAAACGAAAGTTGTAGATCTCGAAAAGGTATGCAACTTTATAGTTGTCAACTTTTCTTTTGAATTTGTTTAGAGTCCCAAACACTTATTTCAAATTCAGTGCAGCAAAATATAAGTAGAAACAATATATAATATAGACAAGTGAGTATGGGGTGAAGTGGTTAGAGGAGGGCATGCGTGTGATGCTAAGGTTGTGGGTTTGAACATGATAGCCGCGAAGCTTGCTTTTTTTGTGTGAAAAAAATTGTGGCTTGCGGTGGGGCCTCCTGGTACTAAAAAATTGCTATTTTTTAGTCCAAATTTATGATTTTTGGAAAATGGATTTTTGTAGGGGGCACCGCCCCTACAATTTTTAGCCCAAATTTGTGATTTCTAGAAAATAAATTTGTAGGGACAAATCATGAGCCGCCCTTACAAATAAGTGATTTGTAGAGACGCCTGCATAGGGGCGGCTGGGCAAATTGTCCCTACAAACCCTTATGAGTGGCCCCTATAAATCCAATGTGTAGTAGTGCATTTTGCTTGACGATGGTAATGGTCGCTAATCTATGAACATGTATAGGGGCACTTTCACTATGTCAGAATCCCAGATTAGAGACTCTAGTAAACAGTCATCAAAGACTCTAAAAATGCATCACTTATATTATGTCTGATGTGAACACATTAGTGACAGTATAGCCAAAACGAGTATTGATAACCCGGTGTTGCCAAGCAATGCGACAGCGACCTCCGGGTTATCAAGGTGGCCCGAGAAGATTTGTGTCGAGATGAGCATGAGGTCGTTGATCATGTACATCACCACCACCACCACTGGCCCAACTAGCCATATCAGAACACACTACTACATAAATGATTTCGTGAGACACTACTCAATCATTAATGGAGGCGGTTCCAAATTCAACCGTCTCCTACCTGAAGATTTGCGGAGGTGCACACTTTATGTACGGTGGCGGTCGCAAAATGACCATCTCACAAATTACGGCGTGGATCAAAAGTAGCCCGTCTCAGTCCATTAACAGAGGCGGGTCTATTAAGAGGTCTGCCTTCGAAAAATGGAGGCCATTTACGGAGGTGGACCTCTTAACAGGTCATCTCGGTTAATCGAGCGAAGCTCATCTGGTCTACTCAGACCACGAACAAACCCTAACATATATAATAGCTTCCAACCTGCAACCCTAAACCCCTAGCCGCTAGTCTCAAATAGACACCCCCAGTCAGCAAGCCACCCGTGCAAAGTCTCGAGCCCATCGTCTCTCCCTTCTCTCTCTCTATGCGGAGTCTAGAGCCCATTTGTCTCTCTCCCTTACCTCCTCTGCACGAAGTCTCGAGCAAAGGTCGCGAGCAACGGTGGCATTCCGCTCCAGCAGTGAAGGTGGCACGACGGTGGGGCTCGTGGCAGCATAGCAGTGGGGGATCGTGGCCACCCGTGCTCACGGCGGTGCGGCGGGCGGGGCTCACGGCCGCCGTTCTCGCGGCGGGAGCTCACCTAATCAAAGACACATTTCAACTCTGTGTTTTGTTTTTGTTCACTTGTCATGGATGACACCTAATCAGAAGAGTAATGTAATATTAGAGACACATTTCAACTCCGCATCACTAATTAGGTGTCTCTATGCAATTATAACATAGTGTTTGATTTTAATTTTTTGGATTAATGTGGTAACTGGTAGACCTTAATTAAGAATTAATTTGCAGTCTTTTTACTGGACAAATACTAAGATAATAATAGATGAGATAAACTTGTGTTTCACATTTAAATATTTTTCGCGCATGTAAGGTACCTATGTTTTGTGGTTGCTTTGTGCACAAACTTTCCAGGTTGCTGCTTCCTAGACAACTCCTGCTATTATAATTCTGGTACATAACAGGCATTCTCTTTCGGTGGGCTTCGTCACATGAATGGTTATTTTTATATAAGAAAAAGAATAAGTTTATTGAAGATTCCCTCAGGAGAAGTCACCACAGAACCTTCTGCAAATGATAGCTCCGGCCTGGCATCCCTGGGAGCCGCTTTCACACACACGTCCCCGTCGGTGAACTTGTTCTGCTAGACTAGAGCATCAGACATTTTCTTGCTCCACAGGGCTACCACATATAAGCCCTGCCAAGCCACGGCAACGGAACGGTACAAGGCAGAGGCAAGCAACAGTTAGGTTAACCGACCCAACACAAAAGCCTCTATCTGCCTCCGTCTCTCTCCTCCATCCTCGGCTTGCTCAGCTCTCACCTCATCTCCTGGCGTGGCAACGCCTTCACCCAAGTAAAGAAAAGAATTATTGGCCAATTAGCTTAACCCAATGCAATGCAAGCCCTCACCTACCTTACCTAGCTGAATTTCCTTAAGCCTTCCTCTGCACCTTCACCTGCCGTGTGCCTATAAATACTCGGCATCCTCCTACCATCCTCCCTCCCCCTTCCCTCCTCTTCTCACTCCATCACACCAACCTACCTACCTTCAATCGATCTCACAACAATGGCATTTGCATTGTCGTTGAAACCAACAAGGCTTGTCATCTGTGCCCTCCTCTGCATCTTTCTGTCTTCAGAGGTGAGCTTGGTGCGGCAGGCCACGGCACTGGGCATCAACTACGGGCAGGTGGCGAACAACCTGCCGCCGCCGGCGCAGGTGGTGCAGCTCCTCTCCTCGCTGCGCATCGGCAAGGTGCGCATCTACGACGTGAACCCGCAGGTGATGACGGCCTTCGCGGGCACGGGCATCGAGCTGATCGTGACGGTCCCCGACGACCTGGTCCCGGGCATGGCGGGCAGCGCATCGCAGGCGCTGCAGTGGCTGAGCGCCAGCGTGCGGCCCTACTTCCCGGCGACGCGCGTGACGGGGATCGCCGTCGGGAACGAGGTGTTCACGGGCGACGACGAGCAGCTCAAGGCCAGCCTGGTCCCCGCCATGCGCAACCTCCACGCGGCGCTGGCGCAGCTGGGCATGGACGCGTACGTGCGCGTGTCCACCGCCAACTCCCTCGCCGTGCTCGCCACCTCCTACCCGCCGTCGCAGGGCGTCTTCACTCAGGCCGCCGCCCCCTACATGGCGCAGCTGCTGCGGTTCCTCGCCGAGACCAGCGCACCCTTCTGGATCAATGCGTACCCCTACTTTGCCTACAAGGATGACCCAACAAAGTGCGTGCGATCACTTTCATATCTTTTCGATCGATCACTTTCGATCTCTGGATAAGTTTTCTAGCTGAATGCAAATTCATTTTGCATGCATGCACTGATGAGCACTGTATATATACAAATGCTGCACCGGCAGGGTGTCGCTTGACTACGCGCTGTCGAACCCGTCGCACGTGGGCGCGGTGGACCCGTTCACGAAGCTGCAGTACACGAGCATGCTGTACGCGCAGGTGGACGCGGTGACCTTCGCGGCGGCGCGGCTGGGCTACGGCAACGTGGCCGTGCACGTGTCGGAGACGGGGTGGCCGTCCAAGGGCGATGCCGACGAGGTCGGCGCCACCGTGGAGAACGCCCGGCAGTACAACCGCAACCTGCTGATGCGGCAGGTGAGCGGCGAGGGCACGCCGCTGCGGCCCAGGCTCCGGCTCGAGGTCTACCTCTTCGCGCTCTTCAACGAGGACATGAAGCCAGGGCCCACCTCCGAGAGGAACTACGGACTCTACCAGCCGGACATGAGCATGGTCTACAATGTCGGCCTCTCCCAGCTCTCCACCACCTCCGCCGCATCGCTCTCCCTTGCCACGTCGCCGGCCACAAGGGCCACGGTGAGGGCTTCCTTCTTGCTTCTTGCAACATCTAAATCTGGCGGGTCAACATTTATATTATAGTATTATTTAATTAACATGCATGCAATGCAACGAGTAAGAAAGTTGTCATAAAAAAGTACATTCTACTGACAAGAATTGCAAAAGAAATGAGAGAATTGTAGAAATAGTCGAGGTTGCAAAGACGCAAGAATGAATTGGATTTTGACCAAATATATATATATATATATATATATATATATATAGAGAGAGAGAGAGAAAGAGAGAACTACTACCCTGTAGCTGGCTATAAAATAACTTATTCTGTAGTCACTTTGAGTTACGATAATTACTATATTAATTTATTAGATTATAGTAACTCCTTACTAAGTAGTTTATTGTAACGTTATGGTAAATATCCCCATGTGTTATAGTAACCCAACTATCGTAAATATGTATTGATATTATCGTAAATTAGTATATAAAATTATAATAAATGGAAGTGGCTACAGAATAACTTATTTTGTAGCTGGCTACTGAATATACTCTTCATATATATATATATATATATATATATATATATATATATATATATATATATATATATATATATATATATATATAGCTATTTGCATGTCTTTTAAGCATCGCAGCGGTGAGCGAGTGGTCAATGTTTGCATGAAAGCTAGCTTTCCCCATCATATAAATGTGGTGGTACTACACAACGTGCAGGATCACTTCCTTTTCAGCCAGATCAGATCACTCATCACTGTGATGTTTTCTTTAAAGATTTAGCACGTCCGAATCCTGCACCGGAAAATAATAAACGTCACCCAGCAGGCCAGGAGAGACCACTTGCATTGGGTGCACTACACATGTGGAGCACCGTTGGTCGAAGCTGGAATTGTTTTCTGCAACATCAGAGAGCTAGCCCCAATGCAATAGATACAATCCAAGTAGTACGTGGTCCATCAACATGCACGGTGCATATCACTTGCAGTCCCTATCATGCATCACGACATAAACACACCACTTACACTTGATCGATTCGATCCATCGGTACATACTTTATATATATACACTATACGCATCCAAGATGCAACAAACTTTGCATCCAAGAAATTGCTAAGAAACAAGTAAGAGCAGGCATGCATGCAGCCTAGGCATGCAGATAGTGTCTTAGGCAGCAGTTTTTCATTGACCTACCTAACTGCACAGTCATTCCTTTCCCTCGTCATCACTCAAAGTGCACGCATGCTATAGCTAGATAGAGACTGCCTGCAAAGATCATGAAACATTTTGCTCCATTCACAGAAAAGAAGGATAGCTAGCCTACAAAGATACCATATCCAAGGGCAGGGGGAAAAATATCCTTTTACACATGCATAGTCGACGAGTTCACACCATATCTTCTTGGAAGCTGGAACTCTCGTTAGACGTTAGGGTGTTGAAATGTGGTGACCTAGCTTGCACGGACGAGTCAGATTTGCATTGTGACGCCGCAGATTCCATTTAGAAATGTGATCATTGAGAAGGTAGCTACTAGCAAAGATTTCTAAATATTCCTTGTGCATTTGCTCACACAAGAATAAGTCCGTATGTAGTGTGCACTTTTCGCACGGATTAGTGTCTTGAGGGGCAAACTTTCATGATGAGCAATCGGCGTTAGGTGTCACGTTGAGATTCTTCCTGTCAAAGACATGCTGTAGTGGAGCAAAATGATGGCTGGTAATCAAATGTAGGAAATCACCGAAAGTATAGTGGTGAATTTTTTTTCCGCTAAAGATTTGGGGAATTATTAATTCTTGGTTCATTAATTTTATTTGGTAAAGCAGTGTCGTTAGATTATGGAAATTGAGGGATTTTTCGCCCTAATCTCAGTTTAATGAAAATATACTTCATATAGTTTTTTTTATCTTTTGTTAGAACCAGCTCGGTTCTCATCTGTGTTTGAGAATTATGCATTTATTTTCCTGTCCTCTTTTCTGTAGTTGAGCTATATCTGGCGATAATGAATATATATGCATCATTTTTCGGCGCAGGATGTTAGGAAGGACTTTGCCGGCCTATGTGTTGCCGTATCTGTTGCCATCCTGCTTATCACCCAAGCTTTGCTCCTCTGATCACAAAAGCGCCCAATGGCAGGCGGCGACTGCAAGGCCAGCAAAATGGCCTGGCTTTTGTGGACCAAAAGCCTCTCCAAGACCAAAGGGGAGATGCACCATTCCAAGGTATGGTATGGCTCCCTCCTGCCATGTTCCTATGACCTTGCATGACACATCCTTGCATCGCCCAGCCTCCTTTAGTCTGTAGCTTTATATCAACAAAGGCCCAACCATCCATCCATAACCATGAAGCAAGGCCTCTTTTCTAGCCCCTTTTCACATGCGTACCCCATGGGGCACCCAAAAACATGTATTTTCATCACAAAGGAAAGGTGCTATCTATGTAGAAACATCACACCATAGGACATCCGATCGAAAAACAACTTGGCTAGCTGCTTTGCACATTTTCACTGCATACAATACTGAACTGCAACTTTTGCCGTCGCTCAGGGGAAAAGCTAGGATGGGCGATGTGGAAGGCACTATCTCGAGGACAGAAACAGCGTGTAAATGCGAGGCAGGCACGGCGGCGAGGCCAATTTCTAGCACACCAGAGGGTCTAGGCCTTTTCTAATGAGAATTTTATCTGTACATATCAATTGGTTCATTCATTTAATTTTAGCTCCATTTAGCTGATCATTCTCCCCTGACGATCCCCAGGGTGATGGGTCGAAATGAGAGGCCAGTGACCCAGTGATGTAAATAACTGAAGAAAAAAAAAATGAGGCAGCTATTGCATCTTATTGTAATCTGTTTAAAACTATGAGATTATGAAGTCATTATTTCCATAGAAAGATTTGGTGTTCCGCTGCAAAGTTAGTGACCATTTTTGCCACTTCGATTGCGTTCGCTGGTCTGAAATTTTCAGCCAGCCGGCTGATCCCCACTCTTAAGTTACTGTTCACCAAGGTTCACCAAACCAGCTAAACAATATTTTTCTCTCACAACAAACTAGCCGGAACAGTATTTTTCAGCCAAGTTTCAGACCAGCGAACGGGGCCTTGACCCGAAAACTAAACCCAGTGATGACTATATAAAATGGCACATACTAGTATCTTGGGGTCTAGTGTCTCCATAATCTCTTGTTCTGTACATATTGCATCCCAGAAAGTGGGTTAATCCCCCTTCAGCTCATCAAAGATCATATCAGTAAAGCTAACCAGATATACCATTGTGAACAAACAACTTCCGCATCTTCATAGATATCAGAATGCTATGATCGTCACCTAACTGAACCTAACTGATACACCCATGACCCATCTCAATATAGCCTGCCTTCAAAGAAGCAAACAAACCCAAGAGCAAAAAGATTTCATGGAATGTGAGGTGTTTTAAAATCAGGACAGTCTTCGCTTCATGTTCACCTCAAACCTTTTATTGCATATGAAACACATTACATGTATTCTTCTTATTTCTATTTAAAAGGGGATTCAGAGTACATTCCACAAGAAAAGAACATAGCATGCCTCATATTCACAAAAAAGTACATACTCCAGGAACCTAACACGTACCATTTGAACTCATACAAAAACCATGGCTTTGGCGAGCTCAAGGGCTCTCTCCCGTCCAAAGAGTTTCTCCACTATGGCAAGCGAGAATTCCAAAGAAGTCCCAGGACCTTGGCTGGTGATTAGGTTACCATCAACAACAACTCTGTTGTTGCATTCGCTTTGGTCTGCAAGTTTGTTCCACATAGCAGGATAGGATGTACTTTTCTTTCCCTGAAGTAAAAGAACAGGAAATGTTAGGGCCCAAGAACATTTCTGCATGTTCTCTCCACTAGTATGATTTAGTATTGATCTAAAAATTACACCTTTAGCAGGCCATGTGGTTCAAGAGCAATCGCAGGGGAGGCACATATAGCTCCGTACAATCTATTTGCCTCAGCTTGCTTCTTGATCAGATCCATTAGTTTATCAGATTTTGCATATGCTTCCGCACCACCCAGACCTCCCTATCAAAAATTATTGGAAGGTATAAGATCTGAGAGTTGTAAGTTACTAGATCATGGAAACAAAATGATTCATCAGACTTACAGGTAACAGAATGAGATCATATTGCTCCTTAAGAGCATCATCCAACAGCACATCAGCAATCATCTTCACCTTCCGGGATGCAACAATCTCCAGCTTGTCTTCCAAGGAGGCAACCACAACATTTGCTTTTGCCCTTCGCAAAATGTCAATTATCATAGTTGCTTCCATCTCCTCTGTCCCATTAGTAATTGGTACAAGAATCTGTGGAGGCAGTCATCAATAGCTTAAACTGTGAGATCCAGTGCTATGTATTTGAACTCAGATGCCAATGCAGTGGCAAAGTAGAAAGCAGACAAGCAACAACAAAATACCAAGGTGGAGTGTATGACATGCATCTACTACCGAGAGACTGAAGACTCCTATAGATCTAATCACAAAAATTACTGGCAAGTGTGGTTGAACTTCTAGATTTTTTACCTATATTTTGTTTACATTTAGATTTGTGATACAAATAGATTCATAACACAACATAAAACATGGTCTCTATAAACATTGATCCTGGTCTCCACAAATATAATGTAAGAAAACAAATGGCCAAAGTTGCATTTCAAAGACAGCAAAATGTCAACAACACAAGGAATGAAGAAGTTTATGATCATATAGTGAGCACAAAAAGGAAAAGAGAAGGTTGCCAAAAACATTCTGCACGGTCATCACAGTTTGCAATGCCATGACTTTCCACTTAGCATAAAACCTACATGTGTTCATTTGAGCAGACAGATAAATAATGGCTCGAGTAAAAATAACCACCTGTAGATAACATAACAATGAATGATCTTTACCTCATCTACAGAGAGCACGAAGTATACATAAAATACAACATTTGACTCGTAGAGGACCAGAAACAACTAAATCAAAAGCATGCAACAAATCAAGTGGATGGATGGTAATAATATACAACACTTATTGCTGATGATGTTACTGTGATCTCATCTTCAATATAATTATAACATGTGGTAACTGGATACTCCACTCCTCTAAACAACTGTACTTCCCTCCCGCCATAACACATCGCAGAAAGGATTTCATTAATGAAAGATATTTACTCTAAAGAAATATAAGTTATTAATCAATTCATATTTATTCGTCTTACATAAATCAAACCCAGTGGTTAAGCTTAACTAAACACACAATGGCTCTTTTGCACAGTTGCATGTATGCTACTTCATCCTACTCTGGTAGTTGAAAACCTTTGTTTTGCAGAAACTCGAACTCCCTCCTTTTCTTTGTCTAAGGTGTATCAGGATTGGAGAAGTCTTCGAAAGTACATTTTAACCATTAATCTCTTAGAATATACTATGAACTTTGAACTGTTACAAAATCATATCATATTAAAATATATGTGAAATATAAATCTATTGGTTAATTGGTATACTCTGGTTAGGAGAATATGACATTTTGAACAGAGCATATGTACTAGTTGCAATCCATTTTTGTTGTCAGAAATGAGAACTTCTACAGACCAAAGGGAATAACTTTTATACACTAAGCATGCATGGAGTAATTTGACATTTTCACTAACATAGGGTCAAAACTAACAAAGTTTGACCTATTCAAATCCTAATATGCCCCACAAAAAGGGAGTACCACACTAGCATACTAGGTGCTTTAGAAACTTCCAGTCATACTTTGCAGCATTGTATGGTTGTGCCACATGGTCCTCAAAAAAATACTTTTAAATCTTAACCAAGAATGCGTACAAGGGAAACATAACTCTACAAAGAAATAACATACGAGACTACTAAAGTTTTCGTTTCGCCAGGATCACAAAATTGCACATGGCATGAACAAAAGTAAGTGAATGCCAAATCAAAGAAACGGGTCATCACTGAAAATGCTTACATTAGGCGTTTCGCCAACATTCCAACTAGTTGAATTCAGCTCTTTCATAGAGAATTCCACACCATGCTGAGGACGCATAACCTGAAAGGTAATATTCACTTAGTTGAATAGAAAGAACCGCTGTCAAGAACTATAGTAAAAAAGAACAAAGAAAGGCAAGAAATGTTGCATAACAAAAACAGCTACTGCTTCAAAACTAATATGTTGAAAACAGGAATCAAATGCAGGGAAATTATAAGAAACAACACAACAACAACAACAACAACAACATAGCCTTTTTAGTCCAAACAACTTGGGGTATTCTATAATAAACAAAACAAAACCATATAATCTGATTAACCTAACTAGCAACCAGTTTCAGCTAGGATGTGGACTGGAAAGCTTCTAAGGTGGGGTAAGTTCTCTCTATACTAGAAATGGCTGTTAGCCCACTAGATCACCGGCTCAGGTGAGTCGACCACTCACCAGTCTTGCCGACCACGGCCGAGCACAACAGACGTTGTCCAACCACACACTATGGTCAGAGGTAGAAGAAGAGGGAGAACAGAGCATACACACACAGTACAAGCACCAGCGTTGGCCGGAGCCGTGTATAGGAGATGGCAAAACTGAACTCTCTTTGTTGAGTTGCAGTGGCAAACTATATATACAACTCTATCCATCTAGTCCTAGTACAGCTGTGTCTCAGAATAAAGTGACTAGATAACATAGCAGGCTGACTCTGGCGCTGCCTTACATGTGGCTACTGATCCGGCGGGTGAGCCGTTCGGCGCACTGCCTCTCAAATGCCTCTGATACCACAACAGGAGGCCTTTTCGGCGCCGCCTTTCCTTGTTGTGTGTTCACACAAGGAAGCAGTAGATTATCTAACAATTCTTCCCCTAATCCTACTATTATCATTTGTACCCCCTCCATGCCGATCATCTCCTTCAGCTCCGTGAGTCGAAGACGTCCGAGCGGCTTGGTGAGGACGTCCGCGAGTTGCCGACCAGTTTCAACGAACTCGATGACGATCTGCCCTTCATCGACACAGTCCCTGAGGAAGTGGAACTTCACGTCGATGTGCTTGCTCCGGTCGTGGAGAACCGGATTCTTCACGAGGGCGATGGCGGGCTGGTTGTCCACCATCGTCTTTGGTGGGTGAGCTTCCGCCGGTCGGCTTCGCCCGGAAATGCCGGCAGCAGCCCACAACTTGGCACGCCCATTTGTGGCAGCCGCTACGTACTATGCCTCACACGTAGATAGCGCCACCACCTTCTATTTCAGCGACAGCCATGAAATTGGAGCCGACCCGAGAAAGACGAGCACACCAGAGGTGCTTAGTCGTCCGTCGATGTCCCCCGCCATATCTGCATCGCTGAACACAGTGTGCTACAGCCTACTCCCGCCGGTCTTGGGAAAGATAATCCCTTGATTCACCGTCCCCTTGACATAGCGCAGTATCCGCTTCACCGCAGCCCAGTGATCCTCTCTGGGATCCTCCATGAAGCAACTGACGTAGCCCACAGCGAACGCAATGTCCGGCCTTGTGAGGACTAGGTAGCGCAGACCGCCGACAATGCTCTGGTAGAGTGTTGCATCCACCTTCGCCGCGATGATGGCCTTCGTCAGCTTCAGCCGCTCCTCCATCGGAGTCACGCATGGCTTGCACTCAGCCATGCCGCTCCGCTCCAACAGCTTCGAGGCATACACGCTCTGACCGAGCGTGAGTTCCTCCTTCCCTTGTCTCACCTCGATGCCAAGGTAGTAGGAGAGTGCGCCGAGATCACTCATTCGAAAACAAGCCGCCATCTCGTGCTTGAAGCTGTTGATGTCCTCCGTACGCGCCCCGGTGACGATCAAGTCGTCCACATACACGCCGACGACGATCTCCTCCTTCCCCCGTCACCGCGTGTAGAGCGCGTGTTCGGTCGCGCACCGCTAGAACCCAAGCTCGCTCAGCGTGGCGTCAAGCTTGGCGTTCCATGCTCGTGGGGCCTGCCGCAGCCCGTAGAGACGGAGCACCCTGTGCTCTTCTCCCTTGATGGCGAAACCTGGAGGTTGCCTGACGAAGACCGTCTCCGCTAGCTCGCCGTTGAGGAACGCCGATTTAACGTCCAAGTGATGAACACGCCAGTCCTTTGCTGCTGCCAAGGCTAGTAGCAATCGGACAAACTCCATACGCGCTACTGGCACAAAGACTTCCTCGAAGTCGATGCCCTCGCGCTGAACAAAGCCTCGGGCGACGAGGCGCGCCTTGTCCTTGACAATGGCGCTGAGCTCGTCCCGCTTAACCTTGTACACCCACTTCAGGCTGATCAGACGGCATCCTGGAGGTGGATCGACGAGCTCCCAAGTCTCGTTTTCCTCAATCGCCTTCATCTCCTCCAGCATCGTCCGTCGCCAGTTTCCGTGGCGTAGCCGCCCGGTATGACGTGGGTGGTTCTTCCTCAGACCGACGAAAGCGGCGGCTCTTGGTCATTGAGCGGTACCGACGGCCAGCTCGAGGGCCATGTGCCACCGACGATGTCATCCAACCTGCAGAACCGCACCTCCTCACCTTCGTGGAAGGCATCCACGAACTCGGTGATGTCACTTGAAGGTGAGGCGAACTCGATCGGCATCGATGGAGTTCCTGTTTCGCCGGAGTGCTCAACTGACAGACTGGAGTGCTCGGCACCCGGTTGCGATGCTTTCGACACTACTCACGATGCGACTTCGTCACCACTCACGGGTGGTCGCATTCTCCGGAGTGCTCGGACACGTTTTGCAAATGCTCGGCGGCACACTTTGCAAGACCCCTTGGCTCCGCTTACGGAGTGCTCGGTACGAATCCCGGTGGTCGCCACCGCTGCAGAACCTCCGGCACCACTCTGGCGTGCTCGGCATCCCTCCGGAATGCTCGGCACTCTCTCCACGAGTGTTCGGCATCCTCCCGAAGTGCTCTCAAGACCGCCAGAGTGTTTTCGGTGCTCGGCACTCCTCCTGGAGTGCTCGGCACCTCTTCCCCAGCGTCTCCACCACCGTGGATGACCAGGTGCTCAACGACGAAGGTGCTGGTGAAACCGTCAGCTTCCCCCGTGCTCGGATTGGTCCAGTCCCAAGCCGCCTTCTCGTCGAACACGACATCGCGCGAGACAAGCACCTTGTCTCCGCGTGGGTCGTAGAGCCGGTACGCCTTGGTACCCTCCGCGTAGCCCAGGAACACCATCGGTGTGCTCCTGTCCTCCAGCTTGGTGAGGATTGGCTTCGTCTTCCTGACATGGCCGATGCAGCCGGATGTCCAAAGGAAGGACACGCTCGGCTTGCGCCCATACCAAGCTTCGAACGGCGTCTTGCCCGTCAGGGCCTTGGTCGGAGCGCGGTTGAGGATGAACACCGCCGTGGTCACCGCCTCACCCCAGAACCTTGCCGACATGCCTTTGGCCTTCATCATGGATCGAGCCATGCCGACCACCGTCTGGTTCCGTCGCTCCACCACGCCATTCTGCTGTGGCGAGTACGGCGCGGTGTGGTGTCGCACCACACCCTGATCCGCGCAGTACGCAGCGAACTCCACTAAAGTGAATTCGCCGCCGCGATCAGTCATCAGCACACGGAGCTTCTTGCCGCTCTCGGCCTCCGCGCGCATCTTGAACTTCTTTATCGCCGCCGCCGCTTTGTCCTTGCTCGTCAGGAGTTGCAGCCACATGTAGCGACTGCAATCATCCACGAGCAGGAGGAAGTACCGCCGACCACCGTTTGTAGCTGGCGTGATCGGCCCGCAGAGGTCGCCGTGGACGAGCTCGAGAGCGTCCTTCGCGCGATACTTGACCGCTTTGGGGGAGCGGTAGCCTCCCTCGCTTCCCGAGCAGCGGTTTGTCACACGCTTCGCCTCCGTGCTTGATGTGGGGTAGCCCTCGGACCATCTTCTCCAGCCAACCAAGCACGTCGAAGCTGAGATGTCCGAACCGGGCATGCCACAGCCACGATTCCTCGGTGTGCCTTGCCGCCAGGCACACCGGCTGCTCTACCTTCAGGTCGAGCAGGTACAACCGGTTCTGGGACCTCTTCACCTTGGCGAGAAGTCGCTGCTCCCGGTCCCTGATCCTAAGGACTCCATCCTTGATCAGTACCTTGCTACCGCGTTCATCTAGCTGACCAATGCTAATGATGCTTGAACGCAGCTGCGGGATGTAATATACATCCGTTTGCGCGCGGTGCTCCCCGTTCTAGCACCTGAAGATGATGGTGCCGCGCCCTCGGATAGCATCGTCATGTGGTTGCTGGCACCAGAGTCCCCCCATTGTTCTAGCACCGGTAACATCGTCGTCGAGCTCGGAGAAGGCAGCATTGGAGCCCGTCATGTGGTTGCTGGCACCAGAGTCCAAATACCACCGCTGCTCCTGGTCGGCACCCACACGTCTGAGGTGGACTTGGGCGCGCGGTTCGTCGAGGTTGACAGCCTTCAGGGCCTTCCCAGGTCCTTCCACCGTTGTCACCTCTTCCTTCTCGGCCTCGACATCGTGTAGTGCACAGAACGTCGTCATCAGGATAGTGGCCTCATCATCATCATCAGCTTGCGCCAGATGAGCCTCAGCCTTCTTCTCCTGCTTGCGATTTGGGCACTCCCGTGCCCAATGGCCCGTCTTCCCACAGCGCCGGCAGGCGTTGGGGTCGACCTGCTTCTTCTCAGAAGAAGCCTTGCCGCGGCGCTTGTCATCGTCACGAGGAGGCTACCTTCCCGGAGTTCCTCCGAGCAGCCCACTCCTCTGTCAGTAGCAGTTTGCCGCTGTCCTTCGTCGTTGTCGCCTGCTCCAGGCGCTCGTCCACCGCCCGCAGACGGCCTGTCACATCCTCAATGGTGAGGGTGGACAAGTCCAGCATCGTCTCTATGGAGAGAGCGATCTGGATGTACTTTGCCGGCACGGAGTGGAGGTACTTGGAGACCGCCTCCTCTTCGTCGATGGTGACGCCGTGGCTCTTCAGCTTGTTGATGAGCGTCTGTAGGCGGAGGGAGAAGTCATCCACCGTTTCACCATCCTTAAACTTGAGATTGCGTACTCCTGCTTCAGAAGCTGGGCCGTCGCCTTCTTTGCGCGGTCGGAACCGACGCGCATCGCCGCAATAGCCTCCCACGCCTCCTTAGCAGAGCTCTTCGCCCCCAACGGCTCCCTATACTCCACCGGTACAGCAGCGATGATAGCTTCCAACGCTGACATGTCATCTTTCTCATTGTCGATGCCCTTGTCAATAGCATTCCAGAGCCGTGGGGCTCTGAGCTTGACCTTCATAGTCACCGACCACTCTCCATAGTTGATGCGAGTCAACGTCGGCCAACTGGTGCCCGCTGACCTCCCGCACCGTGCGAACAACGACCTCCTGTCGTGGTTGGGCAGCCACAGCAATGCCACTGTTGTCGCCCATCTCCGAACCGTTCGTCATCGCCAGCGGTTAGTCCGGTGATGGCGTTTGTAAGGCTCTGATACCACTTGTTAGCCCACTAGATCACCAGCTCAGATGAGTCAACCACTCACCAGTCTTGCCGACCACGGCCGAGCACAACAGACGTTGTCCGACCACACACTATGGTCAGAGGTAGAAGAAGAGGGAGAACAGAGCATACACACACAATACAAGTACCAGCGTTGACCGGAGCCCTGTATAGAAGATGGCAAAACTGAACTCTCTTTGTTGAGTTGCAGTGGCAAACTATATACACAACTCTATCCATCTAGTCCTAGTACAGCTGCCCTGCTGTAACAGTGACTAGATAACACAGCAGGGCTGACTCTGGCGCCTGCCCCTGCATGTGGCTACAGTCCGACAGGTGAGCCGTTCAGCGCCTGCCTCTACAGCGGCTACAGTACCACAGCAGGGGGCCTTTTCGGCACCGCCTTCCCTTGCTATGTGTTCACACAAAGAAGCAGTAGATTATCTAACAATGGCAACAGCTCTCTAGATGTTTTAACCGGGTTTAGCAAACAACATAGACAATTTTGAACTTATTATGATCCATCCCATGATGTCAAATAATCCATGAGAAGATCCACATTGGATATTCATCTATACAAAATAAGATGAATCTTATTTCTATCCATTTAGCAGCGAAGTGGAGATAATTAAACAATATTGTGAGGATGACAACCCCAACTCTGTGTTTGATGTTTTTTATAAGGAAACAACAGATCACAGTATCAAATTGTGAGTTTTTCAGCAACATAAAATTTCTGCAGTGTTCAGCAAGAAGATACATGAATGAAAAATATATATATAATGTTGAAAGCAAGTCCTACCATTGGCCCAGCAACTTCTTTAGCCTTTTCCTTTCCATATAGTTGCTCAACCAAAATAACAGAATACTCCATGGCTGTTCCTGGTCCACGACTGGTCACGCACTTCCCATCAATCTGCACTCTTGATTCCACAGCATGTACCTCTGAAGAAAGTTTATCCATGAACGAAGGATAACATGTTGCCTGTCAAAAAAGTTAGAATAATCTCTACCCCAAATAAAAGGTGTTGATTCTATATATCAGGATAATGAAAAATGGGTGAACAAACTACCTTTAAGCCATTGAGCAAACCCCAAGTTCCTAGAGCCATGGCTGGTGCAGCACAAATTGCAGCATAAAGCTTGCCTTTCTCTACATGTTTTTTGACCACATTCTCCAAAACTTTGCAGTCTCTAAAAGTGGAAGACCCAGGCATCCCTCCCTGAATAAAATATAGACCAAATAGCTCAAAAATTAGATTATAGTGTTTGGACGAGAAAGGTCTAGGAATTTCTAGGAGTTCATCTTATAGATTCGTATCCAAATGCCCAGGTGCAAGCAAGTACTTAAATGGAGAAGGGTTCACGAATTTCAACAGCTTTGCATGAAGAAATAGACCTACGATATACAAATGCCAAGGATGATGCCAGGTGGCAAAGAATACATGTACAACCATAGATCTCACACACAAAGAGTGAAAAGCGACATGAGACGGGACAAGAATCTGGTTAAAGCCATATACATTGTTCTACCGATTTTTAAAAGTCAGATCAGAAATGGATCATAGTTAGTTTTATATAAATCTTAGGCAAAATTGATCAACTCGTATATGTCAATGAATAGGTACTCATTTTTTTATATTGTAACTTTGCATAGCATATGTCTCACTACCTTCTTCAAATGAGTATGCTCCCCCCTTTTTGTTTTCATAAGGCATGCTTTGACCCAGTACGATCTCCGACATCACACTTTGACCATTAGTATCTCATATATAACAATGTTTATGACTATGAATTTCACATCATATGAAAGCTTTTTCAAATATGAATCCAATGATATCAAACTAGTATGGTATAACATACAAATTCTTGAATTAAGTGTTAAGTCAAAGATTAACAAGTTTGAATCTTGGGTTCTGGGAACACCATACCAAAAGAAAAGGAGGTAACGATATTTATCTGTTTATCATGCTTATCAGAATATGATATTTAACAAATTATACTCATCATTTACAATCAGAAGCAGCAGTTCATCCTGGACACAATTCCATCCTAGGAGGCCTGTTTCATGACTTTGACATTACTCCTCAAACCTCAAGTTGAGCCTTGTGAACTAGCCACATTGCCACATCTTTATCCACAGATATATGAATAAGATCATTACATGTGGCCAAAAAGATAAAAGGTATTCTCGGGCTGTTTATTTCAGTGGGAGCAAAACTAACCTACTCCCTCCATTCCAAATTATAGTTCACTTTAGTTTAATCCTAAGTTAAACTTCTCTAACTTTTACCGAGCTTTTAGAAAAGAGGTTCTTGTGTTATTGCCCCTGTTTTCAAGCCCAATTGTGATTTTACCCTCATCTTTTCAACTTTGTTGTTCTGCATATACACACATGGTCTGGACTCTGAACCAACCATTACCAACTCGATTCATTTTCCTCATATCGAATAAGAAGGGGGTTGATTCCATCATTGTACATAAAAAAACAAAGTGCCACATCCCATCGCAGCACAACTGATTCCGATTCGGTTCCATTTTGCGAAGAACACAACATACGAGTTACTGCAACTAGTGCAGGGAAAGCAAAAAGAAGACTCACCGGGAGAGAGATGAGATCGAAGTCGTCCTCGGCCAGGTCGGCAAGGAGCGCGTCGGCGGCGAGCTTGACGCCCCATGAGGCAGCGACGGTCGCGGCCCCCGGCTCAACGGAGGCGACAGCGACATCGGCCCCCGCGCGTCGGAGCACGTCGATGGTGATGACCGCCTCCATCGGCTCCGTTCCATTCGCGATCGGGACCAGCACCTGCGGGAGCGAGCAACCAAACCAATCAGCCGTCCGTTCCCCGCCACCAATTAGGACGCAGCGCAGCGGGGCGAGGAGCTGAGAGCTGCTGCAGGTTAAAGACGGGGTACTTGCCTTCTTGGGGGCAGGGGACGACGCCATGGCCTGTGGGGACGACGAGGAGGCGAGCGCGCGGGTTAGGGTTTGAAGGCGGCGGAGGAGGAGAGGGGAATGGTGCGAGGAGGGGCCGCGCGGGGGCGGGGTTTTGGAGAGCGGAAGGGCGGAGGTGAGTGGCCGCGTGGCCATTCTCCTTCGGGGTGCCTCGCTTCCTTATTCCTCTGCTTTCGGGCGGTGGTGTTCCAGAAGCAACGAGGACACGGACACGGTGGGGTGGGGGGCTTACCGGCTACTCACGTGGATAGAGCCCGTGCAAAGGGTTGCAGCTGCACTCGATTTGTACCGCTCGTTGTTTGTGCTCTCCGGAAGCCAAGGCCTTTTTGACGTGGATAGACAGCCCCCTGGATCCGGCCCAATCCACGAGTGCAAGGAAGCCACTAGCTTCTTCTTTTTTTCAAAGAACCCTCAACTACTTTGATTTTGCTCCATCCACCACAAAACCAATTACTATGATCACCATCAACTTTTAAAATCATTTGTTTTTGCACTTTAGGTAGTTTTCATGGTGATGTTGCTGATGTGGCATCACATCAGGGGTAAATCGGACTACGTTAAAAGTTTAGAAAGATAAATTAGTCTAGAAATATTTTTTCAAAATCTAAAAAATCATTAAAAATATAATTTTAAAATTATGCAAATATTTTTACATAGAAAATAATGCAATTAAAAATCCTAACATCTGGTTTAATCTTAAAAATTTCATAGAAGATATTTTTACCTCAGAAAATGAAGCTAGGTTTTAGATTTTTTCTAAAATAATGTTCTATCTTATGGTGCCTAGCTTGAAATTGTTTGAATTTTTCTAGACTCAATTTGGTGTTTATTTGCTAGAAGATGCCCTTGTTATCTATTATAATTCATCTATGTTGATCATAAGGACTACGTAGAAGCACCCGTGAAACATTGCTTGGGCCTAGTCCTTTGCCATGAATAATTTTTCAAAGTAATTGTGTTTGCCGTGAAAAATTTTCAAAATAATTACGTTAGTCTAATGAGTTGCATGCACATTGCCACACATATCCATGCATGCATGCGCCCTTAGATTAATATATTTGCACCATAAGATAGAGCATGATTTTAGAAAAAAAATCTAAAACTAGTTTCATAATTTTCTGAGGTAAAACAATTTTTCTATGAATTTTCTAAGATTAAAATTATTTTAAGAATTTTAATTGCATTATTTTTTCATGTAAAAATATTTAAAAGTTTGAAAAATTTTATTTTTAAGATTTTTTATACTTTTTCCAAAATATATTTCTAGCCCGTTTACTCACCTAAAATTTTAACTCAATCGGCTTTAAAAACCCCTCCTCTGATGTGGCGCTTCATCAGAAAACCACCCAAGGTGCAAAAATAAAAGATTTTAAAAGTTGAGGGTTGTCAAAAAAACTAGGTTTCTAGTTAAGAGAGCAAAATCGGATGATCGCGATAGTTGAGGGAGATAAATGGGACTTCTTTCTTTTTTGATAAAGACAAAGAAAAGAGTGTCTCATATCTAATATATCTCAAGAAAACAATAGCAGGTGCAAAAGATGAACAACAAGACACTAAATGATCTCTAAAAAATAAGAGTACATCAATGATGTGTACAATATGATTGCTAATAAATATTTGTTCAAATATAATGGTAGCAAAATTACTCTTTTACCTATGACTACCGCTAAGATTTTAAAAGAAGATATTATAAGAGCACAGAGAAAAAATAATGAGCCTTTTAGAAAAGAATGGAGTATTTCAAAATCGGTACAAAATGAACAAGTTGCTTTGCCTGTTGGAACTAATATTTTGTAGCATGTACAAAAAAAAGATGACAATGTGGAAGAAAAAGAAAATGGCATTGCTTCATGTGAGAGATCTCTTAGTATGATGGTATAGTAGAACTTTTGTTTAATTTACCTTTGCCACACGATGATTGTCATACTGATCTTTGCAACAAAGAAGAGTTGTGTGATAGTGCTTTTATTATTCCTATACCACATCTAGTGAACGGGGATGATTCTTTTGCCTTGCAACCAAATACTTTTGCTAAAAATAAAAATTTGCTTCCCATGGCTACTAAAAAAATATGAAAATTTGTTGTCTTCTTTAAATTTGTATGTGTTGAATTGCTATGGTTGTCTAGATGTACATATCACTTTGTTGGCAAATATAATTGTAAAGGAGAGTATATGATGCATCGTGTATACATATATTCAAATCTGAAATCTCCTTTAGTGTGCAAAAATATGATCAACTAGAACGATGAAATAGATATAATATTGTCATGTCGAGTTCTTCTAATTTTGTTTTAAAGAGATAAGATAAGTGTCGGGTTCATCAACCCGGGGTCCCTCATGGACCGGCTTCCCAACAAAGGCTCGGCCCAACAGACAACATTGCGAACAACGTGTAACTCATGGGTTGGCCCAAATACCCAAACGACAGACCGGAAGGAGGATCTAGTCTCCGACCGGAAGGCCTGGCCGAGGACGAACGACGCTCACTTCCGACTCCGGCCCGCCTCTCCAACCAAAGGACTCTCCGGTCGGAAGGCCTGGCCAAACACCACTTTCGACTCTGACCCGCGTCTTTGACCGGGGATACGCCGAACAACTGCTTGCAAGCTCCTTTCCAACTGGCGCAGTCAGAGCCGACTAGGGTTCAACCGACCAGGGACGCCCGCTTGGTAAGGACCAGGAAACGGACGAAGAAAGTAAGGCAGGGCACACAAGTCAAACCACAATACGAGGGATTGTACCATGTGCACCTGCCAGGCAGTACCCTACGACCCTCCTGGCACGACAGAACTCAAGCAGTGTTGTAGGCGCCCACATTTCCCCCTATAGTGTTGTGGGCGCCATTAACTCCCATACAAGACAAATACGGTAAGGCTCCCCCACATGCCTCTAGGCATCGACAGTGTTGTGGGCGTCGATATTTACCGTACCAGGTGAACATGGTAAAACCCCTTGCATGCCTCCGGGTATCAACAGTGTGGCAGGCGCCGACGTCTGCCATACCCAAAGAAGACAACACAACCTTCCACGTGCATCTAACATTCAACAGTATTGTAGGCACCTATCATCATCCTGTACCCGCCGATGTGGGCAACAAGACTTAGTAGCATACGTACTCTCTCCCTCTCACTTGTAAGATCATCCCTTCATCTATAAAAGGGGATGCGCTCTTTCCCAATAGATAAGTGGATTCAGATCGATCAAGTTCACTAGTGCACAACAACAGAACCATCAAGTTCAAACCTTGAGCACATGCTCAAACACGTAGCACATAGCGGAGCTCCCATCACTCTCGGCCCCTCTGACCAGAGTTCGACCGGACCTTTTGTACCCCCCATCTTTCTTCTTCTCGTTTGTAACCCCACTGCAAACTTTGAGAACCTGGGCTCATGAATAAAGTCATCGACCGACTCAAACTGGATTTAGGGCACGTTGCCTGAACCAGTATAAACCCTGTGTCATTGAGTGCTAGGCCACCTCCGATCACAACGTACGGCAAAACTACAAATATTTATGTGTTGGTCACTTTCTGCACCGACAATAAGTCACAAGAAGGGGTGTCATCCAACTATGGTCAAATCGAGGACGGTCTACTATTAAAAAGACAAGGACGATAAGGAAATGATACCTAATGATATGACCATTGATTACTGAGCTCATTCCTATGTTTACATAATGGTATAAGTAAGAATTTGTTGCTACTTAATATATTTACATCTAATATGCTTAGAAACAATTATGATGATGATGCAAACATGAGGAAGACACTTTCTATGGTCTCTACAACAAATGGGGTGTGGATACACCATGCATTAGACCGATCTTAGAGTGTAAGACCATCAAAGCTCAACATTCGGTTTGTCGGTAGCCTGATAATACTCTATTATGAATGACATAACTCTTCTATTGGGATTGTGATTGAAGTCCATGAGTACTTATCAAAAACTTATTTGATAAGCTTTCAAATGGATCTAATCTCACCTTAATATCACATTGGCAAGTCCTTCAAAACATCAAGACATACTATTTTTGTTTTTGTTGGGTACTATGATGTCAGCCATGGACTTGCTAATCACCCTTGGGATCCTAGCCCAATTGGGAGCACACCCAAACCATGTTGAGACCAACTCAAAGATGTCCAAGGACATCCTACCCTTGGCCAATGGCCACCACCTTACGAGGCCAGCGTGGGCGAACAATTTAAGTTGTAGGACCAATATATATCAAGTTCAAGTCCATCTCAAACTCTAGGAGCAGCCCGCACTAAAACGTACGACCAAGTCACATATAGACTCCTTTTTTGAACATACATATAGACTCCCTTTTGGACGTTCTACCTATGCACGGAAAGATAAGGAGATAAGGTTTTCAAATGGCACTTATCCCATGTCAAAATTCCTTCAAAATTAATGAAAATCATTGAAACAAGTGAACATTCAAAATCTGTCAGGGTGTTGCGTCGTCGTCTTTTGGGCTGGTGTGCCTTAGTAACATGTTTGGACTCTTTAGAGACGTGAATAGGAGTCTTTGGCCACCCCTTAGACTATATATTCTATAGCCGTAGCCTAAGTTAGGCTTTGAGTTCTACTTAGATTAATCTATCATTTAATAGTCGCATTTCATTGGTTTGTGATACCCTAACTTCGAGTTCTTAATCATGCATCCGCAACTTTACTTCATTTGAGTTACATTCTTTTGAGTTCTTGCTTATGTTCTTTGATTCATAGGTAGGGATTAATGTTGTTGGTGAGGTTAATCGGATTGTGACACATTGACAACCAGAAGAGACATGGTGCTAACGTTATAGGGTAAGGGTCTTATGATCTGAAGTCAGATTGATGTGTCACATCTCCACCATATCGATAGTTACCTCCACCTAACGAAACATCAGGATCCCCATTCCCATCTATTGTTGTATGGGATTTTTCCTCATTCTGCAATTTGCTATCAGGAGAAGAGTTTTGAAATAGCATTAGCTACCTTTATCATAGTTAATCTGGATGCTTGCCTAGTCCATAACTTTTCTACTGTTGCTAGTCCCAAGAAGCACAATTTGAACTATTGATGAAGGAGAACCTCAATAGGAGAGAGATTTCTATATTCTTGCACAACATCAAAAAATCCAAAATGAGTTGGTCAACGCCGCTGGGTCAACACGACACAGCCACCCACTGGCCATCCAACGAATGCCATCTCGCTTGATACCGTGGTTGTGACACCCTAGGTGTTAGTTTTAAGTAAGCAATGGATTAAGTCTAATCTAGGCAAGTCAGATGATTATGAGCTTTAATTTGACACCTGGCAAGTGGTGACAAGGGTGGAGTCAAACTCTTTCAAATGAGACCTAACTTAAACTTTTCAAAGGCAAAGACAAAACTCTTTTGTTCAAAAGTAAATTTTATTTCAAAATGTGCATGAGTAGTTTTAATCATGTCTTTTTATGTGCATCACCTAATCATGAACATATTCTGGTCACATGAAAAGTTGCATGTTGTTTTGGATCAAAAAGTTATATGAAATGATAATTTCCGCTTTGCTTAAAAACACTTTTGTTAATTGAGTAGAAACATGTGATGTTCACTAAACCTTGCATTCATGTTTAAACAACTCTAATTTAACTCTTGAATAAAAGTTAGTTAGGGTTTATATTTGGAAAATGTGAAGAAAATGCTTAAAAATGCTACAACTCTAGTTTAAACATTTTTATGTTGCTGCTTTGATTAATATAGAGCTTTGATTTCTGTTCTAGTTCTGAAGTTTGACCTTTAATAAAAGTTATAGTTTAGTTTGTGTGCAACAAACTTTGTTTATGGACCCAAGCCTAAATCAACCTCTAACTTGACAAAATAGTGACCACAAGTTCGAATGCAGTGCTATTTTGGCTTTCCAAAAATCTTTCTAAATCCCTGAATATCAGTTATTAATTTCAAAGTTTGGGAAATAATTAAATCAATTTTCATAAATAAAATTTGTGCAACTTTGATTCTATGAATTGATGTGATGTTTGTACTTTGATATTGAGCTATTGGTTGGATTGTTTGATCAACGTTTGGCTACTAATTAATTGCTCAAAGATTGAATATCTGCTGTTGTTTTTAGCCCCAATATAATTCTAAGTCTAGGATTATGGTGGCAATGATGTTGATATGTTGGCATGCCGCATTCTTGAGTTTTTGTTAAACAACATGGTTTGATCCAAAAATAAGAGTTGGAACTAAGGCCGAGGAGAATGGTCAGGCAAAGTATGGTTTCATTTGGATTTCATTTTGATCAAGTGTGGACTTTCTTTATCGCTGTCAACGCATTGACACTACCACTTTGGAGCTTAATTACCTCCTAAACCGGAACTTTAATGCCCTGGAGTCCTTAAGCAAAGTGGTAGAGGGAAAGGAGTGCAACAAACTTCATTTAGGCACCCAGGACCGAAGATGCTTTGAATATGCTGAAAAGGGGGCTCAAACGTGTCCACAACCGCGCCTGCTATGTGTTCAAGAAAATGATGATGTGGCCATCAAACAGCAGGGCGCCCCCACCATGGCTAGACGTGTGCCCTCGCTCGATGTGGTGGAGCACCAGAACGTTTGCCCAAGCTTCTCCACTCCCCACGTTCGCCCTCTGCTCTCTCTCACCTCTCCCTTACTCTAAGCTCACGCGGTCGCACCGCCATGGCCGTCTACCGGAGTAGAGCTCCAAGCCACCGCATCTCCCTCGCCTCCATGCCACCTTGCATCCAACCAAGAATAGCCCCACATCCACTGCCTTCTCGTATTCCCTCCAGCGTGCGTCGGGCCTCCCTTCGCCGTCGGCTAGCCATGCCGCCGGAGCAGCTCCTGCTGCTGCCCTTGGCTACCCTGGCCAGGCTACTACCGATCGCCTCCTGCCACTCCTCAGCCACCCACGAGTGCGGGCAGGCACATTGGTGCTCGCGCTTCCCTTCTCCGCCGCCGCCGGCCCTTCTCCGGTCGGGTTTTGGCCTCCCCGACGGCCTCTGCCTCCGATCCCCTGCTCTCTGTACGAAGAAAGAAGAAGGACCTCGGGGTGAGAATAGAAGCTTTTCCAGGGTCCCCAATGTAAATCTCATGACTCACATGAATAGTACTATTAGACTGCGGGTTGATTTGTGAAAAACTCACGGGCCTTAGCATAAAGCGTCTGTCTTATATGATTTTCTCTTTTTCTTTTCCTATAATCAAGCTAAAGTTTGAAAATTTATAGTAAATCATAGAAAAATCATAAAATAGAAAATGAAGATGTTCTGGAATCCTCATGACTATATTTATGCAGTGGATATATAATCTTGTATGTGTTAGTGGAAAAATCTTGCTCTAGATTTTTGCCTATGCTTTTTAGGGGGAAATTCATATCTACTGTTGTATTGCTCCAATTGACATGAAAGTTTTATGGTAGGCTTCTCATGTGATTCTTAATGTTTAGTAAAAATTTTAGCTTTATTGGATTATGTAAGGGTGCGTTTTTTATTTACCTAAGTCAATGCTTGTTTTATGTGCAGTTTCTGTTGAGGAACTATTTTCATTGTTAAAATTTTCTCTTCTGTGTTTGTGATCTATATAAAAGTTGTAGGTAATTTGCTAATATTTGTTTTCCTAAAATTGTATGATTTTAGGCCTCTTGGTTTAGGAGTTATAGATTTTACAAGTTTCTTATCAGATTTTGCTTATATGTTGTACAGATCTACAATGTCATGCTTTTAGAATCACCTCTTGTCGAAAATAAAAGAGTTATAGTACTTTTAATAAGCTTTCGAAAAAGTTAAAAATCATGTTTGTTGGATGTCTAGAACTCCAGATATAGCTGTCCAAATTTAAATATCAGAATTTGTTCAAGTTTGGATAGAAATACTCTCTTGTGTTGTTTAACCTTGTTAACTGTTGAATCTACTATTGGTGATAATAACAAAGTTATAGACAATGTTATAAGCTTTCTAGAAAGTCTAGAAACACCTTTGTTGGATGCCTATAACTCCAGTTAGAACCAAAATAAGTGACTATTGTGCTGCAATTCAGAACTTGCCTTGCTTAAGTTGATTGCTTTTAACTTAATGGTTGATATGGTTGCTAGTGTGACTCATGCCAATGAGTTAATCTACCTGAAACCAGCTTGCTAGATGTAAGTTAAAAATTTGTCTTCTCTACTAGAGAAGAGATATGCACCTACTTGGTAAAAAGAATTAAAAGATTATCACCATCTTGCCACTTCTGTGTTGTATGTTTAGTAGTAGAACCTTGATCATGATTGATATGGCTAGGTTTGGTGTTGCACACATCAGCCCTAGTGCTCTTATATGATGCTAAGATTAATTAGTTCTCGGTAGATAAATGTTATGGTGTTGTCTTATTGCTATCTTAGCATAACAAGATTGTGTAATGTCTAGTTGACACTATCTATCTATGCGCCTAGGTCAATTCTGTTGTAACCTTATACTTGTCCTTGTTTGCAATCGCGTGATGTTTTTGGTTTTGCTCTTTCTCATATGCATGCATTGCATCTTTGCATATATTATATAGGTATGCTAGATGTATGACGAAAGGGTGAAGAACGTGGTGCTGAAACTAACCAAAAGGTGATGTTGGTGAACGGATCTAGAAGATGAGAGGACCCCGGGAATACATGTCGGGCAAGAGATGCTCGCCAAGCGAATATCATCAAACAAACACTGACATAGTGTTGAACCCCAGGCAAGCCCTAGAGCATTCTAAACCTCCTACCTCTCTTTTAAAATATACTTGAGTTTATATTTTGTATTGTGCATTAAGTATAGGAGTTGAATTGAAACCCATTGCTGCATGTCTTACCTTGTCTACAAAATATATACATGTATCCTTACTAGTATGTATAGGTTGCTCTATGCTTAGCTATGCTTAGACTGATAGAAGTCAGGTGATTCCTATCGCCTGTGAGACATAGGTGGCTACTCTGACATGATTGGCTATATTTGCTATCATGGAAAAGAACCAGGTGATAATGGATAACTGGAGACCAGATGGGATCCGGTGCTATTATGGTTGTTGTTGATGCTGGCTAGGCATGTATTCTTTGATCCCGTCTATGTCATTTAAGGACCGCTTCGTTGTTGGACCTTGGTTGAGATTGAAGGTACCAAACACATAACAGGGGCTTGAGTTATAGTTGACCGTTAAGCCGATTAGCTCATTCGGGCTGAGTATATTGGACCGTTAGCATTGCTAGGAGGAGAGCCTGAAGGAAGGGGACTGGTCCAAGACCATGTTTGCTACGGGCTTCGGGCAATTCATGTGAGGATGCAGGATCATGAGTTTTGCAAAATGGTCCAGACTCACCACGGAATGGAGTGAACGGCGACCCATGCGAGCTAATGCGGCTCGTACGGGTGTGTGTTTGGGATTGCCTAGCTGGATATAATCGATTCGAATCGCCATCTCTCCTAGTTAGTAAGAAACTTGGTCATTGTCTGGCAGTTGTAGTAACTAATGAAACATGATGGTTCTATTGATCATGATAATTTAATATGGTTACTAGTGTGATACTTATTAATCAAATGATTGTTACATGATAGATGCAAACTTAGCTATAACTGGCTTCACTGAACTTGATGCTAAAATATTGAACGTAAGGACTTACATAGTAAGCTCTTTTGCAAAAGATTATGCTATCCAACTAGCTCCACCAAATAAATCATGCATATCCTTGGAGTCTTCATTTTTCTCCTATCGAGTAAGTCTTGTTGAGTACAATTGAGTACTTAGGGTTTTATCCCACCCTATTGTAGGTGAAGTGCTATGTCTGCTGAAGGTGGTGACTAAGTGTCGGTGGGCTCGGCTATTCTGTATTTGCTTCTCATCTATGCTTTTGTTAGAGGGTGTCATCAGAGATAGCAATATGATTCAAAATTATGATTTGGTAATCATTACAAAGTTATGTTATTTTAACCTAATGGATTTGAAACTGAACTTGTATTAATTACTTGTGACCCTATTGTAATATTATTTCCACTGCAAACTCTGTGTATGTGATATGTATTTGCTTAATCAAGTACGATCTTGGTTGTGAAGTTGATTTATCGAGGCCTTCGTGGTACTCGACGGACTACCGGGTTTATATAAGTGACGGTATGTGTGTGTCAACGTGTTTAACGGGGATAGTCATACTTAATCTTGTATAAATTAGGCGGTTTTGTCATAGTGGCCACCCCGTGCGCGGGCCGTGGCCTCACGTTCTCTTGTCTTTAAATGGGATTTTTCCTCATTCTGCAATTTGCTATCAGGACAAGAGTTTTGAAATAGCATTAGCTACCTTTATCATAGTTAATCTAGATGCTTGCCTAGTGTCGCAGAACCGACAATTTATAAGAATACAAGTACCATATAAACCCGGTAGTCCGTCGAGTACCACGACGGGTCTCGATAAACGATTTACAACAACCAAGATAAATACGAGATTCAACATACATGCCACATATTACATAAAGTTCACAGATACTTTTCATCATCGAGTACGAATAAAAGTTATTACAAACCGAGTTTGATAAATAAAGCGGAAGCAAATAAGTTCAAGATAAAGTTTCCAACATAGTTTGATACGATTGCCAAGCTAGATCACGGTCCACAAAAGCAAGGATAGGAATTACTAAAGAAGCACGCCCAAGGCTTACTCCTCATCCACAATGGGATAGAAGCAACTCTTGCAATAACCATGATACAAAGTGCCATACGCAACATTGGGAAAATAAACCACGAGTACGAGAAGGTACTCACTAGACTTACCCGTCATGAACGAGAAAATAAAATAACTCCAAGGATTATGCAAAAATTTGTATAAGTGGACGTAACTTGACAACATTTTTTGCGTAAAAGCAATTAAATCATGGTACGATTACTAATTCTTTACCAAGTTAATTATAACTATTCATTTCTAGGTTAGCAACTATCACTGTGCCAAACATGTGGTACATCCTCTAGAAGCATACAATAGTAACCATAGCGGTATTGTAATTCCATTTTCATCCGAACCATCATGTTCCATAACACAAAGTTACTACGATGTTGGGACTAGCCAAGTTTCTCACTATCCAGGGAGAGACGGCGATTGAATCGATTTCAACCGGTGGAATTTATTCCTAACACAAACCCCAGTCTACTGACCCACGATAGCCTTAGGTCACCTTTGATACAACTCGGTACACATTTGGCGGTCTGGTGCCGCCCGCTAATCTGGAACACCAGATGCCGGGATGCTCGAGCCAAGCACGCCCCTTAGGGCTCGGTCGATCGTTCCCGGAAGGGCGCTGTGAAGCGATTCCCGGCACCGAGTTGAATTACTCGGCCAGCGGGTCGGAACGAGTTATCCGCCAGCTAAGTGAGAGGCATGCGTTCAATCTTGTCGAAGCACCAACAACAGTGCAGTCCTTAATCGACATAGACGGGATAAATCCACACCCAAGACCTCCATGTCTTGTTGCTTCTCTATCTACTTCCCGTCCGGTCTCGATTTACTTTTACCACATGGTTACGTTCCACGATAGCGAGATATAGCCAACCGTGCTCGGTATCCACCTATATCTCGCGGTGACAGGACATCACCCGACTTCTCTTGGTCTAAGCATGGCTAAGCATATATATTCGATCCACGGACCTATACCGGTTACAGGTGTAATATTTGGACAAGGAATGTACATGCATCAAGTGGTTTCATTCAACTCTTATAACCTAATGCATCAATCATAAATATGTAAGTAAACATTTGTAAATTACTGGGAGACTTATAATGCTCCGGGGCTTGCCTCATGAGAAAGGAAGTAGAGGCGATGATCGGGGCACTCCGGAAGCTCTTGAGGTTCGCTCGCGCCCGAGGCTGCGGCTTGCGGATCCTCCCACGGGTTCCCTTCCTCTCGCTTCTTGAATTCCAACAACGTGATCTCTTCCTCCGATCCTAGATGCATGAGTATGGTATAAGTATTACGAATGCATATATGTTAACAAGTGCATCACGTTGTTTGAGTAGGTGCATATCTCTTCTCAATTATTACTTAACTACTTCTACAATGCATCGACTATGCCACAAGCAGTAGCTACTTGTTTCACTCATAACTGGAGTTCTACAAATCCAAAAAGCAGTGATCCAGGACTTTCTCGGAAAGCTTATCAAATTCTCTACCACTTTGTTATTAACCATTTTATAGTACATCAGTTTCAACAGGCAACTCATCACACTCTAGAATTAGTCAGGAAACTATTTAACATGCAATATAAAGTAATAACACCTCTACTTCATGTAATCATTCCAAATTTGACAACTTAAAATCTACCAACAGTATAGGCATACCAAAGACATTTTAGATAATATAATGGTGAAGCCCAAACTATTTATTAAATTGCCTTTATTATTTTATTTAGATATCTAGGTTAAATAATAAATATATATCATATGTGCTTAATAAATTCTCAAAAATTTATAGAGTCTTACTAATGCTATCAAAGGACTACTATAAAAATTTCATGTCATTTTACTAAGTAGAACATTCTATACAAAAATGATAAGGAAGCAAGGCTTGAAATAGCATAAATGGAAAATCCTATTGAAAAGTGTCAAGCAACAGATTTCTTATTTTTCTTAACATCCATAAGGTACTAGGATTACCTCCAACAAATTTCATGAATTTTGGACTCATAATTAATTTATAAAAAATCATGCAAGGATGGACTAGCCATAAAGGAAAAATCTATAACTATAATTATACACATGCACTGGTCCTCAAATTTTTACTAGAGTTCATATATGACAAGAATAGCCTACCACAAAAATTTCATAATTTTGGAGCACAGAGAACTCTAGATATAAAATAAACAAATTTAAATACATTCAAAAGCACATTTCAAATCTGATTTAAATCTCCAGAAAATTCTACTGTTGAAACCAAGAACATATTTTTATTAAATACTATACTTCCTAAGCAACACAATCATATTTATTTCACAATTTTAGGAGCTACCAACTAAAGATACAAAATAACAAAACACATGTGAATCTGCATTCAAATCTGAAGCTGGATTTGAAATCTTTGAGTCGACACGTGGACCCATCGGTCGTGAGACAAAAAGAAAGCACAATGGCAGTCTTTGCTCGACGACTGGGCCAAAACTCGGCGGCAATGAAGTTGGCCGCGGCGGTGACATCATCACTAGACCTTCTACTCGACCTAGCGTCGATTGGTATACTTGGTCGGCCCTATCGTCGACACAACGGACGACAGCGGCGGCGACCATGGCGGGTTTCGGCGGCGGGGCGTCGGCGATGCGCGCGGGGGGGGGCTACGATGGCTCGACCTAGAGCTCGGGACGAGCACCAGTGGACTACAGCGAACCAGCCGCATCGGCTATCGCGTGGAATGGTAGACTACAACGGGCGTGGCCACGATGGCGGACACGGCGGTGAGCTTCGGTGAGTTTTTCACGGCTACCGACGCCACCGAACGTGAATGGCGGGCACGGGAAGAAGCTACGGGTCTTTGGGAGAGCGGTGGAGCTATGGCGGTGGTGCGGGGAGTGGCTAAGCGCTTGCTGTCGCAGCTATGGCGGCAGTGGAGCTGCGGAAATGTTCTTGGCGCCGCGAGACGGGCGAAGGGGACCGAGGCGAAGCAAATGGGTGCTTTCATTTGAGTCGGCTTGGTATTTGGCGTGATGAAGGCGCGCCGGGCGCGTCGTGGCTTCTTGTGCAGACAGACCGGCGGCGACGCGGCGGCCGTTTCCGCGCACGCATGGCGGCCAAAAGGCCTCGACGGCGGTCGGCCACCGAACGTTGCGATTCGGTTGATTCAGACTTGAGAACGGGACGCTGACGGCGTGTTTTCTCGTTGATTTATTCGCAAATCCGTGGCTCCTTAGTACAAACCCCGAATAAATTTCGTGAGACCTAAGTACCAGCTACAAATGTTGTTCAATGATCTCGTGCTAATTCGCAAAACAAAACTGAGAAAAATCATCCCCAAAGTGAGCACATCGATACGATTCGATGAACCTAGACTTAGAAAAAATGCTTAAGTGTTGAAATCAAGATTTTGCTGGTTTTTGTGGGACCCATTCAAGCATGTTAGAAGCTAAATCAGTCCATGACCCAAAAATAAAAGTTGTTCCTTATGATATCCTAAGCATGTTTAAACAATTTGCAAGGTCATTTAAGCATTTCATGTAGTAGTCACTCATATAGCTATCCAGGTCAACACATGTGATATTACTTAAGTGCTTGATCATGAAAGGTGACCTTCATGAACAAGGTTTCTTTTGTTAACCTAAGTGTAGCTAAAGTGTTTTAGTGACCAACATTACCCACTTGCATTCATTTGCACATGATCATAGGCATATGTTCCAAGAAACACGAGATAATAAGCAATGTTTCATATGTTTCGATCAAATGTTTCAATTGTAAGTGATGATTTATGAATGCTTGATGCTCATGCTCATGTTATGCGAGTCAAGTTATGCAAGGCTAACACCCGAGGTGTTACAGCCCCTCCCCCTTATAAAAATCTCATCCCGAGATTTGCAAGACCTACCATTCTTGGAAAAAGGCGGGATAAACTTCTTGCAATCATCTCTTTCCCACGTAGCATCTTGTTCACTATGATTGTTCCACACCACCTTATAGAACTTAATAATCTTACTCCTTGTCACTCTCTCCATCTCTTCTAATACTCGAATTGGCTTTTCTTCATAGGTCAAATCCGATTGAAGCTGCACGTTGGCGGGTGCAATAGCTTCTTCCGGTACTCGAAGACATTTCTTTAGCTGAGAAACATGGAACACATCAAAGATTGCACTCATCTCTAGTGGAAGTTGTAACTTATATGCAACCTTCCCTTTTCGTTCCAAAATTTTGTATGGCCCTACATATCTTGGTGAAAGCTTCTTTTTCATCCCAAATCTTTTCACGCCTTTCATGGGTGATACTCTCAAGTATACATAGTCACCCACTTCAAAAGTTAGTGGTCTTCTTCTTACATAAGCATAACTTTTCTGTCTTGATTGAGTTGCCTTCATGTGTTGTTGGATGATATGTACTTGCTCTTGGCTTCATTTACAAAATCAATACCAAAGTATCTCCTTTCAGGGCTCAATCCGGTTCAAGGGAGTTCTGCACTTTACGCCATACAAGGCTTCAAATGGAGCCATTTTGATACTCGCTTGATAAGCTGTTGTTATAGGAGAATTCAGCTAAAGGTAACCATTTCTCCCATGAACCTTTTGAAGATATAACACAAGCTCTAAGTAAATCTTCTAGGATTTGGTTCACTCGCCTGTTTGTCCTGAAGTTTGCGGATGATAATTTGAACTTCCGATTAGCTTGGTTCCCAAAGCTTGGTGTAAATGCTCCTTAAACGAGCTATGAACTGTGGTCCTCTATCCGAGATTATGGTCCAGGTACTCCATGCAATCTCACGATCTAGGCAACATATATCTCAACAGTATTTCCCAACTATATACCACGTGTTCACGGGTATAAAGTGTCTTGACTTGGTAAGACGATCAACAATGACCCAGATTGAATCGTGACCTTGTGGCGCGTTGGAAGGCACGTGATAAAGTCCATGCTGATTTCTTCCCATTTCCATCCTGGAATAGGCAATGGTGAAGTAATCCAATGGTTTTCATATGGACGGCTTTCACTTCTCTCGCAGTTATCACACCTAGCAACGTGAGGGTGCGATCTCTTTCTTCATCTTAGTCCACCAAAAACGGATTTTCAAATCTTGATACATTTTACTACTACCCGGGTGGATAGACAATTTGGACGAGTGAGCTTCTTCTAAAATTTGATTCCTTAGCTCACGGTCTTTCGGCACCACTAGTCGGTCCTCAAACCATAATACACCTCTTTCGTCCAATCTAAAATGTTTGGCCTCTTGCTCTTGCATTTTTCTCTTGATGTGACTTATTCCTACATCATCTGCATTGTAGCTCTATGATTTTGCCCTCAAGTGAACAAATGATTGTGATATTGTGTAGTACATGAGGATGTAACAAGTTGAATCCATCTTCCAAACAATGCTTCCACAGTGTTACAATGGGACTTCCGACTGAGTGCATCGGCTACTACATTAGCTTTACCCGGATGGTAATGCACCTCCAAATTATAGTCCTTAATCAATTCTAACCATCTTCGTTGTCTCATGTTCAGCTCTGGTTGGGTAAAGATATACTTGAGCTTTTTTGTGGTCGATATAGATATGACATACATTGCCCAACAAGTAATGTCTCCATATCTTTAGTGCATGGACAACGGTACTGCAAGTTCCAAATCATGTGTAGGGTAGTTGACTTCATGTTTTCTCAATTGCCGGAGGCATATGCAATTCTCTTCCTTCTTGCATAAGCACACATCCCAAACCTATTCACGATGCATCACAAAATACATCAAAAGGCTTTTCAATGTCTCGGTTGTGCTAGCACACAGTGCGGTAGTCAACAAAGTTCGAGGGTGTGAAAAGCTGTTTCACATTCTTGTGTCCATTTGTACTTCTCTTCTTTCGAAGTAGCTTTGGTCATAGGCTTAGCTATCTTTGAGAAATCGGAATAAACCGACGATAGTACCCTGCTAACCCTAGAAAACTCCGAACTTCATGAACCGAAGTTGGGGCTTTCCAATCCATGACCTCTTGTACTTTGGATGGGTCTACTGAGATTCCATCTCGTGATAAAATGTGACCTAAGAAAGGTACTTTGCTCATCCAAAATTCACATTTGCTAAACTTGGCATATAACTTATGCTCCCTCACCGATAGGACAATCCTCGGATGCTCTTCATGATCGGTCTCATTTTCTGAATAAATCAATATATCATCAATAAACACTACCACGAACTTGTCAAGTTCGGGCATGAATACCGAGTTCATCAGGTACATGAAATAGGCTGGAGCATTTGTTAGTCCGAAAGACATAACCAAATACTCGTATAAGCCGTACCTAGTAGAGAAAGCAGTTTTGGGTATATCCTCCGGTCTGATCTTTATCTGATGGTAACCTGATCTCAAGTCAATTTTGGAGAATACCTTTGCCTTTGCTAGCTGATCGAACAAGATGTCGATGCGGGTAATGGATATTTGTTCTTGATGGTCATAGCATTGAGTGGTCTGTAATCTACACACATCCTCAGTGACTTATCCTTCTTTTTCACAAACAGTGCTGGACATCCCCACGGAGATGAGCTAGGTTGAATAAGACCCTTGTCCAATAGATCTTGCAATTGAACCTTGAGTTCGCTAACTCATTGGGTGGCATTCTATAGGGCCTTTGGGATATGGGTGCGGTACCTGGCACTAATTCAATCTTAAATTCCACGTCCCTATCCGGTGGTAGACACGGTAATTCCTCGGAAATACATCCGGAAACTCACCAACCATCGGGATATCACATATTGTGGTGGTTTGGATAGCACACAGCTAAATGTTGGGGTTGAATTGGCGGAGAGTGGGACTAGGAAAGCATTCCCTCCCGTGGGTTCTCTCAACATAATGGTACGGTGCTAGTGTCAATAAGAACACCATGATCCTTCATCCAATTCATGCCAAAGATTACACTTATCGACAATCCCGGCAATATTATCAAATCATTGTGTACTCCTCCCTTGTATCAAGATGAGTACATTTTTGACTATCTTTTTGGTAGTAACAGTTCCCCTCTTTGAACTTATGTTAAAACCCCTTTACTTACTTCTATAATTTCTTGATCATGTCTAGATGCAAATGCTTGACTCATAAATGAATGAGAAGCTCCTGAATCAAATAAAACAACAATGGGATGCTTGTTGACAAGAAACATACCGGTAGTGACAACTTCTCCGTGGGCACTTCCTCCACAATGTATAATGCACTTGTCCTCGACGTGCCTCGGCATTCACCGCCTCGATTGTTCTGCGTGGGGTTGCCATTCCTCTTGGGGTGGGGGCATTCTTTGGACCAATGACCCGGTTGGTTGCAGTTGAAACATGGTTGATTACTTCGAATCCGTGAGCTGTCGATTGCCATTTCCTTTTGGTAAGGCAATAGTGAACGCATATACGGAATGGTTTCTGTGGCTGTTATTACGAGCTTTTCGGTGGTGGAGGCCTAAACTTGGAGTGCGGTGGACGGAATTGTGGCCTAAATTTGTGATAGGAGCTTTTGATTGGAAGGATCCGGAGGCACCGGCCTCAAATGTCCTCTTAAGCCCCTTAGCAACCGCATGCATGTTGTTGTGGTTTTCTTGGGTCAAGGCGTCACTAATAAACTCGTTGTCGTGGTACATCGAGAATTGGCCATGGTCTTCATTAATTTGGTACCCAACCCTCGCTTGAAACTCTCAATCTTTTTCTTCAAATTATCCACGAAACTTGGAGCATATCTTGACAAGTTGTTGAATGCGTGCATATATTACATGAGTGACTTTGTTCCCTGAGTGAGCCTCATAAATTCTGCTTTGCTTTCATGCGCATCGGGCCGGGGAATATGGTGTCCCCTAAAAGCCAGCTTGAATTGATCCCAGTCACTCTCGCATTAGGTGTAGAGACGACGGAAGTGCGTCCACCGATTCCCTTTGGTCCTTGCAATTGATGAGAAGCATATTCGCTTTCGGTGTTCTATGACCCTTAGCGAGATGAAATTTACGCTTTCGATGGTATTCAGCCACTCATCGATTCAGTAGTGGTTCCTCGGCCACCTTGAAGATCGGCGGCTTCGTGTCCGAAACTCCTTGAATGAACTGTCTTTGATTAGGCTCGGCCACAGTTCTTTGTGGGTGGCCACGAGCGGTGTTTTTCTGCGATAAGGCGCAAAGCTTCTTCCATTGTCCTCTGGCTCCCCTAGGGCTGGGCAAAGAACTCCGAAAGCAGGCGGCGGCGGCGGCGGTGGTAAGTCATCACCATTGCCATCGTGGATCGCTACCGGCTCCGGCCGCAGTGCGCGCGTCATCTGCGAAGTTGCAACAATAAGCGATTATTGGTTGATATCACGAGATTGTAGATGAATCATAATCATGCCAAACTGAAATCACTGGAGAAATTCTCAAATTCACAATAAAAACAGAGGCATAATAATTCTTTCTCGCAACATGACATCACCAATTTGACCACTTATCGCGTTCATAACGCATGCAAAGTTAACTCATGATCACCAACAAGGAACAGAATTGCATTGATTTTCAACCAAAGGTGCACTTAATCCACATTACATGATAGTCTGGTTACTAATGCCAAATTCAAACTACAGGTCCATTACATAAATAAAGGTGATACATTAGTCCTTCCACTAAGTGCTAAGCGATCTAATCCTCATCATGATCACTATCGAGGTCGACTTAAGATCATCTCCTTCCTCGTGTTCTACTTCTTCTTGAGCTCCACTTCTTCTTCTCCTTCCTCGTACCCTTCTAGATCCATTTCTGCGGCCGGGTGGGACATAAGGGTGGAGCTGATTCTTCGGAGAAGATGAACCTCTTCATGCAGATTATCATTGTATTCTTCCGCATTGGCCACCGCTCCGTCCCCACTCAAACTGTCGAGCTCTTAGGACATCTTCCCTGGACCAGCTGCATTCATTGGTGAGTTAACCGAGTCATTTCTTGATGAGCCTCTCAATCTCGGCGTCGTGCTCCCTCTGAAGTCGACGCCGGTCCTCGCGGCATGACCAAGAGCACCGAGACACACCCTGAGGCTACCTTCAACTCCATCCAACACTCTCATCATTGCGAACATGGCGCTCATGGAAGGGTTATCAACATTACGCCTCTCCGCCGCACCAATCTCCAAAGATTTTCTCTCTTGTCTGCCGCTGCCATGAGTCGGTGGAGGGTTACCTCTTGGAAAGACTCCAACCAAAGCGGTGCCAGCTCCGAGGAAAACGATCCATGATGTCCTCGGGATCCCAAAGGCTGCCACCGCCGGTGCTTCTTCAAAGCCATCCTGCCAGGTTGACTCATAACACCAGCACTGTCCACTCAGAATCGTCACCTCGGGGACGAACAACAACCTCCACAGTAACTAAGAGACCTTCTCCCAACTGCTCATTCGCCCAGAAGTAGCGGGGTTCCATTCCATCTGGATAACCTACATAACTAAGCACTCTCCACAAGAGTGTAGGCATCCCAAACTCTCCAAGGAATGTGTGTCGTTGGCGGCACGTGGAGCAAGTCGACGGTGGGAGCTCTCGCCTCCCGGTGGACTTGCGGCGGTGCGCTTTGTGCGTGCCATCCGCACCATTAACATGTACCCCTTGGTGAGACAATGCCATGATGGATAAGAGTTACATAACCGAGTAAGAATTTTATAAGGGGAGGAACAATGTAATTATGTGAATGGTAATTATCATGATGCATGCATTTCGTTAAAATGCGTCCTCTCACAAACTTAGGAAAAATTTGTTTCTAACGGTAGACACGGTGGCATACATACGTTCTCTCATAAATAGCGTAACTAGTCGAGCTACACGTTTCGCTGTTAGTGTACCTGCATAAGATCTCATTTCAGCCCTAAACCCATAATGAATATGCAGAATGTAATTGTAAATACTTCCATATATGTATACCCATACATATACTTCCGTATCAATCTACCCGACAATAATTTAACCCACAATTAAATACGTACCATATACACATGCAAGCATGCATACATAGTCGTACCAAAGCTAACTCTTCCCGACCGCACGCTCACATCTTGCGGTCATACACTCATCTTACCTTAGCGTAGAGGCATTTGATCCATACATTACCACTCAAGTGAATGGCATCCATACTATAGCACGCCGTATGGACGACGAAATAAAAACCCCCATGTTAGTACTTAAATAGCCACCTAATAGTCCTTAATTTGGGCATAAGGAAAGTGATCATTGGCACACTTTAGATTTCAAATACCTATTATATAACTAATAGTTGCTAGAGAAGGGTTTTTGGAAAACAAAAACTTTGTTTTTAAATACACTTGTGACAATTAACGTTGAATCTTGCTCTGATACCAGCTGTCGCAGAACCGACCAATTTATAAGAATACAAGTACAATGGCAATCCATAAGCGGTCGCCTTTGTCATACTTGAACCCATATAAACCCGGTAGTCCGTCGAAAGTACCACTGACGGGTCTCGATAAACGATTTACAACAACCAAGATCGTACAAGATTCAACATACATGCCACATATTACATAAAGTTCACATATACTTTTCATCATCGAGTACGAATAAAAGTTATTACAAACCGAGTTTGATAAATAAAGCGGAAGCAAATAAGTTCAAGATAAAGTTTCCAACATAGTTTGATACGATTGCCAAGCTAGATCACGGTCCACAAAAGCAAGGATAGGAATTACTAAAGAAGCTCGCCCAAGGCTTACTCCTCATCCACAATGGGATAGAAGCAACTCTTGCAATAACCATGATACAAGTGCCATCTCGCAACATTGGGAAAATAAACCCGAGTACGAGAAGGTACTCAGCTAGACTTACCCGTCATGAACCAGAAAATAAAATGACTCCAAGGATTATGCAAGGCTGTATAAGTGGACGTAACTTGACAACATTTTTACGTAAAAGCAATTAAATCATGGTACAGTTACTAATTCTTTACCAAGTTAATTATAACTATTCATTTCTAGGTTAGCAACTATCCTGTGCCAAACATGTGGTACATCCTCTAGAAGCATACAATAGTAACCATAGCGGTATTGTAATTCCATTTTCGTCCGAACCATCATGTTCCATAACACAGTTACTACGATGTTGGGACTAGCCAAGTTTCTCACTATCCGGAGAGACGGCGATTCAATCGATTTCAACCGGTGAGAATTTATTCCTAACACAAAACCAGTCTACCACCATGATAGCCTTAGGTCACCTTTGATACAACTCGGTACACATTTGGCGGGTCCCAGATCACGCCGCATTATCTGGAACACCGGATGCCGGGATGCTCAGCCAAGCTCGCCTTTGGGCTCATCGATCGTTCTCGGAAGGAGCGCACAATGAACGATTCCGGCCCGAGTTGAATTACTCGGCCAGCGGTCGGAACGAGTTATCCGGCCAGCTAAGTGAGAGGCATGCGTTCAATCTTGTCGAAGCACCAACAACGGAGACGGTCCTTAATCGACATAGACGGGATAAATCCACACCCAAGACCTCCATGTCTTGTTGCTTCTCTATCTACTTCCCGTCCGGTCTCGATTTATTTTTTACCACATGGTTCTCGTTCCACGATAGCAGTATATAGCCAACCGTGCTCCAAGATCCACCTATATCTCGCAGTGATGGACATCACCCGACTTCTCATTGGTCTAAGCATGGCTAAGCATATATATTCGATCCCGGACTGCATTGCGATTACATGGTGTAATATTTGGACAAGGAATGTACATGCATCAAGTGGTTTCATTCAACTCTTATAACCTAATGCATCAATCATAAATATGTAAGTAAACATTTGTAAATTCTTGGGAGACTTATAATGCTCAAGGGCTTGCCTCATGAGAAAGGAAGTAGGGCGATGATCGGGGCACTCCGGAAGCTCTTCAGGAGTTCGCTCCACGCCTTCGAGGCTGCTGCTTGCGGATCCTCCTGCGGGTTCCTTTCTCTGCTTCTTGAATTCCAGCAACGTGATCTCTTCCTCCGATCCTAGATGCATGAGTATGGTATAAGTATTACGAATGCATATATGTTAACAAGTGCATCACGTTGTTTGAGTAGGTGCATATCTCTTCTCGATTATTACTTAACTACTTCTACAATGCATCGACTATGCCACAAACAGTAGCTACTTGTTTCACTCATAACTGGAGTTCTACAAATCCAAAAACAGTGATCCAGGACTTTCTGGAAAGCTTATCAAATTCTCTACCACTTTGTTATTAACCATTTTTACAGTACACATCATTTTCAACAGGCAACTCATCACACTCTAGAATTAGTCCGAAAACTATTTAACATGCAATATAAAGTAATAACACCTCTACTTCATATAATCATTCCAAATTTGACAACTTAAAATCTACCAACAGTATAGGCATACCAAAGACATTTTAGATAATATAATGGTGAAGCCCAAACTATTTATTAAATTGCCTTTATTATTTTATTTAGATATCTAGGTTAAATAATAAATATATATCAGATGTGCTTAATAAATTCTCAAAAATTTACAGAGTCTTACTAATGCTATCAAAGGACTACTATAAAAATTTCATGTCATTTTACTAAGTAGAACATTCTATACAAAAATGATAAGGAAGCAAGGCTTGAAATAGCATAAATGGAAAATCCTATTGAAAAGTGTCAAGCAACAGATTTCTTATTTTTCTTAACATCCATAAGGTACTAGGATTACCTCCAACAAATTTCATGAATTTTGGACTCATAATTAATTTATAAAAAATCATGCAAGGATGGACTAGCCATAAAGGAAAAATCTATAACTATAATTATACACATGCACTGGTCCTCAAATTTTTACTAGAGTTCATATATGACAAGAATAGCCTACCACAAAATTTCATAATTTTTGGAGCACAGGAACTCTAGATATAAAATAAACAAATTTAAATACATTCAAAAGCACATTTCAAATCTGATTTAAATCTCAGAAATTTTCTCTTTGTTGAAACCAAGAACATATTTTTATTAAATACTATACTTCCTAAGCAACACAATCATATTTATTTCACAATGTTTAGGAGCTACCAACTAAAGATACAAAAATAACAAATCACATGTGAATCTGCATTCAAACCGAATGGATTTGAAATCTTTGAGTCGCATTGACACGCTGGACCCAGTCGGTGAGACAAAGACAAAAAACAGCAGTGCTTGGTGTTGCTCGACGGACGCGCCAAAACTCGACGGCAGCGAAGTTCGGCGGTGACATCATCACTAGACCTTCTACTCGACCTAGCGCCGTCGATTGGTATACTTAAGTCGCCCTATCGTCGACACCAAATGACGACGGCGGCGGCGACCATGGCGGTTTCGGCGAGGGGACGTCGTGATGCGGTACGCCGGTATGGGGGCTACGATGGCTCGACCTAGAGCTCGGACGAGCACCGAGTGGACTACACAACGAACCCAGCGCGATCGGCTATCGCGTGGAATGGTAGACTACAACGGCGTGGCCACGACGACGACGGACACGGCGGTGAAGCTCGGTGAGCCTTTTTCACGGCTACCGACGCCACCGAACGCGAATGGCGGGCACGGAAGAAGCTACGGGTGCGGGGAGACGGTGGAGCTATGGCGGTGGTGCGGGAGTGGCTAGGCGTGAGTGTCTGCGCGCTATGGCGACGGCGAGGAGCAGAAATCTGCTTTGGCGCTGCGAGAGGCGGCGAAGGGGACCGAGGCGAAGCAAATGGGTGTTTCGGTGAAAGCGGGCGGGCGCTGGCGCGTGATGAAGGCGCGCTTCGGTAGTTGCGTCGTGGCTCTGCGCAGACAGACCGGCGGCGACGCGGCCGTTTCCGCGCCACGCGCGTGCAAGGCGACGACGGCGGTCGGCCATCGAACGCTGCGATTGATTGATTCAGAGACGAACGGACGCTCGACAACAGCGTGTTTTCTCGTTGATTTATCTGCAAATCCGTGGCTCCTTAGTACAAACCCCCGAATAAATTTCGAGACCTAAGTACCAGCTACAAATGTCGTTCAATGATCTCGTGCTAATTAAGGCAAAAGGCGAGAAAAATCATCCCCAAAGTGAGCACTGTCATTCGATCGATGAACCTAGACTTAGAAAAATGCTTAAGTGTTGATATCAAGATTTTGCTGGTTTTTGTGGGACCCATTCAAGCATGTTAGAAGCTAAATCAGTCCGTGACCCAAAAATAAAAGTTGTTCCTTATGATATCCTAAGCATGTTTAAACAATTTGCAAGGTCATTTAAGCATTTCATGTAGTAGTCACTCATATAGCTATTCAGGTCAACACATGTGATATTACTTAAGTGCTTGATCATGAAAGGTGACCTTCATGAACAAGGTTTCTTTTGTTAACCTAAGTGTAGCTAAAGTGTTTTAGTGACCAACATTACCCACTTGCATTCATTTGCACATGATCATAGGCATATGTTCCAAGAAACACGAGATAACAAGCAATGTTTCATATGTTTCGATCAAATGTTTCAATTGTAAGTGATGATTTATGAATGCTTGATGCTCATGCTCATGTTATGCGAGTCAAGTTATGCAAGGCTAACACCCGAGGTGTTACACCTAGTCCATAACTTTTTCTACTGTTGTTAGTCCCAAGAAGCACAATTTGAACTATTGTTGAAGAAGAACCTCAACAGGAGAGAGATTTCTATATTCTTGCACAACATCAAAAATCTAAAATGAGTTGCCTTGCAGCCACCAAGTGGAAGCTTGTTGTTCCTAGTTACATTCCTCGCCCAAGATCTCGAAGCCTTTTGTGTGCGCCGCAGCTTTGTGTGCAGCCATAGAAAAAGATTGATTTAAGATAGTGGCCTTCAATCAAGCACATCTCACACCACCTACCTCCATGTATCTAGATCTTGGGCCAAAAAGACTCGAATCTGAACCCCCTTTAAATGTTCGTGGTGTCGTGTTACCAACAAGCAGGAGCAGGCAGTGATCTGATACCAGTGACGACTGCGCTCCTAAATTGCAATTAGGTAGCATCATATCCTAATTTGCAGTGTTGCGACATGCCATATCCATAAGGGCCAAGTCCCCTAGAAGAGGCCCAATTAGCGCCATTGGAGTGGGATGTGAAACTCACCCCCACCGGGGGGTCACTTGTAAATTTCCGCTTGCCTATAGAATGCCTGGAACATGAGGGCAAGGGGGCTCTCCCTTCTGACTCTTGCCGACAAACCCTAGCCACCTTTTCCACTCTCCTCCCCTAAACCTGTTCGGGAACCGCTTTCCCAACATTGGCGCCCACCGTGCTCAGCACAAAATTTTTCAGGAGAGCTGGAAGTTGAAGCCTTCATCGGGAGACCTTCTCCGACCGGGCCATCATCAACAGACCTTCTCTGGCCAGGCCTTCATCAACAGACCTTCTCTGGCCACGCCTTCATCAGGCCTTCTTCGGCCATCGTCAACAGACCTTCTCCGGCCTTCGTCAACAGACCTTCTCTGGCCAAGCCTTCATCAGACCATCTCAGGCCTTCATCAACCGACCTTCTCAGGCTAGGCCTTCGTCAATAGACCTTCTCCGGCCAAGCCTTCGTCAGGCTTTCTCCGGCCTTCGTCGACAGACCTTCTCCGGCCAAGCCTTCATCAGGCCTTCTCCGCCTTCGTCAACAGACCTTCTCCGACCAGGCCTTCGTCAGACCTTCTGCAGCCTTCGTCAACAAACCTTCTCCGGCCAAGCCTTCGTCAGACCATCTCTGGCCTTCGTGAACAGACCTTCTCTGGCCAAGCCTTAGTTAGGCCTTCTCTAGCCTTCATCCGGAGACCTTCTTCGGCCGGGCCTTTGTTGACGGACCTTCTCCGGCTAGGCCTTCGTCGGGAGACCTTCTCTGGCCAGCCTTTGTCGAGAGACCTTCTCTGGCCAGGCCTTCATCAGTGGACCTTCTCCGGCCAGGACTTCGTCGGCGTACCTTCTCCGCCAAGCCTTCGTCGGGAGACCTTCTTCGGCTGGGCCTTCGTCGGCGAACCTTCTCCGACCAGGCCTTCGTCAACGGACCTTCTCCAGCCGAGTCTTCGTCGGCGGACCTAGGCCTTCGTCGGGAGACCTTGTCCGGCTAGGCCTTCGTCGCCTGCCTTCGCCGGTGCCTTCTCCAGACAGGCTTTTTGAAAGTGAAGATTTGATCCTATGAGAACCCCCGAGGAAAGGTAAAATCCTCGGGGCAAAGGTATGATCTCGTTGAACCCTCATAGCTAGCAGAGTTGGTATGTTCAGTTTCGACTTCACCAACTTTTTCAAGAAAAATCACCTAAACTTTTTCCTTCCTTGGGCCATTTTTGTTAAGAAAAAAAACTTTGGTCATTTTCTAAAGAAAAAACTTGCAAAAGCAATCCAGCCTTCGCTTGCTTTTGTTTTAAAAAATATATATAATAATAAAAAAAATCTTTTTTGCCAAAAAAGGTTTAAAAGCCTTCAGCCGTTCCTAAAAATAATAATAATAAAAATGAAACACACACACACATCGGAGCCCCTGTGCCTTCGGCCATCTTCGTTAATGAATTGTGGAAGTTCCTAAGGCCTTCGGCCATTTTTGTGCTTAAAAAATATAATAGTACTGAACCTGCCAACAAGCCTTTGGTGATATCAACTCTTTCAAAAAAAAAAGAAGTATTCAAAAAAGCCTTCGGCAATACTACCAACTTTTTTTAAAAAATTATTATTAACCAAAGGACAAACAAGCCTTCGGCAATGTCAAGTTTTTTCAAGTAAAAAAAATAATTAATCGCCCAAGGTCTAAAGCCTTCGACCTTTCCTGTTAAATGAAAAAAATCAGCCGAAGTTCTTAAAGCCTTCGGCCATTTTTGTTAAAGAAAAAATCCACAAAAACTCATAAAGAGCTCAGTACTAGAGTTTCCGTCATGTCATAACTAACAGCAGGACAAGCAAGCTTTTTTTTTTTGAAAGGCAAGCAAGCTTTTTAGTTAGACGTGTGTGCATGTCTTTCAACTACTCCTATTTTATATGGTGAGCAAACTACAGCCTGTTCGGCTGGAGCGGCTGGCTGGCTGGTGCTGGCCAGCCATCTCACGTGAGGCACTGTTTATGTGAACAGTGTTTTCAGTCAGGAACAATATTTTTCTCTCACATAAACCAGCCAACAGTACTTTCTCACGAACCAGCAACGAACAAGCCAACAGTTCCGAACAGGCTGCTAGTCGTTACTGAAACTCCAGCAACCTGCTTAGGTCAAGTTGGCCGCCGCACTGCAGCGGTTCGGCGCGGCAGCCCAGGCGAAGGCATTGGAGACTGGAAGTCTGGAACGATCAAACAGGCAAGCAAGTGGCATAAAGGTACACCGAGCCCGCGCGAAGGCACACAATCTCCAGCCGGCACGAAGGCACGCCGAGCCCGCGAGAAGGTACGCGCGGCACGAAGGCACGCTGAGCCCGCGAGAAGGTAGGCAGCGTCCAGCCGGCACAAACAAAGGTACACACCAGAGTCAAAGGTCTGCGATGTTCTGGCAACGCAAGGGTTGTCAAAAGGCTCCGAAGCTCCATCGGCAAACCGCTTGAATCTTCAGCCAACCCAGCTAAGTAGTAACCCAACAACAACTCTCTCTAAATTTTGCAAAAGTTCATTCTGTGCATAGCTACGAATGTTGCGTAGCTCAGGTCATGACTACTTCGATCAGCCACACCACTCTACTAACAGGTTGCTAAGCTGTACAGGTTAACTACCTTCGAGTATTGACGCATATTGTGCTAGCAGATTTTCTCTTACCATTATTCACAGCCTCGGACCAAGGAGGACCCTTCGGCATTTCCCCTGGGTCCTGACCATGCAGGCGTTTTCTTCAGAAGGTTCCTTTAACCTTTGCCATAAAAATCAACAATATACATTTATGAGCTAACCTTCTACCATGGTCAAGTTGTCTACCTCTTTGCAGCTTTGAATACTTGACCTACCGTACCAAAGTATTCTCATGCGGGAACCAAACCAACACGAGTGAGTATTTCTCACTAGCCTATAAATTCTCGCCAGCTTATAATGCCTAACAGTTCTTTGCTCTTGTGATTTACTTCACGAAATTTTAACCTAACCTTTGTCTTTCAAAACAAATTTCAAAAATTAACCTTCGCACACAACTCGTCACCAATGTGACAAAGAAAGTTGTCGCAATTTTTCGCCGCAACAAAAGCATGGCCCGAGTGGCTATACATGGTTTCTCCCTAATTGATTAACTTTAAAACAATTTTTTATTTTTATTTACATCAAACGTCTGTTTGTTACTAACATGCAGGTCACCACTGTAAGTATCTCTTATCCTCCTAGGCTAACCCCCTAGGATATATTTTTTATTGTTATATGCACGTTTTCACCTTCCCAAGCCAAATCAACCAATGATTCTCATTAAGTGTTCAGCCTTCGTCACATATGTGTCCAACAGCTCTTGAGTTTGCATCAGTCAGTACCCTTTGTCAGTCAGCGGTTCTCATTGTATATTCAACATTCGACAGATACCTCAGTGATCCTCTGCCAATCAGTGATTCTCATCAGTCAGCGACCTTCGTTATTCAATGGATTTCATCATTTAGTGGTTTTCACCAGTAAGCAACATTTATTAGTCTGTTGCCCTCACCAGTTAGTGGATCTTATCAGCAAATGGTTGTCATCACTCTATCATTCTTCATCAGTCAGTGGTCTCCATGAAACATCTGGCCTTCGCTATATATCTTTGAAATGGCTTTTGGGTTTTCACCAGTCAATGGTCTTCGTTGAACAGTTGGTCTTCTCAGTCATCGATATAGCGACATTTAGAGTTCACCAATATTAGCCTTCGCATTGGGGTTTCATCAGGCGCCAAATCAGTGAAAGTTATATATCAGAGTATGTAAGTCGTCATTGCTCATCAATCCAGCAATCACCAGTGATCATCACCAACCATCAGACTTTCATCAACCATCAGACCACACCTTCATCATACTCCAACAACAGTAAACCTTCGGCAACCAACAAACCATCGAACCCTCTAACGCTAACACTTCTCCTCTTTTTACAGGTTGTATTGTTCAATTTTTCATTTTTAGATTTTTATAATATGCATCAACTCAACGTTATTTGAGCTAACCTTCGCCGGAAACTAACCATGCAGGTTCCTAATTGGCAGCCTTCGCTAGCCATATGAAACTATAACCATCTAATTCGAGGGGATAATTCCTTATGTGTAGTGCTCATCTTTTATTCAAGCAAAACTATCATTTTTGCACAGTGCATGACATGTTTACCCTCTCTAATGTTTTCACGCAAATGCATTCACTTGCATCATCACATGTATACATGCATTGCACCGCGGTAACCCGACAAAGACCTGTCCATGATCAGGCATCAGGGCCATCACTCTCAAAAGCTTCAAAAAGCTTTACTCGACAAGGACCTATCTGCAGTCAGGCATCGAGACCTTCGCTCCGTCAAAACCTTCAAAAACTTCACACCTTGCATATTATATGAAATGATTAACCATCTTTTGCTGCAAGTAGAAAGCCAATGTCTTAATGAGTGTCAAAAGACCTGCAAGCAAGTCGATATTTGATGAAGCTATAACGCCCAACCTAAGTCCCTAAAAAATACAGGAGATCAACTCAGGTGCATTTTCACGTGACTTCTCCGGCCTTCGGCACGCAGCGTCGGCGTCTATATCGGCATTGCCTTCTCCAAGACCTTCGCATGAGGGGCTTCACCACCATCTTCGGTGACTTCACCAACATCGCCTCCGCCAAAACAACTTTTTTAGGAGGGCCTTCGGCAAAACCATGATGACTCGCCTCCGCCAACACGTCGGCACAAAGGGGCTTCACCGACACCTTCGCTGTCTACACCAGCATCACCTTCGCCAAACACTTTTTACAAGAGGGCCTTCACAAACATCTTCGGCGAACCACAACGACATGCTTCCACCAACTCTTTGGCAGGTGGGGCTTCGCCAACATCTTCAATGAACTTCGACAACACACCTTCGTCAACCACTTCGGCAAGAGGGGCTTTGCCATCATCTTCACCCACTACAACAGCTTGAGAGCCTCCGTCGACACCTTCGACATCAACGCTACAACAACTTGCCTACATCGCCAAGTTTGAAGGGCCACATCAACTCCTTTGACACCAAGTTCTACAACATCTTCGTCGGCGTCTACATCGGCAACTTGGGTCTGAACATCTACTTTGACTAGTACGACTACATCGACCACACCATGAGCGGCGGAGAATTCAGTCACGAGCACCGATCAAGAGGGGCTAAGGATCACACCAGAAGGACCATCCACTCCGGGGCACAAAGTCTTTTTTGCTGGGCGCTCGTGAGCGAAGATTGAAGGCCTCACAGCAACCTACGACCATGACTACTTCGACTACATCGACTACTCCAACCATGACAACTACATCCATCTTCGAAGAGAAGACACATCATCAAGTGAAGCTCCTGACGTGAAGGTCCTGGAGACGAAGACATGTGCGTTGAGAAGATACTAGAAATGAAGGCTTACGCATCAAGACCTCAGAGACGAAGGCCTACGCATCATGAAGATGCCGGAGGCGAAGGCCTAGGAGACGAAGACTTGCACCCTGAGAAGACAGAGATGAAGACCCGCGCATCGAGAAGGTTTTAGAGATGAAGACCTGCACGTTGAGTACAAGGAGCTGAACCCCGAAGATGAAGACATCCGAAAGATGAAGGCACTCGGAGCTTGAAGCCTCGAGGATTAGAACATGTATAGGCTTGAGTCGTGCACATGCTCTTTTCTCCGTGCCCTTTTTCCCACAGGGTTTTTGGGATGGAGTTTTTAGTGAAGCGTGCACGTGTGGTTTGCAGAGGGCAGTCCTCGCAACCACGATTTGAGATGTGTTGTGCCTCTTCTAGTATGAGCATCTACTAGGTCATGTAGTACCGGCCATAACCTAGTAGATGAGGGGTTACTGTTTGATGAGGACATCACCTGCTCGGATATAACCATATTGGCAACTTTTGATTCACAGGTGAAACAATTCTTTATCATGATTGTATTTGATACATTTGATGAATTGATGCTGCACCATGATGTTTGTTCATTCTCATTTTCAGAATTACTTACATGGATAAAGGGAAGGTTTGATTGCATATGGAAAGCATGGAAGGTTAATGAAGTTGATTGGGGACCAAATCCAAGTATTCCTAATGTCCTCCACTAGGCCACCACGTCACTTTGGTTCCAAGGACAGAAAGAGTCCAAGTCCAACACGTTTTGGAAGTTGAATTCGGACTGCAAAATAGTCCCAAATTGCGACGGTCGCCATGACTTCATACGGACTCCGATTGGGACGTTCTAGCACTTTTTGGAAAGCTTATCAAGTCTATTTTCCAACGGATCTAGACTCATGGCTATATCTTATCCGATGCTTCCGCAGTCGTCGTTTCAACGCCGGGACCTTTTCTGCCTTTGGTGCTGCGTCACCCTATTTTGGGCCGATGACCCATGTATCAAGTTGGGTCCATTAGGGACGTGTCCTAGGGTTGGAGAACGACCCCAACATCCCATTAGTCGTTCCCCTAGGTATTAATAAGGATTAGAGCCGCCACAAAGAGTTGGGGTTTTGTTTTGTTGAAAGTTTAGCCATTGCTACTTCCTTGTAGACGCGTGTGTCGACTAGACCATCCGTTCTACTTGATTCAGAACCCCAACTTTGTGATTTCAGATTGGTTTTCATCTCCATATTTGGAATTGAGTTGGTTGTTCTACTTGTTCTTGCTTGTTCCTCGATTGCTTGCAGGAATTACCCTAGTGGTTTGGTTGATCGCGCTCCACAAGATCGCGGCAATTTGTTGGAGGTGGTGTATCGGTTGCTAAGGCGCAGCTTGAAGGCTGTAGTCGGGCCGTGAACGTCGTCTCCACCCATCAATCGAAGTTATCCCACACCTCTCATCGAAAGATCGGGAACAAACCTAAGCGGGATCATATCGGTTGGTAATCGAGCAAGGTTTATCGGTGAGAGACTTCCAATCCTTCACTGTTTTAATTTTCCTAGTCCAGAAAAAGCCAAAAAAATATTGTGGCAGAACCTCCTAAATTATTGGGCCCACATGCACCTGTCACTGTCCAACGACCTTTGACATCTATGCATATGTTACCGATAACCTAAGAAGATCTGTTCGGGTGTCCTCGGGAACCCCGAATCATCCACGATTTCCGAAAGCGAGGATCACATTACGAGTCATTGCAGATTACAACATTTATTCAAATATCTACACCAGAGTAAATCAGCGGAAGTCTTACAATAACTTAGTTTACAAAACATTTATTTCAAACCTTACAAACTAAGTTCGATTATTAATACAAACCAAGGTAGTGGAGTGGCATTATAATATATTACAAAACACACAAATATCATTTGCCTCGCCTAAGGGCCACACATTACTTATCGTCATCAAGATCGAACAACGGTCATGCAAAGACGATCCAAAACAGATCCGCTCATGAGCCTCTCACGCAACAAGGGTCAACGAACCCCGAGTACAAAAGTACTCAACAAGACTTAACCAAATAGAAACAGAGAAACTCAGGAATGCAGCTCGTGGATTCAAGGTATGGCTTTAGCAATAATCAAAGTTCTTTTTGCGTAAAAGCTCTTTTAACAAAATTCTTTATTTCAACATTTAAAACTTCATAAGATCATATACAAAAAGTCGACACGATCCGTATTGAGATCATGAAACTTCATATCCAACACTTTCTCAAACCATACTCAAGTTCCAGATTATTAATACTACGATGATGAACAGAGAAGTGAGTCTCCATAACCGAGGAGCAACGACGATTGAACCGATTATAAACCCAAATTGGGAATTCCAGACCACACGACATATGCAGGTCCCCGACCTACATATATCAACCTACCCTCGGATCCTCTAAACAAGAACGGGTCCGCGCCACCCGAGAATACAATACTCCACACTCCAGACCCATTGCCACGTGGGTACACGCTATTCCGCCATCTCTCCACTCCCAAAGGCTGCGAGTAGCCATTCTCGTAATAGAATAGCCAAGTTAAGGCTTACCGAGAGTATGCGGTTAGTACTACAAAGTCTCACCTCGAGCGGTTCAACAACAGACGGACCTTAATCGACACGCAAGTGAAGAACCCGCTCACAAGACCTCCATGTCTTGTGGCTCACACACACCGAGTCCGCTTTGGTCTAGATTTATTACTTCACATGCTCATATTTCATGATAACATAAGTAACCAAAGTTCCATATAAAACTCGCAGGTGACAGGTAATCACCCGACTTTTATTATCTAAGCATGACTAAGCATAACTAGCCATACGAATTAAAACGGTTAACAAGGTAGATAAGGAAAACAAGGTTGGTAATGCATCAATTAGGTTTCCACTTGACTTCTAATCACTTAATGCAGTATTGAAAAGCAAAAGCAAAATCAATTTGTAAAACACAAGGTAGGTTTAATGTATCCGGGGCTTGCCTTCGTTGACGGAAAAGTCCGATTCAGGAGTCGGTCCACAGATATCAACACCAACCTCCACAGATGGCTCAACCTCCTCAACTACTCGATTAACTACCACGGGTTCACCTTCGTTCACTACACGTAGTAACAATGCCATGTTTAACATGATGCGGAATACAAAACATGATGCTCGATGATGGATACAAAATTAAACAACTTTCCTTCGCGGTACAGTTACAAGTCAAACTAACTAAATCTATTTCGTAATACCTACATCAATTGCCAAAGATCATTATCCACTAATGACCCAAGGACATCACTCAATCAAAAGTTCAATCAAAACCTAAATCATTAAAGGTTACTATTCGCTTTTATGAATTAATTATTTAATTAAAAATTATGAAATAAATCAACTTATTCCAATTGAGCTCAAAATTTTTGTAAATGTTCATTACATGATAAATAAGTGACAAAACAATTTTCATAATTTTTGGATACATAAATAAGCCTAGAAAAATCATGGAAAGTCATTTATTAATTAATTGAGCAATTTTTATCATACCCCAAAAATACTGAAAATCAAGATTTCAAATTTTTGTTATATAATATACATCATAGAGAAGTCACACAAAAATTTTCATAATTTTTGGAGCTCTAAATAAATCTACACAAAAATAACAAAAACAGACACTATTCATTCATTCCAGAAAATAGAAAAATCCATTTGAACGCTGAGTCACTGACAACCCGACCCCACATGTCATCCCTAACCTCCGTCCTTTGACTACGACGCATAACGACGGCGCTGACCAGCGCAAAACTCGCCGACGGTGAGATCACACAGAGACAACAAGGGTACTAACATGATCACTACGCCACAACGATCGATCTATGGCACTAACGCGACCAATTACGGACCGAACCGAGCACTACACCGACCATGGCGGACGCGGTGGCACGGCGGCAGCGCTTACGCCGGGCGGCAGAGAGACCGGCAACGATCAAATAAACGGCACAGAAGCACCAAGAAGCTCACCACAAACACGACGGAGCAGAGAGCAAGGTGGAGAAGCGGCGGTAGACGTGGGTCGACGACACAAAGAACGGCGCGGCGGAGCAAGGATCGTCGGTGATGGTGTGCGGCGCGTGATGATCAAAATGAGCAAGCAACAACGGATTAAGCATCACAAAGATCGAGACGGGCCGAGCTACGCTAATCGAAGCAACGGCTCACCGGAGGGGCCACGACCACGGTGAAACGGGATCACGAAGTTGTTGCCGGCCGCGAAGAAAAAAGTACGCTATGCTGGCGCCTCCGGTGAAATCAGACTAAATTGAGGGGATAGCTAGACGCGCAAGGAGTAGGCGGAGCTGGAGCTAGCTTATCGGCGATGGCGAGCACGACAATGACCACGCACGGGCTCACGGAGATGAGCAAGGTGACGGAAGAAAAACAGAGCAACGGAAAATGAAGAACGGCGACGACTCCAGAGCTATAAAGGATGGCCAGGAAACTCAAGGAAGCTGCGCTGTGGCCTTCACCGCGCCAGCGCGACGCCAAAACGGCCACGACCGCGCCTGGAACGCCGAAGAAAGAAACGCCGGCAATGTAGCTTCGGCGGTGAACACTGTTCACACAAATTACAGAAATGCCATTCGCCCAAAATTCACAAATTACTCTCAAATTTTTATAACAACTCAAAAATCTCGAAAAACAAAAGTTGTTCAAAATCAAAAGTTCTACAACTTTGCTTTTGAAACCATATCCAAATTCATTCTACATTTTGAAATTCAAATTTAAATTCAAAAGGGGACACTTTTAAAGAATTATGCCTTTTCAAATTACTTCAAATTTTACTAAACAACTTTGAAAACTCCAAAAACCAACTTTGTACAACTTGACAAGATCTACACTTTTGCTTTTAAGCTCAACCCCAAAATATGCTTAGATTTTTAAATGAGTTTTTTGGTAGAATTTAAATACTGAAATTAGGGTTTTCTGAATTTCAAATCAATACAGGTATTTCAAACTTGATTCAAACACTACAATTCAACACTTGTACATGAATGTAAACTTGTTTTAGTGAATGCATATCAAAGTTTGCAATATGACCAAATGCTTTGCAATGCATATGATGACATGACAGCTTTTAGTATTTAAAACACCGGGGTGTTACAATCCTTCCCCTAAAAGAAATCTAGCCTAGAGATTCAAAGCCATAGGTTAAGTAATGGAAAAGGAAATGTGTCACCCAAAAATATCCAAAACTTCTTCATAAAACAACTGAGGTCCTTTACAATCATGATTCACAATCTCATAGTAAACTACCATCATACTAAATCGATGCAAGAAACTCGAAACTTTTCTAACAAGTAATCTTCATATTCCCATGTAGCTTCTTCTTCCTCGAATGTTGATTCCATTGTATCTTGTAGAACTTTATTGTTCTCCTTCGAGTAACACGATCTTTCTGTTCCAACACTCTAATAGGATATTCTCGAATAGGTTAGATCCGGTTCGAGTTCCACCCTTCAACTTCAACATTCTCGCTCGTGCACTTGGAGACACTTCTTTAATTGAGAAACATGGAATACATCATGCATCGCCGATAGATGTTCGTAATTTCAAGCGATATGCTACCTTTCCATACCTCTCTAAGATTTGAAATGGTCCAATATATCGAGGTGCTAATTTGCCTTTAACACCAAAACGGTTAACCCCTTCATTGGTGATACTTTTAGATATACAAAATCTCCTTTTGTTAAACATCAATGGTCTACGCCGCTTATCTCGCATAACTCTTTTGTCCGGGTGAGCTATCTTCAAATTACCTTGTATCCGCTCTAACCTTGTCTTCTGCTTTCTTTTACCAAAGTCAACTCCAAAGAATCTTCTTTCTCAGGGCTCAGACCAACTCAACGATGTCCCGCATCTACGACCATATAGTGCTTCAAATGGAGCCATTCTAATGCTTTCTTGATAACTATTATTGTATGAAAACTCAGCCAAAGGCAAACACTCATCCCACTTCTTGGAATAGTTAAGGACACAACACCTTAACATATCTTCAAGTACTTGATTGACTCTTTCGGTCATCATCCATCACCTGTGGATGATAGGTCTGTACTAAAATGTAAGCTTGGTTCCCAAACGAAGAATGCAATTGTTTCCAAAAGCTAGAGACAAACTGTACCCCTATCCGACACTATGGTCTTTGGTACTCCATGTAGGCTCATAATTCTTGCTAAATATATCCGGCATATTGGACAAGAGAATATGTATTCGGACGGAAGAAAATGTGCCGACTTGGTTAGTCGATCAACAATAACCCATATTGAGTCAAATCCCTTTGTTTGTCTTGGGTAGACCAACAATAAAGTCCATACTTATATCCTCCCACTTCCAAGTTTGGAACCGGTAATGGTTGTAATTCTCAACAGGCCTCAAATGTATAGCTTTCACTTTCCTCGACAAGTATCACACTTTGCTATATACCTTGCAATTTCTATCTTCATTTTGGTCCACCAAAACCTTTGTTTTAAGTCATGGTACATCTTGTTGCTTCTTCCGGATGGATAGATAACCTAGTAGCATGTGCCTCTTCAAGAATTGATTTGTCTCAACTCAGAACTTTTGGTACTACTAGACGATTCTTGAACCATAACACATCTTCATCATCTATGTCTTTGAAGCATTCCGCTTTTCCATTCCCCGACTCTATCCTTGATATGGGCTATACCCTTGTTTTCTTTCTCGAAAGCAATAATAATAATCGATCACGAATAGTGGCTTCAACAATAATGTTGGTCAAATTGCCCTGTTGAATTACATCTACATTCAATTTCTCCATTTCTTGACATAAAGTCAAACCCATTGTTCTTCTTCGCTGGACAATTGCAATAACTTTTGCGACTTAAAGCATCTCGCAACCACATTTGCTTTTCCGGGATGATAATGCACTTCCAAGTCATAATCCTTAATCAGTTCTAACCATCTTCTTTGTCGCATGTTCAATTCTCGATCGAGTGAAGATATATTTTAAGCTCTTGTGGTCTGTGTGTAAATATGACACGTATTACCAAGTGTAATGCCGCCAAATCTTCGTGAGCATGTACCACATTGCTAACTCCAAATCATGAGTCGGATAGTGTTCTTCATGTTGCTTAAGTTGCCTGGACGCATAGGCAATGACTCGGCCTTCTTGCATCAATACACATCCAATACCAACTCCTGAAGCATCACAATAAACATCAAATGGCTTCTCGATATCAGGTTGGGCTAATACTGGTGCAGTGGTCAACAATCTTTTCAAATTCTGGAAAGCCTCTTCACAATCCGATGACCATACAAACTTGACTTGGTTCTTCAACAACTCAGTGATGGACTTTGACACCCTAGAGAAATCTGGGATAAACCGACGGTAATACCCCGCCAATCCCAGAAAACTCCGAACCTCATGAACTGTAGTTGGTGGTTTCCAATCAAGCACATCCTTAACTTTGCTTGGGTCAACTGCAACTCCTTCAGCTGACAAAACATGACCAAGAAACTGTACTTCCTTAAGCCAAAACTCACACTTGCTAAACTTGGCATAAAGCTTATGTTCTCTCAAGCGGTTCAGAACAATTCTGAGATGTTCCGCATGTTCACTCTTGTTCTTGGAGTATACTAAAATATCATCAATAAATACCACTACAAATTTGTCTAGCTCAGGCATGAATACTGAATTCATCAAATACATGAAATGAGCTGGAGCATTGGTCAAACCAAAAGACATGACCAAATATTCATATAATCCATATCTTGTGGTAAATGCCGTTTTGGGAATATCTTCAGGCTTTATCTTGATTTGGTGATATCCTGACCTCAAATCTATCTTCGAGAAAACTTTGGCTCCGGCCAGTTGATCAAAAAGTAAATCTATCCGAGGTAATGGATACTTATTCTTGATGGTCACTTCATTCAACGGACGGTAGTCGACACATAACCTCAGGGTCTCATCTTTCTTTTTCACAAAAATTGCCGGACATCCCCAAGGTGATGAACTAGGTTGGATAAATCCCTTATCAATCAATTCTTGCAACTGAGTCTTCAACTCGGCTAACTCCTTAGGTGGCATCCTATAAGCTCTCCGAGAAATCGGAGCTGTTCCAGGTTTCAATTCTATGTTAAACTGGACATCCCTATCTGGTGGTAGACCGGGTAATTCTTCAGGAAACACATCAGGAAATTCACATACTACCGGGATATCTCTAATCTCTTTGACCGCAGTTGCACAAATTTTGCCCATTGATCTTCTTAAGGTTGGAAGTTGGATGAGAAGTTGAGAATTACTATCTGGCAAACTCACCCTTATAGTTCTATTCAAAGCATCTATAATAGCCTTATGCTGATGCATCCAATTCATTCCCAAAATTACATCTATATCCTGATCCTTTAGGATAATCATGGTAGTGGGAAAAATATGCCCACCAGTGTTTACGGTACTGGTATACCATCTCCTTAGTACACGACGCGTCCCCAAGGCGTCAGATAAAGAAATTTTCCTTTGTTGCCCCAATTGGAATTTCATACTTCACGACAAATGTTCTATTGATGAATGAATGCGATGCGCCGTAATCAAATAGTATAACCGCAGGTGATCAATGATGTGAAACGCACCCATCATTATCGGGCTCTCCTCTGGAATCTCTCCCGCTTGAATGTAGAACACTCGCCCATCTTCTTTTCACCATTACCCTTCCGAGCACTCGATTGTTGTTCTTGTTCTGCGACCGAACCACGTTGTTGATTGGCGTGGTTCTTCCGGAAAATGGGATTGTAATTGTTTGGGATACGGGCATTCCCTTGAGAAATGACCAAAGCTTACCACAGCTTGAAACAGGATACTTATGACCTTGTGATGTTGGAGTATTGACACCGTAAGTATTCGAGGTGAATTCGATAAGTTGTAGCGGGACTAACATTTGATTGTTGCCCAGATTGAAACTGCACGGTGGACGATAAGGAGGACGATAATGGTTGATGGATGATAGATCACCCTCTGCCTCTTTTGATTTCCTCCAAAAGGTCCAGATTAAGACATTCTTTTTTTTTTTGATCTCCTTATGTTGTCGATACTTTTTCCTCTGAAGCAATTGCAATATTCATCGCCTCATGATAAGTAATATTGGTACAAGTTGTCATCATTATCCGCAATTTAGTATTCGGACCTCTCATGAACCATTTCTTCTTTTTAGCATCGGTGTTGACATGTTTAGGTGCATATTGTGACGGTGATTGAATCTTCCCACATACTTTTGCATAACTGTTCTGATCCCCTTGCTTCAAAGCAAGGAATTCATCCATTTCATAGCCATCACTCCCTCGGGGATATAATGAGCTCGAAAGCAAAGATTTAAACTTCATCCAAGTTAATGGAATACCTATGGGCTGCATGGCCATAAGATTTGCATACCAAGCACCCGCTGCTCCCCTAAGTTGTTGGGCGGCAAACACCGGTTTCGAACCTCTGTGCATGGAATAAGATCAAATTTCGCTCCATGGTCCTAAGCTACCATCACCTCCAAAGTGGGTCATCGGCCTTGGTGAACACTGGGGTTTTGTATCAGTAAAGTCCACATATGTAGCCTCATGCCTATTATGATTACGCCCACGGTGTCCATGCATCCGATTCTCGTTACTTTGAGCCATCTCATGAAGCAAACAAGAATTTTCAACTGTCACATTGACAAGTGCAGCTATAGCATCAGCCAAAATGGTTGAACGGTGGCGGATTGGGGATATCATCCTCATCTTGTGAAGTACCGAATCTGCGAACCTCGCGTCGACGATCTGTTCATAACAAACCAAACTTTATTCACAAGTCTTTATTGAATTGCAACTAAAGCTTACTACAACGCATTACATCGGTTTCTTATTTAAACACAAACCGCATCTAAACAAGACTGCTTCACTTAAACTAGAACTAACTATTACACAACTCTACTTCTTTCCTTTATCACTTCAAACTTTGGGCTCGGTATCCATTCCAGAAATATTACCGCCCTCATTATCACTTTCATCAATCATTACTAATTCTTCCGGATCTTCTTCTTCTTCCTCTTCCGATTCACTATCATCGGCAAGGATCACACCTTGGTCCATTGCATCAGCTTGGGGTTCATGATTAGGATTCAGGAGATTGCTTAGCCTATGAACTTCCTCATGTAGAGTGGTATTATGCTCCTCTAAATCCTCTACATAAAATTCTAGCTCATGAGTTCTAGCTCTAGCTTCATTTCTCCCATCCACCATATGAATTAATGATTTTCGCAGTTCTCGTGAGCGGTGGTGAGACGCCTTAACTTGCTCCTGTAATCGCCCACTGGATGACATCCATAGCCCTATCTCTAGTAGCTTGGGCTAACTCTACAGAAATCCTCTGTATCTCGCTTCGAGGATCAGACCTAGATCTGCCTCTGCTAGCACCGTCATTCCTAGGGGCAAGTTGATGGCGAGAACTCCTCTAGGTCCAAAGTGGACTTACTGGGCGTCTTCTTGGTACGAGCCATACTGCATTTGAAACAGGTTAATCCAATTAAAACAATCGACAACAGTCTCAAGAGCAGCTTGGGATGGACTACACAACTCAACCCATACACACTACTCACCTGTGCTCAGAGACGAAGGAAGTAACAAGCGAATTAATCATGATGTATGAATCGTTCTTACGAACCAAAAACATCAAACTTATAAAGCACACAAACAACAAGCTTGTTATTATATAGGGCATAATAGAATTACTACTCCACCACACAAAGCCTTTTTCTCAAATCAGGAAGGGTGAGAATGAAATAAGATAAGTCAGAAGCAATTTGGACCAAATTATCAAGTTATACTTATTTGTCCTAAATCATTTTGAAGTTTTTGTAAAACAACACAACAAAGACTTGTAACGATCGCTTCCGATACCATTCTGCGGGCGTAACCTCCTAAATTATTGGGCCCACATGCACCTATCACGTCCAACGACCTTTGACATCTATGCATATGTTACCGATAACCTAAGAAGACTGTCGGGTGTCCTCGGGGAACCCCGAATCATCCACGATTTCCGAGCAGGATCACATTACAGAGTCATTGCAGTATTACAACATTTATTCAAATATCTACACCAGAGTAAATCAGCGGAAGTCTTACAATAACTTAGTTTACAAAACATTTATTTCAAACCTTACAAACTAAGTTCGATTATTAATACAAACCAAGGTAGTGGAGTGGCATTATAATATATTACAAAACACACAAATATCGCTGCCCTGCCCAAGGGCCACACATTACTTATCGTCATCATGATCGAACAACAAATCATACAAAGACGATCCAAAACAGATTCGCTCATGAGCCTCACACTCGCAACAAGGGTCAATCGAACCCCGAGTACAAAAGTACTCAACAAGACTTAACCAAATAGAAACAGAGAAACTCAGGAATGCGAGGCTTAGGGATTCAAGGTATGGCTTTAGCAATAATCAAAGTTCTTTTATGTAAAAGCTCTTTTAACAAAATTCTTTATTTCAACATTTAAAACTTCATAAGATCATATACAAAGTCGACACGATCCGTATTGAGATCATGAAACTTCATATCCAACACTTTCTCAAACCATACTCAAGTTCCGATTATTAATACTACGATGATGAACAGAGAAGTGAGTCTCCATAACCGAGGAGCAACGACAATTCGAACCGATTATAAACCCAAATTGGAATTCCAGACCACCACGACATATGCAGGTCCCCGACCTACATATATCAACCTACCCTCGGATCCTCTAAACAAGAACGGGTCCGCGCCACCCGAGAATACAAGATCCACACTCCAAACCCATTGCCACGTGGGTACACGCTTATTCCGCCATCTCTCCACTCCCGGTCGCGAGTAGCCATTCTCGTAATAGAATAGCCAAGTTAAGGCTTACCGGAGTATGCGGTTAGTACTACAAAGTCTCACCTCGAGCGGTTCAACAACAGACGGACCTTAATCGACATCAAGCGGAAGAACCCGCTCACAAGACCTCCATGTCTTGTGGCTCACACACACCGAGTCCGCTTTGGTCTAGATTTATTACTTCACATGCTCATATTTCATGATAACATAAGTAACCAAAGTTCCATATAAAACTCGCGGTGACGTGTAATCACCCGACTTTTTATTATCTAAGCATGACTAAGCATAACTAGCCATACGAATTAAAACGGTTAACAAGGTAGATAAGGAAAACAAGGTTGGTAATGCATCAATTAGGTTTCCACTTGACTTCTAATCACTTAATGCAGTATTGAAAAGCAAAAGCGAAATCAATTTGTAAAACACAAGGTAGGTTTAATGTATCCGGGGCTTGCCTTCGTTGACGGAAAAGTCCGATTGTGAGTCGGTCCAGAGATATCAACACCAACCTCCACAGATGGCTCAACCTCCTCAACTACTCGATTAACTACCACGGGTTCACCTTCGTTCACTACACGTAGTAACAATGCCATGTTTAACATGATGCGGAATACAAAACATGATGCTCGATGATGGATACAAAATTAAACAACTTTCCTTCGCGGTACAGTTACAAGTCAAACTAACTAAATCTATTTCGTAATACCTACATCAATTGCCAAAGATCATTATCCACTAATGACCCAAGGACATCACTCAATCAAAAGTTCAATCAAAACCTAAATCATTAAAGGTTACTATTCGCTTTTATGAATTAATTATTTAATTAAAAATTATGAAATAAATCAACTTATTCCAATTGAGCTCAAAATTTTTGTAAATGTTCATTACATGATAAATAAGTGACAAAACAATTTTCATAATTTTGGATACATAAATAAGCCTAGAAAAATCATGGAAAGTCATTTATTAATTAATTGAGCAATTTTTATCATACCCCAAAAATACTGAAAATCAAGATTTCAAATTTTTGTTATATAATATACATCATAGAGAAGTCACACAAAAATTTTCATAATTTTTGGAGCTCTAAATAAATCTACACACAAAATAACAAAAACAGACACTATTCATTCATTCCGGAAAATAGAAAAATCCATTTGAATTATTTGAGTCATCGACAACCCGACCCCACATGTCATCCCTAACCTCCGTCCTTTGACTACGATTAACGACGCGGCGCTGACCGGCGCAAAACTCGCCGACGGTGAGATCACAGGAGACAACAAGGGTACTAACATGATCACTACGCCACAACGATCGATCTATGGCACTAACGCGACCAATTACGGACCGAACCGAAAGCACTACACCGACCATGGCGGGACGCGGTGGCATGCAGCAGCGCTACGCCGTGGCAGCAGAGACCGGCAACGATCAAATAAACGGTACAGAAGCACCAGCAGCTCACCACAAACACGACGGAGGCGAGAGAGAGCAAGGTCGAGAAGCAACAGACGGGTCGACGACGTACAAAGAACAGCGGCATGCGGAGCAAGGATCGTCGGTGATGGTGTGCGGCGATCGTGGTGATCAAAATGAGCAAGCAACAACGGATTAAGCATCACAAAGATCGAGACGAAGCCGAGCTACGCTAATCGGAAGCAACGGCTCACCGGAGGGGCTCTCGACCACGGTGAAACGGGATCACCGAAGTTGTTGTTTACCGCCAAGAAAAAAAGTACGCTATGCTTGGCGTCTCCCGGTGAAATCAGACTAAATTGAGGGGATAGCTAGACGCGCAAGGAGTAGGCGGAGCTGGAGCTAGCTTATCGGCGATGGCGAGCACGACAATGACGGCAGCACGCGGGCTCACGGAGATGAGCAAGGTGACGGAAGAAAAACAGAGCAACGGAAAATGAAGAACGGCGACGACTCCAGAGCTATAAAGGATGGCCAGAAACTCAAGGAAGCTGCTACTGTGGCCTTCACCACGCCAACAATACGACGCTAAAACGGCCACGACAGCGCTCGAACGCCGAAGAAGAAAGCGCGCAGCAATGAAGCTTCGGCGGTGAACACTCATTCACACAAATTACGTAAATGCCATTCGCCCAAAATTCACAAATTACTCTCAAATTTTTATAACAACTCAAAATCTCTCCAAAAACAAAAGTTGTTCAAAATCAAAAGTTCTACAACTTTGCTTTTGAAACCATATCTAAATTCATTCTACATTTTGAAATTCAAATTTAAATTCAAAAGGGGACACTTTTAAAGAATTATGCCTTTTCAAATTACTTCAAATTTTACTAAACAACTTTGAAAACTCCAAAAACCAACTTTGTACAACTTGACAAGATCTACACTTTTGCTTTTAAGCTCAACCCCAAAATATGCTTAGATTTTTAAATGAGTTTTCAGGGTAGAATTTAAATACTGAAATTAGGGTTTTCGGAATTTCAAATCAATACAGGTATTTCAAACTTGATTCAAACACTACAATTCAACACTTGTACATGAATGTAAACTTGTTTTAGTGAATGCATATCAAAGTTTGCAATATGACCAAATACTTTGCAATGCATATGATGACATGACAGTTTTAGTATTTAAAACACCCGGGGTGTTACAAATATAGTAGATTAGTTTACCCACAATCCTATAAACCCTTTGAGCCTTTGCTAGCACTGCTTAGTTAGGGCTTGTTGAGTTTTCGGTTGCATCGGTTGTGTCGAGTTGCTGGTCTTAGTGTCTATTCCTTTAGAGTTTTGAGTTCTATCACGTTTTGGTCACCACGAGATCCACCATCACCATATACATCATTGCTGCGTTTCTGTCACCACGGATCCATATGATGTCCGATTAGGAAGTTTAAATACAATCTGAAAACTTGAAGTTGTCTTCTTTCCAACGGATCTGACATTGCAGCAAAATTCGATCTGAGCACTCCACAATCTTCCTAGAGATTTCCGCATCTGCTGTAATAACCAGAGTTGTTAAATCTGAATTCGAAGGGGCTGTGTGCAATAGCCTTATTGTTAGGGTTGTCATAGTACCAAACAAAATATTTAGGGCCTGTGAAAAAAAGAAGAAAAAAGAAGAAAAAAGACAAGAGAAGGAGAAGAAAGAAGGGGTTGAATCTGTTATTTTCTTTGTGCTGTGCTAGTTGCTCTTTTTCAGTGATTACCTTTATGCCTAGGCTCACGTCTCTAGCATGCTTTAGCCTAGGACCAGCACAGTACCGCCGTTGAACGATTATTCAGCTTGCTTTTGTGACTAACGTGGTGCTAGTACTCCCTTGCTTTAGCCCACCTATAGCTCCACATATTTCGACTATAGCTTGACATGTGTTGTTGTTGCGGCACCGATACACTTCATTCCACGGTTGCAGACTTGTTGGTTGCCGTTACCTCCTGTTTGGCTTGGTAAGAACTTGTAAGGGCTTGTTTTAACAAGTTGAGTTTGAGAGAATTACAACTGACACATCCTAGTAGTTGATAGGAGGATACATATTATTTTTGTGTTTCTTGTTTTCTACTAATCATGGCAGGTGATATGGAGATTTTTGAGCTGTTGAAACTAGACCCTCATATTCAGGATGTCATTCAACACTTGCCGTTATATGATGGTAAGTTTGATCCTCAAGCTTAAATTGATTGGGAGTTAAAAGTAGACAATGAATTTGATGAGCATGACCTGTCCGAGAAAAAAAGATTTGTATTGCCTCTAATGTTTTGATTGAATATGCTTTACTAGAATGGAAACATATTTGTAGGCACAACAAAGTTTTAGAATCTTGGGAAGACTTCAAATTTCTTTTTAGAGATGCATTCGTTCCTGCATATTATGCTGATTATTTGCTTGCAAAATTAGACAACTTGAAGCAAGATAGTAGGACTGTAAAAGCATACTACCATGATTTTAAGATTTGCATCTTGTTTGGTGGATTAGATGAATGCATGGAAGATGTTATGAGTAGGTTCATGAGAGGGCTCAATTCTAAAATTCAAACCTTGTTAATTAGCAATTATTATAGCCATATTGGTCAATTGTTTTGTCTTTCTCTCAATGCTGAAATAGAGATCCTATTATCTGTGAATACTTGCAAGAATGATGTGACCCATAATGTCCAAAATTTGTCCATTCTGCATGCTAATGAAGAGCAACAAATAGTGGAACCCACTGTTGATTTTCCTTTGTCACAAAATGAATTACTTGCTGTCCCTTGTGATAAAGAGGACTTGTGTGCTGATGATTCTTTTACTCCTATGCCACAAGTAGCAAATAAGTGTGATACTTTTGGCTTGGAACCATACAAATGTGCTGAAGAAAAGATTTTTTATCCTATTACTTGTGCACAAGATGAACTGAATTTATTGTCCTCTTTAAATACTTTGGGTTATATTGAATTTGATATTCTGTGTAATCTAAATTGTCTAAAAGAGAAATTTAAATTTGATTCTGGTTTGCCAAGTTTTAATCATTGTTCGCTTCATGCAATTGGCAAATATGACCGCAAAGGAGAATATTTGGTGTATAAAGTTTATATTTGCTCTAAGATGAAATATCCTTTTGGGCTACAATACCATGATCAAATAGGGGGCTGCACTAACACTAATAATGTCCTGCAAAGTTTTTCTAGTTTTTCCGATATGCAACAGGTAAGGCCAAAGAAGGGAGCATTGCTGGTTGTGGCCATGCAAAGATAGTCGCCGCTCCATGCTCCAACATCAAAGCAAGCACCTTTGAATGCCATTGGAGCAAGTCGAGGACGACTTGCAGGCAAGAAGGGGAGAATGATGAGGACATCACCTGCTCGGATATAACCATATTGGCAACTTTTGATTCACAGGTGAAACAATTCTTTATCATGATTGTATTTGATACATTTGATGAATTGATGCTGCACCATGATGTGTGTTCATTCTCATTTTCAGAATTACTTACATGGATAAAGGGAAGGTTTGATTGCATATGGAAAGCATGGAAGGTTAATGAAGTTGATTGGGGACCAAATCCAAGTATTCCTAATGTCCTCCACTAGGCCACCACGTCACTTTGGTTCCAAGGACAGAAAGAGTCCAAGTCTAACACGTTTTGGAAGTTGAATTCGGACTACAAAATAGTCCCAAATTGCGACGGTCGCCATGACTTCATACGGACTCCGATTGGGACGTTCTAGCACTTTTTGGAAAGCTTATCAAGTCTATTTTCCAACGGATCTAGACTCATGGCTATATCTTATCCGATGCTTCCGCAGTCATCGTTTCAACGCCGGGACCTTTTCTGCCTTTGGTGCTGCGTCACCCTATTTTGGGCCGATGACCCATGTATCAAGTTGGGTCCATTAGGGACGTGTCCTAGGGTTAGAGAATGACCGCAACATCCCCCTAGTCATTCCCCTAGGTATTAATAAGGATTAGAGCCACCACAAAGAGTTGGGGTTTTGTTTTGTTGAAAGTTTAGCCATTGTTACTTCCTTGTAGACGCGTGTGTCGACTAGACCATCCGTTCTACTTGATTCAGAACCCCAACTTTGTGATTTCAGATTGGTTTTCATCTCCATATTTGGAATTGAGTTGGTTGTTCTACTTGTTCTTGCTTGTTCCTCGATTGCTTGCAGGAATTACCCTAGTGGTTTTTTGGTTGATGCTCCACAAGATCGTGGCATTTATTGGAGGTGGTGTATCATCAATCTAAAGTTATCCCACACCTCTCATCAAAAGATCGGGAAGAAACGTCGTCTCCACCCATCAATCGAAGATCCCACCTCTCTCAAAAGATCGATCCCGCCTAGGGTTTGTTCCCGATCTTCGAATGAGAGGTGTGGATAACCGATTGATTGATGGGTGGAGACGACGTTCATGGCCCGACTACAGCCTTCCAAGCTGCGCCTTAGCAAACCGATACACCACCTCCAACAAATGCTGCGATGATCTTGTGGAGCGCGGCCACCGCCACTAGGGCACTCTGCCCCTGCAAGCAATCAAGAACTAGCAAGAACAAGTATAGCAAGTATCTGAATTACTAGATGTAGATGAAAGTTTCAAACTCAATCTCAATTAAGGTGGGGTTCAAGACAAGAAGATTCAGGCGGCTGATCCAAAGACGCTGGCTTACAAGCAAGTAGCGAGAGCTAAACTTGATCTAAACAAAACCCAAGCCAAAGAGGGGCGCACGGCTATATAGGGGAGGAGGAGGAAGGAGAGGGCCCGGACACGCCCACAAGGCGGGAATAGGCGCCCAAACAGCCCACACACCATCTCCTTGATCCCCTTTCCGATTTAGGTGGCGCAGCACCTTTCGGGTTATTTCTTGACAAAACTAAAAACACATAGGTGGCGCAGCACCTAGACATTATTCTGGGCAGGTTCATCATGAGCATAGATGGCGCATGCACTTAGGAAACTTCTGGTCCTTCATTCTTCAAAATCATCACGAAGTTTAATTCACGTGCACGAGCTCGAGTGAGTGGTCCTGGTGGCGTCTGTGCTGGTTCAGTTGGAGTAGCCATTCCCGTGTCGGGGTTGATGTCCTCATCACAACACCTTTGGACAGACAAGCTCTCAGTCGTAATTCAGTCATTGCGGCCGCCTCAAAATAGATATGGACTTGATTCCAGATCCATATGAAAATAGACTTCATAAGGATTCCATGAAGTACTTGAACGCCCCAATCCGAGTCCGTATACGACCGTGGTGACCATCACAAGTTGGAGCTGTCCTGGAGTCCGAATTCAGCCTCCGCGAATCCTTGTCCCTTTCGGTCCTCTCCCTGGTTCTTGATGATTAATGTGACGAGCACGGGCACGAGTAATAGGACCAACTGGTACTCGTGTCGGCGTGGATGTATCGTTGGTGCCTTTTGATGGTAAATATGATCCTGATGCATACATTACATGGGAAATTGTTGTTGATCAAAAGTTTGCATGTCATGAATTTCCTGAGAATACACGTGTTAGGGCTGCTACTAGTGAGTTTACTAATTTTGCTACTGTTTGGTGGATAGAATATGGCAAGAGAAATACTAATAACATACCACGAACTTGGAATGCTTTGAAACGAATCATGAGGGCCAGATTTGTTCCTTCTTACTATGCACGTGATTTGTTAAATAAATTGCAACAATTGAGACAGGGTGCTAAAAGTGTAGAAGAATATTATCAAGAATTGCAAATGGGTATGTTGCGTTGTAATTTAGATGAGGATGAGGAACCTGCTATGGTAAGATTTTTGGGTGGGTTAAATCGTGAAATTCAGGACATCCTTGCGTATAAAGAATACACTAACGTAACCCGTTTGTTTCATCTTGCTTGTAAAGCTGAAAGGGAAGTGTGGGGCGACGTGTCGCTGCCAAGAATAATATTTCTGCAGGGAAAACTAACTCATGGCAGCCCCACACGACTACTACTCCAACTACATGTGCTCCTATGCCATCATCCAAATGACAAACCTCGTGCTACTTCCGCAAATTCAGTGGCGAAGACGACCCGAAGCTTCTTTGCATGAGTGCTTCATCCATGGCATCTACAGGTAGAACAAGAGACATTCAGTGTCACCGGTGCAAGGTATATGGACATGTGATGCGTGACTGTCCAAGCAAGCGTGTTATGGTCGTCAAAGATGATGGTGAGTATAGTGATTTTGATGAAGATACACTTGCTTTGCTTGCTGCTGACCATGTAGGAAGTGAGGAACAACCAGAAGAGCAGATTGGTGCAGAGGATGTAGATCATTATGAGAGCCTCATTGTGCAGCGTGTGCTTAGCGCACAAATGGAGAAGGCGGAGCAAAATCAGCGGCATACACTGTTCCAAACAAAGTGTGTCATTAAAGAGCGTTCGTGCCGTTTGATAATTGATGGAGGTAGCTGCAACAACTTAGCTAGCAGCGATATGGTAGAGAAGCTTGCACTTACAACCAAACCGCACCCACATCCATATCACATTCGATGGCTCAACAATAGTGGTAAGGTCAAGGTAACGAGATTGGTACGAATTCATTTTGCTATTGTATCATATCATGATGTTGTTGAGTGTGATGTTGTACCTATGGAAGCTTGTCATATTCTGCTAGGTAGACCATGGCAATTTGATACGGATTGTATGCATCATGGTAGATCAAATATGTATTCTCTCATATACCATGATAAGAAAATTGTTTTGTTTCCTATGTCTCCTGAAGCTATTGTGCGTGATGATGTTGCTAAAGCTAAGAAAACTAAATCTGAGATCGATAAAAATGTCAAATATGTTAGTAGTAACAAAGATGAGATAAGATTGAAAGGACATTGCTTGTTTGCTACTAAATCTGATATTAATGAATTGGTTGCTTCCACTTCTGTTGCCTATGCTTTGGTATGCAAGGGTGCTTTGATTTCAGTTCATGATATGCAGCATTCTTTGCCCCCTGCTGTTGCTAACATTTTGCAGGAGTTTTCGGATGTTTTTCCAAGTGAGATACCAGTGGGGCTGCCACCAATATGAGGGATTGAGCACCAAATTGATCTTATTCCTGGTGCATCTTTGCCAAACCGTGCGCCATACAGGACTAATCCGGAAGAAACAAAGGAAATTCAGCGACAAGTGCAAGAACTACTCGACAAGGGTTATGGAATTGAGGTTGATCAAGCCAAGGTAGAAGCTATATAGGGATGGCCTGTACCAAAGACTATCACACAAGTGAGGAGTTTCCTAGGACTTGCTGGTTTCTATCGCCGATTTGTGAAGGACTTCAGTACCATTGCTGCCCCTTTGAATGAGCTTACAAAGAAGGGAGTGCCTTTTGGTTGGGGCAAAGTACAAGAGAACTCCTTCAATATGTTGAAAGATAAGTTGACACATGCACCTCTCCTCCAACTTCCTGATTTTAATAAGACTTTTGAGCTTGAATGTGATGCTAGCGGAATTGGACTGGGTGGTGTTTTGTTACAAGAAGGCAAACCTGTTGCGTATTTTAGTGAAAAATTGAGCGGGCCTGTTCTAAATTATTCTACTTATGATAAGGAATTGATGCTCTTGTTCGCACATTAGAAACATGGCAGCATTACTTGTGGCCCAAAGAGTTTGTTATTCATTCTGATCATGAGTCTTTGAAGCATATTCGTAGTCAAGGGAAATTGAACCGTAGACATGCTAAGTGGGTTGAATTTATTGAATCTTTTCCTTATGTTATTAAGCACAAGAAAGGGAAAGAGAATATTATTGCTGATGCTTTGTCTAGAAGATATACCTTGCTGAATCAACTTGATTACAAAATCTTTGGGTTAGAAACAATTAAGGACCAATACATTAATGATGCTGATTTTAAAGATGTGTTGCTGCATTGTAAAGATGGGAAAGGTTGGAACAAATTCATCTTTAGTGATGGGTTTGTGTTTAGAGCTAACAAGCTATGCATTCCAGCTAGATCCATTCGTTTGTTGTTGCTGCAGGAAGCGCATGGAGGTGGCTTGATGGGGCATTTTGGAGCTAAGAAAACGGAGATACTTGCTGGTCATTTCTTTTGGCCAAAGATGAGAAGAGATGTGGAGAGGTTTGTTGCTCGTTGCACTACATGTCAAAAGGCTAAGTCACGGTTAAATCCACATGGTTTGTATTTGCCTCTACCTGTTCCTAGAGCTCCTTGGGAAGATATTTCTATGGATTTTGTGTTTGGTTTGCCAAGGACTAGGAAGGGACGTGATAGTGTGTTTGTGGTTGTTGATAGATTTTCTAAGATGGCACATTTCATACCCTATCACAAAACGGATGATGCTACTCATATTGCTGATTTGTTCTTTCGAGAAATTGTCCGTTTGCATGGTATGCCCAACACAATTGTTTCTGATCGTGATGCTAAATTTCTTAGTCATTTTTGAAAAACTTTATGGGTAAAACTGGGAACTAAGCTTTTGTTTTCTACTACATGTCATCCCCAAACCGATGGTCAAACTGAAGTTGTCAATAGAACTTTGTCTACTATGTTAAGGGTTGTTCTAAAGAAGAACATCAAGATGTGGGAACATTATTTGCCTCATATTGAATTTGCTTATAATCGTTCGCTTCATTCTACTACAAAGATGTGCCCATTTCAGATTGTATATAGTTTCTTGCCTCGTGCTCCTATTGATTTGATGCCTTTGCCATCTTCTGAAAAACTAAATTTTGATGCTACTAAGTGTGCTGAATTGATGTTAAAACTGCATGAAACAACTAAAGAAAACATAGAGCGTATGAATGCTAAATATAAGTTTGCTGGTGATAAAGGTAGAAAAGAACTATTATTTGAACCTAGAGATTTAGTTTGGTTGCATTTGAGAAAGGATAGGTTTCCTGATTTCAGAAAGTCTAAATTGATGCCTAGGGCTGATGGACCATTTAAAGTGTTAGAGAAAATTAATGATAATGCATATAAACTCGATCTGCCTGCAGAATTTGGGGTTAGCCCCACATTTAACATTGCAGATTTGAAGCCATATTTGGGAGAAGAAGACGAGCTTGAGTCGAGGACGCCACCCTATTTTGGGCCGATGACCCATGTATCAAGTTGGGTCCATTAGGGACGTGTCCTAGGGTTGGAGAATGACCCCAACATCCCCTAGTCGTTCCCCTAGGTATTAATAAGGATTAGAGCCGCCACAAAGAGTTGGGGTTTTGTTTTGTTGAAAGTTTAGCCATTGCTACTTTCTTGTAGACGCGTGTGTCGACTAGACCATCCGTTCTACTTGATTCAGAACCCCAACTTTGTGATTTCAGATTGGTTTTCATCTCCATATTTGCAATTGAGTTGCTTGTTCTACTTGTTCTTGCTTGTTCCTCGATTGCTTGCAGGAATTACCCTAGTGGTTTGGTTGATCGCGCTCCACAAGATCGCGGCAGCTGTTGGAGGTGGTATATCGGTTGCTAAGGCGCAGCTTGGAAGGCTGTAGTCGGGCCGTGAACGTCGTCTCCACCCATCAATCGAGTTATCCCACACCTCTCATCGAAAGATCGGGAATAAACCCTAGCGGGATCATATCACTGTTGGGAGATGCCATATTCATATGGGCCAAGTCTCCTAGAAGAGGACCAATTAGTGTTATTGGAGTGGCATGTGAAACTCACCCCCCACCAGAGGGTCGTTTGTAAATTTCTACTTACCTATATAATGCCCCTTCCGACTCTTGTCGACAAACCCTAGCCGCCTTTTTCCACTCTCCTCCCCTAAACCTGTTCGAAACCGCTTTCCCAACATGCAGTACAAAAGGCCCTATCAATTCTGGCATGAGTTCTATCAACTATCGCTGAAATCTGATAGCGACATCTTTTCCGTGATGGTACGGTTCTAAATGATTTGGCGGGGATGATGCCCATGGATTAGCGTTTTAGCCATGACACCAAGTGCAAGATCTCCAGACAGTTTGGCATGACTCCACCTAGCATGAGCACTGAAGCGCGTACTATAGGAGGTGTTGTTTCTTTCTCTTCCTGGAATAACACGAAGCATCCATTGTAGCATAGCAGGCAGAGCTAATATATAATTAGAGGTAAGAGAGTGGGTGTTTAAACAACGTTAGCTGTCCTCGATTGTACGCTAGAACCCCACTGAACCAAGCACTCTGAGATCCACGCTCCACATTATTTTGACGAAAATTCCACGCTGGACGCAGCGTTCACGTGTCTCGTCCGGATGAGCGGGGCCGTGGTCAATTCAGGTCCACTCCGTTCTCCCTCACATCACATTTCACATGGCCAGGGGTCCAAATGGGACCTACAAAGATTCAGATTACCTATATAGCCAGCTGAGTAACTTGAGTTAGACTCCAAGCAGGTCTTGCTACGCAACGATCGATCCGAGAGAATGCGCGCAGCAGCAGCTTAGGAAACAGCAGCGGTAGGATATATATGTGCTTCAAAACCAAGCGATCGATCCATGTCGATCGCTGTATATAATGACGCAGCCACTGCCGTTGCCCCTGGCAGGGTAAATTAAACATGGCGCCGTCCAGACGTACCAGTCTGGTCTGCCATGGCTGGGTGCTCACGATGATCGTCGTCCTAGCGGGGATCATATCGGCTTCGGCTCAGGCTGGCTGCGACCTGTTCCGGGGGAGGTGGGTGGCGGACAAGTCGTACCCGCTGTACGACGCGTCCACCTCCCGTTCGTGCCGGACGTCTTCGACTGCCGCCGCAACGGCCGCCCCGACGACGACTACCTCAAGTTCCGGTGGAGCCCCGCCAACTGCCGGCTGCCCAGGTCAGGTGGATCATCACCAGCTGCATGCCCAAGTGCAAATAAAGTGCTGAATCGCTGCACAACTCACTCACTCTCTCTCTATATATATATGTAGGTTTGACAGCGCCGATTTCCTGAGGAGGTGGCGCGGGAAGACGGTGATGTTCGTGGGGGACTCGCTGAGCATGAACCAGTGGGTGTCCCTCGCCTGCATGCTCCACGCTGCCGCCACTGCCGCCGCTCCCGTCCGCGCCACCTTCACCAGCGGCGAGCCTGTCTCGGCCGTGCGCTTCGAGGTTAGCTGTGCCTAGCTCTCGTCCGGATCGGATGTACCGTGTCCACATTCAACAACTAGCTCTGCGGCTCTGCGCCTGATCTGCTTAATTTGTCGTCAGGACTGGTGCTGTACCACACCACGTTCCTAGTGGACGTCGTGCAGGAGGACATCGGCCGGGTGCTCAAGCTGGACTCCATGCGGAACGCCAGCGAGTGGCTCGGCGCGCACCTGCTCGTCTTCAACACATGGCACTGGTGGACCTACAGGAGCGCCAGCCAAGTGTATGTGGTCGATCGCCACAACCAGAAGCTACCACTGTTGTGTTCATCGAAGCCAATAATGCCATGCTCTGCGTGCGTGCAGGTGGGACTACGTGCAGGACGGGAAGAGCACGTACCGGGCCATGGACCGGCTGACGGCCTTCTCCAAAAGGCGCTCTCCACATGGGCGCGCTGGGTCGATGCCAACGTCGACGCCTCCAAAACCAGGGTCCAGGGTCTTCTACCAGGGCATCTCCCCGAGCCACTACATGTGCGTGAGCTCAGAGATCTGTTCCCACCAGCCGATGCAGACCCTGTATCCGTCTCTGATCTCGCGTGCAAACAAACTGGAATATTGTGTGTATGTAGGTCGAAGCAGCAGGAGAGCCAAGCAGGGACGGCACCAGCGGGAGGCGGAGGCAGCTGCCTGAAGCAGACGCGGCCGCTGCAGGAAGCCACGGACGCGGCCGGCGGGGGCACGACAAGCCTGGCCCCGGTGCAGGCCGTGGTGCGGGGCGTCATCGACGCCATGACGGCGCCGGTGTCGCTGCTGGACATCACCGCGCTGTCGCAGCTCAGGATCGACGCGCACCCACGGCGGGGCGGGGCGGCATGGCATGGACTGGACGCACTGGTGCATCGCCGGACTCCCGGACGCGTGGAACCACATCATGTATGCCATGCTCCTGCAGCAGACATAGATGAACCAATAATTCTTCTTTCAAAAAGAAATCGAACGAATAAAGCTCTTCTTTTCTAGCTGTGACGCTGTTTGACGTATTTGTCATTTACTTGTAGGCATGTAGGTGTTGCTAGCCTTCATGGAAGATCATTGTGTTTAGCTTCTCTAGCTAGATTTATTGAAATGTAACCTCACACTGCAAGTTGGAGTGTGATGATAGGTTTACTGTATGGACTGTTCATTTTCAAATTATTGCAATTGCATCGTTAGTACATCTTTTTCTCGAATACACAAAAGATTTACATATCATTGTAATTAAGATACAAACGACACACGCGCGCTCCAGGAGGTCTACATGTTGACCTTCCTAGTATACAAATTCAAATTTGGATATTACATAAATGGTACAAAACCAAGTTGCGATCTGCGTGCTCCTACTACGTTATCCGAGAAGAGCACGCCAGGGTACGAGCGGCTCTTCTACCATCCCTATTGTTTGTCGTCGGAAACAACTTGTCAGAGCTGCAACTTGGCTCAATGTCAAGTTCCCTGTGAAAATGGCATCGTATGCTCGCTTGGACGTGGATGAAGTTGGTGTCGCTTGTGATAAATATATCATTATGGACATGTTCTAAAGTTAATGATTTCATCAACATTTATTACCACCAGAAATAGTTGTTTTGTTTATTGGTTGGTTAATGGCTAACCTTGAGCTCTATATTTATGGGCTCAAGGTTGCCACAGTAGCTTATATCCTAGTATTGTACAATTCATCTCTACATCCTATTTCGTGTATCAGTGGCTCCATCGGTGTTCCTTTTGATGACCAAATGTCAAAGTTCTCTACCCTCTTAATGAAATACGGGCAAGATGCACGTTCGCGAAAAAAAAACAAATGTCAAAGTTTTATTATTGGATCTGCGTATTATGTCTTCCTTAGTTGCATAGCGTTGTTGACATTATTTGCTCTTATGTTTTGAACTTTTTCTATATATGCTTATTTTTTAAACTCTCATATTTAACTCTGTTTGTTTTTCTATTATATTTATTATCGAAAGACAATTCTGAATTGCACTTTTAACCTGATTTTATTCTAAGACAAAGATTCAATCATTTATAGCCAACATAAATAAGGTATTCTTTGTAAAACTGTCATGTTTTGGTGATAGATAAATAGGTAATTTATGGATTTTTTTTTTGTAATGGTCTTCCCGATTAAATTGATTTTTAGAGTTGTCTTAAGTTAACCTTTTTAAGTTTGATTAAATTAAGCAAAAAATTCAAGATTTATGAAACCAAATTAGTATAATTAGATACACATACACCATAAAATATATTTTTATAATAAGCTCATTTGGTGTTATAATTATTTGCCTTCTTTTCTACAGATTTCGTTAAACATAAAAAAGTTTGACATAATAGAACTCTATGAATCGATTTATTTAGGGACGAAGGGAGGTGTACCTTTATTTTATTTTATTTTATTTTATTTTTATTAGTCTGAAAAATTCTAGATTCTAAGAATTTACATGGTGGCTTATCTCTACAACTAAAAAGAATAAAGTGTTGATATTTTTTGGTGCGACATTTGTTTTGGTTTGTCCGTCTGCCCACGCCTGTGATCCCACGACATCTTAATTACTGATTGATTGTGCCATTCTCCTTGATTGAATATTGTCTGTCATGTGATAGAGGAATCACGGTAAAATAGGAAGTAAAAATTATTGTGCTATCCATATACACATTGCATGTTTGCATGCATCAGCATACATGACAACGAGCAAAAGGAAAGAAAATTAACATAGAAGGAAAGAGAATTAAGACAAAAGGAACCTCTTTGCATTTCTGAGAACCTTGCCAAATCTGCCTACATTTAATTACTTCTCTTTGCATTTGCAAAAGGGACAGCTTTTTTTTTCATTTCATTTGGTTTCACGCTCACGTGTTCTATCGCCCTCGCTTGCTGTTTCTTGCGTGAACCATAGTTGATGTCATCTGTCTTCCATGGCTCAGCCTCTCAGTCCCAAGAGAAGGTCACTACCTCTCCCTGACTAGAGATCCGGCCTGCCAGAGGATCTCCTCGAGTCCATCGGGCAGCGTCTCGCGTCAGGCCACGACGCGGCGTCCTTTCGATCCGCTTGCTCTCCATGGCGCGCCGCCGTCCTGTTCGCGACCTTCGGGCCACTTTTGCTGCTCCTGTTCGACCCCGACTCGGACTGCGTCGGCTTCTACTGCGTCCCGGAAAAGAAGGTCTTGTCCAAGACGCTGCCCGACGTGCGCGGCAAGGTGGCGTGTGGCCCCTCGTGTGGGTGGCTGGCGCTCATGGACGAGGCGACGTCCGTGATGTTGCTGAATCCATTTGCCGGTGCCCGTGCCCCCCGCGTTGAGCTCCCGCCAGCAGGTGAACATGTCTCGGCGGCGTCCTTATCAGAACGCGTGTCTAGGGTCCACGGCCGGTGGGTCCTCCATCCCACCAACGGTTACGGGGATGCGGATGCCGCAGGCAGAGCCATCAAGCTAGAAGACATGAGGGACGTGTTCTTCCGTGAGATCATGCTCTCGGCGCCGCCAGACGTCGCCGGCCACGAGTGCGTGGCCATGGCCATGCTTGGGTGCTCCACGGAGGTCGCGTTCTGCCGGGTTGGAGTCGACAGCACATGGACGCTGCTCGACACCAAACTGGAGTTCTCCGTGGGGTCCATTGTCCACTGCCAAGACAAGTTCTTGGCGATCGACTGCACTGGAGAAATCTCCGTCTATAGCAGCAACGCCACTGGCGCTACTCCAACCGCGACGCTGCTGCCATCGTTGTCGCCACCTGCGGGGCTCTGCCACCGCAGCTATCTGGAATCAAACGGTGAGCTGCACATTGGGGGTGCCATGGTGAGCACATTCCACGAGACACAGAGCTTCACCTACAGCAGCGCGATCTACAAGTGTAACCTACACGACCGTACGCTGGAGTGGTCCAGGGTGAGGGACATCGGTGATCAGACACTGTTTGTGTCTAAACATTTCAATGAAAGCTTCAGTGGAACAAGTGTATCCAAGTACAAAGAGAACAAAATCTACATGTCTGAGCCATTATATGGGGATCCATACGACTTGGTCCATCGACCGGAGATCGTTGATATTGCTACCGGCACATCCGAAGTGAAGCCCGTCCAGAAAAAGATGCAGGGTTCCGAGGCTTTAGGTTGGATTTGACCAAATCTCTGGAAGCTCTAGAGTTTGTGAAGGCTGCGACGCCGCGCACTCCATGACTATGTTAAATTTATAAACTTTGCTTTTTGGATTAAATGTCACTTTAACGTTGGTATTTAATTTAACAGTATTATTATTTTATCGTGCGATCCGTGTATTTTTAGTATAAATTATTAGTTATCCCATAACAACGCACGGACACGCTACCTAGTTATATAATAAATACTAAAAATCATAGAGTAAAAGCTTACAAACGAGAGAAGATAAGACAACATACAGTACTATAGTATCGAGCGAACTCCCCCTCTTGTGGCAAGCTAGTGAGCTGATCATGTAGAGTATTACTATTCCGTCCTAATTAAAATACAAGAAATTTTTTGCTTCTTTAGAATAAAGCTTTAGCCAACAATAATTTCACTGATATGTCATTTATATGGTACCCAATATAATCAAAATCATAAGGAAAAGTACATTTGAATACGATTTTGATAATTAACACCAGTTTTGTGTCAAAGAAGTTATTTACTAAGGGCCCGTTTGGATCTCACATTTGGGCTGAATTGAAATCTACTTCATGAACAGATTATTTGGCTTAGAATTTAATATTCCATCACTTTTCAAGTCTTAAGTATAGACCAACGTCAAATTCATATGATAAGAAATGGAAAGAGACAGAGTAGAAGAGAAAGTGAGATTCATGGCCTAACTCTACGGCTCAATCTTTTCCACTTGTCTCTAGAGACAAAAAAAAAATCTAGTGAGGACAGATTATCCTATCGATCTGTACAGCATGGGCTCCGCAAAAGATGCAAATTCTTCCTCTGGCTAAATCTCCAGGACAGATTATGTACAACAGCCCACCTACAACTAAGAGAATGGGAAAACAATTATTTCTGTGCACTGTGTATGAGGAATCTAGAGACTGCCACGTACCTTTTTAGCGGATGCCCTTCTCATATACAGCTTGATCGTCGTAGATTATAACTACTGGCTGGTTTGGTGTAAAAGAAAAATATTGTTCTAACTTATAATCCACGATCGTTTACGACCAAGCGAACCAGCTATTATTTGAAAACGGGTCGCAATATGGAGCCGCCGTCCCAACCTACACCCGTCGCAATAGACCGATGTGTTGGATCTTGAAGAATGGTTTCTGCCTATGACACAAGCGGCTCCAAGGCAATGTACACCCTAGCAATTTTGACGCTTTTGTGTATCTGGAAACAGAGAAATGTGAGGACCTTCGGAGACTCTAGGCGCACAACCCGGGCAGTCTTAGCAGAGATCAAGGACACCTGCGCACATTGATGTTCAGCGGGGGATCCTTAGGCCCTTAAGGTAGCAACTCATTTGGCGAGTAATTAATTAATATCTTTTTTGCTCTTTATTAACCCGTGGCAAGCCAAGGGGGTAGCGCCACTCACGCTTTTGTAAGGACATGCTGATTCTCTGTTTTTCTCCGTTATGTAATAAGCCAACTGGGCAACCAGATCTTTTTAAAAAAATTCACTAACACCAATATATATAGGGTAAAATCCATTTTTATCCTTCAATTTGCACCGTAATTTGATTTTCAACACTAAACTAACTATTAAAACTAAGAAAATTTGATCCTCTAGCGATTCAAAGTGGGTTTCTATTTTTTGAGAATAGTAAAAAATAGTTTAATATCTAAAAATTCATCAATAATTCATTTTAAATCAAAAAAGTGGAGCCGGTACTAATTTTTTCCCTAAAGATCTTATCTATCTTTTGGTGCTCTTTATTGAGTTATTTGAATATTATTTGTCATGTTCTCAGTGTTTCAATATAGGCAATAACAAGATATGAACAAAAATAAATAAGTTCCAAATAAATCTAAATATTTAGAAAATAACTGCTACTAGTTCCAATATTTATCTGATCTAAAATAAATTAGTTATGATTCTTTAGAAATTACACCATATTGTTATTATTTTTAGAAAATAGAAAACAACTTTTCAAATCAACTAATGGTCAAATTTGCACGGTTTCAACAGTAGAAGGGCACCCAGTACCTGGTTTCGTAGGTAAGATTGAAAATCGGCTATCGTATAAGTTCAAGGTTCGAAAATGGATTTTACTCATAGGCCCTATTCGTTTTTCTTATAATTCGTTTTTTCAGTTTGTTTTTTAGCTGAAACAGTGTTTTTCTCTCACAATAAATCAGTCGGAACAGTGTTTCGGTTTGTTTTTTCGGCGAAGCGAACGGGGCCAATATATATCTATATAGATAGATAGATAGATAGATAGATAGATATATAGAGAGAGAGTGTGTCTTTTGAGCACACCCGCCCTTTAGCTTGAGGGCGTACAAGTTTGCAATAAGGCAGTTGACGTCTTGATTGGTATGAACACAAGCTTATTCGCTTGTCTCCAGCTGCAATCAACAAGGAAGGGGGGTTTTGAGATCGAGGAGTATCCAAGGGTAAAGAAATGGGTGACGCGGTGGCCACTCCCTAGATGGTGTGTGCCGCGGCAATGCGGCGCAGTGATACAATAACTCTATAGGTCAGTGGTGGAGCCACCACCTGGCCACCCCAGGCGGTTGGCCAAGCTCGTCGGTGAAGTTAAATGAAAAATGAAAATTTCTTTGTATCACTAAATTATTTGCTAGGTATTTTTTTTTGTATAATATGAATTTATACTCGAGCTTTTAGCTCCGTCACTGCTATATAGACTTGTAGCGAACGATGTTGATAGAGGAATATCGAAAATGGATTTGTTAGCTTGGGGGCAGTGAAGTGGGATGTTGCTCAAGAGTCAAGACCTCCAACCCGGCGTCGCTATTGATTTGGCCGGAAGAAGGAACAGGCGAATCAATCGAGAATATCATCGAGATCATCAAGGTCAGGTCATCGTAGGCAAGGATGAAAACGGAACATAAATATCTCGAACCGAATCGTATTATTTTCTATATTTAATCCGATCGAATCCACATTTTCTTGTCCGACTTTACCGTTTTCGCTTTCGTATTTGAGATGTTTCGTATTTCAAATATAAAAGTAGAAAACGGTTTACACATTTTTCGACCGTTTTCTACTTTTCTACTTTTAATTTGAAATATTCCGAATTCAAAATTTGACCAACTGCATAGGTCATACAGCCCAATTACAGGCTGCTCACCACGCAACTGTGTTCTTTCTACTTGTGGCTAGCTGCCCTCTCTTATAGACGGCGCCCAGCCTTATCTCTCTTATTATGTATTTGGTCGTGCACTTGTTTAATGCTATGCACTTGGACTAGATCATGCACTTGTTAGTTGTGAACTTGTTATGTATTTGGTCGAATGCTATGCACTGTGGGTCGGTATTTCGTATTAAATTTTCGCATACCGACCGTGTTCGACATAATTCCGCTCGAATTGGTTCGTTTCCGAAATTCTAGATATTCCGTAAGTTCGTGTTTGTTTTCGTGTCCGGCTTGTCCGCTTTCGCTTTCGTTTTCGTATTTCAAATGTAAAAATAGAAAATGGTTGAGGAGTTTTTCGACCGAGTTCGACCGTTTTCATCCTTAATTGTAGGACATGGGTTTACAGGCTTCAAACTCGCCACGGATGACATCCGGTTGAAACACCGACCGAGCAATTGGAAAAATAAAACAAACTTGTGCTTATTGGCGTCGGACATGCGGAAGCGGAAGGAGTCGGACAGCACAACTGCAATGGGTTCCTTCGCGGACTCACTCACCCGACCCCAAGCGCGTACCGACCGGCAACCGACGTACGGCGGTACGGACGGGTCGATTCGATTCCGACTCGGATCCTGATCCCGTTTCACGTTCGGCGGCTGCGTTCCCGATCGCGTAGCCGCGCGCGGGCGCAGCTATACATCTCAATCCACATCCTCCTCTCACGCACGTCCCCGATTTCCCAAGCAAGAAGCAATTGCACGAGCTCGATCAGACCAGACCTGGCCATGGACAGGGGGTTTGCCCGGGAGCGGGAGGCAGGAGCGAAACGATAAGGCACACCACAAGTCCCCAACAGAGCCATGCTTTGCTCTCTACAAGGGCTCCACATCCATTTTTCATCCTACGTGGAAAAGGAGAAACAAGGAGAGAGAGAGAGAAGCACGACGATACTGGCAACTCTGGCGAGAGCTGATGGTAGCCGTTCCACCCTCAGTAGGAGCCCACCTCGTCTCCTCGCCCATGTCTTTCTTTGCTCCCGTCACTTGCTTCGATCGCCTCTTTCCACATTCTCTTTTCGTGGCCTCCGATCATATCATACATACACGGTAGACGCAGTGGGGAGGCAGGGGAGCTTGCCGTTGCCGGCGTGGGGGCATGGCGCGTCCACCCGCGATGGAGGCCGGAGGGGAGGGCAGCGTGCGGGTGCGGCGCTTGGCGGCGACCGCTGGTGCCGAGAGGAGGCAGCACACAGTACGACGCTCGGCGAAAGAGGAGGAAGGGGCATTGCCTGAGTGGGTGCCGACGCGACATTGCCAGGGAAGAGGTGCATGACGTGTGGTCGCTGGCGATGTGAGTTCAAAATTATATCCCATCCAGATGTCTTCTCCCTAGCCTTTAATTCATCTTTTCTACAGAGGGATTTGCTAAATTTCATGTGCCTCAATTTTAATTAGACAAAGACAAATTTTTGATATGTTATGACACAAAGATAAATAAAAAAATGATAATTTACTTGTATTAATTGGTAGTACAAGAGTGTTGCCTGAAAATCATCCGTAAATTAGGCACCTGAGATCTTTTTACAAATGTAAATCATCAGGTTTTCCCGTGTTGTTAGAGAGAAAAAATATGGACATACGCTAAAACATTTCGAACTCAAATATTTACGTTTGAATAAAGTAGGCCAGGTTCCTTCTTCATAATCAAGTAATTTAATAAAACGTTTACTAATTAGGCGCTTATTTTTATTTAAGAGGTCAGCATACCCAAACCACCTTGATATTTTCGATGGCACACTATGCCCTCACTTTCAAAGACATCATTTTTGCTTATCATTACTACCTCAAAAGGATCATGACCAGTAGAACACCTTACTGAGTATGGGTAGGCTTATAAGGATTTAATTCAGTAACACCAGCCGACCCCGTGTGACATATCTTTCGCCTTCCAATTACTCTGTTTACTTTTGAATCATTGCTAGATTACACGCCATCCGCATTGTGGAGTTTCCGATGGTGCATAGAAATTCCTAAATGCAAGATTTGACATAACCCAATTTCATAGGCAAAGATTTGAGTATATATTATAATGCTCGCAATGCTTAGCATCACCACGACAACAACAACAAAAAAATCACTCTTTTGAAAATTAATCTTTCAAAAACATTGAGCGATATAATTTCATATTTTTATCTTGCTCCAAATCATGGTCATATGATTCTATCATTTGTATATTGCAAACTCGACAATAATCTACCATCCACAAGGTGAGGAATAACTCCTTTAATTTAGCCTTTTTTTTTTGCCGTCTTGATTAAAATATTTGTATCAACTTTGAAAAAAAAATGGATGGCGTAGAATCATGTTGCCTAAGTGTGTTTTTTAAAAAAAACATAGGACCCTGACTTTTTCTAGAGCCATTAAAAAGCATCTGGGATGATGCTTTAAAGAATACAAATACTCTCTTTATTCCAAAATAAATCAACTTTTAGAGTTGTTCTAAGTCAAAATATTTTGAATTTGATCAACTTTATAGAAAAGAACCCTAACACGTATGGCATCAAACAAGTATTCTATAAAAATGTATTGCATGATGCATCTATAATACAAATTCGGTGTCACAAATATTGGTACCTTTTTTTGATAAATTCTGTTAAATATAGAATGTTTGATTTAAGATGACTTTATAAGTTGATTTATTTTAGGACAGAGAGGAAGTATCTTTCTTTTTCTTTTTACCCTGAATGCGGCGCAAAGCAGAAAAGAAACCGCACAATCATGTACTTGCCTTTGCACAAAGGAAACCTTGGAATTCCAAATTCAGTCGCTCTTGATGTCCTGTTACAGCTGGCATGCACTGCCAGTCTACCACCGATATCTTCTCAAATAGCGATACAAATATTAATGCTGTCACATCTCATGTTGTATAATCTCTGCCGCAACAGTAATACATTCTTCGAGCGAGTTGCTATATACCTACTCTGTCCGGGTATTTTGGTCTTCTTCGGCCAACTCACCGGCTACAGTTATATACTTAGGAGTACATTAGAAAATGCCAAATCAAACTTACGGAATTATTATCATTAATCCGTGAAAACAAAAAGACTGTTGTTGTTATTAGGATTTTGTATTTTTTATTAAAAATATAGCAATCAAATTTAACTATAAATGTCGGAGACTTAGCGTTACTATAGCAACTAGCAGGATATAGGCATATAGCACAACTCGCATGCATTGTGTTAAGCAAATTGTAAACTGTCAGGGTATCACCAGTACGGTGTCGTATAAGACAAACTTTAGTGCAACTAATCAACAAGCAAAAGAGTGGGATCCACGGACCACGGTAGTCTGCAATTGAAGCTTCTTGTCTCCCCAACTCACTTCGAGCTGTGAGCTGTTCCAACATATGGCAAGCAAGCATGGAATATAATAAAGAGACCATACAGATCATGTTCAGATTTCAACTTTCAACTGGACGGCCAGCATGCACACAGCCCCCATACAAGTCGCAGGCAATTTTATTTTCTGACAGATCAGAAGATTCCGCACGAATCATGCATGTGTACAAAGCGGATAAGGCTCCAGAGTATATATATTCAGACAGAAGTTGGAGCTAACCACCAGAGTGAATTTCTAACTGGGAGTCATCATGGACAACATGGGAATGATACCTGTATCATATGAACTGTTTTGTGCATTACACTTTGTACTTATACCACCACCATGAATGAAGAAATCATGCTTTAATTAATAGCCCCTATCTCAGCTCTTTACCTGACTGGCAATGGAACGAGATATACATGCAACTACTACCTTATCGGATCCAGTTTGGTGTCATGGTGTGCTGTTTTGGTACACTCTAGTAGAGGTACAACAGGAGGAGCGGCTGGCTGTACTCAAGATGATTGTACAATAGGCTGGTCTCCGAATGGTCCATGAAGCCAGCCTCTGGCAATGTGTCGATATGCGGCTTCTGTCAAGTGAATACCATCCCAGCTCCAGTGCGTCTTAGGATCAGCACACGCCGAAGCACCAGGCTCACCACACTTTGCTGTTAGATTGAAGTTGTAAGGGCCCCCAGGAGCGCCACAGCATGCTCTTGGTGATTGTTTGTAAAATCCTGCATGGAGGGCAAAACTTTTAGGTTACTTAGTTCACTTGGGAAATAATCATGTCAGTCGCTTGATGTAAATACATATCCTGGTCCCAAATGCAGAATTGTATATCTTGTTATCTCCTGGCCACTCAAACTCTATGACAGACAGAAAATAAAGGATGGCCACGCAGCTCTTGCACCCAGCATGCGCAGATGATAAGGATGGAAGAATTTGTACCCATCTCTTGATGTCCAGGAAAAAAACAATGCATAAGGATGGAAGATTCTCCTTCTGACACAGATGTCTCAGCTATACAGTCCAATGCTTTTCTATTTCATTTCATCAGAATGTTGCTAAAAAGTTTCTGGGGAAAAGGGGTCCTCCAAGTTGCAATGCCTCAATGGTTGGTTAACAGAGTTGGAATAAACAAGACATGTGAAACAAACTAAGATACAAAAAAATATATATTGGTCGCAGATGTTTCTAGCGTTTGTACTTCTTGTGATAATGACTCCAAGAGAAGATGTTTTTCAACATGTCCAGAAAGCAAGAGAGAAAACAAAGGCCCATGGTTAACTAGCACCAATTTTTTGCAATTAACAGAGTTCAATTGTTACCATTCTTTTCCAGTTGAAACTACCAATTCACCAGTACATGTACCTCACACTTCAAAAATACGTCTATATCTTTACAGCTCTTTAGTTTTTCGACAATCAGTTTAAGATGCTCTTGCAAATGGTACACAAGCAACATAAACCTTTCCGTATATGTTTTGTTTCAAGATGGCCTTTTGTTCCGTGTAGTAAATAAGAACAGGCAGTTCAAACATACAGTTTGTATCATAACTCCAGCCGTAATAACTAGTCGTGCTGGAATAGGATAAGAGATGCTACAAGATAACAAGTTGATTCCCATATTTGTCCTTCGTATACTATAAAGTATGATCTGAATTCTATTGCATCTCACTAGAATGCAAGGGTGACAGTTTGACTCTGCTGTGAAGTTGAATTAAAACTATGTTAGGCAACATTAGACCTGTCTCCGATAAAAAGATTATTCTTAGCAATATCAGATTGCTATGGCTATAATGGTAACGCAGATAGAAAACTGAGGAGCTCACCAAATTTCTTGGGCTGAAGTATGAATTGGATGATTGGCGTGAAGTAATCGCCATAGATGATCCTCACACCAGGGTGCTTCTCTCGGAGCTTCTCCAGCGCGCGCTTGAGCATTGCGTTGTGCACCCAAGAGAATGTGTTGAATCGCTTAAGGCAGCCGGTGCGCGAGCCATGCCCTTCCTTTGGGTCAGTGTACATGGTCAAGTAGACTGGAAAGCACCCTGAAGGCATCACTCCGGGCACAATCAAATCCTTTGCCCCCTCGGCAATCAATTGCTGCAGGCAGGGCAGGCCAGGGCACATACAAGGAATTAGAGAACAATCCACGGTAAGCACGCCAAGTAGCAGCGAAGCGAAGACACAATTCTTACTTCAACTCCATCGGAGATGCCTTGAATCACATGAGGCATCAGCTTGTATGCCTCCTTGAGGTCCTTGCCGGCAAACAGCGGGGCGTTGTAGTCATTTCCACCGAATTCACCTACGATAAACAGGCACTTGGCGAAGAATTCCTTGCATTCTTCAGAACCAAGGAAAGGGGGGACAAAAAGTAGAGCAGCGTCAAAACTAGGCACTAACGTTCACGAAACGAAATGAAAATTTTACTTTAATAAGAACGTAAAGAACCGGTGAAATTTGCATTCTTGGGTGTACCTTGCGCGGAGCTGCAGAGCGATGGCTTGAGGTCACGCAGCCACTGGATTTGTGTGAAGAGGGAGCCGGAGTTCCAGACGGTCTTTCCGAGCCCCCGCTTCTGGAAGAAGTCGGTGTCGAGCGCGGTGGCGCCGGTGATGGCGAAGTTGGCGCCCTGCGCGAAGCTGGCGTTCTTGGCCTTGGACGGCGGCAGCAGCGGGAGGCCGAATTCTTGCGCTGCAGGAGCAGAGGGCCAAAACCCATCGAATTCCGAACAGATGCACCTCCCAAGAACGCACGCACGCGAAATGTTAGAGAAGCCAAGAATTGGCGAAATTTACCGATGAAATCGACAACGAGGAGGCCGTCGGAGCATCTGCCGGTGGGGTAGCCGAAGTAGGTCTGGCCGTAGGGCAGGCGCGCGGTGGCGAGGTAGTCCGGGATGCCCTCCGTGACCAGGTTGCCGGCGTCCACCAGCGAGTCCCCGAAATTGAACACCGCGCGGTACCTCCCCGCCGCCTCCGCCTCCGCCGCCGCCGCTAGAAATGGGAACGCCGCAAGAACCGCGCAAACCCACATCGCCCTTCCAGTTGCTCCCCCATCTCCCGGCATGGCCTGTTCCCCGGAATTGGCGCGAGGAGTCAGGCGGAGCACGAGGAGGAGGAGAAGAAGGGCGGTTTTGGCTTGGACTTGCCTGCTTGGGTTCTTGGCCGGGCTCGTGAACTGGCTTGGCTTGCCCGTGGCGCTTGTCCGCTTGCGCTTGTAGGCCAGGCAGGCAGCCGCTGCGAGTGACGAGCCAGACTGCTATGGACTGTGGAGTTCACCGATTCGGTGGGGGAGCTTGGTGCGCGTGGGCGACCGATTGGACGCCTGCTCGGTGCGGCCCGCGCGTGCGGAGGGGGTGGTGCCGGTGCGGCTGGAGCTGACCGGACGGACGCGTGGAGACGGGGAACACGCGGACGCGAGCAGGAGCAGTGCATTGACTGCGGCCGTGGCCTGGCGGTATTGAATGCGGTTGACTGGGACGGCGAGGGAGGACGGAGGAGGCGTACGGGCGCGGAGGTGGTAAGGCCCAAATTTTGGGCAGCAGCGGGTGAAAAATATTATTTCGATTTATGGCGTATGGGGCGGCGTGTCAACGTGTTCGTACTTTCGCCTCCGATTGAAGCTCTCTCGGAGAGATCGAATCTTGCGGCGTATCGTGTAATCTTAAATGTGATTTAAAAAAATTACACAGTTGGGTGAGAAATCGTGAGACGAAACTTTTGAACCTAATTAGTCCATAATTAAACACTAATTACCAAATACAAACGAAAGTGATACAGTAACCAAAATCCAAAAAATTTTGATCTAAACGGGGCCTAAATGGCGTCGGGGCGGCGTGTCAACGTGTTCGTACTTTCGCCTCCGATTCGGGAGAGATCACCGCACTTGAGCGCACACACACGCAGCAGCTGTCCTCGATCGGACAGAATTGGTGCTCTAGGTTGGACATGGCAAATTGCCGTCATGTCTTCGCATTAACGATGATAGAGGCGTCGCCTTCTTGGCCTACTGGCGCGTGTTCACCAGGTAGTAGGAGTAATAGTAACCCAGAGGTCACTGTGCGTGAACCGGCGGTCTTTGGGCATGTAGATGGATAGCTCGTACAGGGAGCTGTATATTTAACTGTCTATAAATATTTAATGCTTGCATTTAGCCACAATTAAATATGAATCTGATCCATTTATACGTTCTAGTTGATGCAAAATCAAGTATAATTAAGTTGAATATGATTGTAATACTTTTTAGAATAGTAATTCCGGCAACATAATCAAACATGAATATATTTTTCCGTAGTGTCATACTGATACGAGCAGGTTACGTAGTTTTTACAATTTTTATTGAGCTAAACATTTTTTTTAAAATACAAATGGTTCCACAAAATAAAATATGCAAAGAGCCTTCAAGGCGTAACATATATTGTATCACTTTTAGGTAAAGTTCTGGTCGAAAGGAACCTAACAAATTTTGAATTATGATTTTTGGATTGAAATTTGATTTTATATGAATTTTAGAAGTTTCAGTCAATTTGTACATTCTTTGGGAAAAGACAACAAGCTAACATAACACTTGGAAGCCGTGAAGTCTATGTAAATCTTGTAATCAACTTTCACTATTCTTTGGGAAATATTTCATTGCATTTTGTTTACCTACGACCCTTTATTTTGTCCTATTTTTGCCATCAGCTCCTTGTGAATTAGATCACGAACTCACATACTCTCAGAACGGCCGGTATGGCCGGTCGGGACAGTCCTCGCCGCCACCGTGCCTCGCATCATTTTGCCCACTTCAGATTTCTCTTCTATCGCGTAGACAAACAGAGGACGGAGAATAGACAACGTCCACACGAGATCCGTTCACATGTACAGCCTGTTCGCTGATTGGTTTTTAAACAGACAAGTCTAGCCGGTGCTGGTTTATTGTGAGAGAAAAATACTATACTATAACTAATAAACCATGGCTAAAACCAACAAGCGAACAGGGCCGTAGTTAATTTCTCGGAGCATGGCTAAAGTCGATGTCTCACGAGACGACGATCCTATCCCTTCTGCTACTCCCGAGAGGGACGCTTTTGCAAATTTTCTCGGACGCAGACAGCTTAAAGAGCTCCATTGTATGTGCCCTTAGCAGGTCCTGATTGCATGCCGATGTTTTTGCTTGAGCTGTGAGCCGTGAAAAAGTTATTTATGAGCTGTGGATTAAAAAGGGTATCGTGAGAAAGCTAAAAGCCATTTGATTGAAAGAGCGGCGAAGACGATAGACACTGCTGTAAGCGGTCCTACATGACATATATGACTGTTCATAAATGTATTTTGACCTGTATTTGCGAATTTGTTTTCATAAGCAAAACAAAAGTTATGAAGTTGTGATGACATCATCATGACATCACCGGCTGGTTTGGCTGAACCGGCCACATATTGTTGACATAAAATGTGGTGATGTGATCAACACATAGCAAGCCGGATGATCTTGACGGAGTGAGCCCGAAGATCCGCTTGACTTCAAACACAGGATCGCTCGGTTTTGAGACCGAAGGCGTGCGGTCAATTTGACCCTGCAATTGACAAGGAGAGAATAATCAATAGTTTAAGGTAGAACGTGTCGATGTTGCACCAAACAGTTCCAATATGTGGCCAAATATTTGATTCAATGGGGCTATCGACTAAATAGTCGATATCCAGCGTATTCATGGAACGAAGACCTTTGAATCAAGGATTATCGGCTAATATTAAACGATAATGATACGAATCGAAATAAACGATGCTCATGGAACATCAGAAAACATCATCGGCTAAATGGACATAACCAGTGTAAAGCATTGAGCCGATAAGTTTAACGAGAAAGGATATAACATGCGAATAAATCGACTGTCTGGTACAAATGAATATACAAACGCTCTGAATCTAATATGTTACCATCACCAGTGAGGTTCGACCGGATCGATACAACTATGATAATAATAGCAAACTAAAGCCAAAGAATCCATAAAACCATCTGTATATTGACAGGTTCATAAAAAAACATGCTATATGTGTGAAGGAACAGGCAAATCGGCTAAAATAGCCGATACATGCATAGCAAACAAACAGAGTACATATCTTGAATATAAACAAAATCACTAATTGATGATCTCTAATCTAAAGTCTTACCAGTGAGGTTCGACCGGATCGATGCAGTTATGGTAGTGTCATTAGATTGGATCTCACTAACTAGTGAGTTTGTTCAAGATTGAAATATGTCTTTGGATACATACTATGTTTGATTGGAACAGAGATAAGACAACCGATTGATATGGACATCGACTACAGAGTCGATATCCGATAATAAAGCGATAAATAAACATTACCGGCTAAACAGAGCATTATCGATATAAAGTATCGAGCCAATAATATTAATGAGCATGATCGGTAATTTAACAGATGAAAACAATCATGAAATCGGCTAATTCATAAATATAAATAACGAACATAAATGGCAGATGACTAAGAAACAGATAACCATGATAAGCTCAAGCAATCGGCTAAATAGCCGATACAGAGAAGATAGAGGCATAACATGTGAACAATAGACTATTTAATATGAATAGATTTATAAACTCATCAAATGTAGCGTATTATCTTTAACAGCGGGGTTCGACCGGATCGATGACAGCCATAATAAAGATAACAGATTAAACCTCGAAAGTAAATAGATCTATTCACATTTAACAAAATTATGAAAACATACTATGAGTGTTAAAGTGCAGGCAATCGGCTATTTAGCCGATGCAGACATAGCAAATAGCCAAGGTCATGTCTGGCCGAAAGCAAATCTACCGACTATCATACTCTGATCTAAAGTGCTAACAGTGGGGATCGAACGGATCGTTACAGCCATAATAGCGAGCTATAGACCAGATTCAGCTAGCTAGTAAACCTACTCAAGATCAGACATGCCTTGGTCGCGTACTATGCACGATCAAGATCGAAGTAGAACGATCGATAAAACATAATCCATCATTTAAAGTAAAAATTATCATAATATAGCAAAATAAACGATGGACTAAAATGATGTAAGGCTGATCTAGATCGATCTCGATCGGACAGTTTGATATTGCTGAAACTAATGACAATAAGAACATCAGCAAGATCGGTAACTTAATGAATCTACCCAAAGGATACCACCCTTAGGTAGAGCCGGTAACTTGACCATAATCTAATTCGAGAGGTCGAGCTTAACCGATGGCAGCCGTTCTTGAACTAGATAAGGATTAATAACTAACTTATACTATGACTTGCAAGAGGTCAATCAGCTGATGCAACCTTACAAGCAACAATATAAGTTGTGGCGGTACTTAAAGACAAGCTAGAGGTCAAACTTAACCGATGGCAGCCCTGCTTGTTGAAGAACTCACCGAGATGTACATTACTCCTACTCCTAAGGGTTGGCGTGAAGCTGAAAAGGCAAAGATTGTTTTGATTGATTGAGATATTTTTTATTACAATAGTCGGGGTTTATATTTATACCCTGAGGCTTGAAACAATCCTAGTTGGTCACGTGGTGATCTAGTATAAAACTTGCCTAACAAGATAAATCTAAAAGAAAATGAAATTTTAAGATACATGGACTCTAGTTTCCCCTTTTGTAGAATACGCTAATAAAGCTTCCTTCTGTCTACCTTATCTTCACGTGAGGAGACTTTGGACATCATGCTTCTCCTAAAATATAATATTTTCTAGCCGACCAAATTTTGGTGTAAACACAGGCCCCCTAGTTTGGAGTATGAATTTTCATGCTTTAGTCGATTGCAATACTTGGCTTTGATGACTTACTTGGGTTGACTGTTCATCTACTTTAGCCGATTAAGAGCTAGCCCCCGAGTTTATAACTATAATCGGCTATCAAATCACTGGTAAGGAGCTGAAGAATTCACTGGTAGCAATATTATCTTATTTCAAACCTCACCCTTACATGTGAACTTTAAAGTATCTATCACACCATCTTGGGTGGTTGAAGAATGAAACAGATTAGAATCCAGTCATCCTCACTTCTCCTGCTCAGAAAACTTGGGTTTTTTGAAAGATTTTTAAATTAAAACATAGTTTTGTTCCTCAAATGATTCTCTCAGATCGCTCAATGTGCATAGTTCCTCACCAAGACATTGTTTCGCCTCTATTTACCATACTTCTAAGAAACTTATGTGGAGTTCGGGTAGGGACAAAGTATGTAGCATACTTACCTTGCGTATCTTAAAGTCAAACCCTAGATCCAAGGAGAGAAGTGTCATACTCTTAGATCAAGATGTGCATGTGTGTGGAATATTTAGTAGCTAACCTAATTCTACTATGCTCTCTAAAATATATTTCTCTCTTATAGAATATTTTTGCGAGAACATGGGTTATCTTTATTCTCATCTCTTCTCTTTTTCTCTTTTTTACTTTGGACCTCTTTTGTGTCCATCTTTTTATATTTTTGCATAACCCATGTCTCTTTTTACAACAAACTTTTGAGAGAAATATTATCAAGATTTTAGAGAATTTATTCTGATAAGCCTAGCAAACATATTTTTGTCTTCTCTCAGCGTAGGAGCAGAACATTTTGAGGTGGATGAAAATCATGTTTTTGCATACTTCTAGTGTAGAAGCAGCATATATATAAGGAGTGTACGTGATCTTGATCTTGGGAGCATGATAAATCTCTTAACAAGGGTCAACAAGACTTGACAAAACTCAACACAAAGTAAGCAGCCTATGTGGAAGGTTTTTAATGATAACATATGGCCTTGGTAGGAAATTCAACATCATCGAAGAGACAAGCTCGTATCTGCATGCATGTACCTCCATCCTGAGCCTGATCACCTCAGTGTGCTTTGCGGCTTGCTCGGTGACTTTTGTCAGCTCACGAAATCCCTGGTTGTCGCCAAGAAGTTAGACGTGGCGCCTATCCAAATGGACAAATCCTGACGTATGGTGGCCTGGAGCAGTATCTAACCATTGTTGGCTGAATGAACAGGTTAGAATCAGCCTTGAAGTCTTTGATCAAAATATTCAGCCGATGCGACTCTGAGTTCCAATTTTCAATGATGTCTGATCTTCATCGGCTTTTTAGGAATAAATGATTCTTCGGTTTGAAAGGCGGGGTCTCGAACTAGCAGCCAGTTTTCTTCGGGGAAGGTCATTAGTTCAGATACTTCGCCTGAGGAATGTGCTTAACATTTATCCTTTCCCCTACTGTTGTTTGTATTTTCTCTATAGATGCAAGAACACATAACCTTCAATTTGCCTTCCATGAGATGACCAGCACAGCTTTTGAGTCAAATGTTGTGATAGATTTATGTGTGCCAAGCTTAGAAAACGTAATCGGTGTTGGGCCTAATTCATTGCCAGAAACAAAAGCAATCAGGTTCGAGGCTGAATGCTCTATCAATCATGTGCAGCTAAGCTGACCCCTACTGATTTCTATATATCTGCTGCTGCATCTTCTGTAGGAGTACTCGTGCCTCGGCACATCCATGTTGGTGTTGTAGATAATAAAGCCGAACTAGTTGAGCTCCAGCTATTGTAGCCATGCACATGTACAGTGCCTTGGTTCTCGGCCACCATATTTAAAACATACTCCGAGCACTCATAGCCAATACCTTGGCGCTTAACCGGAACAAGTATTTGCAGGATCTTGATAGACCATTTGAGGGGTACCAGGCCCCCCGATTATAGTCACGTCGGCGCTGGCAATAAAGTAGCTAAGCATCATTGTGATATAGTCACCGGCTAGACCTAAGGTGCCAGAGAATAAGAATGCAGCTGCAACGATGATGGCAAACCAACAGCCGATTCAATGAGATGTTCACCCCACAGAGGAGCCAGTGAGCGAATAGTTAAGAATGCCCATGAGGATCTCTATCCATACATTGCCCTCCAGCCGAACTCGAGTGAGGTTCAGCTATTATAGTATCTGAATTAATATGCTTGAACATACCAGCAAGAGATCTTGGTCGTCTTTTCCTTTTCTATCAGGAAACCATTATCTTTATGCTCTTGATCTTCTCACTATGAAGCCGATGAATATTATAGTCACATGTCGACTCACTCTTGATCCAAATAAACAAATCATCAGTGGCCTCCTACTGTAGCTTGCTCAGGAGTTGCGACATAATTAACTCTAGTGTTGCAGTGACCTGCATGGTTTGGACGAATCCTGAAGTGTGACGCCACACCATTACCAGCAGAATGAACCTTGATAGATGGCCGAACAAATGCTAATATCAGCTTCTTGTTGTCGATGAATATCATGGGCTCTATATCAGAGTCGATGGTTCCTCTGATCTGAGCTAGCTCAAATAATTCTTTATTATATTTTCATCGGATGCATGGATCATTTAAGAGGAGTCTATGGATGGAGATTCCTCCAAATATTAATTAGCCGATTGCCTCATCCATTGCATCATCAGCTATTGAAACTCACCAAGAATGAGAAATCCGATGAAAACTAATGAGTTTATTTTTCTTGTCTTTTGACTACCCAACATTTGTATTCTTAGTTTATTTGTCTGTTCAATGGGCATAGGATACTTCTTAGAGCAGTGGTCTGTACTCCTTTGATCACGAGACCCTCAATTGCTAAGGATGAAGTTACCTTCTGTGGGCCATCAAGCAATTCTCTAGATGCTGAGCCGACCAGAAGTAATCTTTTCCATCTTTATCTCATGACAGTATGTTTGGAACTTCTGGCCGTCGGTTTTTATTGGTTTCCTTGTTGTGCTTCCATTGACCTATCCCTTCTGTACTGATGGAGTAATTTTATGGGGCGACTGTGGCATTTGATATGATGTGCTGAATCTTTCCTGAGCCAGCCATTGCACAACCTGCTGAGTAATTGACGAGGTTGACTGCTGAACTGAATACTCTTGGGTTCGTCCAGTAGGAAGCTGAGCTGTCTATGTGACAGGGGCACTTGGTGACTGCTGTGATGGTGATTGCCCCCTTGTCATTTGACCTTGACCTTGCCCCCTGGTGTGCAGGGCTTGATCTTGCCCCCTGCTGTTGGCTGAACTTGAGGATCTTGGGCTTGTCTTGCACATGATATACAAATATTTTTCCTTGTTTCTCCTCACGTAAATAACCAAGCTAGCAAGGTATGCAAAAGCGTCAAAATAGAATTGTAGTCCATAAATGATTGTCTGTGCTTCACTCGGCTTTATCTAGCCGATCAGTTGCAATCATACGTATGCCCATATCTTTCTTGGAATTCCCTTGTATGGCATACACATATATGCTTAACAGACTTGGCTTTCTCGTTGTCATCATACATCTCTAACTGGACTCCAAGATGCTTGCAAGCCATCTTCTGCACGCACAAGATAGCATTGCATATACACTAATTTTCCATGATGCTTATCTGGGTTCCATCGGCCTTTGAGCTATCCTTGCCGATCGCCTTCCGTCGGCATCGTCAGCCTGAACACTTGATTTCCGGCAAGGTAATTATTTCCTGGGTAGAGGAGGATAGTATCGGATCGACAACATATTGGTCTGCTGTCCACCACGATGCTGCCATGCACCGACACCTGCTAGCCACTACAGCAGTGCCTGAATGTGAGTTGCCATTTTGCCGATGCTGAATAGCCGATGCGTTACACCTTTGAATAAACAGGTCTGCTTCTGCTCTGTGCTTCAATCGAATACTGCCGTCTAGCACCGAGCTTCATACTCCAAGCATTAATGTGGCCATGTGCACATGTGTGATATTCGAACTCTATCTCTTGTGCTTTTAAATTAATCTCACATACAAATGTGTAACTGGTAGGCAAAGTCAAGTCCTCTTCAACTTCCTTCGTATGTGAATTCTAGCGCATGCCTTAGAATAGTGCTGAATACTTTTGTAATAGAAGCTGATATCTTTTATAATTGGCTATATCTGGAGTCGGAGGTAACAAGCATGAACATTGTCTTCTACCCTACTATCGGCTACTTGCTTGTGACTAGCCGATAGCACATGAACATCGGATGCCTCCTTGTTCGTACATGTGATGGCTTCTTGTGGCTTCTTTACACCACATATCTTTGTATACAGCCATCCATCTTGCTCTTCCTTGCATAGACATCGGCAACTTAAAGAAGCAGCAATTCCTTTGTTCTCTATGGCTTGTTTTCCAATATCGCCGCTGACGATAAAAAGTCGTCCTCTGTTCTCAGCTTCCATAATATAATTTTGAGCACCTTTTACTTCTTGGAACCGATTTTTCATATGCTGATGATGATTCTCAAATCTGAAAACTAACGGTCTCCAATCGGCAGTCAGGTTGCTAACTTTTTCCTTTTCTCTGATGTAACCTCCCATGATGGCATTTCCTCTTTATCGAAAAATATGCTTGGTCGAATAGCCGATGATAATAACCCATGGAGGAAAACTTAATCTGACCTCGACAATCTCATTGGCTCTAGTCGAACCAGCTATGGTCATCAGCTATATCGATCTTCAGTGGTTTCTCCTGATTATTCTTGAATTTCCACTATTGCACCAGAAACCAATATCTCACTGGCTTTACGCCCTTGCCGATTGGCTACAGACTCCATCAGCTTGAAGGGTAAGGTCTTGAACTAACAGCCGATTCATCTTTTTCTTTTTATCCTTCATGAAGAGACTTGCTAATTTCACAGCCGATCCCATTTTAGAAAGTGATCGGCTACCATCTTTATTGGCTCAACCCCTTAGCCATGAGTTTGGACACTAGGAATGTGATATTTATTTTTCAAAATTATTCGGCCAATGGTGAGGTAATTAGAAAAAATATCTCCTCTGCCTATCAGCTATTCTTAGTTTGCCCAACTTTATCAGCCCACTTGATCTAAACTTTTCTTCTGATAGCACACGTAGGCCAACTGCCCTTGATTCCTGATCAGCCCTCCTCAACCTAGGTACTGTAGTTGTGTCACGAACTGATATGTTGGCTGCGGAGAAGATGGAACTATAAATTGATTCACCGTCTATACAAGTTAGAGTCTACCCCATGCTGACTGAATTAATCGCACATAGCCAAATATAGTAATCGCCATACATGAGCATATCTTGAGAAGCCAGACATGTATCCCAATTCTCTGGTCATGATGTGTCCATTTTTCGTTAATCTGCTAGCTTCTTCTGCTTTTATCTTCACGTGACGACCGAGGGGTACCTGGACTTCGTGTCTCGATCTCTTTCCAAATATAATAATTCCCAATCGGCAATAAAGTTCCATTTGGCTCGTATAGTAATTGGACCCAACTTCTTGAAGCTTTTCCTTTTTTGTCTCAGCAGCAAAATTTGGTCAGTAGTGGCGACATCGGCTCTACATAGCCGATTGTGCGTTCATAGCACCACCGGTGTATCCAAGCCCCCCACGTCATGCGTGGTCATCCACTGCTGGAGTACCATTGCTAGCGGTAGCTTTACCTAAGCCGGCCATGTCATGTCTGCCAGGCCAAATGGCTTCATCACTTGATGCACCAGCTTAAGTGGAAATTGAGCCAGTACTGGCGCCCCAAGCCAGTCTTTGTATATCTGTTCTTGGAGTCTATGGAAGTGAAAAATCAGCCGATGTAGATGAGGGGAGTAGCCGATTCTTATTTATATATGGATACACCATGGTCTTTGGCAATCTGGAGAAGGAATCCTTTGTATGACTTTCTTCTGAGCAACTAATCAACTTCACATATTTTGAGAAGCGTATACCATGCATGGATGTATACACACTTGCTAGCTTCTTCATATATGTCAACATGTATATATGCATGCATGGCACTATAAAGTGTTAGCTCTTTCCTTTTAAATGATGTGAAGTGCTATCCTCACAGCTGATTTCATTTTAGGAAGTGATCGGCCCTCGTCGGTTTGGGAGGTAAATATGTAGTTAGCAGGACCCATGTTCTATATTCAATGACACCGCGCTGTTGCTGTGAGCATGGTGGCTTGGACATATCAACATGAATTGCCTATCTTTTCTGTCCAACAAACCATTGGCTTTATGCTCTGGCTGATTAGCTTCTGTTGATGTCATCGGCCCAAATACTTCGTTCTGGTAAGGTAGCTATTTTCCTGGGCCGATGAGAATAGTAGTAGATCGACGACAACTGCAGCCTTGCTAACATATATAACAAAATATTCCGGCCAACCTGCTAATGACATTTGTTCCATTTAAATATTTTAACTCTGAAATAGCCATCACCAATCCAAGACTTAGGCATCAGCGGAGCTGGCCATTATCTTGTTTCCTAGATCAGTTAGCCTCTTGAATTTGCATAGCTTCTCTTTATATTGATGGCTTTGTCGACAGTAGCCGATGAAATTACACCAACAGCCGATCGCCAGTCCGTTTAGTTAATAAATCCAAGTAGAAATCCTGTTTGCTTGTGGTAATAGCATGTATCTTGTATGTATTTAGCAGATGCATTACCTCTTTGGATTCGGTAGACGCACTACGCTTGGTGTCCGCACGGCTTCGTGAACGTCTTGGACTGTTTGCTGGATCTTTACATGGTTACAAGATTGAACGCTCTTTCTTGAAACTTGACGATCTACGCAGCGGAGCGATGAGATCTTGTTCTACGTTGATAGATCTTTTTTTTGTCTTGGTCCACTTAGCGACACTGATTCCCAATCCATCATTGGCTTTAGAATGTCAGGGCTGACTAAGTGTCTTGAGCCGATGGAAGTGACGGAGCAGTCGATGATAATAGCCGATGGATGAAAGCTCAATACAATCTCAATACTACCATCGGCTTGATGCCTTGAGTAGTTTGACACTTGCACGTACGGCTTCTAACCTTGTTTGCTTGCATCTACTCCACGTTTGCTTTGATTTAATAAAGAATCGAAAATGTTTTGCTTGTAATCTCCGTGTCGTATCCGACTCCACATTATTTGCAACTAACGTGTCACCCTAGGATTCTGATTTGTCCGTATTAATTTTCCATTTTTCTTGGACCGATATCTCTGATTATTGGACGTGTAGCAAAACACCTTGCTCGTGTGATAACCTCTGGAAACTTTCCTATGTGCACCACTTCTGAACTTGTCCTTGATGATATCGGCCATTAAACTGATTAAAAAGTCATCGGCCAAGTGTAGAATAATGTTGTGTTTTCTCTTCTTCACTTCTCTTGGCGAACCTTGTCGATGAGACATAACCTGATGAGTATCTGACTTCTAACCAAAGGACTATGGTCCCACGGAGCATGCTAAAAAGTGTGTTGACACAAAATGTGGCGATGTGATCAACACACAGCAAGCCGGATGATCTTGACAGAGTGAGCCCGAAGATCCGCTTGGCTTCAAACACAGGATCGGTCGGTGTCGAGTAAATAAACCCGGGGTCCCTCGCAGACCAACTTCCCAACAGAGGCTCGGCCTAGTGGGCAACGTTGCAAACAACGAGCAACTCATGTGCCAGCCCAAATACCTAAACAACAGGCCAGAAGGGTGATCCAATCACCGACCGGAAGGCCTGGCCGAGGAGGAACAACACCCATTTCCGACTCTGGCCCACCTCTCTCGACTAGAGTGCTCGCTTCGGTCTCTAGCCCGCCTCTGGATGGCCTCTCCGACCGGAAGGCCTGGCCAAAGCACCGCCTCTGACTCTGACCCGCGTCTCCGACCAGGGATGTGTCGAACCCCTGCTCACCGCTCTTCTCCGACTGGCGTGATCAGAGCCGGCTAGGACCAACCGATCGGGGACACCCACTCGGTAAGGACTAGGAAACGGATGGAGAAAGTAAGGCAGGGCACATAAGTCAATCCACAATACAAGGGACCATACCCTACGCACCTGCCAGGTAGTACCCTGCGACCCTCCTGACACAACAGAACTCAAACAGTATTGTAGGCACCGACATTTTCCCCAACAGTATTGTGGGCACCATTAACTCCCACATGGTAAGGCTCCACCCACATGCCTCTGGGCATCGACAGTGTTGTGGGTGCCGACATTTACCGTACCGGGTGAACATGGTAAAACCCCTTGCATGCCTCCAGGAATCAACAGTGCGGCAAGCGTCGATGTCTGCCATACCCAAAGAAAACAACACAACCTCCCACGTACATCTAACATCCAACAATGTTGTGGGCGCCTACCATCATCCAGTACCCGCCGGCGTGGGCAACAAGCCTTAGAAGCATACGTACTCTCTCCCTCTCACTTGTAAGGCCATCCCCTTCATCTATAAAACGGGATACGCTCTCTTCCAACATTCAAGTTGATTCAGATTCATTCAGATTGATCAAGTTCACTACTACACAACAGCAGAACCACCAGGTTCAAACCACGAGCACACGCTCGAACACTTAGCTCATAGCGGGGCTCCCGTCACTCTCGGCCCTTCCGACCGGAGTCCGACCGGACCTCTTGTACCCTCCATCTTTCTCCTTCTCGTTTGTAACCCCACTACAAACTTTGAGCACCTGGACTCAGGAATAAAATCACCGACCAACTCAAACGGGACATAGGGCACGTTGCCTGAACTAGTATAAACCCTGTGTCGTGCTAGGCCACCTCCGATCACAACGTACGGTAAAACTAAAAATATTTACTTGTTGGTCACTTTCTGCACCGACAATTGGCGCCATCCGTGGGGAAGACATTGTACGTTCAACACTTTTTAGTCATCGGATGGCCCACTTTTCCACCACCTTCGCCATGGCGGGCTCAAGCGATACTACTCGCTTCGGTTCATTGGAGTTTCCTACACTCCCACCTGTTGGGATGTGGGTTCCACCCGTCTTTGAGCTGTCTAGGCCTTCCTCTTCGGAAGCCTGGACTTCATCGCCGACCGGCTTGGCATACTACACCTTCGCGAGGAGGCACTCGTTCTAGCGCCCGTCGGAGGGGCCCTCCATCAGCTCTGAGATGCACGACGACTTCAACGATGAGGAATCTACACTTCATTCCGAGCAAACTCTCTGCTCAAACCCCGCTGTGAGTAATTTGCATACTGTTATTTACTCTTTATTTACTATCTCCCACCGATTATCCGGAGCAACCGTATTGACTACACCACGAACACCGTACATGATCGGTTCCCCTATGGCCTCGCGTCCCCCATGGATGCATGCACTCTGGGGCTCCGAAGGATGCTGGCGCCATCCCCTCTCACAACCAAATTCATAGGAATGGCGAGCTATGCTCCTACCACTTTCCACGAACTCCTAGATGATGAGAGAGAGAGCGATGGCTCCTAGTATAGCGATGTGGCACCTAGCCACCATTTGTCCTGGGAGTGCGCTATGGCGGATGCTCGGGACAGCCGTCGGTGGTTGTGGAGTCTGTGCAGACTCACACCCCTCTAGACCCACGTATGGGGGCCCTCGCGTTTGCGCAAGCGCACGCTGAGGAATTACAACTACGGCGGCAGAACCAGCCGCCGCCAGCACCGGCGCGCTCGGTATTGCACGTTGCGCCCCATGTGCATGACTCGGCGGGCAATGCCCAGGGTCACGCCCACCAGGTCCAACACAACATCATGAACGAGGGGAATGATCCCCCATAGTTTGCTCAAGCTAGCCAGAACATCGCTGCTGCGGCAATGCTTCTACGCGGTGTTCTCGAGCCCGTCAACCCCTAGGAGCGGGCGGTCTACCGGAACTTCCGGGTGCTGGTAGAAGCCGCCACCATTCAATAGGTGGAAAGCTCCGCATCGCGACTCCAACACGCGCCCTCTCTCCCCACGGGGGAGTGGGGATACGGCAGACGGATCGCTCCATCCGCTCGCCGCTACAGCCGCCAAGTGCGGCTTGAGAGGCAATGGCCGTGCCATGGTCTTACCTGGCGCCTGCCCTACACTGACCGCTGGTACGCGAATGGCCCGGTCTGCACCAAGACACTCGCAGCGTCATCTTTAATCGGCACTTGGCCCGACAGGATGATGATGTCCACCGGGCGATAATGAGGGCAGGCAACATGGGTCCCGGCCGAACCATCGAGGGGATCAGTGAAACGCGTCCCCAGGCATGGTCACCGCCAAGCGACCGGAGTCCCAACCTAGAGGGCCCGGGACCACGGGCCTTTGATCGGCGTATCCGGAGAGCGTCATTCCCACAGTGCTTCCGACCGCCCACCAACATCACCAAGTACACCGGGGAGACAAAGCTCGGTATTTGGCTCAAAGATTTTCGGCTCGCCTGCCGAGCTGAGGGGGTGGATGATGACTATTTCATCATTAAGTATCTCCCCATCTACATGGGGGAACATGTTCGGGCATGGCTTGAATTCCTCCCACACGACAGCATCCGCGACTGGGCGGACCTCAAGAGGTTCTTCGTCGGAAATTTCCAGGGGACGTATGTCCACCCTGAAAACTCCTGGGACCTCAAGAGCTGCCAGCAAGAGCCCAGTGAGTCCCTATGGGAATACATCCGTAGGTTCTCCCAATGATGCAACTCCCTCCCTGATGTCGTTGACGCGGACATCATCAGCGCATTCCTCTCGGGACGACCTACGAGTCCTTAATCCACAAGCTTGGCTGCCTAAAGCCCCATACCAACCGCGACCTACCTGACGTCACCACTAACCATGCCTTCGGCCAGGAGGCGGTCGGAGCAGTCTTCAACGGAGGCCGGGACAAAGGCAAGGCCAAGCGCATGGACCAAGACGAGGGCCCCTCCGCACAAAGGGACAAGAAGAACAAAAAGGATTGGCGCCAATCGGACAACACCACGTTGGTCGCCACAGCTGATCGCATAGGCAAGCAGCCCCAACAGGGCCTACCTAACCACTTCAACAAGTTCATGGATAGCCCGTGCACCAACCACGCCTACCCCGTCAAACATCTTTACAAAGACTGCGAGCACCTCAAACATTTCCTCCGACAGGCCGGCGCGCCAAAAGAAGGAGACGGAAAAGAGGCAGCAGCCAAGAAAGGAGGTGCGGTGGGCAAGGATGGAGACGGCTTCCCCGACCCTGAGGAATGCATCATGATCTTCGGTAGATCCGACACCATCTGGACCAAACACCAGCACAAGGTGCGCTATAGGGAGGCATGCGCCGCCGAGACAGCCGTCCCCTCCTTCCTCAGCTAGTCGGAATCTCCGATCACCTTCAATCAGAGGGACCATCCCTCCCACGTCGTGAGATCGGGACGCTACCCGCTCGTCGTCGACCCCATCATCCGCAAGAAGCGCCTCACCAAGGTGCTGATGGACGGAGGCAGCGGCCTCAACATCCTCTACATCGACACCCTCGACGCCATGCGCATCCCCCGGTCGGAACTCCGCCTTGCGGGTTCTCCCTTCCACAGGGTGATCCCGGGAGCGCAGGCATACCCACTCGGGCAGATCGATCTGCCCGTCATGTTTGGCAACTGAGCCAACCTCTGCTCAGAGGTCCTCACCTTCGAAGTGGTGGACTTCCCAGGGTCCTACCACGCCATCTTGGGGCGGACATGCTATGCCAAATTCATGGCGATCCTCAACTACACCTACCTCAAGCTGAAGATGCCGGGACCAAACGACGTCATCACCATGAGTAGCGCCTTCTCGCACGCCTTCACGTGCGACCGCGGGCATTTTGAGCTCGCCACCGTGGTCGTCAACTCGTCCGAGCTCCCGCGACTTGGGGAGTCGTCGACCACGACAGTCCCAGACTACAACAAACCAACCTCCTCGATGGCCTTCCGCCCATTTGAGGAAACCAAGGTGGTGGGAATCGACCCCACCGACCCAACCAAGATGGTGTGGATCGGGACCCAGCTCTCGGCCAAGTAGGAATGCGAGCTCATCGACTTCCTACGCACCAATCATGATGTCTTCGCATGGCAGCCTTCTGACATGCCGGGCATACCGCGGGAGGTCATAGAGCACGCACTGCGCCTCATCCTGGGCTCGAAGCCCGCTAAGCAGCGCTTGCGTCGCTTCGACGACGAGAGATGGAGGGCCATAGGCGAAGAGATCGCCAAACTTTTGGCAGTCGGATTCATCAGAGAGGTATTCCACTCCGACTGGCTTGCCAATCCCATTCATGTTAAAAAGAAGACCGGGATGTGGAGAATGTGCATTTATTATATTAGCCTCAACAAAGCGTGTCCAAAGGATCACTTCCCTTTGCCGCGCATAGACTAGATAGTCAACTCCACCTCGGGTTGCGAGATCCTCTCCTTTCTGGATGACTACTCGGGCTATCACCAGATAGCGATGAAAGAGTCTGATTAGCTCGCAACCTCGTTCATCACCCTGTATGGTTCGTACTGCTACGTAACCATGCCTTTCGGCTTGAAGAACGCTGGAGCCACCTACCAAAGGTGCATGCAAGAATGTTTCACCAACCAAATCGACCCGCTTGATCAGCCTGATCAAGCCGAGCGGCCGAGACCAACGATCGCCGTCTATGTTGATGACATAGTGGTCAAAAAGGGTCAAGCTTGCGACCTGATCGCAAACTTGGCCGCAATGTTCGCGAACCTCAGGAGGTTCAACATCAGGCTGAATCCTGAAAAATATGTTTTTGGGGTTTCGAAGGGGAAGCTGCGAGGATACATTATGTCCGAGCGCGGCATCAAGGCCAACCCCGAAAAAATCACGCCCATCTCCAACATGGGCCCCATACGCAATGTCAAGGGTGTGCAAAGGCTCACCGGCTGTCTGGCTGCCCTAAGCCGATTCATATCCTGGCTTAGCAAATGGGGGATGCCACTCTACAAGCTCCTTAAAAAGGCGGACACTTTCATCTGGACTAAGGAAGCTCAGTAGGCTCTGGAGAGCCTCAAAGCGTCCCTGATGTCAGCCCCGATCCTTGTTGCTCCCGAACGGGGAGAACCCCTTCTCCTCTACATCGTGGCCAGCAACCATGTGGTAAGCGCTGCGCTGGTCATCGAAAGGGACGAGCTGGGATACCACCTTAAGGTCCAGCGGCTCATGTACTTCATCGGGGAAGTACTCACCAACCCCGAGGTTCGGTACGCCCAGGTGCAGAAACTCCTGTATGCCATGCTGATGGCGATCCAGAAACTCATGCACTACTTCACCGACCACGAAGTCGCGGTCGTCAGTTCATACCCGCTTGGGGACATCATCCGCAACCGTGACGCCATGGGATGGATCTCTAAGTGGGCACTCAAACTCATGGGCCATGACATGAGGTACATCCCCCATACTGCCATTAAATCTCAGGCTCTCCCGGATTTTGTCGCTGAATGGACAGAGGTGTAGCTACCGACCCTGAATGTCACCCACGAGTACTGGACAATGTACTTCGACGGGTCCATAATGGCGCCTGGCTCAGGGGCTGGAGTGGTTCTGATCTCCCTGGATAGGAGTAGGCTCCGCTACGCCATCCGCCTCCACTTTTTAGCCTCAAACAATGCCGCGGAGTACGAGGCCCTAATCAACGGACTACGCATCGCCATCGAGCTTGCGCTACATGTCTCAACATTCACGGTGACTCGAAGCTGGTCATTGATTAGGTCATGAAGGAGTCCTCTTGCAAAAGCCCCCTCATGGTAGCATACTGCCAAGAGGTGCGCAAGCTCGAGGACAAATTCTAGGGGATCGAGTTGCATCACGTCCCCCGAAAGGACAACAATGCCACCAATTTTCTTACAATATTGGCTGCCAGGCGGGATCCATCACCAAGCGGGGTTTTCATCAACGACATCCACGAGCCATTTGCCCGCATCCTAGAAGGTCTGGTCTAGACACACCTCAACACCCAGCCAGTGCCCGGGGGCTCCGACCCCAACGCCAAGCCAGTGCTCAGGGGCTCCGATCCCAGTACCTCCATGATGACGTCACCCGCCAGCGTCACCGTATTGGCACTCAATCAAACTGACTAGCGAGCGCCGCTACTCTTCTACCTCCTCAAGGAGGTTCTCCCACCTAAAAGGGCTGAAGCCCGATGGATCACTCGATGCGCCAAGACCTTCGTCGTGCTCGGTGATGAACTCTACAAACAAAGTCCATCGGGGGTGCTCATGAGGTGCATCCCCACCAACCAGGGGAAGCAGCTCCTCCTTGAGGTCCATGCCAGGATTTGCGGACATCACGCGACCCCAAGGTCGTTGGTTGGAAAAGCCTTTCGTGAAGGTTTTTACGGGCCCACCATGCTATGAGATGCTGAGGAGGTCGTCCGCAGGTGTGAAGGATGCCAGTTCTATGCTCGGCAAACCGATTTGCCAACACAAGATCTCCAAACCATCCCCATCACCTGGCTATTCGTGGTCTAGGGGCCTCGACATGGTGGGACCCCTCAAAAAGGGCCTAGGCGGTTTCACTCACCTACTCGTAGTAGTCAACAAGTTCACCAAGTGGATAGAGGCCAAGCCCATCACCAACATTTGCTCGAAGAGGAGGTCAAATTCTTCCTCGACATCATCTACCGGTTTGGCGTTCCTAACCGCATCATCACTGACCACGGGACTAACTTCACTGGGAAGAAGTTCCTGGACTTCAGTGATGGATATGACATAGAATCGACTGGGCCTCGGTCGGACACCCACGTACTAACGGTCAGGTCGAGCGTGCCAATGGCATGGTCCTTCAAGGACTCAAGTCACGCATGTTCGACCGACTCAACAAGTACGCTGGGCGATGGGTTGTAGAGGTCCCAGTGATCCTATGGAGCCTGAGAACAACCCCGAACTGATCCATAGGGTTCACACCCTTCTTCCTGGCCTACGGAGCTAAAGCAATACTGCCCTCCGACCTCGACCATGGCGCCCCAAGAGTGAAGGCTTTCGACCACGATTGAGCCATGGAGGCTCAGCAAGACATAGTCGACCTGCTAGAGGAGGCCCACGAGATGACCATCATCCGCTCCGCTCGCTATTAGCAAACTCTCCGCAGGTACCATGAAAGGAAGATCAGGGGGAGGATCCTCAAAGTCGGTGATCTCGTACTCCGGAGGACCCAATCAACGAAGGAAAAACACAAACTCTCTCCACCATGGGAAGGACCCTATACGGTGACCGAAGTGATCCGACCGGGGACCTACCGACTAGAGGACGACAATGGCAATGTTCTCACCAACACTTGGAACATTGAACAGCTACATCATTTTTCCCCTAAATTTGGTCTTACCGCTTTTTAGTCAACACTTGCTCCTGTAAAGCACCCCAGCCCGAACACTTTCAACCCGGGTCGCTCGGGGGCTCCATGAGGGTACAATACTTAATACTACCTCTCTTTTTTACTATCACATGGTAAACAACTTCGTCCCCGAATGGAAGCGCATTCCATTTCCTTTGATTGCCCTACGTAACTTTGTTCTTACTCCTAACCGAACGCACCCCGCCACGACCTATGGTTATGAGCAGCCGAGCCTCGCGGGCCATGCCCAGGTTCTCAAAAGCTGTAGCCTATGGAACTAATGGGCAGGTGCGAAAAAAGGATAAAAACAAAAGCTATGCTAGAATAAAAAATAAGGAACGGATAGTGGTTCTATCACAAAAACAGAACTGATGTATTCGTTGATACAAAAACTGTTCACACGGGGGCTCACCCATGAACTCAACTATCACATTTTCTAAACTACTTCCACTCCAAATACTACTGTGGCCGCTCGACGACATCGCCTGACGCCAAAGGAAAGGCCATGGCACACGCTATCGGAACATAACCACCGCCACAAGGGTCCCGCCGGTTCCACTCCCTCGACTTTGGTGAGCGCAATGGGTACCTCAAGGGACCCGCCCGGTTTTGCTCCCTCGACTTCGGCGAGCACAACAGGTACCTCAAGGGACCCGCACGGTTCCGTCCCTCGACTTCACAACGGGTACATCAAGGGCGTTGCACCCATAGATGCTCAGTAGAAGAGCATGGAGCTCCGAACCTTCTCATGCAGTCAAGGCAGCTCCTGGGCAGGGACACTGCCATCGAGGTATGGCCACCATAACTAGAAGAGATCTCATCAAACTTTATGAACTGGTCAACTTGAGTAGCTGTAGGCACGGAACCCTCCACCAGCACGATCCTAGGCAACTTCCCCTCCGACAAGGCTCGCCCGATGAAGATCCGCTGGGAAAAATCCGCACACGGCTCCATCCCGAAAAAGGCCTCGCAGATGAATCCAGCGCGCCACCCCCTTCGGCGGAAGCCACCCCTCCTCAGGCAAAGACGGTCGACACTACCTCGGGCAACCTCCAGCTCGACAACGTGCTCTGGATTCACAAAAGGATCAGTAAGTCCTACCCCTCGCTTACCCTCTCTCTCACTTAGGAACCGCTGCGGCATACAAGCACTCTCGGTGAGGAGGAAGAAGGAGGAAAGGCGATAGTTGGAGAATAGGCAAAGGACTGCAATGAGAAGCGCTCTCCCTCCCCTTATTTAAGGAGAAAACATGATAGCTAGATAGGGCAAAGATCAGAGCAAAAACCTCTCTCCCTTCCCTAATTCAATGCGGACGGGAAACGATGGGACGCACCCTGACCGATGGGACACACACTGACCGACGAAACAATGCCTGGTCAGATGGAAACAACGCCTGGTAAGATGGGACATGGCCTGGGTATGGGCCACCACTACTGCACGTCGGGCACAATAACCAAAGCATCACCATGCGTAGGTGGCTCTCCGCCTTTCCCAGGCGGGACTTGGAAAAAACCCAAACAACAGGATCTCCACCAGGAGAGACTATCGGGCTTCCTAAGTCGATCGAACGGCTCAAGAAAAACACACTGAGAGATAGGTAAGGAGCAAATGGATGCCCCATGTAGGCCATGCCAACTCTGTTACGAACGATGAACATGGGTCCCGGTCAGACATTTCCGATTGGAGCTCTTTAGACCCCTAGCTATTTCTTTATATAATCATTCATACATTCATACACGCATTCATTCCATACGCCCGTGCCCCCCGAACGATTTAGGCCCTAAATCGCCTGAGGGCTCGGGAACTAAAGCATCGCACATGTAGCGAAATGCATCACAACGCTCCGTGTTGCGTCACGAAGCGGCAGTTACCTCATTAAACATGAGCAAACGATCGACCGGGGTTCGAAGGCTGGCCCACGAAGGGCTCGAGGCCGCTGCACGTCAAACAGAGCCAGGGGAGAAAATGTAGATGAGCCCCGTACGGCCCTCGCCCAGTTTGCCCCAAAGCAGATAGGGTCATCTCAACCTTCTTGTTCGATCCTAAACCTCTGCCAAGCCCACAGAATCTCCATCGAGGGGAGGCTAGTAGGCCACCCGGGTCGGTCTCCGGAACGACCCAGACATCTACCGGGTTGCAGGTAAAGGAGCAGTGGAATGTCACAAGAGGGCTATGCCGACCCCATCACGAACGATGGACCCGGATTCCACTCGATCATATCCGTTAGCGAACTCACCGAGCGCGTCACTCGAGCTCGAGCGTTCGAGGCAAGCGACAAAGCTCAGCCCCTCCAGTTGTGAGAAACCGAGGATGGGGTAACGCACACAACTCAAACCGACCCCTACCAAGGCCCAACAGGGCTCAGGGGCTCAAGACACCAAAATGCCTGGGTATGCGACCCCGAACTCGCCCCATCTCTCGGCTACACTTTGACTGCACACCAAAACGCCTAGGTCTACGACCCCGAACTCACCCCATCCCTTGGCTACGCTTTGACTGCACACCAAAACACCTGGGTCTACGACCCTGAACTCGCCCCATCAGAATCCACGAGCTTTGGCTCATCCGATCCCTAAAACTAACTAACTAGCTGCCTCGGCTGCGCGGGCTGCACCGAGGCCAGGATCCACGACTCCGACTCACCCGATCCCACGGCGCGCACCGACGCCAGGACTCGCGAGCTCCGTCTCATCCGATCCCTAAAACTAACTAACTGCCTCGGCTGCGCGGGCTGCACCGAGGCCAGGATCCATGACTCTGACTCGCTCGATCCCACGGCGCGCACCAACACTAGGACCCACGAGCTCCGTCTCGTCCGATCCCTAAACTAACTGCCTCGCCCGATCCCACGGCGCGACAACGACGCCAGGATCCATGAGCTCTACCTCGCCCGATCCTAAAACTAAACACCTCGGCTGCGCAACGACGCCTTGGTTGATGACTCCATCTCGACTGAAAAACACGCACGCACGCCCGCTGACAAAAACCCCCCAAACGATTTTGCCCAAATCGCCCGGGGGCTCGGGGGCTACACCCGTGGTGTGCTCGCGCACACACGCTAACGAAACGAAACTTCCCCCGCTAGCAACATGAAAAACCCCCAGATGATTCTGCCCGAATCGCCCGGGGGCTCGGGGGCTACACCCGCCGTCAAGACAAAATCCCCCAGACAATTCTACCTGAATCACTCAGGGGCTTGGGGGCTCCTATCGGGTTCATAAACCCAGGGTCCCTCACGAACCAGCTTCCCAACAGAGGCTCGGCCCAGCGGGCAATGTTGCAAATAATGCGCAACTCATGGGCTAGCCCAAATACCTAAACAACAGGCTAGAAGGGTGATGCAATCACCGATCGGAAGGCCTGGCCAAGGAGGAACAACGCCCGTTTCTAACTCCGGCCCACCTCTCCAACCGGAGCGCTCGCTTCGATCTCCAGCCCGCCTCCGAATGGCCTCTCCGACCGGAAGGCCTAGCCAAAGCACCGCCTCCAACTCTGACCCACGTCTCCGACTGGGATGCGCCGAACCCCTGCTCACCGCTCTTCTCCGACTGGCGCGATTAGAGCCGACTGGGACCAACCGACCGGGGACGCCCGCTCGGTAAGGACAAGGAAACGAGACAGAGAAAGTAAGGGAGGGTGCACAAGTCAAACCACAATACAAGGGACCGTACCCTACGCACCTGCCAGGTAGTACCCTGCGAACCTCCTGACACAACAGAACTCAAACAGTATTGTAGACGCCGACATTTTCCCCTACAATATTGTGGGCGCCATTAACTCCCACACGGTAAGGCTCCCCCCACATGCCTCTGGCATCGATAGTGTTGTGGGCGTCGGCATTTACCGTACCAGGCGAATATGGTAAAACCCCTTGCATGCCTCCAGGAATCAATAGTGGGGCAGGCGCCGACGTCTTCCATATCCAAAGAAAACAACACAACCTCCCACGTATATCTAACATCCAACAGTGTTGTGGGCGCCTACCATCATCCCTGTGCACCGTAGGTGTGGGCAACAAAGCTTAGAAGCATACGTACTCTCTCCCTCTCACTTGTAAGGCCATCCCCTTCATCTATAAAACGGGATGCGCTCTCTCCCAACATTCAAGTTGATTCAGATTCATTCAGATCGATCAAGTTCACTACTACACAATAGCAGAACCACTAGGTTCAAACCACAAGCACACGCTCGAACACTTAGCTCATAGCGGGGCTTCCATCACTCTCGGCCCTTTCGACCGGAACCTCTTGTACCCCCATCTTTCTTCATTCTCGTTTGTAACCCCACTGTAAACTTCGAGCACCTGGGCTAAGGAATAAAGTCACCAACCAACTCAAACTGGACGTAGGACACGTTGCTTGAACCAGTATAAACCCTGTGTCATTGAGTGCTTGGCCACCTCCGATCACAATGTACGACAAAACTACAAATATTTACTTGTTGGTCACTTTCTGCACCGACAATCGATTTCGAGACCGAAGGCGTGATAGTCAATTTGACCTTGTAATTGACAAGGAGAGAATAATTAGTGGTTTAAGGTGGAACGTGTCGGTGTTGCACCAGACAGTTCCAATATGTGGCCAAATATCTGATTCAATGGGGCCAGCGTATTCATGGAATGAGGACCTTTGAATCAAGGATTATCGGCTAATATTAAACGATAATGATACGAATCGAAATAAACGATGCTCATGGAACATCAGAAAACATCATCGGCTAAATGGACATAACCAGTGTAAAGCATTGAGCCGATAAGTTTAACGAGAAAGGATATAACATGCGAACAAATCAACTGTCTGGTACAAATGAATCTACAAACGCTCTGAATCTAATCTCTTACCATCAATAGTGAGGTTCGACCGGATCGATACAGCTATGATAATAATAACAAACTTAAGCCAAAGAATCCATAAAACCATATGTATATTGACAAGTTCATAAAAAACATGCTATATTTGTGAAGGAACAGGCAAATCGGCTAAAATAGCCGATGCATGCATAGCAAATAAACAGAGTACATATCTCGAACATGAACAAAATCACTAATTGATGATCTCTAATATAAAGTCTTACCAGTGAAGCCGAAAAAGTAAAGACTGTTTTCATTGATTGAGATATTTCTGATTACAATAGCCGGGGTTTATATTTATACCCTGAGGCTTGAAACAATCCTAGATGGTCATGTGGTGATCTAGTACAAAACTTGCCTAACAAGATAAATCTAAAAGAAAAGGAAATTTTAAGATAGATGGATTCCAGTTTTCTCTTTTATAGAATCCGCTAATAAAGCTTCCTCGTGTCTTCCTTATCTTCATGTGAGGAGACTTTGGACATCATGCTTCTCCTAAAATATAATATTTTCTGGCCGGCCTAAATTTTGATGTAAACACATATCCTCCTTGGGAGCGTCTTGCTGCCATTGTTGTGCTTGTGTTACACCTTTGTCAGTACATGTTCAACTTGAAGCCAGTATGACAGGAGCTACGCTCAAGGGGCCTCGCTGTTCAGGTCATGACGCTCTACCCTAACAAAAGATGTGTACTAGTCCTAGTAGAATGGAAATAAATGGTACTTTCCTCCGTTTTCGTTTACTTGTCACCAACCTTTTTTTTAGCAGATTTGACCATCCGTTTTTTGCTTTAAAAAATCTTAGATACTTCAAAGTATATAACATTAATCAAGTATGTTCAATGAAGAATCAAATATGTGAAAAAAATCTTTTGTAGAAAAAACGCATGGTTAAATGAAAATGGATGGAAGTACGTGACATTTTTTTTCATATTAATACGACAATGTTATAGCACGTGGACCTTTATTCATGAACCCAAACTACCCATACCTAGAATATCCGTTTAGAATTTAGGGCAGTAACTTTAGATACCCAAAGTTAGTTTCGATAGTTGGGATATTGATCCCTAGTGCCCGAATTACCCATAATACCCTAAATTCATGTCTATATGATCTGTGATGTGTATGAGTGTATATGTTTATCTGTTTGAACGTTTGTGTAGTTATTGAAGACTAATGTTGTTTGGTACTTTATTCTTTGCTAGCTGTGTGATTGATTATATATTTTTGTCTATTAAATACTGACAAAAAAATGTTGTTTACTGCCTTAAATACCACGCAAATTTTGTCTATTTTGTCGATTGTTAAATTCAGGTACATCTGATATACTAAATCCAAATCCGAATTTTCGGGACCCAAATTACGAGGTAGTGTTTTCTCCAGATGAAAATCAAGTGTCGGTTTGTAATTTCCTAACTACATGATCTGAATTTTTAAGTTTATCTCAGTGCCCACCTGTAAGCCTAAGAACATCTTCAGAAACACCATCTACTTAGACCCATACTTCCAATTTAGGTAGTGGGGTAAAAAACCCTGCTCCAGTAGACCTCTACTGTATACCCCCTGCTTCTGTTGGCCCCTATTTTGTCTCCTTCACCGTCTACTTCTGTTGGCCCTCTACTCCGTTCCTCTTACTTTTTTTTTCTCGCTACTGCATTAGGCTCCTCGTGACTCCGCCTGACACGGCGCGGCGTGGCGGCGGCCCTCCGGCATCCACCCCAGTGCCCCTCCCCGGCACGGTGGCCGTCCCCGACGTCGGTAGCCCTCCCCACGGCACGGCCTGCCACGGTGGCCGTCCCCGAGGTGGGTGGCCGTCCCCAGCTGCGTGGCCTGGCGCGGGTGGCTGTCCCTGGCGGCACGGCCTGCCGCGGTGGCCATCCCCGGCGCGGGTGGCCCTCCCCGGCGGTGTGGCGAGTTTGGCTCGTCACGCCTAGTCTGCTCCGGTGCAGCGGCGCTCCTCCTACTTTGACGCCCGCCTCCTGCTTCCGTGCATCGTCTATCTAGGGGAAGAAGAACCACTAGAGAATGACATTTGGGTTCCACATGTCATCCTCTACAAAGGATGGATTTGAGGGGTTTTAGGTAGTGTTGCTGGAGTAATAAACAACAAAATATGGATAGTATGAAAATGGGTAGCTACCTAAACAGAGAAGTAGGGGGTGTGCTTTAGGTAGTATTGCTGGAGATGCTCTAATAAACTGACTCAACTCGAGCTACTAAAAGCCGATCCAGTGTTTTTGCTCTTGCTCAGACTACTCATGACTGATGAATCGAGCGCTAACAAGCTGGAATTATCCAAGCTGAGCTCTACTTTTCTACATTTTTTTTAGAAGACTCTACTTTTCTACATGGACATGGCACAATATTCTCGAGCCCAATGGTGACATGGTGCACGTCGAGCATCCCGTCCACTCGCGGGCCAGACGTGATGGGCTCCAATCATACCATAACGCTGATCTTACGCCGTGTCCGGGCCGGCAGGCGCTCATCCAGAAGTCGCATCTAGTCTATTGTGCTGGGCCGACACGGACACAACTGGCGTCGGGCCATTGGGAACAGCCTATTGGGTCATCTCTCCGTTTAGGGTGGGTTGTGGCCTTGTGGGGTTAAATCTGGACCGTTCCTTTTGGATCCAACACCCGCCCTCGTGAACTCCGCCGGTGGATTGTTCCAAAAGGCATTCCTGACTGTGGCAGTTTCCAATGCGCGGCAAATGATCCAGCATCAGTCCAAACCGTGACCACATGCAGACATCAGTTACCCTGTCCAGTTGTCCTCCAAGGACGAAAGCCAAGTACACCCTCCAGTCATAAAAATGTTCAGATGAATGCCGGCTGCTTGCCCACCATGTCCGGGACAGAAAAAATTCATGGCTTCCGTACGTGAGCATGAAGTTCTTGCAGTGCTATGCAGAGATAAGTTGTTACCAAGCCAAGCCGTGCAGCATTCGTTACCTGCAGAATGTAGGACTGGTGGTGTTTCAAATTGATCGATTCCATGGATTATTCAGATCCAGCTACCTCACTGAGTTGTCAAGCTGCAATTAAAGCAGCCATCGTAATTATACCAGATGTTGGTATTTCTATCTCACCGTCCACATCAAAGCCAGGGCATGCTGTGTTCTGTAATGTGGGTTATCATGACCCAATGAAAATTGCAAGACTACTGGACTTGGATGGGAAAAAATAATACTTACCGCCTCCGTTATAAGACGTTTTGGCTTTTCTAAATATGTAGTTTTTCTATCCACTTAGATATATACTATGTCTAAATACGTAATAAAAACAATGTATCTAAAAAAAAGCTAAAACGTCTTATAATTTAAAATGAAGGTACTTGATAAAGTTGCAGAAATTTAGTTACTTTTATTATCTCATTATTGCCGTAACATTTGAAAAATGAAAAGAATCAGGAAACATGTCATACACGGTGCATCTGTACTTCAGCCACTTCAGCTGGGAAACATATCTATACCGGCACAGTTTATACAGATCTTGCAATGAACAGACTAAATAGCTTTACTTTACCCATAACTTAATTGTGACTTGAGAACCGGAACATATCTATTGCCTGAAACACTCCTCATATCTCTAGCCGCAGCAGCTGCGGCGGTGTTACATACAGTTTATTAGCTATCTCAATTATGACTTGAGAATCGGGGGTTCAGCATACGGGCCATTCAACCAGCCATCGGCGACCTTTCTGTATGCAGCTTCAGTCATGTGGATGCCGTCCCAGCTCATGTACGACGACGGGTTGGAGCACACGCTTGCGCCCTGCTCGCCACACTTCTTCTTCAGGTTGAAGTTGTAGTTGCCCTGCCCTCCTGCGCCGCAGCATGCTTGCAGAGCCGTGCTGAAACCTGCAGTAGCTCAGAATGTTCATTTCATGGAATGGAATCTGAACCATGCAATCAAATTACAGGCAAACGACAGTTTCAGTCTGTAAATCATATGTTTTCTGTGATGGTTTCATGATAAGAATGTGGTCTGAAACTCTTTGGATCCACCAAGATATACTAGAGAAATATAACAGGCGACAGAGAAAGGGAAAACTCACCAAATTTTCCAGGGCTGACGACAAACTGCATTGCAGCCTTGAAGTAATCCCCATACATGATTTTTGTCTTGGGGTACTTCTTCTGAAGCTCATCAAGCTGCTGCTTCAGCTCCCTGTTGTGGTGGAAGGCGAGGCGGTTGTACCTCCGAAGGCACCCAGTGCGGGCATTGTAGTCTGCTTTGCTGCTGGTGTTGTACAACGTCAGGTACAACGGAAAGCAACCAATTGGGAGAACGCCGGGCACCAACAAGTCTGTTGCCCCAAGCTCGATCAATTTCTGAAACAGAAACATTTCTTAAAGTTTGCAGAATGTGACTGAAAATTAGGGAAATACAATTAAAAACATATGTTGTGGAACTAGCTGTACTCGTAAGTATGGGCAATTCAACATAACAGATGTATGAAACCGTTAAGCTAGTTAGAGATGCACCACCACCACCAGTGTCATCGAATAAATCTATCATGTCGTCTTGAAATTTGTGAAAACAAACCATTGTTTACAACCATGTCATGTGACGGCCATTTCATGATGGGCATGCACATAGCAAATGATTCCTTGCTATCTTTACCCACCGTACATTTTACATGCCCATTCTCTCTTCATTGTGCAATCATGTTCTACCTGAAGTCCCCATCCTTGCATCACATGGGGCTGCACTAAACAACAATCTGATGGACTGTGCAGAAGCTCAATTCAGCATGCAAAGTACAGAACCTTGCCATCACAAATTTCAGGTGTAATTGATTTATGTGAAAACAACATTTTTTTCCATTCTAAAACAGTTGAACTATAGTGACTTCACATTAAGGGCCTAGTCAAAAGATTCTTCCGTTTACGAAGGCATCATATCTTTCACATGTTCACCCCTATTATAATGGTTACAAAGATTGACAACCCCAGTTGATCAGTTAAATAATATCCCATTGAGATCTACAGATCCGAGTCAAGAAAATGTGCAATCTATATGTGAATGCTTTTGCCTAGTAGGTAAACTACTCACTCCTCTCACTTAAAAATTAAGCCCACATAATTCAAAGATATTTAATGAACAATTTCCACATCTAAAACTCATGGCACACTATGTATCAGGCTTGCAATTTCATGTTTCCTCTTTTTTGTTCCATAATCTCCAGGTACGAAGATGAGTGTGGCCTGAAATCAGCTGTACCATACACTTTGTATCACCCTGGTGAACTGAATCGACAACCACGCCACTTTTTACTACTTCAGCAATGTATATGCAGAATGGTGTATGATGCAATGTAAGGATCATCATCTACTCTAGGCTGGTTAGTGAACTTTAGACTCATAATTCAGGAATGCTACCTCAACGCCGTTGGCGATGGCCTTTGTAACAAGGGGCACATAAGTCTTGATTTCAGAAAATCGGACACCAGAAAACAGAGGCGCATTGTAGTCATTGCCCCCAAACTCCCCGACCACAAACAGGGACTTGCTGAAGTAATCCTTGCAGTCTGCAATCAACACATAAGCAATCACCAATGAAGCATGATCCACTAAAATTTCAAGAATATTAAATGCAGGTGAATTGGAGTGGGACCTTGCTCCGATTTGCAGAGAGATGGCTTCATGTCCTGGAGCCAGCCGATCTGGGTGTTGATGGAGCCGGTGTTCCAGATGCGCTGGTCGATGCCATGCGCCTTGAAGAAGGAGTACTCCAGCGCCGTCGCGCCGGTGATGGCGAAGTTGGCGCCCTTCTTGAAGTCCTTGCCCTTGGCCTGTGACGGCGGTGGCAGTGGCAGGCCGAAATGCTCGGCTGCAGAATTGGCCAAAGATTTCCATCAGAAAAGGGGGGCCGAAAATTCCTACGGCACAATGTACAGAAGGTCATGATTCACAAGGGAGCAATGCTGCTCACTGCTCAGTGAGGAACATATATTGCAAATTGAAAGGTTGCAGTAGGGACATATTTGTGGTCCGATCTATCTTTCCTAAAAGAAAAAGGAAAAAGAACTTTGATTGACATCAATACTCTGCTAACTCTAGCAGAGCGGAGGCAGCAATAATTCACAGCGCGGCAAAGCAGAGGCCCTTTTACCAGCAGTTTTCTACCGCTCGTTTTCATCTTTTATAAAGAAAGGTCTAAAAAATCACCCCTTTTGACCTCGCCCTCACCTGATTAAAAGGTTAGCATCAGTGCATCACAGAGAAATGAAGAACTTAGAGCAAAGAAATAGCACTTTTATCAACAAATTATAGTAGTCACCTCATTTTTTCCCCCTTTTTCCGAAAAGAGAGAAGTTATTTATTGACTAGATTTTAGCTTTGCTCCATCAAACCTATATTAAAAAAAAAGAATAGGGGAACGGAGTATGGAACAAGGGAAATTGAATACTGAACAGGTCAATTTCATCTTGACCACCGAAGTCAGAGCATGGTCTCTCTTGACACTCAAATAAACACTTTTGGAAAAGAGAGACATTTAAATTAGATATCCCAGAGTCCACAAATATAAGTAGACTAGTTGGCAAAAAGTAATCACAGAAGCAAAATAAAAATAGATGCCGGTGTTGGAAAGAAACTAGAACTGTACGGTACAGGAGAGAAACTAGAACTGTACGGTACAGTACCGAGGAAGTCGACGACGAGGCGGCCGTTGGAGCAGCGGCCGGTGGGCTTGCGGAAGAAGGTCATCCCGTAGGGTGGGCGCGCGGTGGTGAGCGCCTTGGGCGTGCCGTTGACGATGAGGTTGCCGGCGTCGGAGAGGAGTCCCCGAAGCTGAAGATGGCCGTGTACGACTTCTTGCTCCTGGTCCTGGCCGCGGCGCAGGTGGCCGGCAGCGCCGCCACGAGCGCGGCGACGAGCAGGAGGAGGAGCACGCCTCGGCGGCGCTGCGGCGCGTGGGCGACGGCCATTGCGGGTGTCGGCAGCAGGCAGCTTCCCGGACCGACGCGCATGTGCGGCAAGAGAGAGGAGAGAGAGTGAGGGGAAGCGGGGCAAAGTTCTTTGCTTGTGTGGCGCGTTGCTCTGCTCTGCTCTGCTTTTGCTTTATATAAACTGCGGCTGCGGGAGTGAACAGAGAGTGGATGAGATGGCCAGTGTGGCTGCTGGATGGATGCTTGCGCCTTGCAGAGCTTTGCAGGTGCTGCAGTGCAGCGCGGCGCAGGGCTGAGGTGTGGCCGTGGCCCTGTTCGCTGAAATTTGGCTTATGCCTCGTAACGTGGGACAAAAATACCGTTCATAGACTGAAAAATACTCTATTTATTTATAAAAAATGTAATTCTAATATAGTATCATGGTTTAGGATTCTAAATTCAATCAATTATAGATAAAAAATATTAATATTTATGATATAAAATAAATATCATTAGATTAATTATGAAACGTATTTTTATAATAAATTATTTTAGAGCTATAAATATGAATAGTATTCACTGGAAATTTGGTCAAACGTGAACCATTTTTGCTGGCACGAAACCCGTAGTTGTATTCTTTTCTAGATAGAGAGAGTACTGCTGAAGTAGTGCTACAGAACATGGCTATCTGCTAATAGTTATCTCTTTTGAATCCAAACAGATGTACTATCTTCGTCCGTAAAAGAATATAATTATGGGAATGGTGCCAGTGAAAGTAGCTTAAGTTTGACCAAGTATATAGCAAATAATACTAACATTTATGTTTTTAATTAAATTTATTATGAAAATATATTTTATAATTAATCTAGTGATACTTATTTTGTCTCACGAGTATTAGTACTTTTTCATATAATTTTAGTCAAATTTTATACTGTTTGACTCCTTAAAATATGATAATTGCATTCTTTTGTGGACTGATGGAGTAACTAATAAAATAACTATTTGTTAGCTGGATATCTAGATAATAACTATACCACTAGCTGGACCAAATCAGATAATGAAAGCTAATAGTTATATTAATAGCATTTTATTAGCTGTGACCCTCCAGCTAATAATTACTTAGCAAATATTAAATATGAGCTATTAGGCGTTAACTATTAGCATATAATGAATTCAAACCGGGCATAAGAGCCGGGTCAAAGTCTAATCAGCTAATAGTTAGCTACTAAAGTTACTAGAGTGGAACTATAGGGGTCTAATAAATAGAGCAGCTAATTATTAGCTAGATACACATCAGTGATATTTTAACTAGCTACTCCAACTTAGCTAATAGTAAAAAAAAGATGATTTTACCCTTGTCTGACGTGACATTGGCCTCGAACAGGACCTCTTCGTTGGCGGCTCCTCCATGCTAGTGATTTTGGACCAGCGAGCGAAAGAAAGAGGCACGTTGTTCTTGTAGGGGAGGACAATTGCGACATGGGAGAAAGGGTGGATTTTTTTTTTTGTAAAAGTACAATTCATCCACCCATTAGTTGGTGGGATCTAAACAATTCATAACTAGAACCTATTTAGATTCAATGCTTGGTTTAGTTCAAAAAACTTTCCTAAAAAGTGCTATAGTAGTCATTACATCGAATCTTGCGATACGTGCATAGAAGCATTAAATATAGACGAAAAAAAAACTAATTACATAGTTTGATTGGAAATCGCGAGACGAACGTTTTGAGCCTAGCTAGTCCATGATTAAACACTAATTGTTAAATAAAAATAAAAGTGCTACAATAACCAAAATCTTAAATTTCATGAACTAAACACAGCCTCGTAGAGTTAATAGTTACCCCCTCTCTCCCAAAACAAGTATACTTAAAGGATTCAAATTTTGCCCCGTAACAAGTGCGCTTTTCAGAGGCTAAATGTTGTTCTGTTCACGTACACACTAGTCTTTGGCCCCGTTCCACGCCTTTCCGGAGCCCCATGATTTCAGACGACCCTAGAATGAGTTCGCTGAACCCTTTGATGGCGGGTAGCTTTGTGTCCTCAGCTCAGCCCTTCGAGAGTCTCTTGAGGATATCTTCGTGGGAGACCGAGATCGTCTAAGTTTTTCCTTGTGAGAACAAACATCTCAGTTCGTATGATCAGTTAGATAGCGGTTGGGTCAAGTCGATGCAAGGCGGGGATCTTTTAGGGATACGGCTCCCCAATAGTTTAGCCAGCTAATTTTAGCTTAGAGATATTAAGCAACTAATTATTAGCTACCAGTAGATCTAAACAAGACCTAGCAAAAACTTCAACGGTTGTACAAGTGTTCAAATTTTGCCCTTCGTTTCTTCCCATATTTTTCTGGCCATTGAACTACAAGCTCCAAAAGTGTGGGTGGAATGTTTGGCTGGATCTTTGATGAAGAAAATTGGTGAGAAAACACAGTAGAAACTTCTGTAGCTATCAGCCAATGGATGAAATCACTGATGCTAACATTTTTACCATGTGATCATTTCAGCAACGTTCAGGATTAAGCGAACGTGTGGTGTGGATTTTAAAGCAATTTCACACGGAGTTGCAGCAGGGCAGCGTTGGCGTACGTGGTAGTGGCAGACGACAGGAGTAGTAGTTTTCTATTCCTGGGGTGGATCCCCGATCATAATGAGATGCTGTTCGTCTTTTCTGTGACCCTGCATCATTATCAATACGCGCGGGTTCAACTCCGACTGGGCCCGCTTTTTTCTTTTCAACTTTGCGACCTCCTTTTCTTTCTGGTGTAGCATCGGGTTTAAGAATAAAACTAGATACATGGGCCGCGTAAGTTAAATCTCATATATAGTTATAAATAAAAGTAATATCAATAAACAATGATTAATATATAACGTACTTAGTATAGAGAATATAATCTTAGATAGCAAACAAGCGGAAAGACAACTCGATTTTCGGATGAAGACTCCAATTTTATAGGGACAACTGACTAGTTGATCACAAGTCTAACTCCTCCAGACTAGTAATCTGGTACCCATCCAGGATTTTTATCAAAATATTTAAAAAATAAAGCAAGCGTAAATATATGTCGTACTCAACAAATATATCATAGGTTGATGCTCAAAAGGCTGACACTGGTTTAACTGCAATTAACTTTTAATTATCACAATTTTAGCAATTGAGTAGTAACAAGTTTATCACCAGCCTATATAAACACGTGATCAGGTAAACATGAATAATGAAAAGTATAAACAGTAACCATTAGTGAGCATCTTTATCATCAGTATCATTGGTGTTCATCATTATTCCGTAAGGGTTCCAAGGCCGCTCGTGACCGTGAGCACGACTGATATAACAGTTTTACAATCTGCAGAGGTTGTACACTTTCACTGTGAGTCGTGATTTATCCTTTTTGCCCGAGGTAGCTAATCTCTGACACACTTCTAAGAAAGGTCGGCATGGTTCATTATAAAGCCTTTCAAAGATTCGTCTAACAAGTTAGGGCTATTAGATTCACTCGACAAACAGATGTAGAGCCCCATTTCTGATGGCACAATGACACGTAGCCTATACACAAGAGAACAGAAGTCGCACTATACCTGATTCATCAAGCCATTCTTACGCCAATAAAGGTAACCATTAACAAGTTAGAAAGATCCTCATACTGAGCTAAAGCTAGAGCCATGAGGCCCTTACAGTTGTACTGTAAGTTCAGGATGATCACTTACAGATAAGTCCTTAGGGAGAGGAATCTAGAGCACCATAAAATAGCCCAATGCTCTAGCCCCCTTGTTTCATGTTGATAAAAAACATCTTTTAGTGTTTATTGCATAATCCATTAATTAAGTTACAAGATCATAGCTTTAGTTTGAGCACTAGCATAATACTACCCAATGTAATAACCCATAGGTGACAAGAAATCCATGATATCAAATAGCTAGAAAAATTACTATGGTTGTCAAGGTAGACACATACATATGATTAAAATGATATTCAGGTGAATAGGTCAACAAGGAAGATCCCATGCTATATTTGTCTTAAACTCTGATCTTCTTCTACTTAATTGTAACCTCAAAAGACTTCTTCTGGATCAGCAGACTTCTTTTATATCACCAACGCAAAGCTTATCGACTGGACATGATCATAAAGCACCACACAAGCATCCATGCAATACATGAAGCAAATAATAGAACTAAATTAAATAATAGAACTAAATTAAAACAGTATACCAAACATAATAAATAGCAAGTAAAAAGGTTTTAAAAATGTTCTACACGTTACTACGAACACACAGACGTGAAAAACACTTTAATCGGAGCTATAACGAAGAAGTTATGAATTAAACAAGATTTCCTTTAATAAAATAATAGATTAAATCTAACCTCGAATTTTAAAAATTAAAAACATGGTTAATAATAGGATGAACATGTAGATTACGTAATTACGAATCTAACGTAACTTGAACGGGTCAAATCGGAGTTAAAACGGAGAAGTTATGGTCTAAAGAAAACTAGTGGCAAAACTGTTAATAAATGAAAACGTATTTTGAATCACCTAGAAAGAAACTACGCTTCTAGAATAGGAAAACATATTCTGGGAGTATGCCATGGACTGCGGGTTCTATTTAGCTAAACTGAGGGTCTCTTTTGCAAAAATCGCAGCGAAGGGGTACGGTTGGATTTGAGCCGTCGGATCGAGATTGGACGGTGGGGCTTAGAAGAGCGAGGGAGAGAGATGAGCGGACCGTGAGTTGATATAGTAAAAGTAGGGGGTCTCTGTCGGTGCAGAATGTAACCAACTAGTAAATATTTATAGTTTTACCGTATGTTGTGATCGGAGGTGGCCTAGCACTCAATGACACAGGGTTTATACTAGTTCAGGCAACGTGCCCTACGTCCAGTTTGAGTCGGTCGGTGACTTTATTCCTGAGCCCAGGTGCTCGAAGTCTGCAGTGGGGTTACAAACAAGAAGGAGAAAGATGGGGTGTACAAGAGGTCCGGTCGGCTCCGGTTGGAAGGGCCGAGAGCGACAGGAGCTCCGCTATGAGCTAAGTGTTCAAGCGTGTGCTTAGGGTTCGAATCCGGCGGTTCTGTGGTTGTGAGCTAGTGAACTTCATCGATGTTGGTTAACTAAAAAGGCCTAAAAAGGCTCTCAAGAAAGGCCTCTCTTTCATTGGAGGGAGCGCATCCCCTTTTATAGATAAAAGGGATGGCTTTACAAGTGAGAGAGTGATGGTACGCATGCTACTGGGTTCTGTTGCCTATGCCGGCGGGTACAAGATAATGGTAGGCGCCTACAACACTATTGATGTCACTGTAGAATGTCAGATGCACATGAGAAGTTGCGTTGCCTTCTTCAGAAATGGCAGATGTCGGTACCTGTAAATACTGTGGATGCCTAGAGGCATGTGAGGAGTTTCACCACGTTCACCTGGTACGGTAAATCTCGGCGCCCACAACACTATCGATGCCCAGAGGCACGTGGGGGGCCTTACTGTATGGGAGTTACCGGCGCCCACAATACTATAGAGGGAAATGTCAGTGCCTATAATATTGTTTGTGTCAGGGTGGTTGCAGAGTACTGTTCCTACAGGTGTATAGGGTATGGTCCTTGGTACTATGGTTTGACTTGTGCGCCCTGGCTTGCTTTCTCCGTTCGTCCCCTGGTTCCTTCCGAGCAGGCGTCCCCGGTCGGATGGCCCTAGTCGGCCCTGGTCGTGCCAGTCGGAGAAGAACGATGAACAGGGTTTCTGCGAACCCCGGTCGGAGACGTGGGGTCGGAGTCGAAAGTAGTGCTTGGGCCAGGCCTTCCGATCGGAGAGGCCATCCGGAGGCGGTAGGAGTTCGAAGCGAGTGCTCCGGTTGGAGAGGTGGGCCAAAGTAGTTGACGAGCGGGCGCTGTTCCTCTTCGGCCAGACCCTCTAGTCGGTGACTGGACCGCCCTTTCGGTCTGTTGTTTTAGACCCTTGGGCCAGCCCACGAGTTGTGTGCTGTCTACTTGGGCCGAGCCTTGGCGTGGAAGTCGGTCCCCGAGGGACCCTGGGTTTATGAACCCGACAGGAGCCCCCGAGCCCCCGGGTGATTCGGGCAGAATCATCCGGGGGATTTTATTTTTGACGCCGGGTGCGTGCAAGCGCACCCGCAGGTGTAGCCCCCGCCCGGGTCGGGCAGAACCGTCTGGGGGGTGTTCTATAGCGGTCGTGCGTGTGCTTTTTTAGTTGGGACGAAGTTTGTTTAACCAAGGCGTCGTTGTGCAGCCGAGGCATTTTAGTTGGTTGAGAGGTTTGAGACAAGACTCACTGATCCTGGCATCGGTGCGCGCCATGTGATCGGGCGAGGAAGTTAGTTTGGACGAGGTAGAGCTCATTGACCATATCCTGGCGTTGGTGTGCACCGTGGGATCGGGCGAGGAAGTTAGTTTGGACGAGACAGAGCTCACTGATCCTAGCATCGATGCGCGCCATGGGATCGGGTGAGTCGGAGTCGTGGGGCGAGATCGGTGTCGTGGACCTAGGTGCTTTGGAGCGTAGTCGGAGCGTAGCCGGATGGGGCGAGATCGGGTCGAGACCGTGTGTTTGGAGCTTGATCGAAGCGTAGCGGATGGGGCGAGATCGGGTCGTGAGACCAGTGTTTGAAGCGTAGCGGATGGGGCGAGATCGGGGCATAGCGCGATGGAAGCATAGCCGGATGGGGCGAGATTGGGGTCGCAGACCTAGGCTTTTTGTGTCTTGAGCCCCCAAGCCTTGCTGGGCCTTAGTAGGGGTTGGTGTGAGTTGTGTGCGTTACCCCATCCTCGGTTCCTCACAACCGGAGGGGCTAAGTTTTGTCGCTTGTCCCGATCGCTCGGGCTCGAGTGACGCGCTCGGTGAGTTCGCTAACGGGTATGATCGAGTGGAATCCGAATCCATCGTTCGTGACGGGGTCGGCATAGCCCTCTTGTGACATTTCACTACTCCTTTACCTGTAACCCGGCAGATGCCTGGGTCGTTCCGAAGACCGACCCGGGTGGCCTAACGGTCTCCCCTCAATGGAGATTCTGTGGGCTTGGCGAGAGGTTCAAGATCGAATGAGAGGGTTGAGATGACCCAGTTTGCCAGACCGGGCGAGGGCCGCACGGGGCTCATCTACGTTTTTCTCCCCTGGCTCCGTTGGTTGCTCATGTTGAATAAGGCAACCGCCGCTTCGTGACGCAACACGGAGCGTTATGATGCATTTTGCTGCACGTGCGATGCTTAGTTCCCGGGCCCCCGGGTGGTTCAAGGACCGAAGGCATGGGCGTATGGAATGAATGCGCGTATGGATGTATGAAATGATTATAAGGAAATAGAGGGGGTTTGTAGTTTTTCACCTTGGTGACTTGAGTTACGGGGTTCGGAGAGCTTCAGTCAGAAATGTCCGACCGGACCGGTGCTCGTCGTTCATGACGGAGTCGGCATGGCCTACATGGGGTGCCCCTTTGCTTCCTACCTGTGTCTCGGTGTGTCTTTCTAAACCGTTCGATTGACTTGGGAAGCCCGATGGTCTCTCCGGTGGAGATCCTGTTTTGGGTTTTTCCAAGTCCCGCCTGGGGATGCGGAGAGCTGCCTACATGTGGTGACGCTTTGGTTTAAGCGCCCGGTCGTGCGATAGTGGTGGGCCATACCTAGGCCACGTTTTGTCTCGCCAGGCAGCGTCCCGTCTGACCCGGCGTCGTTCCGTCGGTCAGTGCACGCCCCTTCGGTCAGGGCGTGTCCCGTCGTTTCCCATCCGCATTGAATGGGGGAAGGGGAGAGTTTTTTCACTTTGATCTTTTGCCCTTCTTCGGTTGTCGTGTTTCTTCCTTAAATAGGGGGAGGGAGAGGGCTCTCCATTGTAGTCCTTTGCCTGTTCTTCCGCTATTGTTTCTCCTCCTTCTTTCTCACCGAGAGTGCCTGTATGTCATGGCGGTTCCTAAGTGAGAGAGGGGGTGAGCGAGGGGGAGGACTTACAAATCCTTTCGTGAACCCGGAGCGTGATGTCAAACTAGAGACTACCGTGGTGGTGCTGGATTAATCTGCGGGGCCTTTTTCGGGATGGAGCTGTGTGTGGATTTTCTTCGGTGGATCTTCATCGGGCAAGCTTTGTCGGAGGGGAAGTTACTCAGGATCATGACGGTGGAGGGTTCCGCATCTGTAGCTGCTCAGGTTGGCCAGTTCATAAAGTTTGAGATATCTTCCTGCTATGGCGGCCATACCTTGGGGGCAGCGCCCCTACCCAGGAGCTGCCTTGACTGCATGAGAAGGTTAGGAGCTCTATGTTCTTTTGCTGAGCATCTATGTGTGCGACGCCCTTGAGGTACCTGTTGCGCTTCGCCAAAGTCGAGGGAGCGGAACTGAGCGGGTCCCTTGAGGTACCCGTTGCGCTCGCCGAAGATGAGGGAACGGAACCAGGCGGGGCTCCAGCGGTTGTGGTTATGTCCGGCGTAGCATGCCATGGTTTCTCCTTTGGCGTTCAGGCCATGTCGTCGAGCGGCCACAGTAGTATTTGTAGTAGTAGAAAATGTAATAGTTGAGTTTGTGGGTGAGTCCTCGTGTGAACAGTTTTTGTATCAATGAATACATTAGTACTGCTTTTGTGACATAACCACGATATTTGCTCCTTGTTTTTATCCTAGCATGACTCTAGTTTTTATCCTTTTCTCTCTCTCACCTGCTCAATAGTTTCGTAGGCCACAGCTGTTGAGAGCCTAGGCGTGGCCCACAGGGCTCGGCTGCTTGTAACCGTAGGTCGTGGCGGGGTGCGTTCGGTTGGGAGTAAGAACAGAGTCACGTAGGGTAATCAAAGGAATGGAATGTGCTTCCGTTCGGGGACATAGTTGTTTATCATGTGATAGTAAGGAAAAGAGAGGTAATATTCGATATTGTATCCTTATGAAGCCCCCGAGCGCCCCGGGCTAAAAGTGTTCGGGCTGGGGCGCTTTTACAGGAGCTTGTGTTAACTAAAAAGCGGTTATACCAAATTTAGGGGAAAAAACAACGTAGCTGTTCAATGTTCCAAGTGTTGGTGAGAATATTGCCGTTGTTGTCCTCTAGTCGGTAGGCGCCCGGTCGGATTACTTCGGTCACCGTATAGGGCCCTTCCCATGGTGGAGAGAGCTTGTGCTTTTCCTTCGTCGATTGGGTCCTCCGGAGTACGAGATCGCCGACTTCGAGTATCCTTCCTCTATTCTTCCTTTTGTGGTACCTGCGGAGGGTTTGTTGGTAGCGAGCGGAGCTGGATGATGATTGTCTCACGGGCCTCTTCGAGTAGGTCGATTGTGTCTTGTTGAGCCTCCGTGGCTCGGTCGCGGTCGAAAGCCTTCACTCTTGGGGCACCATGGTCGAGGTCGGAGGGTAATATTGCCTCAGCTCCGTAGGCTAGGAAGAAGGGTGTGAACCCTATGGATCGGTTTGGGGTCATTCTTAGGCTCTAGAGGATCGTTGGGACCTCTACAACTCATCGCCCAGCATACTTGTTGAGTCGGTCGAAGATGCGTGACTTAAGTCCTTAGAGGACCATGCCATTGGCGCATTTGACCTGACCATTAGTTTGTGGATGTCCGACCGAAGCCCAGTCGATCCTGATGCCATATCCATCGCTGAAGTCTAGGAACTTCTTCTCGGTGAAGTTAGTCCCGTGATCAGTGATGATACAGTTAGGAACGCCGAACCGATAGATGATGTCGAGGAAGAATTTGACTGCCTCCTCCTCGGCGGATGTTGGTGATGGGCTTGGCCTCTATCCACTTGGTGAACTTGTCGACTGCTACAAGTAGGTGAGTGAAACCGCCTGGGCCCTTTTTGAGGGTCCCACCATGTCGAGGCCCCAGACCTCGAATGACCAGGTGATGGGGATGGTTTGGAGCTCCTGTGCCGACAAATGGGTTTGCCGAGCGTAGAACTATCATCCTTCACACCTGCGGACGACCTCCTCTGCATCTTGAAGTGCGATGGGCCAGTAAAAACCTTGGTGAAAGGCTTTTCCGACCAGTGACCTTAGGGCCGCGTGATGTCCACAAATCCCGGCATGGACCTCGAGGAGGAGCTGTCTCCCCTGGTTGGTGGGGATACACTTCATGAGTACCCCTGATGGACTCCATTTGTAGAGCTCGTTACCGAGCACGACAAAGGTCTTGGCGCGTTGAGTGATCCATTGGGCTTCAGTCCTTTCGGGTGGGAGAACCTCCTCGAGGAGGTAGGCGAGTAGCGGTACTCGCCAGTCTTCTTGATCGAGTGCCAATACGGCGACGTCGTCATAGAGGTACTGGGATCAGAACCCCGAGAGTCGGCTGGGTGTCGGGGTGTGTCTGGATTGGGCTTTCTAGGATGCGGGTGGATGGCTCGTGGACGTCGTTGATGAAGACCCCACTCGGGGATGGATCCCGTCTGGCGGCCAATTTTGCAAGGAAATCGGCGGCATCGTTGTCCCTTCGAGGGACATGATGCAGTTCGATCCCCTAGAATTTGTCCTTGAGCTTGCGCACCTCTTGATAGTATGCTGTGATGAGGGGGCTTTTGCAGGAGGACTCCTTCATGACCTGATCAAGGACCAGTTCCGAGTCGCCGCGAACGTAGAGTCATGTAGCACCGAGCTCGATGGCGATGCATAGTCCATTGATAAGGGCCTCGTATACCATGGTGTTGTTTGAGGCTAAAAAATGGAGGCGGATGGCGTAGCGAAGTCTACTCCTGTCCGGGGAGATTAGAACCACTCCAGCCCCTAAGCCGGGCGCCATTATGGACCCGTCGAAGTACATTATCCAGTACTCGTGGGTGATGTCCAGGGTCGGTAGCTGAACCTCTGTCCATTCGACGACAAAATCCGCTAGAGCCTGAGACTTAATAGCGGTGCGCGGGGTATACCTGATGTCATGGCCCATGAGTTCAAGTGCCCACTTAGAGATTCATCCCGCGGCGTCGCGGTTGCGGATGATGTCTCCGAGTGGGTATGAAGTGACGACCGCAACTTCGTGGTCGGTGATATAGTGTAGGAGCTTCCTAGTTGCCATTAGCATGGTGTATAGGAGTTTCTGCACCTGGGGGTACCGGACCTTGGGGTCGGTAAGTACCTCTCCGACGAAGTATATGGGTCGCTGTACCATGAGCTGGTGTCCCGGCTCCTCCCTTTCGACGACCTAGGCGGCGCTCACCACGTGGTTGCTTGCCGCGATGTAAAGGAGGAGGGGTTCACCCTGTTCGGGAGCGACGAGGATTGGGGCTGACGTCAGGGATGTTTTGAGGCTTTCGAGAGCCTGCTGGGCTTCCTTAGTCCAGACAAAGGCGTCTATCTTTTTGAGGAGCATGTAGAGTGGCATTCCCCGCTCACGAGCCGGGAGATGAAGCGGCTCAGGGCAGCCAAACAGCCGATGAGCCTTTGCACACCCTTGACATTGTGTATGGGGCCCATGTTGGAGATGGCCGTGATCTTTTCGGGGTTGGCCTCGATGCCGCGCTTGGACACGATGTATCCAAGCAGCTTCCCCTTCGGAACCCCAAAAACACATTTTTCGGGATTCAGCTTGATGTTGAACCTTTGGAGGTTCATGAATGTTGCGGCCAAGTTTGCGATCAGGTCACGAGCTTGAGTAGTTTTGACAACTATGTCATTGACATAGACGGTGATTGTTGGTTTGGCTGCTCGGCTTGATTAGGCTGATCGAGCGGGTCGATTTGGTCGGTGAAGCATTGCTGCATGCACCTTTGGTAGGTGGTGCCAGTGTTCTTCAGGCCAAAAGGCATGGTCACATAGCAGTATGAACCATACGGGGTGATGAACGAGGTTGTGAGCTGATTGGATTCTTTCATCGCGATCTAGTGATAGCCTGAGTAGGCATCTAGAAAGGAGAGGATCTCGCAACCCGAGGTGGAGTCGACTATCTGGTCTATGCGTGGCAAAGGAAAGTGATCCTTTGGACACGCTTTGTTGAGTCTAGTATAATCAATGTACATTCTCCACTTCCTGGTCTTCTTTTTGACAAGAACGGGATTGGCAAGCCAGTCGGAGTGGAATACCTCTCTGATGAATCCGGCTGCTAGGAGTTTGGCGATCTCTTCGCCCATGGATCTATACCTTTCGTCGTTGAAGCGACGCAGGCGCTGCTTTGGCGGGCTTTGAGCCCAGGATAAGGCGCTGTGCGTGCTTGGCAACCTCCCATGGTATGCTCGGTATGTCAAAAGGCTGCCATGCGAAGACATCGCGATTGTCGCGTAGGAAGTCGACGAGCTCACATTCCTATTTGGCCGGGAGCTGGGTCTCGATCCGAACCATCTTGGTTGGGTTGGTGGGGTCGATTACCACCACCTTGGTTTCCTCGAGCGAATGGAAGGCCGCCGAGGAGGTTGGTTTGTTATAGTCTGGGACTACCGGGGCCGATGATTCCCCGAGCCGTGGGAGCTCGGACAAGTTGACGACCGCAATGGCGAGCTCGTAGTGCTCACGATCGCTTGCGAAGGCGTGCGAAAAGGCGCTACTCACAGTGATGACCCCGTTTGGTCCTGGCATCTTCAGCTTGAGGTAGGTATAGTTGATGATTGCCATGAATCTTGCATAGCATGGCCGCCCCAAGATAGCGTGGTAGGACCCTAGAAAGTCCACCACCTCAAAGGTGAGGACCTCCGAGCGGAAGTTGGCCCGTCTACCAAACGTGATGGGCAGATCGATCTATCCGAGCGGGTATGCCTGTGCTCCTAGGATTACCCCGTGGAAGGGGGAGCCCATCAGGCGGAGCTCCGATCGGGGGATGCGCATGGCGTTGAGGGTGACGATGTATAGGATGTTTAGGCCGCTGCCTCCGTCCATCAGCACCTTGGTAAGGCGCTTCTTGCGAACGATGGGGTCGACGACGAGCGGGTAGCATCTTGGTCTCGCGACGTGGGAGGGATGGTCCCTCTGATCGAAGGTGTTTGGAGATTCCGACCAGCTGAGGAAGGAGGGGATGGCCGTCTCGGCGGTGCATGCCTCTCTATAGCGAACCTTGTGCTGTCACTTGGACCAGATGGCGTCGGATCCACCGAAGATCATGATGCATTCGTCAGTGTCGGGGAAACCGTCTCCGTCCTTGCCTGCCGTGCCTCCTTTCTTGGCTGCCGCCTCTTTGCCGTCTCCCTCCTTTGGCCTACCGGCCTATCGGAGGAAACATTTGAGGAGCTCGCAGTCCTTGTAGAGGTGTTTTACGGAGTAGGCGTGGTTGGTGCACGGACTGTCCATGAGTTTGTTGAAGTGGTCAGGCAACCCCTGTTGGGGCTGCTTGCCCATGCGATCAGCCGCGGCGACCATCGTGGTGTTGTCCGATCGGCGCTAATCCTTTTTGTTCTTCTTGCCCCTCTGTGTCGAGGGGCTCTCGTCTGGGTCCGCGCACTTGGCCTTGCCTTTGTCCTGGCCTCCACTGAGGACCGCTCCGACTGCCTCCTCGCCAGAGGCGTGGTTAGTGGCGACGTCGAGCAGGTTGCGGGTGGTACGGGGTTTCAGGCAGCCAAGCTTGTGGATCAGGGACTCGTAATTTGTCTCGGAGAGGAATGCGCTGATGACGTCTGCGTCGATGGCATCAGGGAGGGAGTTGCATCGTTGGGAGAACCCACGGATGTAATCCCGTAGGGACTCACTGGGCTCCTGCTGGCAGCTCTTGAGGTCTCAGGAGTTTCCAGGGTGGACATACAACCCCTAGAAATTTCTGACGAATACCCTCTTGAGGTCTGCCCAGTCGCAGATGCTGTCATGCGGGAGGAACTCAAGCCTTGCCCGAACATGTTCCCCCATGGAAATGGGAAGATACTGAATGATGAAATAGTCATCATCCATTCCTCCGGCCCGACAAGCGAGCCGGAAGTCTTCGAGCCAAATGTCTGGGTTTGTCTCCCTGGTGTACTTGGTGATGCTGGCGGGTGGTCAAAAACGCCGCGAGAACGGTGCTCTCCAGATACGCCAGCTGAAGGCCCGTGGTCCCAGGCCCTCAGGGCTGGGGCTCTGGTCGTCTGGCCGGCAAGCGCGCCTAGGGCGCGTTTCTCCACTCCCCTCGATGGTTCGGGTGGATTCGTGTCGCCCACCGCCGATTGCTGACGATGCTACGAGCGTGCTGGTGCGGATCGGGCCACTCGTGTACCGGTGGTCGGTGTGGAGCAGGCACTGGGTCGGACCGTGGTGCGACTGCCGCCCCCCGAGCCGCGCCTGATGGCTGTAGCGGTGAGCGAATGGAGCGATCCGTCCAGTGCGTCCCCGTCCCCCCCGGTGGGTAGAGAGGGCGCGAGTCGGAGTCACGACGCGGAGCTTTTCGCCTGTCGAACGGCGGCGGCTTCTACTAGAACCCAAAGGTTCTGGTAGACTGCCCGCTCCTAGGGGTCGACGGGCTCAGGAACGCCGCACAAAAGCATTGCCGCAGCAGCGATGTTCTGGCCAGCCCGAGCGAATTGTGGGAGATCGTTCCCATCGTTCATGATGTCGTGTTGGACCTGACGGGCGTGACCCCGAGTGCCACCCGCCGGGCCATGCGCATGGGGCGCAACGTGTTGTACCGACTACGCCGGCGCAGGCGGCGGCTGGTTCTACCGCCTTTGTCGTAATTCCTCGGTGTGCGCTTGCGCAGACGCGAGGGCCCCCGCACGCGGGTCCAGATGTAACACCTCGAGTGTTTAAATATTAAAAACCGGACATATCATCATATGCATTGCAAGGCATTGGTCATGTTGCAAATTTTGTTATGCATTCACTAATACAAGTTTACATTTATGTTATAAGTATTGCTTGGTATTGTTTGAATCATGTTTGAAATCGTTGTATTGATTTGAAATTCCGAAAACCCTGATTTTCAATATTTAAATCCGACCCTGAAAATCTATTTCAAAATTGAAGCAAATTTTGGGGTTGAGTCTTAAAGCAAAGTTGTAGAGCTTGTCGAGTTGTACAAAGTTTATTTTTGGAGTTTTTCAAGTTGTTTAGTAAAATTTGAAGTTATTTAAAAAGGCGAAATTCCTTAAATATCCCCGCTTTAAATTCAAAAGTTCATTTCAAAATGTAGGCCGAATTTGGGTATGGTTTCAAAAGCAAAGTGGTAGAACTTTTGATTTTGAACAACTTTTGTTTTTGGAGATTTTTGAGTTGTTATGAAAATTTGGGAGTAATTTGAGAATTTTGGCGGATGGCAATTCTATAATTTCGATGAACAGTAACCGCGGAAGCCAACTCATCGCCGGCGATCTTTGGTTTGCTTCCAGGCGCGGTCATGGCCGTTTTTGGCATCGCACTGGCGCGGTGAAGGCCACAGCGCAGCTTCCTTGAGCTTCTGAGCCGTGTTATTTGGACCGAGGCGCCGTCGTCGTCGTTCTTTTCTCTTGCTCTGTTTTCTCCCGCCGTCACCGCCATTCTCCGTTGAGCCCTCGCCGTCGAACCGTCCGTCTGCGCCGTCAAGGCGTCGCAGCGTCGTGTCCCAGCTCCGCTAGTTCCTTGCACACCCAACCCACTAGATCTAGTCGCTGATTTCGCCGTGAACTCGCCGTTCATCGTTTTCTTCTCGGCGGCAACCTCATCCGAGATTCCGTTTCACCGTGGCGATCTACTCCGGTGAGCCCTGTTGGCCTTGATCGTGTACCTACACCGTCTCGATCTTTGTGGTGCTTAATCTGTGTTGCTTGCTAGTTTTGATCACTGCGATCGCGGTTCTTCCTCACCGACAATCTTTGCTCGCCGTGATCACCGTGGGTCGTAAATCACGCCTCTCCGTTGCTTCTCGACCTCGCTCCTTGCTTCAACGCGTTTGGGGTGAGCTCTTGGTGTTTCTGGATCCTTTGTTTGAGCTCTACTGGTTTCACATCGTTTGGCCAGAAGCGCCTGCCGTGCCACCGCGTCCGCCATGGCCGCCGTCGAGCTAGTATAGGCCGTAATCGGTCTGAGATAGGGACGCCAATCGATCGCGCCTAGTCTTGGTGATCATTTTAGTACCTTGGTCGTCGCCGTTGGACTCATCGTCGGCGAGGAATCGCATGGTCGAGAGCCGTGGCCGCCATGGTCAACGTCGGAGGTTGAAGATGACAAGTGGGACCCGGTTGTCGATGACTCAGTGAGCGTTCAAAATGAATTTTCTCGCATTTTAGATTTAAATGAATAGTGTCTGTTTTTGTTATTTTTGTGTAGATTTATTTAGAGCTCCAAAAATTATGAAAATTTTTGTGTGACTTCTTTGTGATGTGTATTATTTAGGAAAAATATGAAATGTTGATTTTATGTATTTTTTAATGTGATAAAAATTGCTCAATTAATTAATAAATGAGTTTCCAGAATTTTTCTAGACTTATTTATGTATCCAAAAATTATGAAAATTGTTTTGTCACTTAGTTATCATGTGATGAACATATACAAAAATTTTGAGGTCAATTGGAACAAGTTGATTTATTTCATAATTATTAATTAATTAATTAATTCATAAAAGCAATTAGTAACCTTTAGTGATTTAGGTTTTGTTTGAGTTTTTGATTAAGTGATGTCCTTGGGTCATTAGTTGGTAATGATCCTTGGCAATTGTTGTGTGTGTTGCGAAAATGGTTTAGTTGGTTTAACTTGTAACTGTACCGCGAAGGAAAGTTGTATTCAAGTTGTTAAGTTTTACATCCATCATCGAGCATCATATTTTATATCCGCATCATGTTAAACATGGCATTGTTACTACGTGTAGTGAACGAAGGTGAAAACGTGGTAGTTAATCAAGTAGTTGAGGAGGTTGATCCGTCTATGGAGGTTGGAGTTGATATCGGTGGAGCGACTCTGAACCCGGACTTTTCCATCAACGAAGGCAAGCCCCGAATGCATACAACCCTACCTTGTATTTTACAAATTGATTTCGCTTTTGCTTCTTTTTACTGTATTAAGTGATTAGGAGTCAAGTGAAAACCAAATTGGTACCTTACCAACCTTGTTATTCCATATTTACCATATTACCGCTTTTAAATTCAGTATATGCCGCTTTTGCTTAGCTATGCTTAGAACGGTGAAAGTCGGGTGATTACATCATCCGCAAGTTTTAAATGGAGCTTTGGTTAAATATATTAACATGTGATATGGGAATGTGGAGTAATAAATCTAGACCCCAAGGCGGACTCGGTGGGTGTGAGCCACAAGACATGGAGGTCTTATGAGCGAGTTCTTTCACTTTGTGTCGATTAAGGTCCGTCGTTGTTGAATTGCATGAGGTGAGACTTTGTAGTACTAACCACATACTTGATGTAAGCCTTAACTTGGTTATTCTATTATGAGAATGGCTACTCGCGCACTAGGAGTGGAGAGATGGCGGGAATAGCGTGTACCCACGTGGCAATGAAATTTGGATTGGTGGAGAGTTGTATTATTCTCGGGTGCGCGGACCCGTTCTTGTTTTAGAGGATCCGAGGGTAGGTTGGTATATGTAGGTCGGGGACCTACATATGTCGTGATGGTCTGGAATTCCCAATTTGGGTTATAATCGGTTCGAATCGTCGTTGCTCCTCGGTTATGGAGACTCAACTCACTTTGTTCATCATCGTAGTATTAATAACTTTCGAACTTGAGGATGGTTTGAGAAGGTGTTGGTTACGAAGTTTCATGATCTTAATACGGATAAATGTAGTGTCGACTTTGTATATGATCTTTATGAAGTTTCAAGCGTTGATATAAAGAATTTTGTTAAAATGCTTTTTACGCTAAAAAGAACCTTGATTATTGCTAAAGCCATACCTTGAATCCCATGAGCACTGCATTCTGTGTTCTTTTAAATTCTTATTTCGGTTAAGTCTTGTTGAGTACTTTTGTACTCGTGGTTCGTTGACCCTTGTTGCGGTGTGAAGGTCATGAGCAGATCTGTTTTGGATCGTTTTTTGCATGACCTATTATTGATCTTGCGATGCGATAATTAAATGTGTGGCCCTTAGGCGAGGGCAGCTTATGTTGTGTGTTTTGTAATATATTATAATGCCACTCCACTACTTTGGTTTGTTTTATTATCGAACTTAGTTGTATGGTTTGAAACAAATGGTTTGTAAACTATGTTATTGTAAGTCTTCCGCTACTTTTACTCTGATGTATCTATTTGAATAAATTATTGTAATACTGCAATGACTCTGTAATGTGATCCTGCTCGGAAATCGTGGATGATTCGGGGTTCCCCGAGAACACCCGACAGTCTTCTTAAGTTACCGGGAACATATGCATAGATGTCAAAGGTCGTTGGACAGTGACAGGTGCATGTGGGCCCTATAATTTAGGAGGTTCTGCCACACCAGAGGGGTGTGAGTCTGCGCAGAATCCACAACCACCAGCGGCTGTTCCGAAGCGTCCGCCATAGCGCACTCCCAGGACAGACGGTGGTGGGGTGCCACATCGCCGATGCTAGAACCGTCGCTCTCGCCCTCGTTATCTGGGAGTTCATGGAAAACGGCAGGAGCATAGCCTACCATTCCCACGAATTCAGATGCGACGGGGGATGGCGCTAGCATCCTTCAAAGCCCCCAAGTGTACGTATCCGCGGAGGACGCGAGGCCGTAGGGGAACCGATCGTATGGTGTTTGTGTCGTGGGTGATACAGTCCCTCCGGATGATCGGTGGGAGATAGTAAATAAAGAGTAAATAACAGTGCGCATATTACTTACAGCGGGGTTTGAGCAGAGAGTTTGTTCGGAATGAAGCGCAGATGCCACGTTGTCGAAGTCGCGCGTCCCAGAGTCGATGGAGGGTGCCCCTCCGATGGGTGCCGGGACGTGAGCCTCCTTGTGGAGGCGTAGTTTGCCGAGCCGATCGGCGACGAAGTCTAGGCTTCCAAAGAGGAAGGCCTGGGATGGCTCAAAGATGGGTGGAACCCGCATCCCAGCCGGTGAGAGTGCGGGAAACTCCAGCGAGCCAAAGCGAATCGTATCGCCCGAGCCCGTCACGGCGAGGGTGGTGGAAAAATGGGCCATCCGATGACCAAAAAGTGTTGAACGTATAGCGTCTTCCCCACGGACGATGCCAATTGTCGGTGCAGAATGTGACCAACTAGTAAATATTTGTAGTTTTGCCGTACGTTGTGATTGGAGGTGGTCTGTGACTTTATTCCTGAGCCCAGGTGCTTGAAGTCTGTAGTGGGGTTACAAATGAGAAGAAGAAAGATGGGGTGTATAATAGGTCCGGTCGGCTCCGGTCGGAAGGGCCGAGAGCGACAGGAGCTTCGCTATGAGCTAAGTGTTCAAGCGTGTGCTTGGGGTTCGAACCCGGTGGTTCTGTGGTTGTGAGCTAGTGAACTTGATCGATGTTGGTTAACTAAAAAGGACTAAAAAGGCTCTCGAGAAAGGCCTCTCTTTCGTTGGTGGGAGCGCATCCCCTTTTATAGATAAAAGGGATGGCTTTACAAGTGAGAGGGTGAGGGTACGTATCCTACTGGGCTCTGTTGCCCATGTCGGTGGGTACAAGATAATGGTAGGCACCTACAACACTATTGATGTGACTATAGAATGTCAGATGCACATGGGAGGTTGCGTTGCCTTCTTCAGAAATGGCAGATGTTGGTACCTGCAAATATTGTCGCTGCCTAGAGGCATGTGAGGAGTTTCACCATGTTCACCTGGTACGGGAAATCCCGGCGCCCACAACACTATCGATGCCTAGAGGCATGTGGGGGGCCTTACCGTATGGGAGTTACTGGCGCGCCACAATACTATAGAGGAAATGTAATGGCGCCTACAATTGTTTTGTGTCAGGCGGTTGTAGAAATCTTGTTTCCTCTGTGTCTGAGGTATGGTCCACGGTATCGTGGTTTGACTTGTGCTTGTATTGGCTTGCTTTCTCCGTTCGTCCCCTGGTTCCTTCCGAGCAGCGGAGCAAGCCCCTGGTCAAATATATTTGATCGGCCCTAGTCGCGCTAGTCGGAGAAGAGCGGTGAGCAGGGTTTCTGCGAACCCCAGTCGGAGACACGGGGTCGGAGTCGGAAGTAGCGCTTGGGCCAGGCCTTCCGATCGGAGAGGCCATCCGGAGGCGGCAGGAGTCCGAAGCGAGCGCTCCGGTCGAAGAGGTGGGCCGAAGTAGTTAACGAGCGGGCGCTGTTCCTCTTCGGCCAGACCCTCCGATCGGTGACTGGACCGCCCTTTTGGCCTGTTGTTTTAGACCCTTGGGGCAGCCCACGAGTTGTGTGCTGTCTACTTGGACCGAGCCTTGGCGTGGAAGCCGGTCCTTGAGGGACCCCGGGTTTGTGAACGCGATAGTCTCTTTAGCAAAAAGGCGATGAAAGGGTACGTTCTAATCTAATCCATTGATTGCGGATCTGATGGTTGGAATTGAAGAGAGGGACGGTGTCACCGGCGCATAGGGAGCCGACGGTGGCACCATGGCGGAGAGCAGAGGACCTCGCCCGCATACTTGGGGAAGGACCTACATCCATGGTGGAGTGAACCGAGAGCATGGGGAGAAAGAGGAAAACAAGGCGCACTCACCACGGCAATCCTCGGCGGCGTGGAGAGGACGAGAGGTGGCGCGGTGCTCGGCGGCGACAGCGGCTAGGGCTTCGAGCTCGGTGACGGCGCTGTAGCTAGCCGAGCGAGGCGGCTGCTATAGGGTTATGCGGGGGGAAACGGCACTAAGCGGGCACTATTTATGGCCAGGGAAGCAACGTGGGAAACACGACAACCGACGTCACGGGGCGAAGGCGGAGTCCTCTTCGGGTACGTGAGGTAGATTATGGCGCGAGGTAGGAGACGACCAACAGGTGGGTCCCACCAGTCAGGGACTGCGCACGGTGAGGAGGCGGGGCGCGTCCGCGTGGTGTTGGGCCATGATGGCGCACTAGGCCACGGGTGAAGGGAAGAGGTAGCTGCTGGGCCACACGGCAAAAGAGGCGCGAGCGCGCTGGCTGAGGGAGAGAGAGAGAGCAGGCCTTTGGCTAGATGAGGGAAATGATTTTTTTTCTTTTTAATTCCTTTTCCTTTTATTTTAAAATCATTTGAATCATTTTCAAAAGCATTTTGAAACACTTTGAATTTAGACCAAAACCACTCATTATAAAAATACAATTGCACCGGCATGTATGCTCAAACATGTTGCAACCTTGTGATAAATTTTAATTCAATGAAAAATTTATTATTTTTCCTATGTTTTCATGAGGACACAAATTCAAAATTAATTTAATTTTCCTCTATTTCAAAAGGAGCAATTTTTAGGGTGTTACACTTGGGTTTTTATTATCTAAGCCATTACAATTCTTTGAAGATGGAAAAGTGCCATTACAATTCGGGTATTCTGAAACATGCAATTACAATTCTAGGTCTCCTTGTTGCTTGCCATTTTCTACATATGTGAACAGCTCAGGCCCACTGTCTAGTCGAGGAACGCATACGTGACTTTGGTATGGACACCGATGCCCTGCTTGCGTGTTCAAACCGCCGCAGCCCTCTCTCTCGTTCATTCCGTCCCCCACCAGTGCTCCTTTCCGTCTTCCTCTTTCTCTGTTCCCTATGAACCCTAACCCTAGATTATAGCCATCATCGAAGACCTACGGAGCTATGACGACGACCTATGGAGCTGCAACGGAGAGCTACGAAGTTGCGACGGTGGTGGTAGCTGCTGGTGGTGTCGCGTCTGTGGCCGACGCATCCACCGAAGGAGATGCAGGATCCATGAGGACCACGGGCGGGGTCTTCCTACATCTGCGCCGTAGTGCTGCTGTTGAGATGGAGGACTGCAATAGCAGGTAATGTGTGCGCGTCCCCTGTTATCAGTTTGAGCATGTAGTGTAGTTCACTTGTGCTTTCCTATTTACACTTCGATTTGGGACTCGATTTGATCGTTGGTAGGAATGGTAAGTTCACGGTATAGGTTAAAGTCCACGGTTTCGCTACGAAAGACTCAAATGGTAGGAAATCATGCACCAAAGGCACTGTGATTAAGTGGGATGTGGAGTTTGGGTCTTTAACGCTTGAACTATTGATGTCAAGTATTGCAAATGAATTGAATGTGCCCTCTAACCAGTTACCCACAGTGTGGTTCTTTGATACAAGACTACATGAGGATGTCAGATTAATTAGTGAAATTCAGATGGTTGATGTCTTTGAAATGTACAAGGAAGAGATGGGTTATTAGCTTGTAGTAGGATTGTTTGATGATGATGCTGAGTTTGATGACCTACAACCTTTATGTGCAATTCCTGCTGATGTTAGATTTGAGATACCCAACAATGATTTTCCATTGCCAATGAACCAAATAGTGCTGCTGCTAACAATCTAGAGGCTCCTGAACCTAGTACTGCTGCTGCTAACAATCTAGAGGCAGCTACTGATTTAGAGCCGGAACAAGGTGATGATGTTGATATAGAGCCTGAGAGGGAGCCTGATATCTTTGATAATCCTGAAGAATATGTTGGAGTTGATGATGAACAAATTTATATTTCAGTTCCACCTGCTAATGCATAGGCAGCTGCTAATGCACATCTAGCTAACAATGTATATGATTCTGCTGATGCTCACCCATCTGATGAAAATGCTTTTGCTATTGATGATGAAGTTGATGATGCAGACCCCCTTGAGGTGCATGTACTCCATGATCCCGACAATCCAAACATAGTGCTGGGGGCATTGTTTCCTGATATCATTGCATTTAGAAAAGCTATTACACACCATGCTGTGAAGACTAGTTTTGAGTTGGCTTGGCGCAAAACAGACAAAACCAGGTTCTTAGCGTGTTGTGCTGCCAGGGGTTGTCCTTGGCGCATACATGCATCGACAATTTATGATAAAAAGACAATAAAGGTAATATGTTTTGACCTATTTTGACCTTTTTTACCTATTTTAACCTATTTTTACCTGTTTTTGGACTGTTTTTCATGTTTTTGCAGATAAAAAAGCTTCCTGCATAGCACAATTGTCCTACCACCAAACTTAGAGAAGAAAAGACGGCAAGTCAGGGCTGGTGTGCAGACAGGATAGCTGATTGGGTGAAAAAGAATCCAAATAAGGGCCCAAAGGATGCAAAGGAGAAATTGGAGGTGACTATGGAATAAAGTTGAAGTACTCCAAAGCTTTGTCAGGTTTGCAGATTGCTCTCGATCATATTCATGGGTCTTGTGAGGAAAGTTTTCAACTTCTATTCAATTGGGCTACACAAATTGAAATAAGTTCCCCTAGTAGCATTGTAGAAGTAGAGTTAGAAAAAGTAGGTGAACAGAATAGGTTCAAAAGGATATTTGTTGCCTTGAAGCCATGCATTGATGAGTTCTTAGATGGTTGCAAACCATTTATTGGTTTAGATGCTTCTAGTATGAATGGAAAGTACCTTGGGCAGTTAGTTTCAGCTACTGGGTTGATGGACATAATTGATTGTACCATATTGCTTATGGTGTTTTTGACACAGAGACTGAAGATAACTGGAAGTGGTTCATCTAGAATTTGCACAGAGCTGTGGGGGACCCTCTAGGATTAGTGATATGTTCAGATGCTTGTAAAGGACTAGAAAAGGCTGTGGGGGTTATCTTCCCACAGGCTGAGAATAGAGAGTGCATGAGGCACTTGTACCAAAATTTCATGAAGCACTACTCAGGTGATGTGTTCACTGACCATCTATATCCTGCTGCAAGGAGCTACACAAAAGGCATGTTTAGGTGGCATATGAAGAAATTTTTTGAGTTTGCTCCTGATGCAATTGAGTACCTTGAGGAACACCATTCTAGGATTTGGTACAGATATGCCTTCTAAGAGCTTAGCAAGTGTGATTACTTAACTAACAATGTATTAGAGAGTTTCAATGCATAGATTAAAAAGCTGAAGGGACTTCACCTAAATGAAGTTCCAGATTTGGTCTTATTTTTTTATCTTAACTTGTGATGGCCTAAATAGCATATATATGGTACTTGTGATGGCCTAAATGGCATATATATGGCTGTGTTGTATTTCAGATGGCACTCAGCTAAGAAGAAGCAGGTAACATACAGCCACATTTTTTCATTGATTTCATTTCAACCAGGGAACTCATTTCATTCCAATGTTCTGGTGACATACAACCACACACACATGTACAATCTGGTCATTTCCACATACCAGTGACAACCACGCCAATCAAAACACCTACAAAGCCTACAAAGACAGGTGCTAGAAAACAAGAATCAAGAACAATCTGCATATTCTTCTTGTCGACTTCAGGCTTCACTGCAGGCATCGGCTCAACAGGTTGCATCTTCATTTTCCAAAGCTCAGCTACAACACTATCCAGTGTTTGCTTCAACATTTGCAACTCTTCCCTGAAATCAGCACAACAAGCACCAGCTGCATCCTTCCCTGTCTGCAACCTGTGTTCATTTGCTCCAAAGCCAAATGCTCCACCTCAAAGCGGATGAAGGGGCAGGTAGTTTCATCACCCTACAATCAAAACAATGGGCGTAAATCAGACAAGCATCAACACACAGTGAGCACAACAATGTAAAAAATCAGACCTTGATGTTACACGGGCACTTGAGGAACCACTCGTCCTTTGTCGCTGGTTGCTTGCTCTGGATCCAGACCAAAGGAACATGGCAAAAGGGGCACTCCCTTCTGCTACTGGCTGTCGCGCTCGAGCCCATGGATTCCTTCATCGGGCTTCCAGTCCACTTCCCAGCCATTGCAGCTCGGCCAACGAATAGAGCAAGAGTGGAAGAAGAAGACACCGGCGGGGGGTGGGACCTCCGGCGGGGCCGGGCGCTCCGGCAGAGGGCAGGGGCTCCACGCTGACGAGCGCCCCGACGGTGGGGCGGGTGCTCCGGCGGTGGCGGGCAGCCTCGGCCGGTGGCTGCCTGCTAGGGTTTAGGGAGGAACACGAGAGGGAGAAGAGAGCGGTAGGAGAATGGAGTCGACCGGGAAGAAGGGAGTCGCGCTCCATCACAGGCAGCGACGGCTTGTAAAGACAGAGGCATCTGCATCCATACCAAAGTCATGTATGCGTACCCCGGACTTACAGTGGGCCCAACCAGCTTGGATACATAGAAAATGGCAAGCACCAACAACGCCCAGCATTATAATGGCAGGTTTCAGAATAATCCGAATTGTAATAATATTTCTTTAGCTTTGAAGAATTGTAATGGCTTCGATAAAAAAAAAGCTTCTTTCTTCGATCGCCTGCCCTGCCTGGTCGTTCGTTCAACCGTCCATTCATTTTCCCTCCCTGCGAACTCTTTTTATTTAATTTCTAGACACTACTCGAAATGGAAACATCTCTGCCGGTGCTATTAAGAAATATCCACAGAAAATTTTGAAATCACTTTTCTTGATAATGCATCGGGAGGAAATAATAGATTGGGGTAGAACGATAGAGAAACTAAAAAAAATGACTAACAGCCAACCATTAGAAACAATTTCTTGGATGGTACACAACCGGCAAGAAAATTAAAACTCGACATGGCTAAAGTTCTATCTCTGTCGTTGAAACCTACAGAAAAATTGAACCGTACCATCAAGAATTTTTTTGACAGCGTGACGGTGTCAAAACAAATGAAAGATTTTCCATCAATTATTTCTATCGTGTTTTGGTTGACAGGAAAATTTATTGTATCGCATAGAGCTTTATGTGTTTTAAGCATTGCCATAAATTTACTATGAATATGCAAAATAATACTACAAAATATTCAAAATAAAGGTAGAAAGCATGGGTAGGTAATGCTGTCAATTCGATCGAATTTACATATTTGAGCTGGCTACTAGCTGGCATTTTTAGAAAATCATCAAATTTTACATTTTTTTATTGGCTAAAGTATATCCTCATATATGCAATATTATCATTTATTCAAAAATTCAAAAATTGTGTAGTGACAAATACTTTACTCTTCTTCTCATATTTAGTGAGTTACTTTGTGTCCGAAATGTTTACTATGAGTGTGTCGTGAGTGAGGCTACTAAGGGCAGCCAAGAGAGATGATCACATACAAAGGGAATTTGCCCTTAAGGACACATGTCTTATGGAGCACCGTCGGATGCACATCGAGATCGATGGTGTGCTGTAGGGCATGTGCCCATAAGCGAAAATTTTAACTTAACTAAATGATCACTCTGTGTGTTCAACGCGACAACAATCTTGGCAAGAAAGCAAGAATTTGAATCCAAGAACTCATATTCTATTTTTTCCCTGTTGTTCTGGATAGACAAGAAGAACTTGTCAGGCAGCAAATACGATTCATAGATTTACTTAATCATGTTACATCACTGATCATCAACAACTTTGTTTTCTAAGTAATGACCGCAGTCAATACCAATAATCATGCATGCAACAATATCTACAACCTGATGCAACATCAAGTCAACATGAAAGAGGAGGGGTTGAAATGTTGAATTTCACTGTCAATATGTACAATGATCTAGGCATATATTTCATATTTGGAAAACTTGAATCATTATATTCTAGTTGTAAATAATTTAGACAATTCGGAAATGCAAAGAAGAATAAAACCATCGACCCTTTACTGCAATGGTGGAACATCTTGGAGGTCAACGTGGCCGATTCTGCCAATTTTTTCTGTAGTTTTTTTTTTGACGGGGAATTGGAAACCCAACAATACTTGATGGAAACTGTCTGTTTCCTTGATTCCAATGACGTGAACATGGAAATCAACATAAATAATTTGAAGAAAAAAACGAGGACGACACCATATTTCAGTTTTTTTTAAAAAAAGAAACTATATGGAAATTGGCGAAGGATTTTAGCATTAGACTGTGGATGACTGGATCTCATGATTGTGCAACTAGGGGAGCCAAGAAAGGTGGCACGCCATCAGTGTGGCATCTCCTCAGTCAGCTGTTTCTACTCATTGTGTGTACGGAGCGCACTGAAGGATAGCATGGATGGATCTCTGTAGCAGTAGTGCAGTGCAGTAGAAATTGTGGAGGAGCTGGACACCCCCACCCCAGTAGAAAAAGGATGTGTGCGATGCACATGCACCGTTGAGGTCAACAGATGCTCCAGCGCACTGAAGGATAGCGTGATGCCTGTTCGCTGTTTGGTTTCTGGGCTGATAAATTTAACCGATGCTGATAGATTATGAGAGAAAAATAATGTACCATAACTGATAAGCTCTAACTGAAACCATGATACGAACAGCCTGAGCCCAGCTCAATCCGGAGGGACGTGAACCATGGCTACACAGCTATTAAAGGCACCGGAGGGACGTGAACCATGGCTACACAGCTATTAAAGGCATCGTGGCTGTTGAGCCATAACTAGTTGGTCACGTAGTACAGTACAGTGCCCAACAGCTAATGTACCTACATTGGGGAGGAAGTGGACAGAAGCTTCTTGTTTTGCCCATGTTTAGTTCCAACTCAAAATCCCAAAAAGTGCTACAGTAGCCATCACATCGAATGTTTGCGGCTCATGCATGGAAGCATTAAATGTAGATGAAAAAAAACTAATTGCACAATTTGGTGGGAAATTGCGAGACGAATATTTTGAGCCTAATTAGTCCATGTTTGAACACTAATTGCTAAATAAAAACGAAAATACTATAGTAGCCCCCAAATTCTAACTTCCTGGAACTAAACACATGCTTTTTGGAGTCTTGCAGATCGAGAAGAGATTCCAGTACTACAGAGGACGGGAAAAAAACAACTGCACCACGAGTACATGGCCGTTAAAAATAATATAATCAGTATGTTTGTTTGTTGGTTTCAGCCAGGTCCAAACCAGTCAGCCAACAACGTTTTTCTCTCTAAAAACCCAGCACCAACCAGCCTAAACCAGCACCAGCACCAACCAGCGAATATGCCCAATATATATATTGTACTCCAGCGTCCTCTGTGTTTCATAACGTGCATTATTAATTTGTCGTGGCACGGGATTAAATGCGTATCCTGTTTAGGGCCGTGAAGTGTTGTAGTAGGTGCAGAGTAAAAAGTTCCTGTACATGTCACAAAATATATATTTGCCGCTTGGCTATCTCTCGCATGCGATGCACCGCTCATTGGGATGTTTATCTGGCTCAAACCCACCGTAGATAGATCCAAAGACATTCATGCATGGGCGCATCCTGGAAAATTTTGGTACAATGGGCTCAGTGTGCAAAATTTGGTCAAGTGAGCAAAGACAGCTCTCCTCAGTTCCAGTGGCTACTAACTAATAACTACTATACATACCTACCTTGTAGATTATAGCGTGACATAAAACAAGGGGTTGATGCATTAGAGATGTTGAGTCACCTTGCACTTGCACAGGAGAAAGAAGCACTAGGATATGAACTGAACAGGAGCTGCGGGGATTAATTAATACTCTGCATGTGCGGTCAACCAAACTTTGCAAGCTTATCAATGCTGGGAGGAGAGGAGAACATGAACATGCCAACGCTGTGACAGCAATCACAATACTCCACAGCATGCCACATGCACTGACTACTGAGTTACAGTACTCAGGAGGGGGATAGTTTATTTATTTCTCAAGCTGGGAGACAAAGATCACTGTACAGATTTATTTTATTTTTTTTGGTGGTGGGGGGGTTGGTTGGGTTATGTACTGGCAGTTTTTCGAACACACACATACTATACATACACTAGCATATACTCTTACCTGTCTGAAGCTCAACGGCTAGTGTCAAGTACGTAGAGTATTGTTTTCTTTATTAATCACAACACAAGGCGGCCAACGTGGCCTACTTTACGCACAGAGGGTAACTAAGGTAAACAGAGCACATGGCAAATTTGTAAGGCACTTGTTCAAATGGCAGCAACAAGCCAGCAAAAGCAGAGTCATCTGCCTCGGCCAGAACTAGGAAAGAACGCGTTGATGGCTGGATGGATCGGGCACGCGGGTTAGGTGACGGGAGCGAGAGCGAGCAAAGGCACGACGCACCAGCCTGGAACGGAATCGGAATCGGTTCTCTTCCCTGCAGAGTGCAGGGGCAGCTCTCTAGCTGCAGTAGGGGTCCGTTTGGTACGTTGTTGAGCTCAGCCTGGCTCGTATCCCCCGCCAGGCCCTGGCAGGTCTGGCCGAATGCATGCAACTAGGCATTGTTTGGTTGCTCGGTTCAAAAAGCCTGACTGGTGTGAGCTCTTGTTTGGTTACCTGTATGGATAGGTAGATAGGACAAATAGATGCATGTTAGGGTGTTTGGTTGGTTGCACAAACTCAATGTTCGAATACCTCCTGCATCATGTGATGAGTATACCTCCCAACCTTCATGTGCATGGTTTACACATGATTGACTACAACAGCTTACCAATGACCATAACTAACAACAGAATTACAACAAACTGCACTATTAACATAACATCTTTTGACTTAAAGGAGGCAACTTCTTTTTCGGCCATCCCATGGTTCTTCATTCCCTTATCTCCCAAATTGACATCTTTGTTGGCCGTCCCAAAGAAGGCACTAGTAGCTTCTTCTTTGGTCTTGTACTTCTTGAAGAGTGCTCTAGGAAACCCATTCACATGTTCATGACACTCCTCCCAACTTGTAAAAATCCCAGTCTTTCGTCCACGAGTAACAACATACCAGAACCAAAAAATAGCAAAGAGGCATATGCTCAGATGTTCCAAACAGTAATTGTAAATAAGGCAAGTGCTCAGCCTAAAAACACAACATCATTGGCATGAGGCATTAGGTGCCTGCAGCAAGATTGTGAGGGAACATTCAGTGAGGGTTCCATCACCAAACATTAGGGTTTCAAAATGAAGAGGAAGAGGCAGAGGGAAGGGGAGAAATCACTTGCCTGTATAGGCCTCAGATCCACAGCACCTGCAAAGAGAGGGGAAGGATTAGGAAGCCATGAATCGATGAACTACTGAGCAGAGAAGAGGAGATCGAGGTGGAGCACATACAGCCTGTTCGGTTGGCTGGTTCGTTTCGTTGCTGGTTCGTGAAGAAGTACTGCTGGCTAGTTTGTGTGAGAGAAAAATACTGTTTCGGCTAGAAATTTACGATCGTTTACGACAAGCCACAGCCAAACGAATAGACTAATAGCGGCGAGGGAGAGACGAGTGAGAAACTAAGATGGGGGCGGCAGGGAAGGGGGATATATACGCGGTGAATGGTGTGAAAGGGGAGGTAACCCTAGCGAGTTTGCGCCATCTCCCGCCGGCCCCACACCCTCGTAACCTATGACTATGAATAGCCCACGGGACAGCACAACTCGTCCATCCAGTACCAGTAGTGCCCACAGCCCCACACCCTCGTAAGCGTTGGTTTGTTTGGGTGGGAGCGCGGGACCTGAGCTGATGGAGCTCCCTCCGACTCCGATCCATTTGCTGCCGTGGTCGATGGAGCTCCATCCAACTAATGGAGAGACGAGATGGAGCTAATGCAATCGCAGACAATCAGCGGCACCCAGCACTCGTACACGTACCAAGCAAGGGAGGGTGCCTGCCTGCTGTTAGTTGCTCCTCCGATCCGGATCCGTCCTAGCTAGCTGGGGACCATGCATTGCCATGATCGATACTACCGTACGCACGCCGACATGAAGATGAAGCACTCCGGAAGTAGGTACTGAAGTAATACAGCATATCTATCTATGCATCCATCTATCTGCTTGTTCATCGCATTAATGTTTTTTTTTGGTTGGCCCTGCGCCCCTGGCCTGGAAACTAGGACGTGGCATTCAATATATGTTGGAATCGAAGAGAAATTAAATTAATGGAAGGGATCAGGTAACGGCTTATCGTACGTGTACGTGTTTCTTCCGTCCCATGCATGCTCGCAAAAGCGACATCTACTCTACTGAAACAATAAATAAAAGTGAGACAACATATGCCGCACCCGCACTCAACTTTAGCATGCAGTCTTTATTATTGTAAGGGGTGATGAATTCAAGCAGAGGAGAGGACAGCAAGGTTGTCCACCGCCAGCGACTGCCATGGTTGCTCCGCGTCTCTATTTCTCTGTCGACCCCTTCGCGACACGCCGAGGAGACGGCGGCCATGGTATGTGATCTGTTGGCCACCTTCCATATCCCCACCCCTCCTCCACAATCAATCCTTGCTGGGCGCGGCGGCGTGCTTTCTCGGTGCCATCACCGTCGTGTGCTTCTGCTAAGCCTATTTTTCCTTGCAGATCCCTTCTTCCCCGTGCACTCCCCTCCTCCTAGGTCGAGCCCCGCCGGAGATCTGCTGCCGGATCGTGTGCCGCGAGTCGTAGCGTGGTTGGATCCACCGTCTACAGTGCCATCAACCCGAGTGGCAGTAGTCAATCTTTTGAGTCCCAAATATCTAATTTTCTCGCTTCTCGCCACCGCTCAGTGACTACATTACTGCAACAGTTGTCATGTGCCACGGCATCATGACTGCAGTTGAAGCCAGAGATCCTCAAACCAGGTACATCCTCCTCTCATCTCTTATTAATTTTCATGGGCTATGCAACAACCTCACTCTCCTCTTTCTCAGTCTCTTCTATGCGGCAAGGCAATCCCTCTCAATCTCTGCTATGTAACATTTACCCATGCTATAGTCACTGTTTTTTAGTGCCAGCTACAGTCACCGTTTTTCATAGAGTTCACAGCATTTTTGCTTTAATGCAATTCGTCCTTGGCAGCAGCTTAGAGAGGCTTTAGTTCTGACATTGCCGTTTCATGCAATAGTGAATCAATCTTTCAAACAATTGTTTTCTATTCACGCAGTACTTTGCTCCTATAAATATTCCTTTGAATTGATCTCAGATTACTGCGGTTCTAAAAATATTTTGAGGTTCATATACAGTTAGGTAACACAGTGACACACTTGGACTAGCATTTTGGTAAACTTTAAACATCAATTGGACCTGGCATTTGGCCTTCCGCGTTCAGTATTCTCTCCTATAAATGCTTTTGTTGGGAATGATATTGACATACTGGTTGCATATTCACATTTGGTGCTTCCCTGGTTGGTGCCTTTATTTACCCTTGATTCATCAACATATTATTTAGGGTGAACTACAAGTAGAGTAATTCCTGTTCTCCAGCATTCCATTTTATGCATTAATCTACCACTTTGTGTATACACCTATGGCTACAGTAGGCTAACATGATTGTTCAGTTCTGGTGGATTTGTTTTCACAGGTTACCATGTCAAAACTTTGGCCTTCTTAGATGTATAGGAGCGGTACCATTCAGTTGATCAAGCTGCATCTGAAATGTTTGAAGATGGATCGGATGGATCATGATATCAGGCGCTCAGGTAAGTAAGCTTTGTGAAAAAATGGAAAATTGTTCAGGTGAAACCCAAACAAGTACTTAGCACGATATAAATATATTGTGGTTGTCTATTGTTCTTCAAGTGATTAATTTGAAACTCAGCTCTAATGCACAGAGGTGTCTTCTCTAAAGAATTGAAAATCAGTTTGCTTCTTAGTTGTTTGAAGCTAATTCCATTTACAAACTACACAGTAATACAGCGTTGGTAATGCTGCAACAAAACAGAAGTTCGAGCCCTAGGGTCCTCCTTTGCAGCAACCTGCAGGACAACAAAATATATTGTCGATGTCCACCTATGTGGTATGACTAAGTTGGAGTTCACTACATTAATTGGTACGTATGCATGTTCCCAATAATAGCTCTTGTGATAAATCCTTAACCAACATATAGTGTTACAGGGCCTCTCAATTCAGTTCGGTTTGTTCCTACCAATAAGTATGGTTTCAAAGGCAACTGATGGACCTTACATATTCATATATAAATACTTCCCTTATTTATTTCATACTTTGTCAATCTATTTGCATTTATTTTGCCAAGAAGAAAGTACTGTTGTTGCAAATGTTAGACTCCTGAGCTTCATCTATTGTTGCAGAAAAAAACCTCAGGTGTTGATGACTTCATGTTATCGATTTTAGAAGATGCCAGAGGCGGCTGGGTCCTAATTGTCTGTAAGGCCATGTTAATAACTTATACTATATTTTTCTGCCATTTAACCTCTTGTGCTACATAGCCCTAAATAAAATATAAGTTATATGTTACAAATCAGAGTGAAACAGCTTCATATTTTTCCTTCAAGGATCAATTCCTTTCTCTGTCATGTACACATGTTTTCTCGGTTATCTCTCCATAGGTACTCTTGATGTGTTTTATTAGGTTTTAAACTTTCGTGTTCTTAATTTTCCTCCACAATTATTTTGTCTTTATGCAGTGAGTCACAGCGAAGCAGTTCAGCTGAAATCTATTTTATTTGTATTCTCTTTGAAAATATATCTATCTGGACTCCACATTTCATCCATACCGTCATGTCTTTGTTTCATCAGAACAATGCAATTTCTGTTATTGCAAATTCTTTTATGTGCATTTATGTTTTCAAGGTTGGTACTACTCATGGATGAAATAAATTCAGACGATCAAATAGTTTAAGATTAGTTGCTCTGCCTTAGAATACAATTTGTAACCGACAGACCATTCCCATTTATCCACGTATGGCAGAAGCTGGCGCAGCGTAGCGCGCCTACCATGCTAGTACTTTCTTTAACACGCCAATTCCTGACCTCTCAGGGCTTCGGCTACTGTTGGCCACTATAGCTGACGCGATGTTTTTTATATTTTTATATATATTTTTTTATTTTTTCATTTTCTCTCTTTCCATTTTCCCCTTTTTTCATTCTTTATTTGCTTTTCTTTTTCCGGTTTCGGATTTCCGTCGTCTACAGCGCGCGTGCCTTCCTAGTATAATTGAGTCCATCTGGAACTTTTATCCACTTCGACCGGCACAGGATCCTATAGATGCATCATGCATGTAGTAGACCAAGAAATTATATATAAACCATACGTTTTGTTTTAACTGGCGAAATTATTTCGATGTGTTCAAGCTCCCCCCGGTTGAACGAATACAAGAAGCATACTATGTGAGAATAGAAGAGAATGGGTGTAACGAGTTGGCTCACTTAGGGCTCGGCTGCGTGTTATATACCAAGAACAGCCTCTGGTGTAGCTTGTACAACAATCAAGTACAACAAGATAGAGATACACCCATAACAAACTAATCTACTTGGATCACAAGACAAGTAACAACGCTCTAACATATCCACATACATATGTTAACACCCCCACTCAATCTCTGCTGGCGACAAGGTTGAGATTGCTTCTAAATTTATCCATCTTGGCTGCTGTAATGGGCTTTGTAAAACCATTAGCAAGCTGGTCTTCTGAATGAATAAACCAAATGTCCAGAAGCTTATGTGCTACTCTTTCTCTCACAAAATGAAAATCAATTTCAATATGTTTTGTACAGGCGTGAAACACTGGATTCGCTGACAAGTCTGTTGCACCAATGTTGTCACACCAGAGTCCAGCAACAGGAGGATGATGAATCCCCAATTCATCAAGCAATTTCTGAACCCACATGAGATCTCTGCGGTTGCGTTGGCAAGTGCCTTATATTCTGCTTCTGTACCGGTCCGAGAGACTGTTGCTTGTTTCCTGGCACACCAAGAAATCAGATTTGACCCAACAAACACAGCAAAAACCCCTGTTGATCTCCGGTCATCAGAACATCCTGCCTAGTCCGCATCTGAAAAGGCACTCACCATCATAGACTCGGATCTCCCAATTCTGAGTCCCAACTTGAGACACTACTACAGAAAGTCTATTCACCGCCGGGGCCTTCACCAACGGTTTTGAGATATCCGACGGTGATACATATCACCACCGACCCGTTACCTGCAAGACCCCTTCTAGCTGAATAACCAGCGGTGATTACCGGTTTCACCGCCGGGCCGACGTACAATCCGGCGGAAACACAATGCCGACGTTCTCCACTGTGTCGTCCGCCGAGCCGGCGGTAAAAGGGTTTTCACTGCCGGCTGCTCGTCCTATGTCCGACGTCCAAAGAAACCGACAGAGATAATAACTTTTTTACCGCCGGTACCAAGATGGATGTGTGCACTACAGTAAGATCCGGCGGTGAAACAAGTTATCACCGTCGGATTACCGTATGATCCGGCGGTGAAGCAACCATTGTTTGAATGGATGTGTTGTGTATGTTGCCAGGTGAGACGAGAATTGATGTCTAATTCCAGATTCATCGCATAACAGAGTTCATCCGATCAAGTCTCGCGTTACATTTTTTTTGTGAGGAATTAAATTAAAAGCCAAGGAGAAGACGGTAGTACACATGGCCACGTCCCTCTATTTAAAAGCGAAGCAGATGAGCCATTGGTGTTAAAATGTTATTGCACACGTAACAAAGATAAGGAACTTTATTTACTCATCTGCTAATTTTTCCGAGAACAAGAGAATATAGGAAAGATAGTATGTGCGCACCAAATAAATAATTCAATTTGCAAACAAAACGACGATGGCACACTAGTTTAGCTGAAATAATGATAACATCTATCATTGAGAAAATTAACATGTTCGTAGACAAGCAAACAACATTGGTCCATTTAACAACTCGGGGCCTGCATCGGTGGAGAGCCTCCTAGAGTCTTCTAGAATCTTCCCACGCTGTTTACGCGGTGGAATTCCGCAATTTCGTTTGACGAATAGGTCTCCCTTGACGGTTTTCTGGATAAACCCTGCTGAAAATACAGATTCACCAAAACTCATGAAATTTATTAATTTAAACCCCTATACCTATGTTTGTTGATGGAATTAAATATAAATGCAGGTTATGTTGACGGTTTATAATTGGTGTTAGTGACTGTCAACAAGTTCCTCCAAGCTTAACCTTTGCCAGTCCCTGAGCAAAACTAAACTCAGCAATGGATCATGAGTTGCTAAAATGTTTTTATGCCTCAAAAGTACACAGGCGTTCAATCAAGGGTTCTCCTCTAGATTAGAATAAACTGTTCTGACTTTCAAACTTACCCATATTACCTTCAACCATGGGGCTTCTCAGCCTTCACTTGGGTCTTGAGCAATTGAAAGACAGAATGATCAAGTCAAGCACTATGTCTCAAGTTCTTTGTTCCACCATTGTTCTAAAATTTTTATAAGTTTTCAAAATAAAACTTAGAGATTCCATTGCATGACACTCTCAAGTCTCTCAATATATGTGGTATTTGTGGATCCTCACCAAGACAATAAAGATGTTATGTCTTCTCTCTTTCTACTACTAAGGCTTATGTAGAGTTCATGGGTAGGGAGAAAGCTAGAGCATACTTGCAATGCATATATTGTAAAGTCAAACCTCAGATCCAAAGGGAGTTAAGTCATATAATCAAATCAAGATGTGCATGTGTGTGGATGTATGGTGGATATATTTGGTGTTTAACCTAATTCTACTTTGCTCCTTGAAAACTTATCTCTCTTTTGAAAAACTTGGAAACATTTGCTAGAGAACAGGGGCTATCATATTCATCTCTTTTTCTCTTTTTTTTCAGGCGGGCATCTAAGTACCCATTGTTTTAAATATCTCGGATATTTTTGTGTCCATTTTTTTCTCAACTCTTTCTTCTTCTTTTTTCTTTTTTATGAATAACTTTTGCATAGCCCCATGTCTCTTTTCTGTAACAAAACTTTGAGAGATAGCAACAAGATCTTGGAGCATTTATTTGATAGATGGAAAACCTATCAAACATGTTTTTGTTGTTCACTCCCAGTGTAGGAGTAGAATATTTTTAGGTGGATCTAGATGGAAAGCATGTTTCTACGTCTACCCCTAGTGTAGGAGTAGTGCATATATGTGGATGGTGTGTACGTGATCTTGATTTTAAGAGCATGACAAATCTCTCATCAGGGTCAACATAGCTTGACAAAACTCAATTCAATGCAAGCAGCATATATGTGGAAGTTTTCCTAGCCGAAATAATATATATGGCTCTGGTGGGAATTCAAGCTTTGTCATACAGAAACTTATCATGTAGCATGTTTTGTGTTTTTTTAAAATAAATCTCCAGAACTTTAGTGTCACTAGGAATAAGATAAACAGCAACGCAAACCTTCTCATATCATATCCGTCAATTACCTAGACTTAAATCAAGCATATGCTACCCATGAGTTTCAAGATCAGAGTTAGTCCTTATATCAAAACAGTCGTATCCAAAACTCAGCAGAATTCAAAGCTGAAAACTAGGTACTTGAAAGGAATTATAACAGAGCAACTATTCATCATTTCCATTCAGAAGATTATTATGAGTCCTCTTTATTTTATTCAGCTCTTAAAAACAAACTATCATAGACACTTTTTTATTTTGTTTCTATTTTTAGATCACACATTATTACTATAACTATATATATTTATTATAAAGATAACTTTTTATTTTAATTTTAGTTATTCATCTTTTTTTACTATTTAAAAGAAACTAAAATTAAAACAAAAGGGAAAGTAATACTTACCTAGATACACATGGGTGTTTCTCCCCCAAGCTAGCTCTTTTGATGAGGGTTTGGTGTTGTAAGTCCTTCGAATGGGACTTCTCGTGAAGTTCATTAATCAAGTTCCTCGGTTTGCTCTAAAGATGAGGATTATTGTGATGATGCCTCTAATGGTGATGTCATCTTTTTTCACCAATCCCGCCTTGGTTTTTAGGTTGATTTTGGGTTGACAGGTTCAACGCTTCCACTTGTAGAAATTGAGGAATCAGTGACTTTCCCACACTTTACTTGAAGTGTGTCCTACTCATAAAGATAATGTAGAGATCAAGTGCATGGGCTCTGTTGGTGGGAAAACACCAACAGAACCAAAATTTTATTCATTCATCTCTAACCTTAGGCACATTGAACAAGATAAAGTTGATATTATGTGCTATGTTCATTTATATCATGGGTGAAAGGATCAGAAGATTATGCATGAATGTAGCATTTAAGTACATTTGGCTAAAGGGATTGAATTGCTTAACACATGGAAGGATTGTCTATTTATGCATAATGTATCACTCTTTACATGATTATAACTATCATCTTCCAGAGATAATATATGCACTTTTTAGCCTATTTGGTTAAGACTATGAGCTTAAGAAAGTGATGCTAGGAACAAGTTTAAAGAACTAAACTTGTTGAGTTAATCAGATTGGATTAAGTTAAATTGTAACTCAAACATGTTTGTTTCTTATTTATATTATGTGCATACCAGAATCAAGGAAAAGCTTTTTTTTAAATAATGACCATTTACCTTAGGATGTTACCTTTGTCATTGGAGCATGAAGACACCATATGACGAAGGGTAGATGACTCGTGTTGATCCTTTCCTTTTGCTTGAAGTTTTCCTTGTTTGGCTAGCCTCGCAGTTTGAACTGTTCATGGGCTTCTTGTTTCCTAGATTGCACCCTTTCTTTCTCATCCTTCTGTCATGCTATTTTTCTGCTCTTTGATCTTTTGACACCTTGTTAGATCTTCTGCCTCACTCATTGTTTTATGACTACAAAGGATTAGTGGATAACACATCCCAAAGGAAAATACAATTTTGAAATATGGGTTGTTTGTCCAGAATTTTGTAATTTCTCTATATGCTAATAAAAAGATAGTGTTAGAATTATTTTAGCATAGTTTTTGTTTATCATGTTCTATACAAGCATGGCTTCAAGGCAAAGGTAACTTGTAGCTAAAGACAAAGTGAATGATCTTTGATACTTACAGTTGTTTCATCCATGATGAATGAGTTGTGCCTTCTTTGCGCAATGTTATTGGAGTTCGTCATGTGCCTTGCTTCATCCCCGATTTGAATTTATCTCGTGACTTACCCAAATTGAATTGAGAGTTTCCTACAGGGGTTAGTCCAACAAAATATCCAATATCTGCTAAAGCAATTTTTAGTTCAATAGTCAAACTGGACTCCATGTCTAATTTGATTAAGAAAGGCATTTTAACCTAAGCATCTCGCTTAATTCAAAAAAAAACTTTGGAAGTATGTTGAGTACTTCCAAACCAAAACTTACTATGGTAGATAAAGGTAACTTGAAAGCACTATAGAGATTTACTCAAATGAAGATGAAAGAACATGATTGTTATTTAGCAAATTGAGCATGGCTTAAAGGTAGAGACAACCAAGATGGCATAAGATTTTTTCAGAGAAGTTCATCCCCTACACTTGAATTTTGCAAGACAAAATCAAGTTTGGATGGATGTGATTCAATGATGGTTGGTTGGACATACCTGGTGTTGTCATCCTTCATTCTTTTTGCTTCAAACCTGAAATGGTTAGTGACAAAAATATCCGAAGGAATATTTTCACAATTATATTTTTATGTTCATTTCACAAGGGCATCACAACAAAAAGGTGAAAGCTCATGTTATCTCCCAAAAGTACTTGTTTTAGGATAGAAGCTCGTCCTTGGGAAACCTTTGAATTGTGTTTCAAGTTGGTGAAGTGGTTTCCCCTCCAATACCAACCTCTGGGTACCTATCTCAAGATTCACACAACGAGATCTACAATATTTATGATAAACATATGCATCTACAACCACCCTTTTAAAGTTTTATGAATAGGACATATGAGGGGGTTGAAGATCTCGCGTGTGGCAATGTTGGAGAGACCAATTGATTCAGGAAATTTCTCATATGAGCATGGATTTGATGAGTTGTTTATGAAGTAGCTTCCATGCTCGTTGATGTAATAATCTTCCCTTTCAAGTTCCAAGGGTGATTTTTCATGGATGTCCAATATTTCCCTTGGATTGTTGACTCTTGGATTGATCTTGACTAAGGCCACCTCCAAACTTGGGTGATTTATGTTCATTAAAGAGATTGATTTAAGCTCGTCTAGAGGCTAAATCAAGGGATTGCGCTGAATCCTTGCTAAGACCCATATAAAAATGTTGAAGAAGACAAGGTCTTGAATGGCAAGGTTCGGGCCAGTGATGATGAGACTAATAATACATTCTCATGATGTGTCAAGAGATTCTTCTTCTAGTTATCTAAAATTTAGAGCCTCTTTTCGAAGGCTAACCACTTTATAGATGTGAAAGAAACATAAACAAAATTTAGAATATAGCGTTTCCCAATCTCCTTGCATACTTTCTACGGTTTGACTGTACCAATGTTTAGCTCTTTCCATCAAAGAGAACGGAAATAACTTCCATCTTAAGGTCTTGTCCGACATGCTAGCGATACGCAAGCATGCACAGGTCTGTTCAAACTCTTGTAGGTGTGAGTATGGGTTTTCATTGCCTTCTCCCGAGAAGGATTGATCCCAAATCAGTTTTATTAAACACGGGCGCAGCTCATAGCCTGGTGTTAGGATAGGCTCTACAGATTTTAGTGGCTCTAGGTGCGGGCTCATAGGTGCAGTGTATTGATAGATATGAGTGGAATCCATGATAAAAGAAAAATTAAAACAAAAGAAATAATAAAATATAAAAGGTTAAGCTAGGCTCGTAGTCAATCCAGCAACCGTTTCCTCGGCAATGGCGCTAAAAGCTTGTTGGTATTTATTAACGCACATAGATAAATCTGCAAGCGCATGGATACCGCTATAGCTTTCACCCAGAAGTATTTTAAGTATCGTATCCACAGGGAAACATATGAGATTAACTATAATCTAACTTAACTAGGGGTAGCAACAAGGTTAGGATGAATAGGAGGGTAGAGAAGATAATTAAGGTTCTCTAATTCTAACTTGGGTAAGCTATGTCTTCTACTGTTCAACTAGGGATATTACTAGGGAAAGACACTAGCAAATGATGCGTTCCTTTTAACTGGGTCCTACTTAGACTACAAACAGGAGGTGGACTACAAAGGATCAACGATGCTATATAGTACTGAAGTCACACACGTGATCTACCACTGATCCAGAATGCAGGGTGCATCCACGATTAACCTAAGTCTAAGCACCACGTTTACACTCACGATTAATACTTTACTCCCTCTAGAGCAGAAATAAAGCACTCAAAAGAGTTGCGAACTTGATGACAATATAAACACAATGCTTACTTGAATCAGAAGTTAATTACCAGAGAAATCTCGAAGGCAAGCTCAAGTAGAACTAGGATCTACCAAGGTACAAGCCATAGTGAGGGCAACGACAGGCCAACACCTCTTTTCCAAACTCTTCCCGCACTCTCCATCTCACTATTTTGATTTATAAGACTATATCCTATGGAGGACTAATCTTCTCTTGATTGTTGGCTCGATCTTAAAGATATGAATTAGGGTTTTGAGGGATCTACTAAGGGACGGGGGTAGGGGCTGATATATATAGGCCGAAGCATCAATCCTGAGCCCTCAGATCAAACCGACTTGAATAAATGGTGAAGATTGGATCTCAATGGCGGTGGGAACTGACTTTTGAAGTGGAGGCTGACTGGTGGGACCCACAAGCCAGCCGACCTACAGGTGGGGCTGGCCGGCCCCACATGGCAGCCCCTCAGGGTTTGCTTCGTTGAAGAGCCTCCTGGAGTCTTCTAGAATCTTGCCACGCTGTTTACGTGGCGGAATTCCACAATTTCCTTTGACGAATAGGTCCCCCTTGATAGTTTTCTGGACAAACCCTGCTGAAAATACAGATTCACCAAAACTCATGGAATTTATTAGTTTAAACCCCTATACCTATGTTTAGTGATGAAATTAAGTATAAATGCTGGTTATGTTGACGGTTTATAATTGGTGTTAGTAATCGTCAACAAATACTAAGCAACGGCGCCAGAAATGCTTGTTGACATTCCTTAGCGTCGTTACTAAGAACATAGTTGAATCTAGTCCCCAACAATGACACCAGAAATGCTTGTCTGTATTTATTAACTTGTCACTTGTTTTAAGTAGCCACATATTGTATGTCTACATCTCTTAACATTGCTTTACCAGGGTGTCATCCCTAGTGATGACGTTAGAGATGCTTGTTGGTACTACTTAGCATTACTACTAGAGTAATACTAAGTAGCTCTTTATTTTTTATGCGACTAGGAAGAATATATATGTATATATATGAAAGGGATCTACAAGCGCATAGATAATATACCATTGTAGCACTTCACCCGAGAGTATTTCAATTATCGTTATTTATATTTTTACCACTGGGAAGGTTTGGCATGGACATGTATTTATAACTTATGTTATTGATGGAGAAGTAAACCATAGCCAATATTCTACTCACAATAGGGGTAAGTCATAAGGTAAAATGTTTATATGATAAGCGTTGATTAATGATAATGATAAATCACTCAGAGTACTTCTTTCTATGGCATTAGCATGGTTAAGTAGAATATTAGAGAAATAATTCCTAAGTCATTATTAATTACAAGTCAAAGCATACATTGATTAGTACAATTACACCTAGTAATCATGGCTAAGATCAACTTTATATCTACACATAAGGGATATTACTAAGGGAGATTAAGAACAGAGCTTGTCTTCCTTCGTAACTAGATCCTACTTGTCCTATATTCGGGGAGTGGACTCCAAAGGATTCAATGAGAGTGTCACATTCGTGATCTACCACATGACCCAGAATATAGGGTGTATCCGCAGGTAAACAATGTATAAGCACCACGCTTACACAATGTCGACCACCCACCCATGGTACCCTATAGTGAGCACTATACGAACTTATGCATAAACATAAGGATAATCTAGCTATACTAAGCATATAACCAAAGTAGACGATGAACATTATAACTAGAAACATGAACGATATGAAGATGATTGTCATAACAATTATAGCAAATATATAAAAGTAATGAGAGATACAAAAGAGAGGGGGTACAAAGATTATACCAAATCATGCTCTTGACTAGATCAGGAATTGTCGACACGGAAATTTCGTCCCGTGCTGAGGGCACACGAGCAAGCCGGAAGGATCCGCTCGATGGAGCTAGAGATCCGCCTAGCTTCAGCGCATGGGTGGTTGATCCTACGCACTCCTCCCAAGACGTGCCAGTCAATTTGACCCTATAATTGACAAGGAGAGAAAGTTTATCAGTAATTTAGGGCGAAACATGCCGGTGTTGCCAGACAGTCCCAAATGTGCGGCTCTGAGAGCCGATATGAAAGGAGATCAACTAAATAGTCGATTCCAGCATATTCATAAGAATAAACCGGTTAAAGCTCATGGGGTTGTGTAAGAAGAATCGATTATCATTCAGGATGAATATCATTCTTTAGACAAATATTGGTCAATGACAATAAGATATTAACAATAATTAGTTTATACTGAGCCAATGACTGTAAGTAACCGAACCCCTTTATAAAAGAAATAGTTCATCATCATTCAACCATTTAATAGAGATCAATCTAATGAACATATTAGATCTCATATATCGTTATGACCAGTGGGGCATGAGGCAGAATCATGCAGGCCGTAGAAACAACAATAGACTCGACGACCCTAACTTATTACTAATATCAGTGGGGCATGAGGCAGAATCATACAGGCCGTAATACAATAATAAGATCATGGGGCTAACACATCTTTTAACCTATCTCTACTTCAACGGTCTCGTGACATGAACTGTTCGTGAAAGCACTCGATATCGGCTAAAACAGCCGATTCAGGCATAGCGCACAATTAAGATCATGCCCTCTTAGAAACAGATCTACCAAATAACGATCCCCACTCCACGGTGCTAACAGTGGGGTGTGAGGCAGAATCACACAGGCCATGATAACGGGCCATGGAACGGTTTTCGCTAGCCAATAGATCTACTCAAGATCAGACATGTCTTAACCGCACGCTATGCACGATTAAGATTGATATAAAACAGCCAAGAAAACATAACTCATCATTTAAAGTACAGATTAGATCAAATTTAGATTAACAAATGATAGGTTAAACAAGATATAAGGCCGATCTAGATCAATCCCAATCGGGCGAAGTGATATTGCTGTAATTAAATAAATAATGGAAGTAATAAGCAATATCGGTAACTTAATGAATCTATCCGAAGGAACGCCACCCTTAGATAGAGCCGATAACTTGACTTTAATCTAGTTCGAGTAGTGGAGGTCGACCGAATCGATGCAGCCTTACTTGAACTAGACAAGAGTCGATAACTAACTTATACTAGAGTCGCAGTGGAGGTCGACCGGATCGATGTAGCCATACGAATAGAGGTATAAGGCATGATGGTACTTACAGACAAGCAGTGGAGGTCGACCGGATCGATGCATCCGTACTTGCTGAAGAACTCACCGAGATCTACTCTACTCCTACTCCTAAAGGGTGGCCAGAGTCAAAAAAGTAAGTAACTTGTATTTGATTGATTGTGTGTCCTTTACAATAGCCGGGGTTTGATATTTATACCCAGAGTCTAAATATGAATCCTACTCGAGCACGATTCGTTACAATCTTCGGCACAAAGGAAAACATTCCTAATTTAAGATAACTTGGACCCTAATCTTTCCCTTTTTGTAGAGTCCTATATGTAGTTTCCTGGCACCAACCGTAGCTCATCATCGCTATCCGCTGACGTCATCCCAAAAGATCCGATTCTAGAGTCATGTCTGAACCAGCTGATATCGATCTTCATGCAATTGATTTCTTGATTGGCATAATCTTGGAAGCCTGTGAGTTCCTGCATTCTTCTCCCAAATTTTGGTGTAAACACATGTCCCCCAATTTTGGGATAAAATTGTTTTATTCCAAAATTCTAGTTCATTGGTTTACCACGCCGCAACCGTTCTATCCCGAGATATACGCATAGCTCCTGACTTCTCAGCCTGAGTCTTACATAACACCGCAACAGTATCTTTTCCGACTCACTTGGCCCTTTTTGCTTTCTCCTTCTTTCTTGAGCCAACTTCAACAGTTGACGCCGTCATCGCCAAGGCCCCAAACCCTAGCAAAATCCTCTGTTCTATCGAGACGTCATTCAAGCTATCTTCATCAGATCCGAACTTGTTCCGGCTATAATGGTGACCAACGACCATGTTCCTGAGGTATGCTTCCAAGTTTCCACTCTCCAAGTGTCGGCTGCTACCCCATATTTCTTCTCTTCTTGAATTTGTTTCATCCGATTTCTAGGAGATGAGGAACGAAATCTTGATTCCATCAGCTGTTGTTCCTAATGTCTATTTTCTCGGGCCTATGGGTGACCCTAATCCATCTGATTTCATCCGTTAAGAAACCAACCAGATCCCCTTCAAACAGTCTGTATTGGATTCATCTTCCTGGAATGAAACTCCCTTCAGAAAGCCTAAGTGATGGAGAAATTGGTTTCGTAGGATATCCGAGAAAAAGGGTGGAGATTGTGAGCTTTATGATCTGAATCAATGCTTGACACTTTCGCTGTCCGACATGGAGAGGAATGATTCACTCCTAATCTTTGCTTCTTATTTCTAGTCCAATGCTCTGAATGTTTTTATTTTTGGTCACGATCTAATGACCATCACCCTGGCCGATGTTCACATGTTGACCGGCCTTAGAATCACCGGATCAGTGCAGCCTTATGAGTATTTGAGTGCTGGTTCTAAGAGATTAGCCAAGATAGCAGACTAAACCGGATGGGCAAGTTATATTCTGAACCACATTGGAGATGAATCAACCGTTAGTGAAAGGGAATATGTGGCCTTCCTGAATATGTGGTTGGAGAGGTTCATCTTTTGTGGGTCATCTTGTGGTCCGACTTATAATCATAAGCTTATGGCAGAGCATTTGGCAATAGGAAAGGGTGTCCCTCTTAGAAAGTACCTGCTAGGGTCTGATTACCATCGGATGTATCAGGTAGCTGCCTAATTATTGAAGAATGAACTAGTGCATACTATCAGCGGCCCTTGGTGGTTGATACAACTGTGGCTCCATTTGTATATGCACAAGATTGTAAGGCCCAATCTCAGAGATCTGAGCTTTCCTTCCTTTAATTTTGACAAGGAGTATAAGGGCAAAGAAGGAAGAACCCGCCAGTGCACGAGCTACGGCGAAGCTGCATCGGCCATAAGAATTGACTTCGATGTTGGCCATCTCTTCAAAAAGTTTTATAGGGGGTTTGATGCAGACGTCTTGACTTGGCTACCTTATAATGAGGATGAGAATGATGAATTGACTTTCCCATTCAAATTTCAATTAGAATCCGGCTGTTCGGACATGACAGCGGCTGCGGTCTTCAATTCCTTTATCAAGCCTTGTGTTCTTCTAGCCGAATTTTGTCATGGTCATGGCAAAATGGTTACATGTTTCTTTATTCTAGGCAACCTTCCAACTTATGAGTTTTATAACCCTTCGTTTGTAGCTCATCAGTTTGGTCTCAGCCAATTTCCCCCCCAACTTTTCTTCAAGGATATACTGAGGCCAAGAGAGGATATTAGTGAAGTATTAGAAGCCGCCAGAGTTTTTCAATTGGGATCAGATCTCCCTTCCCTTTTCTTGCATGATTGGACCAAAGTCAGCTTCTCTTCCACTCTCTTCGACTCTTGGTGGCAAGAATGGCACTCCCATCTTTTCTATGGCTTGGTCCACCCTTTGTGTATAGCTCTGGATGGGGAATTTGCCTTCGATAGTGAGGTAACTTGCCATTTCTTTAAAGAAAATTGTTCGATGAATTCTTTCATCAACCATTCTAACCAATCCTTTTTAGGACATTGAATTTGATCCTCCGACCTTGGATAGGAAGGGGCGTCTCATAGACTATCCGCCACCATGTCCGGTTGTAAGATTAGGATCGGCCGCACCTTCGTTGAAGAAATTGATGAAAACTCATGTTGTTCCCATGATTATGACATGTCAATCTCCAAAGCGCAAGGCGGTCTAAGGGGCAACTCAAAAAGCCACTACTGGAAAAAACTCCATAGAACAAGACCATCAGTTGCTCAGGTGAACGATCCATATTTCCCTCGAGCTGATGTTCAACTTTCTGATCCCGTTCTTTCGTAGCTATCGGGTATTGTGTCCCAGTCTGCTCTGGGTGCGGAACTGCTATCCCAGGCGCTTGATTTGACACCAACAGAACCCCCATTGGTTGATTCTCAAAAGGAACCGATTTCGGTTAGAACAGTAGAAAACATGAGTTTCATCCTTGATGCCCGTGGGATTTTTTCTTAAATTTCCTGATTTACTCAGTTTTTTCATCCCTCATCCAATTTCTTGCTATGTCAGATACTTCCCGAGAAAACACCTATGCAAGAGCAGGAGTCTGACTGTCTCCTTATTAAAAATAACCCTACTGGTGCTGATGCCCAAACTGTCGATTCCCTGGTCCAGCACACAACTGATGGTAAGAAAGTCATATGCTTAGCTCATTTCTTTGCAACAAACATGAATAAAATATCATTCCTTGTCATTGTAGATACCAACGCTAGAAGCTTAGAGTCGATTCAACCAGATGCTATTGGTGCATCATCAGTTGTTCCCCCTCTTTAGACAGAGGCTACTATAGGGAAGGTAATGTATCCTCTTCGCCATCCACTTTGTGATAAACCACTTCAAACCTCCTAATCAAGATTTTCTTTGTACATAGGCACTCAATCTTCTAGCCCGAAGCTACTCTTTTGATCTTGAGGAGTATTTTGATGAAGATGAAATCAGGTCGTCACCACTTCCTCTAATGAAGCTTTGTCGGAGGAGACCAGAAATCGGTTAAGAAATATATTGCCAATATTTGAGAAGAATATAGCCGATTTGGTCCAAGATACAGATTCAATGCTGAGAGTCTTCTTGGCCATTAAGGGTGATCCATCCCCAACTCTCTCTAGAGTCTTGTCATCTTTGTCTATTTTCGAACATCAAGCCCTAAAGGTGAAAAAGGCCCAGAGAAACTTGTCCAATCGTGAAGACTTGCTAGCCAAGGGGAACTCCAACAAGCAAGAGGCTAAAGAGCTGACGCAGTTGATTGATGATTTGAAGAACTCCTCCCTCAGGACCGATCCAGAGTTGTCCTAGCTGAAATCAAGCATGCAGGACTTGAGAAGGAGCTAGAAAACATAAAAGCTGCCATTGATCATCGCAAGTCCACTCTGGCCCAAATACCTGATGCCATCTAACAGAAGAAATAGGAACTGTTGGCCAAAGTAAAAGAAGCCAAAACCATCCGAAGTAGCCTTGAGAACACTCCTAGAACAGCCGAAGAATACGAGCAAAAGATTGCAGAAGCTGATGCTATCTAGCTAGAAGTACTAAAAGTCATCCAGGATGTTCTAAACTTGTGATCTGTATGTTAACACATGCCTTGTGCAGGACTAACGATAGCCATATTTTTGTTGCCTCGTTGTATTTCTTGTTTCGGCTAAAGAGCTGATTTAAAAAATAGCCGACTTCGTACTTCCAATCTTAATCCAATCAAGTCTTAAAACCCGGCTTTATCAAGAGAACCCTTCGATTTTTCTGCCCTCAGTCGCCCAACACCGTATTCTCTTCGGCATTAGTGAGGCGGTGTAACACCCTAAATTTTGCCTCTTTTGAAATAGAGCTAAAATGATTTATTTATGAATTTTTGTGCACATAAAATATAGGAAAATAAAAAAATTCATTAATTTAAAATTTATCATAAGGTTTAGCAACTGGTTGTGCATACATGTTGGTGCATTTTATTTATTGTGACGAATGGTGTGATCCAAACTCCAAAGTAATTTGGAATGTTTTTTAAAAGGGTTTGAAAATGGCTTTGAAATAAAAGAAAATTAGAAAAGAAAAGTATTTTTAAAGTTGTAAAGTTTATCTTGGAAAGCCTAACAAAATTGTCCATTTATTTGAATAGGAAAGTATATTTGAAACAATACTTGAATTTGATTTGAATTTGGCTTAGAATTGAAAATTAGAATTAGAAAAGGATTTGAATTTGAAAAACTCTCTTTCTTCATTTTCAGCCCAGCCCCAGGAATCGGCCCGACCTTTTTTTCCCTTCCTAGCTTCGGCCTGCTCGCCGGCCCAGCCTCCTCGTCCCTCCCTCCTATGCTCGGCTCGCTTGGCGGCCCAGCTCGGCCCTCCCTTCCCTTCTTCTCCTTTCCTCCTCCCCGGCCTCGGCCCAGCTCGTCGCTTGGCCCATCCCGCCCTCCCTTCTCTTCCCTTACCGCTGCCGCTCAAGACCGCCAGTGGCGCCCGACCCGCTCGGCCTTCACCACAATGTGTCACAGACCAAGACGCTCGTTGTCTCTCTCCTCCCTCTCATCAAGGCCATTAGCCTCCTGTCAGCCGCCACGCGCGCCACTTCTCCCTCGCTGTGACCTGGGTCCCACTCATCAGTCAGCCCCGTTCCCTTCTTCCCCTTCCTTTTCTTTCCCCTGCTCCTTTCCTTCCCAGCCGCCCGGTGATGGCGCTGCAAGTATGGTAGGCCGCCGGTCCACCGCACCCACATGACAAGCGACCAGAATCACCATCTCCCGCTTCCCTTCCATCTACCGTAGCCCCGCCCGCCTACAAAATCTGAACCAAGCCCCCTCCTTCTCCCTTTCCTCTGTCCGCGCTCAGGCTCACCAGTTGCCGCCGCAAATCCATCGCTTCCGCACCTCGAACCTCATCGCCAACGCGCCCGTGAGCTTTGCCCTATTCCCCCGTGCTCGTAGCTGCCGCCGCCGTCGACCCAAGCCGTTGGGGCCTTTCTAGACGCCACAACCACCTCGATCCGTCTCGCGATGAGCTCCCGAACCTCCTCGTTCCCTTCCTGTTGCGGTTAGTGCACTAGAGCATCGTATCAGCGAGCTTCCGACGCCGCCGGCCATGGCGCCACCACGAAACCAACGCTCCGGCATGTTCTTTGCCTCGGTAGTGTTTGCATGGTGATCGCGAGGTCCTATAGATCATCTAGGTGTCCTCGGTTTGGTAGGGCGTGGCCGGAATCACCAACCCAACATCTGCCGCCGTGTCTTCCTCACCACCGGCAATGGAGGGCTCATCGGCGGGACTATGCAGCTGGTGGAGGATCTCCCGAGCACCCCTCACCGCCGGATCTTGCACGGACGACTGCGATTAGATGTACCGGTTCGATACATAACGGATCCACCATAGACCCGTGGACCGGCCTACGATGCTATGTCAGCGTGTGCACCGCGCACATGTGGTGCACTGCACCAGTCCGCGTGTGCCACGTGTCGTCCAGTCAATGACGGGTCAACATCCAGTCAAGCCATGCCAATTTTGCAGAAAAGCCCTTCAGTTTTTGGTAATTAACCCACCGTCCGTTCTAGTTCAAAACAAATATAATTTAGTCATGTTTTTATTCATTGAGCTCCCTGTAGTTTCTATAAATAGTATGCGTAGTCCAATAAACGTGTAAATTCATATTTTTATTGTTTTAATTCAAAAAATAAGTTTAGTTTATTTACAGAAATGCCATTGCACCTTATTTCATGCGTAACTTTTGCGTTTGAAGTCCAATTTGACCCATTCGAATTGCGTTAGGACCGTATTTATGTTTCTACGTGTTTATACAACTGTTAGGCATGTTTTCAATATTTAAAATTTATGGGTAGATTTAATCTATTATTTAACTATAGGAAAACTTGTTTAAATCATAAATTATTCATTTTAACTCTGAAATAGTCCATTCAAGTTGCGTTAGATTCATAGCGATGAGATCTACACTTTAGTAACAGTGTTTACTATATTACTATTTCTAAAAAATTATGGTTTAAATCATATCTTGATTAATAATTATGTAACTGGATTTTATAAATAAAATATGATTTGTTTTACTTTACTTTATAATTCAAATCTAAAATTGACTTAATTCAATCTATATTATTTATAAAATATCTTATATATATATATATGAATTTATATAGTTAAAATAAATGGAGCCTATAGTTTTCTTTTCCTCGTATAAAGCAAATCTCTCGGTAGTTGTAACTTTTCAACAGTAGCTCTGATAAGTGTGCCTCTCGCGACTGTATGTTCGTAGCGATGCGTAGAATCGTATTTCAAACTCTTTACTTATTTTTCTATGATTGGTGTACTGTTCTGATATAGATGCAATTGTAAGCTATGCATGTATGTGTATGGATGTTTGTGTGGTGTTCTACGATTACATTCAGTCGGTGAGATACACGTGGTGATCCAGAAGAGGAAGAAGGACGTTGAAGATTAAAGCTTACCAAAGGATCGGTGTTTGAGGCAAGTATAGCATGGGGCCATCCTTGTTACCTATTCACCTTTAATCACTTAATTCATATTACATGTGTCTACCTTGTTGCCAATAAGGATATCCTAGACATTTGATATCTTGTACCTTGATACCTTTGGGATATTACATTGGGTAGTTTTTGCTAGTGCTTAATCAAAATCATGATCTTGTAACTTGACTAATGGTATATGCAATAAACATTAAAACATGACTTTTTAGTAACATGGAAACAGGGGGCTGGAGTGTTTAGCTACTTTCTAAATACTTCAGATTCCTCACCCTAAGGACTTATCTGTAAGTGATCATCCGGGACTTACAGTACAACTGTGAGGGCTATATGGCTCTGGCTTTAGCTCAGTATGAGGACCTTTTCTAGCTTGTTAGTGGTTACCTTTATGGCGCAAGAGAGGCTTCGACGGGTATGATCTCGGCCTACCAAGTGGGTGCACTTGTTAGTCACTACTTGGAGGGGAGTTTATGTTTATTGATGGGGAAACCTAGCGGCCCTAACTTGTTAGACAAACCTTTGAAATGCTTCATAGTGAACTCTACTGACCTTCCTTGGAAGTGGGCCAAGAGATTAGCTACCTTAGGCGAAAGGGTAAATCACGACTCATAGTGAAAGTGTACAACCTCTGTAAAGTGTAAAACTGTTATAACAGTTGTGCTCACGGACACGAGCGTCCTTAGACCCTTATGAAATAGAGATGATCACTACTGGTTAATTGTACTAATAATTAATTGTTTATGCTATTCATTATTCATGTTTACCTGATCATGTGTTTATGGGAATGATAAATTCTTTGCCACTCAATTGCTTAAAAAGATGACCTATTAAAGCTAATTACAGTAAACCAGTGTTAGCCTTTTGAGCCTCATGAACCCCATGTTATGTTGCTGAGTACGACATGTACTTACGCTTGCTTTACTTTTCTATACTTTGGATAAAAATCCCGGATGGGTACCAGATTGCTAGTCTGGAGGAGTTAGGCTTGTGGTCAACCAGTCAGTCGTCCCTGTGGATTTGGAGTCTTCGCCTGAAGATCAGAGTCGACTTTCTGCTGTCTATACTCTAAGGTTATATTCCTTTTACTAATACGTTATGTAATAAGTATTGTCTCTTGATATTACCCTTATTTGTGGCTATATGTGAGATTTGACTTCCTGGGCTCACATATAGTGTGTATCTAGTTTTGTCTTTAAAACCGGGTGTTACAAAGTTGTATCAGAGCAATGCTGACTGTAGAACGCAAGCCTAGTTAGAACTAGATGTTTTAGTATGCTTTCATCTTTGCTTAGTTCTTGCTTTCTCTCTAACCTTGTTAATTGCGAAAAGTTATGCTCACTTCCGCCTCTATTCTTTTATGAAAACCTTGTCCCTATTATGAATCTTCTCTCTTGGTCTATTAGATGGATCGTAATGAGATAACTGCCAACACCAGAGAACAGGAGGACCAAGCTATGCCACCCTTGATTGCATTTGATAAGGAAAAGCTATTCGCTATGCAACAACAAGTACTTAAAGGAATGACTCAACATGGGAGTTCTCAACAGTGCTTGTCCCAAGGTCAAACCAACATACCAAAGGGACCAGTGAAGAGACAAGTGACATAAGCTTGGAAGAAGATGAAGTTCAAGGAGGGTGTTCATAGCAAGATTCTCAGAAGTTAGGATCCATGTCAGTGCTATAAACATTATGGTTTTCCCTATTTTCAGGACAAGTCTAATAAGAGGGAAGTTAAGGTGAACCCAAGTTGTGAAGCTAATGTGGATAAGAAGAGAAAGGAGGTCTCAACAGGGCAAGTATTGGGAAGCAATCAACATTTGGATTTGTCACATCTAGCTCTGATCCCTACTCAGATGAATCTAAACTATAAAGAGTTAGAATCTTCTCAAGCTAAAACTACTTCACATGAGGTATGCATAGATGGGTGGACTATTACCTACAAGGAGTTTCAACCTCGAAAGACCAAGCAAGCTAGAAAATAGATCAGTCAAACCAAGATGAATCTTTAGAGTCAGAAAGCTGACAAAACACCAAGTAACAATTCTGTAGAGTATGACATTACAAAAGATCCAGCTAAGAGAAGGTGTCATCATTGCCAACAGGAAGGACATTATGTTAAATCTTGCCGATAGAAGAATCAACAAGTACACCATGGAAGTAGCCAGAGTCAGATCACTACCGAACTGCCACCAGGAAGTGTCAGTGATACCCAACCCAAAAGAAGCATTTGGTGAAATTGATGAGTGAAGAAGTCATGCTAGACTACCCAAGATCCTTAGTTAAGGAATAGAAGGTTGTTCCCTTTATGTAATAAAAATAATAGTAGCGCAAGTTGAGTCAATGATAGAGTTGTGCATCTTTAAGTGCTTTGTTGATTTGTCATTATGTTTATGCTTGTTTTGCATCTTTGTAATCATTGCAATGATCTTGTTGGGTGTTCCCACAATTTCATTTAGTTTATAGGCCTAAGGTATAAGGATTAATGAAATAAATAGTTGGGCTATCATTTTCTTCTGTTTTCCCTATCCTATCTTTGGAGCAACCTGTCTTTATCGGTTTATATCTCTATTCTTGGATGACCTATAATTATGGAAAAATTCTAGACAATAGTACACTTCCATATCTTTCTCTGAGCACAAGAATCAGTCTAATAGCTATTTTGGTTATGGAGATATGAAAATCACAAGATGATGCAAGCTATACTTTGGTGTCCCCTACTTTACCTTATCTTAAGGGGGGTAGCCAAGTTGAAGGGTTTGCAAGATGAAGTTTTCTTGCATTCTAGTGTTTCATGTGGAAGAATTGGATATCTCGATGGTTGGGGTTTTCTCTAGTCTTTCATACTATCAATCCTATCTTGTCATCTCTTAAAACTACAGTAAAGAATGCTATGAATGACTGAATCCTAATGCATATATGTTGGAAACAGATGGCCTCTACTAGGAGAAGTGCTTCACAAGATGTTGGAAGGAATGTTCCCACTCCTAATCCATTGCCATCAAGTCCCCCAACTATAGAGCAAGCTTTGATGACGCAGACTCAGTTGATGGGAGAGAAGAAGAGAAAACGTGATCTTCAATGCTAGCTAAGGAACACTCATCCTCGGTTTGCTACGCAACCAAAATATCAGTCACATCCTATGAATCTACTTGTGAGTACAGATCAGAATCAGTATCAGCAACCCAATGATGAAGTGCAACAGGTCAGCTCTCAAGAGCTAGAATAGAATGTCCATGAGAAGCAGGTGCATGGAAATAAGTTAAAATGAAATTACATCCTTGGAAGATTGAACAATGTGGATATGATTACCACTCATTGAGCTAAGGAGGTCGTTTATGGATTGATTGCAGTAGGCTCAGCCACCACTATGGTGATGTTTGACCCCAGTGCGTCACTTTCATTTATCTCTAGTGCATACGTAAAAGATCATAAGGTAACTATGCTTCCAATGAGGAAACCGGTGATAGTTAAGTCCCCAGGAGGAGAAATGAAGGCAAACCGCATATGCCCAAGAGTTAGTCTTGACATAAAGGGGGTAAAATTTGAAGCAAACCTTATTGTATTAGAGTTAGTGGACATTGATGTTATTCTTGGAATGGGATGGATGTCTGCATGTAAAGGAGTGATCAAGTATGCCGAGCGTTCGGTGCTTCTAACCACACCGTCAGGAGAAAGAATTGAGTATGTGGGTGTTCAACCTTCACCTGAGGAATATGACAATGGGAATGATCTAATAGAAGGTGTGAACACTGTGGATAGTAAAGTGGACTGTGGGTTTCCAGATGATGGTGTAGAGGAACAAACACCCTTGGAGGAGCTCCATCCGACAGATGATCAAACTTCTGATGATTATCCAGTTAGGATCTTGGAAAGAGCCTAGGGAACTCTTAAGGGAAGAGTGCTTAATGTGTGTAAAGTTCAATGGAATAACCAATTAGAGGAAGATGCAACTTGGGAAAATGAGAATCAAATGAAGATAGATTTTCCTCATCTCTTTAAGGTGTAACACAATTACGTTAGAAGTCAAGATGGGGGTGTCATATGAAGTTGCTTATGCCCTTGAGTCTAAGGTTTCTGTATTCAAGATAGTTGTATCCCTCAACTTAAGGGGGTAGTCCGTGCAGCCAAATCATTTTGTTCTTAAGCTTTGCAGATGAGACAGATGTAACTTGTTAAGATGGTTTACAATGCAAGTTGAAATGTTGGAATGTTTATCTGAGTTCTATTCCTAGTTCTATCTCCCTTCCTTGTCCCTAGTTTTCTAGAATCTTGGGACGAGATTCATCTTAAGGGGGGTAGAATTGTAACACCCTAAAATTTGTCTCTTTTGAAATGGAGCTAAAATGATTTATTTATGAATTTTTGTGCACATGAAATATAGGAAAATAAAAATTTTCATTAATTTAAAATTCATCATAAGGTTTAGCAACTGGCTGTGCATACATGTTGGTGCATTTTATTTATTGTGATGAATGGTGTGATCCAAACTCCAAAGTAATTTGGAATGTTTTTGAAAAGGGTTTGAAAGTGGCTTTGAAATAAAAGAAAAGAAAGAAAAGAAAATTAGAAAATAAAAGTATTTTTAAAGTTGTAAAGTTTATCTTGGAAAGCCTAACAAAATTATCCATTTTTATTTGAATAGGAAAGTATATTTGAAACTATACTTGAATTTGATTTGAATTTGGATTAGAATTGAAAACTAGAAATAGAAAAAGATTTGAATTTGAAAAACTCTCTTTCTTAATTTTCAGCCCAGCCCCAGGAATCGGCCCGACCCTTTTTTCCCTTCCTGGCTTCAGCCTGCTCGCCGGCCCAGCCTCCTCGTCCCTCCCTCCCGCGCTCGGCTCGCTTGGCGGCCCAACTCGGCCCTCCCTTCCCTTCTTCTCCTTTCCTCCTCCCTGGCCTCGGCCCAGCTCGTCGCTTGGCCCAGTCCCACGCCCCTCCCTTCTCTTCCGCGCGCGCCTGCCGCTCCGCACTGGCCCAGCTGGCGCCCCAACCCACTCGGTCTTCACCACAGCATCACACCTGCACGCTCGCTGTCTCTCCCTCCCTCTCGCTGCACTGCTGGCCCCGCCCATCAGACACCGCACGCGCCCGCTCCTTCTCCCTCGCTGTGACCCGGGTCCCACTCGTCAGCCAGCCCCGTTCCCTTCTTCCCCTTCCTTTTCTTTCCCCTGCTCCTTTCCTTCCCAGCCGCTAGGCGATGGTGCTGCAAGTATGGCAGGCCGCCATTCCACCGCACCCACATGGAAAGCGACCAGAATCACCATCTCCCGCTTCCCTTCCATCTACCGCAGCCCCGCCCGCCTACAAAATCCTAACTGAGCCCCCCACCTTCTCCCTTTCCTCTGTCCGCGCTCACGCTCACCAGTCGCCACCGCAATCCATCGCTTCCACGCCTCGAACCTCATCGCTGATGCGCCCGTTAGCTTCGCCTTGTTCCCCCGCGCCTGTAGCCACCGCCGCCGTCGACCCATGCCGTCGGGGCCTTTCTGGACACCGCAACCACCTCGATCCATCTCGTGGTGAGCTCCCGAACCTCCTCGTTCCCTTCCTGTTGTGGTTAGTGCACTAGAGCATCGTATCGGCGAGCTTCCGACGCCACCGGCCATGGCACCGCCGTAGAACAAAAGCTCCGGCATTTCCTTCGCCTCGGTAGTGTTTGCATCACGATCGCGAGGTCCTATAGATTATCTAGGTGTCCTCGGTTTGGTAGGGCGTGGCCGGAATCGCCAACCCGATGTCCGCCGCCATGTCTTCCTCTCCGCTGGCAATGGAGGGCTCACCGTCGGGACTGTGCAGCCGAGCGGAGGATCTCCTGAGCATCCCTCACCGCCGGATCTTGCATGGACGGCTGCGATTAGATGTTCCGGTTCGATACATAACGGGTCCACCGTAGACCCGTGGACCGGCCTACGATGCTGCGTCAGCAGTGTGCACCACGCACGCGTGCTGCACCACACCTGTCCGCGTGTGCCACGTGTCGTCTAGTCAGCGACGGGGTCAACTTCCAGTCAAGCCATGCCAGTTTTGCAGAAAAGCCCTTCAGTTTTTGGTAATTAACCCGTAGTTCGTTCTAGTTCAAAACAAATATAATTTAGTCTTGTTTTTATTCGTTTAGCTCCCTGTAGTTTCCATAAATAGTATGCGCAGTCCAATAAACGTGTAAATTCATATTTTTATTGTTTTAATTCAAAAATAAGTTCAGTTTATTTATAGAAATGCCATTGCACCTTATTTCATGCGTAACTTTTTCCTTTGAAGTCCGATTTGACCCGTTCGAATTGTGTTAGGACCGTATTTAGGTTTCTACGTGTTTCTATAACTGTTAGGCATGTTTTCAATATTTAAAATTTATGGGTAGATTTAATCTATTATTTAACTATAGGAAAACTTGTTTAAATCATAAATTATTCATTTTAACTCTGAAATAGTCCGTTCAAGTTGCGTTAGATTCATAGCGATGACATCTACGCTTTAGTAATAGTGTTTACTATATTACTATTTCTGAAAAATCATGGTTTAAATCATGTCTTGATTAATAATTATGCAACTGGATTTTATAAATAAAATAAGATTTGTTTTACTTTAGTTTATAATTCAAATCTAAAATTGACTTAATTCAATCTATATTATATATAAAATATCTTATATATATATGAATTTATATAGTTAAAATAAATGAAGCCTATAGTTTTCTTTTCCACGTATAAAGCAAATCTCTCGGTAGTTGTAACTTTTCAATAGTAGCTCCGATTAGCGTGCCTCTCGTGACTGTGTGTTCGTAGCGATGCGTAGAATCGTATTTCAAACTCTTTACTTATTTTTCTATGATTGGTGTACTGTTCTGATATAGATGCAATTGTAAGCTATGCATATATGTGTATGGATGTTTGTGTGATGTTCTACGATTACATCCAGTCGGTGAGATACATGTGGTGATCCAGAAGAGGAAGAAGGACGTTGAAAATTAAAGCTTATTGAAAGATCGGTGTTTAAGGCAAGTATAGCATGGGACCATCCTTGTTATCTATTCACCTTTAATCACTTAATTCATATTGCATGTGTCTACCTTGTTGCCAATAAGGATATCCTAGACATTTGATATCTTGTACCTTGATACCTTTGGGATATTACATTGGGTAGTTTTTGCTAGTGCTTAATGAAAACCATGATCTTGTAACTTGACTAATGGTATATGCAATAAACATTAAAACATGACTTTTTAGTAACATGGAAACAGGGGGCTGGAGTGTTTAGCTACTTTCTAAATGCTTCAGATTCCTCACCCTAAGGACTTATCTGTAAGCGATCATCCTGGACTTAGAGTACAACTGTGAGGGCTATATGGCTCTAGCTTTAGCTCTGTATGAGGACCTTTTCTAGCTTGTTAGTGGTTACCTTTATGGCGCAAGAGGGGCTCCGACAAGTATGATCTCGGCCTGCCAAGTGGGTGCACTTGTTAGTCACTACTTGGAGGGGAGTTTATGCTTATTGATGGGGAAACCTAGCGGCCCTAACTTGTTAGACGAACCTTTGAAAGGCTTCATAGTGAACCCTACTGACCTTCCTTGGAAGTGGGTCAAGAGATTAGCTACCTCGGGCGAAAGGGTAAATCACGACTCACAGTGAAAGTGTACAACCTCTGCAGAATGTAAAACTATTATAATAGCCGTGCTCACAGACACGAGCGGCCTTGAACCCTTATGGAATAGAGATGATCACTACTGGTTAATCGTACTAATAATTAATTGTTTATGCTATTCATTATTCATGTGTTACCTGATCATGTGTTTATGGGAATGATAAATTCTTTGCCACTCAATTGCTTAAAAAGATGACATATTAAAGCTAATCGCAGTAAACCAGTGTCAGCCTTTTGAGCCTCTTGAATCCCATGTTATGTTGCTGAGTATGACATGTACTTACGCTTGCTTTACTTTTCTATACTTTGGATAAAAATCCTGGATGGGTACCAGATTGCTAGTCTGGAGGAGTTAGGCTTGTGGTCAACCAGTCAGTCATCCCTGTGGATTTGGAGTCTTCACCTGAAGATCGGAGTTGACTTTCTGCTGTCTATACTCTGAGGTTATATTCCTTTTACTAATACGTTATGTAATAAGTATTGTCTCTTGATATTACCCTTATTTGTGGCTATATGTGAGATTTGACTTCCTAGGCTCACATACAGTGTGTATCTGGTTTTGTCTTTAAAACTGGGTGTTACAGGCGGCGCTTCGCCTTCTATTAATTGTGGGTGCCTTTTGCACTTTCTGAGGCATCCACCTCTTCGCTCCGTGGATTCAAATACAAGCCAATGGTTTCGGCCTTGAACACATCTCCACTCGCAACTGTTCCTTTGCACTTCTTTGCCTTCCAAAACCCTATAGCAGTTTTCTTCCCTTCCTATAGATCCAATCAATTTCAAGGAGATCCTGGAGGAGAACATGCCGGTGAGCCAGCGCCTCCGGCGTATGAGGTGAGATTGATGACTTATGCTCATGGCGACGATCTGTAATCTTCTGCTCATAGTGATGAACTCTTCTATTTTGTTTCTAGGTTTGTTGTAAACGATAGCCTTCGTCCTATTCCTAGGGCCAGCGAGCCCTCTAACGCTGCATCTTCTGCGCCGACTTTGTCATCGGATTCTTCGGACTCCTATAATGGCGATGATGCCCGGTGTTTCCTTCATGAGTGGAGGATGGCTCAGAATCATTATGCCGAGGTGACTTGGGAGAATGGCCAACTCGGGATCCACCTCGGGGTCTCTTAGGCTGCCCTTCATGTGGCCGAGGAGGAGGCCAGCACCGTTCGAGTGCGGCTGGCCAAATCTGACACTACGGGGGCAGGTAAGATGAGTTCCATGAATGCTTTCATTCTTCTTTCCACTGCCTTTATCTTGATAGTCTATCTGTTCCTGTGATTGCCAGCCTTGATGATGCAGTTGGAGTCTCTCCAACTGGCAGCGAACACGGCCGCAGATGCCGTCAATGCTCGGGGTTCCCTCATCAACGTTCGTCTCCAAGACATCCTGGCCCGCGATTCAGGAGATCGCCCTCCACGGCGTTTGTCATGGTGCATTGGTGGCGCTGACCGCGGCGCAAGTCTCGACTGGGTATGAGCTCCACGCCATGGAGATCGATTTCCCAATGGGCAACAGTCCTAAGGAACCTAAGGACTTGATGGAAGAATTCATCATAGCGGTGGAGGCCATCGTGGACATCACATCCGCTCAGGATGTTGTGAACAAGGTCTTCGATTAGTTTGTACTTAGGGTTATCCGATGAATGAAGACTCCCGTTCTTTTATGAATGTGTCTCAGTGCAATGCCCTTGTGTACGACTATCTTTGCTTTTATTTCTTGCTCTAGAGGCGACACATATCGTATCAGCTTTCATGTCTTTTAAGTTTCTTCATTTTTTGAACTAGAGGCGATACCCTTCTGGTACCGGCTATTAGAGCCGACGACTAAACGAACCGGCTATCGATTATTGATTGAATGCCAGGATAACATTCCTTCAAATATTTTTGTCGATCACTATTGATAAGTTGCACCAGAACTTTTTAGACCAAAGGTCAAACGATCAATCGATCCAGACCAAGCATCTTTTTAAGCGAAGTAAAACTTCCTTTAATAGATTTATCAACTCTGAATTGCATTTATGATTTGGCTTGGCATTCACGAACGTCGGCCTAAGCCCATCTCTAGGACCAATACTTACTGCCCTCAATCCAATGGCCGACGCGAAGCCATGATTATTTATCAAAATAGACTATCAGAGACGATTGCTTGAACCATCTGTTGGCCTTCATTATTAATCCTAATGAAGCCTCCTTCCCACATCTTGCTAGAAAAGCATTCAAAGTCTCCTAGTTCCGAGAAGACTGGATCGGCTATTGCGATGCTCACGGACTCATCAGCGCGAACCAGTTTGACATCATCTCCATGCCATTGAATCAAACACTGATGCATGGTCGATGGTACACAACAGTTTGCATGAATCCAATCATGACCAAGGAGCAAGTTGTATGATCCTTTCCCATCAATGACGAAGAATGTGGTGAGCAGAGTCTTACTCCCGATTGTTAGTTAGACATTTATTGCCCCCTGGGTCTTAGATGCATTGCCTCCAAAGTCCTTAAGCATCATGTCAGTCTCATTTAGATCTCTTGGTCCTTTGCCAAGTTTACGAAAAGTGGTGTAAGGCATGAGATTGATAGAAGCACCTCCGTCCACCAACATCTTGTTCATTGGCTTCCCATCAATAAAACCTTTCATATATAAAGCTTTTAAGTGCTGATGCTTGACTGGCTTATCAAATATTGCTTGTTGTACAACCGTCAACTTGGCAACTATCTCCTCATACTCTAATTCATCGAAATCTGAATAAACTTCTTGATCTATCGAAGCTCTGAATTCTAATGGCAACAGAAAAGCCATTTGGATATTAGCCGATGGTTGCTTTCTATCAGCTGTTTGCTTAGTACGCCATACTTGAGGTTTACCGGATGCCTGAGCCTGTTCCAGCTCTTTATTCCTTAAGTGTTGTATCCTTCTCTTCTGGCTTCTTGTTAAACCTCCTAGACACCATTGGCCTTCTTACAAACATATTCTCTCTCATTACCTTCTTCTTCATAATCAGCCCAGTTTTGGTCAACAACTCGTTTTCCAAACCGATCATGAACACTTTTATTTTTTAAGCGCTGATCCATGTTATTATGATGATATGCATCTTGAGCATGGACAGACCGGTGGTTGGTTTAAGGTTGCCTAAACTCCCAATATTGATTGTTGCATTCTGGACAGTCATGTTTGATAGGCAACTTGAAACCTTCATTCCAGCAATGTCTGAAGAAAGGACAATTTCAATGTGATTCGACTTGTGTCCTTTCATAGCTCTCTTTTTCCAGTTGACGTTGGTATTCTTGATCCTTTAACCAACGCTAATAATCCTTTTCCTTCTGCCACTGCCACTTATTTAACAAAATTCGAGATGTAACTCGCGGTTTTGTCGCCCCATCTTTTGACGTTTCTCCCTGCTCATATCGGCTCTTTTGCTTATCGCGACGTCTCTTAATTTCCCTATATTCGTCGGCCAATATTTGCATCTTGGGATCGACTGTTCTAGCTTCTCTTGATTTGGTTGATGTTAGGACCTTAGTTTTTCCTTTGATCAGCCTAGCATCAACCATGTTTTGATCTCTTGGGAAAGGATTATCATCAACCTTCATTTTTCGAGGCGTATCAAATTTGAGCCTTCCTTGCTGAATAGCCCTCTGTATATGCTGCCAAAAAATTCTGCATTCATTAGTGGAATGAGAAGTAGCGTTATGGAACTTGTAGAACTTCTTATTTTTTAACTTATCAGTGGGCAACATAACATGACCATCGGGCAACTTGATCTGCCCCTTCTCAAGCAAGAAATAGAAGAGTTTATCTGATTTAGTGACATCAAAGTCATAGCTCTCCTCAACTCCTCTTCCCCAAGGATTTGGCGCCATTACTATTTTCTTTCCCTAATTCCATTCAGCCGCAGCAACCTCTTCTTCTTCATCTTCATAGCCATCATCGACTGAGTATGGGTTGTAAGCCTCGTCCACTGTGGTATTCTTCTGAAATCGGGTATCTCTGCGCATACTTTGGAATTGGCTATTAAGTGCTACCACTCATTGAGCCAATTGACCCAAGTTGTCAAATTCTTGTCTCAGCAGTTTCTCTTTCCACATTGGTAGTATTCCTTGAATGGATAAAGCAACTAGTTGATCATCAACCAAGTTTAAGGAGAAGCACAAGTTCCTAGTTTCTCGGAACCTCTAAAGAAACTCAGTGCCCGATTCATTAGTCTTCTGCCTTATAGTTGTCATATCCGTAATCTTCTTTTCTCCAGTCCCAGTGTAAAAATATGTATGAAACTTCTTCTCTAGGTCAACCCAATTGGCGATGGAATCGACTAGCACTGATGAAAACCAAGTGAAGGCTGGCCCTGACAGGGACAAGGAGAAGAAACGAACTCGATGGGCATCCTCGACTGATGCCTCGCCCAATTGCGTGAGATACTGACTGACATGTTCTATCGTGCTTGTACTATCTTGGCTAGTGAACTTAGCGAACTTTGGGAGTCTGTAATTTGTGGGAAGAGCGACCAAATCATACCATTCTGGATATGGGCATTTGTACGAGAAGGTCAGCCCTTTTGGCTTTAGACCGAACTGATTCTTCATTATCTCGTTCACCTTTAGCAACAACTCATCAGCTTGTGGATTTGGATTTCTTTGCACCTACTGACCCATCTGTGGATTGAAATCCCATATGCCTTGATACCGTGGATTCAGAATCATGTGAAGGGTGTTATAATCTGTTCCATAGTGATATCATTGTGGGATCTCTATCTGATGGGTCATTTGCTGGCTTGCTGCTTGAAGTCTCTGATTGTAGACATCAGGATCTATATCTCTATGGATCCTTTGAATTGATGGTGCTATTTTTTGAGTCGACGATGGTATGTGGCCTGATGTGCCAAAATTGATCACCTGGTTCTGACCTTGCCCCGCCGGCTGTTGCACATGCTGTACTGGTGGTCTAGGATTATACTGTATCTGATTCATAGCAGTTCCTTGAGCTTGTTCAGATGAACCCTGAACTGCCTGAACATCATTATTACCAGCTGGTGCTGCTTCTTGACGGCTGGTACCGACTTGATTAGTCCCTTGGGTCGACGGATCTGGAATGTTGTAATAAGCCGGCCCACCTTGACCAACTAGAAACCCCTAAATTGCTTCTTTCATGGCATTGTGGAATGTGTCCAAGAAAGCTTCATTATGGCTTGATATGGCATCACGAACAGATTTGTCTACAACTTCCGTAAAGAAACGTCTGTCTTTAGCTTTAATTGTATCTATCTGCCTGTGTAATAGAACTCTTGGTAGTGGAAATTTTTGAACAATTGTGTTGTCACATGTTTTGGTGTAGGACAACAAACACTTGTTCTAAAATTTTTCTATAGCTTTACTGATGACACCTTTATCTCCATCAGGTAGATCTTCATAATGTACCATAAGGATGTCATTGTTGTTGTGAACCGCCATGACGATTGTGGGGTCCCACCGGGCGTGCCAGAAACGTGTGTCGACACAAAAATTTTGTCCCGTGCCGAGGGCACACGAGCAAGCCGGAAGGATCCACTCGATGGAGCTAGAGATCCACCTAGCTTCAGCGCAGGGCTGGTTGATCCTGCGCACTCCTCCCGAGATGTGCTAGTCAATTTGTCCCTATAATTGACAAGGAGAGAAAGTTTATCAGTAATTTAGGGTACAACATGCTAGTGTTGCCAGACAGTCCTGAATGTGTGGCTCTGAGAGCAGATATGAAAGGAGATCGACTAAATAGTCGATTCTAGCATATTCATAAGAATAAATCGGTTAAAGCTCATGGAGTTGTGTTAGAAGAATCGGTTATCATTCAGGATGAATATCATTCTTTAGACAAATATTGGTCAATGGCAATAAGATATTAACAATAATTAGTTTATACTGAGCCAATGATTGCAAGTAACCAGACCCCTTTATAAAAGAAACAGTTCATCATCATTCAACCATTTAATAGAGATAAATCTAATGAACATATTAGATCTCATCTATCATTATGACCAATGGGTCATGTGGCAGAATCATGCAGGCCGTAGAAACAACAATAGACTCGACGACCCTAACTTATTACTAATATTAGTGGGGCATGAGGCAGAATCATACAGGCCGTAATACAATAATAAGATTATAGAGCTAACACATCTTTCAACCTATCTCTACTTCAACAGTCTCATGACATGAACTGTTCATGAAAGCACTTGATATTGGCTAAAACAGACGATTCAGGCATAGCGCACAGTTAAAATCATGCCCTCTTAGAAACAGATCTACCAAAAAATGAGACCCACTCCACGGTGCTAATAGTGGGGTGTGAGGTAGAATCACACAGGCTGTGATAACGGGCCATGGAACAGTTTTTGCTAGCCAATAGATCTACTCAAGATCAGACACGTCTTAACCGCACACTATGCATGATTAAGATTCATATAAAACAGCCGATAAAACATAACTCATCGTTTAAAGTGCAGATTAGATCAAATTTAGATTAACAAACGATGTGTTAAACAAGATATAATGCCAATCTAGATCAATCCCAATCGAGCGAAGTGATATTGCTGTAATTAAATAAATAATGGAAGCAATAGGCAATATCGGTAACTTAATGAATCTATCCGAAGGAACGCCACCCTTAGAGCCGATAACTTGACCTTAATCTAGTTCGAGCAGTGGAGGTCGACCGGATCGATGCAGCCTTACTTGAACTAGACAAGAGTCGATAACTAACTTATACCAGAGTCATAGTGGAGGTCAACCGGATCGATGCAGCCGTACTAATAGAGATATAAGCCATGACGGTACTTACAGACAAGCAGTGGAGGTCGACCGGATCGATGCAGCCATACTTGTTGAAGAACTCGCCAAGATCTACTCTACTCCTACTCCTAAAGGGTGGCTGGAGCCAAAAAAATAAGTAACTTGTATTTGATTGATTGTGTGTCCTTTACAATAGCCGGGGTTTGATATTTATACCCAGAGTCTAAACATGAATCCTACTCGAGCACGATTTGTTACAAGCTTCGGCACAAAGGAAAACATTCCTAATTTAAGATAACTTGGACCCTAATCTTTCCCTTTTTGTAGAGTCCTATATGTAGTTTCCTGGCGCCAACCGTATCTCATCATCGCTATCCGCTGATGTCATCCCAAAAGATTCGATTCCAGAGTCGTGTCCGAACCAGCTGATATCGATCTTCATGCAATCGATTTCTTGATTGGCACAATCTTGGAAGCCTGTGAGTTCCCGTGTTCTCCCAAATTTTGGTGTAAACTGGAATTCAAGCGAAGGCTGCTTGCCTCCCTCTAGACCTAGCCTAACTAGCTATGCCCTAGAATATGATGGAGCTCTGAGGATGATTAGGGTTTCTATCTTCTCAAATGAATTATGACTGGGGAGATGCCTAGGGGTGGCAGGGGCTGGTATATATAGGCTGGAGCATCAATCCTGAGCCCTTAGATCAAACTGACTTGAATAAACTGTGTAGATGCAATATAGGAGGTGGTGGTGAACTAACATAGCAACGGGGGGCAGACAGGTGGGCCCTAGGGGTCGGCTGGCCTGCAGGTGGCGACGCATCGCCCTCCGCTTCGATGTGGAGTCCTCTTGAGTCTTCTAGAACCTTCTAGGGTTGTCTTCGCTGTGGATAAGCACGATTAAGTCTGACATCTAGGTCCACCTTGATGGTTTTCTAGATAAACACTACAGAAAATACAGATTCATCAAAACTTGTGGAATTTGTTAGTTTAAACCCCTAGACCTTCGTTGGTGATCATATTTATGCCCTTAAACATGTTATATTGATGGTTTATAATGTTTGTTGACTACCATCAACAAACTCCCCCAAGATTAACCTTTGCTAATCCCTTAGCAAAGCTAAACCCAGCAAATGGATCAGAAGTTGAGTTGGTGCTTCCACTCCTCAAAAGTACACATGTGTTCAAACAAGAATTCTCCTCCGGATTAGAATGAACCGATCTGACTTTCAAACTTACCCATATTACCTTCAACCATGAGACTTCTTAGCCTTCACTTGGGTCTTGAGTAATTGAAAGACAGAACGATCGAGTTAAGCACTATGTCTCAAGTTCTTTCCTCGACCATTATTCCAGAGTTTTTCAAAATAAAACATAGAGCTTCCATTATATGACACTCTCAAGTCTCTCAAAATATGTGGTATTTGTGGATCCTTACCAAGGCAATAGTGATGTTATGCCTTTTTTTCTACAACTAACTAAGGCTCATAGGAGTGAAAAAACATAAAAGAGCATACATGTAATACATATATTGTAAAGTCAAACCTCAAATCTAAAGAGAGTTGAGTCATACAATCAAATCAAGATGTGCATGTGTGTGGATGTATATGGTGGATATATATATGGTGTCTAACCTAATTCTACTTTGCTCCTTGAAAACATATCTCTCTTTTGAAACTTGGGAACAACTTTTCAAGAGAATAGGGGCTATCTTATTCATCTCTTTTTTCCTTTTTTTTCAGGCGAGCATCTAAGTACCCATTGTTTTAAATACCTCGGACACTAATCCATTTTTTTCATCTCTGTTTTTTATGAATAACTTTTGCATAGCCCCATGCTTCTTTTCTACAACAAAACTTTTGAGAGATAGCAACAAGAACTTGGAACATCTATTTGGTGGATAATCCTATCAGGCATATTTTTTTGGTGTTCACTCCCAGTGTAGGAGTAAAACATTTTTGGGTGGATCTAGATGGAAGGCATGTTTTTGCGCCTATCCGTAGTGTAGGAGTAGTGTATATGTGGGTGGTGTGTACGTGATCCTGATTTTAAGAGCATGACAAACCTCTCATAAGGGTCAACAAAGCTTGACTAAACTCAATGCAAAACAAGCAGCATATATGTTGAAGTTTTCCTATTCTAAATATCATATATGGCTTTGGTAGAAATTCAAGCTTTGCCATACAGGAGCTCATCATGTAGTTTTTTTTCAAAAGAAATATCTAGAACTTTAGTATCACTTAGAACAAGATAAACAACAGCTTAGACCTTCTTATATCATATGCGTCAATTACCTAGACTTAGATCAAGCATATGCTACCCATGAGTTTCAAGTTCAGAGTAAATCCTTATATCAAACCAGTCTTATCCAAAACTCAGGAGAATTCAAGGCTGAAAACTAGGTACTTGAAAGGAATCACAACAGAGCAACTATTCATCATTTCCATTGTAAGAGATTATCCTCAGAGTCCATTTATTTAGCTCTTAAAAATCTAGACACACCCTTTTATTTTGTTTTCTCATCATTTTTTAGATCACACCTTACTAATATATATAAGACAAAGATAAATTTTTATTTTGCTTTAGTTATCCATTTTCTTTTCAGCAAATGTAGGAGAAACTTAAGAATAACAAATGGAAAGAAATACTTAGCTAGATACATGGGGGATGCCTTTCCCCCAAGTTGGATGTTGTCATGGTCTAATGTTGAAGTTCAGTGATCCTTCTTAGAGCAGATTTGCTAGCGAATGTCCTCGTTCCGGGGTGGAGTGAGGTGAAGATGACTGGGTGAACTTGCTCGTGATCATATCATCCTGCAAAATGTCAACAAGAACACCAAAACTCGTGGAATAGATTAGGATAAAGGGTTAGCGGTCAACCGTCCTAAGATTAGTTGTTCTTGTAATTGAGAGATATTTTTGTATTGGCAGAATTTTAGCTGGTTGTTTACCTAATATATTTTTGGATTTTTTATTTATGATATGTAGAATAGAAAATGTGTATGCATGGCATTTTTTATTTTTATGCCTCCACAGTGAATATTCCTTTGGGTACTTACACCGTAGATCTAGTCACATGGTGCTTAGGATTTATAATGCAATGATGAAATGCAGTTATGAAACTTTTTATTTTTCTTTTCTAAATACAATGCTAAGAAGAAAAGTAAATATGGAAAACTACCGATGTTACCTCACGGCGAGGGTTTGAAATTTTAAGTCCTCCGGACAGGACTTGACTGGAGAAAGTCCTTTATTCTTTGGGTGCATCATCCGATCTCGAAGATGGAGACCTTGATGGTTGTACCTCTAGCGATGGTGACTCTGATGATGATGTCACCTTCTCTTTCCACACCTGCTTTGTTTGTAGACTTGACTTTGACAGAGTAGGTTCATCTTTCATAGGTTCTTTATCTTCCTTCCAATCATTCTTGGGGAGTTGATTCCTTTGGCGTTGGGATGATCGACATCTCCTCCTAGAGCGGGTCTTCTTTGGCTGCTCATAAGTGGTATAACTATTGAAATAGTAGCATACCTTCTCTCTAGGGAATTGGAAGTGGACTTGTCTAGATCTAAAATAGATGATCACGTTGGTAGTGTTAAGGAACGGTCTTCTAAGGATGATGGGCGTATCATCTTCTTCTTTACCCATGTCTAGAACCATAAAGTCGATAGGGGCATAACAATTATGTATTCTTACCATGACATCTTTAGCTATCCCCTCTAGAAATTGGATTGATTGGTCTGCCATCTACAATTGCATATATGTAGGAACAAAGGTTCATCACCAAATAAGTATTCGTATGTTACTTTGGATATTATGTTAACTCCTAACCCAATGTCGCAAAAGGTCTTGTGAAAGATTCTTTGTCCGATGGTACACTCAATCATTGGTACACCAGGATCATCTTTCTTAACAGGGAATGGTGAAGCGAGGAGGTGGTTGTACTCTGATTGGAGTGTATTGATCATGTTGACTGATTCTTCTGTTGACTATTTGACCTTGTTCTTCCTTCTTCTCCTGTTGTTCTTCTTCTTGGTCACTGTCATTTATTCAAGTAGGTATGCCTTTTGTGGATGTCCAGGAGATTGCAAGATATGATTCTTGAAAGAAAACTTCTCCTTTTTATCCTTGATTGTGAAGCAGATCTTGGCATTGTCAGCATCAATGATGGCTTTTGTGGTCGGCCCAAGATGATGGGTGCTCTTTCATCTCCACCTGTTTCCAAAACCACAATGTCTACGGGAACATAGGATTGTCCCACTCGAATAATGGCATCTTCAAGAACTCCCTTAGGGTAGCAGAGTGTCTGATCTATAAGCTGCAAACACATATTTGTGTACAACAAAGTATCTCCATTAATTTTATCATAGATTACCTTAGGCATAATGTTGACACTTGCTCCGAAGTCACAGACAGCTTCTTGGAAAATGTGAGGTCCAATGGCAATGGGGATGATAGGTCTCTCTGGATCGCTCTTCTTTTTTGGCAAGGTATAATCTATCCACCTTCCCATCAATGGTTGTATATAGTAATATGTTGCATTATGAATATCAACAAGATTTGTAGTTTCTAGATCTTTCGATTGCCCTAGAATCTTACATTTGTCAGTCAGAGGAACACCAGCAGCCAGCTGGGCTATTTGCGATTCTATCATTTTATTAAAGCTATGCTGATTCTTAATGGCAAAGGAGAGGTTGTCCATTTTATTACTCATGTTTTCTAGTATTCTATCATTGGAAGCTATTTTTCTAAATAAGCTCTCCATAATTTTAGCTTGGCAAAAAATTAATTCTCTCAAGGGTGATTGATTATTGAAGTTATTGTAATTATTACCTCGATAGTTACCTTGGTAGTTTGGCCTTTGTTGGTTCCATTCTTGATTCTGTTGAGGACGATCGTTATTGTTGATGAAGTTCACATCCTCATGGGTTTCAGGACAATTGTTGCCTGAATGTCCAGTGTTGCCACATTCTTCACATGTCATGTGGGAATCATGAATGTGCATAACTTCTTGCTTCTCATTGGCTCTCTTTGAGTTGATGCATACCTCCACCTCTCTTGCGGGTCTAAAGACGTTCTTCATTACAACCTTAGTTGGAGGCCATCTTCTCCACAAGAGCTGTTGCAGCTGGTATGGTGAGTGATAGGAAAGCACCTCTAGCAGCAGCATCCATAGTCTCATGGGTACTGTTGGTCAACCCATGGTAGAAAGTTTACATGTGTAGCCAATTCTCCATCCCATGATCAATGTAATCTTGGAAGTGTTCCCATGCCTTAGGGATAGATTCATCATGTTGCTACTGAAAACTTGAAATTCTCCCACATAGAGCATTGGTCTTGCCCGTGGGAAAGAACTTGGCTAGGAAGGCAGTGGAGCAGTTATCCCATGTAGTGTTTCTATCTTTGTTGGCGTAGAACCACTGCTTTGCCTTCCCCAAAAGCGAGAATGGGAAGAGGAAAAGTAGTAAGCGTCTTTGGTTACTCCTTTGATGGTGAAGGTGTAGATCTCCAAAAAGTGTTGGAGATGAGCACTCGCATCTTCATGTGCCTTTCCACAAAATTGGCTTGCTTGCACCATATTGATGAGAGCTGGCTTGAGCTCAAATCCATTATGTCCATCATTGGTTGTTGGTCCAGTATGGATGTTGGCTGTAGTTGGAGCAGAGAATTCATGGAGAGTCTTGTCAGCCATGGCTTCAAGTTCTATTGTTAAGCTACGCCTTATCCTGTGGTCTCCCAACTCTAAAGCTAAAACTTTCTTGAGTTTAGCTCTAGTTCTCTTAAGTAATGCTTTTGGATCTTCAACGAAGTTTGTTGGAAGGTCAAAATCGGTCATATATTACCCTGTATATGATATGAAAGTAGACAAAATAAGGGTAATCCTGCTTGAGTAGGGGTGAATGGTTTCCTCGATCACATCAATAAGTAAAAGTTTATCAATATTCCTTCTTGCCTAGCTACCTTCTCCGCCAATGGCGTCAGAAATGCTTGTTGACATTCCTTAGCATCGTTACTAAGAACACAGTTGAATCTAGTCCCCGACAATGGTGCCAGAAATGCTTGTCGGTATTTATTAACTTGTCACTTGTTTTAAGTAGCCACCTATATAATGTCCACATCTCTTAACATTGCTTTACCAGGTTGTCATCCCTAGTGATGACGTTAGAGATGCTTGTTGGTACTACTTAGCATTACTACTAGAGTAATACTAAGTAGCTCTTTATTTTTTTATGTGACTAGGAAGAATATATATGTATATATATGAAATGGATTTACAAGCGCACAGATAATATACCATTATAACACTTCACCTGGGAGTATTTCAACTATTGTTATTTATATTTTTACGACAGGGAAGGTCTGGCATGGACATGTATTGATAACTTATGTTATTGATGGAGAAGTAAACCATAGCCAATATTCTACTCACAACAGGGGTAAGTCATAAGGTAAAATGTATATATGATAAGCGTTGATTAATGATAATGATAAATCACTCAGAGTACTTCTTTCTATGGCATTAGCATGGTTAAGTAGAATATTAGAGGAATAATTCCTAAGTCATTCTTAATTACAAGTCAAAGCATACATTGATTAGTGCAATTACACCTAGTAATCATGGCTAAGATTAACTTCATATCTACACATAAGGGATATTACTAAGAAAGATTAATAACAGAGATTGTCTTCATTCGTAACTAGATCCTACTTGTCCTATATTCGGTGAGTGGACCACAAAGGACTCAACGGGAGTGTCACATCCGCGATCTACCACATGACCTAGAATATAGGGTGTATCCGTAGGTAAGTAATATATAAGCACCACGCTTACACAATGTTGACCACCCACCCATGGTACCCTAGAGTGAGCGCTATATGAATTTATGCATAAACATAAGGATAATCTAGCTATACTAAGCATATAACAAAAGTAGACGATGAACATTATAACTAGGAACATGAACGATATGAAGATTGTAGCAGAAAAGTCCAATTTATAAGAGCACAAGTACAATAGGAGCCCGCAAGCGGTTGCACTGTCATACTTAAGCCCATATAAACCCGGTAGTCCGTCGAGTACCACGAAGGGTCTCGATTCAACCAACATACAACCAAGATCGTACATGATTCAACATACGTGTCACATGTTACATAAAGTTCACAAATATAGTTCCATATATCAGAGTATGATTAAAAGTTATTACAAACCAAGTTTAGGTAAAATAGTAGCGGAAGCAAATAGAGTTTGAAACCAACGTCTCCATCATTGTTCAAATACGGTGCCAGCTCATGATCACATTTCCACAAAAGCATAAGAGAGGGATTAACAAGAGATGCCTTGCCTAGGGCCCTACTCCTCATCCATGGCAGGACATAAGCTGTTCTTACAGTAACCATGATACATCGTATTATCTGCAACAATGGGAATAAACCCTGAGTATGAGAAGGTACTCAGCTAGACTTACCCATCAAAAACCAAAAATAAAGTGACTCCAAGGATTATGCAAGGCTATATAAGTGGATCTAGCTTGACAACATTTTGCATAAAAAGCTTACTAATTCAAGTATACAGTTATAATTCGGTCATCAAGTTAATTATAGCTATTCATTTCTAGATTAGCAACTAACCTGTGCCAAACATGTGGTATATCATTTCATAGCATAACAATAATAACCATAGCCAGTGCAGTAATTCTATGCATCAAGTGTTTCTAATTCAACTCTTATAACCTAATGCATCAAAATAAAGGACATAAGTGATATTTTGTAAAACATGGGAGGCTTAAAATGCTCCATGACTTGCCTTTGATAAAAGAAGTTGGCCTGTGGTCTGGGCACTCAGGTAAGTCTTCAAGAGTTTTCTCCTCTCCTTCTAGACCTATGGCCTGAGGTGCCTCCTATTGTTCCTCCAGCTCTACGTCGAACTCCAACAGGGTTATCCCTTTGGACGATCCTATATGCATGAGCAGGAAATAAGATATCATGGATGCATATATAATGACATGTATAATATGATATGATGTGATGAATGCATCCTCATAAGTGTTCTTAGCAGCATTGCATTACTGTGATAACAAGTTTCATTTTCTTTTACCGAGTAGGTGCATATCTCTTCTCTAGTAACTTAAACAAACACTTATGTAAATCATTTTCTGGACTACAAGACAACATCCACTTGTTTTGATCATAACTGGAGTTATACACATAAAAAATAATATGGTTCTGGACTTTCTGAAAATATTATGAAATTTCCTACAACTTTCTTTTAATCATCTTAATGTGATTTAGCAGTTATCTAGGTCAAACAATTCAATCTTTCAGATCTGTCCAGAGACCAAGTATTTCTGACAACAGACTTCTAATAGCCATAATTCTTAAACCATAAGACCTATGACTATGAAAATTTAATACCAAGTAGATAAGTGAGTTATCTACAACTTTGTTATTAACAAGTTTTTACAGAAAAGATCATTATCATCATAAAATCATCACCATAACAGAAACTACACATGCATTCATCTAGTTGAATTATGAAACAGTAATTAACTAGTTGCCTATAAACAAATACTTCTAAGCCTCACTAATAGTATCAACAGATTATATGCATCACACACACCACAAAAAACATTATGGTTAAGCCTAACTAATTTATTTATATTCATTTATTAATTTCCTTAGATAATAAGGTGATTTATAGAGTAAATATTTCCATTGCTCAATAAATTCTGAGAAAATTATAGTAGGCTACACATGACCGTAATAGTCTACTGTACAAATTTTATGACATTTGGATAATTATGTCCACCTCTACAAAAATGACAATTTATATATGCTTATTTTAGCAAAAATAGTTTAGCATAGTGAAAAGTGTGAATCAACAGATTTAATATTTTTCTTACTTTTCTCCTAGCGTTAGAATACTATGTAAAAATTTGCATGATCATATGTTATGTATTTTACCCCATTTATTTTCACTAGAAACTAGCAATTAATTAAGATTAAATAGGAAGATCATATTTCAAGTATGCTTACTGTAGGTTTAATACTTTTTCTAGCTAGAGCATGTCAACACAAGACTAGAAAAATTAGAATCATAATTTTATCACCTTTCTAGCTCAAGTTATGCAATTTACAAGATAGAAACTATTTTAAAAGCACTTGCTGAATATAATTCTCCTAGAAAAATAACCTAAACAGTAGATTTCATACTTTTATTAGATAGTAGACTTCAAGATGAATCTAACAAAATTTGGTTCACCCCATTTGGATACTCGTAGCTCTAGATATAATTTTTGCAAGTTAGCAACAAAATCTGTGAAAAAATAAAAAAAAATCAAATTTCCACTCAGGCGCTACAGTTAGGTGCACCCGGTCTATACACCCACGGTGGCTAACAACTAGGGCCCGTAGGTCAACCTGGCCCCATGCGCCAGTGAGACCGAGGCAGAGGTGGCGGTTGACTGGTGAAAAGCTCGCCGACGGCAAGGTCGCCAGCGGTAGCGTCACCCCCGACGTGTTCCCCAACCCATTCTGCATCTACGGGTGCCCTTGGTTGGCTCAGAGGCTCACCGAAGCTAGCTCGACGGCGGCCATAGCGGGCGGCGGTGCTACACTTCGGCAGGCTCATCGTCTCCGACGATGGCAAGCCAAGGCGAGCACTGCTATGTCTTCCGGGATACCTAGTGAAGACCTAGGGTTAGGTGAGGGCAACGGTGGAGCGGCGGTGAAGCTTGGCCACGTGCATGGCATTACGGTGGCGAGAGCATGGTGGTGAGCAGACGCGTTCCAGCTCCGGTGTGTCAGCGTTGGCTCGATGGCTAGTGGCGTGAGCTAGACGTGACCCTAGGCTAACCCTAATGAGAGAAAAGCATGAGCGAGATGGCTCGGTGGAGCATGGCCACGACGAGCGCGAGCTTGGTGGTGCTCTGCCGAGGGCGCAGCTATGGCAATCTCACCCTTAGGTGTTTACCTTGGCTTGGGTTATGGCAATGGGTGGTCGGCGAGGTGGAGGAGGTGATGGCCGAGCAGTGCACGTGAGCAATTGGATAATGGCGTGGTGGCGGTAGTGAGCGAGCTCGACGGAGGTGCGGCGACGACGGCGGTGCTACGGTTCTGCTTCAGTGAGCGCGAGAGCGAGAGAGAGGAAGAGAGTGAGGGCGCAAGTGAGTGGAAATGGGAAGCAGCCAGCTCACTCTCCCTCTTGACATGGCGACGTGCGAGCAAGCGAGCGGCGACACACGACGCACGGTGTCTGAGCTAGTCGGCCATGACCGGCGCGCGTCTGGCTAGTTTGAAAAGGCCATTAGGCCGACTGAAAGGACCCTGTTCACTAACCTTTATCTCCTAATCCATGGCGAATTTTTTAGAACTTTAGTAATACAAAGTGTAGAGCTACGTGAGTACTACAACTTTGCTATAATTATCATGGACTAATTCGAGCTAGTTTTCAAACTACAATGCTCCAAAGTGGGGTACTCTAAAACTATAAACCGGTTTAGGACAACAAAATTTTCTAAGTTACAAATAGCATTAAGTTGAAACTTGTGAGCTCTATTTGACTAAGTTAGGCACTGAATTAGCTCATGACCCTTAAATAATATTTGTTACTCATGATAAGAACTACAACTTTTATTTAGGTCACACAACCATGCAAGCTCTCTAAACTATTGTTCAACTTTAGTCAAACTAGCATCATGAAAATGGCATTTCCATGTAAACCAACACTTGGAAGCAAATTTGGTCTATGTCATGAATATAAACATTGTTCCAATTATCATTTTAGATGTGTCTAAGGTATTTTGGTGACCTCACCACCATCTCATACATTGGTCATACATGATTACAAGCATATGTAAGTATATAAGCAACATCACATGTGATAAAGAGAAGGTAAATGAAATGGAACTTCATATGCTCATGCTCATGAATACTTGGATGATGCTTTGCTCATGAAATACAAATGCCAAATGCAATGATTAACACTGGGGTGTTACAACCCCTGCCCCTTATAGAAATCTCGTCCCGAGATTTGCAAGACCTACCATTCTTCATAAAAAGTGGGATAGACTTTACGCAAATAATCCTCCCATTCCCATGTGGCATCTTGTTCATTGTGGTTATTCCACACCCCCTTGTAGAATTTAATGACTTTGCTTCGGGTTACTCTTTCCATTTCTTCTAGCACTCAGATTGGTTTCTCTTCATAGGTCAAATCCGATTGGAGCTTAATGTTGGTGGGTGCAATAGCTTCGTCTGGTATGCGAAGACATCCTTTTAACTGAGAAACATGGAAGAAATTGAATATAGCACTCATCTCTGGGGGAAGTTGTAACCTGCAGGTGACATTTCCCTTTCGTTCAAAAATCTGGTACGGGCCTACAAATCTAGGCGCAAGCTTCCTTTTTACTCCCAATCTCTGCACTCCTTTCATGGGCGAAACCTTTAAGTACACATAGTCTCCCACTTCAAAGGTTAATGGTCTTCTTCTCTTATCAGCATAACTCTTTTGCCTAGACTGAGCTGCTTTCATATGTTGTTGGATAATGCGTACTTGCTCTTCAGCTTCGGTGACAAAGTCAATGCCATAATATCTTCTTTCTCTGGGCTCAATCCAATTCAAGGGAGTTCTACATTTCCGACCGTACAAGGCTTCAAAAGGAGCCATCTTGATGCTCTCTTGATAACTATTGTTAAGAAAAACTTGGCTAAAGATAGCCATTTTTCCCATGAACCCTTGGAGGATATAACACAACCTCTCAACATATCTTCCAAGATTTGGTTCACTCGCTTGGTTTGTCTAGAAGTTTGTGGATGGTATACTGAACTTCTGATTAGTTTAGTTCCCAAGGCCTGGTGCAAGTGTTCCTAGAAGCAAGCTATAAACTGTGGTCCCTGATCTGAGATTATGGTCCTTGGTACTCCATGTAGTCTCATAATCTGAGAAACCTACAGCTCAGCGTACTTCCCAGCTAGATACCTTGTGTTAACTGGTACAAAATATGCTGACTTGGTGAGGAGATCTAGAATGACCCATATAGAATCATGACCTGGTTGTGTCTGCGGGAGGCCTGTAATAAAGTTCATACTTTTTTATTCCCATTTCTAGCCTAGAATAGGCAATGACTGAAGTAATCCAACAAATTTCAAATGAATTTCCTTGACTCTACTGCAATTATCACACCTAGTGATATAGGCGGCGATCTCTTTCTTCATCTTGGTCCACCAAAAATGGGTTTTCAAATCTTGATACATTTTGCTACTACCCGGATGGATAGACAATTTGGATGAATGAGCTTCATCTAAAATTTGATTTCTAAGTTCTCGGTCTTTCGATACCACAAGACAGTCCTCAAACCATAGCACACCTCTTTCATCCAACCTAAAATGCTTGGTTTCCTGTTCTTTCATCTTTTGCTTGATGTGGAACACACCCACATCTGTCTTCTGTAGTTCTATGATTTTGCTCTCAAGTGAGCAACTGACAGTGATATTGTGTAGCACAACAGGATGTAACAAATTAAATCCATCTTCCAACAAGGCTTCTAAGGTGTTACAATGAGATTTTTGACTAAGTGCATCTGCTACAACATTAGCTTTTCCTGGATGGTAGTGCACTTTCAAATTATAGTCCTTGATTAGCTCTAACCACCTACGTTGTCTCATGTTCAGCTCAGGTTGAGTGAAGATGTATTTGAGACTTTTGTGGTTAGTGTGTATGTGACATATGTTTCCCAACAAATAATGTCTCCATATCTTCAAGGCATGAACAACGGCTGTGAGCTCTTAATCATGTGTAGGATAATTGACTTCATGCTTTCACAATTGTCGAGAAGCGTAGGCAATAACTCTTCCTTCTTGCATGAGCACACACCCAAAACCTATACCATATGCATCAGAGAACACATCGAAAGGCTTTAAAATGTCGGGTTGTGCTAGAACAGGAGCTGTAGTTAGCAAGGTCCGTAGGGTGTGAAAAGCGGCTTCACACTCTGGAGTGCAATTGAACTTTTCATCCTTCTAGAGTAGTCTAGTCATGGGCTTAGCTATCTTGGAAAAATCTAGAATGAAATGACGATAGTAGCCTGCTAGCCCTAGAAAACTCTGAACTTCATGAACCAAAGTCGAGGCCTTCCAATCCATGACCTCTTGTACTTTAGTCGGGTCTATAAAGATTCCATCTTTAGATAAGATATGACACAAGAAAGGTACTTTCCTCAACCAGAATTCACACTTGCTAAATTTGACATATAATTTATGCTCCCACAATATAGACAAAACAACTCTCAGATGCTCTGCATGATCTGCCTCATTTTTCGAGTAAATCAAGATATCATCGATAAACACTACCATGAACTTGTCGAGCTCAGGCATGAATACCAAATTGATCAAATACATGAAGTAGGCAGGAGCATTTCTCAGTCCAAAAGACATGACCAAATACTCATATAGCGCATACCTAGTGGAGAAAGTTGTTTTAGGTACATCCTCTGGCCTGATCTTAATCTGATGATAGCCTAGCCTCAAGTCAATCTTAGAGAATACATTTGCTTTTGCCAGTTGATCAAATAGGATATCGATGCGAGGCAAAGGATACTTATTCTTAATGGTCACATCATTAAGCGGCCTATAATCCACACACATTCTCAAGGATTTGTCCTTCTTGTTTACAAATAAAGTTGGACAACCCCATGGAGACGGACTAGGTCGAATGAGACCTTTGTCCAAAAGTTCTTGTAACTGGATTTTAAGTTTGGCTAACTCATTTGGTGGCATCCTATAGGGTCTAATTGAGATAGGTGTTGTACCTGGCACTAACTCAATCTTAAATTCCACATCCCTATCCGGCGGTAAATCCGACAACTCATCTGGAAATACATTAGGAAATTCGCAAACCACTAGAATATCATAGAGTAGTGGCTTGGATAGCACAAGACAAGTTTTGAAGATCAAAACTTTGAGGAAGTGGTACTAGAAAAGCATTACTCCCCTTTTGTTCTCTCAACATAATTGTTCTAGTGGTAGTGTCAATGAGAACTCCATGACCTCTTGTCCAATTCATACCCAAAATCACATCTATTGCTAGTCCTAGCAATATTATAAGATCCGTAGTGTACTCCCTCTCTTGTATAGAGATGAGCACATCTCTCACTAACTGATTAGTAGAGATAGTAGCCCTAGCTGAACTTATACTATAACCACCCTTGTCTACCTCAATTATCTTCTGATGATACTTAGATGCAAATGCTTGGCTCATAAATGAATGAGAAGCTCTAGAATCAAATAAAACAATAGCGGGATGTTTGTTAATAAGAAACATACCGGCGGTAACAACTTCCCCTACGGGAATTTCTTCCACCGTGGTGTAGTGCACGTATCTAGGATGTGCCTTAGGATTGACCTACTTCTGATTACCCTGGTTTTGATTTCCACCCTTCTTGGGATGGGGGCACTCCTTGGCCCAATGGCCTACCTGATTGAAGTTGAAGCACGGCTGGTTGCTTCTTGGTCCTGTTGAGCTTCCTTGGCCTACATTGCCCTTAGGTATGGCAATGGTGAATGCCCTGCGGAATGTCTTCTGACTATGATTGGCTAGAGCTTTTGGCCAAGGAGGCCTATAATTAGGTGCTGGTGGAAGAAATTGTGGCCTAGCCATCATCGAAGCTCTAGCCTGAGATGATCCTAAGGTGTCTGCCTCAGCTGCTCTCTTATGGCCCTTTGCTGCTGCGTGCAAGTTGTTCTAATTCTCCTAGGTTAAGGCATCACTGACAAACTCATTATAGGTGGCACACCTTGAGTTGGCCATAGTCTTCATTAGTTTGGTGCTAAGGCCTCTCTTGAAGCTCTCTTTTTTCTTTTCCTCTATGTTGACAAACTCTGGGGCATATATGCACAAATTGTTGAAGGCATGCATGTACTCGGTAAGGGTTTTGGTCCCTTAAGTAAGTCTCATGAATTCGGCAACTTTTAGGCGCATTAGCCCTAGGGGAATGTGATGTCCCCTAAAGGCTAACTTGAACTATTCCAAGGTGACCTGTGCGTTGGCAGGTAGAGAGGACAGGAAATGGGTCCACCATATCCCTACCAGTCCCTATAGTTGATGAGACGCATACTCGGCCTTCTGATGGTCCATTACTCTCAACAGGCGGAACTTCTGCTCGATCGTGTTTAGCCACTCATGCGCCTTTAGTGGTTCTTCGGCCTCTTTGAAGATAGGAGGCTTGGTGTCTTGGAAATCTTTGAACGAGCTATGTTGATTCAGTTTAGGCCCTTGATGTTGCTGATGGGCATGAGCGGTGTTTTGCGCAATGAGGCGCAGTGTATCCTCCATGGCTCTCTGATTACCTAGGAACTGTGCGAAGAATTCATTCGTAGATGGTGACAACGGTGGTGGTAAGTCATTGCCACCTTGGCTGGTGCCTGCCCCAGCACGGGTGCGAGTCATCTACAAAATTGCAACAATAAGTGATTATTGATTGATGTCTAAAGATTGCAGATGAATTGTGTAATCATGCCAAACTGAAATTACTGGAGAGAATCTTAAATTCATACAATAAAATAGAGACATAATAATTCATTCTTGCAACATAACATCACCAATTAGGTCACTTATCGTACTCACAATTGCGTTAACATGCATGTCATATTTCACCAGTAAAACGTAACTGGAATTTCATCAAAGTTCAACCCGTAATGACACAATATGCAAAGTGCCACTATTACATCGAAGTTACGTCACGAGTATTGAAATTCAAACTACAAGTCCATTACACAAATAGCAGGGATACAACTAGCGCTTCAAACTAGTCACTAAATGGTTCTATTCTTCAGCGTGCTCGCTATTGAGGTTGGAGATAGCATCATCCTCATCCTCTAGCTCCACTTCTTCCTCCCAACCGTCATCTTCAACAAACATTTCTGGATCTTCTTCTTCCTCATCTAGGATTGGGAGCAGTTGGTTGTTTAGAAAATGCACCTCATGCTAAAGTTCAACCACCACGTTCTGGGTCTACACAAGCTACTAGCGCAAGTCCCTTTCGACTAATCTTAACAAACACTGCCCTAAAGACCCCTTCGGTCTGCCTCGGATAGATGAGGTTGTAGACTCCACCGCTAGCTGTGAACTACTCTCCTTCCTCAATTGTTACTCCGGCTATCACTAGATCTCCCTCAAGGAAGAAGACCAGATCAAGACGCCGTTCATCACGCCCTTTGGTGCATACTGCTACACCACCATGTCCTTCAGACTCAAAAACACTGGGGTGACTTATCAAAGGGCTATCCAGATGTGCCTTGATCAACATATCAGCTGCAACGTCAAAGCTTACATCGACGATGTGGTCATCAAGTCCAAGATCACCAATGATCTTAGCGTTGACCTCAAAGAAACGTTCGCCAACCAAAAAAGGTACCGATGGAAGCTGAACCCTCCAAAGTGCATCTTTGGAGTTCCATCTAGTATACTGTTGGGCTACATCGTCAGTGCATGTGGCATCAAACCTAACCCTGACAAGGTCTCCGCCATCACCAACATGAAATGGCCAACATGCATCAAGGATATACAGAAGCTTATAGGCTACATAGCTGCTTTAAGCCGCTTCATATCGCGCCTCGGCAAAAAAGGGCTCCCGTTCTTCAAACTCCTCAAGGCCTCTGAGCGCTTTTCCTAGTCGAAGGAGGCAAACACAGCTTTCGAGCAGCTCAAGTTGTTCCTAACAAAGCCTCTGATCATGACGGTGCCATGGCCAAACAAAACTCTCCTAATCTATATCGCCGCTACTTCTCGCGTCGTCAGCACAGCCATTATGGTCGAACGCGAGGAGGTCTGGCACGCCTATAAGGTGCAATGTCCGGTATACTTCATCAGCGAGGTTCTTAATGAGCCCAAGACTCGTTATCCTCAGGTCCAAATGCTGCTATACGCCATCCTGATTACGTCGCACAAGCTCCGCCACTACTTCGAGTATTACAAGATCACCGTGGTCACCGAGTTCCCTCTAGGGGACATTCACCGCAACAAAGAGGCCAACGGCTACATCATCAAGTGGGCTGTCGAGCTTGGCACTTACTCCATCGAATTCAAAAGCAGGCCTACCATCAAATCTCAGGCGCTTGCTGATTTCATCGCTGAGTGGACCGAGAATCAAGAGCCCATCACCGCTACATGCCCCGAGCATTGGGTGATGTACTTTGATGGTGCTCTCAACATCAATAGTGCTGGTGCGGGCATTCTGCTCATCACGCCGACTAAGGATAAGCTCTGATACGTTCTCCGGATACATTTTCTGGCCTCCAACAACACCGCTGAATATGAAGCATGTCTCCATGGACTTCGTATAGCCATTGAGCTTGGCGTTAAACGCATCATGGTATATGGGGACTCCGTGCTGGTCATCAACCAGCTCAACAAAGACTGGTCGCACTCCAGTGAGAAGATGGATGCATATTGCGTCGAAATTAGGAAGCTTGAAGGGAAGCTCTACGGCATCGAGTACCACCACGTGGTACGCAATCAAAATCAGCTCGCCGACCACCTATCCAAGTTAGGCTCCTCTCGCACCACGATTTCGCTGGGGGTCTTCGTTCAAGATCTTCTAGCGCCATCCATTAAGGAAGATAAGGAAGTTCCCCCCGCCGAGTAGCTGGTACTTACGGTGCCTTTGCCAGGCACTGATTGGAGGGAACAGTTCATTAAGTATCTCACCAGCACCGAAGTACCTGCCCACAAGACTTAAACTGAACGCTTAATCCGTCGAAGCAAGCATTACATGCTGGTAGATGGCAACTTGATGAGGAAAAATGCCAAGGAAGGGATACTGCAGAAATGCATCACCAAGAAGAGGGAGTGAAGCTACTTCTCGAAATTCACTCTAGTTCCTGTGGCAACCACGCGGCCTTGAGAAACCTAGTCGGCAAAACTTTCTGAGCTAGTTTTTACTGGCCCACAGCCATCTCCGATGCAGAAGACCTCGTCCGATGTTGTGAAGGATGCCAATTTTTTGCCAAGCAAATACACGTGCCGACACAAGAGCTGCAGACCATCCCAGCTTACTAGCCCTTCGCATGCTGGGGACTGGATATGACCAGGCCTTTCAAGCCAGCGCTAGGTGGTTTCTGGTACGTATATGTCACCATCGACAAGTTCTCCAAGTGGATCGAGTATAAACCGCTTGTCTTGGCTACTACAAAGAAAGCAGTCGAGCTCTTCGAAGATATCATACACAGATTCGGTCTCCCAAACAGCATTGTCACCGACCTCAGAACTACATTTGCTGGCCATCACTTTTGGGACTCCTGCGAAGACCGATGCATCTCCATCAAATACGTCTTCGTTGCCCATCCTAGAGCCAACGGCCAGGTCGAACGAGCGAACGGCATGATCCTTGACGCCCTCAAAAATAGGCTATATTAGAAAGAAGAAAAGCATTCGGGCAGATGGCTCAAAGAGCTACCAGCTATGGTCTGGGGACTACGCACTCAAGCTAGTCACAGCACCGGTGTGTCTCCATATTTCTTGGTCTATGGCTCAAAAGCCATACTACCAGCGGATATTGCCTTCCGAGCACCTAGGGTGGAAAATTATGATGAAGAGCAAGCCATAGCTGTTCAAACAGAGGACGTCGACAGGGCCGAGGAAGAGTGCCTAATCACCTGTGTCCTCATAGCCAAATATCTAGAAGGCTTGCGGAGGTACTACAACCGCAACATCAAAGGTCGTTCATTTGTTGTCGGCAACCTCGTTCTCCGTAGAAAACAAAAAACCAAAGGAATGCACAAGCTTTCCTCCCCCTGGGGAAGGGCCTTACGTCATCAAAGAGGTTACCCGACCAAGGTCATGGCACATCGAGCACCTTATATGTTTCTATCCTTGAAATGCTCCAGATATGTATTCTCCGCTCCATGATGAATAAAGTTTTTGTCACCATAATTTGACTCCATTATTTCTCCATTATGATCTAATCTCCACTTACAGTCGCCGAGCTCTAAGCTACTCCATAATGAACTCCAATACAAAATCGCCATAACCGCGCCAATCACGTTTCTCCAAATCTCCAACGTATTTTGCCGAACAAGTTTCTCCAAATTGCCGACCACGTTTCTCCAAATCTCCAACATTTTTGCCGAACAAGTTTCTCCGAATCGCCGAACATGTTTCTCCAAATCTCCAACATTTTCGCCGAACATGTTTCTCCAAATCGCCGAACACATTTCTCCAAATCTCCAATGTATTTCGCCGAACAAGTTTCTCCAAATCGCCGACCACGTTTCTCCAAATCTCCAACGTTTTCGCCGAACAAGTTTCTTCGAATCGCCGAACATGTTTCTCCAAATCTCCAACATTTTCACCGAACATGTTTCTCCAAATCGCCAAACACGTTTCTCCAAATCTTTAACGTATTTCACCGAACAGGTTTCTCCAAATCGCCGAACAATTTTCTCCAAATCTCCAAGATATTTCCCGATCAACGAGCAGCATACGTTTTGTTCTGCGCTCTATGGAGAAGACCTAGTCTCCAATCTCTCCCTACACGTTCTACGGGCTCTGCGCTCTGCGTTATGGGTGGTCGGCTGCGGTTCCTTGGTGATGCATGTTCCTCCTACACGTGCATGGGATTCACGCTCGATGTTATGGACTATGGCTAGCCAAGGCCGAGAGCTCAGTAAAGAACTAACTGCTCGGACGCCACTTATACTACGTTTATCTCCAAGTTATTTCGCTAACCGCCGAGCAGCACACGTTCTACTCTGCGCTCTATGGAGAAGACCCAGTCTCCGATCTCTCCCTACACATGCTACAGGCTCTGCGCTCTGTGTTATGGGTGGTTGGCTACAGTTCCTTGGTGACGCCTGTTCCTCCTACAAGTGCACGGGCTCCGCGCTCGATGTTATGGGCTATGGGCTAGCTAAGGCCAAAGAGTTCAGTAAGTAACTAACTGCTCGGACACTACTTATACTATGTATAATTGCGTTAGGGTTATTACTACAATGATTCTTCGCCACAAATACAAGCAAACTGCATAAACATGCACTTTATAACATTTATACACATACATAAATGTTTTTTGTGCTCTCGCGTGCTCTAATTACCCTCTTCGGATGTTACAGAGCATACTCTCCAAGCAGATCACTGAAATTCACCATCACCCTCCATCTCGCCAAACAGGTCAATGTCGCCAGCTAGCTTCTTTGCCGCGTCCTCCACCTCATCCTCCAGCTACTGGTGCTCCACCTCGCCCATCCCTTCAGCGAATCTGGCTCCTATTGCCTAAAGGTCCATAGCTGGGTAGTGGGGCTGGACCACCGCAAGAGCATGAGTAATGGCGGTTGAAGCTCTTGAAGTTCTCCCACGCTGCCTTGCACCTCTCGATGATGGTGTTCGAACGTGGCGGCCTACCATCGGGCTGAGGAGCTACCTCTAGGTCAACACAGTCGAGCACTGGTTTGACTCTGGCAACTACGGCATCGAACTTCTCCCTTTGGGTCTTGGTCTCCTGCACCAGCACATCAAACTATGCCTTGACCCACCAATGGTAGTCTGCAAGCATTACAAGGTTCCATCAAGCAAGGAAACTACTTCAGTAGTAACTCCGACAAGGAAGTACTCACCATTCAGCTCCTTGGCCAGTTTGTCTGCTCACCCTGACTCCTTCGCCTTATCCTCTCAGAGTTGCTTGAGGGTCTGGCGCAGCTAGCCGAGCTCCGCGTCTTGCTCTACAAGCACAACAGTCATCACCAAAAATATGGTTGTTCAGCAATACAAAAGCACATTCATCGTTACGCCATACCTGCTTTCTGCTCGGATACGCTCCTGAGCTGCTCGGACTTCTGCTCTAGCTGCTCGAAAGCACTCGATAGCTGCTCAGACTTGCCGCGTAGCTGCTCAAATGCAGTCACCAGCTGCTCGGATAGGACCCCCTTCTAGTATTCAAGGTCCCGCACGTTGGACTCGGCAAGGTCTCACTCGTGCTAGGCCCTTTGGATATTTCTCTCCATCAGCTTCATCGCCTCTTTGAGTTTTTTGTTCTCCTTGGTTAGGGGCTCCATCCTATTTAACAGCTGGTGCCGCTGCTCGGTAGTCTGAGTTATCCCCTGCAAACACACAATGACAATGACGAACTCTGATCTTCGACGTCAAAGATGAGCACTCCAGATGCAGTACTAACCTCGATTTCTTTGATCACTTCAGCAAGGGTGGACTTCAGTCTCCTCATCTCCCTAGTGGTGTCCTCCTCGACAACCACCACCTCGTCGCCGCGCTTGCGGAGGATTCAGACAGATTGGGGTCGAGGTTCATCACGCTCGATCTCTTCCACCTTGTCCTCCTCCGTCGCAGCCGGAGGCACCACCTAGGGGCTCAGTGGTCGGATAGCGTGTCCGACCACGCCCTCCGATGCCAAGGGGAATAAGCGTCATTTGCTCCAAGCACCGCATGCCTCTCCGCTTTCAAAGCGCTAAATGGCAGTTGCTTCTACCGAGGATGGATATGTAAGTGCTAGTGATGTTGAAGATGATTTATCCGCATTATCCCACCGAGGGCGATCGACATGTTGTCCAGCCGCCTCCCAAAGACCTCATTGTAGTTTCGTGTTCTCACTATCATTGTCGCCTTGGAGACATTGCAGATTAATGGGATTGCAGGTGCTGCCAACTCGTCCACCATCGATGCCAACCTCTCGCCGCCACCAAGTTCACTAGTAGCGGTAGTTGACTCCTCTGCAGACTGCCGAGCACCCGGGGACTCTGGGATGGGGTCTCAGGTGGCACCTCCTCCACTCCATGTCGACCGATGCACCATGTTATACTATGTTTTACTCGAGTCGTGCTACTCGGCTAATCTTTGCTTGGACCGGGAGGGGTTAGATCCTCGTTCTTGACGCCTCGCGACATTGCATTAAATCTGCTCGTTAGTCACCAAATAAGCTAAGGATACGACAGTAGCGTAACTCCAAGGCAAGGATACTTATGGTTTGGCCTGTCGGTACAATTTCTTGAACCGGCGCTGCTGGCCCGAGCCCCCAGGCGTGGCCTTGGGGTCAACTTATGCGCTTTGGGGTGGAGGTCCCATAGTCTCCACCATTGGCCTTTCCTCCGCTTGTCGCTCTAGGATTTCCTCCACCTACCTCTCCAGGACTCCCCTCGCCTGTTGCTCGGGGACTCTCATCGCCTGCTACGTGGGGACTCCTATTGCCTGTTGCTTGGGGGCTCCCATCGCCTATGATTGGGGGACCTCCTCTCCTCCCCTTGATTGTTCCTCCATGCATGCGTGATGTGTGGAGGTGCCTTCGTGCTCGGTGGAGGAGCAACTGAAACTTCATCGTCATCCGACCACTCGGACATCGCTGTACTCTGTGTCCGAGTGGTCTGGTCTTCGCCAAGCGAGATGCCGCCGGCTTGAGGGGAGCGGCACCCGCCGTCTTTCTCTTTTTCCGGGCCGGCTCATCTATCGCTGCCCTCTTGCCTCGGAATTTCTCCGACACTAGGGATGGACTTTGAAGAGATGCTGACGGCTCCCTCCTCAGGCTACGGCGGTGGTCGGGCATCTACTTCCTTCGGCTAATCGCTCCTCGGCATGCTCGAGAAGTATACCGCTCTTTCCTACAAATGGATCTTCGCATGAGTAAATTAGTCCACTACTAGGCAATGATAATAGATAAAAAGCAATAGGAACACACAACTGAGATATTTACCTGAGGAGGCAGATTCTTACAATTAAAGGGCTTCGTATCCCTTGACATGCTGAATGAGGCAAACAGAGCGAATAGCTCTGCAGCCCGCTCTTGCACAATGTCCCTTGATAGCATCTCAGACCTCTCCCGGGTACCGTCGGTCTCCCCCTTGAACTCCAAGGCGGGGTGGGCCCTCTCCTTGTAGGGATGGATGCGGCACACTATGAAGCTCGCTGCCACCAGTCCACCATTGGTCTTCACGCCCTTTATTAAGACAAGGAGCTCCCTCACTTGCTCCATATCAACGCTGCTTGGCATCTTCCACCAGCTCTTCTGGCTCTCTGGGATGTGGTCGACGTCGCAATGGATGGTAGGGTGGATCTACTTCTTTATAGAACCACCTGGCATTCCACCCCTTTAGCAATGTGTTTAGTGGCACAGTAAGGTACTCGCCCGCCATTCCATCATGCAGCTAAAGATACACTCCGCCGACCACCTTGGAACCACCGTTGCCTCTCTTCTTTAGCCAGAACAGGTGGCGGAAGAGGTTGAAGTGGGGAAGGATTTCGAGAAACGCCTCACAGAAATGGATGAAGATAGATATATGCAATATTGTGTTTGGGTGGAGGTTGCACAGACTGACTCTCCAGAATTCCAACAAATCCCTCAAGAATGGGTGAACATAAAATCCCAACCCATGCAAGAAATAATCCTCAAACACTACATGTTCGTTGGTATGAGGCATGGGGAAGGGCTCACCGAGGGCCGACCACCATCCGGCGGTGACGTGGTCAGGTAGAACACCCAACTCCACCAATCTGTTGAGCTCCGCCTCTCCCATTCATGACGGCACCCACTCTTCGTCACGCCAGATTTTGGCGCTCGCCTTCTGGGGGCTCGTCTTCTTCGGTTTTGCAGCTCCCTTCTTCGGTGCCATCTCTTAGATCTAGTTAGGGTTTTTGGCGGAAGCAAGTGTAGATGTGAATCTAGAAATATGAGGGCTGAGGAGGAAGATGAAATGGCAAAGTGACAAAGGTGGGAGCACGGGGTACGGAGGCGTAGTTATAAAGCACTCCCCCCACCTTTTTGCATTCGAGGTTTTTTGGGAAACCGTTCCCACGATTTGTGCTTCTCTGAATTCTCCGCAACAACAAGGTGGGCCATTATCTGGGCCTTCGCGCAAACTGCGGCCCGTATCGCCGATTTGTCTCCGCAATTTGTTACGGCTCGCCGAATATTCGCTGACTTCTCCACCAATCGTTATGGCTCATTAATTACTACTGTACAGCCATTACTCTGGTATTTTCTCCATGATTTTGTTTTCTCCAAGATTCCCTCTTGCGGCACGGGGACCCTGGCACCACATTACTACGTCATCTACTGTTAGGCTTGGGGACTTAGTGGGCACACTTCACCTCGCGGTGAATGTGTTTGCTTTATTCTAGAAGACTCCGCGCCTCTTGAAGCTAAAGAAGACTATCTCCTTTACTCGTGGTCGGACTCTAAGTGGGCACACTTGGTCCACTGCGAAGAAATTTTTGATTCTGAACTTGAGCTCCTTACACCCTTATGGCAAGCCATACTTGGGTTATACTGCTCGGCTATGGTTCACGCTGCTCAGTGATAGTTCACGCTTCTCGGCGATGGTTCACGCTGCTCGGCGATAGTTCACGCTGCTCTGGAACTGCTCACAACTCCTCGGCAACTCATCACGGTGGTCGGACCATGAGTTTGACTACTCGGCTTTGTTCGCACCTGCTTGGACAAGCTCAAGACGGCGTTGCATAATGGGTACAAGGCGCTCGGGGACTAGCTATGGGGGGTACGACCCCGGATACCCATGGCAAACCACATGGGTTGCGCCCCCAGGGGTGGCCTAGCCCACAAGATGAAGCCTTACAGGGCACGACTCTACTCGTTGCCTCCCGCAAGACATCGGGAAGATATCTTGAAGATACTATGAGATCTGTTAGGATATGTATGATCCCAAGATTCCTGTAATCTATTATTACTTTCCGGTTATCTCTCAGATCTAACCGACTTGTAACCCAGCCCCTGGACTATATAAGGCGGGTAGGGACCCCCTCCAAACTCAGGCAATATCATACGATAGCCAATACAAACCAACAGACCATAGAAGTAGGGTATTACATCATACTAACGGCATGAACCTATCTAACTCGTGTGTCTCTGTTGCCTTCTTGTTCTTGATTACACGCCTCTATGCCAATCAATCTACCTTTGTGGGATACCCCTCGGAGGACTGCTGATGATATTCTGTCGACAACCATAAGGACTCACTAGTGGCATTGCAGCATATGAAACAGAAATATAGAATCAAGCAAGCACTAGACAGAAAAAAATAGTTTAAGGCAGAAGCGAAGGGCCTATTTGTTTGCCTACATAGATCTACAAGTGACACGCAGGCAGAAAAGCAGTCAGTGTCACCTCCTAGTTCTTTTCATCATCATTGGCGTAACTAGATCTAAAATGCTACAATGTTTCTTGTATACCTCATGTTCAAACAAGGACCAAAACAGTGAAGCGAACAGGAAAAGGCAAGAAAGGAGATCTGCAGATCGGATCTGTTGCCTCTACCGTGGCACACGACGGACACGGATGCCAATGCCGCCATGCTCCACCAGGAAGACCCATCACCTAGCCTCCAAAAGGAAGCCTAAGCCACCATAGCACACTAGGGATCCTTCATTGCCATCGCCGGCCAAGTCCAATGGGCACAGATTTGTTTCCACTTGCAGGGGATAGGGATATATCCGATATATAAGTCAACTTGTTCACAAAGAGAACATATACTACTCCAAAGACATGTCAACACAACCAGGCGTCTAGCGCAATGGTGAAGATGGTCTATTCCTTGCTCTTGGTCCTAGGTTCGACTCCCAGGTCTCATGGTTTTTTTGAGTTTGAATTTATTACACGCTAGCAGCACTAAGTGACACGCAAGACGTAGGGTCCCACAGGTCATATGGAGATGGAGAAAGGTCCCATAGGTACAAGTGACATGTAAGCCATCGGGTCCCAAAGGTCAGATGGTCCCATAGGTACATGTGACACGCAAACCGTCGGGTCCCATAGGTCGGATGGAGATGGAGAAAGGTGCCATCGGGTCCCACAAGTTAGATGGAGAAGGGTCCACAAGCATAAGTGACATGTAAGCCGTCGGGTACCACAGGTCAGATGGACATCGAGAAAGGCCCCATAGGTTTGGGTTCCACATGTCGGATGGAGGAGGGTCCCATAGGTACACGTTGCATGGAGAAAGGATCGAGCGTAGAGTTTTATGACGAACTGCAAGCATCATAGATGAGTAACTGTAGGTCCCACAGGTACATGTTGGATGGATAAAATACCGTATGGAGATCTAAGATGAAGCGCCGTCATTACAGATCAAATATTGTTTGTCACAGATCAGTAATTAATTCAATAACAAAGCCTGTTCGTCATAGTTCCTAAATATGATCGTCACAGACGAGTAGGAACAGTCGCGCGAGTGATCTATGATGAAATCTTGTGTTGTTCTGTGACATTTTTTGTGACGATACTCAATTTCATCATAGATTCGGGGGTTCGAGGTTCGTTATGGTGATCTATGATGAAATCGAAATTTTCGTCATAAAAAGCGATTTTTAAAGATAGTTTTGGATTTTTCATTAAAATTTTTGTCATAAAAGTGGATATTCCTAGTAGTGCAAGGTCACCGTCAGCTGATGAGCCGAGGACCGGTCGTCCTTGTCTTCACGTCCTGATCCGGTAAGCTAGTGTTTCCTCCTTTGACTCATTCGAGTTGCCTTGACGCCCTATGCAATATAGGGATGACTTCCCTTGCCAAGTCTACCGCCAGCTGCTGGCCTTGCTTCCCACGAACCTAGTGTCTCTTCGGCGCGCCATCCCTCCACCATTCCTTCTCCCACGACCGCTGTCGATGATGCTTTAGGCGACAGACAAGACATCGGCACATTGGTCATGCAGCTCAGTCGGGCCAGCGCCACCATCGATAAGATGCACGTGGAAGCGGACCACCTACAGTCATCCCTGGAGGCTATGGAGGTGGCGGTGGCCGAGGCTGACTAGGAGAGGGTTGCGGCATAGGCAAAGATTGCCGGTAATTACTTCTACGATTGCATTTGAGTCCGCATCCCATTGCATCCTGCCATTGACCTTTTTGTTCTTCTTTTAATCTTCCAACCATCCATGAACAGTTGGATGTGGAGCGCCAGAACATGGGGCAACATCTTCTCGATGCGGCGACTGCCAGTCGTGACCTCCGTGTTGTAGAGGAGAGACACCAAGTGCTGGCGGGTCACCTTAAACAACGGAACCATGACCTTGAAACTATTTGTGGGTTGTCCATCGTTGCTTGCAACGTGGTGTCCCCTGTAGCGGAGCCCGTTGCTCTAGCGGAGGTCGAGGAGCTCCTGCACGCACTTCCTACGCATATCGTGGGTGTGGTCTCGCTCGGCATTTGGTCAGGGGCCACCATAGCTCTAGCTGTCGCCCAGCTTCGGTCTAACAACGTGATGGACTTGAGTGAAGCATACCCGGGATTCCTGCCACCACCACTATCATCCCCGAGGAGGATTGCATCATTGGTGGCTGACTTTGGCGCCGTCGGTGACGCAATCATTGCTACAGTGAATGTGGATCACATCTTCCATTCTACTCTTGATGAAGAGTAGATCGGTTGTGATTTCATCCTCCCTGCCATTTATAAAAATATCTTTTCCCTAGAACAAAGACAATGTTATCTTATTACGTTAATGGTGGAGCAAAACAAGGAAAATTTTGATGCTTTGTGTGTTGTATGATCCGGGTGTCCATGCGGTGAGATTATGGGACGAGTGTCCAACGACTATGTTGGTCCCCCTAATATACGGTGATGAATTGCTTACTCATAAGAGTATGATATGGTCGTTGTTCTTCACTCAATTCATACTTTAGAAATTAAAATGAGTATTTAGCTTTGGTCTTGTCGGTTGCGTTTCATCTGGGCGAGTTGAAGCGTTGGTCTTGATGGTTCGCCTTCCAATGCATGGTTAGTTACGCTTGGGAAACCCACCCTCCTAGGAGTCATGGGGGGCATGGCGTGGCTGTAATTTCTATGGCCGTGGGAGTTCGACAACCACCCAAGACTCTTTTTGAGTCTATAAAAGTGAAAGAAAAGGAGGAGGCAATTAACTGCCGAGCTCTCAGACTCACTGTCCCCTTTGCGATCTCTGCTCAATCCTCTGCTCCACTTTGACAAGATCAATGGACCATGGCAAGCAACCAATGGAGTCATCATCTGAGTCAAGCAGCCATCCTCCTCTTTGTGCCCTGATCCAATAAGCTTGCCTTTTGTCCTTTGTCTCATTCGAGTCATTGCCCTAACGTCGTCTGCTACATAGGGCTCACTCCACGACTGATCCACTACTAGTTGGTCACCTTGCCTCACATGAGCCTGCCACCTCTTCGCCGAGCCATCCCTCCCCCATTCGTTCTACTGATTCTGATGACTCTGATGATTCGGTCGACGGATAAGATAGGAGCTCGGTGATCAGGGACCTCGACCAGAGCTACACCACCGTCTTAGAGATGCACGGGGAAGAGGAGTGGCTGCGGTCTTCCTTAGATGCTGTGGAGGTGGCGCTGGCCTTGGCTCATGGGGAGAGGGTTGTGGCATAGGTGTAGCTTGCCAGTAATTACTGCTACTATCGCATTTGAATCCACATGGATCCCATTGCATCCTGCCATTGACCTGTTTGTTGTTCTTTCTAGCCCTCCGAGCACAGCTGGCTGCGGTGTGCCATAACATAGGGCACCATCTTGTCGACACGGTGACTTCTAGGTGCGAGCACCGCATTCTCAAGGGCAGACAGCTCATGCTATAGGGTCTCATCAATCAATGGACTAAAACCTTGCAACCCTTCGTGGGGTGGTAGGCGTTGCTTGCAATGCGGTGTCCCCTACGGAGGAGCACAATGCTCCCGCGGAGGTTGAGGAGCGCCTCCACACAATACCTGCACGTGTCACGGGTGTGGTCTCACATGGCATTTGGGTGGGGGCCACTAGAGCTCCAGCTACCGCCTAGCTCTAGTCCAGCGATAGGGTGGACTTGCGTCAAGCGGACCCAGGATTCCCGCCACGATCGCCCCCGACGATGATTGAGTCATTTGTAGCTGACTTCGGTGCCGCCAATGACGCAATCGTAGCTGCAGTGGATGTGGAGCGGATCCTCCATTCTGCTCTTGATGAAGAGTAGATATCAGGGGTGATTTCCTCCTCCCTGCAATTTGTATCCTGCTTGTTATCTTATTAATTTGCATCTTGGCACACCTTATGTTGTTTGGTACAATATTTTGTGAACTTGTGTGTGTCTAAACTATATGTTGGATGTGCACCCCTGTCATTATACTTTGATTTTGTACTTATCTGTGTATGAGATCGTGAACTATATACTCACCAGGTTGCGTATACGGTGATGAACTGCTTACTCATCGGAGTATAATCCGTTCTTTGCTCTTCACTCACACATGTTGGGTACAGTATGTTTCATATCATAATAAGGAGTTAAATCTAAGGACCTCATGCAAGTTGAACTAGTGGTGTCCCGGGAGCTTGTTGATGAAGAACATGCATGGGGAACGATCTATGACAAAATAAAAAGCAATCATTTGTACAATCAAATTCATGGATAGTGCGATAAGCTAAGTCTACCAAGATTGACTTGTGTCGGTTGTGTATCATCTGAGCGACTTGTGTTGCACTCACTAGAGTATCATTTGGTCATTGTGCTTCACTCAATTCCTACTAGAATGAATGTTTAGTTTCCTTTGGCATCATTGTTGTCTTTGCGTTGCACTTATGTTTGGATTCAAGGATGGTGCAATGACTTTACCATGATTTTATGCAAAACGACTTCACAAAATTGACCATTGTATTAAGGGCACCAACAATGGTATAAGTTAGTTACTGGCTCTAAGCCAACCTCTCCAATAGTGCTAGCTTTTTGCAATGACTCAGAGTATCATTAGGTCCACATGACACTCTCACATGATCTTGGAATATGTGTATGAGCCTACCTCTTGATCAAGAGTTATATTTTTTCTCTCTTCTATTAAAATATAAAATATAAACAAATGCTTAGAGCTAGCTTATGAGCTAGTCATTACGAGTGCCCTAACCATGTCACATTTTTCGGTTGCGTATCATCCGATGCACGTGTCATCCTGCTTCAGATTTTCTTGACAAGCTGATCGGTGATATTATCTATTGAGTGGCATTTCGTTCGGCTATGCACTGCTTTGTGGCTTGGACGCGATCTGGACGGCTTAGCCCAAAACGATGCCGGTTTGGAATCTGGATCGACCCATGGCGAGGCCGCCCCAATTGTGGTTCTCGAGGCACTATCCCAATGATCCCCGTCATGTCACATTCAATTAGAGCGTTGCTCCCATTAAACGCCCTCACTCGGCTTCTCCACCCACACACGCTTGGCCTTACTAATCTCGTCACCCAAAACTTTGAGTCCCCCATCCACGCCCTTTGTAGCGTGTCTCCATGTCGAGCTCTCGCTCCTATTCCCATTTGAATTTGGCCTCGTAGCACTCCCGGTGGTCTAGGGCTCATCACCGGCAGGCGTCCTGCAGCACTACCTCATCCACCGCATCGTCGCGCTGGATGCCGCCGTCATCTTCGATGACTAGGAACGAGCGCTGTGCGCCGGTGCCTCCACCGTCCTCCTCCCACTCACGCTAGTCACGCTGGTCTCATCTGGGACCCTTGACCTCGTCGGTCCCATCGCGCTCCCATTCACCCTCGCCGGTTCTAGCGCTCTCCAGTTCGCCCTCGAGGGCACGCTTCCCCTCCCCGCAGTTGCCCCTCCCACGCTGGCCAGGCTACGTCACCACCGACTCCGATGACGACCGCGCCTGTGGGTACGTGATGCCCTTCCCAAAGGGTCACACTGTGCATCACCGACCGACGTAGCCAGCTGCGGTTCCCCATCTGCCTCGGTCAGGCGAACCGGTAGTGGACTAGGGATACGGCCAAGAACCACGTCCTAGGGACCGCGAAGTCTAAAGCCATGGACAACAAGAAGAAGAGCCGCCACCGTGCCCTAGCGAGGAATGAGGGCTGGCTTCCGCCACTACCCGCTGCTGGTGAGGAGGAATCTGGCGAGGATGACGATGGCTAGATCTGAAGGAGAAGGGCACCATATGCATCGTCGGTAGGCCTTATGTGTATTGGGAGCTACATATGTAATTAGCAATCATGACTTCGATCAGTGGCATGGCAGTGATCTTATATTGTGAAGTCATGTAGTAGAAGTAGAATATAAGATAGTATGAAAAATGACTTTGATCAATGGGATGGCACCGATCTTGTATTGTGAAGTCATGGAGAAGTAGAATATTAGTAGAATAGAAGTAGAAGTAGATTATAAGTGTGACAAAACCACCCAATTTATACAAGATCAAGTACGGTTGCCCCACTTAAGATGTTGGCACGCACACACTTTCACTCATATAAACCTGGTAGTCCGCTGAGTGTCGTGAAGGACCTCGCCAAATCAACATCACAACCAAGATCTCATGATTAAGCAAATACACATCACATACTAGAGTTTGTAGTGGAAATAGTATTACAATTGAGTTCACAAATAATAATACAATACTGAGTTCAAATCTGGTTAGAGGAAACAACATAGCTTTGAAATGATTACAATAACATAAGTTTGACATAAATATTGATAACTTAGATAACATCCTCCAACAAAAGCATATAGATGAGACATAAATGTAGAGTCACCGAGCCCACCGACATGTAGCCACCATCTTCAACAGGTTAAGAACTTCACCTACAACATGGTAGGATAAAACGCTAAGCACTAGAATGTACTCAGCTAGACTTATCCGATAGGAGAGAAATAAAAAGACTCTCAAGGATATGCAAAGCTTATTTGGTGGAGCTGATGGGTTAGCATAACTTTGCAAAAGGGCATTACTATCATAAGTCCTTACTTTCAATGTTTTAATCAATATTTTAGCATCAAGTTGAGTGGAGCTATTTAAGGCTAAGTTTGCTCCTATTCTATAGCAAGCACTTGATTATTAAGCATCACAATAGTAACCATATCCAGTTTATCATATAATCAGTATAACCATCATCTTTCATCATCTTACTATGATGTTGACGCTAGTCGAGTTTCTCACTATCCGAGAGAGACGGCGATTCGAATAAATTGCATCCAGTTGGGTAGAAATCCATAACATAAACCCAAGCAGACCAGATCATTAGCCGCCTTAGGTCACCTTTGGTACAATTGAGGATACCGTGGGTTTGAGCTGAGCCGCACACTCAGGGGACAACCAGAGGCTAGCAAGCTCAGGCCCTAGCTTCCCATGGACCATCCTTGTTCCACCGCACATCCTTACTCTGCTCCAGTGTGCGCATCATACATCTCAAATTTCTAGCCCAAATTGAGCTACTTGGATTCATGGTTGGAATGACTTATCCAACCAGCTAAGTGAAAGGTAGCATTCAATCTCAACAGAAGTACCAACAATGAATGGTTGTTGACGGTCGTTAACACCAATTATAAACCATCAACATAACCTGCATTTATATTTAATTCCATCACTAAATATAGGTATAGGGGTTTAAACTAATGAATTCCATGAGCTTTGGTAAATATTTGTATGCAAGAGGATTTATCCAGAAAACAGCTCTCGGGACCACTGTCATACACTCCAAACAAGCAAACCGATGACAACAAGTGATTCAACCTGCGAAAACTGTGAAAGACAACTCTAGAAGGTTCAAGAAGACACCATGTCGAAGCTTGGGCCAAACGGCCATGAAAGTGGGCTGGCCAGCCTGCCTCGTAGCCCGCTCACCCTCTGCCACTTTGTACTCCTTCCTATGATCTACACCGTTGATTTTAAGGCGGTTTTAGGTCGGTTTATCCAACGGTGGTCGAGGGAGTTGACACAGATCAATGATGTGGCGATTTCTTGCCCCCTACTCCACCTTGATTCCTTGCCCCCTACTCTACCTCGGCCTATATATAGCAGCCCCTACCCCCTCCCTAGAGCCATCATGAAACCCTAATTCATATCCTCCTCATCAGGATCAGAGCCAGCTTTCAAGATGTAGAAGTAGAATAGCTCTAGTTGAGAGTTAGGGAGAGTTGAGCCATGCTCTGGTTCTAGAGAAATCTTCGGAGGTCGGGTAAATTTTTGTATCTTACCTTTGCAAGACTTATGCTTTAATATAGCTATCTTTTCTATTCACTTTTATTCCTTTCATGTGTATTGTTAGTATAGTTATCATATCTTAGCATGGGATCTCCGCTCGCATCGAGTGCTCTAGTTATTATATGTGATTAGAGTAGTAATTAGTAGTGTAGAGGTGGTGTCTAGACTATGAGTTACCTAAGATTGCACGCAACCCCGTGGATAGTTGTGGTAGCCCCAGGTGGTGACAGTCCTGATGGCCGATGTAGTCCACCACATTTGGGTTTGTGTTTGTAGGACCATAATCAGAGCTTCCTAGTCCCTTTCTCATCCCTTTCTATGGCTAGTGTTCCGATGTCCTAAAGTGCTATTGTGTGTGATCGCTATATCTACCCATGCTTTAGTTATACCCTCTAGTCTAAACTAGAATAGAACCGAAGTAATAGAGAAGTATTTAGGAACCTTGAACTCAACTGTTGTCCTCTCAATTTAGCTAGACTGCTCATTTATATACCATGGAATTCTCCTATGTGTGTTATTATTCATAACTCTTATCATCATCAACGCCTACCCCCACTTTAGTTCAGTTGATATACTAGTTGGTAAATACATGATGGTGAACTATCAACTTCTTTAACCATTCTTTCCCTATGGATAAATATGATACCTCGGAATACTCCTGGGTGAAAGCTACAGCGGTATCCGTGCGCTTGCGGATTTATCTGTGTGCGTTTAAAAATACCAACGGTCCTTAAACGACACAAGTGGGATGAAACATGCATACATGACCTCCATGTCCTGCTGCCTCTCAATCACCAGATCCCACCCAGTCTCCATTTATTCATCATCACATGGTTATTTTCCACTATAGCAAATATAGCTAGCCGTGTCATAGTAGCCACCTATCCTATAGGTGACAGCAATCACTTGACTTCTACCAATCTAAGCGTGGCTAAGCATGGATCGACCTATTCATACTAGTAAGGGTACAAATATTCATATATAGTGGACAAGGTTGGGAATATGCATCAACGGTTTCATCCAACTCCTATCCACCTAATGCATCATACAAAAGTTATACTCTATGCATTTATAAAAAGAGAGGGTAGGAGGCTTAGAATGCTCTGGGGCTTGCTTGGGATTCAACACAAAGTCTATTCAGTTAGCTTGCACCGTCTTGGGGAACATCTCCACTCCGACATGCACTCCAAGGGTTCCTTCCATCTTCAGGATTCGTCCACCGGTGCACCATCTTCTGGCTCGGCTCCAACATCACGTCCTTCCCTCCTTTACATGGTTCATCTAGCATACCTAGATGAGATGCATAATGCAGATGTATGAATGCATAGAAAACAACTCATGATGCTTTGCAACAGGCATACAAGACATGGACAAGGTAACATCATATTGACTTAAGCAATAGAGAGCAAGTCATTTAACTAATTATTACACAAACCTATCATGGTAAGATAGAAAGAAAATAACACCAAGCATTCACCAATGAGGCACTCAAGTTAAGCTATTTTAATCAATCATCTAGCACAAGCTAATCCTAGCAATCACACAAACAATATCAAGCTTAAGCAATCAACTTCAAGTACATGCACAAAATCTGGACAGCAACATAGCAGTCACTCAATTTAAACACAACTAGAGTTATAAGTATCCAACAAAGGGTGATCCTAGACTTTCTAGAAAACTAAAGAAATTGTCTACAACTTTATTATTAACACCCAGAGCTGATTTGAAAGCTAACAAAGTCAAAACACACCAAAAAGCAGATATGCATAAACCAGGGCAGAAACCTGACATCAACTTCAGAGATACATATCTGAAGTTCTAGATATCTAAAAAACATGAACCTTAACTTTTTAGAAATATTATTTAGTTATCTATAACTTTATTATTATCATCTTAGGATGATTCAACAGTTAACAAGGCCAAACAACATGAAGAAGCAAATCTGTCCAGACTTGGACAGATTCTATTATTAAGCCTTAGACAGCTATATCTGGAGTTATAGAACCCCAAAAGGTGTGTTATTTAACATTTTGGAAATCTTATGAAAAGCACTGCAACTCTCTTATTGTAACCAAGAGGTGATTCACAAGTTATCTTAGTAAAAAAGGCACAACATTGCAGAACTGTCCAGAACACAAGCTAAATCTGACAGGATACTAGTAAAATCTATAACTCTCAGATCTATTGTTTTAAAATCATGAAATTTTAGGACAAGCAAGATGAGGAGGTTATCGACAACTTTGGTATTAAACACATTCACAGAAAACATAATTATCACCATGAAATCATCCTCACAACAGAAACTATGCATGAAGCCATTTCAGCACATATGTAACCAAGTTCTTCACTTGGTTCAACAACTAGATCACATATGTACTACTAATTACATGGATAGGCCTAGCTCGGCGGGGTGCGGCTAGTGGCCAGCTAGGCCACACACGCAAGGGGCAAGGAGCACCGACTATGGCGGCGGCGGCGGCGGCGGTTTGAGCTCAGGCTAGGGTTCCATCAGCGAGCGCGAGGTGGGGAAAGGGAGGCGGAGCTGCTGGCAGTGAGCATGGCGCAAGGGTGGCTAGAGGAGAGGAAACACGGGCGGCGGTCATGGGGCTTTGACGATGACCATGGCAAACATGGTTGTGCGCGGCAGCGAGGCGAGGATGAGAGCGAGTGAATGCGAGAGGGAGCGGAGAGGTCGTGCGGCGCTTCTCATCCCATGGTCGACCGTAGCATGGGCCCAGCCCTGACATACGAAAGCCACAAGGCGGCCAAGGGCTGTGGCCGGTCGGCCACTGCAATGGCGAGCTCCAGTTCGAAATCAGCGGAGCTGACAATACCACCTCAAAAATATAACTGAAACTCCATATTCTCCCCTTCATATCTCTCAAATTGGTTAGTGATTTGTTCAACCAATTGCACTGTGTAATAGATCTACACAAGTACTACAACATTGCTTAAAGAATCTTGGTCAAATTCTAACTGGTTTACGAGATATTAATTCCTAAACCCTTCATATCTCTCAAATCGGTTAGTGATTTGTTCAACCAATTGCACCGTGTGATAGAGCTACACGAGTACTACAATATTGCTTAAAGAATCTTGGTCAAATTCTAACTGGTTTACGAGATATTAATTCCCAAAGAATGCTACATGGAAACTGAAAATTGATGAAATTCAGTCCCAGACTTGGCGATTTCTGGGAACCTGAAAACAGCAGTAGGTTCCATTTTGGGAGCTCTTTTTGGCTAGTTTAGGCACAAATCTAGGTCAAGATCATGAAACAAAGTTTGTTCTACTCCACCAGGACAACAACTTTTATTTAAGGTTCAACTCCATGCAAGAACTCTATGGCACAGATCAACTCAGGTCAAACTAGCATCTTGAAAAAGGTTACTTCTAGATCATTAACACTTAAAAGCATTTTAGGCTAAAAGATCAATATAAACCCTAGCTCATTTTTTATCCTAAGTAGTTCTACGTTGGTTAGGTGACCAAACAACACTCACTTGTATTATCAAACATGATCATCAAACATACCCATGGATAAATTAAGCATTTCATGAGAGTGAACATAAACAGGTAAATGCATTCCACACGCTCATGATTATGAAATGAATGGATGATGCTTATGCTCATGCAATGCAAGTGCAATATGCAAGATTAACACCTAGGGTGTTACAATAAGTAAGTATGAAAATTGAGTTGGAGCAGTGGGATGGCACGTACTGCTCTCAATGTAATTTGGGGCGGTTCATACATTAGAACTGCAATTTTGGCAACAAACCTATATATATATGTCAATTTTGGCTATCAACCAATCAGGTTAATTTGGCAACCAAAATTAGAGTTTCTAAAGTGCCCCGAAATCTTGGCTATCAACGTCTCAGTGCATGATACAGTGGTTCCTTGGCAGAGTGGAAAACATCACTCCTGGTACTGTATCACACGTCTGGCGGAGTGTCCTCTTCCATTAGTCTATTCGCAGTGGACGTTGGGTCCGGCAGTGATGTTGATGAGCACCGCCGTCCAAGCGTTCACGCCGTCAGTGTAAAATGAACCCGGTATATAAGTGCCCGTGGCAAAAAAAATTCCCAAATTTTCCATTCCCGCCCCCTGGAGCCGCTCACCGCTCGCTGAGTCGCTGTCGTTCATCGACGGTCTGCTCGCTGGCTTCCCCCTACCCCACCGTTCGCAGGTGTCCTGACTGCCAACTTGCCCCCCACTCTACCGTTCGCTATCGGCCCGTCCCCTGGCTTCCCCCCACTCCACCATTCGCTAGCGGCAGTTGAGCTCGCTATCTGTTTTCCTGGCTGTTGAATCCCACCTCTCCGGCTGCCGTTTCCTGCAGATCTGAGGTAAATAAACTTTGGATTGGCCTAGGCCAGTTGCAGAATAGTGGTGAAGCGTGAGCCATCAATTATTCTTGTATGTTGATTAAGTGAAATCAGCAGCCTAGGGGTAGATTCTTGTATCTTTTCCTCATTGTGTCTGCATTCAATTTATTTAGGACTAGAAGTTAAAGATAACATATTATAGAACTTGATTTGTAAATAGAACTATCATATGGGTAAATATGTCATAGCTTTACCATTTATATGTACTCCCTCCGTCCACAAAAGGATGTAATTCTCGCTTTTCGAGAAGTCAAGCCACTTGAACTTTGACTAAATTTATATAAAAATGTACAAACAATAATGATATAAAATAAGTACCATTAGATTAATTATAAAATATATTTTCATAATAAATTTATGTTGACACATAAATGCTAATACTATTTACTGTAAACTTGGTCAAACTTGAGCTATATTGACCGGTATGGATCCCATAATTGCATTATTTTCTAGACGGAGGTAGTACTCATCTGGAGCTTGGGCATCTGGTGTTGAACAAGGCTGCTTTATTTGTGCAGGTGAAAAATGACTTGTAGAGCACCTTCATCGCAAGGTTCGTCATCACCTGTTAAGTTCTTATTTTAGTTATGTGTACCCATATTTGAACGTTGTTGGTGGTACCTTGCTAGGTTGCATCAAGTCATTTTTTCGCTAAGTTTTGAATTGAATGGCTTGACAAAATTGTGTTTTGTTAGGACTTTTAAAAGGATGGCTTCTGTTGGATGAATGACACGACAAATGGTCGCCAATCGACGATGGACTGGTCGGACTGATTTGGGGAGTCAGCCTCCAAATGTAGTAGTAGGGCCTAAGGGAAACGGTGGGGTAATCCATCTTTTATTTCCATACCTAAGACAACTCTGATATATATATACCACAATCATATAGATGGAGTATTTGATCTATATATATATATGTGTGTGTGTGCGTGTGTGCATGTGTGTGTGTGTGTGCAAGATGCACCTCCCACCGAGAGTAACACAACAACCATAGCAGATAGGCCAGCTAGGTGCCAGGCTAAGTGAGGGCCGAGCAAGTTGCCCACCTTGCCTAGTGGCGCTAAACATGTGATCACCTTGGTGGATCTGGCTGGAGAACCCATTGAACCAGTTGGTGTCATGGGGCCATACAGACGGCCATCGGGGTGTTAATGAAGGACAACATACCCATCAAATACATGTACTGGCATAAAAAGGATAGCAATTGGGTGGTTCCATCTAGTCTGATGGAACTTTGCTGGCAGAAGCTGAGGACCTGTTTGAGTTTCCTGCTGGATTTGATGAAGAGGTTACAAAGGAGAGGGCATTCTTTATCATGGGCAACTCATTCAAGTATTTTAGGTGCTACCTGAACAAAAACAATGTAAAGAAGGGCATCGAGCCAGAATGGCGTAAATACCCACATCAGCAAGAGTATTGGTGTGATTTCGTGAGTTGGAAGGAATCAGATGAGGTGAAGGAACAAAGTGAGGCAAATACGATCAACTCCCACAAAAATAGGATGTCGCATTGCACCGGCTCATGTGGCTACGCGAGGAAAATCCGAGATTGGGAACGGGAGGAGGAGGAGCTAACCTAGAGCAGTGTTATGGTCTGTACATCTAATTGGGATCCTCACTCTATAAGGTTCCTTCTTGGGAGGGGGGTTACCTTCAACCCAGATGGTTCCCTAAGTTATCGGGATGTTGCAACCGAGGAACTGGCACAAAGGGTGAAGGCGGTCCACGAGGAAGTTGCTAATGGTACTTTCAAGCCTAATAGGGAGAATGATCAGCTGACGTAGGCATTGGGAAACAAAGAGCATCCTGGTCATACACAAGGGTTCAGACTAATTCCATAGGAGCTTTCCTTCCTAAATGACATCTCCACATACAGAAGTCGTATGAGGAGGAATGCCCAAAAAGAATTAGAGATGCAACGTTTGATGGAGGCTGTTCGACAAGAAATGAAAGAAAACAATCAACATTTTCTTCAAGAGCTTGAGGAGAGAATCAAGAACCGTCCTTTGGCAATAGATGAGGATGCTGTGGTCCGGGTCATGAGCCTAGACCGGGTACGGAGTAGATGTGGAAGCACATCGCTTCCTCTCGATGACGCATGTCTCACGTTCCCCGTTGATAAGATCACGGAGCCAATGTAACACCCTAGTGTTAAGCATTGCATTTGGCACTTGCATTTCATGAGCACAAGCATCATCCAAGCATTCATGAACATGAGCATATGAAATTTCATCTCATTCTTTTACATTGTCACATTATATATATATATATATATATTATGCTTGTAATCATGTATGACCAATGTGTGAAATAGTTGAAAGGTCACTACAATACCTTAGACACATCTAGGATGGTGAATGGAACAACTTTTGTATTCATGACATGAACCAATTTTGCTTCTAAGTATTGGTTTAATTTGAAATGTCAGTTTCATGATGCTAGTTTGACCAATGTTGAACAGTAGTTTAGAGTATTTGCATGGCTATGTGACCTAAATAAAAGTTGTAGTTCACATCATGGGTAACAAACTTTATTTAACGGTCATGAGCTAATTCAGTGTCTAACATGATCAAATAGAGCTCACAAGTTCCAATAAAATACTGTTTTGTGACTTTTAAGTGTAGAATGCTGATTTCAGTTTCAAAGTAGCTCACTTTAGAGCTTTGTAGCTTGAAAACCATTGCGAATTAGACAAAACTCTTTTAATCAATCTTGTAGCTTTCATGTAGCTCTACAATGTTTATTAAGGAAATTTTTGCTAAAGCACCATAGATTAGGAGTAGTAATCGCTTGAACATGCTCCATCAGTCGGCCTGATGGCCGATTCAGAGCAGCGTCGCGCCGACCGTCGTGGTCGACCACGCGCAGGCCGTGGCCGCCACCTGGTGGCCATCCGCCGATGATGGCCCCACCGGTCAGGATGGAGCAGGCATAAGTGGACGCCGAGCCACGCGCCTCTCACTCGTGCTCACTCTCTGCCTCGCCTCTCTCTCTCTATCTCTCATGCTGGCCGAAGCAGAACCGCAGCGCCGCAATGGTCTCCACCGAGCTCGCGCACCAATAGCTTGCACACACCGCTCGGCCATGAGCCCCTCCACCTCCCTAAACCACCTGTGCCACCATCCGAGCTCAGGTGAGACCGCATTTCGCGTCATTGTCGCCGCCATAGCCGCGGTGCGCCACCGAGTTCCAAGCTTGCCTGTGGCCAGCCCTATCCACCGCAGCTCCTACCTTCTTCTCCGTCGGTCTGTCATCGCCCTAGGTCATAGGTGCTCACACCGTATCATAGTTCCCCGCTACCGCCGCCATCACGCCGGAACATCACCGTGTCGTGCGATGTGCTTGTGCCACCGCATCGCCATGCACGTGGCCAAGCCTCACTGCCGCTTCACAGTGTCTTGATCCACGTCGTAGAGCTTCACTAGGGTTCATGGATGTTGTAGCTGCGCTCGCCTGCCATGACATCACCGAAGGTGGCCGGAGCACCACCGCGCACCGCCGCCGAGCCACCATGCTCGCCGGCGAGGTAGCTCCGGTGATCCTTCGAGCAAACCTTGGGTACCAGTAGATGCGCGTGATGATGGGGAACACAACGGTGGTGACCTCATCGCCGGTGACCTCGCCGTCGGTGAGTTCTCGCAGGTCAAAGCGCTGCCTCTGTTCTGTTTTGCTGTCATGTGAGGCCGGGTTGACTGCAGGACCCACGTGTTAGTCACAGGGGGGTGTACAGACCGGGTGCACCTAGCATTTAGGGTTTAGTTGTTTTTGAATTAATTTCACATATTTGAATACAAACTTCAAAAATTCATATCTAGATCTGGGAGTATCCAAATGGGGTGAACCAAATTTTGTTAGATTCATATTGAAGTGTAGTATTTGATAAAAATATGAAATCTACTGCTTAGGGTATTTTTCTGGGAGAATTAAATTGAGCAAAATAAGTGCTTTTAAATTAGTTTATATCTTGTAAAATACATATATTGAGCTAGGAAGGTGATAAAATTGTGATTTCAATTTTGCTGATCTTGTGTTGACATGCTATAACTAGGACAAATACTAAACCAATAGTAGACATACTTGTAATATGGTCTTTCTATTTAATCTTAATTAATTGCTAGATTCTAGTGAAATTAATTGGGGTAAAAATACATAACATATGATCATACAAATTTTTACACAGTATTCTCATGCTAGGAGAAAGTAAGAAAAATATTAAATCTGTTGCTTGACACTTGTCACTATGCTAAACTATTTTTGCTAAAATAAGCATATGTGACTTGTCATTTTTGTAGAGGTAGCTATACTTATCCAAATGGCATGAAATTTGTACAGTAGACTATTAGGGTCATGTGTAGCCTACTATAATTTTCTCGGAATTTATTGAGCACTGGAAATATTTACTCTGTAAATTGCCTTATTATCTAAGGAAATTAATAAATGAATATAAATAAATTAGTTATGTTTAACCATGATGTTTTCTGTGGTTCTTGTGATGCATATGATCTATTGATGTTATTAGTTAGGCTTAGAAGTAATTGGTTGTATGCAACAAGTTAATTATTGCTTTATAATTCAACTAGATGGTTGCATGTATAGTTTCTGTTGTGGTGATAATTTATTGATGATAATGGTCTTTTCTATAAAACTTGTTAATAACAAAGTTGTAGATAACTTACTTATCTACCTGGTATTAAATTTTCATTGTCATAGGTCTTATGGTTTAATAATTATGGCTGTTAGAAGTCTGCTGTCAAAAATGCTTGCTTTCTGGATATATCTAAAAGATTGAATTGTGGACCTAGATAACTGATGAATCACTTTGAGATGATTAAAACAAAGTGGTAGGCAATTTCATAAGCTTTCCAGAAAGTCCGCAACAATATTAATTAGATGTGTATAACTCCTGTTATGATCAAAACAATTGGTTGTTGCCTTGTAGTCTAGATAATGATCTACAGAAGTGTTTGTTTTGTTACAAGAGAAGAGATATGCACCTACTCAGTAAAAAAAAATGTAACTTGTTGTCACCTTAAGGCAATGTTGTTGAGAACACTTAGGAGGATGCATTTCATCACACTATATCCTATGCTACTTGTCATTATATATGCATCCATGATATCTTGTTCCGTTCTCATGCATATAGGATCGTCCGAAGGGATAACTCTGTTGGAGTTCAAAGAAAAGCCAGAGGAACAACAGGGGGAACCTCAGGACATAGCTCCAGAAGGAGAGGAGCAAACTCTTGAAGACTTACCCAAGTGCCTAGACCACAGGCCAACTTCTTTTATCAAAGGCAAGCCCCAGAGCATTTTAAGCCTCCCATGTTTTACAAAAATATCACTTGAGTCCTTTATGTTTGATGCATTAGGTTATAAGAGTTGAATTAGGAACACTTGATGCATAGAACTACCTTGTCCAAACAAACATACCTTTAACCCTGTGTAGGTCTAGGATCGAATATATGCTTAGCTAGGCTTAGACCAGTAGAAGTCGGGTGATTTCCTGTCACCTGTGAGATATAGGTGGATAACGAAGCACGGTTGGCTATATTTGCTATTGTGGAACAGAACCATAGGGTAATGTTACTGGAGGCCGGGTGGAGTCTATGTGTAGGTTGACTCATGTGATTTCATCTATGCTGGTTAAGGACCATACCGTTGTTGGCACTTCTGTCGAGATTGAACGCATGCCTCTCACTTAGCTGGCCAGATAACTTGTTCCGACCACGAAGCCAAGTAGCTCAACTTAGGCCGGGCCTCGTTCTATAAAAGTGCACACTCTGGATGGTAGTAAGGATGTGCGGGGGGCCAAACGTGAGCCCAAGGGCAGACCGGGCTTGAACGTCCTAGCAGCTAGTTGTCCCTGATTGTGCGGCGCTGGTCGAACCGACGAAATCTAGTAAGACGAACGTAGAGGTACAAGTGTAGAGGGGGCCAACAAGTTTGGCACTCTGTCCACCCGATGTACAAGGCTTGCCGAGTACAAGAAGTAGAGGGCACTGCTACTCTGCTATTTCTCTAACTCTTCCCTTTCTCACTCCCTACTCTAGTCTAGCTAGAAGCTAATGGAATGTGTGTAGCCCTTCTTGTTCTTCTTCAATGTGTATGATGATGATGAATGTGGAGAGGGGGCCTCCTTTTATCAGCTTGAGTATGATGGTTTGCTCATGTATTTTAGGAAAGCACCACATGGAACGGCCTCCATGTGCATTGAATGCACTGCCAAAGAAATGCGTTGCTAGGTGGAGCTGGGGGCGGTCCGAGCACACCAGGCGTGCGACCGCACCCTGGGCTGCCTGCCTGGCCACCGCCTTTGGCGTGTGGGCTCTTGGCTAGGCCTGGGCCTCTTCTGTGCTGGTGTTCTACCCTGGTGTGGAGTTTGAATGGGATTTTGCATACATTTTGCTTGAATGCACCTTCTTGATTGTGCATTTTGGTGTATTTTCATACTTGTGCCTGCAAAACATGTATACACCAAAACTCATGGAAAATGTGAGTTGTAAGCCCTAATTCTAAGTTTTGGTATTTATATTTGTTTTGTTTAAATGTTGGCGGTAGAAATATGAGTTAAGCACCGCCAACAACCCATAAATTTTTAAGTTTTTAGGATGAGACATTTTTAGCCAACAAACTTAAATCTTGAGAAATACTAAGTTACAGCCTAGGCACAGATGAATTATAGATAGAGCAACTATTCATCATTTTAACTTAGGAGAAACTAAACATTCTTAAAATAGTGGAATTCATATTTTTGCTATTTTTTATCATATTTTATTTTTTTAGTATTTTAATTTTTTAGATTTTTTTAGATATTTTCTTAAATGCATAATAAATAAATGAATGTAGAAAATAAATGTAAAAATTTAAAAATGCGAAAAATAAAAGATACAAGTTACCTCTGTGGGGGTCCTCCCCCAAGCTAGCTCATGGCCTATGGTCTGAGATTGCTTGGTGATGACTTTGAGGTAGATTATTTGATTGCATATGATTTTACTTATAGATTTATACTTTTTGTTTATCCTGCCCATGTCTATACTTAACATTTTTGGTTCAATGATCAAACTTAGACATCATGTTTAATTTGATCAAGGTAGGCTATTCAATCTAAGCACCATGCTTAATTTGAAAAGCATATGAAAGTATGATCGCTAAAAAATCATACCCTAAACCAAAAAGTACTTGTAAGAACACGGTAGGATAATAGGGATTAAAGGTAAAGAAAGGTGAGCTTCTAACTTTTTATTATTTTTAGCATAATTAATGTATAATCTATAGTTTTTTTTATATAGGAATCTTTAAGCAACTTTTATTTAGCAAATTATAGTTGTAAAGGATAACTACCGATTTACCTTCGGCAATGACTCATTATTTAAAGTCCAATGAACAGGACTCTTCTCCCTTCACTTTTTGCTTGATGACAGTACATCCGTGCCCAGAGATGTAGACATGGATGTTGATCCTTTTACCTGCCATACCTGTTTGATCCCTTCACGTGGTTGTTTCTTGGGCCGGTTTGTTTTAATATGTTTATGCATGTTAAACAAATTGAATGGACATCTCATTGTCCGGCCCTGAATACGGAAGCTAACATGCCATGATCCCACATGTAAAACTGCATTTGTAGTGTTAAGAAATGGTCTCCCTAGGAGGAAGGGAACTTCCTCATTGTGGCCCATGTCTAGAATGACAAAGTCCGTAGGGATGTATGTGTCTCGAATTTTTACCAAGATATCCTTGGCTAATCCCTCTGGATTTTGTGAAGACTGATCTGCCATCTACAGTAAAAAATGTGTAGTGGACAAAGGTTCACCCAGTATCTTATCATATATTACCTTGGACATGATGTTGATGCTTGCTCCAAGGTCGCAGAAAGCATCGTGGAAGACATGTGGGCCACTTGAGCATGTGATTGTCGGGCAGCTAGGATCTTCTTTCTTGGCAATGAATTGTGGATCTAAGAGATAATCATGGTTTTCCCGACATAGAGGCTTATCGAACCTCGTTGTGACCATTTTGATAGATTCAAGAAAAGTTTTAGGTTGCCCGGAATCTTTTCCGAATTAGAAACAGGTATAGAGACAGCAATCTAAGCTAACTGTATTTCTATCATTTTATTATAGCTCAGTTGATTCTTAATAGATGATGACAAACCTTCTATTTTAGAGTTAATGTTCTCAAGCATTTTATCATTATACATCAACTTTTTAGTTAAACTTTTATTTATTTTTGCCTGGCCTAAGACTAGGTCCTTCAAGGTAGGTTGATTTGAATTAAAATTTGAATTGTAATTCGAATTACCTCCTTGTGTGCAGGACTGGTTGTTTCACCCATTATTGTTCTACTATCGGAACCCATTGTTGATGTACGATGCTTCTTCATGGGTCTTGGGGCAATCGTTCCCCGAGTGTCGGACTTCACCGTAGACTTCGCAAGTCATACGTGTGTCCATGGCCTAGACTGTGGCCTTCTTGGTTTCTTTTTCATGGGCCCGCTCATCCAGTCTTTTTAATAGCAGATCCATTTTTGCAGCAAGCATATCGGCCTCCTTCATGGTATGCATGCCTTTTTGTTGTTTTCTTTCCTCCCCTAGTTTTAGTTTGCCACCATCTTTTCTATGAGAGCCATGGCTTCATCAATGGTGAGGGAAAGGAATGCTCCTCCAGCAGTAGCATCTATGAGCCCCTTTGACATGGGCATCAGCCCCTTGTAGAAGTTCTAGAGCACGAGCCAGCTCTCCATCCCATGGTGCGGGCAGGCTTGAATGTAATCTTGTAGCCTCTCCCATGCCTCAGGGATGGAATCCAATGAAGTCTACTGGAAATTTGAAATTTTCTCCCTCGGGGCATTGGTTTTGCCCATGGGGAAAAACTTCATGAGGAACACCGTGGAACATTTGTCCCATGTGTTGACATCTTCCTTTTCCTTGTAAAACCACTGTTTTGCCATCCCCGCAAGGGAGAAGGGAAACAAACGGAGCCTGATGCTTGCTTGTGTGATGTCTTTATGACGATGGTGTCACACAGCTCAGGCAAGTGTTGTAAGTGTGCATTCACGTACTCGCTAGGCAAACCACAAAACTAGTTTTCCTACACCATCATGATTAGGCAAGTCTAGATCTCAAAGTTTCCGGTGCCCGTGTTGATAGCAGGCCCAACGGGCATGTTGGCAACAGCGAGGGTGGATTAGGCGCAATGTGACTTGTCCATAGTGATAGTAGCAGATGGTGCGGGGGTGACTGGTTCAACTACCAGTGGAGTAGTGAAGGAAGAAGAGGTACGGGACCTGTTCTTCCTTAGGAGCGCCTCTGGATTATCGGTGTAATTTTCTAGCAAGATCAAACCGGTCATACACTATCCTATTTTCATCCACAATAGGAGAAAACAAGCAGAGTTAGCCTGCATAAACTATGGCTACCATTACATGCATGTGATCATGATCATGTCCAACTAGATTCTTTTAACCTAAGCCCTCCCCGGTAACGGCACCAGAAATGCTTGTTGGCATTTCTTAGCATCACTACCAAGTTTGGAGCTTAGAGTCCATCCCTAGCAGTGGTACCAGAAACGTCTGTTAGTATTTCTTAGCACCATCACTAAGATTGAGTAAATCTTAGCAACGTTGCCAAGAAACACCAACCACGATAGCTCTTGATGATTATAGAAAATATCTGCAAGCACACGAATCTATCATTATAGAATTTCACCCAGAAGTATTTAGGGTATCATTGTTTATATTTTCCCAAGGGAAGGCAAGGTGTAAAGAGTCTAGCATGTATATGAACAAGATTACATACTTGCATTGTAAACCAATAGTGCATGACAGGGGTAAAATGGTATTTTAAGGATAGTGGACACACACTTGGGCCAACCTCAAGGATAACAAGAAAACAAAGAATAAAAGAATGTTCCTAAGCGGAGCAGGCATGTTCTAATATAGCCATGCAAATAATAGTTAATGATCATACAAATTACATGATTAGAGTTAGAACTAAGTGTAAGATGGACGGGGAGATCTCCGAGCACAGGTCTGCCACTAAGCTTGAGAGACATTAAGACTCCTACACAACACCCGAATGTGGGGGATTACAAGGGATGGATAGGGCTATCACCACCTACCGCCTACCCCTCAACCGGGGGCACCGTCATATCCAAAGGTTCCCATGCACCCGAGCACCACGCTCGTGTATAAGGAAACTACCCATATCCCCTGGGACTTCGACCCTACGGATCGACAAGCATAGGACATGGGCAAAACCAAAGGAATGACGAGCCACCACCTCAACTTAGCTCTACTTCTACTCATACAAGTCATATGAATGCTTGAGCATAAAGTTTCTCATGTTAAGATCATAACACACAAACTATATGCTAGTCCATATGTCAAGATTATAACATGAGAACTATAGTCTAGTTCATTTGCACTACTATAATAAAAGGAGAGCAAGACTTTGGAAGAACTCATTGTATTATTCATACCAAAGATCCTTTCTTCCAAGGAGTCAAGCTCTCCTTGATAGCTCTTGCTAGCTCCAAAATACTACTAAAAGTAAAAGTACAAGAGAGGGTAGTGAGGTGTGCAGACTCCAAATGGTGTGTGTTGAAAGGTGAGCACTACCCTCCTATTTATACTAATCCATGGTCGGTTTGGCGTAGGTATTTTTAGAAACCATCGGGAACTGACCAAGCATGCTGCCATGCAACCGCATGAGCAAGCTAGGCTCGAGCGGAGCTGGGGGCAGTGCGGGCGCACCCAGGGTGTGGGCGTACCATAGACTAGCCCACTCACCACCATCTTGCTCTGGTGAGCTGCTGGTCGTGCCTGGATGGCTGCCATGTCGATACTAGGCCTAGATTTGATGATTGGATGGGACTTTGCTTGGTTCTTTGATGTAGGATCTGCATTACGCTTTCTAGATTGCGCATTTTGACCATACTTCCCATATATTTGATATATATGTCCTGCAAAACACTAAGTATTAAATACATGTGGAAATATGTCAATAGTAAAAGCATATGTGTCAAAAGTTTGTTTTTTCTCCCGTTTTGGATATTAATTGGCGATCGGATTTGGTCGTTAAGGACCGCCAACATAAGGCATTCTTGAAGATCGGGCATGTGCTACAGAACACCGGTCTAGGCACCCTCAACCCACCTTAGGAGGAAAAATTGAGCCGTTACGTCTTCATTTTTCACCAACTCGCCGATGTCCTGGAAGAACTGCCAGCCTACCTTAACAAGAGTCGCACGAACAATGCGGAGTACATCCTCGCCTGCTACTAGAGACGGATAGATGGCTTTGACACTAGCGTCGCAACTCCGAGAAGCACTGGTGCAACCTGGTTCATGCCGATGCTAAGCAAGTGGCCAACCGCATCGTCGCTGACAAGGATGACGACGTTGATACCATCGATGAGGACGAGGACGATGATGAGGACGGTGATTTCAATGACGAGGAGTAGTGGTGATTTGTTATTTGTTATTTGTTCAATGACTTGTGTCAATGGTGAATCATGAGACAGTGAGACTGCTTAATTGTTGTACTACTTTGTGGCACTGTCTTCAACTATTTGCATGTATTGTCATACTACATTGTGGCACTGGTTTCCTCCTTAACTTTGTGTGGTTTTGGTACATGGGCATATAATACAGTACATGTACGCTATTAGGTCAAATGGCACTAGTTCTCGTAGTAAAGAACGGTGATTTGATTTGAAAAATCGTCGTATCATATGTTGTACATGTGCAAGGGTATTTGAATCTTTCCCATGGACTCCGATTTCCCATGTACGCATGCGCACGTCGTTTAGTCCGCCAGGTATTGCGCGTCATTAAGTCCCGTTTAAGATGAGGATGAAATGTGGCAGGGAATCAAATGTACTAGGGAAGCTGAACCGCATCGTGTTCTGCGCCGAGTCACCCTTGATTCACGTGGGTCACCACGAAAGTCACCCACCTTGACTGTTGCCTTCCCCGCACGCGTCTTGAGGTGGGGGTGGGGATATTTAAGCAAAGGTAAGAGGAGCCTCTCTGGCAAATTCCAATCCTTGTGCCTCCTAGAAAAACTAGAGAAAACCTTGAGTTGCATGTAGTCTCGTGTTGCCATGGCCTCCCTCATCCTGTATCGACTCCAGCGCTGCTAGGAGAAGGCCTTCAAGATCAGCTTCCACCACCACCTTCGTGCGACTATGTGTCCATTCATCCTGGGTGTTAGTGGAAGTTTTGCTAATATTGAGAGGAATGCAACCATCGAATGGTGTTCCTCTCTTCCGCTTGGTTTCTTGTGTGGGTTGGTCTCCTCGCGGGGCTCCTTCTCCTCCTCATAGGGCTCCTTCTTCACATCAGAATTCATTGGGTACACGGCAGAGAGTGCTTGAAGGGGTTCTAGTGTCCGCTTGGTACAAGTGACTAGTTTCTCGTGCACAAGCGCAAGCCGCAGTAAGGTATGGGTTAGCCCCATACTCATTAGGTCTTTGTTATTATACATCTCTTGTTCAATAGGTCTTTATTATTGTAAACCTGTTTAATGTAATGGAGTTTATCAATAAAGAGTTCCTTGCATCACTTTCTTATTGTGCAATATTTGCCTCGTTTGAGTCTTTTAGACGAATGATACGGTGTACATGTGCGCTACTTCATCAAGCTGCAAGGGTTGGCAATGTAAATAAAGGTCATCTATTTAGTACCATAGGAGCATCATATGGTATACATGTGTGCAATTAGATCATCAGTGGTACCTAGATGTCCTCCTACTGGCGGTCCACCGTATCTGCCATGTTGGCGACCATACGCCTTCTATATTTCTTATATTAAAATAATTGTGTTTATTAGTGGAGATGACATGAATAGATTGTATTAAGAATATGGAAGTTAGTAGGATGATGTGGCTATTAATGAGAGATGACATGAATAGTTAGTGGGCTCGTAGATGATATGGATCGCATGCATGTCGTGGTTGCTGTCTAGTTACTCTTTCGTATTCACGATTTCACATTTTGTTCACTCGTATGATCTGGTGCACATGATATGCTGCCTCAAACTGACTTGTCATAATGAAGATGTTGGCACCTAACTACGGACGTGTCATACGATCATATGTGTCAAAGGAACGGAATGTTCCAGGCAACAGTAAACACAGAGATGTTCAAAGTTCAAACTCAAAGTACTTATCTAGTACTATGAACACTTTTTGTATAGGATGATGCAAAGGTAGGTTACAATCCAACTACTCACAGGGAGCGTTAAGAATGATGTCATGTACATCCATCACAACAGAGATGGCCTCGCTCGTGGGCTGAAAGTAGACGATGAGCTCCTCTCGCTCGTGAAAGGACGACCGTGGCGAGAACCTTGGCTCCATCCCACACAGGCCCCCACGCCGAAGCTAGGCGGCAGCCAGGGCCCGAGCGGCCCCATGGCAAATGTCGTAGTTGGTTGTTGACGGTAGTTTACAACCAACTTAAAACGTTAATTAAACATGCATAAGGGCATAAATATAATCACCAATGAAGGTTTAGGGGTTTAAACTAATAAATTCCACAAGTTTTGGTGAATCTATGTTTCTAGCAGGGTTTAATCAGAAAACCGCCAAGGAAGACCTAATCATCAAAGGAAAATATGGAGTTCCACCGTGGTACCTATGTGGGAAGACTCTAGAAGGGTCCATAAGCCACATCACCGAAGCGGAGGGCCACCCCTTGATAGGAGGGGGCCTTGGTCCCACCTATCAGTCAGCTTCGTATGGCGGTCTCCCACCGCCTTTGAGGATGCATCTAGGCTGTTGCTTAAGTCGGTTTAATCCAAGGGCTCATGTTGGACCCTCAGGGCTATATAATCCAGCCCCTGTCTCCCCTAGGAATCATAGGTCATCAAGTCCTTTGAGAAGATAGAAACCCTAATCTCCTCATAGCTCTTCCTCCTCCATAGTATAGCTAGTTAGGATAGATCTAGAGGGAGGCAAGCAGGACTTTGCTTGAATTCCCGATCTTGTCAAGAGTGTGATTTGGTATAAACTTTGTACCCCACTCTCTTTTGTTTCTCCATTATTTTTATATGCTAGTTACAATTGTTATGACAATCTCAATATTCAACTTATTCATGTTCTTCATTATGATGTTCATCATCTACTTTGATTATATGCTTAGTATAGCTAGTTTATCATTATGTTTATGCATAAATTCATATAGCGCTTGTTGACGGTAATTAACAACCATTACAAAACGTCAATTAAACATGTATAAGGGCATAAATGTAATCACCAATGAAGGTTTAGGTGTCTAAACTAATGAATTCCATGAGCTTTGGTGATTTCATGACTGCATGAGGATTTATCCAAAAAACAGCTCCTGGGACCACTATCATACACTCCAAACGAGCAAATTGATGACATCAAGTAATTCTACCCACGACAACTATGAAAGTCGACTCAAGACAGCGCCCAAGCCCCTCCACTAGAAGGAGGAGCCCACCTAACACCATAGTGGGCTAGACGGCCCACTAGGGAGGCCGCTCGGCCCATGAGGGTGGCCCATCACCCTCCACCGCTGCGTACTCCTTCCTATGATCTACACCATTGATTTTAAGGCAGTCTTAGGTCGGTTCATCCAACGATGGCTCGGGAGAGATGACGCAGATCAATGACGTGGCAATTCCTTGCCCCTACTCCTCCTAGAGTCCTTGCCCCTTACTCCACCTCGATTCCTTGGCCGCTACTCTACCTCTGGCCTATATATAGCAGCCCCTACCCCCTCCCTCATTAGATCCTCGAATCCTGAAACCCTAATTCATATTCTCCTCATGAGGATCAGAGCTAGCTATCAAGAGAAGATTAGTCCTCCATAGGATCTAGTCTTATAAATAGAAACAGTGAGATAGAGAGTGAGGGAAGAGTTTGGAGGAGATGTCGGCCTGTCGGTGCTCTCGCTATGGCTTGTACCTTGGCGGATCCAAGTTCTACTTGAGCTTGTCTTCGAGATATCTCTGGTAATCAACTTCTGATTCAAGTAAGCTTCTTGTTTATATTGTTCTTTAGGATCATGACTCTCTTTTGAGTGCTTTATTCTCTTCCTAGGGGGAGTAGAGTATTAATCGTGAGTGTAAGCGTGGTGCTTAGATTTAGGTTAATCATGGATGCCCCCTGCATTTTGGATCAATGGTAGATCTCGTGTGTGACATCAGTACTATATAGCATCGTTGATCTTTTGTAGTCCACCTCCCGTCTATAGGCACATGTAGGACTCGGTTACTAAGGAAAGCATCCTCTGCTGGTGTCTTTCCTTAAGTAATATTCCCAGATGAACAGTAGAAGACATAGGCTTACCCAAGTTTGAACTAGAGAACCTCAGTTATCCTCTCTATCTCCTATTTATCCTAACCTTGTTGCTACTTCTAGTTAAAATTAACCATTAACCTAATTGTTACCCCTTGTTAAGTTAGACCATAGTTAGTCTCACACGTTTCCCTGTGGATATAATACTTGGAATACTTCTAGGTGAAAGCTATAATGGTATCCGTGCACTTATGGATTTATTTGTGTGCGTTAAATATACCAACAAGCTTTCTGGCCCTGTTGTCAGGGAAACAGTTGCTGAATTAACTACAAGCCTAGCTTAACCTTTTATCTTTTATTCTTTCTTTTGTTTTAATTTTTCTTTTAGCATGAATTCCACTCCTATCTATCAATATGCTAAACCCATGAGCGCAAGCCTAAAGCCACCTAAATCCTGAGAGCCTATCATAACACCTGGTTATGAGCTACGCCCGTGTTTAATAAAATTGATTCAGGATAAATCCTTCTCGAGAGAAGGCGATGAAAACCCATACTCACACCTATGAGAGTTTGAGCAGACCTGTGCATGCTTGCATATCACTGGCATGTCTGACAAGACCTTAAGATGGAAGTTGTTTCCATTCTCTTTGATGGGAAGAGCTAACCATTGGTATAGTCAAACCGTAGGAAGTATGCAAGGAGATTGGGAAACGTTATGCTCTAAATTTTGTTTATCTTTCTTTCCCATCTCTAAAGTGGTTAGCCTTCAGAAAGAGGTTCTAAATTTTAGACAACTAGAAGAAGAATCTCTTGGAACATCATGGGATCATTTTAATGACTCATCTTCACTGGCCCAGACCTTGCCATTCAAGACCGTGTACTTCTTCAATATTTTTACATGGGTCTTAGCAAGGATTCTAGGGAATCCCTTGATGCAGCCTCTAGATGAGCTTTTCTTTATTTGTTTGCTAGTGAAGCAAGGTCTATGCTTAATAGAATTAGTGGAATCACTCCCTGCACTAGCATTCATAATGAACTCCTCGAGAAAGAGAATGAATCACCTCCCGAACAAGAAGAGGAAGTTTTGATAGCCAAATCACAACCACTTCAATCCCAAGATTTAGCTATCAATCCTGAACCACCAATGCCCCAAAATCCTCCAGGAGTGCAAGGAATTCCACCTTTGGAAATCCCTATTAAAATTAAGGATGACCTCTTTGGTGCTGATTTTGGGAGGACATTAAATTCTCATCTTCACAAGAGACCTTCGAGCGAATATAATTCAAATCCTCTCAATTTTGAGATCTCTTGGAAAGCATCCTTATTCCCATATAGGACATTGGGAAGAACACAAGTGTGGCATGTCTAGTGAAACTATAGAAGAAGAGCCAAGCTATCTAGAAGCCATTCCTATTCTCTCCCCTTCTATGCCCACATTAGATGTCTCATCTGAACCCATCTCTCAACCCATCCTTGACCCCGATGATCCCTCTTATGCTCTTTCTCCTAAGTCTCATGATGACCCTAGAAATCCACCAAGACACCCAAAGCATTGGAGTCATGAAGGCCACAAGGAAGACCAAGAAGAGCAACAACAATGGCTGGAGGATATTAAAAACTTATGTGTCATTGCCATTGAATGGATGGATGGGGCTTTAGATGAGATCAACCCGAGAGTCACTGATCCATGGGAAACCTTGGACAATAAAATGTCCAATGAATGTCAAAGGCATGGAATGATGGAGACAATGTTTCCTCCTATAGACATTCATGAAGAAACACCCATGGAGATTGAAAAGGAAGATGACATAGACGAGCATGGAAGTTATTTCATGAACACCTCATCAAATCCATGCTCGTATGAGAAATCTCCTAAATCAATTGGTCTCTCCAACTTTGCCACACACGAGATCTTCAACCCCCTCGTACTTCCTATTCATAAAAACTTTGAAAGAGTAGTTGTAGATGCATATGTTTATCATAAATATTGTAGATCTCATTGTGTGAATCTTGAGATAGGCACAAAGGTTGGTGTTGGAGGGGAAACCACTTCACCAACTTGAAACACAATTCAAAGGTTTCCCAAGAATGAGCTTTTGCCCTAAAGCAAGCACTTTCACGGAGACAACATGAGTTTTCATCTTTCGCTATAATGCCCTTGTGAAATGAGCATAGAAATATAATTCTAAAAATATTCCTTCGGGTATTTTTGCCACTAACCATTCTAGATCTGAAGTAAAAAAATGAAGGATGACGACGCAAGGTATGTCCAACCCATTATCATGCAACATTTAATCACATCCATCCAAACTTGATTTTGCATTTGCAAAATTCAAGCATGGGGGGTGGACTTCTCTGAAAAATCACTTGCCATGTTGCTAAATTTATCTTGGTTGTCTCTATCTTTAAACCACGCTCAATTTACTAAATAACAATCATGCTCTTCATCTCTATTTGATTAAAACCCTATAATGTTTTCTTGCTACGTTTGTTTACGATAGTATGCTTAAGGTTTGGAGTATGTTCATACATCTTTTAAATTAAGCATGGTGCTTAGTTTAGGAGTGATGATCCTACTTCAGAAGGCTTTTTAAATTAAGCGTGGTGCTTAGGTTAAAATGCTTTCCTAGATTAAATTAGACAAGGTGTCTAGTTTGATTTTTGAACCAAGAATATGCTATAGTAGATACTGGTCATTTTGCTAGACTAACCCCTGTAGGAAACTCTTAATTCAATTTGGGTAAGTCATGAGATGAATTCAAATCAAAGATGAAGCAAGGCACATGGTGAACTCCAATAACTTTGAACAAAGAAGACACAGCTCATTTATTATGAATGAAAGAACTGTAAGTATCAAAAGTCATTCACTTTGTCTTCTGCTGCAAGTTACCTTTGCCTTGAGCCATGTTTGTATAGAATATGATAAACAAAAACTATGCTAAAATAATTCTAACACTATCTTTTCATTAGCATAGATGGAAATTACAAAATTCTAGACAACAACCCATAGTTCAAATTTGTTATATTCCTTCGGGTATGTATTGTCCACTAATCCTTTGCAGGCATAAAACAATGAGATCTAACAAGGTGTAAAAAATGAAAGAGCGGAAAGATAGCATGACAGAAGGATGAGAAATAAAGGAGTGCAACCTACGAGACAAGAAGCTCATGAACAGCTCAAGCTGCGAGGCTAGCCGAACAAGGAAAACCTCAAGCAAAACGAAAAGGACCATCATGAGTCATCTACCCTTCATCATATGGTGCTACCATGCCCCAATGACAAAGGTAACATCCTAAGGTAAATGGTCATTATTTAAAAAGTTTTTCCTTAATTCTGGTAGACACATAAATAAGAAACAAACATGTTTGAGTTATAAATTTACTTGATCCAATCTGATTAACTCAACATGTTTAGTTATTTAAGCTTGTTCCTAGCACCACTTTTTTGATCACATAGTCTTAACCAAATGAGTTAAAAAGTGCACATCCTATCTATGGAAGATGATAGTCATAATCATATAAAGTTCGATACAGTATGTAAAGATAGACGATCCTTCCATACGTTAAGCAACTCAATCTTTTCTGCCAAATGTACTTAAATGTTACATTCATGCTCAATCTTCTATCTTATTACCCATCTTATAAATGAACAAAGCACATAACATCAACTTCATCTTGTTCAATGTGCCTAAGGATAGAGAATGATAAATAAAGTTTTGGTTATGTTGGTGTTTTTCCACCAACAGAGCACATGCACTCGATCTCTACCCTATCTTATGAGTAGGACATGCTTCAAGCAAAGTGTGGGAGAGTTAGTTGATTCCCCAATTTCTACAAGTAAAAGTTTTGAACCTGTCAACCCAAAATTAAAACTCAAAACAAAGACAGGTTTGGCGGAAGAAGGTGACATCACCATTAGAGGCGTCATCACAAGAATCCTCATCTTCAGAGCGAACCGAGGTACTTGATCAATGAACTTCACAAGGAGAAGTCCGGTTTGAAGGACTTACAACATCGAACCCTCACCGAAAGAGCTAGCTTGGGGGAGAAGTGCTCTCGTGTATCTAGGTAAGTATGCTTTCTCTTTGTTCTAGCTTTAGTTTCTTTTAAATAGTTAACAAAAAATGAATAACTAAAAAACAAAATAAAAAGTTATCTATATAATAAATATATAGTTATAGTAATAATGTGTGATCTAGTAAAATTGAAAACAAAATAAAGGTGTGTCTAGTTTGCTTTAATTCATTTTTAGAAGTTGAATAAAATAAAGAGGACTCAGAATAATCTCTTAAAAGGAAATGATGAATAGTTGCTCTGTTATAATTCCTTTCAAGTACCTAGTTTTCAGCCTCGAATTCTCCTGAGTTTTGGATAAGATTGATTTGATATAAAGATTTACCCTAAACTTGAAACTCATGGGTAGCGAATGATTGATCTAAGTCTAGGTATTTGACGGATATGATATGAGAAGGTCTGAGCTGCTGTTTATCTTATTCCTAGTGACACTAAAGTTGTGGAGATTTATGTTTTGAAAAACAAAAAAAATCTACATGATGAGTTCCTATATGACAAAGCTTGAATTCCCACCAGAGCCACACATGTTATTTAGGCTAGAAAAACTTTCACATATATGCTGCTTGCTTTTGCATTGAGTTTTATCAAGCTTTGTTGACCCTTATGAGAGATTTGTCATACTCTTAAAATCAAGATCATGTACACACCACCCACATATGCACTACTCCTACTACTGGGGGTAGGTGCAAGAACATGCCTTCCATTTAGATCCACCCAAAAATGTTCTACTCCTACACTGGGAGTGAACCCAAAAACATGCTTGTTAGGTTTTCCATTCACCAAATAAATGCTCCAAGTTCTTGTTGCTATCTCTCAAAGTTTTGTTGCAGAAAAGAGACATGGGGCTATGCAAAAGTTATTCATAAAAAAAAGAGAGAAGAAAAAAGAGATGAGAAAAAAATGGACACAAAAGTGTCCAAGATATTTAAAATAATGGGTTCTTAGATGCCCACCTAAAAAAAAGATGAATAAGATAGCCCCTGCTCTCTAACAATTGTTTCTAAGTTTCAAAAGAGAGATAAGTTTTTAAGGAGCATAGTAGAATTAGGTTAGCCACCATATATATATCCACCATATATTCCACACATACACACATTGATTTGATTGTATGACTCAGCTCTCTTTGGATCCATTGTTTGACTTTACAATATATGCATTGCTAGTATGCCCTAGCTTTCTTCCTACCTATGAACTCCATATAAAGCCTTAATAGTAGGAAGAGAAGAAGGCATAACATCATTGTTGCCTTGGTGAGGATCCACAAATATCACATATATTGAGAGACTTGAGTGGCATACAATGGAATCTCTGAGTTTTATTTTGAAAACTTATAAAAACTCTAGAGCAATGGTGGAACAACAAACTTGAGACATAGTGCTTGACTTGGTCGTTCTGTCTTTCAATTGCTCAAGACCCAAGTGAAGGCTGAGAAGCCCCATGGTTGAAGGTAATACGGGTAAGTCTAAAAGTCGGATCAGTTTATTCTAATCTGGAGGAGAATTTTTTATTGAACACCTATGTACTTTTGAGGCGTGAAAACATTGTAGCAAATCTAGATCCATTACTGAGTTTAGCTTTGCTAAGGGACTAGCAAAGGTTAAGCTTGGAGGAGTTGTTGACGGTAGTTAACAAACATTATAAACCGTCAATTAAACATGTATAAGGGCATAAATGTAATCACCGATGAAGGTTTAGGGGTTTAAACTAATGAATTCCATGAGCTTTGGTGATTTCATGATTGTAGGAGGATTTATTCAGAAAACAGCTCCCAAGACCACTGTCATACACTCCAAACGAGTAAACCGACGACAACAAGTGATTCTACCTGTGACACCTACGAAAGTTGACTCAAGACGGAGCCCAAGCCTCACCACCAGAAGGAGGAGCCCATCGGGCACCATAGTGGGCTAGCCGGCCCACTAGGGAGGCCGCTCAGCCCATGAGGGTGGCCCATCACCCTCCACCACCGCGTACTCCTTCCTACGATCTACACCATTGATTTTAAGGCGATTTTATGTCGGTTCATCCAATGGTGGTCGGGAGAGTTGACGTGGATCAATGACATGGTAATTCCTTGCCCCCTACTCCTCCTATAGTCCTTGCCCCTTACTCCACCTCGATTCCTTGGCCGCTACTCTACCTCTGGCCTATATATAGCAGCCCCTACCTCCTCCCTCATCAGATTCTCAGAGATCCTCAGATCCTGAAACCCTAATTCATATTCTCCTCATGTGGATCAGAGCTAGCTATCAAGAGAAGATTAGTCCTCCATAGGATCTAGTCTTATAAATAGAAATAGTGAGATAGAGAGTGAGGGAAGAGTATGGAGGAGATGTCGGCCTGTCGGTGCTCTCGCTATGGCTTGTACCTTGGTGGATCCAAGTTCTACTTGAGCTTGTCTTCGAGATATCTCTGGTAATCAACTTCTGATTCAAGTAAGCTTCTTGTTTATATTATTCTTTAGGATCACAACTCTCTTTTGAGTGCTTTATTCTCTTCCTAGGGGGAGTAGAGTATTAATCATGAGTGTAAGCGTGGTGCTTAGACTTAGGTTAATCATGGATGCCCCCTGCATTCTGGATCGATGGTAGATTGCGTGTGTGACATCAGTACTATATAGCATCGTTGATCCTTTGTAGTCCACCTCTCATCTATAGGTGCACGTAGGACCCAGTTACTAAGGAAAGCATCCTCTGCTGGTGTATTTCCTTAAGTAATGTTCCCAGTTGAATAGTAGAAGACATAGGCTTACCCATGTCCGAACTAGAGAACCTCAGTTATCCTCTCTACGCTCCAATTTATCCTAACCTTGTTGCTACGCCTAGTTAAAATTAACCCTTAACCTAATCGTTACCCCTTGTTAAGTTAGACCATAGTTAGTCTCATATGTTTCCCTGTGGATACGATACTTGGAATACTTCCGGGTGAAAGCCACGGCGGTATTCGTGCGCTTGTGGATTTATCTGTGTGCGTCAAATATACCAACAGCGTCACTCCATGGTACCATGGGTGGGTGGTCGATATTGTATAAGCGTGGTGCTTATATGTTGTTTACTTGCGGATACACCCTATATTCTGGGTCATGTGGTAGATCGCGGGTGTGACACTCCCATTGAGTCCTTTGTAGTCCACTCCCCGAATATAGGCGCACGTAGGGTCCGATTACGAAGGTAGAATGAGCTCTGCCCTCAATCTTCCTTAGTAATATCCCTTCTGTGTAGATATGATGATGATCTTAGCCATGATTACTAGGTGTAATTGCACTAATCAAATGTATACTTTGACTTATAATTAAGAATGACTTAGGAATTATTCCTCTAATATTCTACCTGACCATGCTAATGCCATAGAAAGGAGTGCTCTGAGTGATTTATCATTATCATTACTTATCATATATACATATCTTATCTTATGACTTATCCCTGTTGTGAGTAGAGTATTTATTATGGTTTACTTCTCCTTCAATAATATAAGTTATCAATGCATGTCCATGCTAGACCTTCCTAGTGGTAAAAATTATAAATAACGATACCTAGAATACTCTCGGGTAAAATGCTACAAGGGTATATTATCTATGCGCTTGCGGATACTCTTTATTCATAGATTTATATAGTCACATACTTTAATAAAGATCTTCTTAGTGTTATTCTAGTAGTAATACTATGTAGTACCAACACATATCTCTAGCATCATCACTATGGATGACAACCTAGTAAAGTTAGGAGATATTGGTTTATAATAGGTGGTTAAGTACTTCAACCAAGTGATATGTTAATAAATACCAATAAGCATTTCTGAGCTATTGCTAGGGGTTAGGATTTAAACTTCATTCTTAGTAGCAACGTTAAGAAAAGTCAACATTGGTCACCTCTGTGACCCATGCCGGCAAGGCGCGAAGACACTACTTCATGGTCGCCCATGCAGGTGCCACCGCATGGACGGCGGCGACTACTGCATCATTAAGGGCGTTGAAGCAGCGCCTATTTTCCGCCGACAACTGGGCGACGACGCGGGCCTTGTCGTTGGCATCCCGACGAAGGAGGGCTGCCTCTACCATCTGCTGGACCAGGTCATCATTAGCCCAATGCAACTTCACTGTCTGCCGAACTAGGTCATCATTGGCCCAATGCAACTCCACCGCCTTGGCTTACGCGACATTCAGCTGCTCCTCGATGCCTAAAAAAGTGATAAGAAAACCCTATAGCTGAGCACACTATGTCGCACGAAGTGAAAGAGAAAGATCATGTCCAATGCCTTACCAGCGAGCTGCGCATGTGCCTTGGTGGCCGCAGCCTCTGCTGCGGCTGTTTCACGTTCCGACGCAAAAAGTGTCATCTCCATGGCATTGAGGCACAGCTGCAGCCGATCTGCCTCCCGGCTCTCCTCCCTGAGGGCAGATTAGGGCGCTGGTTGTGGCGACGCCGAGGTGCCTACCCCATCAGTAGGGAAGCACGGTGCTGGATGCTCCATGGAGATAGCACTGTACAAAGAGGAAGCATCAAGACCACCATAATAAGATGAAAGGCAAGATCCGTACTTAACCGTACTCTCGTCGCATCATGTCATGAAGGAGGGGAGGACCTTCGAACACCTGCTCCTTCATTGAGTCTTCCCTTGGGCGCTTCTGCCGCTCTACCATTGGAGATTTGGAAGATGGGTGTCTCGATGGAGTGCTGAATGAATTAGAAGATAACGAGAAGGAAGGTAACTGTAACGAGTTTAGAAAGGAATCGTACTTGCTTCCCCTTCTTAGCCTCCACTTTTATAGAAGGATAGGCATACGATATGGTATGGTTATCTAGTGGGAGGTGTATCATCCGGCCATGAATTGAACTGTGGTACTTGATCTTAGATGTTGCACATGATGTGGACAACTCATCCCACAAATGTGGTTGGTGTGATTTCGCAAGACTACAAGCCCCTCCGATGTACAACAATGGTGCGCGCAAGCACCGAGTGGTAAGAGGTATGCAAACCTCACTAAACACTAGGCCTAAACCTAGAGCAAGCGCATAAGCGATGGTCTAATCAACCTAAGCACTTCGCAAAAGCACCTACGCTAATCACCTAATGAATCACTAAGCACAATGCAAGTGGAGATCACTAAAATGGTGTATCAACACCCTTGATATGTTTCCTCAGCTCCACACACTTCAAATGGCCGGTTGAGGGGTCTATTTATAAGCCCCACTGAGAAAGTAGCCATTGGGGATGAAATCCCGCTTTTCTGCTACTGATCGGACGCTGATCACGTCCTGATCGGATGCGTCTGGTTGTCCCGACCATTAGAGCTGCAATCAACTAATCGGACGTTGCCAACATCCGGTCACATGCCACCGGACGCGTCCGGTCGCAATTTCGCTGCTCTAGAACCTTTCTGTACTCGATTGGACGCTGTTGTCCTACGTCCGGTCGATGTTGTTGTTCAGCGTCCGGTCGCTGCTGCTGCCGAGCCTCTTGATCGGAGCGTCCGGTCACTATGCTACCAGTGTCCGGTCCAGCATCCCGTCACCTCTGTGAGCTCATTTCTTTGTGATCTTGCGTCCGGCTTAGTTCCTATCTTCGTGCTTGGACTTTGCTTGATATTTTGGGTCTTCTCTTGTGCTTCTAAGGTCTTACTTATGGTGTTGATCATCGGATCATCACGTCACCTTCGTCCAAGTCACGTCTTGCACCCTATTGAACTACAAAACAAGCACTTGCAAATTCATTAGTCCAATTTGGTTGTGTTGGTCATCAAACACCAAAATCCAAAGTAAATGGGCCTAGGGTCCATTTTCTTACAATCTCTCCCTTTTTGGTGATTGATGACAACACGACCAAAGCAAGCAAATAATGGGATTTTGAAATTTGAAAACTACCTACTTGCTAGGATGCAATGCAAGGGGCAAGGTTATATGATGCTCTTGCTAGGATGCAATGCAAGGGGCAAGGTTATATGATGCTAAAAGATACTACTTGTAAAACTAAAGGATACCACATAAAAACTTATCTTGCCCTTGCAAATGTCCCCATGTGGCATTATGGATTTAAGCCTTGCTTCCTATAAATTCTCCCCATTACATAGGCTAATACATAATCCACTATACTCCCTTTCTCGGACCATTACCACTTGTAGACCATTATCACTTGTAAGTTATTATGATCTAACTTTTGGTCCTACAAATTAATGCTTGCTTTTGGTCCTCTAAATTCTCCCCCTTTGGAATCAAACACCAAAAATGAAGACATTAGTAGCACAAGGGAGGGTCAAACTTTGTGATCCTTTGTATGTAGAGTGGAATAGGTCACAAAATTTGACTCTCACATTATATAGACTAAGCTCCCCCTAAATATATGCATATATATGGTAGAAGGCAAAGCATATGCATAATTGGCAAATTTTTGCTCAAGGGAATTTAATCTATATAATGCATGGAGAAAGCATATAAATATAAAAAAGAAATCAACATGATGATATTGGTTTAGAAATACCACATGTGGAAACATATTTGATTTCTACCACTTGCAATAGGTGGTGGATATTTGAAGTATGATGCTTAACTCCGGGGACTCCATTTTCCTTGCAATGAGACTACTACACACATGATAAGCTTGAAAAGGTGTTAGTCTCAAGGCATCAAACTTGTAGAGTAACCTCCCCCTAAATTTGTGTACACAAGTATGGAATACTTATAGGAAACATGCACATTGATTTTAGAATCAAAAATACCACTTGAAGGATGACATCACATGAATGTGAGAGTCATTTTCGAAGGTGATATTCGGGAGAAATTATCTACAAGTTGGACTTTGGCACATATTAGATAAACAATCGAAAGACAAGCTATATGTCGTGCTCCTAAACAATTTTAAACCATGTAGGATTGCTCCAAGGAATAAGAATGAAACCGAGCAAGCCTACCATAAGATATACCTAGTGTATGCATGACAAAAAGATATAAGCATGCAAATGCAAACCTAGGCATGAAGAGTAACTAGATGCTTAAAGATGCCACTTGTAGGAGATTAAATCTAGTACCACTTGAAGCAAATTGAATCTAGTTACCTAACATGGGAAGGGGAATTTGGGTCCATAGTATTCACTAACCCATTTGGCAATGTTTTTGTCCATCATGATGCACCCCATGAAATGCATCCATACTTTGCCAAGTCTCCAAATTCCCCGAAGTCCATCGGACTTCTCACTTCCCTTTCGGGATCCAAACCTTCTTGGTGCTCTTCATGTTGGAAATGATTTCCTTTGGCACCCAAAAGTGTTTGACCCCATTGTTGGCTTGCTTGTTCACCTTGATGGCCACCACCTTGTCATTTTTCTTCTTCTTTAACAAGTATGGTGTGGAGGCCTTCTTGTCCACCTTGTTGGTATAGGTGTTGGAGAGCTTGCTTGTTTGCTTCTTCTCTTTCTTCTTTGCTCCTCCCCCATTCTTCACCTTGCACTCATAGGACTTGTGACCTTCCTTGTGGCACACGTAGCAAACCACGGTTTGTCCTTCATCAAGCTTCTTCACTCCCTTGATGGTGTTATCTTGATGAAGTTGGGCTTGCTTCGCCTTGCCTTTCACTTGAGTCAAATCCTTGGTGAGGCAAGCTACTTCTTGCTTGAGTTGCTCATTTTCCTTTGCAACCTTTTGTGTGCATGTATCTACAACAACTTTCTCAACACAAACTTGGTTGCATAAAGATGAGTAAACATAAATCATTACAAGAAGTAGAGGCATCCTTTTTAGACATGTTAAAGATAGAACTTTTCTTATTAGATGCCTTGGTGGGGGTTGTACTAATGGCTTCAAGATTAGTAACTTTTTTAGTTAGCTCATCATAATATTTGCACATGATTTCCATTTTAGCAAGCAAACTTTTATAAGCATCTTGTGAGCTAGCTAACTTTTCTTTTAATTTTTCATTTTTCTTTATAAGTTGCTCATCATTGATTGTGCATGCATTTGCCGTTGCACTAGCCTCAAGTTTCTCAATTTTAGTAGATAGTTCAACATTGAGATTAGCAAAGTTCTCATATTGTTCAAGCAAAGTTTTGTATGCTTCTTGTGAACTATCTAGCTTTTCTTTTAATTGTTTGAGCTTCTTTTGTTGACTAGTGCAAACTTTAGCATAATTAAGATTTTGTTGCACAATTTCATTATAAGAAGGCATTTCATCATCACTATCACTCTCACTAGAGGATGAGCTTTTGTTACCTCGTGGCATAAGGCACATACGAGAAGAGCTTGATGATGAGTGCTTGCGCCCTCGCCTCTTGTGATGGTGTTCTTCTTCACTTGAAGAATCATCCCATGACCTTATTGATGTGAGGGCTTGGTTCTTGCATGCCTTCTTCTTTATCTTGGGTGTGGGCTTGTTTGGACAAACTTTCACAAAGTGCCCCAACTCGTCGCATCCATAGCATCCTCTCTTTCTTTGCTCATTTCTTTGATTGGTGAAAATGAGATCTTGGATTTGGATGGGCACACCCTTGACATTGAGCCTTTTGATCATCTTCTCCACCTTGTTGATTAGTTTGATTGATTCTTCATCAAGGTCGGAGGTGGAGGAGCAAGATTGATCATCTTCACTTGAATCTTCATCATCATCATCATCGTCCTCATCTTCTTCTTCATCTTCACTTGAGGAGCTTGAGCTTGAGCTTGTCTCAACTGTTTGCCCTTCATCTTCTTTTTCTCGCAACATGCGAGAGCTTTGCCTTTGCTCGATGAAGAGGCTTCATCTTGACCCATCTTACGTGACATTTCAAATGCCACTATCTTGCCAATGACTATGCCCGGGGTCATGGTGCTCAAGTTTTCCATATTGTGAAGGATGGTGATGATGCTTGCATATTTCTTTTATGGTAGCACGGAGATGATCTTCCTCACGATGTCCGCATCATCTAGCTTTGTTAATCCAATTGAATGGACTCATTGATAATTAGATTCAAACGAGAATACATATCATGAACAAGCTCATCATCATTCATTGTAAAGGAATCATAATTTTGTTTAGGTAGACAATGTTTTTGCTCACGGACATTAGATGTGCCGTCATGGAGCTCTTGAAGTTTTAACCAAATTTCATGTGCCGTATTTAAAGTGAACACTTGGTTAAACACATCCATGCTAAATGATTCAAACAAGCAATTCTTACCTCTAGCATTGAAATACATTTCCTTTTCTTCACTCTTTGTGGATTTATCGGGATTCTTAATGGGTTTCATCCCATCACGAGTGACTCTCCAAACACCCAAATCAACCGCCTCAAGGTGGCAAGCCATTCTAGCTTTATAGTAGGGGAAGTTAGTGTCATCAAAGTGCGGAGGCCCAGAGGTATCCATCCCAACCACTCTAAATAGCGTCGGCTCAACGGCAGTTAAGCCAAAGGTCCAAATTGAGCCAACCGGCTCTGATACCACTTGTAGGGGACCATGACGCCTAAGACGGGGGGTGAATTAGGCAACTTAAAAATCTACTTCTAAACTATAGCCTCCTTTTCTAACCCTAGCAAAACCTATGCAATAGATAAACTATCTAAATGTGCAACTATGGTTTTGCTAGTGTGTTGCTATCTCTACCGCAAAAAGAGTAATGTAATCAATGTAAATGCAGAAGCTAAAGAGCAAGGTAGAGATATGCAAACTCCCATCGACGACTCCAGTATTTTTACCAAGGTATCGAGAAGCGCACAAGCTTCCCCCTAGTCCTCGTTGGAGACCCTCGCAAGGAATCCCTCGCAAGGGCCAAGCTCCCGGTTGGGTAACTCCGTGGATAGCCTCGGGCCTTCCCCACACGCAAGTGGGTCTCCGACGTGCCTTCCGGCAAGCCTCTCCTGGATGCTCTCCACCGTCTTCACTATCAAGCTTCCGGCCGAAATGCCACGGGCCTTGTTCCCTCCGGTACACGGCGGCGGCCACACCACACAACGTAGTTGGTGTGATCTCGCAAGACTACAAGCCCCTCCGATGTACAACAATGATGCGCGCAAGCACCGAGTGGTAACAGGTATGCAAACCTCACTAACACACTAGGCCTAAACCTAGAGCAAGCGCATAAGCGGTGGTCTAATCAACCTAAGCACTTCGCAAAGCACCAACGCTAATCACCTAATGAATCACTAAGCACTATGCAAGTGGAGATCACTAAAATGGTGTATCAACACCCTTGATATGTTTCCTCAGCTCCACACACTTCAAATGGCCGGTTGAGGGGTCTATTTATAAGCCCCACTGAGAAAGTAGCCATTGGGGATGAAATCCCACTTTTCTGCTACTGACCGAACACTGATCACGTCCTGATCGAACGCGTCCGGTCGTCCTGACCGTTAGAGCTGTGATCAACTGATCGGACACTGCTAGCGTCCGGTCACATGCCACCGGACGCGTCCAGTCGCAATTTCACCGCTCTGGAACCTTTCTGTACTCGATCGGATGCTGCTGTCCTGCGTCCAGTCAATGTTGTTGTTCAGTGTCCGGTCGCTGTTGCTGCCGAGCCTCTTGATCGGAGCGTCCAGTCACTATGCTACCAGCGTCCGGTCACCTCTGTGAGCTCGTTTCTTTGTGATCTTGCGTCCGGCTTAGTTCATATCTTCGTGCTTGGACTTTGCTTGATATTTTGGGTCTTCTCTTGTGCTTCTAAGGTCTTGCTTATGGTGTTGATCATCAGATCATCATGTCGCCTTCGTCCAAGTCACGTCTTGCACCCTATTGAACTACAAAACAATCACTTACAAATTCATTAGTTCAATTTGGTTGTGTTGGTCACCAAACACCAAAATCCAAAGTAAATGGGCCTAGGGTCCATTTTCCTTACACCAAGTGTTGGGAGATATGATGACCGATGACACCTATAGAGATGATGATGAGAACGAAGAGAAGAAGTAGAAGAAAGATGAGAAGAAGGATGAGAAGAACCTCATCTATGATCTCTCCTTTGGCTCAGAGGTTGGCCCTTGAAGCCCTTCAGTCAATTGATAACCTAGCGACCTACTTAGACTGTGGAGCAAAGCTTGTCTTAACTGTGTTTCACCTTTTTTCTTGTGTTGCAGACAGTAGTGTCATCTTTAGTGGAGCTGACCATTTTGGAGATATCTAGGCTGCAAGAAGATCTTGACGGTTTCATTATGGAGACCATTACCTTATCTAATCAAGGTGCTACAGTTCGTAACCTTGGAATGTTGGATTCATTTCTGACGTCTATTTGTGTTCTGAAAACTATAAATTCGCTGTGGTTGGATTTGGACGTTATGTTGCTGTGGTTGAAAACTATGTATGTTGCTGTCATTTTGTATGGATATTTGTCTCGGTGGTGTTTTGAAAAATATATATGTTGCTGGCGATGCGTATGCCATGAAATTTAATTTCTGTATTGTTGGTGTTATAATGTATTGTGAACAATAATGATGCATAGTGGTAACGCTGGCAGTAATGGACAAAACATTACTGCCGGAACAAACACAATGGCGGCGGTGACGCTAGCCCTCTTTACCGCCGGAGGGAACATCGACCGCATGCGCTAGCACCTACATCATCGGCGGATGGTACGCCGGACCGGTGTTGATGTTCTCGTCATCACAACCGGATGGTACTCCGGTCCGGCATTGAAGTTCTCGTCATCACAGCCAGGTAGTACGCAGGTCCGGCGTCGATAGGTCCATCATATCACTGCACTACAAGATTTTGAACCTATTGCCACTTGACGCCATTTGCATCACCACAAATTGTGTTGTAGTAGGGGTGTGTTTTGCAACATTTGTCCAAAAATGTGGCAACAGGGGACTGTGTTGCCACAAAAATAGTGCATTGCAATTTTTATATTTGGTGTTGCAAGAGGTGAGATCTATAGCAACCCATTTTGAAAAGTGTTGCTATTGGTTAATAATTTGCCATGATGACATTTAGTTGCATTAGTATTGATTGGCGTTGCAACTACCTAGTGCTCTTGCAACCAAATAGAACATTGTTGCTATTGCTTGAAATTATTGCCACAATATTGTTGGGTTGTAATATTTCTCACGACCATTGCAATAGGTAGACTGTGTATTGTAACTAAATTTCTAAGACAATGCAATAATATGTTGCTATTGCCACAGTTTGGTTTGGTTGTAATATTTATCACGACCATTGCAATAGGTAACTGTTTATTGTAACTAAATATCTAAAGCGAGGCAACAGTATGTTGCTATTGCCACATATCGGTTTGGTTGCTATAAAATCCTAGTGTCGTTGTAATATGCTGTTGTAGGAAACACCTCTACTTAGTAGGCTTTCGGTATAGCAAAAGGGCCCATGCCTGCAAATGAATCATCTCATCTCAACCAGTGGCTTACGAGAACTCCTCAACTCCCGACGTCTATCACCGTGGAAAACAACACAACGGCACAAGGCGCGGTGCCCATCGATCGATCAAGGAATTAGGAGGCTCCTCAATCCTCCGGTGAGAGAAGGAAAAGTGCCTCGGCCTCGTCGCTGCTGGCTCTTGACGACGAGCATGCGGTGAGCAACAAGTGCATGGCCATGCCGGCTATAGCTATTTTAGTTTGATCATGTCTCAGCTGTTGATCTAATCGGCTATTGATGTTTGCATCTTTTCCTAATCCAGTCAATTGATATTTGCGGTCTGCATTGACAATGCTTGCAACCTGATTCATCTTGCCCGGCAATCGCATAGACACGTAGTGTCCCATGCTGCAAACTTATGCAATTCTAATTTAATTCATGTTATTAGCTTATTAGGGTATTATTCTCAGCCTAATAATTATCTACTTAAGTATACTAGTATGTTTTTAGTCAAATTTTTGGAGGCAAACATAATCACAAAATTTACATTAGTTCATACCAACTACCAGGTCATACATACATATATCTCGTGGTTCCCGACATAGCCACAAACTAACATTAGTTCACTCCATCGGTCCACAAAAGAATGCAATTCTTGTTTTTCAAGGAAACTTTAACTAAATTTGTATAAAAAAAAGTACTGACATTGGTGATTTAAAATAAGTATCATTAAATTATTTATAGAATATATTTTTTAATAAAGTTATTTAGAGACATAAATGCTAATATTATTTACTATAAAGTTGATCAAACATGAGCTAGCTTGACCGGCACGGTTTCTACAATTGCATTCTTTTGCGGACTGAGTTAGTACAAACCAACTACCAACACATATAGTGCTTCCATGCCAACTATGTAGGTCATATATACACATATACATCGCGGTTCATACAAGCGACAAACTAATTACCAACCACTACAAAAGATGACCAGGTTCTCTGCCACAACTTGAACCTCCAACTCCTATACACGTGCAGTAGCAGTGGCACTTCTCATTGGGGCTGCTGGCTCAAGGCCAACATTTCCAAGAAATTTACCTGATGGAAACAGCTTCAGCAGGAGTCACTAATTGTTCCCCTTTTGGTGTAGGCTGAGCCATGGCGGCATCCATTAGTATATATGCAAATGTTCAAAAATTTCAAGCAATGGCTGACTTATAAGAAAAGCATAACACATGGTAGCAGCATATTGACAATATCGTTATTGAGGAAACCTGATTCTAATTCCAATTCCAATGTCTAGGCTCCAATATCGACATCCAAATGGGGTATTACTGTTTGGTCCATCAAGTTCCACAACTTTGTTTCATCTAGAAAATTCTGGATCTTGTACAAACAAATCAGTAAGGAACATAGATGTACACCTGGAACAAGAAATGAAACAACAAAATAGCTTCAAGTCTAGAACAGTCCATTTAATTTTGATAATGCTTATCAACCATAGCAAAAAACAAAACCTAGACATGTACTTACAACTGCTTCCTTCACAGGCTCACCAAAACCAGTTGTCGAGTTCATAAACCCAGGGTCCCTCAGGGACCGGCTTCGACGCGTGGGCTCGGCCTAGGAGAACAGCATGTAGTTCATGGGCCGGCCCAAAAGTCTAAAAAACAACGGGTCGGAAGGATAGACCAATCGCCGACCGGAAGGTCTACCAAAAGAACGAACGCCCGCTCAACAACTTCTTCGGCCCACCTCTCCGACAGGAGTGCTCGCCTCGGGCGCCAGCAGCCTCCGGGCAGACTCTCCGATCGGAAGGCCTGGCCCAAAAACGCTGCTTGCTACTCCGACCCCGCGTCTCCGACCGGAGACTCATAGAAAGCCTGCTTACCGCTCTTCTCCGACTGGCACGGCCAGTACCGACTGGAGCCATCCGACTGGGGATTCCCGCTCGGAAGGGACCAGGGGCGAACGGAGAAAGCAGCGCACAAAGTCAAACCGTGGTACCAGGACCATACCCTGTACGCCTGCGGGAACAGTGCTCCACAACTAACCTGACACAAACAGTATGAGAGGTACCGACATTTGTGTCTACAGTATTGTAGGCGTCGACATTTATGTCTACAGTATTGTAGGCACCGTTGGGGCTCCCATACAGCAAAAAGGCCCCCCACGTGCCTCTGGGCATCGGTGGAGAGCGCCAGGATTCACCACACCTAGTACATGTGGTAGGGCTCCCCACACACCGATGGTATTTTGCAGGTACCGACGTCCATCCTTCCTGAAGAAGCCAACCCAACCTCCCATGTGCACCTGACATTCTACAGCGACATCAACAGTATTATGCGTGCCGACCATCATCGCTACCCTCATTCGGCGTGGGCAACAAGACCTAGAAACATCCATACTCTCTCCCTCACCTGTAAAGCCACCCCCTTTATCTATAAAAGGGGATGCGCTCCCACCAAACAGAGGGGTCGATTTTCCCAAAGGACGCTTCTTCTTCAAGCTTAGATTCACTAGATCGATAACTCAACCCCTCGAGCACATGCTTGAACACCTAGCTCATTGCGGAGTTCCGGTCGACCTCAGCCCTTCCGGTCGCACCTGACCGGGCCTCTCGTACACCCCTCCTTTCTCCTTCCCATTTGTAACCCCACTACAGACTTCGAGCACCTAGGCTCAGGAATAAAGTCACCGACCGACCCACACTGGACGTAGGGCACGTTGCCCGAACCAGTATATATCATGTGTCATTGAGTGCTAGGCCACCTCCGATCACAACGTACAGCAAAACTACAAATATTCACTAGTTGGTCACTTTCTGTACCGACAATTGGCGCCGTCCGTGGGGAAGACGTTGTACGTTCAACACTTTTTGGTCATCGGATGGCCCACTTTTCCGCCACCGTGGTGGGCTCGGGCGATACGATTCGCCTTGGCTCACTGGAGTGTCCTGCACTCCCGCCTGCGGGGATGCGGGTTACACCCGTTTTCGAGCCATCCCAGGCCTTCCTCTTCGAAAGCCTGGACTTCGTCACCGACTGGCTCGACGTACTCCACCTCCGTGAGGAGACCCGCGACCCGGCACCCGTTGAAGAGGCGTTCTCCATCGACTCCGGGACGCGTGACCTCAACGGTGCGGCATCTGCGCTTCATTCTGAGCAAACTCTCTGCTCAAACCCCACTGTAAGTAATACGCGTACCGTTATTCGCCCTTTATTTACTACCTCCCACCGATCATCCAAAGGGACTGCACCACCCACGCCACAAACATTGTACGTTCGCTTCCCCTACGGCCACACGTCCTCCGCAGACGCTTACGCTCGGAGGCTCCGAAGAACGCCAGCACCATCCCCCTCATGTCCGAATTCATAGGAATGGCAGGCTCCGCTCCTGTCGTTTCCCACGAACTCTCGGATAACGAGGGCGAGAGCGATGGTTCCAGCATCGGTGATGTGGCGTCTCGCCACCATCCGTCCCAGGAATGTGCTATGGCGGGTGGTCCAACACAACCACCGGTGGTTGCCGAGTCCACGCAAACTGCCACCCCTCCGGACACACTCGCGGAGGCCCTCGCGTCTGCGCAAGCACACGCCGAGGAACTATGACAACGACGGCAGAGCCAGCCACCGCCTGCGCCGGCACGATCGGTGCGGCACGTTGCACCCCATGCGCATAGCCCGGCGGGGGGCGCTGGGTCGCGCTCGTCAGGTCCAGCACGACATCGTAAACGAGGGGAACGACGTCCCGCAGTTCGCCCGGGCCGGCCAGAATATCGCTGCTGCAGCAATGCTTCTTCACGGTGTTCCCGAGCCCATCAACCCACGGGAGCGGGCAGTCTACCAGAACCTTCGGGTTCTAGTAGAGGCCGCCGCCGTCCAATAGGTGGAAAGCTCCGCATCGTGACTCCGGCCCGCGCCCTCTCTCCCCACCGGGGGGACGGGGACACACCAGCCGGATCGCTCCGTCCGCTCGCCGCCGCAGCCGTCAGGCTCGGCTCGGGGGACGGCAGTCGTGCCATGGTCCGACCGGACACCTGCTCCACACCAACAGCCAACATGAGCGGCCCGACCCGCACCAGGAACTCATAGCGTCATCAGCGACCGGCATCGGGCCCGACGCGGCAACAATGACCGCCACGCGGCGGCGGGCGACACAGATCCCGGCCAAACCATTGAGGGAAGCGGGGAAACGCACCCCAGGCGCGGTCGCCGTCGGACGACCGGAGCCCTAGCCCTAAGGGTCCGACGCCACGGGCCTTCAACCGGTGCATCCGGAGGGCACCGTTCCCACAGCGTTTCCGACCTCCCTCCAACATCACCAAATACACCGGGGAGACAAACCCAGGCATTTGGCTCGAAGACTTCTAGCTCGCCTGCCTGTCGAGCTGGAGGAGTGGACGATGACTATTTCATCATCCAATACCTTCCCATTTGCGTGGGCGGACATGTTCGGGCATGGCTTGAATTCCTTCCACACGACAACATCCGCGACTGTGCAGATCTCAGGAGGGTCTTCGTCGGGAATTTCCAGGGGACGTATGTCCACCCGGGGAACTCCTGGGACCTCAAGAGCTATCAGTAGGAGCCCAGCGAGTCCCTACGGGATTACATCTGCAGGTTCTCTCAATGATGCAACTCCCTCCCTAATGTCGTTGACACGGACGTCATCAGCGCATTCCTTTCCGGGACTTACTGTGAGTCCCTGATCCACAAGCTTGGCTGCCTAAAACCCCGCACCACCCGCGATCTGCTCGACGTTGCCACCAACCACGCCTCCGGTGTGGAGGTAGTCGGAGCGGTCTTCAACAGAGGCCGGTACCAAGGCAAGCCCAAGCGCGCGGATCCAGACGAAGGCCCCTCCACTCAGAGGGGCAAGAAGAACAAGAAGGATCGACGCCCGGTCGGTCTAATTTTTGCAAGACAACGCCGCTACTGCCGCATGCATGGTGATCAGACGCCAGCAGCCCCAATAGGGATTGCCTGACCACTTCAACAAACTCATGGATGGTCCGTGCCCCAACCACGCCTACCCTGTCAAACACCTCTACAAGGAGTGCGAGCTCCTCAAACGCTTCCTCCGACCGGCCGACGGGTCAAAGGAGGGAGATGGCAAGGACCCGACAGCTAAGAGAGGAGGCACGGCAGGCAAGGACGGAGACGGTTTCCCGAGCCCAAGGAGTGCATCATGATCATCGGAGGGTCCGACGCCATTTGGACTAAACACCAGCACAAGGTACGCTACAGGGAGGCGTGCGCCGCCAAGACGGCCATCCCCTCCTTCCTCGGCTGGTCGGCGTCCCCGATCACCTTTGATCGAGAGGACCATCCCTCCTGCGTCATCGAGAGACCGGACGCTACCCTTCGTCGTCGACCCCCATCGTCGCAGAAGCACCTCACCAAGGTCTTGATGGACGGAGGAGCGGCCTCAACATCCTGTACATTGGCACGCTCGATGCCATGCGTATCCCCGAGTCGGAGAGCCGCGCGCGTGGGCTCCCCCTTCCACGGGGCATACCCGCTTCAGACGGATCGATCCGCCGAATTACGTTTGGCGGTTCATGGAGGGCCAACTTCCCGCCGAAGGTCCTCACCTTGAGGTGGACTTCTCAGGTCCTACCACGCCATCTTGGGGTGGCCATGCTACGACCCAAAGTTCATGGCCATCCCCAACTACACCTACCTCCTCAAGCTAAAGATGCCGGGGCGAAGCAGGCGTCATCACCGTAGTAGCGCCTTCTCACACGCCGCTCAAGGATTGTTTGATGCTTTGGCCGTGAGCACTACGAGCTGCGCGCCATGCGGTCGTCAACTCATCCGACCTCCAGCGGCTCGAGGAGTCGTCAACCCCAGCAGCCCCTGAGACTACAACAACCGACCTCCTCGATGGCCTTCCGCATCCTTGCTCCTTCGAGAAACCAAAGGCGATGGGTGTTGACCCCAGCGAGCCAGACCAAAGCAATGAAGGAATCGGGACCCAACTCCGGCCAAATAGGAATGCGAGCTCGTCGACTTCTGCGCGATAATCGTGATATCTTCGCATGGCAGCCCCTCGACATGCCGGGATACCATGGGAGGTCGCCGAGCATGCACTACGCCTTATCCCGGGCTCAAAGCCCACTTTTGGTCCTAAAGCAACGCCCACGTCGTTTCGATTTGACGATGACGAGCGCCATAGGCGAAGAGATCACCAAGCTCTGGCGGCCAGATTCATCAGGAGGTTTTCCACTCCGGTGGCTCGCTAATCCCGTCCTTGTCGGAAAAAGACTTGTTGGAAGTGGAGAATGTGTCGATTATCTTTGGACTTAATAAAGCGTGCCCAAAGGATCACTTTCCTTTACCACGCATAGACCGGTTAATTGACTCCACCTCGGGTTGCGAGATCCTCTCCTTCTTCGGGCGCCTACTCGAGGCTATCACGTTTCTGCAGATCATAATGAAAGATTCCGATCAGCTCGCGACCTCATTTATCACCCGTATGGTTCGTACTACTGGTTTTTTCATCTCCATGCGTGACCATGCCTTTCGGTCTCAAGAACGGCGGCGCCACCTACCAAAGGTGCATGCGGCAATGCTTCGCCGACCAAATCGACCCACGATCAGTTATCCGATCGGTGAACGAAACCAAAACCAACAATCGCCGTCTATGTTGTTGACATAGTGGTCAAAGCAGCTCGAGCTTGCGACTGATCGCAAACTTGGCATAGCGCATGAACCTCCGAAGGTTCAACATCAAGTGAATCGAAAAATGCGTTTTGGGGTTCCAAAGGGAAGTCGCTTGGATACATCGATCCGTGAGCGGCGCATTGAGGCCAACCTCGATACGATCGTAGCCATCTCCAACATGGGCCCCATACGCAATGTAAAAGGCGTACATACAAAGGCTCACCGGCTGCCTAGCTGGCCCTTAGTCACTTCATCTCTCCGGCTCCGACGGGGGGATGCCACTCTATAAGCTCCTCAAAAGAGCGGACACCTTAAATGCGGGTCGAGAAGCCAATGAGCTCTCGAAAGCCTCAAAACATCCCGTCGGCCCCAATCCTAACTCGCTCCCGAATGGGGAGAACCCCTCCTCTACGTCGCGGCAAGTAACCATGTGGTGAGTGCATACAGTCGCCGAAAGGGAGGAACAGGACACCAGCTCAAAAGGCAATGACCCAGATACTTCGTCGGAGAAGTACTTATCGACCCCAAGGTCTTGTACCCCCAAGTGCAGAAACTCCTATACGCCGTGCTAATGGCCACTAGGAAGCTCCTACACTACTTCACTGACCACGAGGTCACAGTCTGTCACTTCATACCCACTCAGAGACATCATCCACAACCGCGACGCCGTGGGATGAATCCCTAAGTGGGCCCTTGAACTCATGGGCCATGACATCAGGTATACCCCCCGCACCACAATTAAGTCCCAGGCTCTCGCGGATTTTGTCGTCGAGTGGACGAAGGTCCAGCTACCGACCCCGGACGTCTCCCATGAGTAATGGACAATGTACTTCGACGGGTCCGTAATAGCGCCAGGCTCGGGGGCTGGAGTGGTTCTTATCTCCCCAGACGAGAGTAGGCTCCGCTACGCCATCCGCCTCCACTTCTCGGCTTCAAACAACACCACGGAATACGAGGTGCTTATCAATGGACTACGCATCGCCATCGAGCTCGGGGCTACGCGACTCTACGTCCATGGCGACTCGGAACTAGTCGTTGATCAGGTCATAAAGGAGTCCTCCTGCAAAAGCCCCCTCATGACAGCATACTACCAAGAGGTGCGCAAGCTCGAGGACAAATTCCAGGGAATCGAACTACATCACGTCCCTCGAAGGGACAACGACGCCAACGATTTCCTCGCAAAACCAGCCGCCAGGCGGGATCCATCCCCGAGCAGGGTCTTCATCAACGATGTCCACGAGCCTTCCGCCCGCATCTCGGAAGGTCCAAACCAGACATGCCCCAACGTCCAGCCGGCGCTCAGAGGCTCCGACCCCGACGCCAAGCCAGCGCTCGGGGGCTTCGATCCCGGTACCTCTATGACGACATCACCCGCGGACGTCGCCGTATTGGCACTCGATCAAACCGACTGGCGAGCACCACTACTCGCCTACCTCCTCGAGGAAGTTCTCCCACCTGAAAGAACTGAAGCCCAACGAATCGCTCGACGCGCCAAGACCTTCGTCGCGCTCGGTAGCGAACTCTACAAACGGAGTCCGTCAGGAGTGCTCATGAAGTGCGTCCCCGCTAGCCGGGGAAAGCAGATCCTCCCCGAGGTCCATGCCGGGATCTACGGGCATCATGCACCCCAAGGTCTCTGGTCGAAAAACCTTTCGCCAAGGTTTTTACTGGCCCACCGCGCTACGAGACGCAGAGGAGGTCGTCCGTAGGTGCGAAGGATGCTAGTTCTATGCTCGGCAAACCCATTTACCAGCACAAGAACTCCAAACCATCCCAATCACCTGGCCATTCGTGGTCTGGGGCCTCGACATGGTAGGACCTCTCAAAAAAGGCCCAGGCGGTTTCACTCACCTACTCGTAGCAGTCGACAAGTTTACCAAATGCATAGAGGCCAAGCCCATCACCAATCTCCGCTCAGAAGAGGCGGTCAAATTCTTCCTCGACATCATCTAACGATTCGGTGTTCCTAACTGTATCATCACTTACCACGGGACTAACTTCACCGGGAAGAAGTTCATAGACTTCATCGATGGGTACGACATCAAAATCGACTGGGCTTTGGTTGGACATCCACGAACTAACGGTCAGGTCGAACGCGCCAATGGCATGGTCCTCCAGGGACTCAAGTCGCGCATCTTCGACCGGCTCAACAAATATGCCGGGCGATGGGTTGCAGAGGTCCCAGCGATCCTCTGGAGCCTAAGAACGACCCCAAACCGATCCACGGGATTCACACCTTTTTTTCCTGGCTTACGGAGCAGAAGTTGTGTTGCCCTCACCACGGCGCACCAAGAGTAAAAGCTTTCGACCGCGACCGAGCCGCGGAAGCTCAACAAGACGCAGTCGACCTGCTCGAAGAGGCCCGCGAGACAACCGTCGTCCGCTCCGCTCGCTACCAACAAACCCTCCGCAGGTACCACGAAAGGAAGATCAGAGGAAGGTACTCGAAGTCGGCGATCTCGTGCTCCGAAGGACCCAATCGACAAAGAAAAAACACAAGTTCTCTCCGCCCTGGGAAGGACCCTACACGGTAACCGAAGTAATCCGACCGGGCACCTACCGACTGGAGGACAACAACGGCAATGCTCTCAACAACACTTGCAACATTGAACAGCTACGTCGTTTCTTCCCTTAGATTTGGTCTAAACACTTTCGCTTAAAACACATGCTCCTGTAAGAGCACCCCCGCCCGAACACTTTCGACCCGGGTCGCTCGGGGGCTCCATAAGTATACAAATATTGAGTATCACCTCTCTTTTTCTTTACTATCACATGGTATACAACTTTTTCTCCCCGAACGGAAACACATTTCATTTCTTTGATTTCCATACGTAACCTTGTTCTTACTCCCAAATCGAACGCACCCCGTCTTTCCCTACGGATACAAACAACCGAGCCTCGCGGGCCACGCCCCGGGCTCCCAAAATCGCACCCTAGGGGACAAACAGGCAGGTACAAGAAAGAAAGGGGTAAAAACAAATGTCATGTTAGGACAAAAACAAGGAAGCAGATATGGCACTTTTATCACAGAGGTTGTACGGGTGTATTCATTCATACAAAAAAACCATTTATACGGGGACTTACCCACAAAACTTAACTATTACATTTTCTATTACAAATACTACTGCGGCCACTCGACGACTTCGCCTGAAACGCCAGAAAACCGCTCGGTTCCGCCCCTTCAAAACTTCAGAAAAACACAACGGGTACCTCAAGGGCGTCGCGCCTATGGATGCTCAGCAGAAGAACATGGAGCTCCTGGCCTTCTCATGTAGCCGAGACAGCTCCTGGTTAGGGGCGCCGCTCCCGAGGTATGGTCGCCATGACCGAAAGAAATCTTATCAAACTTTATGAACTAGCCAACTTAAGCAGTTGTAGGCACGGAACCCTCCACCGGCGCAATCATGAGTAACCTCCCCTCCGACAAGGCTCGTCCGGTAAAGATCCACCAGAGAGAATCTACACACGGCTCCATCCCGAAGAAGGCATCGCAGACCAGCATCACCTCCAGTTCGACATCACGCTCCAGGCTCACAGAAGGATCTGTAAGTCCTCCCCTTCGCTCACTCTCTCACTCACTTAGGAACCGCCGCGGCATTCAGGCACCCTCGGTGAGAAGGAAGAAAGAAGAGGGACAATAGTTGGAGAACAGGCAAAGGACCGCGACGGAGAACCCTCTCCCTCCCCCTATTTAAAGGAAAAAGGTAAGCGAGCACGAAACTCTCCGCCTACCCCCATACGAATGGGAAACGATGGGACGCGCACTGACCGACGGAGTAACGCCGGGTCAGACGGAACGCCACCAGGCAGGGCGAAGCATGGCCAGGGTATGCCCCACCACTATCGCACGACAGGGCGTGAAAACCGAAGCACCACCGCACGCGGGTGGCTTCCCACCTCCCCCAGGCCAGGCGAGACCTAAAACGAAATCTCCGCCGGAAGACTGACCGACCCCCTGAATCGATCGAGTCGCTCAGTATCCACACCAGGACACAAGTAGGAAGCTAAGGGACGCCCCACGTGGGCCATGCCGGCTCCGTCACGAACGATGAGCTCGAGTCCCGGTCGGACATTTCCGACTGAAGCTCTCCGAGCCCCGTCACTCCAGTCGCCAAGGTAAACACTATCAAAACCCCCTCTATTTCTTTAAAACATTCATACATCCATACACGCATTCATTCCATACGCCTGAACCCCCCGGACGGTTAGGGCATGAACCGCCCGGGGGCTCGGGAACTAAAGCATCGCACGTGCAGCAAAATGCATCAGAACGCTCCGTGTTGCGTCACGAAGCGGGGTTGCCTCATTCGATATGGGCAACCAACAGAGCCAGGGCAGAAAACCGTAGATGAGCACCGTGCGGCCCTCGCCCGGTCCGACAGACTGGGTCATCTCAACCTTCTCGTTCGATCCTAAACCTCTCGCCAGGCCCACAGAATCTCCATCGAAGGGGAGGCTGTTAGGCCACCCGGGTCGGTCTCTGGAACGACCTAGGCATCTATCGGGTTGCAGGTAAAGGAGTAGTGGAATGTCACAAGAGGGCTATGCCGACCCCGTCACGAACGACGGACCTGGATTCCACTCGATCACACCCGTTAGCGAACTCATCGAGCTAGTTTTCGAGCCCGAGCGATCGGGACAGGCGACGAAAATCAGCCCCTCCGGTTGTGAGGAACCGAGGATGGGGTAACGCACAATACTCACATCGACCCCCACGAAGGCCCGATAGGGCTCGGGGGCTTAAGAAAAACGCCAAGGACGATGACCTCGAACTCGCCAGATCCACGACTCCGACTCGCCCGATCCCGCGGCGCGCACCGACACCAGGGTCCGCGAGCATCGCCTCGTCCGATCTTTAACCAACTAACTACGCCCGGCGAGCGGCTTCTTGCCTCAAGAGAAAACCTTGGGACCGCGACCCGAATGGCGTCGGCGGGATCTTTGACATCCGGCTACGGCTCATGGGACGGCGACTCCTAAACTCAGAACGCGCGGCAGGCGGCTTCATCTGCGCTCAATAAAACACAGGACCACGACTCCTAAACTCGCGTAACGGCTTCACTCAGGATCCACGAGCTTCGGCTCGTCCGATTCCTGAACCAACTAAACTAACTCCCACGATCCACAGCACGCACCGACGCCTGGGTCCGATCGTGGTACTACCTCGCGTCGATCCCACGGCGCGGATCGACGCCAAAGATCAGTAAGCTCTAACACGACCGAATCGAGCCCTCACCGTCCGTGGCACGCACCGACGCCAGCGGTTTCTCCAAACTAACCTTCTCACCCGATCCACGACACGCACCGACGCCAAGATCAGAAAGATTTGTCTCAAAACCTACACCTAAAAAACGCTTCAGCTGCGCAACGACACCTTGGTTAAACAAAAAACGTCTCGAAACATACACACACGCCCGCTAAAATAAACACCCCAACCGGTTCTACCCGAACCGCCCGGGGGCTCGGGAGCTACACCCGCGGGTGCGCTCGCGCGCACCCACCGACACGACGCAGAGAACCCCCCAGCCGGTTCTGCCCGAACCGCCCGGGGGCTCGGGGGCTACACCTTCGAGTGCGCTCGCGCGCACCCGGTAGCAAGACAAAAATCCCCCAAACAATTCAGCTTAAATCACCCGGGGGCTCGGGGGCTCGGGGGCTCCTGTCAGGTTCATAACCCCGAGGTCCCTCGGGGACCGGCTTCGACGCCCGGGCTCGGCCCAGGAGAACAGCATGTAGTTCATGGGCTGGCCCAAAAGTCTAAAAAACGAGCCGGAAGGACAGACCGATCGCCGACCGGAAGGTCTACCAAAAGAACGAACGCCCGCTCAACAACTTCTTCGGCCCACCTCTCCGACCGGAGCGCTCACCTCGGGCGCCAGTCGCCTCCGGGCGGACTCTCCGATCGGAAGGCCTAGCCCAAAAAAGCTGCTTGCTACTCCGACCCCGCGTCTCCGACCGGAGACTCGTAGGAGGCCTGCTTACCACTCTTCTCCGACTGGCACGACCAGTACCGACTAGAGCCATCCGACCGGGGATTCCCGCTCGGAAGGGACCAGGGGCGAACGGAGAAAGCAGCACACAAAGTCAAACCGCGGTACCAAGACCATACCCTATACGCCTGCGGGAACAGTGCTCCACAATTGACCTAACACAAACAGTATGAAAGGTACCGACATTTGTGCCTACACTATTGTAGGCGCCAGCATTTGTCTATAGTATTGTAGACACCGTTGGGGCTCCCGTACAGCAAAAAGGCCCCCCACGTGCCTCTAGGCATCGGTGGGAGTGCCAGGATTCACCACACCTAGTACATGTGGTGGGGCTCCCCACACACCGATGGTATTTTGCAGGTACCGACGTCCATCCTTCCTGAAGAAGCCAACCCAACCTCCCATGTGCACCTGACATTCTACAGCGACATCAACAACATTATGCGTGCCGACCATCATCGCTACCCTCATTCGGCGTGGGCAACAAGACCTAGAAACATCCATACTCTCTCCCTCTCACCTGTAAAGCCACCCCCTTTATCTATAAAAGGGGATGCGCTCCCACCAAACAGAGGGATTGGTTTTCCCAGAGGACGCTTCTTCTTCAAGCTTAATTCACTAGATCGATAACTCACAACCCCTCGAGCACACGCTTGAACACCTAGCTCATTGCGGAGTTCCAATTGACCTCGGCCCTTCCAGTCGGACCCGACCGGGCCTCTCGTACACCCCTCCTTTCTCCTTCCCGTTTGTAACCCTACTACAGACTTCGAGCACCTGGGCTCAGGAATAAAGTCACCGACCGACCCACACTGGACGTAGGGCACGTTGCCCGAACCGGTATATATCCTATGCATTGAGTGCTAGGCCACCTCCGATCACAACGTACAGCAAAACTACAAATATTCACTAGTTGGTCACTTTCTATACCGACACCAGTCTTCCAACAGGTGGCATGGAGACTCTCTTTGGGCCTCTTGTTCCCGCAGTATTCCTGATGGTGTTCGTTGCCAAAATGTTCTGCATGTTATGCACGATACAAGAAAAAATATCCAAATTAGTCTTATTGTATTAGAGCATAGGTGAGTAACATATCCATTTCAAATAGCTGATACAAAAAAATTCTAAAAGATTGTTTCTTTGCTGCCCGTTTGTTTAAAAATATATATTAGATGCATACTCAAAGTACACTCAGCAACATTCACCTATACACATTGAACAAGCAAGCAGAACAATAAGAAAGCATATTCCTCAGAAAATGAAGAACCCAATAAATGGGTGCCATGCTAGGGTGGGTTTTGTTTCTTTCATTCGTTTTTTTTTTTTTTTTTTGCTTGCCGCCTTCTAGAGTTTAGGCGGGTCAAAGAAAAACTGCAGGTTGAATCTTTTGCCAGTGCTGTCACGCGCGCGTGAAAAATTCATAGCGCGCCGGCTGCCCAAGTCTTTGGCGCCGGCTGCCCAAGTCTTTGGCGCCGGCTGCCCAATTTATGTGGTGACAAAGGTTTCGACATTTTGAAATAATTATGTTGCTCAAAGGTTACTATATTATTGTATTTGTAATAAATTTTCCTTCTTTCAGTATGTCTCATGTGTGTAATATTGTCTTCCTCAGTCAGGTAACTATGGTTAGGAATTAATTATTACACATTTGACACTAGGATTTTTATAAATAAGTTTGTGATCTAGTGGTTAGGCCATTGATTGCTTAGTGTCGGGTGCAAAATTCAATTCTTAGTTTAGTTGTCTCTTTTTAATTTTTTGATAAATAATTGTTTATCTGCCAAAGCCAAAATATAATTCAAGACATATATATATATATATATATATATATATATATTACTATTGAAATTGACAACTAAATTTCAGAATACAGATGGCAAGTAGCAAGTCAATATCAAAGATCAATAAGCTATGAGTCGGAGAATTCACTATTTGCACACTACCAGTCAAAGCATCCATATGTTAGCATAATTCGAGCTCTTACTACACAACCACTGAGTTCATTCTCTGCAAAGAGAGAGCACACATCTTTCTGAGTAGTACACACATGTCATGATTCTTGTTTTTATTGCCTGAAAAAAGATAAATTTCTATCCATTTTAGTAAGCATGTTATAATACAGTTGGCAGGCAATATATAGTTGGAAAAACACAATTCGAACAAACTAGCAGGATCATGATTGGTTAGCAGAAGCTTATACTGGTTCTCAAGTTTTCAATAGATGGGCAGCATGATGTTAACTAAACCGAGCAAGCAGGAACACCTATGTGTACAACAAAGAAAGGTAGTGACAACAATCAGTTACTGAGTTATTACATTATATTGGCCTTTTGATTTGATTGCTTAATCAAGGAGCCACTGATCAGTTATTCGCTTTGTCTTAACTTTTCATTAACCTGTGCATTTGTATATGAAAGTAAACAAAGTTATCGAACTGGAAAAACAGCCACCATCAGTTGGTAGCAGCAGTTCAGAACTGAGGGATATCTGTTGATCCCAGTAAAGAACCATGAGACTAAAGTTCATTTATATGCACTCAGTTAGTTCAGTTATATGCACTCAGTTAGAACAGCAGGAGACTTTGGACACGGTTCCCCACTATACCTATTTGTGGCTCATGCGTGGCTGCGTCTGCTGGTACCTGGATTGCTGGCATATGCATTTTGAGTTTCTAGCAACTGAAATCAAAGACATGCGTCAGTCCAAATTCTTAATGAATTGATGCACTTAATAAAACCAATTCTTACATGTTCCTGGTATGGCACTCCACTAGGTTGCTCATTTCCAGTGATAGGAACCAAATAAGCCTTGAAACTTCTGGCACTCTGTAGCCAAAACAATGCACTCGTTCAGTCAAAAACAGCTTATCAAGCTTCTCAATATGTCAATAAGATATGATATCTCCATGCATAAATTTCAGATAATGCATAGTCCCAGGATTCTCTCAACTGCCCCTAGAGGAAGGAACACTACTGATTACAGTTCAGTTAGATCTGAGAATTCAGTCCAAAATCCCAAACTAGTGTGTGTGGAGTAACAGACTAAAAGCTTTTTTAGGGTGATTTTCCTCAATTCCGTGCAAAATTGGGCATGCCTTGTACCCGCACTACTGTTTAAGAACAAGCAAACAAGAACAACAGGGCGTGCCTTGTACCTGCTGTAGAGAGTACCATCGTCAGCTCGTGCGCCGGTCAGCTGGCGGTGGGGACTGGGGAAGTCACGACTGCCAGGAAAGCGCGGGACCGCGTGGCTGCCTGGAACGAAGTGCTTACGGTGGGTGGTGATACCGCAACAATGTCTTGCGCTGCCGGGGGTGCGAGATGCGTAGGGCCGGAGACTCGCGCCGGCCAGGTAGTCGCAGGCGTCGCCGGGGGAGGTCCCGAGGGCCAGGGACTCACGGTGGGTGGGGGTCTCGCGCCGTCGGGTCCGATTCTCATGGGCGGGGATCGCGCGCAAGGGCTGGGCTGCAGCTCCGTGCGCGGGCGAGAGACCCTATCTGCGTGCGGGCGCTGGGAAAAATGGCGGCGCGAGCGGATGGGAAGTGGCGACCGGGAAAAAAGTCAGAGCATAAACTCCACGAGTTCCCTAAATATTCTTTAAAAAATCCATGTTTTTCAACTCTAAAAAAAATTTAGGAGAAAAAAAAGAAAATCATCTTCAATAATTTCTAATATTTAACTTTAAAAAAATCAAATGTTGATCCCACTTATGTATATAATAACACATATGCAAAAATGCAGGCAATCATTTCATGTCAAAAGCACAGGCTATCTACAGGCATCAGGCGGCAGCAGCAGTTAGCAATCAGCAGGCAGCCATCGACGCTACGCGGCCACCGACGCTACGCAGCCATCAGCAGGCAAGAGCGCGAAGGCCACCGACGCTACGCGGCCATCATCAGCAGCCCGATCAGTTTCCCATCCCCTTCCAATCTGCGTAGCTTCGTCCGTGTGGCTTCAAGGGCTTCCACGCGCGCATTGGATTCCTTCGATCTGATCGTGTGATTCGGCGGCCTGCATATGACCTCGTGGCAGTCGTGCCCGCGCGCTCCGCTGCGGCGGCGGAGGCCAAGACGGTGGTGCAGCAGCAGCCCCCGGCGGCCTGCGACCTCGCGCGGCCGTGCCCACGGCCTCCGCCGGTGTGGCTTCGCTTCATGGTTGGTTCAAGCCTGGCGCGGTGTACGCGAGTCAGACGCTCCGGCACCGGTGTACATCGGAGAAAAGCGCGTGACTCCAAGGCGCGAAGGCGGAAACCGCGCGGGAGAGGATCTGCGCGACTCGAGAGCCGCGTAAAGTTATGCAAAACTGGCTCAGTTTTTCCCAAGTGTCTAAATATTAGGAGGATGGTTAAAAAACTGTTGAGAGAGATTTTTTCTCATTTTTCTAAAAAAAACAAGTATTAAAAAGGCAAATAGGGAATTCTTGGAGATGCTCTCACGCGCGACGCGTGCTGTCTTTTGCGGGCTTGGCGTTTGGGTTTCCATGGCGCCAGTTCTGACCGCCCAAATTTCAGGTGGCTCTCAACTCTCATGTTCTCTTCTCTAGCTGCCACGTATAAAAAAAATATTTGAGCCCCAAGTTAATCCTTCAATTTTTTTATCTACTCAGTGAGAGTTACCGGTCATAGGATACTTATTCTATGTAGTACATAGTTTTTTCTATACATCTAGATATACGTTATGTCTAGATATATAATAAAAATGATGTATTTCGAAAACTAAAATACTTATAATTTGAAACCGAGGTAGTACAAAATAATTGGCTGATTAAAAGGTTTTGAAACTTTAATAAATGCTTTTGTTTAGTCGTATTTTAGTTGGTTTATTAAAAGATTATGAAACTTTTTCTAATAGATAATTAGAAGATTATCCACATGGGCAAACATATGAAATAAAAGGTATAATTAAGTTTTCATATAAGTATGGCAATTTTAGCTTGTTAAATCAACTTGAATCTTGCTAGTAAGAGGGGAGATTAGGAGTAAAAAAACTAGATTTAGGCATAGATGCCAATAAATAGGATCAATGTGATTATTGTGTACTTGGCCTCTGATGATTCATGATCTTTGCTATTTAGTTCAAAGTTTCTCTAGTCTTAACACTTGATTCACCTAAATTAATTTCTACCATGAAGGGAAGGGAAGGTTAAAGAGACAAACCTTTGAAAAAGAAACAAAGCATTAGTAAATGAGAAAATTTTGTCATTATTAATGAAAAATTTAGGGATTATTAAATATAAAAAATAAAACTAGATACTGAAGTGTACAAGCATTTTAATACCAATGGAGAAGTATAATGGAAAATAGACCATCAGCGATGTTGTTATCGGCCTAAGCCTTCAAACACCGAGTGGTTGTTGAGTTCATGAAGGGCCACGTATGGAGTGTAGCGAAAGTATGACCAAAGGAGAATGGCTAAACGAGTCAGTGGACAACTGGTTTCAACATTCATCATTCTTTACAAGGACCCCTGGAGCTGTATCTATACATGCTCGTAGACTTTACACAAGACTAAACCACCCCGCACCTATTCTAGATCCACGACCCCCCCCCTATGAATGTGAAATTTTCATTTTTTTTTTGAAATTCAAATAAATTTTGAAAATTTAACACTCTTGGTGTATGTAACACCACAACCCATTAGTAGCATGTAGTAATTGTGAAGTTGGCCCATATGGTCCAAGTGTCTTATATGTGGTTGTAGTTGGTGGATTTTGTACCGCCTGAAAGTTTAGGAGGGTGAGAGCCAACTTACAATCCTTCGTTCCAAACGTAGCACTTCCGGGTTAACTCTTTTATATGAAGCGAAGACGAAAGTGTAAGAGAGCTGCTACACGTATACTGGCCCGTTCCACGTGGTGGGAGCTAGGCCAAATAAGCAGTTTTGGACGTGAGGTGTTACACTTGGCCCCCCTAACATTCAAAAAAGCAACTTCATGGCTCCGCCACTAAAAGTAATTCATAAGAATTGCATGTCGTGTAGATAAAGATTACTACATATCAGTATATTTGTACATCTTCAAAATCCTAAGAAAAAAACTATAGATAATTGAAATATCTGGGTTTACCATCTATAGTTGGCTAGTTAGTGATTCCACATGTATGCTCAAACAAAAACCTAAAATACATCCTTATGATTAAGAATTGATTTTACCACATTTTTGTTTATTCTTGTAATTACTATATGATAAACAAATACCCCCTACATTTTAAATTATAAGTCACATTGATTTATTTACATAGATTTTGGTCTGTAAATATGTACCAAACATTTTACATAGAGAAACTCCTATAAATGAGTAAATGTGTTTGCCTATGTATTATTTAAAATAATAATACACTTTTATATAATTTTAATATATGTCCCTACTTTGCGGAAATATAATTTACTTAAAAAACTAAACTGGCGGGATAACTCCCGCCCCTGACAGCGAAAATTTCAAATCAAAAGACATACACATGGCCTTCTCTCTCTCTCTCCATTCTCCACACACACCGCTCCCCTCGGCCCTCTCCTGCACCGCCGCCTCCCCACCCCACCCCGAGGCCCGAGACCTCCCAGTGGCCACGGTCTACCTCTGGCATCCACGTCACGTCCAGAGACCCTGCTGAATCCACGCCGGGGCGGCCTCCCTAATCCTGCGGATGCAACTCCTCCTCCTTGCCTCCCTCCGGCGGTACGACACGTCACGTGCCGCTAACCCCCAATCCTCCACTCCTCTCCTCGTCGACGAGCGGACCCGGTCCACGCTAGATCCGGCCCTCCGATCCGGCCGTGACCCTGGGTTCGGTCTCCATCCGATTGGGGCAGCCATGGATCAGAGCAAGCGGGCGATGGAATCGTACTCGAGCTCCTGCACTCCGAGGCTCCGACGCCAGCATCGTCAGGAGTTCGCCGACTTGACTTGGTCCTCAAGCGCCTCGATCCAAATCAGGAAAACCAACGAAAGGAAGAAGGAAGACCCTTCTGCTTCTGCCCTGATGCTGATGATATCGTAGGCTTTGATCTTGCACACCAAGGTGATTGGTTCCATTTATCAACTAGCAATAGCCATTTCTTAAAATTTCGGTGAAATATTTAAAGTTCAGGATATATGCACTCTTAGCCTATTAGTCAATAGCCTGAATTTTGTTTTTATCTAGACACATGATATAATCTTGATGTCGTCATCAGAGAATTGTACTCTGATTTCAGAATGTCAGAAACAATTTTTGTCATTTTAATCATTCAGATTGAACCTTACAGTATCTTAAAAAAATGATTGAAAACTCAGATTCAGTAAATACATGATTTTGGCTGCATCAGTGTTTTTGTGAAATGAATACGTATTTGAGTTGGAGTGCCTTTTGAAAATTTAGAGTGCCTTGCTCTAATCCAGCAACAAAGAGCAGAAGTTTCATGAAATGATTTTCTTCATCACCTTATTGTATGAATTGTCAATGAAGATGTACGAATATTGCAGCAGTGGTTTTCAATCGGAGGTGTTACTTAGATGTTAATAGATACTCTCTTGATTAATTTGTCTTACTCTAGTTCAGTAAAGCTTTGTCTGAATTTAAAATGCACAAAAGTTCAGTATGCTGAGAGTGGATTTCAGCCTGCTGCTTTTACAATGTATTTTTACTGTTTTTAGGCAGCAGTGCAGCACCAACACCCTTCATGTCAAATTCTTCCACTGGTTAAGTTCTGATGGTGCTTTGTAAAAGACTAGGGATAATTACAGTACTAACAATTGTTGATTGGTGGGCATAGCTTCAATGATGATAGCTGTGAATGTGTCACGTAATAGACCTTAATTTCCATACTGTAGCTGATATTATTTTGTAATGTGTTTTCCTGTTATGAAACTTTCCTTTGGCTATATGGGTCAATCCTTGGGCTTGCCTTGGTAGTGTGGAAGGTACTCTCAGAGCATAGCATAATGCTAGGCCCACACCACCACCCATCAATTTTGCCATCGAATTTCTTTGATTTCTCTCCTCTGTTTGCAGGAGTTGTGCATCCGTGGCTGGCAGTAAAAAGCATTGGGATTTCAGGCAGTAAGCAGTAACGCGTTCAAGGTATGCCACAATGTTATTTTTTCTATATCAAAAAATGTTTGTTGAAATATTGTGTTCCTAAGAAACCATGGCTGTTGTAGGATCCTGGAGCAAGCCATCTATACATGGATCTTGGCTCCCCTTTCAGCTCTCTGACCAGATCAAGCATGACAGCCATAAGGTTATCAACCTACTCTTTCAGTTTCCAAATTGGTAGTTTATCTCTCCCCCTTGCAGACACCTCTTACTTAATATTAATCATCTGTATACTACATGTGCTGTCTATAATTATCCACGCTTATAAAATACAATACTTAAGTGATTGGTCGATGTGGTTATTTGGATATTCAATAGAATTCTAAAGTTAGGATGACTAAATGAAATTGTTACTCGTCTGTATACTGAATTTGTTACTTGTCTGTACACTAATTTTTTTACTGAGTGGAAGTATCTTACTCTGAACTTGTCTAATGAAAAAAATGAAAGGTAAATATAATAGTTGTAATCAAATAGCTAAATTATTTCAGAGATTCTGTTCGGCTTCAGCAGCTTGCAAATAAACCTCGGACACCATGCTGTTTTTTATTGAATCAAATTTTGATTTGCTGCTGTAACTTTCACTTTCCTGTGTTCTGTTTGCTTCAGTGAACAAAACAGGTCATCTTGGCAGCAGCAGAAAATCAACTACTTTATTTCTTCAGAGTTTCAGTTCTTTAAGAGCAGCCTAGTTATTTTTGTTGTGCTGTTCACTTCTTCAGGAGCAATTCTGCTCGTTGGTTTATTTCTGCAGCCTGGGGCAGGCTGTCCGGCTCGACTGTTTTTCTTTGGTTGGTTAGAAGTTTTCTTCTCTGGTTTTCAGATTTTCAACAGTGAAAATTTTCAGCAAAGCAGCATCAAATGTCTTTTCTGTCCCCTGGCTGTTTGTCATCGACAACCCTGGCTGTTTGGTCATCGACAGCAGGTGCTGCAATTCTGAGTGTTTGCTTTCTCATCTATCACAACTGCAGTAATTGATTAATGGAGAATCTCTGGTAGTGCAACCTAGAAATAAGTTTGTTGTTTACTGCAATCTCTCTCCCTGGATGTTTGTACCTGTTGCTTACTGCATTTTCAAGTGGTTGTGTAAGATTGTAGTCAGACCGATTGGGTACGATTGTAGTCATCCCTAGTTCTTTCTGTAGATCTTTTATGTCTTCTTACTGCATTTCCACTAGCTTACTAAAATTTGGCTAAGTGCATCGTTATCAAACCCAGAGTACATGGGGGCTGGGGATTATAAATAATGAGCTTAGCGCACAACTTCATGCCTCGGATTTAATTTGCTCTGCCATTTATAGTTTATGTGAGTTTAGATTGATCTATTCAGGTTAAATATGACACTATATAAGATGCTTGATGAACTGCTAGCTCTGCCATTTATAGATTATGAATTTTCTATTCTGAATTGTAGATGATCTCATTGTATGTCAAACTTTGCATAAATTATTTTTGGTGCTATTTTCACTGTATGTCTGACGTGGATCTGCGGTGCCCTATAGGTTACAACCATGATTTTGGATATCAAAATCGATGGCAAGCCTGCAGGTTTGTGCAGGGGGACTGACCCCTCTCTGGTTTCTGCATTGTTCAGATTCATGTGTCTATTATTGCTAAGTTATTTTTGAATAAAATTATGTTGAGTAGAAGCTATTATGTGCACTCTCATTCACCTGAATTAACACATTGGCTTAAGTACTTGCACTTGGGCTTCTTCGAAGTAGTATAGCTGAATCAATATTTGAAACTTGGGCTTTTGTCGCTGACATCCTTGATAAAGCAATACATTGTACCAACTGTATAACATCCTGAATTAACACGTTGGCTAAGTACTTGCACAGGGCAACATTCTTGAATGTTATATGTCATGCAAAACGATTTTCATCTAGGATATATGTTTGTATTTTGGAACCTCTATCAGTTCAATTTTGAAGTCATTGAGCACTTATGAACTGAAGTCATTGACGATCTATTTTTGTTTTATAGGGTATGTATGCCTGGGCAAGGTTAACCCTAAACCAGTTTACCGAGCAATGCCACTGAATCCTGTAAGAATGATTTTCATGAAATGCTTCAGCTCTTTAAATTAATTATAGGGGTGAGTTGTTTAATGTTCTGTTATACATAGGTGAAGATGCCTAATTTAAGTAACAAATGTGGATACCTATTATGATGAACTCACATAAGTAGCATTTATAGCAAGCACTACTCTAGAAATTTTATTGATAACATTAACAAATATCTTTGTCAAATCAAACCTTAACATTCTGATTGATTTCTCACCTTGCAGTACTGAAACAAGAGTTCACACTTGAAAATTTCAGAGAAATATCAAGTATCTTCACATCAGGTAGGTAATATATGTGGTCCTTTGTCAAACCATCGCCATAGAGATCAAACACGAGCTGCTACTCTCTTTGTAGCACGGTTGGTGATCCACCGGTTTTCTAGTACACTATCTAATATATGGCCGTATTCCATGTTGATTCTCCTAGGAGCTAGTAACTAGAGAAAATAGAATGTTGCATGTCAAGAAACAATTGTTGGCTAGAAGTGAATTTTTGTATAAACGTGTTAGTCAGAATGTTTGTTGATGCATATGCCCATGTCAATGCTTTTATTCAGGAGGAAGATACATTTTGGCTGGAGCGCTCAAGTCATGGAATGGTCAATAGAAGCTATTCAACAATGCTTAACCAAGATTCAATGTAGTTTTAGCTAGGGGGATTCCATGATGCTTGTAAATATAATAATAATATATAAATTGTTGCAAATAATGATTGTTTAATTTCAGAGATGTATAGCAATATTCTATTTTGATATAATATTTGTGATGCAATAGTTCCTAATCACAGGTTCCTGTTGTGACCAACAATAATGGCGTGGCAATATTCCTTGATGCTATCAAATCTGAAGTGTTGTAAAAGTGACTATTGGCAACCATATTTACTGCAGCAATATATTATGTAGCAACACACAATGAGCATGGCAATAGAAGCTATAGCCACCTAAACTTGCTGTTGTAATAGGTGATTTAGCAATGCCAACCATCGTGCTATAGCAACAAGAACCACCATCGCAATAAAGAGTATAGCAATGAACAATTCGCATAGCAATAGTGATTGCACCATAAGCAACCAAATGTTGGGCATGGCAGTTGCATCTGTTGCCACCACTTCTTAGTGTTGCGACATAATCTCAATTGCCACACTCGTTATGCGTAGCAATAGTGACTACACCTTATAGCAACCAAACCTTGGGCGTGGCAATTGCACATGTTGCCACCACTTCTTAGTGTTGCGACATAATCCTGGTTGCCACACACGTTAAGCGTGGCAATACATTGTCTTGCAACACACGTTCGCTGTTGCTAGTGCACCATTTGCTACGGCATGGGCAAGTTGCCATTACAAGGTCCAGCAACACCTAAGGCATTGCATTAGTTGCTGTTGCCACGCCTACAACCGTAGCAAAACCTTATGTTGCAACGCCTAGGTGTTGCAAATCCAAAACGCATTTTGCAACGCTTCCTAGAAAAGCGTTGTCCAAAGCTTTACCCACGCAAGCACCTGCAACGCCTTCCAACGAAAAAAAGTGTTGCTATTTCTGTTATTGCAACTATTTCGGGCCTATTGCAACATTTTTTGGGTGTTGAGACAGGGTCAAAATTTAGTAGTGCCGCTGGTTGGTACGCTAACCCGGCGATGATAGGTACATTGTCACCGCTGGATGGCGTGTCGGCCCGGTGTCGATGGCTACATCATCACCACCGGATGGTACGCCGGCCCGGCGTTGATGGCTGCAACATCACCACCAGATGGTACGCTGGCCGGCGTCGATGGTTGCATCATCACCGCCGGATGGAACATCGGCTCGACGTCGATGGAGGCATCATCATCGCCGGACGGTACGCCAGGCCAGCGTCGATGGATGCATCAATGTTGGTGGTCCTTAACGACAATATCCGACTGCCAAATAATATCCAAACCAGGAGAAAGAAACAAACTTTTGACACATATATATTTACTATTGACATATTTCCACACGTATTGGATACTTAGTGTTTTGCAGGACATACATATGAAATACATGGGAATATGATAAAAAGGCGCAACACAGGAAAGCGTAAAGCAGAAAAGCATAAAGGGGCCAAGCAAAAGCCCACCTACACGTCAAAACTGGGCCGAGCACCACCGAGGAAGCAACCCAGGCCCAGCTAGCAGCCCACCGGAGCAAGGCGGTGGCCAGCGGGGCCAGCCAGGGTGCGCCGCACCCCCACCACCGCCTCCCGGGCCCATCCTTTGCAGGTAGTTGCATGGCGGCATGTTGAGGCGGTATAGGGTAGTTTCCTAATTTACTAGGGCCAAACCGACCTCTAGCTTTGTATAAAAAGAGGAGTGGTGCTCACCTTTCAACACACCTCATTTGGAGCCAAACACCTCACACCTCTCTTGTAATCTTTACCTTTTAGTAGTACTTTTGGAGCTACCAAAGCTATCAATGAGAGCTTGGCTCCTTGGAAGAAGAGAAACATCTTGGTATGAATACTATGAAGATTTCTTTCAGAGTCTTGCTCTCATATTATCAATATAATTGTACTATAGAACTAGAGTACAATTTTCATGTTGCAATCTTAACTTATGAACAACATATAGTTTGTGTGTTATGAGCTTAACAAGTAGAACTTTATGCTTAATCATTTATACAACTTGTATGAGTAGAGGTAGAGCTATGTTGAGGTGGTGGTTCGTCGTTCCTTTATGTTTGCCCATGTCCTATGCTTGTCGATCTGTAGGGTCGAAGTCCCCGGGGGATATGGGTAGTTTCTTTGTACACGGGCGTGGTGCCTGGGTGCACGGGAACCTTCAGATATGATGGTACTCCCTGGTTGAGGGGTAGGCGGCAGGTGGTGACAGCCCTATCCGTCTCTTGTAATCCCCCACATTTGGGTATTGTGTAGGAGTCTTAAAGTCTTCCTGGCTTGTTGGCAGACCAGTGCCCGGAGATCTCTCGTCCATCTTACACATAGTTCTAGTTCTAACCATGTAATTTGTATGTTTATCAACTGTTCTTGGCACGACTATATTAGAACATGCCTGCTCCATTTAGGAACATTCTTTTATTCTTTGTTTTTCTTTTATCCTTGAGATGGCCCAGATGTGTGTCCGCTATCCTTGAATTACCATTTTTACCCCTGTCATAGACTATTGGTTTACTATACAAGTATGTAATCTTGTTCATATCCATGCTAGACTCTTACACCTTGCCTTCCTTTGGAAAATTATAAATAACGATACCTTGAATACTTCCGGGTGAAATACCACAACGATAGATCCGTGCGCTTGCGGATATTTTCTGTAATTGTTAAGAACTATTGTAGTTGGTGTTTCTTGGCGGCGTCGCTAAAGTTTACTAAATCTTAGTGATGGCGCTAAGAAATGCCAATGGGCATTTCTGGCGCCATTGCCAGGGATGGACTCTATCTCCAAACTTGGTAGTGATGCTAAGAAATGCCAACAAGCATTTCTGGCGCCGTTGCCTAGGATGGACTCTACCTCCAAACTTGGTAGTGACGCTAAGAAATGCCAACAATCATCACCGCCGGATGGTACACTGGGCCAGCGTCGATGGACGCATCATCACCGCCGGATGGTACACCGGGCCAGCGTCGATGGACGCATCATCACTGTCGGACGGTACGCCAGGCTGGTGGTGGTAACATACTATCACCACCAGATGGTATGTTGGACCAACGGTGGTAAAATATTGTCACCACCGTTGTGCAGCCGGCGGAGATAAAGGTCGCCGATCACCGCCGACTTACACCAACGGGGACCAAAACCGTCGGTAATGGGGGTTCTAGAGCTGGCGGTGATTAGCTTTCTGCAGTAGTGAGAGAACCTTGCACATATCTGAGTATTCTCTTAACAGTCCCCCTATGAACTGTGGTTGGCTAGCTCATGAAGAAACTGACAAACTTTATTCATAGAGAAAGAGATATCCGAACAAGTAATTGTAAGGTATTGCAATGCCCCCACTATGCTTCTATACTTCGTGGAGTCCTCTGGTCCAAGCTTGCCCTGTCGGTTGCACTAAGTCTTTCATTTTTGGACAGAGGTGTATTAATAGTGTGGCAGAACCGCCTAATCTAATGCCTCCCAGGAGCGCTCGTCTTCCATTAGACACTAAGCACCCAAGGGAGAACACCAAATTACACGGTCCCGTCGGGCACACCCCAGGGGAGAACCCGATAATCCATATTTTTGCCATCAGGATCACAAATGAGAGAATAAATCTTACATCATTCTTAACCATTTCTTACATCACTTTTAATACAACATCAGAGTACAATATTTATTATTATAATAGTGAAATATAATCATATTATCAGAGTTATGAACAATTTAATTTAACAACGGAATATAAACATGTGATCAGAATTATAGCGGAAATAAATACCTATTCATGAAATGAGGAAGTATTGATATATAAACTATGACAACATATTATAATACTTTCATTCATAAAAACATTTAGTGAGAGTTATAAATAAAAACTATGATCGCAACGTAGAGGAAATCTTCTCTGAGCCCACTAGGAGGAATCCACACACAAAGGTCAGCTCAAGCCTCCACCTGTCACCTGCAATAGGGGGAATAAAACCCTGAGTACTCAATTGTACTCAGCAAGACTTACCCGCCAGGAGGAAAGAAAAGACTCCAATGATATGCAAGGCTATCTGGCTTGTGGGTTTATTGCATTTGCAGGAAGCATTACTAAGCGTGCGTCCTTGTATTCAATTTTTATTAATAGCCGCAATGGTTCATTAAGTAACCATTCTATGTAAGCACCTGTGCTACTCTCAAGCAAGTGATAAGCAATCAGAGTTCCTTTTTTCATCTTTCATCTTTCATCTTTCATCTTCAGTTCTTACTACGATGCTAGAGTTAAGACAAGTCGTACCGACTCGATGGCGATTCGTGAACCAATGTGCCTAGCTGGGTGCCCCGAAAACACACGCCCCGCTTGTACCCTAGGCACAAGCAGGACCAACCCATCACCCTCCTGTCCTGGGTGTCTAGGTCCCCATCCAAACTAGGACTCCAAGCCCCCGTCTCTGAGTCCCAAACTCAGTGCGGTGAAAGGACCTCCTCCACCAAAACAAAATCCTGACAGTAGGTCTAAAAAGAGCTGAATCCACGACAAGAGAGCAACAAGTCTTCCAAGCGCCCATACCCAAGTATGTGCTCGGGACAATAGATCTATGACTTGCCTAACGTCTTATGCAACGGCCGGTCCTTAACTGACCAGACAGGGAAACGGTGTAACCAAGCTATGCCCCGCGTCCACGGCGACACAACCTCTTACACCCACCAATACCCAAACCATATCCCTGCCCGATCACCATTTTCCTTTCCACCATTTATATATTCCAAGTGATCATAATACAGTAATATATTTCATATCTCTCACGAGTGACATGCAATCACTCGACTTCTACCAGAGTCTTGTAGCATAGCAATCTACACGATCCTGTCAAACTAGTAAGACTCATAGGATAAAGATATATATATGCAAGTGGGTTTCATTCAACTCCTTAAAACTTAATGCACAAAAATAATTTAAACTGCAGAAAAGTAGGGGTTATGCACCGGGGCTTGCCTGGGTAAGATATATATTAAAAAGTTCGTATCTACATCGTCAGATCATCCACCATCAACTGGATAGAAAGCCCATTGCATCATCTCCTAGAGAGAATACTATTACTCCATCTTCGGATTCCCAATCATCCTTCAATTGATCCGTTGATCCATCATCGTACCTATATGATATGCATTGATTCAAATGCATAGATGTAAATAATCAACGACAGCCGAAATACTTAGAAATCTGATCACGTCTCACAAGCTAACGAGATAATTCTAACGCGCTAGTCTACGTATCCATATTGTCGAATCAGGCGTTACTTCCCAACAATTATTTTAGTTATATAAACCCAAGTTATTTCTTTATTTCATTCTATCCATTTAATCTTTATTCGGAATAGGGCATCATTATCTATTTAGCAAACTAATTATTCTGGAGCTACAAAAATTACAGTGAGTACCTAATATTGCTAGGAGCCTACTGTACAAATCTCAGATTCAACAATATTACCAATTTATCAGAACAATTCCTACAAGTTCACCTTTTTACAATATTAAGTATCTCAAATGAATTATATATCTTCCAAGAATATTATCACACTATGTGAACAAACTATACTAACAGGTAGATCATGATTTTAGAAACTCAACAAAACTGGTTTCACAATTTTTGGACACCTACACAATTTTATATTGATTTTACAAGTTAAACTAGAAACCTGTTTTTGAAAAGCATTTCGGAAATGGAAAGGGCCGGCGGCCACTAACTGGCCCAGTTGTGTGGCGCGGCCCACAGGGGCGCACAGCCCAGCGCACAGCGCGGCACCAGGCCGGCCCAGGTGGACAAGCTGGTTCGGCCCGTAGGCGTACAGCGCGCGCGCGGCCCAACGTCGCAAGAGCAGGCCGGTCGGACGGCCCACAGAGGAGGCCAGCAGCCCAACTGGGCAAGCCCAGGTTTCGCTGACGGATTTGCAAAAACGTCCCCAAGTTTCTATATATTTAGTATGCTACCGTTCTACTATTCATTCGAGTCATAGTCTTTACATCAAGACCCTCGGAAAACCCTGTATTTACATAATTACATCCTCACCTCAACCTCCAAAACAGAGCATGGACAGGGAAGCGATCCACCGGCCCAAGCGATGGCTCGCCGGTGGCGGAGGTGAAGCGAGGCGGCGCGGGGAAGTGCTAACGGCTTCGGTCGCACCCGAGGACGGAAACAGCGTGGCCGAGCGGGACCCGAGGAGCACCCGCCACGCGAACACACGGCGGCCGTGGGACGACGGCGGTGGCCACAGAGGCGCTGCAGGGCATGGGTCCATGGCTCCGGCGGTAAGGCGCGAAGGCGAGGTGGTGCGGAGCCCGGCGCGAGGCGAGCGCGAGGCCGAGGCGCACGGCGTGGCCGGTGACCTGAGCGGCTACGGTAAACGGGGCTCTGCTTGACTGTGACTGCGAGGAAGGCGCTTGAGAGGACAGCGTGGGGCAGCGCCAAAGGAGGGGCGAGGAGGAGCCAGGAGGTTCGCGCATAGATGCGCATGCGGTGGCCGGCGACGGGAGTGCGGGCGCGCTCGTGATGGAGATAGAGCGACGACGGGCATGAGGCGCAGTCACGGCGGGGACGCGCGACACGGGAAAGAAGAGGAAGGGCGCCGGTGCACGGTAGCGTGGGCAGCGAGGGAGAGACGCGCGCGGCACCATGGAGCAGCCACGTGCGGAGAAGGTGCCTGGAAGGGGCCGCACGGGAAAGCTGTAGGTCCAGCACGGGGCTCGCGCGTGGAGGGGACCGGTACCGGCGGCGTGGACGACAGCGAGGCGGTCTCGGCGGGGTGTGGCGGCAGCGCGGGACCAAGGAGCTTCGCGCGCAAATGAGGGAAACACCGGCGACATCAGCGCGCAGCAGCGTTGTCCGGGCGGCTCCAGGCGACGTGGGCGTGCGGCGCATGGCAACAGTGGGGAGCTGCGGCAGTGGTGCTGGGGCGCAGCATGGCTCGGGCGTCGGGCAAAGGAGATGGAGCAGAGTAGTTTGGCTCGGCACAGGGGCAGGCAAAAGTAAAGAGCGGCAGCTAGAGATAATCAAGGCCGACAGACAGAGGCAGCGACCGGGAGAGTAAAAAGGGAACAGAGGCGCGCGACACAGCGGTAGAGCGGAAGTGACACAACGAGCAAGCAGCCAGCGCAGCCAGGCCGGCAGACCCACGCGCGCAAGGTCGCGAGGAAGCAATGTCCAGTACGGCAACAGTAACTAGCAGGCAGACGAGCGGAGAAAAGAAAGAGTGAGGAGCAGTCGGTCAACTTGCACAGTCGACCGCTACTAGTATCACTGAGTATGTTTGCCCTTTCTTCTAATTCTTTGTTTTAGAGTTATCGTCGTAACGTATATATACCTATATATAGATATATCTAACGGTTTACTAATTTAGATAATTTGCAACGTCTAGGCACACGAAAATTTCAACACAAGCTCGAATTTAAATTAGGTTCGAAAGCTATATATATATCATTCTATTTATTTATGGATTTTATTTTATTTATAAAAGTCGCTTTTCATGCTTAATCTAATAGAACAAACCATTCGCTATTTACTTGCTAGAATCGTTATTGGACATTCCTAAATATCTTTACGTACCGAGCAATTTAACTTGGCGTTGATTTGAGACCACAACACTAAGTCACATACGATTCCCTTATCACGGCAAGTACGTTTTAAATCAAAAATCTGAGAAACTCGTTTTGAAAATTTTTCTTAGGCCTAAATCACAGTGCTAAGTAAGCTCGTAACACAGGGGTGTTACAACCAACCCCCCTTAAAAACAATCTCGTCCCGAGATTCGAAGCTAGAACCAGAAAAGGGGGAAAACGCGATTACATTCCATAGATCGGGGATTACACGAAAGATTACACGACTTCGAATACTACTACATGGGGATCTAGGGATGCATGGTTAAGAGCAACCTGTTACAACCGAGACTTAATCCAGAAGTCAAGATAGATGAGGGCAATGGAGAAACAACAGAATAATGAGTATCCAAAACATGGCGTATGACCAACAGATCCAAAAACAGTCGACTGAGTAGTAAAACATCGTGAACCCTAAGATTGACTACCCCAAAGGGAACTTGAACTGCTTCGACGAACTAGATCCTTTCTTCTCCTTAGATTTCACTATCACCTCATACTAACGAACCATGCTTTATAATGGCAACTGGATTTTGTAACTCTACCCCGAATGCGAGGAAATGGGATGAAGAAGAAGAAGAGCAAGGACCAAGGGGATCTTATAGTGATGAACGGAGGTGGAGCACAACACACTGGAAACAGATGCGGTGGGGATGGGATACATAGACGGTTCATGTTGTGAAGATAAACACGGCCATGGTGCGCTCCGTACACAAGCGAGCGGATGGAAAATAAAGGAGAGGAGATAAGAGGGTGTGCTCGACGAGGGAGGCGTGTGGGCGGTCGTGTCCCCAAAAGAAGAAAGAAGGGAGAGGGAAGGGGGGTCTGGTATGGGGACGAGGCGTGAGAGTCGAGAGCTGACCGGATGTTGGGAAAAGGAGAAACGCACAGTGCACAAAGATGACGAGTGCGGCACGAGTCTGCGACCACGCGAGAATGGGGAGCTAAGGGCCCGATACAGACAACATTCGTAGGGCACACAGCGAAATGACCCAGCAAGGTCAACTAAACACAGGGCTTGGGACGTGACATCCACTCAGACTTTTACAATCACTCCCGACTACCCGAGGCCAACTTTCCTTACTACTCTTCTTATTCTTTCCCTTACTCGACCACATCCGTCTTTCATGTAGACTAAGACCATGTCATACTTTCTTCCTCTAAAATCACCTCCTCTTGCTTAACTTGAGAGAACACTATGTCATCAACCTGTTGTGGATTTCCCGTTTGAACACCTGAACATTTCCAAGGAAATTATTTGTAGCAAAAGTGGTATAGCGGTGTAACTTGGTATAGGTACTTGGTTAACAACCTCAATACCAGCGCGTGCCGAGCAGCGTCACATGTGACAGCTGTTCCACAGGGAGCCCTCGGTTTCGTCATGGGACCATAAGCCTTTAACCAGGCAACTCTTACCAACTTACACGCCATGAAGGCAGTGGGGTCATAGACCACAGAATAAGGGGAGTATTGCAAGGGAAAAATTCAAACAACAAAGGTTCCCTTCACAACAAGGGATAAGGAATTCGAATCCAACGACGGATTTGTTTTAAAGAGGTTCAAGTGTTCTGCTGGGACATTCACAATTAGTCGATACAGTGTCCAATAACATCCAATCACGGCTGATCTGCTGGCATCTGAATGTCAACTTCTCTTGTAACCCGCTTAATATCACCCTGAAAAACTTTAAGCATGTCTAACGAACTGAGGGTAGATGAACCCAATAAACATAGCGAAATAAATAAAATGCATGTTCCAACGATCTTATATGGGTACAACGTACAGGCATTCAGGCTCCCATTCACGACACAGCATTCGCCTACGGTTGGACGATTTCGACAACTACGGACGACAACAACGGCAAGAGTACAATACCGGAGGACAGCAACGAAAAGCACTACTACTATGGGTATAGCATCCTAAGGCAACTAATCTACATCTTCTCATGGCAATGGCTGAGTGAGAGGAACCAAGGGTTCTACTTCTAACACTTCCGAAGGTGGAGGTGCTGGCAGTTCTGCATCACCGGTTCTCCGTCTTTCAGGCGGGTGGATAGGGATCCCCTACAAGATCGGGGCATCCTGCCTTTCATCAACCAGCGTCCTCCGCTTGGCCCTAGTGAATAGATAGGCCTCACCTAGCTGATGGACATGCCGATCTTCAGCCTCCTTCAGGGCTTCTGACATGGCAGTCTCCTGGCTCTCAGCAGCTGCAGCACTGGCATGCGCTTCGGTGAGCTACACCTAGAGCATCCGGTTGAAGATCTTGGCTTCCTCGGCGCACCAAAGGCACGCCCTTAGCTCCAAGGCTTGCTGATCATACTGCTCATCCAGAGCGAGCAGGTACGTGGTCAAGTGCACCATGGTTGGACTGCCCTCTTGCGCATCCCACCCTTGCAAAGCCTCCATGCGAGCCTTCCATGCCCGCCAATTCTTGTCCAAGGGTGAAAAGAACCTAATGGTTGTATGGGCAATGGGCTCTTCATAGATCTGGCAGAGGTGCCGCAAGTCTTTGCGTGCCACAACCTGGTAGGTGTCGGTGCAGCTAAACCCGGTTGCGGTCACACTCCAGGCTTCAGTGAGGTCGGGGAACTCTTCACTCTTCTCGATGTATACGGTAACCTCACACCGATCAGTGCCATGCTTCTCATACTCACGGCCCTCATACTCAGGACGATCTCTAACTCCAAGCTTTTGCAAGGTGGCATGTAGGATTTGGGGAAAACCCTCAACGTTCAGGCAGTAACTAACTAACTAACTACTAACCCAGGCTCCTACCATTTCTGGCGGTGGTTGTGAGGAAGGCTGAGTGAAAAGTTGGCTCAAAGGAAAAACTAAGCGACCTAAAGTGCGCCGAGTGGTGGTACCAATGGCTAAGCCAGGCTCTTCTTATAAAGGCAGAGCGTTCAGAGGTCCTGGCGCGGTCCACCAGGATTCCTACGCGGGGTCACTACGAATGAATCGACCAAATTCCACGCATTTGAGGCGAGCGACGTGCAATGCCATTACTGACTGGTACGACTGTAGGGCAAGGGTCCGACAAGAGCGTAGACAAGGGGTATGGGGAGATGTGGGTCACGATAGTCCTGAACCACGGGCGAACACAGAGCACGAAGCTATAGTGCAGACCTAACTCTGGGACAGAAACGAGTCAGTCGTGCACAATACGACACGCGTGACACCTATGTATGGCGTATCAACAAGAAATATGAGCGCTACAATGCACAAACAGGTTATGCATGAATGCACATCCTATACGTCCTTCCACTATTGCCAACATATAGGGCAACCGTTTTCAAATTTTTGGCACAACGTTCTCTCACTGTAGCTAGTCGATACTATTGGACTATGCTCGAGTCAGTGTACCTGCAGAAAAATTGATTAAGTCTACCTAAGTCAGCAGAGTGCCATCTATCATCGATACATAACCATAGTAATAGGGCTACTTATATAGCTTCGCATGCAAACGTCCTAACTTTTTGCAAAAATAGGTTGTCAAAATTTTAGTTTAGAAAAAGGTTTTTGAAGTTTTATTTCCTCATTTATGCTCTGATACCACCTGTGGCAGAACCACCTAATCTAATGCCTCCCAGGAGCGCTCGTCTTCCATTAGATACTAAGCACCCAAGGGAGAACACCAAATTACATGGTCCCGTCGGGCACACCCCAGGGGAGAACCCGATAATCCACATTTTTACCATCAGGATCACAAATGAGAGAATAAAGCTTACATCATTCTTAACCATTTCTTACATCACTTTTAATACAACATCAGAGTACAATATTTATTATTATAACAGCGAAATGTAATTATATTATCAGAGTTATGAACAATTTAATTTAACAGCGGAATATAAACATTTGATCAGAATTACAGCAGAAATAAATACCTATTCATGAAATGAGAAAGCATTGATATATAAACTATGACAATAGATTATAATACTTTCATTCATAAAAACATTTAGTGAGGGTTATAAATAAAAACTATGATCGCAGCATACAGGAAATCCTCTCTGAGCCCACCAGGAGGAATCCACACACAAAGGTCAGCTCAAGCCTCCACCTGTCACCTACAATAGGGGGAATAAAACCCCGAGTACTCAATTGTACTCAGCAAGACTTACCCGATAGGAGGAAAGAAAAGACTCTAAGGATATGCAAGGCTATCTGGCTTGTGGGTTTATTGCATTTGCAGGAAGCATTACTAAGCGTGCGTCCTTATATTTGATTTTATTAATAGCCGCATTGGTTCATTAACTAACCATTCTATGTAAGCACCTGTGCTACTCTCAAGCAAGTGGTAAGCAATCAGAGTTCCTTTTTCCATCTTCCATCTTTCATCTTCAGTTCTTACTATGATGCTAGAGTTAAGACAAGTCGTACCGACTCGACGGCGATTCACGAACCAATGTGCCCAGCTGGGTGCCCCAAAAACACATGCCCCGCTTGTACCCCAGGCACAAGCAGGACCAACCCATCACCCTCCTGTCCTAGGTGTCTAGGTCCCCGTCCAAACTGGGACTCCAAGCCCCCACCTCTGAGTCTCAGACTCAGTGCGGTGCAAGGACCTCCTCCACCAAAACAAAACCCTAACAGTCGGATCCACGATAAGAGAGCAACAAGTCTTCCAAGCACCCATACCCAAGTATGTGCTCGGGACAATAGATCTGTAACTTGCCTAGCATCTTATGCAACGACCGGTCCTTAACCGACCAGATAGGGGAAACAGTGTAACCATGCTATGCCCCACGTCCACGGCAACACAACCTCTTACACCCACCAATACCCAAACCATATCCCTGCCCGGTCATCATTTTGCTTTCCACCATTTATATATTCCAAGTGATCATAATACAGTAATATATTTCCTATCTCTCGCGAGTGACAGGCAATCACTCGACTTCTACCGGAATCCTGTAGCATAGCAATCTACACGATCTTGTCATACTAGTAAAACTCATAGGATAAAGATATATATTAATGCACAAAAATTATTTAAATTGCAGAAAAGTAGGGGTTATGCACCGGGGCTTGCTTGGGTAAGATATATATTAAAAAGTTAGTATCTGCATCGTCAAATCATTTACTCTATCTTCAGATTTCCAATCATCCTTCAATTGATCCATTGATCTATCATCGTACCTATATGATATGCATTGATGCAAATGCATAGATGTAAATAATCAACGACAGTCGAATTGCTTAGAAATTCGATCACGTCTCACAAGCTAACGAGATAATTCTAACGCGCTAGTCTACGTATCCATGTTGTCAAATCAGACGTTACTTCCTAATAATTATTTTAGTTATATAAACCCAAGTTATTTCTTTATTTCATTCTATCCATTTAATCTTTATTCAGGAATAGGACATCATTATCTATTTAGCAAACTAATTATTCTGGAGCTACAAAAATTACAGTGAGTACCTAATATTGCTAGGAGCCTACTGTACAAATCTCAGATTCAACAATATTACCAATTTATCAGTACAATTCCTACAAGTTCACATTTTTACAATATTAAGTATCTCAAATTAATTATATAGCTTTCAAGAATATTATCACACTATGTGAACAAACTATACTAACAGGTAGATCATGATTTTAGGAACTCAACAAAACTGGTTTCATAATTTTTCGACACCTACACAATTTTATATTGATTTTACAAGTTAAACTATAAACCTATTTTTGAAAAGCATTTCGGAAATGGAAAGGGCCGGCGGCCACTAACTGGCCCAACAGCGCGGCGCGACCCATTGGGGCGCACGGCCCAGCGCACAGCGCGGCACCAGGCCGGCCCAGGCGGACAAGCTGGTTCGGCCCGCAGGCATACAGCGCGCGCGGCCCAGCGGCGCAAGAGCAGGCCGGCCGGACGGCCCACAGAGGAGGCCGGCGGCCCAACCAGTTAGCCCAACTGGGCAAGCCCAGGTTTCACTGACGGATTTGCAAAAACGTCCCCAAGTTTCTATCTATTTAGTATGCTACCGTTCTACTATTCATTCGAGTCACAATCTTTACATCAAGACCCTCGGAAAACCCCGTATTTACATAATTACGTCCTCACCTCAACCTCCAAAATAGAGCACGGATAGGGAAGCGATCCGCCGCCCCAAGCGGTGGCTCGCCGGCAGCGGAGGTGAAGTGAGGCGGCGTGGGGAAGTGCCAGCGGCTCCGGCCGCACCCGAGGATGGAAACAGCGTGGCCGGACGGGACCCGAGGAGCACCTGCTATGCGCGCACATGGACGGCCGCGGGACGACGATGACAGCCACAGAGGTGCTGCAGGGCACGGGTCCACGGCTCCGGCGGTAAGGCACGAAGGCAAGGCAGTGCGGAGCTCGGCGCGAGGCGAGCTCGAGCCTGGGGCGCACGGCATGGCCGATGACCGGAGCGGCTATGGTAAACGGGGCTCTGCTCGACTGCGACTGCGAGGAAGGCGGTCAGGAGGACAGTGCAGGGCAGCATGAAAGGAGGGACGAGGAGGTTCGCATGCACATACGCATGCGGTGGTCGGTGATGGCAGCGCGGGCGCGCTTACGATGGAGGCAGAGCGACGGCGGGCATGAGGCGCAGCCACGGCGGGGACGCGCGACACGGGGAAGAAGAGGAAGGGCGTCGGTGCACGGTAGCGAGGGCAACGAGGGAGAGACGCGCGCGGCACTGTGGAGCAGCAATGTGTGGAGAAGGTGCCTAGAAGGGGCCGCACGGGGAAGATGTAGGTCCAGCACAGGGCTCACGCGCGGAGGGGACCGGTACCGGCGGTGCGGCACGGACGACAGCGAGGCGGTCCTGGCGGCAGCGTGGGACCAAGGAGCTTCGCGCGCAAACGAGGGAAACACCGGTGACATCGGCGCGCAGCAGCGTTGGCCGGGCGGCTCCAGGCGACGCGGGCATGCGGCGCGTGGCAACAGTGGGGAGCTACGGCAGTGGCGCTGGGGCGCAGCATGGCTCAGGCGCCGGGCAAAGGAGATGGAGCGGAGTAGTTTGGCTCGGCACAGGGGCAGCAAGAGTAAAGAGAGGTAGCCAGAGACAATCAAGGCCGACAGACAGAGGCAGCGACCGGGAGAGTAAAAAGGGAACAGAGGCGAGCAGGAAAAGGTCTGCTGCAGCAGTGAACATTCGGCTGCTTGTGCTATAAAAATGCGCTGGCTGCAGGGCGACGTGCGTGTCTAGCGAGAGCAGTGCAGGGCCGGTAGGGCAGCATGGCATGGTTGCATGTGACAATTGAAACATGCTCAACCTGTAAATGTTCCTATATGTGATTTTAAGAAGCATCGTCAGTGTTCTGACAGCTTTAGGAAGGTAGCAGTCACTCAAAAACTTGTCAGCATGAAAAAGTTGCCAATCCTTTATGATTTCGAGTTCATAATGCAGCGTGGACAGAGACTGTGCCTGGACAGAGACTGGGCAGTGAGATAGGTGGATGGCATGGCAGGACGGCGCCACGGCTCGGCTCTACGCGCGACACAGCAGTAGAGCGGAAGTGACACAACAAGCAAGCAGCCAGCGTAGCCAGGCTGGCAGACCCACGCGCGCGAGGTCGCGAGGAAGCAATGTCCAGTACGACAACAGTAACCAGCAGGCAGACGAGCGGAGAAAAGAAAGAGCGAGGAGCAGTCGGTCAACTTGCACAGTCAATTGCTATTAGTATCGCTGAGTACGTTTGCCCTTTCTTCTAATTCTTTGTTTTAAGTTATCGTCGTAACGTATATATATGTATATATAGATATATCTAACAGTTTACTAATTTAGATAATTTGCAACGTCTAGGCACAGGAAAATTTCAACACAAGCTCGAATTTAAATTAGGTTCGAAAGCTATATATATATCGTTCTATTTATTTATGGATTTTATTTTATTTATAAAAGTCGCTTTTCATGCTTAATCTAATATAACAAACCATTCTCCATTTACTTCTAGAATCGTTATCGGACATTCCTAAATATCTTTACGTACCGAGCAATTTAACTTAGCGTTAATTCGAGTCCACAACACTAAGTCACACACGATTCCCTTATCACGACAAGTACGTTTTAAATTAAAAATCCGAGAAACTCGTTTCGAAAAATTTTCTTAGGCCTAAATCGCGGTGCTAAGTAAGCTCGTAACACCAGGGGTGCTACAAATAGCCCTGCACTTGCTCATGCTAGCTCGCTGTAAGGTATATCTGCAGCATATCGCCCTTGTAAGATATATCTTCAAGCCATCTCTAGATCTTTGCATTTCAATACCCAAAAAATAGTGGAGGTCCCCATGATCTTTCAATGCAAACTCTTGCTCCAAGTCTTCAAGCAAGGCGCCTGTTGCTTCGTGAGAGGAGATTGCCACAATGATATCATCAACATACACTAGGACAAACATAACAAGCTTTCCTCTTCTATAATAAAATAGAGACGTGTCTGCCTTGGAGGGCACAAATCAGAGAGCCTCTAATTTACCACAGAGCCATGCATACCAAGCATGTGGCGCTTGCTTTAGTCCATATAGAGCTTTGTCCAACTTGCACACATAGTTCTTCGCCATATCAGCATACCCAGGTGGCTGGCACATACATACTTCCTCTTCAAGAACTCCATACAAGAGGGCATTCTGAACATCAAGTTGACGAAGTGACCATCTTTTAGACACTGCTATAGATAAGATAAGATGAATAGTGGCCACCTTGACAACAGGACTAAAAGTGTCCTAATAATCAATTCCATACCGTTGTTTATAGCCCTTTGCAACAAGAAGAGCCTTGTACCTGTCAACTATGCCATATGCTTTCCTCTTCACCTTATAGACCCATTTGCAATATATCAACGATGTTCTTGCCCTTCTGAGGAGGAACCAATGTGCCAAGTCTTGTTATGTAACAAGGCCTTGTATTCATTGTCCATGGCCGCCACTCACTTTGGATCCTGTAGTGCTTCAGACACTGTGGTAGGTCCCTCAGGAGCAGTAGCTATCATACACTAGCATATAGTACCATTGGTATAAATTTTTTGGCTTGCTTATACCTTGTTGAAGCCGTGTTGTCGAGCGACGAGGACTGGGTGCCGGGGAGTGCACAGGTGCAGTAGACGCAGAGGATCCGGGTGAGGAGATCCCCGTCACCATATCCTCCTGGGACGCAAGCGAGGTGATAGGAGCAGGTGGGGCTAGCGGCAGCGTAGATGTACCCCCGCTCCTAGATCACCCTACGCAGGCACAATGTGGCCATTAGGCGGAGGTAAGGGAGAACCGGCTACAGACGATCCAGACCCCAGGGATTCTCCGCGTGAAGGCGCTAACGACAAAAATATTGAGCCGGATCTGGCCCCGGGCCAAGTATTGGCTGGTGGATCAGCACCGAACCCCGCACTCATCCTGCTCCCGCCTAGGAAGCACATGCGATCACGGGGCGTTTGGCTACACATCGGCCCTAGAATTGATCTATGTTTCTCCGCAGCAAAACCACAAGCGCCAGAACTCGACATACCATTAGCAGATACAGAGTTAGGAACATGATGATCATGCAGAATTGCATCCCTGAAGTTAGCAGAGGGATTGAGCAGAGTATCAAGAAAAGAGATAGTTCGGCTTTCAAATGAGCTCTAGAGTTTGAATGGAGTTGTGAGAAAGGAAAAATGTGCTCATCAAACACCACATCCTGAGAAATATAGACACGCCCTTCTCTGTAGGATCTAGACACTTGAACCCTTTATCAGAATTGCTATACCCAAGAAAAACACATATGCAAGAGCGAAATTGAAGTTTTCAACAATTATAGGGTCTAATATTAGGCCAGCAAGCGCACGAAAAGTTTCTTAGGAAAATATAATCTGGTTTGTGTCTAGAAAGGCATTCAAGAGGTGTCTCATTATCAATAACCCTAGAGGGGAGGCCATTAATAAGGAAGACTGCCGTGAGAAAAGCCTCATCCTAGAATTTGAGAGGCATTGAGGCATGGGCGAGCAAGGATAACCCTACTTTGATGATGTGTCTATGTTTGTGTTCTGCTGACCCGTTTTGTTGATGTGCATGGGGACAAGAAACATGATGATTGATTCCTATTCTTTTGAAAAAGGAATTTAAGGATTGGTATTCACCTCCCCAACCTGTTTGCTTAGCCAAAATTTTACGATCAAATTGATGTTCTACTAGATTATGAAAATCAGGGAAGCATGGAAAACTTTAGATTTATGGCGCAAAAGATAGATGCAAACAAATTTGCTATGGTCGTCAATAAAACTAGCAAAATAATTATTGGCCCAACCAAAGTTGGAGCAGGTCCCCATACACTTATAAAACAAGATCCAAAGGACTAGTAGACCTAGGATAGGGCAACTGATGACTCTTGCCCTTTTGACATGCATCACAAATTGCATCTTTATTTAAACTCTTAACAAAAGGAAGCTTGTTGCGACTTAGAACCTGCTAGAGTACGAGAGTGGAAGCATGGCCTAGTCTAGAATGCCACAAGGACGCAGATGGTGAAGTGACGCTAAGCACTTGTTTATTTGGTGTCAACTCAAAGGATAGAGACCATCTTCACACACTGCTACAGAATTGGACATCACTGCCGGCCTCATCACTGCCGGATTTTAAAAATCGACAGTGATAGACCATCACTATCGCTTTTTGGCTAAAACCGACAGTGATAGGACCAACCGACACTGATATTCGGGTATTCACTGTCGGTTCATATCACTGTCGGTTTAAGCCAAGAACCAGCAGTGATATTGGGTCATCACTGCCGGTTTTAGCCAAGAACCGACATTGATACTATCACTGTCGGTTCATGGCTTAAACCGACAATGATATACTGCAAGAAAACTTCATGAGTTTCTCATATGATGTCCGATGAAGATAAACTTTATATCAAAGTTGTAGTACTCGATGAGATCTACAACCTTATAGTTCAAACTTTTTAATTTGAGATCGTTTGGATGTCCAAATATTTTCATTTGAAATAATCTATCTGACAAAAATTACGTTTGATTTCTAAAATTTAAAATTTGAATTTTTTAAACGGCCTCAGATTGAGAAACGCCCAAAACAAAAGTTGTAGATCTCGAAAAGTTATGCAACTTTATAGTTGAAAACTTTTTTATTTGAGATCATTTACTACTTGAAAATATTATTTGAAATTAAATTTGAAATTATTGAAGAACTCTAATTTATCTTTTTAATCTCTGGCTAAAACTTGTAACTAGTCTTTCTCCCTCATACTAACTTCTAATTTGATGATTTTTTTTCTAAAAATTTCTTAAATCATGCTCTATCAATTTATTGTGTTCTTACCGCTATTATTTTATCCATCTTTTCATGTGATTGTGTTTTATCTATTTGAATTTTGAATTTCAAAAAATGGCAACTTCAAACGTTATTTTGGAACACTAAATGATTTCAGTTGAAAAAATCATGAACATAGAAGTTGTAGAACTTATCAAGATCTACAACTTTTATTTTGATCATTTCTTCATCCGATAAAGTGGTAATAACATTGTTTATAAAATTTACATATCTCTCCTATAATTTCAAAAACAATAAGATGGATATGTAACATTTATGAACAATGTTACTACTACTATGTCGGATGAATAAATGATCAAATGACCAAAATAAAAGCTATAAATCTCGAAAAGTTATGAAACTCTGTAGTTGATAACTTTTTGATTTGAAATCATCTTGTCAAGGAAAATTACGTTTGAATTTTTAAAATTTAAAATTTAAATTTTATAAACGACCTCGGATGGAGAAACTGCTCAAATGAAAGTTGTAGATCCCAAAAATTTATGAAACATTGTAGTTGACAACTTTTAAATTTGAAACCATCTTCTCAAGAAAAACTACGTTTGAATTTTAAAAAAATTGAAATTTGAATTTTTTAAACGACCTCGGATGGACAAACAGCAAAAACAAAATTTGTAGATCTCAAAAAGTTATGAAACTTTGTGGTTGATAACTTTTTGATTTAAAATCATCTTGTCATGGAAAACTACGTTTGAATTTCTCAAATTTGAAATTTAAATTTTGTAAACGACCTCGGATGGAGAAACTACCAAAATGAAAGTTGTAGACCTCGAAAAGTTATAAAATTTTGTAATTGACAACCTTTTTATTTAAATTCATTTAGGGTCCCAAATACTCATTTTAAAATTAGATAAACATAAAATGGCTTGGACGAAAATCTCATTTGGACACAAACACCTTGCAGGTGGAGTGGTTAGGGGCCGAAGACGCGAAGGAGGATGACAGGGGATTGAGCACCGATGGCCGCGAAGCACGCATTTTTCGAGGAAAAATCTCTTGACTTGTGACTTGCGACGCGCGACCGTGTGGCTGTCCAGTGGGGCCTCTCCCGGCATTTAAAAAAATTCCTATTTTTTCAATGATTTTTTTGGCTTTCCTAGAAACCTCATCCCTGCCGGTTCACATCACTGTCGGTTCGTAAGAACCGACAATGATGTCAATCCCACATCACTGCCGGTATACCACTGTCGGTTCAAAATTCGACAGTGAAGGGTTTTTTGAACTGGCAGTGATGTCAAGATATGGGGTAGTGACATCTGCCTCTGAGCAAGGTCCTCTTCGTCCCCTATTCCTTAATGTAAAAGTTGATCAGGATGAAATTCAAGAAAGGCATTATTGTCACGTGTTAGGTGATGAACAAAGATCAAGTTTTTGTTGGCTGATGGAACATGAAGATTGTTGTTGAGATGAATTTTGCTAGCAAAGTGGGGTAATACAAAACGCTATGACCAACATGACCGATCTCCATACCTGCTCCTTTGCCAGTGTGCACATGTTCATTGCCGGTGTACTTGTCGCAGATGGTCAGCTTCTTGAGCTCACCGGTGACATGGTCGGTGACGCCAGAGTCCATGTACCAGTTGGTGTCGACTTCGAGGATGTAGTCGTGGAGGCCACACTCTTTTGCAGTGGTCTGGTGAAGGACGCGTCGAACCGCTTGAAGCAACGAATGACCGTGTGCCCGTCTTTGTCGTAGAGTTGGCAAGTGATACCGGATGGCGTGCCACCCTGGTCGCACCCATTGCCGCGTCCTCCCTTTTGGCCACCACATGCAAAACCACCATGGACTACACCACGACCGCACGTATTGCCTCCACCACTGTGACCGCCCTTGGCTGTCATGTTGACGGAGGATTGATGACCGCCACTATGGAGCTCCATTCTATGTTCAAAACTAATGAGCTAGGTATACAACTCACTGACCGAAATTAGTTCGACCCGAGAGGCGACAACATTCACCACTGGATTGAACTTGAGGTCATAGTGGCGGTCATAGTGAAATATGCCATCAATGAAGCTCCTCGTCTTCAAGATTCCCAACATATGCCATCTCATTTGCAAGGGCCTTCGTCTTGGTGAAATATGCGTTCTTGGAGGACACCCCTTGGACGCCGTCATGAACGCCATCCGTGTGCTGATCACACACGCTTAGGACTGAGAGGCAAACATGCCCTAGATCATGGCCCACATTACTATAAAAACGATTTGTGGCAACACCTCCCTTTCTTTGTAGAGACAGCTCTATATTGAGCCGTCCCTATAAATGGTTGCCAAATGAACCACCCTTACAAATGGATTTGTAGGGGCGGTTGGTGTTATCAGTCGCCCCTACAAATGGCCTGATTTGTAGGGGCGGCTCTATATCCAGTCGCCCCTACAAATCGGATTTTTAAGGACGGCTCAATATTGAACTGCCCCTACAAATAAACGCCGAGTATTAAAAATTAAGCACTAAAATTTAAATTTTATAAACGACCTCGGATGGAGAAACAACCAAAATGAAAGTTGTAGATCTAAAAAAGTTATGAAACTCTGTAGTTGACAACTTTTTGATTTGAAATCATCTTATCAAGGAAAACTACGTTTGAATTTTCAAAAATTTAAAGTTTTAATTTTTTAAACGACCTCGGATGGACAAACAGTAAAAATAAAAGTTGTAGATCTTGAAAAGTTATGAAACTTTGTAGTTGATAACTTTCTCATTTGAAATCATCTTGTCATGGAAAACTACGTTCGAATTTCTCAAATTTGAAATTCAAATTTTATAAGTGACCTCGGATAGAGAAACTACCAAATTCAAAGTTGTAGATCTCGAAAAGTTATAAAACTTTGTAGTTGACAATTTTTTTATTTGAATTAGTTTAGGACATCAAACAATCAATTTATGCTCAGTTTTGTATAATATGTGGTGAACCAAAATGGATTGTAGACATAAGTGATCGTGAGGTGCAGTGGTAGAGGAGTTTACGCGCGAGGGAGAAGTTGCGGGTTTGAATCCCGGCCGAAAAGTGTGCAAAAATCATGAAAAAATGCTGCAACCATAGAGTGGGTGTGTGGCTACCGATGGGACCTCCTCGAATTAAAAAAAATGCTATTTTTTGCCTTTTTCTTATGATTTCTCAATATCTAGCCACCCTTGGTGATTTATAGTCACGATTTAATAGGGGTGGCTGCCAAAATATCTAAAGCCGCCCCTACAAATGCAATTGACGTAGTGCCATGCTGCGGCGGCGGAAACCGCCGTAGATATTTGCGAGAGGACCTCTCGCGACATCGACGACAGCAAGTACTTTAGGACCTGCTGGTCCTTGGCGATCCAGGTTTCATATTCTGGATTCGGTAGTGGTGCCACGTCCTTGTTCTTGCTGTCCTTGGGCTGAGGAAGAAATGCCGCCGGGGGTTGCGCCGACGCGCTGATGAAGCCGACGAGCTGTGCTCCCCTCAGCGCCGAAAGGACTTGGGCACGCCACATCTGATGATTGTTGTGGGCGAGCTTCTCGGTCAAGGAAAACCGTGAGAGGGAGATGTAGACGCAGCGGAGGACGATGGGGACGCCATTGGTGATTTCTGTTAGGAATTTGGCTCTGATTACCATTCGAGAATAGATGAGAATGGGTATATAACGAGTTGCCTCACACTATATACCAGGAACAGCCTCTGGTGTGGCTTGTACAACAATCAAGTACAACAAGATAGAGATACACCCATGACAAACTAATCCACTTAGATTACAAGACAAGTAACACGCCTAACCAACCCTCTAGAGCATATCCGCATATACATATGTTAACACACTACACACAGTACAACCCAATGCAACAAACAAGGACCAAACACGTACGTACGCGCGCGTACATTACTACGCCTTCTACAACGCCTGCATGCATGCACATGTCCACGTCATTACTCTCTCGTCTTAATTTCCCTCTATGGGCTCGTCGGAGCAGCCGACGTGGGCGGCGAATCGCCGTGGTGTATGGGGTCCGGGCCGGAGGGTACCTCTCTCTTGTTGCCGCCAGCACCGTCGTCACGCGGCGTGAACGACGCGAGCCTCGGCCGACGGCCGACGACGAGGCCGAGCTGCTGCCTCTCCCAGTAGGCCACATTGCCGCTTCCTCCGCCACCTCCGTTGACAGCGGCGGCAACAGCAACCTCATCACCCGTCGTCTGCCGCCCCATGCGTGCCGCTTCCGACGTCGTCGTCCAAGAAGCAAAGAGAGCGCAGAACAGGAAGGCAGCCATCGCCACCGTTGCCATCCTTGACGCCATCGTATCGATCACCAAGCAAGCTAAGACGATCAAGTTATATATATATTATATAATATGAGTGATCGAGTAACAAAGGATCTATAGCATGCAGAAACAACAATATATATTTGTTGTCTACATACAGATGGTGATCGATCGATGTGGTCAAACACATGAAGCCCAAGGCCCATATATATACACATACACACACCCCGCTTCAAAGCTAGGCGTGGAAGCAGCAAGGAAGAATCATTTTAACTAACCGACGGTTAGTTTAGTATTGGTACTAACAAGGCAGTCTCATTCGAGAGTTTCAATACATTATTCCAAAACTGTCATGTCATATACTCCCTTCGTTTCAAATTATAACTCAGCCGGTTTGGCTTACCCCAAATTCGGTTTGTTCGGCTTCTTTTTTCAGCCGGAACAGTATTTTCTCTCACAACAATTCAGCCGGAATAGTGTTTTTCAGCTAGTTTCAGCCAAGTTCTAGACCAGCGAACGGAACATTTTTATATGCTCCCTTCGTTCCAAATTATGAGCGTTTCATGACGTTATTCCAAAACTGCCATGTCATATACTCCCTTCGTTCCAAATTATAACTCATTCTAACTTTCTTAGAAAATCAAAACATTTTGATCAAAATTATAGAGAGAATATAAAAATTTATGACATCAAATATATATACTATAAAAATATAATTAATGAAGAATCTAATGATACTTATTTGATATTATAAATGTTATTATTTTATTATATAAATTTGGCCAAACTTGAAATGCTTTGACTCTCTAACAAAGTTGAAATGACTTATAATTTGGGACAGAGGGAGTAAACTGAAATGAAACATGTACGAAACACACACTTTCAATAGGAAGTTTCATTCTATGGTCTCGTATACATTTAATTTATGACTCATTGATAGTTCTTAGTCGTGCCAAGTGAGTTTCATCTCCATAAAATTCAATTCTTCTCTCCTCTTAAAAATATTACCACACCATTAAAAGCGTTTATGCAGCAACTTATTCATCATTACAAATAAAACTCTAAAGATATACTTCCACTAAAACTAGCCTAAATTACTCAAGTAAAGCTGCAGCAGGCTGGATCGAAAATGCCATGGCCTTTTTGGAGGGAGGAGCTGATCCGATTGCGGAAAGGTATAGTGGGGGTCGCTTCGGAATCGCAACAATAAGCAGCATGGCCACTTGCAGACGAGTCCGTCCAGGGCTGGCAGTTAATCGTGGGCACCCTGAAGCATTAGTTTAGTGTAACTAGTGTAGCGTCCCTCGTTATCCTGTCGGATCATGGTTCGCTCATGGAAGTCAAAAGGACAACTTTGGTTGTAATTGTAAGAGGAGGTGCGATCACACTATATAGTATAGTAGTATGTCACAAAATGGCAAAACTACTCCTAAATACCTAGATTGAACTCTGATAGTGTACGTGCACTAATGCACTGCACACTACATTTGACTGCATGCATGCGCATGCCACCGACCGGATCTTGTTATTTGGAGATCAGATATGCTTGTGGTTGCTATAGGTTTTGCTGTACTTACAATCATATGTTTCGGCCACAGTTTTGCTTCAAAAATGTATATATAGTTTACAGGGCCATTGGAGAATACATTTAATTTATGGCTGATCGATACTTATCTATATTTATACCTACCTAATATTAACGAGTGATCCGTCCTTTTTTTTACCTTTTGAAACGCTATCGTGTCGTCGTGCCTCATATGTGATTTGGGCTCACCACCTGTGCTCATACAGTCTGATTCTAAAACGTATTGGATTCCTTGCAACGCTGGACACGTTTGCCAGTATGTACAAGGTTGGCAGATATGAGATATATATGTAGTAATATGTGGTCTTAAAGCTCATAATTAGTTAGGTATCTTATTGGGTCTTGTTGGATTTCATTGAAATCGTAAGGCGTAATAAATGGTAGTTGCTATAAAGGATTAATCATGTGTGGGTAATTGACCAGAAATTGGCGCATCTTATTAAATAGGTGACTGTTTCTACATCTGTTATGAGGTTAAAAAAATTTGGAGGCTAGCCACACGTGATGCCAATAAGATTTTGCACCCCAAACTATGTTTGAGTAGATCATGAACCAAGAGAAGGAAGAAAATTAGTGGGGGCAGGAGCAACAAGGGTCGGAGTGAGTGACGAAAGAAAAGCAATGGGAGTGATCGACAATAGATCAAGGGACAGAGGAGAGAATTTTTTGTACTTTAATATTGTTATTATTATTACTAGCAACTATGCCTTCGTGTTGCATAGTGCTCGTGCCAATGATAATGAGCAAGTTGTTTATGTTAGATTTAATTGTGCTTGGCCCAACTTAAAATCAAATAAATTCAAGGTCCATAATAAATGCTAGTGCAATAAAGGATTAGTCTCATATGTAAAATTGATAGAAAACTGACTCAATTTGAATATGTGGCTATTGTGTTCGCCAATTGTGATCCACAAGCCTCTACATGCATCTCGACGCGAATGGGCTGAGTTGGCGAGGCCATGACATGAGTGATGTAGTACCAAATGTAGGTTTTGCAATTCCAAACCAAAAGCGAGAAATGTGAGGGTTAGGGAGACTGGGCCAAAGGATGTAAGAAGTGTGATGCATCACTAACAAAGGTTTTATAGTTTCAAACTAAGGGTGCATTTGGTATACCGGAACGTTTCGGTCTCCAGCCTAAAACACAAGAACCACTTCCAAACGGTGGAGTTTGAGAAACTTCTCCAAGAATCACTGTGAGACGTCTCTGGTTTTTACCCTACTGGATTGAAACGATAAAAGGCTGGTTTTGCAGAGAATCAGTTCTCTTCAGTTGTAATCCCACGAAAAGTTTGATTTTTTTAAAAAAATATATTTTTATTCATATGATTTTTTAAGAATATATATGTTTTCTTGTGGCCAAACAATCTCACAAACTGATTTTGATTCATCATTTAAAACATTTCTTGAGTGAATCTGGATACGGAATGTTTCAACGAGAATCTAGATCCTTATCAAACACTCTCTAAAAATAAGAAAGGTGAGAGAGAACGCTGTGCCAAGGGACGTAAGAGTGAGGGATGGACAGAGACTAATAGATGGGAGAAAGAAATTTTCCCAGTTTAATATTATTATTATATACTGATAGATCAGGTGCAGATATATATTTAATATTAGGTACGGATATAGATGTACTCCATCCGTTCTAAATCATAAGTCATTCTAACTTTTTTAGAATCAACACATCTCAAGTTTGACCAAAATTATAGAGGGAATTACAAATATTTATGACATCAAATAGGTATACTATGAAAATATAATTAATAAAGTCTAATGATACTTATCTGGTATCATAAATGTCATTATTTTATTATATAAATTTGGTCAAACTTTTTCAAAAAAGTTAAAAAAACTTATAATTTAGGATAGAGGAGTATAAATATATAGATTGATTGCATGGGTGGTGTGGTTGAGATATTGATCTATGTTCGCGTTAGATTCGGTTTTAGTGGAGTTAATCCGGTAGGCAGTGCTTTGTCGCATGGATGTCTAAGGCGAAGTCTACGTGGTATGTTGATAAGACGAAGTGAAAGAGCTATCTCGTCTCGTCACCTTAGCTTGGACGGATTTCTGATTAGGTTTAGTTTATCTTGAGCCTATCCAGGCCGAGATGCTGTCGATGCGGCAGTGTGGATCAACATGAATGGCCTTTTGCCCTCCTGGTGGGACTTATGAATACTAAAGGCCAAATTGATTCGATCTCTATCTGATTGGATACTTCCAATGCGTACCTCACTGTTTGCTGAGATATACGATCATTCCAAATTATAAGACGTTTTGATCATTATGCATGTATTGAATAATAGGAGCTATCAGTGAATTTAAAAGTATGATACATCTGAAAAACAAAAGGACAGAGTTGCTTCTAGTTTTTTTTATTAAATGTGCTTTAACATACTGAAACATGTTTGTAGATTTGGTAAAGCTCCTCTATCATGGGAAGACATGAAAAACAATTTAGAGCATCTTCAAGAGAGAAGCTATATGTGCTATGTAGTCTATATTTCAATATTTTCAGAGAAAACAGTCCTCCAACAGCTCTTCTATCCGGTGTTGATCCGCTAGCTAAATATGCATGCCATCGCGGCTCGCCATCGGCTTCCCCTGCGCGCGCTTGGCTCTTTCCATGTGCGTGGAGCACCGCCGCATGGCCCCCTGCCAGCTAAATATAGCATGGAGTTATCTATTTTAGAAAGGCTCTTTGTGTTATCTATTTTCGGAAGGGAGTTTCTATTTTAGAGAATAGCTAAATCATTGCTTTAGCGATCCAATTTTACAAACTCTCTTGGAGTTGCTCTTAGAGATGTTTATGTTTTTGAGTATTATTGTAATATTTTTTTTAGAAAATTGAATCTATAAAACAAGTTGGATATGTGGAGTTGTAGGAGAGCTAAAAATAATGCACAAGTACTAGCACCATATTACTAAGAAAAGTGAGCAGAGAAATCTTTTTCAACAGTGTACGATGCTGGTCCTAAGCTAGACCATGCCAGGGATGCAAATTGGACACAAATGAAGTCACGGTACAACGGGAAAAAGGCACGAGAACATCAGCTATCACCTTGTTTTTCTTCTCTATTCTTTTTTCTATGTTTTTTGTCCTCTTGTTTTTTACTTTTGCACAAGTAGCACAAATCTGAAGCTTGACAACATAGTTTTCAGAAAAGCAACTTACAATATATACTTCTTTTTTTCATGGGGTAAAAAATAGAACTAGTAACTCGGATTTTTCTTTGTGTGACCAAAACAGAATTTTCCGTGGTTGTTCAAGTAGTGGGGATGGATAGAGTATAATCAAGACGTATATGATAGTATTGATTGCAACAGAGACATATAATAAGGTGTAGTGGAGATGTATATGTTGGTGGTGATGGCAACGGAGATGGATATGGTTGGTACTGACCTAAACAAGACAAGAACTTGAACCTCTAAATCCATTCCACTAGACCCTGGCATATATGACCCACTCATCATTCGTCCAGATATCATTCTAATCGACTGAGCTATTGCCTATATGGACACGGGAGAGGAGTGGACAAGCACCGGAGCTGGCACGGGGGAGAGTGCTTTGTTGGGAGGGGAGCCCCATCGGGTCTAGGGGCTTCACCGCCGAGCCATGATGAGCCGAGGGGCTTCGCCGGTGAAATGGTTAGTTGGTGGCTAGAGTGGGGTGAATTGCCTATTAAAAAAATCTACACAAGACTATTAAGCAAAACTTGGTACAAGTATTAGTAACAAATGTGAGCCCTATTAAGCACTACTTGCACCTAAGCTAGCAAGCCCTACACAAGACTACAACTAGGAAGCAACTAGAACAACTAAAAAACCTAAGCTCAAAGACACCTACACAATTCTAGTTAGGAAAGTAAGCAACAAGCCATAACTATAACAAACAATCTACTTGAATTAAGTACAAGAGCTACTCGATTACTCTAGTGACTAGACAAGTAAAGGAATGCACAATGTAATAAGCATGTGTTGTAGGGGCAAACCACAAGGGATACAAGATGGCACAAATTTTTTGTCCTGAGGTTTGGTTGCTTGCTAGTAACCTACTACCTGTTGAGGGGAGCCCAGGGATCATCGTTCCTCCTCAAGCGCAACTGCCCTCAAGCTTGGCTCCGATGTGAGCGCTTACCTATGAGCCAACTGTGCAACAAGGCACTCCATAAGATTTGATTCCAATAGAGCTGAGTTTCTCTTCATGATGTCCTCCGGGGATGAGCACAAGAGCCCGTTACAATTCCACCAGCGGAGCCCCCGCACAGTCTCCTTGTAGTGCTCAATGGTGTCTACTACTCCAAGATGTGTAGGTGGCAACAACCACCAAGAGTAACATAAAATCCATAGCCTCAATAAGTTACTAGTGCCACTAGATGCAAACTCTTAATGCAAAATGCACACTCCAATTATCTCACCCCAAATGTAATCTCAACTAATGAAATGTGAGTGGAGGCTTAACTTGATCTCTAATGTGTGTGGATATTAGCCAAGGGGTCCGTGGGGGGTATAACCCCAGGTGCCCACGACAATGGACATGGGCCACACCACCAGGGGAGGTCGAGCCCATAAGATCAAGGCCTACGATGCTCGGCTCTGGTCAGCATGCACCGCACGGCAATCAGAAGACATCTTGACAATAAAGGAAGATATATTCGGATATAATAGATATCGTATTCCTTGTAAATACTTACCATATAGCTAAATAGATCTAGACCTAAACTGACCTGTAACCCTACCCTCCAGACTATATAAGGCGGGTAGGGACCCCCTTGAATGCATCTCATATTCAATACAATCCACCAATGACACAGGACGTAGGGTATTACGTCGATCAGACAGCCTGAACCTGTCTAAATCGCTTGTCTCTGCGCTTGTGTCACCATTTGGCTCCTACTTGAATATGAATAAAAGTAGTGACCTGATACATTGCTCCTGATAAAGCAACATCGACAAATATGAAGAAACTCCAAATAAACATAAACTGCTCTACAGGATATATAATTCACCGATACATTGCTCCTGATAAACTCCGCTCTGTTTTCTTCATCATTGAGTTCATATATTTTATTTTTAAATCATGTACTACCCGTCCTACATATTTGTATTGCAGGATCATCGTCTGGGTGGTCGCACCATCTGGCCTTCGGATTTCTCCGCCAATCAACTGGTCGGACCGCTAGGTTCATGACTTCGTCGCCGACTAGTTGGTCAGACTATTCGGCGTTCACTTCTACTCGGTGCTCACTTCGCCGCTCTGTACTTGATCCTTCGTCAACCAACTGGTCGGATTGTCTGTCGCTTCATCGTCAGTTATGCTGGGGACTCGCCAGCTAAGCTGGGGACTTCGTATGTCCATTCGCCTGTTGGCTTACTACGTTTTGTCGACGCTGCATGTCATTTGTGATATCAAGGTGTTCCATGCTGTCCAGATCAGGGTGCTGATCCTGGGCGGCATGTCAGGGGCTTTGATAAGTATATCTATCGCAGCAATCCAGTGCTAAGCACTTTCCGTTTTCTCCACGTTTTACTGCTCGATATTATCAAGTTTTACTCCATATGCCGAGTGCTAAGCACTCTCCAAACTTCGTCATTTACACTTAATCTTTGATCATGCTATAAGATGTTTCTCTATCTTACAACAGGCTCGGGGACTAAGTGTGTACACTTTATCTTACGGTAAATGTACTGTTTTTTCTTCTTACTGGTTTTTCAGCTAAGCTGGGGACTAGCTATATGCTCGGCTAAGCAGGGAATTGGTTGTTTTGACTAAGTGAAGAAGACACCAGGTGTCTTCTTCACCTACGGTCAAGTGCTAAGCACTCTCCAAATTTCACCATGGTCATGTGCTAAGCACTCTCCAAATTTTGCCACGGTCAAGTGCTCAGCACTCTCCAAATTTCGCCATGGTCAAGTGCTAAGCACTCTCCAATTTCTCCATGGTATAGTGCTAAGCACTCTCTATTTTCTCCACGGTTTAAGTGCTAAGCACTCTATAATTTTCTCCAACGGTAAAGTGCTAAGCACTCTCTATTTTTTCTCCATTTTTAAGTGCTCAGCACTCTCCAAATTTTACTCACATGTCTAGTGCCAAGCACGGGGATTTCATCCTTTTCACTTGTTTCTTTGATCCTGCTACAAGATGCTGCTTTATCTTACAGTAGGCTCGAGGACTAAGTGTGTACATTTCACCTAGCAGTGAGTGTACTATTTTTCCTCTTACTGTTCTTTAGCTAAGCCGGGGACTGGCTGTGTGCACGGCTAAGCTGGGACTCAGTTATTCTAATTAACTGATCATTGTACTTCTTTGATCCTAACACTAGGTGCATTCTTCACCTACTGTCAGGCTCGGGGATTACAATATATACATTGCACCTTGCGTTGCATGTATCAATACTAACATCCTCTTTGACTAAGTCATGGATGATGATCATCTGACTTCACCATCGAAGCCTAAGTGTGTACACTTCACCTAAGGTGGAGAATTTTTTAAACTTTAAACTTGAGCTCCTTACATTCTTCTGGCAAGCCTTACTTGAGTATGTTCGAGGCCTGTTGACCAGTTAAACTGGTCGGCACTTCATTTTGTTGATCGGATTACTAGTTAAACTGGTCAGATTACCAGCCAAACTGGTCGGCACTTCATTTTGTTGATTGGATTACCAGTTAAACTGGTCAGATTGCTAGATTAACTGTCTGACTCTAAGTTAAACTGCACGGATCTGCTCAAGACGGCATTGCTCAGCGGATACAAGGCGCTTGGAAACTAGCTGTGGGGGTATAACCCCAGGTACCCACGACAATGGACATGGGCCATACCACCAGGGGAGGTCCAGCCCATAAGATCAAGGCCTACGGTGCTTGGCTCTGGTAGGCGTGCACCGCACGGCAATCAGAAGATATCTTGGTGATAAAGGAAAATCTGTTCAGATATGATAGATATCATATTTCTTGTAAATACTTACTATATAGCCGAATAGATCTAGACCTAAACTGACCTATAACGCTACCCTCTAGACTATATAAAGCGGGTAGGGACCCCCTCGAATGCATCTCATATTCAATACAATCCACAAAAGACACAGGACGTAGGGTATTACGTCGATCAGACGGCCTGAACCTGTCTAAATCGCTTGTCTCTGCGCCTGTGTCATCATCCGGCTCCTATTACGTGCACCTCCACCGATTCATCTACTACCATGGGCATATCCCTCGGTAGACTGCCGACCATATTTCATCGACAGGGACAAAGAGTGGTAAATGCTCAAGCACACCACCTATTTATAACCTCACACACAAAACTAGTTGTTTCTCACTTAAATACAACTTCTGTGTATCCACCAAAAAAAACTCCAGTGACCATCGGAGAACATCGTCGGAGGTTTCTCAATGGCTAGTTATTGGCTACTTTTAAACTTAGAAAATAGCCATTGCCATAGCCTAAACTTTGATGCTACTCAACTAGCAACACCGCCTTTTCTGGTGCCTCTCAGCACCAAGTTTTCAAATAAAACACACTCTCTGGATCCACCCTCCGGTGAACTCTCGATGCTAGTACTGGAGTTTCTTGATGCATAACATATTGTTCAAAAACTTTTTAAGGCCATCTAATTCCCTGGTGACCCCATTGGAGTTTCCGCTGACGACTTTGAATCTCCCGTGCACTTCTGAAACCTACAAAATGTCACCATGTGTCTAGCTATTCTCCCATGCCCTTCTCGACGGTGGCACCGCAAAAATAGGTCCTCCCTTGAGATGAAATAGTAAAACCTGCTATTATCACCCTAGGAGCCTAAGCCCCGGTGCCTAAACCACTAGAACACCAGACTTTTCTTATGGCCAACAAGTCAGTGAAATAGAGCGATGATCGAATTGTGGCGGCAGAGGCGCCTAAGCTCCGATGGTCCTTCTTCGGTGACCACCAGACTTCGATGAGTGCTCAACCACCTCACCAAGCCCCCCTCTCAAACCTTTTTCAAATGTGCTAGCTACAAAGAGTGTCCCACGGGACAGTAACACCTTTAGCATTGAGTTAACATTTTCAACACATTTTTCAAAGGTTTTCATTTGCTTCCTCACCATGTCACTTGGTCTAACACATATGCACTATTAGTCCTCACCTAGTGGCACTAGACAACATATTATCTTAAGAAATCCCCTCTTAATAGTATGTCTATCTATCCTAAACCTGGCCATGCATGCACTTGTTTACTACATCATGGCCGGTGAAACAAACCCGTATAGGTTATACCTTTGCCTTCTAGCTTGTCTCCACTTCCATTATATATCTCAACCTCCTTCTCTTATCCATGTTGAGCACTTGCATCTTGTGTCATCACCATCTCCACCATGCTCTTAGCTGTCGGTGTGTATGATTACCAACAACCTTGCTACGGGGTTACCTGGAGCAACGATTGGCTGGGCTTCGGCGTAAACTGAACTCGATGGTTAACGTGAGACAACAATTTAGACATGTTCAGGACACTGAATAGCACAATACCCTACGTCCTTTGTGGTGTGTTGCCTTGCATTGGATTGTGTTGTATGAATTTTTACAAGGGGGTGCCCCTACCTCTCTTTATATAGTCCAAAGGGTAGGTGCATGATTCCAGTCCTAGTCAGAAGAGTTTTAGTCCTATTAGAAAGATAGACTTTCCTATGTCTGACTAGGTCAGTCTGCTATGCTCTGGAAGTCACGCCACCTTGTCCCGCTCCTTCTTGGCAGTCCATAGACTAGCCCATCTCCTTGCCTGGTAGTCAGCCCTATAGGGAACCCTTAGGATCTTGGTCCATCACTAGCCTTGCTCAACACCATCTTGTGGACTAACCTAGCTTATATATCAACTCAAGTAAGGAATTATTTCAGTAGTTGTCCCTCAATTATTACCAAAACTAAACTAGGGTCTTTCAGCCGGGGAGCCACGTCGAGGGAGGGGAATAAGACGATGGTTTGTCAGAGAGAGTCGGGACAAAAAAGACACGAGGTAGTGAGTTGGTGCGGAAAAATGTTTTCTTGGAAAGAAGTAAGTAGGTGTGCCCCTGCACACCCCTGAGAGATAGAGTTGAGAGGGGAGATTTCAAAGCCTCCGTAAAGTAGGAAGTTGAGTTGGACCCTGTTGCATAAAGTTATTTTTTTTGCTCTAGCACAAAAAAAAAATAGAATAGAAATCCTCTTTAGGATCACTGTTGGAGATGCTCTTAGCACTATAGCATAGTGACAAATGTGATAGAAATGCCACTAAGTTGTCACGAAGTAGTCATTTTATATTCAATTTCTAAACATTATTTTCTGATCATGTTTGTTTATGATTCAATTAAGTTTGAAAGTAACATCAAATGGTAACACGTCACACCCTAAAAATCAGTTTTTTGCAGTTTAATTATAATGCCTTAAACTTCTTTAGATAATTTCATATTTTTCTAAAACGAGAAAACTTCGTTTTCTAAGTAAATGATGACTCAATCATAGGATATCTACGTGTTTGATGCATTCATGTTACTTCATATTACTTTTCTGTATGAGTAGACTGCTTTTCATAAAAATATAGATTTATGCATAAAAATCACTTAATCTGAATTTTGTTCAGATTTCTATTTCGAAAAAGCCACTTTTTTTCTGCAGCAAATCCATATTGGCCCACTGTTCCTTTCTGGTTTTCCTGTCTCTTCCCGCTGCCTTTGTTTTGTCTCCGTGGTGGGCTGAGGCCCGTGTTCTACATTGACTGAAGACGCCGGGCCAGAACGCTCTCTGTTTCACTGCCCTTCTATGGGTTTTGTTATTACTCTCCCCATTCCAAATTATGTCACGTTTACATTTTTGTTCATACATTTTTGTTATGTATCTAGTCATATTATTTATCTAGATACACAGCAAAATAGATATATCAAAAAAGTCAAAACGACTTATAATTTGGAACAGAGGGAGTACGAATTATGAATACGAAAGGCCTGACTGATCCAGCCCCTTTCTGATTGGATAATTCCAATCCGTTGCAAAGTACCACTAACTGATGAAATGAGCTGATTGCACATCAGGATACTTCACTGTTTGTGACAAGTTTCCAAGAAAAAAAAACCGACAGACATGAACGGCACAACGATTGCAATTAATAGTTGCATGTAGTGCCTGATTTAGTTTCCATGGAGGCCAGTGACGTCCCAGAGGATTTAGAGATTTGAGCGAAATTCTAAATGAAGTCTAAACAAACTATCAAAATAAAAAATAGCAACATAAACTTTGATGTAATGTATTTAGAGCATGCTCGGATGAGCTATCTTCCGAGTTCTATCTCTAACAGGGATGTTTTTCTACAAAAAAAGATGCCCTAGGGCATCTTTTATCTGAACTATATTAAGAAAAACGAGAACAAGCACAACAGAGATCATGCTAGAAAACAAAACTACAATTCAACTGGACGGTCTTTAGGTAACTGCATCCATCACAACCATGCCAGCATTGTGTCGTCCCATCATTGACAGATTAGAGTCTTGTCTTTAAAGTATTTTTCCTTAGCATATGTTGCAACAAATCATCTTCATTACAAAGTTTAAATAACCATTTACTTAATAAACACTTGTTTGTAAATCAAGGTTTTGTATGCCTAGGCCTCCCTGTTCTTTGTGTTGGAAAATAATAGACCATTATGTCAACCTATATTTCTTTTTATGTTGATCATACTGTCAGAAGAACCTTGATCTATAGTAATCAATTTTCTTGAGAACACCTCTAGGCATCTCAAAAAAAGACAACATAAACAAAGTTAAACTAGACAGAACCGAGTTAATCAACGCTAGTCTCCCTCCTAAAGAAAGCATTTTTCCTTTCCAACTGGACAATTAGTTTTCAATTCTTTCTTCAATTCCTTTCTAGTCATTGTTATTAAGTATCCTATAGCATCGGTAGACCTAGGTAACGAAAGGGATATGCACCAATTTTACAGCCAAATAATTGTGAGTATTGCTTCTCACAATGCTTAGCTTGCCTGTAGCAGAAGAACCAAGGAATTGCTAATTAAGCACTTTTGTGTGCTCTGAGATGGAGTATTTTTGGTTCAGTTGCAGTATAATTCATTTGGATTCTGTTTCTCAGAAGTGTTCCTGTTGGATATGCCCTTTTTTCTTTACCAGCAACATACATTAGAATTAGATACTCCCATCCCGTCTAATAAAAATCCGGTAAAACTTTTGCCGCCTTTCGAAAAAAATTAGATACTCCCAAGGCCATAACAAAGGATGCAGAATCGGTGGTCCAAAGTCCAAACATTCGCATGATCTCTCCATCAAGTAAACGTAAGCATCACTTATACATTTGAAAGTGTTTAAACTAAGAGAGAATTGAAGGCGACTATATATTAGCAGAGCAGGAAACACTGATATCAAAAATAAAAGTTAAAAGACAATTTGAAGGGCTGCACCGCTGCAATGACTCTTTAGTTTAGTTGAATGACAGCATTTCCTTATTATCACTCACATGACTTGCAAACATTCAGAAATACCGCGGCAATAAGTTAATGTGCGTTACTCCTTGATCAAACGGCCTTGACCAAGCACAAATCGACATCCAAATATAAAGAAAGGACAGAAAAAAAATATGATCACAACCCAAGTATAGCACAGACACGAAATGGACCTCTGGACCAGCATTTTGCCGCTGTTAGAAATTAGGACTGAGAATTCCCATAGCAAGATGGCGGTAGTGGCACTTGTTAACAAGATCAGACGACGATTAGTGATGCTGCGGGTTGGGACCACCGGGGCTGAGCCTCTTCGACCCGTCGTACGGTATCCCCGGCGCCTCCTCCGACCACACAGAGGCAGAGGTCGTCGTGTTCCCTTCTGGGCCGTTGGCAATGATAACTTCGTCTCGCAGCCAGCGTCGCCCCAGCGGCGGGCTGCTATCCGAGAGCTGGACTGGCGATGAGGCGGTGACGAGAACGACGCAGATGCAGAAGCACAGCACGAGCTTCATGGCTGATGAGCTGTGTGTCGCTATCTTCTGCAGTCGCTACTCGCTAGTGGAATGTGCAGAGGATGAACTAGAGCAGCCGGCACCTACGTGCATTTATAATCCAAGCGTTTGAGTTTTTTATGGCCATGTTGAACTATGATAGGGTGCTGGTGGTGGTGGAAGCTGGCATGAAACCGTACTGGTCATTTAGCCCTGCAGCTGCAGGTGACAGCCAGTTAGCTCTGCAAGAGGTACTATAGCTAGCATTAGGCGCACATAGGCATTGCGCAGGACGTACTACGTAAATAATTCAGCACTATGCAGCAGTGGTGAGAGAACAAAGTCGAAATGTTCCTTGCTCTATCTTGTTTTGATAAGTTATTGGCGGTTGGATGATGTGCTGAGTAATTAGGCAATTTCCACATTAAAGTCAAAACATAAATCATGACGATCTCAGATATTAGTATGAGCTGCCTTAACATACTAGTTATATTGAACAGCATGAACAACAACGTAGAACAGCATCATGATCAAGACAACAGGCATAATATAACAACAGATTGGATCAGGGAGTGTATCTTTTGTCTGCAGAGGGAGACGGCGGTGCTGGTTATGGAGACGCTGTTGCTGATGGTGGTACGAAGGCATCGATGAGCGGTGGAGAAACAACTCGGAGTAGCTAACGATGAATACGGCGGGACGTAGCGCCGCCTGACTTAGATGGAATACGGCCCGTCATGGAGGTTGGGAGCAATCGCAAGAAGAGCACTTCCCAAAACCTTATTCGTCCTTTCCTGGTGCACGATTGCAAGGACGAGGGTTTCAGAGATCTGCTCTCCCGATCGTCGGTGCACGTAGGCGCTCGGGATGGAGAGGCTGCGGCAGCGGCGCAGTGGCGAGAAGAGGCAAAACCCTTGCTCAATTAGATGTGTTTTGGCATTGGTCGATAGGCTGTTTATATAGGCCTGTCCAACAAAATGTCGTCTTGCAATTGTGATCTAAACCGTTTAAGACTTCTATCTGCAAACTTAAAGGCCAAGAAATAAAAAAAAATAAATCAGCAAAAAGAGACGGCGCCCGCAAGACGAGGCGGTTTACGACTTCTATTTGCAGACTTAAAGGCTAGATTTCAGCAGACCATTCACGCAGGTGCCCTTTGTCCAGCCCGGCCCGACAAGGCGAGGCGAGGCGAGACGAGCACGTGCATGTAGGCTTCCTTTCTCCTCCTCGCACTAGATTTGAGGAAGTGGAGAGGACTTTCATATTTGTTCGCACATGAACACGTCGCCGTGTGCCTCCGATGATGAGCGTGATACATAAGATACATCACCAAAGGAGCCTCGCTAGAGCGCGATATGCAAGACACCGGCGAGGTCTCTCGATACCCGAAAGAGAACACGCCACATCGCGCACTACGAACCCCTTCAACTAATTATGTAGTATATATGAAAGAGGACAGGATGGCATCTTGACATTATGCGCCTTGAATGCATGTCATGTGTTGCCCACGCGTTAGTTTCATGAGATATATTCGCTGCTAGACCATGCATGCAACCCATCTAGATCAAAGCCCGGCAGAATCAAGCATTGCAGTCTAAAAAACGAAGAAAGGAAAGAAATTAAGTTCAATTAATAGTTAGTATAGACTTAGTGGACTACAACTAATAATATATTTATACAAGAAAGCCACGTAGTGCCTCCGTCCTGAAATATAAAGGATCCAAAGTTCAAAATTCGTACCAAATGTAACGATGTATTCTGCATCCTCAATCTTCTCTCTCATTTGTCTTTGTGGCAAAGAAATTGTTGGGACATAGATATCTTGGTTGCAAAGACAAACCCATCCTTGTCTATAACCCTTGTGTTATCTACATTACATTATATTGAGGTCTTCACTCTCACATCTTGTTCTTGAGCAGGAACCTCATAGAAAGTCTTTCGACCATACCTCCAAGATCATGCAAAGGCTTTCGGGCGGCGGGCGACCATTGGCGAAGGCTGATGCTCCACCTCCCGGCGGACTGTGGGAGATCAAGGTGAAGGCTCGCGGAGAGTCTCGGCTCGGGAAGACCAAAAGGGCTAGCGGAGACCGGGCCTTCGACCGTCGCGTAACCGGCTCGGCAGGGAAGGCGCGTGATGTGGATGTAATGGGCCTCCACCAGGCTTACTGCTAAGGCCCATGAAGTAAGGCGGTGGAGAAGGAGAAGACCCACGATGATCCGAGGACAAAATACGTGTACGGGCATATTCTTGGAATATGCCTTAGCTCTCTTAGGGCAGAATTTTAAAGTTGTAACCCATGTGTACAGTGAGCTATAAAAGGGGAAGCAGACCCATGTAAAGAGAGAGAGGTTTATGCGTAAATGAAACCCTAATTACACCCTGGTCCCACCTTTGTTCTCTTGCTTGAGCATTAACCTTCGCCTCCGTGAAGGCACCTTTGGTCTCACCCTGCTGGGAAACGTTTTCCCAACAGAAAAGGTCGTTCCTTTTAAACTTGACGTCACTCAAAACAATTGACCAGAAACAAAGGAAAGTAATAACTAACTACTCCCTCTGCTAATTAGTGAGGGGCAAAGTGATATTTTGTTAGGCTCTTTATTTTATCTGAAAATCATTTAAATACGTACCTTATATTTCAGTATGGATGGAATATATTATAGCACGTGGAAGGGAACATCTCTATATGGACAATGTTGAAGTTTATCTATAAGGAAATATGACCAATCCAATGTTCCCTCTCTGAATTATGTGACGAGTTTGAGGTCAAGATAAAATAAAGGATATATCGTACCACGGATGCCCACCAAAATAAGAAAAACAAAGAAAGTTCTTAATTATGTGAGGAGCTTGAGATCAAGATAAGGATGCCCAACAAAAACAAGGAAAAAGGAAGAAAGCTATTAATATAATTTTGTGTAAGTCTCTGAGTGTGGCTCAACTCGAACCTTCCCATCAAGTATGATCGAGTCTCCAACTAAGTACAGGTGTTCACATTTTTGGGTAATTATTCTTTCAATGTTTGCATGTTTTGCCAACGAAAAAAATCATTGATTCAATGGAAGAATGTGTAGTAACTAGTAAGGGAACATGCTGGTCAACGTAAGTACACTTGTCACCTATAAATCCAATGTCATAGGAATTTCCTAGAGTTCTATTATCTATATTTCCTTTTTAAATATCACTAGCCCATGTAGTCCCATGGTTCGATGGGCTAGTATATACAGTACATGTGGATCGTGATGGATTAAAGTGCAGTCAAACAAGGCCTAAATTAGGTTCCCACTGTTTGGTTTGCTTCACTTTCTGCACGCGTGAGTTAATCACAGAACTCAACTGCAAACTGTCCATTGCCCTTGCATTTGATTTAGGATAGAAGGCATCCGTCGTTTGGCATTGGCGTAAACAAGTGTATAATGGAGCAAACCGTTCCAGCTGGGGCAGTTAGAATATACCTCATATGGACTATCAAATTCAACATCAGTGCTCGCTGACCAAATAAAACTAGGTCAAGTGCTCAACTCAGCTGGTCCCAACATTAACTAAAAGTGTCACAACTTTAGTTAAATATATTCTTGCTCAACGACCAAGATTCCATTAATCTTGAGCTAATAAGTGTTGCAACTTTAGACAGAAAAAAATAAGAATATAAAAACAGAAAGAAAAACTAAGAATGGGACAAGAATGCAAATATAAAACAGAGAAATATTTTAGTTAGGAATATGTGTTTGGATCATCCACAAGAAAAACACAGAAAACAAAAAAAAAGTTAGGTTTGAGTGGATGTTTTTTCCCATGGTTTTTGGTGAAATCAAATATAAATGAAAGTTTCCTATGTTTTTCCAGCAAAAGATTCCTATGAATGAAAAAACACTATAGGCATTGTTTGGATGTTGACGGATTCACTTCAATCTACATGTATTCGGATAGATTGAGGTGGAATTTAGTTTGAGTTTCACTCCAATTAAGCCCATAATAACTCAATCCGTAGGAATGAGAATCCTACTTTTTTTTCTTTGTTTCTCCTACGATTCAAAGGGGCCATGCATATACAGACATGTCATGCGATTTTTAAAGCAAAGAAAGGCCATGGGCTGCATCATGTCGTGATGCATGCATGGACTTACATTGAGTTCGATTGGAGGAACGTGCAAATCGTTTTTGGCAGTTAGGTAGTCGGCCGGCCGCTTCTTCTTCAAATAAAAGGAAGGAACAGGGGAACAAGAGCTTGTCAACCGTCAAGTGGCATTGTTAATGTCTGTTGATGTTGAATCAGCAGCGATCATCGTGTAATTAATCGTGTTTCGTGCATGAGATCGTGTGGCAATGACAGGCCAGAAGGTTAGGACTGACGACGAGGTACAGGCACGTACATATACACCAATGCAACACCGTCGATATGTATATGTCGACCTACATATGCCGCCGCTCTCACACTCCAAGCCCTGGACTGGAAGAAAACCGGACTTGTTCGGATGCATGTGTATACACCTCAATCCACATGTGTTGGAGTGGAATAGAATAGAATTTAGTTTAATTACACTCCAATCCACTTCGACACGTGTGGATTGAGATGAATACATATGTATCAAACAAGGCCTAAATCTAGGAGAAAATATGCATGGATTGTGGCTAGATTGGAAATTATAGTAAAATAATACAAGAACATCGAGGAGGCAAGTCTTAGACGTCTGGACACCGTACGTCAAGGATGACTCCACATGACGAGGAGAAGCTAATGAAGGGCAAGCCATGCTCAGTGGCAGCAGTGTCCTATGCGCCATCTAGGCCATGTGTCTTCATGTTCACAGCAGCTTGCTTGACACAAGTACTCCGAGAGAGCGATCTTGCGTTTCTACTTCACACAACAGGGGGAAGAAGACAAGACGCATGGCTAACTGCGCTCAAGATTGACGGCATCACCTATGTCTCATCTCGGCAAAGGACGTGTTAGCATCGCTAGCTCTTTATCTCTAATCATACATATCTATATTTCTAACAACCTGTGGATATATAATATAGTGAAAAAATACAATGTATGCATATTAATCAAATGTAAAAACAATTATCATTCTTTCTGCTGACTTCTTTTGTGCAGGAAATGCAATTTGCTAACTCTAACTAGAATATTTAATTTTTGCATGGATTAAAATATTCATATAATGGTTTGGAAGAGTGGGGTTGGCCTATGAAATTCTAGAATTTGGTTCAGAGGTTAAAATTAATTTCCTTCTGTCCAAACAAGCTCTTAATAATGAATGATAATGATATGACACAGACATCCGCCCGTCCGGATGCCGCGTGCCCACACTTCGCCTCCCGCACTCCGCCTTATCCTTTTTGCTTCTAAAAAAAAGACAACACAGCTCCCTTCAACAACGCGAGGCACCTCGCCGCAGGCAGCACGAGGTTGCTCGCCGTGACCTTCTCCAGTGCGGCCGTGCCGCATCCGCTCCCATCCCATGCTGCTCTCGCTCCGCGCTCCATTCCCCACTCCGCGCCGCACGGCGCGTGGCCGCCAGCCCCAATCTGTCGTGCCGCCATCGCCGTCCCCAGTGGAGCCTCCATCCCGCGCCGCAGCCCACTATGGCGCACCGGCGCCTCCATCCCTCGTGGCGCCCCCATCCCCCGCGGCGCCTCCGTCCCCTGCTGCACCATGTTGTGCTCTGTGCTTCGCCACGCCCAGGCTAGGCGGCTAGGAGAGGGGGCCATCGCTGGCTAGGCCCAAGCCAAGCGCAGGCGTAGCTGGCCGCTGCCAGGCCGCGCCACCATCCTCTCGCCCGCTGTCTGGCTGGAACCCCACCTTGTGCTGCGTCGTACGGAAGATGGCTGAAAAACGCATGTTGCAAGCCTATTTTTCAAGTGTTTCAAATGTTTCATAGGTATATTGCAAGTGTTTCATGTGGATGTTGCAAAAGTAGATCGGGATGTTGCATATATTGCAAGTGTTTAAGAGGCATATTGCAAGCGTTTGTTCAAATGTTTCATCTGTATTTGAGACGTATTTTTGCAAGCGTTTTTTATTTGGATGTTGCATATGTTTCACACATGTTGCAAGAGTATGTTTCAATGATTTTAGTTGTTTCAGTCTTATGTTGCAGTAAGTGTTTTCATGTTGTAAGTTGCAAGTGTTTTATCTGGATGTTGCATATGTTTAACACATATGTTTTAAGTGTATGTTTCAAATATCTTATCTGCTTCAAACGTATGTTGCATTCAAGTGTTTCGTATTGCAAGTGTTTCATGTTTGACATGTATGTTCAAAGAGTCATGGGGCACAGCCTGAGTGAGAGGGATGGGGCGCGACGAGCCGGGTGCCCGCGAATGGGGCACGCTGGGGCCAGCGGTCGGGGTGCGTGGCGCACCTAGGATCTTGCGGACGGGGGCAGTGGGGTGCGCGTGTGGGGCGTTGCGAGGCGGACGGGGGCGGGGCTGCGTGGGCGTCCGGATGCGCGCGTCTGTCCGGATGTCCGGGCGCTAGCCACGCTCAATAATGAATCGTATATAATTTGCATCTACTACTTTAAGACATCATTATACAAATAGAACAAGACATGTACGAGATGATTTTCTCAATTTAAAATCTACTAGTCCAGTCTTCTATGGAAGTTGTTATAGGGGTAAGTAGGGTGTATGTGCATGTATTTATAGAGGTAAGTGTTTCGAATGTCTATGTTCCATGAAAAAATCATATACATAATAGTGGCTAGACTAGAAAAAGCCACAAATAAGCATTAGATCGTATTCGTATATGGTGCTACCAGCTGCCTATATTCAGATTAATTTGACCAATGTAATGCAAGAAACACAACAATTGTTTAAAGAACAGCCGTGCGTTCGTTTGCTCTCTTGCTCCTTCCGATTGCATATAAAAGTGGCCACTTGTACGTCCAGCTACAAAATTAACGCGAGACAAATATGATTCCCATCGTGCAGCATGTCATGGTTTCTGATGCATTGTCAATATCTTTCGTGGTTGTGCACTTGCACATGGAAACTCACAAAATGGTCTGGAAGGATTCAGGTTTTGAGGACACCAAGGGTCAGAACTCAGAAAGATTAGTGGCCTTGCAGTGCCCTTAGGTCAAATCCTGGGCTCTACACAATCAGTCAAGCACTTGAAAATTGCAAACTGAAGAACAAAAATAATACTAAAGATCAGTTGAGTTCCACCTTGGATCAATGAAGATACTAGAAAATTAGTTTGTGCATGTACGGATGACGACTGAACTTTTAATTGATGAATGTTTATGCCTAATGAATGATGATGACACTATCTAGTCCGATCCCTGGAAAAGATTCATGAATCTGACTCGATGATGAAACGTTTAAGCATTGGGACAAGAATGGCATCTTTTGCTGTTATATCTCACTTCTATGCATAGCCGATGACTACTGGACCACTGGACATAGTAGTCTTTATTAATTATATTTCCATTACAAAGGTTTTCCCTCAACTTATTTGCTTTTTTGGTCGACTACGAATTGCTAGTGTTTGCACAATTCATAGAGACTTTCTGAAAAAATAAAAAATAGAGGAAAACAAACATGCTACTCACTTTCATGAACTTACCATGCATTACACCACAACACACCCATCGAATGGGACACTTCACTTAGCGGATTGCAAGGAGTATGCAATCCCTAAGGTGGGGATGGTTACATTGGAGACGCTTAATAGAACACATTACAAACTAACGAAAATTTAGTATATCCCGGGATTGAAAAATCTAATATCTGTGAGGTCACTAGAACTCCAAGGTCGTGGCTTATCACTCCAAGGCAGAGTCATGTGAGTTACTTGCAAAGGGAAAGTAATTATGAGGAGTATTTGGATGAATGGAGGATACCAGTAGGAAATCCTAAGGATGGTGCAACCATGGGATATTTATAGTAAGAACCCTACTCAAGAGAAGGAAGGTGTCTCGTCAATAGCAGGTACTCAAATTTCAATGGCGGTGAAGTGTAAGACTGCAAAGACTATTGCAAAATCTAACAAACATAGATATGAAGTTGGAGTTGTTGGAATAACGAAGACGTGGTGAGACCGACCATGTAGTACCATCAAGTAGGTAGAGTTCGGAGGTGGTACAAACCTATGGCATAAACAGCCAATGAAGAAGATGGTGTATAACCAAACTATACAACATAGGATCTCTCATGTAGAAGGTCTGGGCACTCCAAACTGGACACTGGCACACATTTGGTGATGTGCATGATCCCCTATGTTGGGCGAGGCACTCCCAAGTTGCATTGGCAACAACTAGTTTCATGAGTGGGCTCTCTTGGCAATCCTAACTAATACCCACACCTATTGGAGCTCAGGAAACACCTCCACTCATATTTGCTTAGTTGAGATTGCATTTGGGTGTGATTGGAGTGGATCTAGTGCATTTGCATTGAGAGTTTGGATCTAGTGGCACTAGAAGATCATGTTGTTGTGGGATTCTTGTTACTCTTGGTGGTTATCGCCACCTAGATGGCTTGGAGTAGGTGAAGATCCATGATGCACTCAATTAGTAATTGTGAGGTGCTCCGGATATCAATTGTGAGGGACTCTTGTGCTCATCCCTGTTAGCAAAACGAAGAGCAAATCTGCTAGATTTCGAGGCTTATGGTGTACCTCATGATCATGACGGCTCATACACTAGCACTCATGTTAGACCCGATCTTAGGGATTGTTGACCTAGTAGAGGAGTGGTAATCGTTGGACACGCCTCAATGGGCGTAGGTGGCTGGGAAGTCACCGAACCTTGAGGATATATATTGTGCCATCCTCTACTTGTGATTTGTGCTGTAACACCTCTGGTGTTTTAACCTAGCATTAAAACTTGACATGTCATCATATGCATTGCAAAGCATTCATAAAGTAGAAAAATTTGAATGCATTCACTCAATAAGCTTTATTTCATAAGTTGTTATTTTATGTGATGTAATGTGATCCAAAACTCCAAATGAAAATCATGACCACAAGGGTCAAATTTCATGTGATCATGTGAGACCATGTGTCATTTGACTCAAATAACCCTAATGGGCCATGTAATTGGTTAAAAATCATAGTTAAGTAAAAAGGTAAACAAATCAAATGTGAATTCAAATTTAAATTATAAAAGTCCTTTTTGCCCCTTTTATCTATTTCAAAATCCATTTGGAATTTGGGGTTGTGACAAAAAGCAAAGTTGAATCTTATTTTATAAGGATCAACTTTGGTATTCAAAGTTTTTAAAGTTTACATATAAAATTTGGAGTAATTTTGAAATGATTCAAATGCTAAAAATGCACCCCAAATTCAAATTTCAAAATGGAGGCAGAATTTGAAAATATTCCTTGAAGCAAAGTTGTAGAGTTTGAAAAGTTGAGCAACTTTCATTTTTGGAGATTTTCAACTTCTTTAGAAAATTTGTGAATAATTTGCAAAATGGACTCAGTGGAAATTCTATAAATAATTAAAAAATCCAATTTGAAGCCGCCGGCGCCACGCAGCTGCTTGCCGCCGACCTTCTTCGCCGCTTTCTCGCGTGGTGACACGCTGCCGTCTCCGTGGCGAGCTCATTCATGAGCTGTCGACGCTGGACGCATCCTTCTCTGCTATAAATAGGAGCACCGCCGCCGTCGTCCTCCTTTTTCCTCTCTGCTCTGCTCTGCCACCGCTCAGCTCCGCCGCTCGCCGTAGCCGCCGTCGACCCCTTCCCGTCGTGCCTAGCTAAGCCAGCGTAATCACCTCGACCTAGCGCTCCTCTTCGGCTTGCTCGCATCACTTGGGTTGGCCGGAATCGCCCGGCGCAATGCGTTCTTCCCCGTGACCGGCCGAAGCTCCGCCACGACCGACCTCACCATGGCCAAGCCGCTCCAGACCGTCTCCGCCTTCACCGAGTCTACCATCGTGTTCGCGGTGAGCTCCTAAGCGTGATGCTCGCTCCGCTTTAGCCTCTACCGCACCGTGGTCAGGGTTGTGCCGTGCGCCGTCGTGCCTGCGCCACCATGGCCGGCGTAGAGCTCCCTCCGGTGAGCCTGCTGCTATTTTGAGGGCTGGGGTAGATTCGCGGGGTAGTGTAGGTCATGCAGGTGCGGTCTGCCTCGCCGGAGTCTCGCCGCCGGCAAGTTTGGCCGGCCAGAGCCGAAGACGCCGCCGTGTGCCTTGTTCTGTGTCGCTGACAACGGGGCCGGGTCGTCAATGAGAGAGAGAGAACAGTGAGGTTTTGTATTTTCTGGTTTTTGAATAGTGCATCAACTTTGGAAATTTGTAGGAAAATAATTATAGCTCCAAAAATTCTGAGAAATTTGTGTGTAGCTTCTGTACATGTTCTTTTATGGTTTAAAAATATGAAACTTGAAATTTGAATAAATTTTTAATGTTTAAAAATTTAGTCAATTAATTGATAAATGCAATTTCCATAATTTTTGTAGGCCACTGTATAACTCCAAAAATTAGGAAATTAATTTTGGTACACTAATTTGTCATAAGAAAGCTTGCATAAAATTTTGAGCTTAATTGAACAAAGTTAATTTTTATACCTAATTTAGGCTTAATTATTTAATTAATTATTTACTTAGTTAATGCTTAATCATTTAGGGTTTGTTTGACTTTGGAATTGATTGTTGACCTTGGGTCAGTAACATATGATGATCCTTGGCACCTTAATTAGTTATTTGAGCTCATACCTAACTTATAATTAGTAATCTTAATGACATTTCATGTGATAACAAAGGTCATTAGTAAGTTAACTTGTTGAAACCCTAGATATTAGTGTCGATTGGTTTTGATTTACAACTGTACCGTGAAGGAAAGTTGTACTCAGGGTGTTATTACATTTCATGCACCATGAAAGCATCATGTTTACATTATCATCATGTTGAAGCATATGTTATTATTTCGTGTAAAATCGAGAGTGAACCGATTCTAGTTGAGCAAGTTATGGAAGAATCCCCGGTTGTCTCGGGATTCGATATTTGTGGTACTAATCCAGAACCCGAGATCATCAACGAAGGCAAGCCCTGGTTTATGCATTAAACCATTACATTGTTTACTTTGAAAAGTTTATCACCTATGTTACTTATTGCATTAAGTTGATTAATTCAAATGTTACCTACTTGATGCATTGCCTACCTTGTTAATTGTTTACCATCCTTGAAGATGATTTCATTTACAAAGGCGTAGAATTGCTTAGTATGCTTTATGGTAGGCTTTCAAAGTAAAAGTTTCGATACAATCAAAGATGGCATACTAGCCAAAGAAAGAAAGAAGATAGAATGAAGTAGAGACTAGTCGGGTGACTTATCTTAAATGTTGGGTAACGTTGCCGACTATGTCGCTTAAAGGCCACTCATTGTGGATCTTCTGGATGAGACACTTTGTAGTACTAGTCATATACTCGGTAAGCCTACTTCGGCTAATCCGATACTAAGACGAATGCCCACGCACTGGGAGTGGAGAGATGGCGGGAGTAGCGTGTACCCTCGTGGCTAGAATGTGGTCGGATTTGAGGTGTGCTGTGCTCTCGGGTGGCGTGGAGACGGCTTAGTATGGGAGGATCTGGTAGCGAGGTTGATATATGCGAGATTAAGTTCTACATATGTCGTGTGATAAGGAATCCCCAGCTAGGACTTGAATCAATTCGAATTGCCGGTGCTCCGCGGATATGGAGACTCGATTCATTACAGAAGCAATGCAAGACTGGTGAATTACTAAAACATGAGAAAAAGGAATGGAATAGAAGGATTGGAATATGGGATATGAACACTTAGTTTGAGATAATGAACTAAAGTACTTAGGGGTAAAAACTTGAAAATAGAATCAAGAATAGTAAGCTTTTGGCAAAGAACTTTTGAATCTTGCTACATCCTTACCTTGACCCAACACCTGCATCCCTAAGACCTTCGCCCTTTTTCGTCGGGTCAATCTTGTTGAGTACTTTTGTACTCAGAGTTTGTTAACCCTTGTTGCAGGTGAGTCACATGCGCAGGCTTGTTTTGGTCCCTGCTGCATGTCAGTGTTTGAAGTCGATGACGATGAGGAATGATGAATGGCCTTTGGACAAGGCACTAGTTTGTGTGAAATAAATAATGTTAATGTAATATTATCCCGCTACTATGGTTGTATGACACTTATGGTTTTGTAAGTTTGAAACAACTGGTTTGTAATACTAAAACTTAAGTCTTCTGCTTTATGATCTCTGATATGTATATTGAAAACTGTTGTAATATGCAATGTCTGTGATTGGGATCCTGTTTGGAAAAAATTCGTGGATGATTCGGGTTTCCCGATGACACCCGATAGACCTGTTAAGTTGTTGGGAACTTGTGTACGCTATCAAAGGTCTATTGAGACAACGATAGATGCACATGGGCCCGATTTCTTAGGAGGTTCTGCCACATGTGCAATCTACACTTGCTCTTTACTTTGTGTTGCTAGAGTACTTGCCTTGTTCTAGTGTACTCGCTAGTTGCTTTACTCTTCTCACTAGAATTGTGTGGGATGCTCTTGCTCAGGCTTGCTAGACGAGATTGTTGTAGTTGATTATTAGGGCCTTCTTTGTTTCTAATACTTGAGCCTAGTGTTGAAATTTATAAATAGGCCATTCTCAGTCCCCTCTAGCCATCAACAAGTCCTTTTAGAGCTATCACCATGTGAAACTAGGGCATAGGAACAACAACCTAGAAGAGGGGGTGTCAGGTTGAAGTCTCGGGCTGACCAGGCAAAAAGCTGCTAGGCTAACTATGCTAAGGACGACCATAGCACACCTATGGGCTAGATAAGAAAGACTCACTAGCTAATCCACCAAAGGCAAACGACAGGCACCAACCAATCTACCAAGGCACATGAGGGGTGGCACGTTGTTGTTGACCTTGGTTGAAACACCCTTGTTGTAGGCTTAGTCATTGGTGCTAAAAATGTAGGGCTGGCGCTGAACTAGAATGACATACCAAGCTGTATGCAAGGGTGGATGAGCATCTAGAAAGAAGGGTAGTGCTACATGAGGCTTTGCCTTCATGGGACAAATAAACAAAGCTCCTTGACAGCTAGCATGTTATGAGAAACAACGATTGTCGGTAGCGGTTTCATGTTAGTGATGATGTCAATCTTGTTCAATAACCATAGATTGAGATCGTGTAGAAGATTGAGAACTAGTTGTGGCTTAGACACGGTGTGGTCGACGTCCCAGAGAGAATCAAGGAGGACCTTCATGTGTTGTCAATACTCAGAGACAGGGAGATCGCCTTGAGTGATGGAGTGAGATTTGCAAATCAAGAAAATCTCCTATAACTCCTCGTTTGTTGAAAAAGGTTCTCAATGGCCATCCAGAGAACACAAGCGAACTGATTATGCCACATAACAAGATTAAGGATGTCATTAGCAACCGAGCCATAGAGCCTACTCCATACACAGTGATCGTTCATCTCCCAATCTAGGTTGGGCGGCACCGGTGCCGCAGTGCCGTCAATATGCTTAAGTAGTCCAAGATTGCCACACATGGAACGGAATATTGAGGACCACTTGGTGCAGTTTGGGTTCTTTAGTTCAAGGGTAATAGGCACATGGGATTTGATGGACATGGTGGAGTATGGAAAGGCACTAACCATCTTGGATGCCATGTTGTCGCTGATGAGCACATAGATAGCAACGAACATACTTGGCGAAGAAGACCTCTTATGACCAGGAGATCACATGCACATAGATGAGGTCACAACAATGGTCCATAAGGCATGGTCTGGCGAGGGAAGATATATAGTGTTGGCAATATAGGCGCGCATAGATGAGCGCAAGGGTTGGCATCAAGTGGTCGTCTAACCGTGGAATCAAAAATAGACACGAGAAGGTGATCACATGGTTGAGAGGATAGGCGATCAAGAAAGTGGATGTTCATGAGGGGAACACAGCACGGGGAGCGCAAGGACAAGGAATGGGGCGGCATGAGGGAAGAATGTACGGATCACGGAGGGAACGATCAGACACAGACCAAGGATTGAGTGGAGGCAGCAACAAGAAATGAAGCAAAGGGAAGAGGCAGCAGCACACCTAGGGTTTAAAGCAAGGTAGTAGAAGGAACACAGACTTGCGATACCATACAGAAATTAGGAAAACACCTCAGACCCCTAGCATTGGGTGACCTTTTATATAGAGAGCAATAACAGATAGTGTTACAAGTGCAGTCGTTTATAGCCCATATACATACGAACATCATTGCCAAACTGTTTTTTGTCTTAGAATGGATGCGTGGAATCTTGGGGGTTGATTGGTTGCCTAAATAGAGCTCAGCTAGGCTCCCCAGATGCAACATGCTGATAATTGGTTGTCTGAACAGACCATTGGGTCTGGCTCATGTGATGCAAGAAGCCTCTCCTAGCCAGTCTCGGTAATCACCGCTCGCATGCATGCCACGAGCCTAGCCAAGCGAGGCCTAGCTCCCTCGTGTGAGCCTGGTTCAGTAGAGAAAATGAACCAATCGTGCCCTTGATGTAGTTTCAGAAATTTCATGCAAGAGACACTGACTTTGCATAAGCTCCAAGTCATGTAGCACCATCTTGAAAGTTAACTATCATGTTTTGTGCACATATGCCATTGTCACATCTAGTGGAGATGACACTATGAGAGTTTGATGTAAACAAGGTATCAACATAAATCCTTGTGTCCTCCGAGAACACCATCCAGGCCAGACGCGCAGATACAAATTTACTAGCCGGTGATCCAAAACACCGACAGTTGGCACACTAGGTAGGAGCTCGACGTCCACATCAGGCCTTGGATGGCTAGTCACGGTGTCAGTTGGGTCCCGGGCGCGCACGCGTGCTTCGGGAACCTAGATTTCATCATCATGACAGAGGGAGAGTTGGCGCAGGCCCTTGCTGCCGTCTAGCCTCTCCACTCCGCTGGTCTCGACGTGATCATCGAGGCGCTTGAGGAGTTGCAGCTGCACACACCGGAGGCCCATGCCCCCGGGAGTGACCAGCTCCCGACTTCGAATACGGGAGACTAGAGCGCCAGCTCGACGCCTTCCAAGAACCCCGACCGTCCTGGGATGACCTGCGCTGCCTCACCTTCTCGTTCACCAACGTCATGATGCAGCATGCCGGAGGGGAACCGCTCTCCCTGAAATACCTCATCTAGAGCGCCCCGGCAGCGTTCCTGTTCGGTCTGCGCAATGCTGCGGGGACCGTTGGCCACCCCGTGGCGCAGCGCATGCACCCATCCCCTATGAACGATGAGTTCATGGGGATGACCGAATACGTCATGGAATCTTTCTACGACCTTCTCTCGGAAGATTCCGAGCCATCACCCCTCGCGATAATGTTTTATGGTAGGTACCCCCCGAGGGATGCATCGAAAGCGTCCACGAGGGAGGGGCTACCCCACCAAATGACCTCGACGGTGAGGTCGAGGGAGATGCGGGGACCCTACCTTGCCTACGGGTGGAGCAGCTGAGGGCGTGACATAGGGAACTCGAGGATGCGTGACTCTAGCTAGAGCAGGAGCACGCGGAGCTCAAGCAAGAGATCGAGTGCCATGGAGACAGTGGGCGTGTGCGTGCCATGGCCCGTGACGTGAACCGGAGGATCATCGAAGACGATGGAGCCCTCCCACACTTCGCCCGGGCAAAAAAGAACATCGCTGCCACGGCAGCCTTGCTCCGAGGGCTCTTGGAGCCCGCGACACCCGAGGATCATGGGGCCCATCATGAGATCCGCACGTTGCTCGAGCGCGCGGCGGTGCAGCTGGCGGAGAGCTCGTTGTCTCAGCGACGTGAGCTCAACACCAGTCAGCGTGCGCCCTCGGGACTCGAGACGACATGTTAGGGACATGTGTGTCCACTAGGCACCACGCGGCATCAGGGGGCGCGCTGCGGCCCCAGTGCATGAGCGTCTCAGCCTCCATCGTGACGCACAAAACATCCTGGATGCCCGTAGGCGTGGATGAAGCGACAAGAGAGAGGAAGCCGGCCGCGGCTACCACCTCATCGCGATGGACGCTATGACAGCGGTGAGGACCAGAGCCCGAGCCCTGACTTGCCAGGACCTTAGGCCTTCGGCCGACACATCCTCAACGCCGCCTTCCCACCGCGGTACCTTAAGGATTCAATATATCCTATGACAACCTTTTTTTAATACATTGGATGTTTGTCACACAGTGACTTGTTCAATCAATATGCAAGAAAGTGCAACCAATTCATCAAGTTATCACATAATAAACAAACAAAACACCACATCATGCTAGCTAAATATATGTTCTCACTCCCTTGAAACCAACAAAAAATGCACAAATGTGATGCCCATCAATTGATGCATTCAGATTTATGTTGGATCTTCCTAGAAACCTCAAGCAAACAAAGAACCTTTCTTTTCTTCTATTAGTGAAAACTTACAGCTCTATCCTTCAATTTAGCCCTATATGGAAATGAAATCTTAACTGCAAATGTCTTTTCATATGCCTCATCTAGAAGCAGCACTGCATGCACTAAGCACTTTGTATGTTCTGTATTGCAACTGAAACAAATGATGGGGACTTCACTGAAATGCAATGATAAAATATTCATCAATGAGCTCATCATCTAACTTCGTCACGCCGTTAGCTTTGCCACAAAACAAAAGCAACATGCTGGCAAGTGGAGGTTGAAGCTTAAATCTGCTAAACATCAATACTATACAAAGGTCATCCATGGTTCATATAATAACTCTTTAGTTGTCACCATTTCACGGCCATGAGAGAGTCTATCTGAGATGAGACCACTTCTTTTTTAGCCATGGACCATTAATCACTATCTATTATAGCCTAAACTTTTTAATTTGAAGTAATTTAGAGTTCATAATACTAGAGTCAAAGTGTTGTTCTTTCATTTGACCAAATTTGACTTGGTCAAACTTGCTCAAATGAGACACTAAATGACCTCAGATGAAAAAACTCTGAATACCAAGTTTGATCATCTCAGCAAGATCTACAATTGTGAAGTCATAACATATTACATAATATTCGTCTCTAAAATAGAATATATTAAACATGCATCGTTGTATCATGCGGGCACAACAGTGAATTTCTTCTTGACATATGACCCTTGGTTATGATCTTGTTGTAACCATGGAGTGTCTTCATCATTTAATATGATGCTTGGATCTTTCTTCACTATGAAGGGTGGAATTCGGACATTTCTTCATCACGGAATCTTCTTGCCACATGTCCGACTTGTCTTCAATTCCCACTATATTTATTTTCCCGAAAAAGAATTATGTGGCGCTTTGGCTCATTGATCATTGAGTTGATGGAGCGTGACGATGAGTACACCTCCACGAGAGCGTGAGGACAAGGCTGCAGATGGTCTTCGTTTTTTTCCTCTCTTTGATTTTGTAGACATGTCTTTCACATAGAACACCGTCAGAGGTTCATATAATAACTCTTTGAATACTATACCTTGGTGTGTCAAGAGTGTGAGGTCGCTTCATCGGGTAGCCTCCCTCCTCCCTCGGGGTACCCGCCATAAAACTCAGGCGAGTAAGGAGGTCATGGAAAGCAATCATTGTTCAAGGGTGGCCAACGGTCTCTATGCCATTGTGGAGAGAGAGCCTATGCCATGGCGTTGGTGAATGAGAAGGTGAGCCTCCCAGAGGCGAGCTAGCGAGGCCTAGCTCGGTGGCGATCGCGTCAAGGCCCTCAGGAGTCATTGCCAACTCTCCTCCTCCAGAGTGACGATGAAGTCTAGGTATGAAACGCATTATGCGCGCCAGAGGAGGCGAGGTGCAAAAAGGCCTACACTGGCGCGCGGGATCGGTGTTTTGAGTTGAGCCCTGACCTGGTCAGGCGAGGCGTGAGGTGCCTCGAGCGTGTTACGCCTGCAGGCGGATGAGTAGGGACCCGCCCTCGGAGGCTCTGAACGGGTTCAGAGGAGAGATACCGCCGGTGGAGTGGGTGCCAAGGACGAGGTGTGAAGCGGTTCAGGTTCAATGGATTCGAGTCCCAATTGATGCGATGTGTCTGCAGCACACTTTCCCTTTTATAGGAAAATGGGCGAGAAAAGCTTGCCGGGTCCTTCTTTTCCTTCGTGGGAGGGGAGGCGACCACGTGCCCTATCCGTCATTGGCGCCAGAGGTCTCCGGTCGTGGCGAGGCGAGGTGTGGTGAATGCGACGCGCCTATTAGTACCCAAAGAACAAGACCAGACGCCTAACGTTGTTCCTCATGTGAATCCCTAGGTATGGCCCGTCACGGGACACGAGTTATATCGGGCGTGCTTGATCACCCACAGTGTTAGAGCTTTGACCTGAGCCCATTCGCTTGACCTAGAGTGGTTGGCGGCGGAGGTCTCGTCGGGCGAGAGATCCCCGAGGCTCGGTCGAGGCGAGAGCCTCATGCGACCCTCTCGAGGCAGAGGTCGATCCTCGAGGGCGAGGTGAGGCAGCCCCTCGTGAGGTGAGCCCGAGCCTCAGCCTCAGAGGAGGCTCAGGTCGAAGCGAGACCGAGCCCACGGTCTCGGTGTTGAGGCGAGGAGGCCCGCCCTGAGGGAGGCGGAGGAGAGTGAGGCCGGCTTGCCGCTCGAGGTCGGGGAGGCGGCGAGACGAAGGTCATGGCCTCGGGTCAAGGAGCTGCCTCGGAGGAGAGGGAGAGGAGGCCCAGCCCCCTCGGGTGAGGCCCAGGAGGAGAGGCTCAGGAGGTCCCGGGAGTTTGCACACTGGGGTCGGTTGGAGCTATAGTCGCGCTCTTGACTGCTCGGATGAATCAATGTTGATGGTTATGAGCTTCTCCTCTTCGGGTACCCTAGTATTGGTCACCGACACTCCCCACATGCAATCCCTGCTTAGCACCCAACATTTATGCTTCATTGCTAATAGTTGAGATTTTTATTCCTTTTAATTCTTGTTGGTTGAATCTGTGTTAGTGTTTGGTAACTTCAAATTAAAATTTCCCAACTCTAATGCTAATCTCGTTGATTGAGTGGTAAAGTTATTCATTAAACTTAGCATGAACATTTATGTTTGTAATGTCTTTATAAACTCACATAAATGATTTCGTCATAAATCAACTTATTCTTTGTTATTATTATAATTATTTTATCTAACCAATACATCATCGTCTTACTATATTATTTCATCCATTAGAATTGATATTACTTAACTACACCATATACCATTTTATTAATATATTATTACCCAGCATTAGATTAAAAGCTATTAAACCAATTCATATGTCATCATTTTATTATGTTACTATATACCTAACCACTTCACATCCATCATTTTTAATGTCGCTACTACCCTAAGTTAGATCCAACTTAATAACCATGTTTTGAACATGATTATCATTATGCTAGATAGTCCATTACTCCCTCAGTCCCAAAATAAGTGACATTTTTTTACTTTTTACACTTCATGTTTGACCATTCGTCTTATTCAATTTGTTGTTTAAATAATAAAATAAATAAGTCAATATTAAAGTATCTCTAATAATAGAATAAGTCATAACAAAATAAATAGTATTTATACAAAATTTTTAAATAAGACTGAACGGTCAAATAAGAAGTCTCGAAGTAAAAAACGTCACTTATTTTGAGACAGAGAGAGTATGACAAATGTTGTATAGGAGTACTATACTTTTTAAACAATATAAACATAACTATGTTTACATGTAAAATGCCTTTCATTTAAAAGTACCAATTCAATATTTATTTGTGCACCAAACAATTATTTAGGAAAATATTATGTCACACAGTTCAAAACAACTATTCTAACATAGACATTTCTTTTCCACCTTGAAGAGAAAGAATTTCACAAAAATAAATAAAGAAAACAAAGGCAAATAATCTGTTCAATTCTCTAGCCTAAAAACGCTGACTAACAGATCAGAAAAATGGGTGCTTCTCCCTCCCTCTATCGTCCCTCGTACTAAAAACAGGATAGGGACATCTCTGTCCCCTCAATGGAATCATCCTGTCCCACAAAACTGGATTGGATCTGTCACATCCTTCCTAGTCGCAAAACCAAACGCAACCTAAGAAGGCTCAGTTGCTCCCTCTACTAGACAAAGTCGCGGACAAACTTCTAGGATATAAGGTGTTGGTGTAAATGGAGCATCTGTAAAGGGTCTTTGTGCAAATAGTTGAATAAAAGGAGAAAGAGAGTGTGCTGGGAGAAGTAGCACACATAGTATTCCCAAAATCAACATAAGGCAACCTTGATGCGTCCCTTTGGACATTTGGTCCTTGTGGAAAGTTGTCCTAACAGCCATCTAAATAGTAAATCTGTCAGCTCATAGCCATAGATATTCCTAAGTGGATCACCAACGTTAAGATCCGATGGGCTTTCCTTTGGAAGAGCAAAACTAACGTGAGGTCATTGTGCTATGGCTTGAAATGTGCTAGGGTTTGCCCATGACAGATCAAAATTTGGTAAATTTTGACCAAAGAATGGAATCCCTTATAACAAATGACTTCAAATTGTGCAGGACCTGTTATACTAAGGAAAGAAATTGGTCACATGCCCAGACAGACAGGTAGTTGACAGATGTTGCTGTGAACTCTGAAGTCATAGCTTGTGCAATCATGAAACTAATTGAAATAGCATACAAGAACAGCTCATGATGTTGACATACGTCATATTTCCCTAGTAGATGTGCAAAGAAGAGTAATTCCCGTCCCCATTATATAGCTTTCACATCCTCTGCAAAGTTCTAGCAGGTGACGATTATGAATACAAAAAATTAACCGTCTGTAAGCCTATCAGGGGATGACTATACTGGCCTCTTAAAATAAAAAATGTAATTACTATAATATCATCAAAAGACTGGGAATTACTGTTGAGATTACTCAACTTCTATGGTTACACAGACATATTTATAACTGAAATCAATTGTAGTTTAGTATGATTAACGAAGGTCAGTAAGGTTTTAAACAAAATACTACTTGCACTCCAGAATAGCTATTGTCTAATGTCCTAGAATATGTGCAGCCAAACTTAGAAATTGGGCTACTAATATGCATATGCATGTATAGAGATATGATATAACTTATTCATTTCATCTAAAGTACTTTCGTATCATTTTGTCTCCAATAATCTTTGGCTCCTCGCCAAGAAATAATATTGGACAAGGACCTGTCTTGGAGATGGTATTGTGTCCAAAACAACACAAATAACAGATCTACTAGTTACTACTTACCAGATATGCCTGTTATGTAGTATGGTTGAGATGACTAATATTAACTCTTTGCCTTAATGCAGTTTCAACAATACAAACGAAAATAATGCCCTATTTAGAATTAGAATACTCCTTGCCTGTATTTAGTCGCTATCCAGTCTGGCCATTCCAGTCTCTAGATGGTGATATCCCTACAAAAAGTTGGCCAGATATAGTTCATAAATTATGTGATGTGGCAAAGGGGATCACTTGAAATGTATATTAAAGCGTAAAAAGATGAATGTTTTAGATCTCCAATTATGGCATTTAGCAGATGGCCTCCAAAATAGCTAATAGCATAGCTAAATGAGGCTATAGAGGGCTATAGCCGCTAAATTGTACATGGACACAAATAGCTTGATATGCCACAAACAACTATAGCGAGCTATAGCGTCAGCTATAGCCGGAGATTTAGAACCTTGAAAAAACATGAATCATGTATAAATATGCTTCCAGAACTTGTGAACAATAATGTTTCCATCAGAGGTCAAATCATAGATGGTACCACAGGAAGTATCATATCAAATTATCAACCAGATGCAACTATTATGATAGACAAACTCTTGAAGAATGAGCCCTTCCAAATGTCATTTGTAACGATAGTTACAACAAATAAGGCAATTTGTGTGTATGGTGTTCTCATAATTGTGCTGTTCTACTTCAGTATACCACTGATGTTCAGGCTTCAGAAATTGTGTGCATGTTATCAAATTGTTTCCAAGCAAAAGTTATCAAATTGTGTGCAGGTTACTAGTAAGTGTTACCAGGCAACTGCAGTTTCACAAGAAAATTTGTATGCGGAAATGACCATGGTATCTTCTGTCAGTAGAGGCTGCCAAAGAACCAAAATAGGAGTAAGCACAACCACCAAGATCATTTGTAATGAACCAACAGAAGTACAAACACTCAAAATGGTCAAAGAAATAGAGAACCAACCTGACTCAAGAGTAAAGGCACAATCCGGTGACACCAAGAGGCAAGCTAATGTGCCAAATCACTGAGACTGCATCACAGCATCTTCTATTGTACTCCTAGTAAACTGAATTCAAGCTGCAGTTTGTAGCTTCTGCTGCCATTAGCTCATGCAGAAGCACAGCAAGTGCTGGACGAACTTACCACCAATTATAAACCGAGGCCATGTTTAGTTACACCAAAATCCAAAATTTAACACTATGCAAAAAGAAGATTTCCCGTCACATCAAACTTACGGTACATGTATGGAGTACTAAATGTTGATGAAATAAAAAACTAATTGCACGGTTTGATTGTACTTTGCGAGACGAACGTTTTGAGCCTAATTAGTGAACGATTCGACAATTATTACCAAATAAAAACAAATCAACTCTGTAGCTACAGTGTTGTTACAGTGTTTCAGACGGGGCAGAGTCGGGCGAACTAAACGCGGCCCAAGAGCTAGGCGCGTAGCAATACAGGATGACATCAATTTTACTGTGGTAGTACACTAGTACAGGTACGGTAGCAATATAAACAGCAGATCACGAAGAGGCATTCTAGATTCAGTGTTTGGATGATGGCCTAGAGACTGAATTCCCTGCAATAGCCTTCAGGGCCTTGGGGAGCAGCAGCATCAAGGTCACAGATGCACCCCCTAAGGCCTAAACGTAACAATTTCCTCGAATTCCAGGAATCCAATTGCGGTGCCATCATCAGTGAGGAACAAATCAATCTATGATTTCGCAGTTTATTTTCATTTTTATTTTCCTGTGGGGAAAACTCATTTCCTATCATCAACATTACAGAAAAGAGGAAACCAACAAATCAATCCACTCCAATCGAATGAAATCAAATCCAACGAGAAATTGGGCCACGAAGCGAGAACTCCTGTTCTATACTGTACAGTGGACGCCTATCTGAACCCCTTCCGGAGCGAGTATCTGGCCGCCTTCGCCGCGGGGCCAGCAGCGACTCCATCCTGCAGTGCTGCCAGTCTCACCACCGCTGGCAGCACCGCATCGGGCTTGGTCAACTCCGTCGCCGCAGCACGCGAAACCTCCTGCCCGAGCGGAGCCTCGGCCCCCGCGACCGCCGAGATCGCCTCAATCAGGTTGGTGATGTCCCGGAGCGGGGCCCGAACCAGCCGCCGCGCCCTGGACGGGCGCTTCTTCACCCCGCAGCTCTTGACAGCGTAGCCGTGCCGCCGAGACGCCGCAGCAGCCGAGGCGGTGGCGTCCCAAGTAGAAGGAGCAGCGTTCTCCTTATCTGCAGAGCCGGCAGCCATCCCGGGTCGCGAGCTCGGGTGCCGGGACCGGGCGGAATCGGGGGCGGGGCGACGAGGCTGGAAGACGCTGGATGTGGGATTGGGGAACGGGGAGTGGCCATGGGTATTTGAGAGATGGAGCCGAGGAAGGAGAAGCCGGGATCCCTTTCAGGATTTGAGTTTTGCGCGCAAATGACTGGAGAGGAGTGGAGGGAGCGGTGGATTTCGGTGTTTTCGTTCCATGCGCAGGCGAATCTGGGGAAAATTTCGCGAAACACTGTTCGGATTTGGAATCGGGGCGCCGGGGGCGGGGGCGGGGGGGGGGCGCGGGGCGGGTGGTTTCGGGTCGGCGGGGATGGGATGGGCGAGGGAGGCGGAGGGAACTTCAAATTTTCTCAGTGACTCAGTCCAAGATATAGTTTTCCAAACGGGCCATCCGGCACGGCACGGGCACGGGCACGGGCACAGACACGGCCAGACACGACCCGGCGAGGCACGGCACTATGCGGCATGGTGGCCCGCCGCGTGCCGTGCCAGATAGTGCCACCGTGTCGAAGTGGTAGCCGAGCCTGTGCACAAGACTAAGTAAACTGTGGTCGTGCCATGCCAAGCAAAGCATGGTGACACGCCAAGATTCGTGCTTGCCGCCTGGGCACTAAACACATTTTAACCAAAGCACTTCATCAGTTCAAGATTAAAGTAACAATCATAATTTGGAATCAAAATTACCAAAAAAAAAAACTAGAGAAACAAAAACAGAGCAAACACACAAGAGTTAAGAAAATAAGAATATGAGAGCATGTGCAATGGCTACCTCAATAAAAACCTGCTAGGTAAAACTCACCCTTGTGAGAAACCCTACTCAGAAAAAGAGTACAGCCTAGCTTCAAAGTTCAAATGTTCAATGTTCTTACATCATTGTCCAAGTTCTCATATTACAGACCCAAGTTTCATCTAAATGTAAAGACTAAAGTAATAAAGATGAATACTAATGCTTCAAAGCTTCAAGCTTCAAGCTCCCAGCTGCCAGCTGCAAAAGAAGAACAGAGTTAGCATTAGGATTACTAATCAGTTAGCAAAAGAAGAGGAAGTTAGGAACTTAGGGGTATGATTTACCTTGGCAGCGGGAGCACTAATCAAGATAGAGGTTTTCAAATGCTTCTTCAAGCTTCTTGTCCTCCACATTGTGCTGTAGCCTTGCCTCCGCCAACTCCCAGTCCTTATGCAGGTGAGCCACTCCACCGTCTCCGGCTTCAGCCTCCTCCGCCGCTCCTCGATGATCCTGCCAGTCATACTAAAGGTAGATTCTGAAGATATGGTAGAGACAGGAACAGTTAAAACATCCTTGTCATGATGGACAGCACTGGATATGTCAGTTTGTGCTCATGCCACCATCTCAAGATGTCAAATGAATCATCCAACTGGCTAACAGTATCACAGTCTAAGTATGAGACAAGTTCAGAAGCATTAGAAGCTGTAGAAGTAGCAGCATGCAGCAAAGCAGTAGTAGATATATCTCTAGACAGATTAAGAATAGAATGCAGCAGTGAAGTACCCCCACTAGAAGAACTAGCCTCCACCGTGTCATAAGAGACAGAGGGAGGCCGGGACGGCATCCTCACTTGCCCTGGCCTCAAACGTCTGCCAAAAAAGAAGAAGGAAGAACATGAACATCAGTCAAGAACTCAAGATTCAAGAAAAGAAATCAAGAACGGAGCAGATAGGAGCTAGGGTTAGGGTTAGGCTTCGGAGCTAGGGTTAGGGGGTGTCTTACCTAGACGTCGCCGGGCGACGAAGAGGGCGTGAGCCGGAGCTCCTAGCAAAGCAGCCGGATCCATGGATCTCTGAAGAAGAGGGAGTGAGTCAGTGACAGTGAGAGAAAGAAGAAGAAGAGCAGAAGGGGATGTTACCTGCATCGTCGGAGCTCCAGAGCTGCGGCTGCCGGAGGACGAGAAGAGGAGGCGGGGTCCGCGGGGACGACGGCGAGTCGCCGTCGCCCTTGGGAGGGGTCGTTGCCCTTCGCCACCGTCGTCGGAGAGGGCGAGAGCCAGAGAGGAGAGGAGGGAGAGCGTTGGCCAGCGAGACTGCGAGAGCCGAGAGGATGAAATGATTTAGGGTTTGTGTGGGTGGGGAGCGGGGGAGGCCGGCCGGCTTATATACGCGGCAACGCCGTTGCCCTGGATCCAACGACCATAATCCATCAGGGGGGATCGGACGGCTGAGTTCCCTAGATAGTGGGCCGTTAGCGGGCCAGGCCACTTTATCTTGTTGTGTGTTCGTGGCCGCCCATGGGCCAAATTGGTAGCCTGCACGGGCATCGGGCGGATGTGCAAGCAATGCACTGCTGCAGGTCGCCGGGCGGGCCGGTGCGTGCTTTGGGGCCGTGCTTTCTCGAAGTCGTGCTCGCTTGCCGCCCATCGTGCCCGGCCCATCTGGAAAACTTTAGTCCAAGACCACGGCATGTTTGGTAGGAGGCCAGGGCATTTTGTCTCGCAAAAACCGACTCTGAAGTTGTCTGGAAAATCGATATTTTTTACGTAGCCAGGCAAGTATAAAGAAGATGTGTTTGATCGGTACCATTGACCTGAGAAGCTATATGATGATTAAACAATACGAGGATAATGTAACTTTAACACTTATGATTAAATAATATAAGGATAAATAAAATTTTTAAATAAGAAATAAGATATATAAATAATCATAATCTAGATTGGAAAATAAACTTTAATTTGATGAACAATAAAAAATCTTTTCCATGCGTTGGTGAACAGTAACATGGCTATAATTTTTAAACAGCAACTTGCACGTTATTTGTGGGCACTAAAAAATAGGACAGAAGTTAATTATTAGTACAAAATATGCACAATAGCTAATTAACTTGAATTAACTTTGATGCTTTACATAGCCACGCAGGTTTGCTAGTGCCAGGCGCTCGTTTTTGTTTTTGGAGGCCCGGGACTGCCCTCCGATGCCTGGAGCAGGCAGGTGGCCAGGTCTACATCCAAATGAATCCCAGGCAAGACACAGGCAGCCATCCACCCAGGAAGATGGACTCCAGGGCACCATCCAAACATCCCCCAAGAGCATGAGCATGTGACGGTGGTGTGAGCGCGTAGTGCGCGCGGCCGTTTCGTGACGTTGAGCTGGCGTGCTGCTGCCACCGTGACTCCGTGAGGGTGTTCAAACCACGCTAGGCTCACCACACGTGGGCCCTTTCACCCCTATAAAATGCACTGGCCTATTTGGAATAGCTCCACCCCTAAAAAAGTAAATCTGGATCTGAGATTCACCGTGGGACAGCTCCACTAGTTAATCTGAGATCCACCGTGTAACCGTTTGGCTATAGAACCAGCTCTGGCTATAGAACCAGCTCTGGATCCACGTAAGGGTATTTTGTTTCGAATCGCCTGATTTGCCCTTGAGACAAAGGGCTCACGTGTTAGGAGGCTAAACGAAAAAAATCTTCTGTCGTCGTTCCCGAGTCCGAGAGTGGCAATGTGACCGGCGAACGGGCGAGACGCAGCGCGACCGGGGAACGGGCGAGACACGACGCGACCGGGGAACGGGCAAGCCCTCTGGATCGATGGGGAGGGCGCTCCTCAAGAATGGATCCTCCATGAGATAGGCAATAGCAAAGGAGGACGACGAGCGCTCGATTCCTTCGGTGTGGCCGGCGCCACCACTAACTGCCTTGAGGCACAGCTGCAACTTGGCGTAGACGCGGAGGAAGAGCTCGAAGCTAGTGTCTTGGTGTAGCTTCTCATCGGTGCTCGCAGACGGGGCACATAGGAGGGTCGCGGTGGCTGGGATGGGGCCGGTGGCTTCTCGTCGGCGCTCGCAGAGTAGGGGCTAGTGGGCCGAGCGAGCGAGCGGCCTCACGCGGGGAAGGTGCGTGCGGTGGCCGGGTGGGCACGGCCTCGCCTCACAGGGGAGGGCGCGGGGCTGGGTGGGCGTGGCCTCGCCGGGGAGGTGGCGGCACTGGGTGGAGGTGCGCCGGTGGCCGGAGGCGGCGTGGGAGCTTGAGGCACAGTGATTTTTTCCCCTCGGTCGGTCGAGCCGAGAAGAGAAGGAGAATAGAAATGAAACGGGTACGTAGGGTGTGTAACCAGTGGCAATGGTGGATAATTTTTCTCAACTCTACCAATTTAAGTTTGGTAAAGCACCCCTTAAGGAGATCCACCATTTTGGTGAATCTGGCCCTCGATCCACTAATTTGGTGGATTTGAATTTGGTGGAGCTAGATTGGTTGGCAAACTTTGTGTGGAATGGAGCTATTTTTGCTGAATCTAGAGTTGGGGGAGCTGTCCCAAGCCGGCCCGCACATGCCCTCCCCCTTTCAAAGAAAAAATAAACACATGCTCTCTCGTCCCAAAATGATAACTGTATTTTAATCATGAAGAAGTCAAACAAAATAGATTTGACCAATTATTATCATACTATATATTTTCATTTGTTAAAGGAACAGTATAATTTCAAAGGCACTTTGAATACAAATTCATTACTACAAGTTTCATGTTCAAAATTTATATAATTTGAATAAATGTGGTCAAAATTTATATATAAGTTAATTTTCCCATTGTTTGAATATTATTATTATTTTGGGATAGCAAAGATCTTCGAAATACTGAACCGGTAAGTTTTAAGATAAATTTGTTTTGCACATGAGCTATATCAAAGAATTGTCAAAGGCTTGTTGCTTTAGTGCTTAATTTTGATCAAACAAAGGTTGTTATGGGAGGCTTTCATGTCATCAAAGGGGTATTGCTTCGTGCTGGTTGCTACAGAATGCTTTACAAAAGACGTTGCAAGGTGATCGTTCATCAAGAGAGGCCCAAGTGATACCCAAGCAATGGTAGATATACTCGTATTGCCCTTAGAACAACATGGCCGATGTATATATCGTCCTTATATGCTAAGTAGTCGATGAGTTGGACATCATTGCTATTTAGTGCTTTTATGTTTCTTGGTTCGCATAAACCTCACCTGAAAACAGGGGGCATGTGTTGACAATCAAAATTGTCCATTTTATAAAGTTGTCAAAATTTGAAATGGACCTCACCATTGTGTTCCTCTCATCGAGATAGTCAAAAGTACATATATGGAATGCCCTATTCGGAGTCCGGATGAAGAAGTTACGCCCTTAGGAAGATGCTCAACTATTAGAAGTTCCAACCCATGTCAGAACTTCTGACAGACTTCGGAACTTCCAAGAAACCTAAAAATACTTGCTTGGGTGCTCGGGGTCATCCCCATGTCGGAACTTCCGATAGACCTAAAAATAAACCTTTTGGATTCTGATCCGAACTACTCCAAGCTCGTGGGAAACTTAAAAATACTCCTTGAAAAGGTTTCCTACTGAAATAAGACCACTCCCCTCTTTATATATTAGAGGATCATGGCCGATCGAGTAATCCAACAACGTATTGAACTTTTTACATCTACCTACTATCTCCTTTTGCCCTAATCTCTTCCACCCCTATGCTGCTATTCCTTGTTTGATCCAACAACCAAGGATGGTGCCCTAGGCTTGTAGGCCAACCTAGGGCAACCCTACGACGTCCTTGCCCTGATGGTGCTCGAGGATAGATTGCTCCTTCGCAAGTACCACTCAAATGATGGAGGACATCACCGACGAGCTCTTACCCTTTTGATCTAGTGTTGCCCCTCCCTTCCGGCACCGCCATGCTGCTACAGTCTCGATGGGCTTGCCGAGCTATTAGGTCAGCCTACATAGTACGATTAATTAGCACCAGCTCGTGTCTTGCCTGGGCTGGCAACTAGGGTAAGTGCTATATGCCGACCAAGGTGGCGCGTAGCACTGCGCCGACCACGGAAGCTCGTTGCCTTGCTCACGCGCCCCCTAACCTAGCCTACCCTGGCCCCGCACGCTTCCTGCCCAGCTAGTGTTCCTGCCTGTGCCTGTGTGAGCTTCCGGCCAGTTTCCACTTTCCCCGTACATATCCATGCAAGTAGAAGGGTTTTGGGTTGTGGTTTTGGGTTTAGGGTATCCAAATAAAATTTTGATTACATCATTGTGTTTCTTACAATAAATCCTTCAAAATAAGATCCCACACGGATATATTTAGATAAAATTTTATCAACAGACAGTAATCTTATGAAGTTAGAACATTCTATTTTATAGAGTAATGCAATGTTCTAGTTTCTGAAATAATGTTCCGTCTTCACAAGAAAAATGTTCTAGGTTCATAATAACACGGTTCTAGATTTAGGAGAAGAATAAAATATTAGCTTAATTTGAATGGTGATATCGGTGAAAAATAAAGAGAAAAAATAAATTGTAAATCCTACGAAATATATAGGAAAGAATAAAATAATAAAAACTTAACTACAAAGAGAAAATTAATAAAAGATAGAACAAAACACAAAAAATACAAAAGACAAAAGGCACGAAGTAGATGAAAATAAAAAAGACATTACGTGTATATTACATAAACATCCGAGTGCAAATTAAATGTACCAGTGAGAATTAAATTAAAATACGAAAAGAGTGAAATAAAATAAAATAATAAACAATTAAATATTTGATAAAAAATAAAAATATAATATGAAACTACAAATAAAAAGGATATAATTCAAAACACATAGAACATCACGTGGATACTACCTAAACAATAAAAAATATACCATGAACATCTCGCGAGTATTACATGAATATTTAAAGATAATCGTAAAACATCTATTTATACAACGTAAACATAATAAAATAAATCATATGACATCACATGTTACATGAACATCGTATATATCTCATGCAATACAAAAAATAAAAAAAAAAATAAGAAAAATAAAAAATATTTTTTAGAGTGAAATAAAAAGAGGAAAAAGTAAAATGAAAAATATGAAAATCTAGAAATAGTAAAAAACATAAAGGAAAAATAAGTAGAAGAAAAGAAAGAAAATAAAAAAGAATAAAACATTGAAAATAAAAAATGAAATATTAATTACATTAAAGGTGAAAAAATAAAAAATGAAAGAAGAATAAAAATCACAAAAAATAAAAAGGAAAACTAAATAGAAGCAAGCAAAGAAAAGAAAAAAGAAAAAAGAAAAAGGAAAAAAAGAAATAAGAAAAACTATAGCACTTACACTATTCGACTCAATGAAAAACAAACAACACAATACCAAAGTGCTTTGTTGCGCGCTGGTACAAGCGAAATGGGCTGAAACCAAATTGTTGGGCCAAATCAAACACCAGAAAATAAAATAGAAGGGGAGGTGGTCGGCATAGAGCTCCCTTCCGACCGGTTGGACGAGATGATTCCCGGGCAACTGGCAACTGCCAACTGAGCCTGTGCACTACTGGAAACAGAACCTTTGCCGAGTACAAACTGCTTTGCCGAGTGTCAAAAATTAGGCATTCGGCAAAGACCTTCTTTGCCGAGTATGGCACCCGGTAAAGAATTGCACTCGGCAAAGAGTTCTTTGCCGAGTGCCGGGCACACGACAAATGACTTCTTTGCCGAGTGGCAGACTCTTGGCAAAAGCGCGACACTCGGCATAGGCTGCCCCGCGTAACGGTGTTCAGCCACGTCCTTCTTTGCCGAGTGCCTACTATTAGGCACTCGGCAAAGTTTTTTTTTGAAAAATACTTTGCCGAGTGTCCCTGACACGGCACTCGGCAAAGATTTAATTTTTTTTGAAATGTCTTAGCCGAGTGTCCCAGATCTGACACTCGGCAAAGTATTTTTTTGGAAAATACTTTGCCGAGTGCCCCTGACACGGCACTCAGCAAAGATTTAATTTTTTTTGAAATGTCTTTGCCGAGTGTCCCTGTGGAGGCACTCGGCAAAGAGGAAATTTCTAAAAAAAAATAAAAAATCCTCTTTGCCGAGCACCTTATTCTTGGCACTCGGCAAAGGCCCCTTTGCCGAGTGCCATGCCCCGGTGCTCGGCAAAGTTTTTTTTTGTTTTGGCCTCCAAAATTTTTGTGCAGCCCTTTTAAAGCACCAGGAACTCCTTGTTAGAATTTGGGGAGTTTTGTGGCTTTTTGATATATTTAGTTACTTTATTTCGTTTACTTGAATTTTTTGAAAAATATAAATTTGAACTGCACGTGGTACGAATAATGGAATTTAATGATTCAAAAAAGGATAGTCATGTTACTGAGTGTAGTGTGAGGCCAAATCCAGGAATGGACCCGAAATTTCGGATATCTTGTTCACGAAACATGACCGCGAACTTGCGTGCAAAGTGTTTTTAAATTCTATAAAAAGCAAACGAAGTCCGAAAATCATGAAACTTGTTGAGATGTTGTGATATCATATGTGGAGGCTATGATAAAAAATTTTAGAAGATTTCGTTGACGTTGTCATGTACGATGCTTACAAACGGGGTCTTTGTCGAGTGCCAAGAATAAGGCGCTCGGCAAAAAGTTTTTTGAATTTTTTTTAGAAATTTCCTATTTGCCGAGTGTCTTCACAGGGGCACTTGACAAAGGCATTTCAAAAAAAAAATTGCCGACGGTCGGATCAGGGCACTCGGCAAAGTTGCTTCCTTTGCCGAGTGCCTCCCTGATCCGCGCTCGGCAAAGGGGTGGGTGGGGCACTTAGGCGATTTTGGCCGGCCGGGCAGTCCAAGCCTCAGATAGCTAGCCAGCCCCCGCGCCCACGTCGGCCCGCCCCTGCCCCCACGCCGCGTGCCGCCATCCATCCGCGCCCTGCACTGCCCGGCCCCCCCCACCCAGCGCGCCACACCCACCGGCCACACCCACCCACCCCACCTGCCGCCCGCCGCCATCTGCGCCACTCCGCCCCCCCCCCACAGCCGACGCTGCCTCCCGCCGCCACCGCGCCTCGCTCGCCCCAATCCCGCCGCCCTTCCCTCCCGTGCACCGCACCCTGCCGCTGTCAGCCCCACCCGCTAGCCACCAGCTGTGGCTGGCCTGCCGCCCAGCCGCGTGTGGGATGTGGGGTGGCCAGCTCACTGCTGCCTGCTAACGCCAAGGAGCCGGCCCTACCCCCGGCTGCACCTCGTGGATCGCCTGCCTGACGCCGACGCCTGTGCTTCGACCCGTTCTCGACTCGACTACCCCAACCCGACCCCGACCCCCCCGACGCCGCCCGGCCCTACCCCCGACGCCCGTCAGGTATGCCCTCTCTCTTGTTGTTGTCGTGGTAGTGATAGTTGTAGTAATATTAGTTGTAGTAGTAGTGCTAGTGGTAGTAGTAGAACTAGTGGTAGTAGTAGTAGTAGAACTAGTGGTAGTAGTAGTAGCAATAGTGGTAGTAGTAGTAGTAGCAATAGTGGAAGTAGTAGTAGAAGTAGTGGTAGAAGTAGTGGTACTACTTGGATATATTCTTCTGCATGGATTGATATCCAAACTACATGGCTTCTCTTGAGACATATGTGCTTGTCGGCCATCGTGCCGCTGTTTTTTGCATGTTTTGGAAACCTCACCGTGCAGGGAAGGTTCTGCCGAATTTTTTTAAATGATAGTATTTTGTTCCATTTTTGTAGAGAAGAGCCTGTTGGAGCGGAGTCCGAGTTCTTGTTGCCATGTTGGTCTGCCTGCACCGCGTTGCCTCGCCACTGCACCGACCCGCCACGACCCCGCTAGCCTGATTCCGCCGCCACCCTAGGTATAACCCCTCTTTTCGTATCATGGTCGTAGATCGCGTAACCCAGTTAGGCGTCTCCCATTCGAAAGAGATACGGTTGGAGGTATGCAGATCTTTACACATCTATGACCGTATCTGTTTCGGATTGTCCACGTTTTTTGGACAACCCGCAGATGTGTAGATGGGTTAGTTTCCATGGTCTGCTCCGGTCCGAGATAAGTTTGGCATCACCTCCCTGTTGTTCTCTAGATATGCACTCTTCTTTGGCAGGACGTGTATCTAGAGAACAGCGGGGAGGTGCTGCCGAAATTCTGTCTCAGATAGGAGTAGAGCATGGAAACTAACCTCATCTATGCATCTGCGGGTGGGATTATGACCTATCCTCACCTATTAGACAGTAGGAACACCATGTAGATGCAATTGATGGTTACATTACTCGCTGATACATATGTTAGAGGATGGATGACCGTCAGTGGATGTACAAGGGCCGGAGAAGTCAGAGTGATTACACCACAGAATGGATGAACAAGACCGATGCTTTCTTGAACAGTGCATTTGGCAAGGCTGCTAAAGGACATTGCCTAGTTTTGTGTCCCTGCAGCAAATGTGGAAACAGGAGAAGGGTAAACAAGGTGGAAATGGGTAAACATCTTGTGAAGAATAGATTTACGTCGGACTACACCCAGTGGGTCCACCATGGTGAAGCCCATCGTATGAGAGAGGAGGTGGTGAGACCACAGGTGGAGGCTTTTGATGCTGATGCCGGGGTAGCAGACATGTTAGATGACTTTCACCAAGGATAGTTCGATGAGGGACGTGAGAAGGAGGAGATGGAGGCAGCCACACAAGCGTTCTACGACATGATGGACTCGGCACAGAAACCCCTTCACGATCGGTCAATGGTGTCTCAACTGGATGCCATTGGATGTTTAATGGGGTTGAAGTCCGAGTTAAACTTGAGTCGACCTGGCTTTGATAAGAAGTTGGCCGTGATTGGCACCCTGCTTCTGGAGGGCCATATTCTGCCAAAGAGCATGTACGAGTCACAGAAACTCCTTCGTGCACTTAAGATGCCGTATGAGCAGATACATGCTTGTCCGAAGGGGTGCGTCTTATTTAGGAAAGAACACGAGCATGCAAAGTTCTATCCAAAGTGTAAATCCTCCAGGTACCTGGAGGTAGACTCTGATGATGGCCAGAAGAGGCAACTTACGATCCCTGTGAAAATCCTACGATACCTTTCGTTCCTATCGAGGATCCAACGGCTATACATGACCGAGGAATCCGCAAAACAGATGACATGGCACAAAAATAGCAAACGGTACAATCCTAACAAGATGGTACATCCATCCGATGGTGAAGCTTGGATCCGCTTTAATGACAAACATCGTGACAAAGCAGATGAGGCTCGTAATGTACGTGTCACGCTGGCAACAGATGGGTTCAATCCTTATGGAATGATGGCTGCCCCATACACATGTTGGCCCGTCTTCGTTATCCCCCTTAATCTCTCCCCCGGTGTCTCCTTTCAATGACATAACGTATTCTTGTCGTTGATAATTCCTGGACACCCAGGGAGTAATATGGGTGTGTTCATGGAGCCCGTGTTTGATGAATTGGTCCGTGCTTGGGACGAAGGGGTATGGACATATGATCGAGCTACAAAGACAACCTTTAAAATGCATGTTTGGTACCACTACTCCCTACATGAATTCCTGGCGTATGGGATATTCTATGCCTGGTGTGTTCACGGGAAGTTCCCATGCCCAATATGCAATGAAGGTGTGAGGTTCATTTGGTTGTAGAAGGGTGGCAAGTATTCGTCGTTCGACAGACATCGTCAATTCGTACCTCCTGACCATCCATTTAGACAAGACATCAAGAACTTCATGAAAGGTGTCAAAGTGACAAACCCTACACCACGGATGATGACTGGTGCCGAGGTTCATGCTCAGATAGATGCTCTCGTGCCCAATGAAGAAGGTGGTTTTGTGGGATATGGTGAGCACCATATGTGGACTCATATCTCGGGCATGATGAGGCTCCCCTATTTTGATGACCTTCTTCTGCCACATAACATTGATGTAATGCATACTGAAAAGAATATCATCGAGGCACTTTGGGCAACACTCATGGACACTGAAAAGTCTAAGGACAACCCTAAGGCTAGAGTGGACATGGCAACGTTGTGCGATAGACCAAATCAAGAGATGCAGCCTCCTAGTCGTGGCAAGACCTAGAGAAGGCCTAAGGCTGATTTTGTCTTGAAAAAGAACCAAAGGAGGGAAGTACTTGAATAGATCTAGACGCTAATGTTTCCTGATGGGTATGAAGCGAATCTAAAGAGGGGAGTGAACTTAGGCACTCTGTGAGTCAACGGGATGAAGAGTCATGACTACCATATATGGATTGAGCGGCTTCTTTCGATGATGGTTCGAGGCTATGTCCCGAAGCATGTCTGGCAAGTATTGGCAGAGTTGAGCTATTTATTCCGCCAGCTTTGTGCCAAGGAGCTCTCTCGGACCGTCATTGATGACTTGGAAAAAGCGGCACCCGTGTTGCTTTGTAAGTTGGAGAAGATCTTTCCACCCGGCTACTTCTTGCCGATGCAGCATTTGATTGTGCACCTCCCATATGAGGCACGGATGGGGGGGGGCGTGCAGTACCATTGGTGCTATCCAATCGTGAGATGTCTGAAGACTCTTTGCAAAAAATGTAGAAATAAAGCCAAAATTGAGGCTTCCATTGCAGAGGCATACATTCTAGAGGAGGTGTCGAACTTCACAGAGAAATACTACACTGAGAACCTTCCTAGCATTTATAATCCACCCCCTCGTTACAATGCTGGTGAAAATGAATCGAACCTCAGCCTTTTCCAAGGGCAACTCGGAAGCGCAAGTGCATTGACTACTAAGCAATTGAAAAATGAAGAGTGGCGTAGTATCATGCTATATGTGTTGACCAACCTTGTCGAGGTGCAGCCGTTCATTGGGTAAGTTCTGAACGAACTTGTTTCATTTTGCCGTATGTCCTTGTTTCTTCGTCCAACCCCCTTGTTTCTTCGTCAATCCTAGCATGGATCAAGGCAACCTACCCCGTAAGAAAATGATACCCTTCTTTCACGGGGTGCGGGACCAGAGAGCCCCGATTTCATTTGTTGGTTCAAACAGAAAGCCCAAACTGATGCGCCTATAAGTGACGAGCTGAAATAGGATGCAAACGGCTGTGCCGTTAGGGTCAAGTCATTTACCGGTTATGACGTGAATGGATATCGTTTTCACACAGCGAGCTACGAGCAGAGTTGGCCCAATCGAAAAACCACAAATAGCGGAGTTGTTACGCCCGGCACTGATGGACTCGACTATTATGGAAGAATTGAAGAAATCTACGAACTATCATTCTATGGTTCCAAACCTCTTACTCCTGTCATATTCAAATGCCACTGGTTTCATCCTGGTGTAACAAGACAGACCCCTAAGCTTGGGCTAGTCGAGATTCGACAGGATTCCGTCTATCTAGGAAAAGATGTCTACATTATGGCTCAACAGGCCGTCCAGGTTTATTATACGTCATACGCGTGTAAAGACGCCGAGCATCTTAAGAGTTGGTCTATTGTGCACAAGGTATCGCTACACGGTAAACTTCCTGTCCCAAACGATGAAGATTATAACTTCAATCCAAACACATATGATGGAGAGTTCTATCAAGAAGAGGGGCTACAAGGGAGGTTTGACATAGACTTAACCGAAGAGATAGGAATGGAAGTAGACAATGAAAGGGATGATGATGAGGACGCTGGAGACAAGGTGCGAAATCTGAAGGACATACAAATGCTTGAGCGATTACGTTTAGGCAATGACAATGAAGACAACATTCCTCCTTCGGATATTGTTGATGAGTTGGACAATGTTGATAGTGATGACGAGACCTATGATCTAGCTAATCTCAATCATGAAGATTATTTCTAATACATGTAATACTATGTTTTTTGTAATTATGTTTTGTTCATTTTTGCATATATTTCTAATACATGTATTACTATATTTTTTGTAATTATGTTTTGTTCATTTTTGCATCTATGTTTTGTAATACATGTATTACTATGTTTTTCTAATACGTCTTGTTTTTCTTTTTTATTGCAGGTGATTGAACAAAGATGGCGGGCGACCGTCATATGTTCGTGAACTCGATTTACCAAAGACCACGCCGGCTGCAGGAGGAGGCGGAGGGGGCGGTGGAGGGATCGGACAGGAGGAGGAAGACCGCCAGGCGTAGGAGGGGGCCGTCTCCTCCCACGCTGCGTGAGGAGGAGCTGGAAGAGGAGGTGGCGCCCGTGGATGAGTCGGACGAGGAGCTGGTTCGGTAGATGGATGAGGAGGAGGAGGAGGAGGAGGGGGAGGAGGCAGGCACGAGTTCCGCTTCCTCCGACTCCTCTTTGAGTGTCTAGTTGCGAGATCCCGCGAGCCTCCCACAGGTTCCGCTTCCTCACCAACGCCCAGTGATTCGCCCCGAAGGGCAAAAGTAAGTAACTTTATATGTTATCACCACTAGTTCATATGATATGATGAAAAAAACTAATAATTTTTCTTAATCACTTGTGCAGGAACTGGGTGGTTGTGTCGGGTGGTAGCGCACGGCTAGTCAACGGCATCCTGGGTCTTCTGTGTAGGCAACACTTCCCCGGCATTGTCACGTACGCATTGAAGACGGAGCCGGCTTACTCGTTTGACCACTACGTCGTCGCCCCGATGCGGAGTACCCCAACAAGGCGGCGTGGGTGAAGGCAGAGTTTTGGGTAAGTCTCCCTCGCACAACATTGCTCAATGCGTCGCATTCATTGGACTTTTCTTGAAATAATGAATGGATACATCGCTTTTGTATGCAGACTTATTACAGATGCGAGGAGGAATTTGAGGCCAGGGCGGAGCAGGTGACTACCAAAGCCTGTAAAAACTCATCACTGACATGCATCACGAGGTACGCATCTAGGCCATCGTAACCTACTATGGGTCGAAGCTTGGAGAGAGGAAAACCAAGAAAGACGCAAGAGAGATGCAGCTGACCCGGGAGCAGTACCTTGAGGTAAATAAAGAACATCAATATTGATTCGTTTTGAGATTAAATTAGTTTAATTTGATCTTCTTATATGCCCAATACTTGATGACGTGTAGATGATTCCCTGGTGGTGCCAAGCGTATCCCGAGTGCTGGGCGATGATGGTGGAGAGGTGGTTCACGGAGGAGTACCTCAAGATGCACAGGGATGCCCGGGACCGTCATTTGTAGATGCAAGGTCTAGCACACCATCAAGGCAGCCGCAGCCTCGTCGGATACAAACAAACATGGGTACGCGAATTCATTTATCTATTGTGACGCTTTGTTCTGCCCGATTTCTAATCATCGTGCTGTCTTTCTCGTAGTCGGCGTCACATAGTGGCCAGACTTGCTCGGACTTCCAGGCACGGTGTATGGCCCACAAGGGCAAGGCGACGCCCGACGTCCCCTTCAACCTGGAGGACCCGCCCGAGGCATACACGAACCCAAGCATCCACTCCCGCATCAGTGAGTACACTAAGGTGGCGAGGTCGCTCCATGGGTCAGACCACGATCCGAGCACCCAGGACTTCGATGGAGAGGCCGTCATGAGGGCGGGGCAAGGCAAGAAGCATGGACGGTTCTGGCTTGGAGACGGCGTCGTCGACACGGCCTCTACTCCCTCTCTCTCCCAGATCCGAGCACGGAGCACGAGCGAGAGCCCGGCCATTCGCACACGGCTGACCGCTGCACAGCACCGGGTCGACGCACTCGAGGTTATTCCTGTTTTACTCATCATACATTGATCTTTAGACACATTAATTAGCTTTGCATTACTGAAACATTGGAGTGAAATATTGCAGGTCCGGCTGGAACAAGAAATGAGGCAACGTCAGGAGCTGGCGGCCCAGCTGGACGCCGAGCGGACCGAGCGGTAGGCCCAGGCGCAGAGGCTGACAAACATTACGAAGTTCCTACAAGGGCTTGAGCAACATGTGGGCTTCTCTCTGCTAGCTGGGCTGTTGGTTCCACCTCCGCCTCCGCATCCTGCAGCTGCAGCTACTCCTGTGAGTATGAAAGTTTTTTACTTTCGCTTGTGCTTTGCTTGTATGGCCTCTACCTTTCTAGATTAGCTATCCAAATAATCTTGTCTCACATGCAATCTTTAATCCTTTGTGCAGTCTTCATCTGACGGTGGTTCGAATAATCCACCTTATGCACCTTCTGAATGATGGAGCTAGGCCTTCACCACAGTCGCAGTGGTCGAGATGAGTGCACGTTGTATTTTTTTTCATTTGTTGTTCACTTGGTGATGGACTTGTGATATACTTGTGATGCACTTGTGGACTTTGATGGACTTGTGGATTTATTTGGATGGGCTTGAGCACTTAATATTATATATGTGATATATATTGTGATGGATGATATATGTGCGGATGGATGTGTAGATGGATGAGATATATATGTGATGGATGAGATATATATGTGATATATGTTTGTATGAATTTATTTGTCATGATGGAATGTAAAAAAAAATAAAAAATTATCGTTTTGGATCATTTTGCCGAGTGTTGCACTCGACAAAGGACCCCGTTGCCGAGTGCCATGGTCACAGCACTCGGCAAAGCTGGAAAAATGGGCGCTCGGAAAACTGTTTTTCCGGCTAACCATGGCACTCGGCAAAGATTTTAAAAAAAATCAAACTTTGCCGAGTGCCAGATAGAGGGCGCTCGGCAAATAATTTTTTTTTAAAAAAAATTTAAACTTTGCCGAGTGCCAGCCAGAGGGCACTCGGCAAAGAATTTTTTTTAAAAAAAATTCAAACTTTCCCGAGCGCCGGCCAGGGGCACTCGGCAAAGAATTTTTTTTTTAAAAAAAAAAAAAATCTTTATCGAGTGCCTGCAGGATTGGCACTGGGCAAAGAGACCGTCAATAAGGCCGGCGCCGTGACGGTCGCTTTTCTTTGCCGAGTGCCCCTAGGGCTCTTGGCAAAGCCTTTGCCGAGTGCCCGATAAAAAACACTCGGTAAAGAGAGACTTTGCCGATCAATTTTTTGCCGTGTGTTCTTTGCCACTCGACAAAGAACCTGAATCCAGCAGTGGTGGGCAGGCACGTCATGTCCTGTTATTCTCTCGGTGCCATGCCTGCCCGACTCTAATCCGACAATGTGTCTATTCAGGCTACCCGGTTGGTCATGTATAAAATATATAATTTGCAGGTCCAATGAGTCGCTATGATAAGCACGGGAAGCATCAATCACCCTGCGAAATGCCGCGTTCAACTACGTGCCAACCATCTCCCTGCCTCAACACCCTTCCAGTCCATGGCAAACCACACTACTAGCGAGTACGGCAGTACTGCTGCCTGCCCAACGCCTCAACGGCTCAACCTCCACGAAAGAAGAAATAATCCACGACGCACACAACTTCCGGTGACATTTCTGTGATTGTCTCACATCGATCCCTTCCGCTCTGCAAACTCTCTCCATCTCCGGAATCTGCCCGCGCTCGATATCGATCTCCGCGGCAATGCCCGGCGCCTCGGCGTCCACGACGGCGCAATACGCGGGCATAGGCGTCTTCGTCGCCATCGTCCTTTACGTCCTCCTCGACTTCACCCGCCGCTTTTTCAACTCGGTCTTCCTGACGCGCCGGCACGACGCCAACGCTGATGCTGTCGCGGCAGGCACTGGCGCCGGAGATGCTGTCGCCGGGCCCGCGCGGCCGCGCCTGGTGCAGGCGCTCGGTCTCCGCCCCGACGACGTCGCCGTGCTGCCGACGTTCACGTACCGCGCAGCGGCGTCGCTGGACAGCCGTCGCGATGCGAAGGGCGCCGCCTCGGCCGTGGCGGCGGCGGACTGCTGCTCGGTCTGCCTCGACGAGCTCCGCGAGGGCGCGCTGGTGCGCATGCTGCCGTCGTGCAAGCACTACTTCCACGCGGAGTGCGTCGACGTGTGGCTGCTGTCGCACGCCACGTGCCCGGTGCGCCGGGGGAGCCCGGGCCCGGAGAAAGTCCGCCTGGGCGTGGCGTCGCTGTCGCCACCGCTCCCGCAGCTGCGCCGGTTCGGGGCGGTGTCGGTGCCGGTGTCGCCCGAGGGAGGCGAGACGTCGGGATCGGGAGCCAAGCACACCGTCTCATCCAGGTCACCGTCTCCAGTCAGGTCCCCCACCATGCATTTTGAACTTATGGTTGCTAATTTGGCAATGTCACCATCGCTGACTCGGTCAAGAACGCCGGACAGCCGAATGTGCAGGACAAGAACACCTTCTCCGGCAACGTTGGAGTCGCACGACGTCGGAGTGTAGAGCTGGCAAAAATGTACTTGGTTTTACACTTTTCAGGCTAGAATTTTCTATCCTTCATTCTGCCCAGTGAATTTGTCATGCAGATGCAGATGAGTTCATGCATTCTTTCGGATAACAAATTAACAAGCAACTGAGATTTGGTTGACTGACATGGCAAGAAGTCGGTCCTACCACCGAACACATTCCTTGCATCCTCTGTTCCAGTGCTTACTCTATCCTAGCCCTACGTCACTTCATATCATGTACAAACTATATTTCTCGCTATTCGGGTCTGAAGATGAACCATGGCAAATTCGTTGTTTCAGACTCTGAGCTCAATCCCAGAGCTTATGGTCTTACAAGAAGCTATGCAAATTCAGGCTAAGCCTTACAAAAGATTGAGTGTCTATAGATTATAGAACACTCCGGATGTTCTAGGTGCTGCTGGTACATGATTTTCTTCACCATTGGATTTGCAACCGATGACTATTAAGATCTACTTGACAAAAAAGTTCACTTGAGTCAAATTCATGCACCGTAAGAGCAACTCTAGCCGGCAACCTAAACAGAGCACATACTCTGTGTTTGAGTAGTACAGCAAAAAAAATCCAACTACAATAGGCTACCTACTAGGGCTCCTACTTTTGTTGGTCCTCTACTTTATTTCTCTCGCTATCCACTTCTATTGGCCCAACAGAGTCACACAAATTTATGTTCGTCCGTTTCCACCCCCTACACTAGCCCATGCTAGTTCGCTTGTGGGTCCTCCCTCACAGCCCCACATCGACGACTGCAGGAGCTCGCCTCCTCCTCCCTGTCTAGCCCTCGTCTTCCTCTGTCGAAGCCCTCCTCCTCCTCCCAACCCGGCCCTCGTCCTCTTGGCTCGCTTGGGCGCCGCCATCCCACTAACGGCCTTCGACCACCTAGATCTACGCTTCCCATCCTCTCAACTGGCACCGCCCCGAGCATGCCCACCAATGGCCCGAGCGCCTCCTCCCCACCATCAGCAGTCATCTTCCCCATTCGGCACTGCCCTGTCCCATGCTCCCTACCGGCCCTAGTCTTTCTGGACCATCAGTAACGTCACCGCCTCCTCCCTCCTTCATATCTTGTATGAATTAAAAGTTGTGTGAATTAGTTTGTTATGTCCTTCTAAATTAGTTTGGGAATGGATTACGAACACAAATTTGATGTTGGAAGGCACTAATGTTGATTCGATTATGTCATGCTTGTTCAATCCACTCAACCAAAGCCCCCCCAAAGTAACTACCAACTATACGTAGGAAGAAGATCTTCAACTTTGCATCTCTTTGGAGAGTGTCAACTCTGATCCAATTGTTGGCAGTGAGCAGTCAAGCAAGGTATTTGATCAAAAATTATAGATCACTTCCATGCCAACAAGAAGTTCGATTCCGACAGGAATGCATGTTCACTTGAGCATAGATGGGGCACAATTCAGAGGGAGTGTAAAACATTTCAAGCAATGTTTGAGGCCATGGAGAGTTGACACCCAAGTGGGTCACATACCAAGAGCATGTAAGCTTATTGTAATTTGCATTGGTCAATTCAATTATAATATGTTTGTGTGTGTGCAAACTTGTTTACCCATTGAATCATAGTGAATGCAGTTGTTGTTGGAAGCACAACACACTTAATTGTGTAGAAAGAAGAAAGGATTTCCTTTGCTTCATTGTTGGCTCAAAGTGTGGAACCCACCCAAATTCCAGTCAATTAATCCAAAGGAGAAGAAGAAGACTAGCAATGACAAGAAGCAAAAGACTAGCAATGCCACACCATCCAATCCAATCCTTGTTGACGAAGACGAACCATAAGAAGGTATAGGAAGCCCACAAACTCCTGATTCATCTCGACTGTCACAAAGGACAAAGACCCATGGGAAGGAAGCGTACAAAGGAATAGATCAAGAATAAGGGTGGAGATGAAGGTTCATACAAGAATGCCATTTAGGAGTTGCTCATTGAGAAGAAAGAGGAGAGGAAGATGAAGGATTTGTTCATGAGCGCAGGCTATCTGTTGAGGAGAAACGATTGATGTGGGAACAAGAGCAAACGATTATGTTTTGTGATGTTAGCACGTTAGACATCGACCAGAAGAATTATGCATGTCTTGACAATAAGGGCACATATCACAGCACAGAAGATGGCTAAGTTATCTCAGAGCCTTCGTGGTTCTAGTGGTGGTAGTCGTGCTGCGGAGATGATGGATTTGGTGGTAATGCATCTATTTGAGCTTTGTTTTATTGAGTTTGAAGTCTTGATGCCGAGAACTTGAGGGCTAGCTTTGTTGCGGTGTGGTACTTTGTTTTAATTATGTTCAAACTATGTGGTTTTAATCTAGATTTGAATTTACAAATTATTTGTGGTATTAAATTTGCTGTTCATAAAACATATGCAATTGAAATACTTTAGGTTAAATTGTGGAGAAGTGAAGCTCATAGAGGGGTAACATGCAGTTTGTGAGAAAATAAAATAGGAAATCTCATTTAGGTAGTACTGTTGGACACAACCACAAAATTTAGACCCCGTGAGAAATAGGTGACGATCTAAAGAGAAAATTAGGGGCCCTATTTTATGTAGTACTGCTGGATATACCCTAATGGATTTCAACGTCCTAATTTTCATTTACGTCATAATTACTCAAAAGATACCCTAGAAAATTGAGTGTGACATTCTATCGGGTATGAATATTAGGGATACCGACGAAGGGATTTGAGGACCGTGGACGACAAACTCACCTAGATAATCGAGGACGTATTTCAGTCTCAACCGACCCCGAAGGGACGGTTTCTGCCTCGCCAGACCCCTCGGGCACATGCCTCGTGTCGCCCGACCCCGAGGGTACGGGAGTCGTCTCACCCGACCCTGAGGGCACAGGCTCTGTCTCGCCCGACCCTGAGGGCATGGGCTCCGTCTCGCCCGACCCCTCAGGCACGGGCCTTGTGTTGCCCGACCCTAAGGGCACGGGCTCTGTCTCTCTCGACCCCTCGGGCACGGGCCCCGTGTTGCTCGACCCCGAGGGTATGGGAGCCATCTCGAACAACCCTGAGGGCACGGGCTCCATCCCGCCCGACCCCGAGGGCACGGGCTCCGTCTCGCCTGACGGGGACCCATACTGCTTCCAACCATTACGGGTCTAAGGGTATGACCCCGGGGTCAAACTTCTAATACCGGGAGGGAAGCGAGCACGTCTTGACATGACCCGTGGCCACGTCAGGCCATGCCCAGGGGTTCGCATCGCCAACAGTGATGGGTACGTTGTTGCTGTGCTGCCTAATCCCTATACGGTCACTAACAGGCATGTCAGTTCACCACACCGTCCACCGGGACGAGATGGGACGCCACGACCAACTGATGATATCGGGGCATGGCACTAGTGGTGAACAGGAGCCCGACGTGGAGCCATCCCCATCACCATCTACAGCATCGGCGTGACCTGCATGAAGAAAAAGAAGGACGTGACAGCCCTGGAGGCCTTCTTCTCCCTCGCTTTTCCCCTTTCCTCTCTTTCTCTCTCCCTGTAACCTGCGCCTTCCCCTTCACCTATAAAAGGAAAATCAGGACGCCCCACGTGGGGCAACACAGCTGAACAAACTCTCAGCACTCTTCAATCCTTCCACCAGAGACCTGGGATCCGCTCCATCTCTCGCCCGTTTGTAACCCCTACTATAAACTAGTGCCGATAACATGAGCAGCAGCAGACTAGACGTAGGGACATTCTGCCTAAACCAGTATAAATTCTTGTGTCCTCCAAGCACACCATCTAAGCCAGACGCGCAAATACAAATTTACTAGCCGGTGATCCAAAACACCGACAGTTAGCACACCAGGTAGGGGCTTTTTGCACGTATCGATGTCCACATTAGGCCTCAGATGGCTAGTCAAGGCGTCAGCTGGGTCCTAGGCGTGCACGTGCGCTTCGGGAACCTAGATTTCATCATCAGGACTGAGGGAGAGGTGGCGCAGGCCCTTGCCACCGTCCAGCCTCTCCACTCCGCTAGCCTCGACGTGATCGTCAAGGCGCTTGAGGAGCTATAGCTACACGCACCGGAGGGCCATGCCCCTAGGAGTGACTAGCTCCTTGACTTCGATTATGGGAGGCTAGAGCACCAGCTCGATGCCTTCCTAGGACCCCGACCGTCCCGGGAGGACCTGCGCTGCCTCACCTTCTCGTTCGCCGATGTCATGGCAAAGCTTGCCTGAAGGGAACCGCTCTCCCTGAAATACTTTATCCGGAGCGCCCCGGCAGCATTCCTATTCGGTCTGTGTAATGCTGCGGGGACCATTGGCCACCCCGTGGCGCAGCGCATGCACGTCGTTCGTAGGGGATGACCAAATACGTCATGGAATCTTTTCACAACCTTCTCATGGAAGATTCAGAGTCGCTCTCTAACTCTAACTCTGGCAGGAGGAGCCATCACCCCTCGCGAGAATGTTTTATGGCAAGTACCCTCGAGGGACGCGTCGAAAGCATCCACGAGGGAGGGGCTACCCCACCAAACGACCTTGACGACGAGGTTGAGGGAGATGCAGGGGCCCTGCCTCGCCTGTGGGTGGAGCAGCTGAGGGCGCGGCACAGGGAACTCGAGGATGCATGACTCCAGCTGGAGCAGGAGCACATGGAGCTTGAGCAAGAGATCGAGCGTCGTGGAGACAGTGGGCGTGCGCACGCCATGGCCCACGACGTGAACCGGAGGATCATCGAAGATGATGGAGCCCTCCCACACTTTGCTCAGGCAAGACAGAACATCGCTGCCATGGTGGCCTTGCTCTAAGGGCTCCTAGAGCCCACGACACCTGAGGATCATCGGGCCCATCATGAGATCCGCACGCTGCTCAAGCACGCGGTGGTGCAGCAGGCGGAGAGCTCATTGTCTCAGCGACGCGAGCTCGACGCCAGTCAGCGTGCGTCCTCAGGACGACATGTCAGGGACATGTCTATCCACTAGGTGACGCGCCATGGCCCCGATGCATAAGCGTCTCGACCTCCACCGTGATGCACGAAACACCCTGGATATCCGCAGGCATGGGCGAAGGGACGAGAGAGAGAGGAAGCCAACCGTGGCTACCACCCTCGTCGCAACGGATGCTACGACAGTGGCGAGGACCGAAGCCTGAGCCCTGACTTGTCAGGACCTTAGGCCTTCGGCCGACACATCCTCAATGCCACCTTCCCACCATGGTATCGACCGCTGACCAACATCCGAAAATACTAAGGGGAAACAAACCCTGGGCTATGGCTCGAGGATTACCAGCTTGCTTGCCAAGCCGGTGGTGCGGATAGTGACAATTTCAATATCCACAACCTCCCATTGTTCCTGGCCGAGGAGCTCTTCGACATCGCCACCAGCCATGTCTCAGGCGAGGAGGCGGTCAGAGCAATTTTTGATCGTCCCAAGGGCAAGGCAAAGCGGGACAAGGATGCCGACGAAGGTGCCTCCAACCACCCCAATAAGAAGAACAAGCAGCGGTGCGAGGGCTCGCTCATGGCCGCTACCGACCGCAAGGGGGGTCGGAAGCCCGCCGAGGTTACCCTAGACCACTTCGAGAAGCTGCTCAAAGGGCTATGCCCAAACCATGCCTTCCCCGTCAAGAACCTATACAAAGGCTATGCCCTCATGAAGCGGTTCCTGTCCGGTGGCTCCAATAAGGGGAGCATAGGAAGGAGCCCAAGCCGGTGGCATACAATGTCGAGGGGAAGGACGAAGGATTTCTGACGCTAGATGGCTGCCTCATGATCTTTGGGGGGTCGGCGACCTATGACTCCAAGCGTCGCCAGAAGCATACGCGCTGCGAGGTCTATATGGCTGAGCCGACCTCGCCTTCCTTCCTCCGATGGTCGGAGTCTGCCATCACCTTTGATCGAACTGACCACCCGAGAAGCGTCCCACAGGAAGATACCCGCTTATGGTCGACCTGATCATCAGCACGAAGTGGCTCATCAAGGTGCTGAAAGATGGAGGCAGCGACCTCAACATCATGTACGCTAAGGCGCTCGATGCCATGGGCATCAACCGATCGTGCATCCAGCCGACCAGGGTGCCTTTCCACGGCATCGTGCCTAGAAAGCAGGCCGTGCTGCTTGGGCAGATCGATCTGCCCATCACCTTCAAAAATTCAACCAATTATAGGACAGAGACCATTACCTTCGAGGTGGTCGGGTTCCACGGGACCTACCACGCCATCCTAGGATGTCCATGCTATGCGAAGTTCATGGCCATCCCCAACTACACCTATCTAAAGTTGAAGATGTCAGGTCCACGCGGGGTCATCACCGTATGCACCTCCTTCCAGTGCACCTACGAGTGCGAGGTCGAGTGCTGTGAACACGCCATGGCGATTGTCGCCTCTAGAGAGCTCGCGTCCATCCAGGAGGAGATCGTCAAAGAAGCGCCCGACCCCAAATGGTCGGCCTGGTCTTTCGAGCCCGTGGAGGGCGCCAAGGAGGTCCTCATAGACCTCAGTAGCTCCAAGGGCAAAGTGGTGCGCATCGACACCACGCTTTCCTCCATATAGGAAAGCGCGCTCATCGACTTCCTCCGAGCCAACAGAGATATCTTTGCGTGGAGACCCTCAGACATGCTAGGCATTCCAAGAGAAGTCACCGAGTACGCCTTGAAGATCAGGCCAAGCTCCTAGCCAGTGAAGCAGAACTGGCGTCGCTTCGACGAGGAGAAGCACAGGGCCATCGGCGAGGAGATTGCGAAGCTTTTGGTGGTTGGATTCATTAAGGAAGTGTATCACCCCAAGTGGTTAGCCAATCCTGTTCTTGTAAGAAAAAAGAGTGGAAAATGGAGAATATGTGTTGATTACATGGGTCTCAACAAAGCGTGTCCAAAGGATCTATTTCCTTTGCCACACAGACCAAGTAGTCGACTCGACCTTAGGGTGCGAAACCTTTGCTTCCTTGATGCGTACTCCGGGTACCATCAAATCATGATGAAAGAGCCGACCAGCTCGCGACGTCTTTCATCACCCCATTTGGATCATTCTGCTACGTTACAATGCCATTTGGTCTAAAAATGTGGGGGCTACATATCAGCGTTGTATGATCAAGTGTTTCGGGGACCTCATTGGGCAAACCATTGAGGCATATGTGGACGACATCGTGGTCAAGTCCAAACGGGCTGACCAGCTTGTAGCCGACCTAGAGCAGACCTTTGTGAAACTCCGAGCAAACGGCATCAAACTCAACCCCGAGAAATGCGTTTTTGGGGTCTCGAGGGGTATGCTATTGGGTTTTATCGTCTTTGAGCGCGGCATCGAAGCCAACTTAGAGAAGATCTCGGCCATCATGAGGATGGGCTCAATTCAGAACATAAAGGGGGTACAACGAGTTACAGGGTGCCTCGCCGCGCTCAACCGCTTTATCTTGAGCCTCGGCGAACGAGGTCTCCCCCTCTATCGGCTTCTGAAGAAAGCCGACCGTTTAGAATGGACGCCCGAGGCCTAGGAGGCACTTGACAAGGTCAAGTAGCTCTTGATGAAGGCCCCGATCCTAGTCCCCCTGACCGACGGGGAACCTCTTCTGCTCTACATAGTGGCCACCACGCAAGTGGTTAGCGCCGCCCTAGTGGTAGAGTAGGAAGAAGAGGGACACACCCTCAAAGTATAGCGTCCCGTGTACGTTAGCGAGGTCTTGTCTGATTCTAAGATTCGCCACCCCTAAATCTAGAAACTCCTGTATGCCATCCTTATCACCAAGAGGAAGTTGTGTCACTACTTCGAGTCGCACCCAGTGATGGTTGTGACGTCCTTCCCTCTCAGCGAGGTCATCAAAAACTAGGATGCCATAGGAAGAATCACGAAGTGGGCACTCGAGCTGATGGGTCAGGGAATTTCGTATGCCCTTCAGATGGCCATCAAGTCCCTAGTGCTGGCCGATTTTGTCGTAGAATGGACCGAGATCCAAATGCCACCAGCAGCCATCGACCAAGAGTACTGGACGATGTATTTCAATGAATCACTAATGAAGAAAGGCACCATCGTGGGGCTGGTCTTTGTTTCGCCCCTCGGGGTATGCATGAGGTACATGGTTCGCATCTATTTCCCTACCTCCAACAATGTGGCCAAGTATGAGGCACTCATCAATGGCCTACGCATCGCCGTCAAGTTGGGCATCCGATGGCTTGATGTCCGAGACGACTCCCAGCTAGTCATCGACCAAGTCATGAATGAGTCAAGCTACCATAACTCCAAGATGGTTGTGTATTGCCGAGAAGTCCGCCAGCTGAAGGACAAGTTCGATGAACTCGAGCTCAATCACATCCCGAGGCGGCTCAATGAAGCAGCCGATGCGCTAGCAAAGATAGAGTCTAGCCGAGAGTCGGTGCCGACAGGCATTTTCACCAGCGACCAGTACAAGCCCTCGGTCCGCTATGAGGAGCCAGAACAAACTGGGGACAGGCCGCTGACCCTAGGCTCAGGGGCTGACCAACCCTCAGCTCCCCCTAACCTCAAGGTTATGGAGATTGATGTAGACCCAGTGGTAGAGACTGACCCTCTTGCTGACTGGAGGATGCCTTACCTTGATTACCTCCTCCGTGAGGTGCTACCGATGGACAAAATAGAGGCCCGGCGGCTCACACGTCACGCCAAGTCCTTCATCGTTATTGAGGAGGAGCTCTACAAGAGAATCCACATTGAATCCTTCAGCGCTGCATCCCCATTGAACAAGGGAAGCAGTTGCTGAGAGACATCCACGGTGGGGTCTGTGGGCACCATGCCACACCTAGGACCCTAGTCATAAATGCGTTCTGATAGGGCTTCTACTGGCTGACCGGAGTAGCCGACGCTGAATAGATTGTGCGCACCTATGAAGGGTGTCAATACTACGCTCGGCAGACCCACCTACTGGCCCAAGCACTGTAAATGATACCCATCACGTGGCCATTCACGGTCTGGGGGCTCGATTTAGTCGGACCTCTCAAGAGAGCGCCCTGGGGCTATACACCCTTGCTTGTCACCATAGACAAGTTTATAAAGTGGATAGAGGCTAAGCCGATCTCCATGATCAAGTCCGAGCAAGCCGTGTTGTTCTTCCTTGACATCGTCCATCGCTTTGGAGTCCCAAACTCCATTATCATAGAAAACGGCATGTAGTTCACCGGGAAAAAGTTCCTCTGATTTCATGATGAATACCACATCCACGTTGAAAGCATCAAGATGCCCAAGAGGGGGGGGGGGTGAATTGGGCTAATTCTAAATTTCTTTGCAATAATTAAATCCTACGGTTAGCCCAATTAACCCCTTGTGCCTAAAAAGTGTTTCTAATTGTTCTACCGCACAAAAGACTTGCAACCTATGTTTTAATCCTACTCTAGCATGGCAATTCTAAGAATGTAAATGACAAGAATTGAATTGCTCAAAGTAAATGCTCAAACTAAAGAGAGGAGGAAGAATGAGGTGATGTTTTGCTGAGGTATCGGAGAGTCGCCACTCCCCACTAGTCCTTATTGGAGCACCCGCGCAAGGGTGTAGCTCCCCCTTGATCCACGCAAGGATCAAGTGCTCTCTACGGGTTGATTCTTCGACACTCCGTCATGGTGAATCACCCACAACCGCTCACAACTTGAGTTGGGTCATCCACAAGCTCTTCGGATGATCACCAAGCTCCCAATCACCACCAAGCTATCTAGGTGATGGTGATCACCAAGAGTAACAAGCATGAACTCTCACTTGACCCCGACAAGCCTAATGAGAAGGGTGGATGCACACTTTGCTACTCTTGATCTCACTAATGAGGGCTCTCTTTGGGATTCTCAAATCTCAATCACCTCACTAGGATCTTGCTCTTCTGGACACTCTCTAAGGTGTTTCTCAGCTATTGGAATGAGCAAAGTACACCCACACACGAGTGGAGGTTCTATTTATAACATGGGCTAAAAAATGAACCGTTATGTGCCTCTGCGGGGTGACTGGACGCTCCGGTCATGTTGACCGGACGCTCCGATCAGTACACCCCGAACTCCAGTGTTTACAGTGTGGCTGGATGCTGGCCAGCGTCCGGTCAGCACTGACCGGACGTAGGCTCTCAGCGTCCGGTCACTTCACCTCTCAGCGTCCGGTCGCACCAGACGATTTCACCTTGGTCAAATGAACTGACCGGACTCTGCGCCAGCGTTCGGTCAACCCAGAACCAGCGTGCGGTCAATATTTGACCCTGCATTCACTTCCAACTCTTGATCATATGTGAATGAAGTTTGCTCCGTTGGATCTAAGGGCTGGTTTGGAGCTGCCTAGTGCTAGTTTAAACAAGTGTGCACCACACCTAACTCACTAGACTCACCTAGGTCAAGCTACCCATCCATACCCCCCTTAATAGTACGGCCAAAGGAAAAACAAAGTTCTAAACTACTCTAAGTGTGTCTCCAACTCCAATCGACACTTAGAACTAGTCCATCCTTAACCTTGTTGTCCATCCTTTGAAAACCAAAATGATTTCCATCATAGGGGCATGACCACCTTGATTGCCCAATTGATCTCATTACCATGACCTAACTTAATTGCCTCTATAAAACACGCGTTAGTCATAGTAATCTTGTATTGTCATTAATCACCGAAACCCAACTAGGGGCCTAGATGCTTTTAATCTCCCCCTTTTTGGTGATTGATGACAATACTACCTCGAGTATGTGAAAGAGTTGAGGTTTTTAACATGCTTGAATCATATAAGCTTTTGGCAATAAGAATAAAGGTGTTAGTCAAGCTTATATGACCCAAGCCAACATGATGTACTCAAATGATATGAAATGAGCATGAGTACAAGTAATAAAGCTCATTTGCATCGGAGTAAAACACGGAAGCAAAAGCAAATGAGCATAGCACAAGTGATATGACATAAATAATTCAAAGTAGAGAGCACACATGTCATATATCACGATCACATAGATATCACTATCACATAAATATAGTTTAATGCATAACAAGTAGACACACGATGAATGCATAATAGTGTACCACACATAAAAACTCCAAATGTAATAGATAAGCTAATATAATAACCAAGCTACCCCTAAATATGTCGCTCCCCCTAAGACTAGCATACTCGAACCCTCTCCCCCTTTGGCGTCAAACACCAAAACCTAAGGGTCGGTCGGCGGGGCTGCAGCAGACGAGCCGGGCGCTGAGGTACGAGGAGCGAGCTAGAACCGGGTGCCATCATCATCTGATCCAGAGCTCTGAGCTGTCTGACCCTCTATAGCTGGAAGCGATGCTGAAGCGGTATGGGTCGGATCAGTGACTGGAGCTGCTGTAGGCTGTGCTAGTATGACTGAAGTAGCCGGCTCTGATGATGCCACTGAGGAAGGGAGCCTCTCTATAGTGCCTGTCACTGGAGCAATGGTGGTAGGTACAGGGACATGTAGGTCTAGCGGTGTAGGGTGCCCTGTCAACTCACTAAAGGAAGCACTAAGGCTCCTAGACACTGAGGTCTCTGGCAGTAGCAGCGAGGATGTCTCAGTCGGTGTGAAGCCCGTACGAAACGGTGTGAACTGTGGGGCTAGCACTGACGTAGCAAACCACTAGGACACATGCTCTGTAGGAGAAGCAAACTATGCTGGTGGATATCCCTGACTCTGAAGCCCACTAGGCTATAATTCTAGAGTCATAGAAGTAGTGGCAGGCTGACCAAGCTGGGGCGAAGGCTGTGGTGGTGGAGCCCCAATAGTTGTCACAACATGCTACATGAATCCAAGTAGCTACTGCTGCATGACGATCTGCTGCTGATGCATGGCTCTGCCTGCTGCTTCTTCTGCCAGAGGGCTGTGTCTCACTGCTTGAATAGCCAAATCGCTGCTTCTTTGGATCGCTCTTCTTCTGGCCGGGCGCTAGAACTCATCCTGCCAAGTCTGGAACTGTGCAAATGTAGCAGCTGTCTCCTGAGCCTGGCGTGCCTAGTCCTGCCTCATCCGCTCAAGTATAGTAAGGAGAGTGGGGTATGTCTGCGGGGTAGGTGGCGCTGAACTGGAGCTGCCGGCCTCATGGTCATGTCGTTGAGGAGGCATCTGAGGGATAGCTAGGTAGTCATCATCTGAGCTATCGCTACGGTCGCTCTCGACCATCCCCTCCTGCTGAGCAAGCTGGTCCTCCTTGGTAGCTGCAATACCCCTGATAATATCATCCTGTTGGGCTCACATCTACCGCACCTTAGGGACGACGGTGCGGTGACTAGGTCTTTCAGGTGTACTATGTTTGAATCACGAGAAGGGGTTATAAGCAAGAAACTCGTCGTAGCACCACTGCATTTCAGCAAGCAGCATCTGGCGGCCTCACTGTGGATCTTTCTGTGGATAAGGAATGTGATCTAGTGAGCATAGGGTAGCTGCCTGTGACCTATGAAACCCTCAGCTATAGTGTCCTCCATCTCTGACAGAAGAAGATCCCAAATATCAAAGACTGTCTGCTGCATCAGAGAGTTGATGAGCCACAACTGTATGCGAGTCAAGCCCTCGCGATACCCCATCCTTGGTAGCAATGTCCTCCTCATAATAGCCTCAAGCACATGAGCAGTAGGAGTAAGATCACTGGGGTTCCTGCGTGACCCTTCGCTGAAGGGCTCAGTGAAGCAGTGGCGAACCAAGTCTGTAGGGGCACCATACCACCATGTGAGCGTTTGGGAGGCACTGTCTGTCCATAGCAAACCTCATGAAGTCTGATGGGCTGCTCTTGAAGCCTGAGTATCTCCCTAACCCTAGTGCTCGTCAGCCGATAATCTCTGCCTCTGAATGCAAAGTGAATAAAGTTATGGTGCGGGTCAATCCAGAGAGAAGCATAGAACTGACGAACCCAAGATGGAACATATAATCCGGTCCGTCCAATCAAGTCTGTCAGCCCCGGCAGATATGCAAGGTAGGGGCGAATGTGCTCTCCAGCTGCTGCTACTATAGAATCAATGCTGCAGACTCTCTGAGATCTAAAAACTACCCCACTGTTGAGATATGCATTATAGAAATCTTCCTGCAGAGGCGTGTAGAAACCCTCAGATGCTCTGTCATCTCTGCTCGGCGGGAACCACACCTCAAAGTCCACGAACCTGAGCTGTTGCACCTGCTTGGCCGTGGCAGCCCTCAAGTCCAAGTGTGTCATAGGAGGCGGACCCTGTGGTCTAGGCAGTGGACGAGAACCCCTCCGCTATGTATCTGCCCTCGGTGTGACTGGAGCACGGGTACGACTAGAGTGGCAAAGCTGTGGCTGAGGTGCCTGCTCTGTCTCCTTGACCTGCTATCCCTCCTAAGTCTACTCTGCTGGCGGTGCCTGCTGCTGTGACTCCCCCTCCCTCATCAATAGCATGACGCCGTCCACCAATCATGAGAGTCCCAGCTGGACCACCATGAAGGCGCTCAACCTGCTCAAGTGTAGCCCTCACATCTGGTGAAAGCTGATCTGCGATCCGGACTCCACTGCGAGCACCTCCTCTCTTGGCATGCTCTGTGGCCTCTGCAACTGCGGCTGCTCTAGCTGTCTCTGCATCTGGGTACTTGCATTTCTTTGTTGCAATCTTCTTCGTCGCCTTGCCTTTTGGATCAGCAGGCAAGCGAGGCGGACACCTCGGATCCTCATCTCCCAGACCACCTCCAGCGTTCTTCACATGAGCCATCTAACAGATCTGAAGAGAACAACTGTCGCTGATAAGAAACAACTGCCCACTGTCACTTTCGAGGCTTGACCTCGATCCGTACTCATGAGCTTGGCCCCGAGTTGACTAACAACTGCCACTGAGACCTCAACGGCACCGACTCGCTGCACGATGGAATAGATAGGATATACAAATAAATACAATATATCTAATAGATACGAAACCCTAGGAAGCAAGCAATTTAGGTACAAAATTGAAACGGAGGCTTGCTACCTGACGAATCGGCAACCCGAGAAGAGGAGAGAAATGACGCGCGGGGAACCACCGAATCGTGAGGCTAGGGTTTGCAGTGGCGTGGATCGGCGATGCACAACAATGAATCAGCGAGGGGAGCAATGGCTAGGGCACAGGCGGTGATGAAGCTAGGGCATGGCGGTGCGTGGAGAAAAGGCATGGTGGCGCAAGGGTGGCTGTGCTGGAGCGTCGGTGAGCAGGGCGTGGCAAGCTGCGGTGAGGTGATGCGTGGGCTCGGCGGTGCAGGCAGGGCGCGGCGGCACGAGACAATGAGGCGGCCCGAGAGGCAAGGGCGTGGGCGCGGTGGTGCTTGGGAGCATGGAGCATGGCATGGGGCAAAGCAGCGGCGCGAGAGGCAAGGCTGCGAGCGCAGTGGCGCTCGGGAACATGGAGCACGGCGCGGGTGCGGCTGTGGCGGTGGCTAGGGCACGGGCTCTATGGCACAGCATGGGCATAGGGGCACGGGAGGTAGCGGGTGGCGATGTCGGCGCAGAGGAGATGTGGGTTAGGTCAAAGCACGCTTGGGTTATATGGGGGTCCCCCGTGGAGTAGAAAAGGAAACGGAGAAAGAAATCGGGTCCCGCACGATTTCTATGGACCGGATGCTCCGGTGGCAGCGTCCGGTCGATTCCAGTAAGGTCCAAAACCCCTAGAATCACGACCAAACGCGTCCGGTGGACACCGACCGGACACAGCCAGAGTCCGGTGCAAGCAGTCTTCTTCGTCTTCAATCGACTAGACGCAAAGCCACCATCTGACCGGATGCTGGGAGAACACTGTTTCAGCATCCGGTCACTCCTTCTCAGCAGCAGTTCACCTCCTGTGAACTGATCGGATGCTGGACTTTAGAGTCCGGTGCAGCATCCGATCACTCTTTCTTCAGTGAATCTTCAAATTTGTTCGTGCTACCTATTCCCAATCAAGTTCGAACTCAAATAAGATCCAAATAAACACCAATTGGGACTGATGTGAGTGACCTCTCTCAAACCCTCATATTTTTCAAAAATATTTTGCCTTAGGCTATAAATCTTTTTAAGAAAATAGGCAATAAGAGGTCAATTTAAGATAAACGACAAACAACAATCATGCATATGCAATGCAATACTTGAAAGTAAATCTAGTTGCTTGTCAAGTTTGATCCAAGGTTAAGCTTCTTCACATGCTTTTCGGCGGTTATCTTAACCATGTTAGACAAGCCCTATATGCATTACCAAAGATTTAAACATGTTGTATTTTACAATGCAATGCAAGGGACAACACAAGCTCATCTTTTAGTAAAGTTGCTAAAATCAAGAACATTGAGCTCATTCCACAATCTACAAAATGTTGCCTCATCTAGCGGTTTGGTGAAGATATCCGCCAATTGATCCTCGGTCCTTACACCTTCTAATGATATATCATTCTTTGCAACATGATCTCTAAGAAAGTGATGGTGGATATCTATGTGCTTGGTGCGAGAGTGTTGAACTAGATTATTTGCAAGTTTTACCGCACTTTCATTGTCGCACAAAAGAGGTACTTTTTCTAGAACTACACCATAGTCTAGCAAAGTTTGTTTCATGTAAAGTATTTGTGCACAACAAGCACCCACGACAATGTATTTCGCTTCGGCGGTGGATAAGGCCACACTATTTTGTTTGTTGGAGGACCAAGACACAAGTGATCTACCAAGCAAATGGCACCCTCCGGATGTGTTTTTTCTATCAACTTTGCATCTAGCATAATCCGAATCGGAATAGCTAATTAATTCAAATCTAGCTCCTTTGGGATACCAAAGGCCAATGCTTGGTGTGTGCTTAAGATACCTAAGGATTTTTTTTACGGCAATTAAATGAGTTTTCTTAGGATTAGCTTGAAATCTAGCACACATACACACACTAAATATGATGTCGGGCCTAGATGTGGTTAAATATAACAAGCTACCAATCATAGAGCGGTAGAGAGTTTGATCAACCTTGTTACCTCCCTCATCTAGGTCGAGATGTTCATTAGTTGGCATTGGTGTCTTGATTGGCTTACATTCATCCATCTTGAATCTCTTGAGAAGATCATTTGTATATTTCTCTTGAGAGATGAAAATCCCTTCTCTCATTTGCTTGACTTGAAAACCAAGAAAGAATGTAAGCTCTCCAATCATTGACATCTCGTACTCCTTCGACATCAATTCACCAAACTCTTTGCAAGAATCTTCATTTGATGATCCAAAGATGATATCATCAACATACACTTGACAAATGAAGATATGCCCATCAAGCTTCTTGGTGAATAGTGTGGTGTCGACCTTCCCAATGGTGAAGCCCTTCTCAATGAGGAAGTCCCAAAGGCGCTCATACCAAGCTCTTGGGGCTTGCTTAAGCCCATATAATGCCTTGGACAACCTATAAACATAATTAGGATATCTAGGGTCTTTAAACCCGGGAGGTTGATCAACATCGACTAGTTCATTAATAAAGCCATTTAAAAATGCACTTTTCACATCCATTTGATATAATTTCATTTCATGATGTGATGCATATGCAAGGAGGATACGAATGGCTTCTAGTCTTGCAACCGGTGCAAAGGTCTCTCCAAAATTCAAACCTTCAACTTGAGAGAACCCCTTTGCAACTAGTCTTGCCTTGTTCCTCACAACAACGCCTTGATCATCTTGCTTGTTTCGGAACACCCACTTTGTTCCAATGACTCTTGCACCTTTTGGCCGCTCTTCAAGAGTCCAAACTTCATTGCGGGTGAAGTTGTTCAACTCTTCATACATAGCATTTATCCAATTCGGATCTTGAAGAGCTTCTTCTACCTTAGTAGGCTCAAAGCAAAAGACAAAAGAGTGATGAGCAATAAATGAAGCAAGTTTTTGTGAGCGAGTCATTACACCCTTTGATGGACTCCCTATGATGAGATTTTGTGGATGATCTTGTAGTAGAGGTGTATTTCTTCTATTGACCACTTGAGGAGGAGGTTGTGGAGCATCAACATCTTGTGCTTGTACCACCATTTGCTCATGGAAGACATGAGTGTCTTTATTTTGTACTATCCCATCTTTTTCACCATCTTATGGCACACTTGATGAAGAAGGTGGATCAATTACTTGTACATCATCTTCATCATCTTTAGGCTTGATGTCTCCAACTGGAATGTTCTTCATAGCCTCCCTCAATGGTTCATCACCTACATCATCAAGATTCTCATGTGCTCCTTGGGAGCCGTTAGATTCATCAAATTCCACATCATATGTTTCTTCAACCAATCCGGTGGCATGATTAAATACTCTATATGCTTTAGACTTTGATGAGTAACCAACAAGAAAACCAATATCACAATATCTTTGGAACTTCCCTAGGTGTTGCCGCTTCTTGTAGATGTAGCACTTGCAACCAAACACCCTAAAGAAGAAGATGTCCAGCTTCTTCCCATTGAGCAACTCATAAGGTGTCTTGCCAAGGAACTTTTGAAGGAATAGGCGGTTGGATGCATAGCATGCGGTGTTGATTGCTTCCGCCCATAGAGCTTCGGGGGTGTTGTACTCATCAAGCATTGTTCTTGCAAGAGTGATCAATGTCCGGTTCTTCCTCTCAACTACAGCATTTTGTTGAGGAGTATATGTTGCGGAGACCTCATGTTTGATTCCAACTTCATCACAATAGGCTTCTATGTTTGTGTTGTCAAATTCTTTCCCATTGTCACTTCTAATCTTTTTGAGTTTCACTTCAAATTCATTTTGTGCTCTCTTGGCAAACTTCTTGAAGCAAGATGCAACTTTGGATTTGTCATGAAGGAAGAATACCCATGTATACCTTGAATAGTCATCAACAATCACAAGACAATAAAGATTTCCTCCCAAACTCTTGTATGTTGTTGGTCTAAATAAATCCATGTGAAGAAGTTCTAGCACTCTTGTGGTTGACATGAAAGCTTTGGTTGGATGAGTATTTGCAACTTGCTTGCCGGCTTGACATGCACTACAAAGCTTGTCCTTCTCAAACTTCAAATCCTTCAACCCTCTTACCAAATCATTCTTCATTAGCTTCTTGAGTGAGCTCATCCCAACATGAGGAAGTCTTCTATGCTATAGCCACCCAAGTGTTGTTTTGGTGAGTAGGCAAGTTTTCAATTTTGCATCTTCGGAGGTGAAGTCCACTAGATATAGGTTGTTGTATCTAAATCCTTTGAATATCACTTGTTCATCATCCTTCTTAGATACAACAACTTCCTTCTCGGTAAACAAGCATTGGAAGCTAAGATCACACAATTGTCCAACGGATAGCAAGTTGAAGCTCAATGAAGCAACATATAACACATTTGAGATAGAATGACCATTTGATATTGCCACTTTGCCCAATCCTTTAACCTTGCCCTTTGAATTATCTCCAAATGTGATTCTTTCTTGTCCATCTACTTCTTCATCTAGTGAGATGAACATACGAGGATCACCAGTCATATGTTGTGTGCAACCACTATCAATCACCCAATGACTTCCACCGGTCTTGTAGTTCACCTACACACAAGAGATCAAGTTTTAGGAACCCAAACTTGTTTAGGGCCCTTCACCTTCTCAACAAGTGACTTTGCAACCCAAATTTTCTTAGACCTATTCTTATTGGGAGGTCCTAAGAACATCACTTTCATCTTTCCACTAGAATCCTTTCTAAGCATGTAGTGAGCATTGAAGGCAAAGGGTCTAGCATGCTTGGGCAAGGGTTGTGGTGGTGGAGTTTGGCACTTATGAGCAAAGTGACCTTCTTGTCCACACTCAAAGCATCTCTTTGGCTTTGGCTTTGGCTTTGGCTTTGATTGTTGTTGTTGAGCTTGAGCCTTCTTCTTCTCTTGATTTGCCATATACCCAATGCCACTTCTATCTATCTTTAGGACAGTGTTCATTAGGAGCTCACTTTGAAGATACTTGCCTCTTGTGAACTTGCTCAATCCAATCTTAAGATGCTCTTTTTCCAACTTGAGCTTCTTGTTTTCTTCCTTGAGTGCATCATCATTTTTCTCTTCCTTGAGTCTCTTATTTTCTTCTTTTAGCTTCTCATTCTCAAGGACCAAATCACCATCATGATCAAGTGTTTCTAGCACAATGGTGTTGTGGGTTTTGAACACTTCAAACTCTTTCTTAAGCTTTTCATTATCTTGCTTGAGCTTGACATACTCATCATAATCATTGCACTCAACCACTTTCTTGCCTTTGCCACTAGATCCTTGCTCAATGCTCTCATCAATTAAATCATCACATGATGTAGCTATATCAATCTTAACAACATGGTTAGTAGCATCATGTGGCTCATTGGGTAAAAATTCTTGAGCAATGACAAGGCTATCATGGTTAATCTTAAGGGTAGTATATTCTTCTTTTAGCTTGTTATGGCTAGTGATGAGCTCTTTGTGCACCCACTCAAGTTTGTCATGTTTATCTTTAAGCTCTTTCTTAGAAGATTTGAGCTCCTTGAGTTTGGATGACTTAGCTTCATTTGCTTCTCTAAGCTCAACACTAGACTTTTCGGCTATGTCACATTTAGCTAAGAGAGAATCATTCTTAATCTCAAGCTTTTCATTTTTGGTTCTAGTCTTTATAATGATCTTAGTGTTTTTCTTTAGCAATTTAGCAAGATCATCATAAGAAGGTGATTCATATTCATCATCATCGCTATCACTATCACTATCATCATTGTGAGTATGATCATTACCACTACTATCATCATCATGTGATACCTTTCGTTCATCTTTGGCCATAAGGCATAGGTGTGTAGAGGATGATGGCGGTGGTGGTGGAGAATATGATGAAGAGTCAATAACAATGGCGGCCACCTTCTCATTGTCACTATCATCATCGGATGAGCCACTAGATAAATCAATGTCCGTGAGCCAATCACCGACAATGTAAGCCTTTCCACTCTTCTTCTTCTTGTGGAAGTCCTTCTTGCCATCTCTCTTCTTGTATGGCTTGTTCTTTTTCTTCTTATCTTCATCTTCATTGCTTGGCTCATCTTTCTTGGCCTTGTTCTTTTCTTGAACTTGTCTTTTTTGGGCTTTGTGCATTGGTGAGCTAGATGCCCAAGTTCTCCATAATTGTAGCAATCCATCTTGGAGATTGGCTTCCTTCTAGAGCTTGTGAAGAACTTCTTCTTGCCATCAAACTTGATGCCACTCTTGTTGAGCTTCTTTAGCATCTTGGTGGTTTTCTTCACCATGAGAGCAAGGCTTGCATCATCAACTTCATCATCACTTGAGCTCTCATACTCAAGCCTTGCTTTGCCCTTCTCTTGGCTAGCTTTGAATGCTAAGTCTTTTTTCTTTCTTCTTTGTAGAGGATGAGCCATCTTGAGGTGTGATGTGCATGTACATCTCATGAGCATTGATCTTTCCCAAGATTTATGTCGGTGTAGCGGTGGAAAGATCACCTTGATGTAGCACGGTCACAATATGCCCATATTTGTCAATGGGGAGGACACTCAAGATCTTTCTTACAACATTGGATGGTTGCATTTGAGTGAGTCCAAGCCCATTAACTTCCTCTACAAGAACATTCAAACGTGAATACATCTCATTAGCACATTCTTTAGGAAGCATTTCAAAAGAGTTGAGCTTTTTCATGACAAGATGATAGCGTTCCTCACGCTCACTCTTTGTTTCCTCATGGAGCGCACAAACATTTGACCATAGTGCATGGGCGTCTTTGTGGTTCCTCACCCGGTTGAACACATCTTTACAAAGGCCTCTAAATATGGTGTTTCTAGCCTTTGCATTCCATTTTTCGTAATTCAACTCATCACCTTGTGGGTGTGCGGCATCCTTAGGCCTTGGGAAGCCTTGAGAGGCGGCTCTAAGTATTCCAACATCTAGAGCTTCTAAGTACGCCTCCATACGAATTTTCTAATAAGGAAAATCGTCCCCCTCAAAGATAGGAGGAGGTCCATCCTCATGAGACATCTTTCACTAGGCGGTTAAGCCTAAATATGTGAGCACGAGGCTCTGATACCAATTGAAAGGATCAAGATGCCCAAGAGGGGGTGAATTGGGCTAATTCTAAATTTCTTTGCAATAATTAAATCCTACGGTTAGCCCAATTAACCCCTTGTGCCTAAAAAGTGTTTCTAATTGTTCTACTGCACAAAAGACTTACAACCTATGTTCCAATCCTACTCTAGCATGGCAATTCTAAGAATGTAAATGACAAGAATTGAATTGCTCAAAGTAAATGCTCAAAGTAAAGAGAGGAGAAAGAACGCGGTGATGTTTTCTTTGAGGTATCGGAGAGTCGTCACTCCCCACTAGTCCTCGTTGGAGCACCCGCACAAGGGTGTAGCTCCCCCTTGATCCGCGCAAGGATCAAGTGCTCTCTACGGGTTGATTCTTCGACACTTCATCGCAGTGAATCACCCACAACCGCTCACAACTTGAGTTGGGTCATCCACAAGCTCTCCAGATGATCACCAAGCTCCCAATCACCACCAAACCGTCTAGGTGATGGCAATCACCAAGAGTAACAAGCACGAACTCTCACTTGACCACGACAAGCCTAATGAGAAGGGTGGATGCACACTTTGCTACTCTTGATCTCACTAATGAGGGCTCTCTTTGGGATTCTCAAATCTCAATCACCTCACTAGGACCTTGCTCTTCTTGGCACTCTCTAAGGTGTTTCTCAGCTGTTGGAATGAGCAAAAGTACCCCCACACACGAGTGGAGGTTCTATTTATAACATGGGTTAAAAAATGAACCGTTATGTGCCTCTGCGGGGTGAATGGATGCTCTGGTCATGTTGATTGGATGCTCTGATCAGTACACCCCGAACTCCAGTGTTTATAGTGTGATAGGACGCTGGCCAGCGTCCGGTCAGCACTGACCGGACACGTCCGGTCATGATTTTCCCTCTCTGGAACCTTACTGGAGTCGACCGGACGCAGGCTCTCAGCGTTCGGTCACTTCACCTCTCAGTGTATGGTCAAATCAGACGATTTCACCTTGGTCAAATGAACTGACCGGACTCTACGCCAGCGTTTGGTCAACCCGGAACCAGCGTCTGGTCAATATTTAACCCTCCATTCACTTCCAACTCTCGATCATATGTGAATGAAGTTGGCTCCATTGGATCTAAGGGTTGTTTTGGAGCTACCCTAGTGCTAGTTTAAACAAGTGTGCACCACACCTAACTCACTAGACTCACCTAGGTCAAGCTACCCATCCATACCCCCCTTAATAGTACGGCCAAAGGAAAAACAAAGTCCTAAACTACTCTAAGTGTCTCTTCAACTCCAATCGACACTTAGAACTAGTCCATCCTTAATCTTGTCGTCCATCATTTGAAAACTGAATCGATTTCCATCTTAGGGGCATGACCACCTTGATTGCCCAATCGATCTCCATTACCAAGACCTAACTTAAGTGCCTCTGCGAAACACACGTTAGTCATAGTAATCTTGTATTGTCATTAATCACCAAAACCAAACTAGGGGCCTAGATGCTTTCACACGTCAATTGGGACACCATGGTGCACCCCCACACGGATGGGCAGGTCGAGCGTGCGAATGGCATGGTCCTACAAGGCCTCAAACCTAGGATCTTCAACCGATTGAACAAGTTTGGCAGACGATGGGTCATAGAGCTTCCCCACGGTGCTCTGGAGCCTGAGGACGACCCCCAGCCGGGCCATCGGCTACACCCCCTTCTTCATGGTCTATAGTTCCAAGGCTATCCTCCGGACCGACCTCGACTATGGTGCGCCAAGGGTTAGGGCGTACAACGAGCAGTGAGCCGAGGCGTCCCTCGAGGACGCCATGGATCAGCTCGATGAAGCGTGCGACATCGCCCTCCTTTGCTCAGCCAAGTACCAGCAAGCGTTGCACTGGTACCATAGCTGTAGGGTATAGGTTCAGGCCTTCAACATCGGGGACCTAGTGCTTCACCTCGTCCAGAGCAACAAGAACCGCCATAAGCTCTCTCCACCGTGGGATGGACCGTATGCCATCGCGAAGGTGCTCGGCCCAGGCACCTACAAGCTCAAGACCATCAACGGGAAAGTCTTCATCAATGCTTGGAAAGTCAAGCAGCTATGTTGCTTTTACCCCTAATCTGTGTGTGTACTTATGAAAATTAAGAATGACATTTCTAAAATGAAAAACACTTTCTCTTATCAATTTTGTTATCGTCTCCTAGATCTTTAGTGACACCTGACCCCAGCAAAGGCAATGGGTCGGGCCTCACTCAGGGGCTGATAAGAGTATATGTACCTAAAAACAACCGCTATGCCCAACCCTTTCTCACGTTAAGATCTAGAAGCAAGGGTTGCGGAAACAAACGCTGAGTAAAACTATTTGGACTGCAAAAAACCAATGCCCTAGCAGCTACAACATTTTTGCTCACTAGCATGATCAGAGTTTTTTCTCCCACACCTCGAGCTTTACAGTCTTAACAATAGAAAGGGTCAGAACGCATTAACCTTTTTATACAAAAAGGGGAGAAGTGCCAAAAGTTTGTTCGGCCATAACAAAAGTTAAGAACATTGTCCACTTGTTACAAGTTCACTGCCTGGCCTATCCAACTAACTAATTTTTTAGGGGGATGATCTCATCCTCTGTCTTGGCAGATGAGTCCTGTGCTAAAGGGGCCACCTCCTTCTCGATGTCCTCTAGCTCGGTGTCAAAGTTGCCGAGCATGAAACCTTGGCTCATTGTCACTAGATCGATGTTCTCATAGTGAGAGCGAACGATCACCAACGGTCGGTGAATGTTGAAGCGAAGCGCGTCCCATGTGATCTCACGCGCTCGATCTGTAATTTAGACGACGGGAACCATAAACGAGCTCGTCTCCTACTTCAGGGCCAGTTCGAGGTCATCGTAGACCAGCTGGATGGCGACGCGCGAGGGTATCATGCTCATCGCTCTCCTTTAGGAGGGAGGCCTTCACCTCGCTGAGCTCCTTGTCCACGCCGTGGCTCTTTGTCACCTCTACCCCAAGCTTGTCATCAAGACCTGTCCAAGTCACATACCGACCATGTCAAAAGGCCTACCACGGATTCCAAGGAGAAAGACAACAAGGGAAACTGAAGGCTTATAGTCCACATCCGCCCGAAGCCTACGTACCTCATCATGCTGCCAGGTCACCTCGGCCTCTAGGCACCGAACCTCTTCCTAGAGCTGATTGACCTCCGTGGCGAGCCTAGCGGACACGCCCTCAGTCACAACCTTTAGGTCCCTCTCCCCCTCAAGCTCACCCTCGAGGAGCTCGACCCGCTGCTGGGCATCGAGGCGCTCCTAGCAAGCCAAGTCACACTCCTTGCGGAGCCCCTCTATGGCCCAGAGCAAATCATCACGCTCCTTCCATAGCCGCTCGACCTCCATAGCGTCCGTGCTTGCCCTCTCGATCAGGGCCATGAGCTTCTCCCTACCTCACGAGCATCACCGTGAGCATCCTTCTCCCGTACTCAGAGGTTGGCCAGCTCTCGGGTGGCGGGGGCAAGCTCGGCCACCTCCTGATGGGAGGCAGTGAGCTGTGAGGCTAGTACCTCACTCCACCACATCTCTTCGATGAGGCGGTCCCAAACGTCCTTCTCACAATGAAGGAATTGGGACTCCTCCTGACTACGGACCATAAGGGACTGCAGAGAGGATAGGACTTAGAGGCGCGAAAAGAGAAAATGAGGGTTGGAAACATGGTCATATCATACCTAGCCAACTATGGACCATAAGGGACTACGGAGAGTTTACGACTTCACGCAATGAGCTCAGCGACGATGGTCAGGGCACGAACCATGGTCCCAACCTTCATGTGGATGCTCCCCCATTCCCTCTCCTCTGTGGCGTTGTCGAGGGCAAAAAGCATCGCCCCTGGGTCTGCCGGTCTGCCCACTGGATCTGGGATCCTCCCCACGTGTGCGGGTCACCGCCCACCTAGACCAGAGATCGGGATGGCTCCACGCTGATCCCAAGCGGTGTCGATCCCTCTTGCGGCAGCAACTCCTCTGAAGCGGACCCTCCGACAAGAGAGGGGGTGATGTGGATGCGGAGGCCATCCCCATCGCCACATCCACTAAGGACGCCTTGGGTGGGCCCTCTTCTGTTTGCCCTACCGCAAACGCGGCCACCTACGTGGATGATGGCTTTAGTTCCGCCATCTCCGCCTGTTATTTCGTAGCTGCACCCAGCCGCGCCATGTCCACCATAAACGCCTCGGGTACGTCCTCCTCCATCCGCCCCACTGGGGAGGCGGCCACCGCATGGATGATGGCTCCGGCTGCACCACTTCCGCCGGCGATGTCATGGCCACACCCAGCACAGGCACCCTGGATGTGCCCTCCTCCATCTGCTCTCTCATGGACGTAGCCATCAGTTGCGCCTCCCCGGTGGACGCCGTGGATGCCCCGGTTGATGCCGTGGCCACGCCCTCCTGCTCACCTCCGGCACAGTGCCAACCGGCTCCTAGCACGTCTACCGGAGGGTGAGGCTCTTCTTTGGCGCAAGCCTCAGGAGAGTCCCATGTCCTCAGATGCTACAATGGACATGACAGTCAGTTTACGATAAAAATTCGTTAGAACTAAAGGATGAAAAACTCTTGGCTCACCTCGACGCCATCGGACAATGACGCTTTGGGGCTGGGCCACCCGACATCGGCTGCTCCTCGTCGGCATGTTGCCGCTTTGAGCCCTTCGTCTGCTCGGAGGGACCGGATGGAGTGGAGCGGCTAGTTCCTGCTAGCTCTAGGGGCGCCGCTAGAGGCCCGGACGAAGCGGGGCGGTTTTATTCCACCAGCTCTGGGGGCACATCCTCCCCGTCCTGCCCCAGGGCATGCCATGGGAAAAGGTCCCACCTGCGGCAGAGATGGATCCTCATCCCCGCCGCCCAGCTCGTCGCATTGGACGGGCGACCCAAAATCGTCCCCGCCACCTAGCTCGTCCGATTGGACGGGTGACCCAGAACCATTGCCTTCTTCTTCTTCTTCTTCTTCTTCTTCTTCCTCCTCCTCCTCTGAACCCTGCCGCCACTTTCCATAGTTTAGCCTCGCCTGCTGCTTCGCCCGCCGCCTCACCTTCTTCTCATCCTTCTTCTTCTTCCTCTTCTCATCCGCGGTGTGGTTTGCCACCCTCATGGCCCCATGATCTGGCAACAGCATGATGGAGGCCCAAAAGCCCAACCCCACCGGTAGCTTGATGAAGCCCGCGTTTAGCCGCATCGCAGGATGTCCCAAGATCGGGAACATGGCGTTGAAATCCTCCGTCGCCTCCCTGATGCGTTGTGTGACCTTGCTATCATGGAGCGTCCCCTGGGCGAGTGCTGTCCCATCGAGCTACGTGCCGGGCATCATTCCGTACAGTGGGTGGGCGCGCGCCATCATCGGCGCCACTCTCCTCGAGTGATATGCCCCGATGACACCGGCCCCACAGAGGCCGTGGATCTTCAAGAACATGATGTCATCAAGGATATCGCACATCCTCTTCTTTTCCTTCTCGGGAGGTCCCCACGACCACACCGGTGGCGCCTCTTCTATGAGGCATCCGACGAAGTCCAACAAGGGGGCCTTGTCGTCGTTCTTCACTTACAACCATTGCGCATGCCACCCCTTCTTGGACCTAGACAGCTAACAGGGCATATACGCGGTGGACCGCTGCCCCCCGGAGGTGGATGCCCACTCAGCCCATCAGCACCGGCAGGTCCCTAGCTCTATCCCTCTTCTTAAGCAGGGAGATAGAGAAGAAGTACCTCCATAGTTTGAAGAGGGGTTCAATCCCCAGGTATCCCTCACATAGCATGATGAAGGCCACGATGTGCTAGATCCCGTTGGGGTTTAGATGTTGCAGCTCAATCTACTAGTGGTGCAGCAGTTCCCAGAAGAACGGAGGGCGAGAAATCATGAGTCCACGCTCGTGGAAGGGTGTGAAGGACATGACATAGCCATCGGGTGGCGCCGGCGCATCCTCACGACCAGGCATGAGCCACTCTACCATGTTGGTCCTCCTATGGAGAAGACCACACTTGACGAGGCCCTCCATGCGCACGTGGGTGATGTCAGAGCGATACCATGTCTCCATGGGAGGCAAGGGCAGAAGAACAAGAGTTACGCTGGTGGACGAAGAGTGAAGGCAATAGATCCGAATGCCGGTGACAGAGAAGCGGAGAGGGTGAGGCTACGGTTAGCGTGTCAAAAGGTGAATGGAAAGGCCACTATTTATAAGGGAAGGTGGAGCGAGAGGTGAACCATCCACCTAGATCTACGCACCCACCACGCCGTGTCACATCACCTCTCTGAGAAACGTGCTCATGCCACCTCTGGCCGCTCCCTCAAATGCGCCCACCACGCCTCATCACATCGTCTCTCCGAGCAACATGCACACGCCACCTCTGGCCGCTCCCTCGAAGGACGCGCCGGATGACCGTTCGCCCCATTCAATGGGCCGAGAACCGCCACAAGTAAGCAGCGATACGAGCTAAAAACGCTCCTACGGCCTATTTAGGCCTAGGAGATCGAAGGTTGGCCCACCGATGGGTTCACCACTTCTCCGGGGCACCTTTAGAGTGAGGGGTGGAAGGGGATGGGCCCGCTAGTGGCCAGAACCTAGGTGCACGAGCATCGCAGGCATCCTGGCCCATGTTTGAGTCTTGGTCGGTTCCTAGTCCATGGTTTTTCCTCGAAGAAAGGCAGTGAGCCCTTGGGACCGGTCGAACGGACCCAAGAACTATATGGATTGGTAGCCAATAATCTAGAATCGGTCACCAGCTAAACCATGCTGGACCCCCACGAACGGGAAGCCGGGGCCCTACTCAAACTAGCCCGTTAATAGCTTACCAAACACCATGATTCGTCCATCGAGGAAAACATGGCACGACTCAGCCCCTCTGTTTTATCGAAAAAACGCTTGAGGGAGGACGATAAAAAAATGAGCTGACCCCTCGATCGGAGCCCTGCTACGGTCGGAGGCTTGAGGGAAGTTTGACTCGTAAGGAGACTGAATATGCTGTCGGATGACGATGGCAGATCGATTGTTTCCTAGGGAGGGATCGGAATCAAGAGAAATCTTTTTCGGCCCCCCAAATCCCGTAGTTTCATGTTCCCAAGGAGTCCAATTGCGACAGAAGGGAATCACAACCCACCAAGGCATTCCGCGGGAAGCAGAAGATCGAAGCCCTCGAAGTCCCTCCATCCAAAAAAGCGTATGAAGGAATATCCTACTCCTCTGTAGGCTCAGGGGCTACTGTTGGGTATTAGTATTAGGGATACCCGACGAAGGGATCTAAGGACCACGGACGACAAACTCACCTAAATAATCGGGGATGTATTTTAGTCTCAACTGACCCCGAAGGGACGATTTCTGCCTCGCCAGACCCCTTGGGCACGGGCCCCGTGTTGCCCGATCCTGAGGGTACGGGAGCCATCTCGCCCGACCCTGAGGGCACTATGGGCTATTTTTCATGCCGTGCTAGCCCGCTAGCCATCTCGCCAGCTAAGAATTACGGGTCGTGCTAGCCCATGGCCCGTTACCCTTGCATTCACAGAATCAAATAGAATCAATGTCGAAATGTCTAATACATTCATACTTTCATACTTTCATTTCATTCACAGAATCATATAGATACAAAATCAAAGTCCTAATGTACAATACATTCACAGTCCAACAGAGATCAAACTCCAAACTCCAAAGCCAACAGATAATAGAAATAACCAAAATGAGCTATTTAGTGCAATGCTGATTCATTAAAAACCTTTCTAGGTAAAACTCACCCTTGTGAGAAACCCTAGAAAGGAAAAAAGAGTATAGCCAGCTCTTAATTAAGTCTTACAAACCATTGTTCAAATGATAGACAAGTCTTTCACAGTCACAGATCAAACTCACACTCTCAAGAGTCAAGTCTCAACCTCACTAAGTACCAGGAGCACCACCAGTAGCTTCATCTTCATCAAGGTACAAGTTCTGGAATGAGTCTTCCAGCTCTTGGTTGTCAACAGCATGCTATTCCCTTTTTTCTCCTAACTTCTAGTCCTTTATGCAGGTCAGCATCTCCACAGTCTCTGGTGACAAGCGCCGCTGCCGTTCCTCAATTCCTACCTGTCAAACTGAAACAAGACTCTGAAGAGACAGTAGATACATGAACTGATATGATATCTCTAGCCATTATAGATAGGATTGGAAAGGTTAGCTTGTGGTCATGCCACCACAGAAGTAGGTCAAAATCATCCTCATAAGAAGTGACATTGTCACTGTCTAAGTAAGCTGAGAGCTAACAAACAGTAGAAGTAGATGAAGATGAAGTGGCAGGGAGAGGGGAAGGACCAACAACACCTGATCCACGGCCAAAGATTCTTCCCCATGCCTGCTTTTTCTTACCTGTATGATGTGATGGTTGTGCAACGCTTTGAGACCTAGCTGCACCAAACTTGCTCTCATATTTGTTAAACAGTTTATACAATTTAGTTTTGACATTAGCATAGTATGAACTGTACTTAGAACTAGTGTATTCACCAAGCAATTGCAACACATTAAAGAAACCTCTCTTCTTAGCTCTAGGATCAAGAATGAATGCATATGAATATAACAGAGGTATGTCCTGCCAATATTTAAGGAATTTAAGCTTTATAGGATATACAATAGCTCTCAGATTTTGATCTTTTTCACATGCATGCAAATGAGAAGCAATCTCTAGGATATGGTGCAGAACAAGTGGCCTTGTAGGATAATAAACACCAGACAGAACAACAGTGAAGTCATAGAAGGGTTCTAGGAACTCCAATAACTTCTCAACAAAATACCAATGATTTGTAGTCAACAATTGTGAACCATAATAGGAATTAATAAACACAGAAAAGGCATTCTTGTATGGAAGCAAGTGTTTAAGCATCAGGTAGGTAGAATTCCATCTAACATCCATATCCAAGCCAAACTTTCTAGGTCTAACACCCTTAGCATTACAGTATTCCTTGAACAATGCAATTGTTTGATTAGAGGAATTTAAGAAGTTAATTGCAGTTCTAAAATCTTCTATGTAAGGTTTCAACCTTTTTAATCTAGATTTTACAATGAGATTAATGATATGACAAGCACAACGTTGATGTACAAGACTGTACTTACGGTTACTAGGATCCAAAGGATCAGGTGAAGGATCAGGACCCAAGTAACCAGCAAATAGAGGTGTCAAAGTGTTCATAGCCTTAGCATTAAGAGAAGCATTGTCTAGAGTGACAGAGAAAATCTTGTCAATCAGACAATACTCCTCAACCACAACAGCAATTCTTTCAGCAATTTTTTCACCAGAATGTTTAACCTCAATCAGCCTAAGACCAATAACCCTTTTCTGTAACTCCCAATCAACATTCACATAGTGAGCAACAACACTAATATAGTCCTCCTTAGCATTACCAGACCAAATGTCTGAAGTTAAAGCAACAGAAGAAGCAGCAGGCAACACAAAATTCTTAAGCATATCATGACATTTAATAAATAGCTTACCAAGATCTCTAGTGGTGGTCTGTCTAGAAACCTTGGCAAACCTAGGGTTATGAGCTAGAACAATGTAATCCTCCTAGGCCTGTGTCTCACCTATACCTAATGGAAGGTCAAGCCTGGCAATCAACCGACACAACTCAGATCGAGCAACAGCAGGATTGTAGTCCTAGTTATGCATAGATCCATCAGGACTGAAAGAAAGCCTAGACTGAACCCTAGCAGCATAATCAGCCTTTTTCCTACAAGATTTATGGTGCCTAATCAAATGGCCAGTGGCAGTAGAAGATCTAGCAAACAATTTACTCTTACACATTTTACAGATAGCAGCAGTTCGAATCTTTGAACCATTCACAGTCTTATAGATCTCATCAAAATCAACCCAGACTCCAGATTTATGCTTACCAAGAGATGAGACACAATCTATGCTGTTGGAGCCGACCGACGTCCCTGTTGCTGTTGCCACCGTCCAGATCGATCGGAGCAGAGCCACTACCGACATCGATACCCAACAACGCAGCAGTGTCGTCACGGATGTCGTCGTCGTCCTTAGGGACCAGCCCTGTCGCGATCAGGTCATCGTTGCCGGTGAGTGGATAGACGACATCATCATCATCCGCCATGGCGACCTTGACCGTGGACGACTGATCTCCAACACCATTCCTCAACGGTGCGCGCGGCCATCGTGCCCGGTCTATGCCACAGGAAGAGGATGAGGCATCGGCAATCGACCCACGTGGAGGAAAAAACAGAGAGTTTGTCGACACAGAATTTTCGTCCCATGTCGAGGACACACGCAGCAAGCTAGAAGGGTCCGCTCGATGGAGCAGATCCGCCTAGCTTCAGCGCAGGGATGGTCGATCCTGTGCGATCCTCCCGAGACGTGCCAGTTAATTTGACCCTACAATTGATAAGGAGAGAAAGTTCATCAGTAATTAAGGGTGGAACTTGCCGGTGTTACCAGATAGTCCCGAATGTGCGGCTATGAGAGCCAATATGAAAGGAGATCGACTAAATAGTCGATTCCAGTATATTCATGAGAATAAACCAGTTAAAGCTCATGGGGTTATGTAAGAAGAATCGGTTATCATTCAGGATAAATATCATTAATCGAACAGATATTAACCAATGGCAATAAGATGTCAACAATGATCGGTTTGTGCTGAGCCAATGATTATAAGTAACCGAACCCCTTTTTATATAAAGAGACAATTCAACACCACTTAACCGTTTAATAAAGATAAATCTAATGGACAAGTTAGATCTCATATATCATCATGACCAGTGGGGCATGAGGCAGAATCATGCAGGCCGTAGAAATAACAATAGACTCGACGACCCTAACTCATTACTAATATTAGTGGGGCATGAGGCAGAATCATGCAGGCCATAATACAATAATAAAATCATGGGGCTAACATATGTTTCAACCTATCTTTACTTCAATGGTCTCATGATGCGAACTGTTCGTGAAAGCACTCGATATCGGCTAAAACAACCGATTCAGGCATAACGCACAATTAAAGTCATGCCTTACCAGGAATAGATCTACTAAATAATGATCTCCACTCCACGGTGCTAATAGTGGGGTGTGAGGCAGAATCACATAGGCCATGATAACGGGCCATGGAACGGTTCTCGCTAACCAATAGATCTACTCAAGACGCAACATGCCTTAACCGCACGTTATGCACGATTAAGATTGATGTAAAATAGCCGATAAAACGTAACTCATCGTTTAAGGTGTAGATTAGATCAGTTTTAGGTTAGCAAACGATGGGTCAAATAAGATATAAGGCTGATCTAAATCAATCTCAATCGGGCAGAGTGATATTGCTGTAATTAGATAAATAATAAAAGCAATAAGCAATATCGGTAACTTAATGAATCTACCAAAGAATGTCATTCTAAGGTAGAGCCGATAACTTGACCTTGATTTAATTCAAGCAGTGGGGTGTGAGGCAGAATCACATAGGCCATAATTGAATTAAACAAGAGTCAATAACTAGCTTATACCAGGGCCGCAGCGGTGGTCGACCGGATCGATGCAGTCATACAAACAGAGGTATAAACCATGACGGTACTTACAACAAGCAGTGGAGGTCGACCGAATCGATGCAGCCGTACTTGCTGAAGAACTCGCCAAAATCTACTCTACTCCTACTCCTAAGGGGTGGCCGGAGCCAAAAAAGTATATAACTTGTATATTGGATTGATTGGTTGTCCTTTTACAATAGCTGGGGTTTGGTATTTATACCCGGGACCTGCGCACGACTCCTATCTAAGCATGACTCATCACAAATTTTGACTCTAAAGAAAACATTCCTAATTTAAGATAACTTGGACTCTAATCTTTCCCTTTTTGCAGAGTCCTACATGTTTCGTCCTGGCGTCAAATCGTAGCCTTCATCGTTATCCGTTGGCGATATCCGGAGAAAGCCGATTCTAGTGTTTGGCATCCGAATCAACTGGTTCCGATCTGCACGCAATTGATTCCTTGACGACATGATTTTGGGAACTTTTGAGTCCCTGCAACTCTTCTTTCAAATTTTGGTGTAAACAAAGTCTGAGAGATAGAGATCCAGATCTAGGGTCAGTCACTTGGTCTCTAGAGAAACAAGAAGACAAATCTAGGGTTAGGGTTAGGGTTTGGGTTCATGGACTACTCTGCAACCGGAGCCCGGTGCCGAAGATGATGAGGGCCACCCAGAGGAGAGACACCGATTAGAAACGACGGTGAACGGCGGAGGAGGGACGGACGGCAATATGGTTGCAAACTCATATAGTTCACCGAGAGCGAGAGGTCGAGAGGAGAGAGGGAGAAGGGAGGAGAGTGGAGACATGGTCAGACAGGCGGATTGAGGTCATCGGAGTCAGGGAGGACGGACGAGATCACGAGAGGGAGCTCAGATTCGCCACATCGTGGATGCGGCCGATGCAGGCGAGAGAGAGCAGAGATTGCGCTGTGGCGAGCTAGTGGGGATTAGGGTTAGGTTGGGAGCGGACTGTGGAGCGGGCGAGGGGCGACTGGACGAGCGGTTCAGCTGACGCTCCCCGCTTATATATGCAGGGGCATGGGGAGGGGGCGCGGGGAGGAGGCAGGCTGGGCGCCAGTGGGCCTCCGATTGAGGAGCGGGCCATGCCATGCTAGCCCACATGCCTAGGGTAAGGCCCAGGCACGGCCTGCTCCTCCGGGCCATGCCAGCCCGGGCCCACTTGCCGCCGGGCCGGGCCAAAAAAATGGGCCTTGGGCCAGGCCGACGGGCTCGGGCTGCATGGCCATATATAGCTGTATGTAGATGTAGTCAAAGCACCATGATGGTTTGTTTACTTATGTTGCATGGTATTGTAGATAATACGTCGTGCTTTGCTTGTTGACGTTGATCTTAGTGAAAATCACAAGGGTGTCGCCGTGAGTTGCCTCGTAATGTCGAGTCGATAGCGAGGACCACGCGAGCCATTGATGAGGGCTGATAAGCGCCGCCGAAGGATAATGAGGAGTCGATGTCGGGTGATGCAGCTAAATTCTTGAAGTTGACCTGCATGTTGCTGCCTTGCCGCATGTAGCCATCTCCTTGATTGGTGCCGATGAAGCGCAGCGTTGGACCTCCGGAGAACTCTTACGAAGAGTGATGCGCCTTGGAGCCTTGAGTTGAGATCGCCGTCTCATGGAGCCAAGTCGTCAGCTGTAGATGGTGATGATGATGGAAAATTCCCATCTGGTTCTCCCTAAGCGTAGCTGATGATGAAGCGATAGACAATCCGAATAGTTGGTTGGCGAAGAATTGAGCACCGAGCAGCCCAACCAACTAGTCGGCGGCGAAGTGAGCGCCGAGTAGAAGTGAGCGCCGAATAGTCCGATCAATTGGTTGGATATTACATTATGGAATATCTTAAACACGTAGATATTAAACGTGGAGACATTTAATTATCAAAAATAAATGGAGAAATAATAATTGGAGGAGCATGGCGAAAACTAGAAGAAAATAATTGGAGAAAGTTGTATTAAATGCCCGCTCGGGGGTTCGCATCGCCCGACGTGGAACCATCCCCGTCACCATATACAGCATCGGCAGGACCCGCAAGAAGAAAAAGAAGGATGCGACGGCCCTGGAGGCCTTCTTCTCCCTCGCTTTTCCCCTTTCCTCTCTTTCTCTCTCCCTGTAACCTGTGCCTTCTCCTTCACCTATAAAAGGGAAAGCATGACGTCCCACGGTTGGGGGAGACAGCTGAACAAATTCTCAGCACTCTTCAATCCTTCCACCAGAGATCTGGGATCCGCTCTCTTTCTCGTCCGTTTGTAACCCCTACTACAAACTAGTGTCGGTAACACGAGCAGCAACAGACTGTACGTATGGACATTCCACCCGAACCGGTATAAATCCTTGTGTCCTCCGAGCACACCATCCGGATCAGACGCGCAGATACAAATTTACAAGCCGATGATCCGAAACACCGACACTTTCAGTGTAAAGTAGCTATAATTTCAGCACAAGCTAACTGTAATTGTGGTATGAATAGACAATGGCGTGTGGGATCCACATGCCAGGAGGGTAAAACAAAACATCATCAAATGGGAGGCAAGGTCTGTCTGACAACAGAAACACAGGCGACATCAGCGGGGGCAACTCGAGAACACTCTTTGTATCCATCTTTATTAATTGAATTAGAGAATTTGATAAACAAAATTCTCACCAATAGGGATCTTCAATTTGATCTCCAAATGTTTCCATCTTTTATTCTTGTTTTCTAGCTCACAAAAGAAAGATAACAGAACTGATTCTTTAAAGTGCTGAACAAGATATAGAGATGTTTTTGGAGGGTGGAGAAATGTAAAGAATTTTTTATAATAATTCTTCAAACGAGAGTTTATTAGAGAGTAGATTTAAAAAACATTTTTCCTATATTTCAGGTGCCTGAATTTTAAGATGATTTCAGGTGCCTGAATTTTAAAATGATTTCAGACAACACTCTTGTACTACCAATTATAGTACAAGTAAATTGTCACTTTTATAATTTATTATTTGTCTTTGTGTCATAATATATCATTTTTTGTCCTTGTCTCACTATAAAAAAGTAATTGTAAATTGTTAAATTGTCTTTATGTTAACACATATTAGATTTTATCAGGTTTGTGGTTTTGTCTATAGAAATTGTAACGAACTAAAACTATAATTTTAGTATAAAAATATATACAATAACCGTCGTATAAAAGAAAACTAAATTCAGGCATGTAAAATTTAACAAATCCCTTTAAAAAAGATTGTTACCGACGGGGCTAAAGAATTAAAGATCGCGTGTGAAGAGCCCAAAACGTACTCATGTTTGTATGTTCGATTTTCCGTTAAAGAATCCATGCATCAGTTGCCTTAACTACTATGAAGTTGACTTTGACCCTATCCAAGTGTCTACCAGCAAATTCAACTGAACTATTCACTATTCTAGGATCACCCATGCTTGCACCAGATCATCACTGTCACTGAATGATCGATCGATCGATGTGAAGCCCGCAGTTCGACGACTAAACTACACACAGGGGACAAAAGAACACCAGCAAGTCAGCAACAACTCAACATAATTATCCAGTTAGTCTCTATGAACAATCGAACACCAGCGACATGCTGTTTACAAGGTCATCATATGATATTTAGCACGCAACGTCATGTCTTCTTAACCCAGGCCGAGTCCAGCTAGCGACCCAACTGCAAATCTATCATGCACTTGGCATGCATGCGGCGCACACATCCTCTTTCATGCCTCCGTCTAAACCTCACGTCAACCACAGCTCAATGATTTGATCGGTTCGCAGCGACATGTCTCTCGCTGAAATCATCTCTAGACCAGGTCATCGGAATCGGACGTTCTCGTTGGAGCAGCAGCAGCCATGTCCACGACCGTCTCGCCGCCGCCCAACCCTTTGGGCGATGCCCCGGCGGAATCCGGCACCTCCAGCTCCAACTTCACGCTGCTGTACATCATCATCGCGGTCCTCGCCGGCGTGATACTCTACATGGCCTTCCGCCTTGGCCAGTCGGTCCTGGCCGAGTGGCGCCGGCTCCAGGCAGGCGGCCACGCCGAGGCCGAGGCGTCCGGGACGACGCTCGGGCTTAGCGTGGACGACATCGCCGCGCTGCCCACGTTCACGTACCGGGCGCGGGCCGCGTCGGCGTCGCCGCACGGTGGCGGGAGGAGCAGCAGTAAGGGGCGGACGCCTGGCCGCGCGGTGGAGTGCGTCGTGTGCCTGCAGGAGATGGAGGACGGCGACGTCGTGCGCGTGCTGCCCGCGTGCAGGCACTTCTTCCACGGCGGCTGCATCGACGCCTGGCTGCGCGCGCACTCGACGTGTCCCGTGTGCCGCGCGCACCCGGAGCCCAAGCGTGCGCGGCTGGCCGAGGCGGCCATGTCCCCGCCGCTGCCGCAGCTGCGACGATGCGGCGTGTCGCCTGAGCGGCCCACGGCATCGAGGGTCCTGGCGGACATCCTGGCGCGGTCGCCGTTGAGAAACAGCTGCTCCTGCTCGACAAGTGGATTTGGGGATAACATCATCGTCTCGAAATCACCATCGCCAAGGCTTCACACTGGGTCGAGGACTCCGTCTCGGACGCCGCATGTGTATGCCAGGGTGGACGATACATGCTCAAAGTCACCGCCTCCGGGGGTGTCTGAAATCGTGGTTGTCCCATCCAAGCCGCCGTCGCCGATGAGGTTCAGCTCAAGCAGGCAGTTGTCGGCGAGGAGCGTTGGAACATTGGAAAGCATAGAGGTGATCGCATCAGCATCAACGTCACCGGTGCCAATTAGAGAGGACGGTGGTGGTTCCATGTCGAACTCGCAGTAGCCGTCGCCGGTGTCACATCGAGTAATGGGTAGGGTAGTTAGAAGAGCATGAAGAGGTCTCGAGACGCATTTGATATTTTCTGTGTGTTTTTTTACTCTTTTATTATGATGAAAAAAGGTTTTCTGTTTCTTTAATTCATATCTCAATATCCAACAAGGGCGAGTGATACGACAAAGGTTGTCTCTGATCCTTCGGTGAGTGGTGATAAACTCAGATTTAGGGCAACAGTCAACAGTGCACCATAGCGACAATTATACCAGTTCTAATTTCCTGCTATTCTTACTATACCAAGAACAATCTTAAACTTGCAAGCAAATCGAAGAACAAGTGGAAGCAAACAACGCATATACCTTGTCTAAGAGATGAAATACGCATCATGAATTTGGAGTTCTAGATACAAGCAGCCAGGTGGTCTAGATCGACACACGCGTTGCAAAGAAGCAGCTAGAAGCTAAACTTTTATCTAAACAAGAACTGAACCCATTCCTGGTGGCGCCAGTAGTATTTATAGGTAGAACATAGCCAGAAGGCATGGGGAGGTGTAAACCCTTGCGTAGAATGGGTCCCTAGTGGGATTAACTTGATACAAGGACTCAGCCTATGACTGGAGGTCTAAACATCTTATGGTCGATTATGATCAAGTCCAATGGAATTTGACCATGAGGTTAGGTCCATTTGAAAAGTAGAGTTCAAGATCATTCCAACAAGTACTCAAAGACCTTTAGCTTTGTCTGGAATCGGAAGTTATGGCTGATTAAAGATGACGATGCTTGGAGGTCTGCACATGTAGTCCAAATGTTCGACCTGATCTTCCTCTAGTTCATGGTAATGCCCACTTGATGGTTATTTTTATCACTCCTCCACTGAGACGGTTCTTCCTCCATTTTCTTAATAAGCATGAGAAAATCATCACACAAGGCATTAGTAGTACCCTCACTTGGTAACTTGTTTGAACGAGGAACGACTTTACCTGATAATTGAGTTATCGTGCACGAGCTTGAGTCATTGGTCCTTGTTGTGCAATAGGCATAGTTGTATCAATGGAAGGGATGTTCTTATCATCCTCCCCTTCTTGAATTTGAGTCGCCCTCGACTCAAGCTCATTTTTTTTTCGAATGAGGCATCGAATTTGCATGTTAAAATGTTGGACAAACCTCAAAATCTGCGGGCAGCTCAGGTTTATATGTGTTATCGTTAAAATTTTCTATCACTCTCAAGGACCATCAACTTTAGGAAACACCTTTGACTTCCTCAAATTAGGGAATCTATCCTTTCTCAAATGTAGCCAAACTAGATCACTAGGTTCAAACCTTTGCAACCAAGAAGTAGTTTATACTTTGCATTCATGCACGTTTAAGATCAGCTCAACGCGCTGCTTAGCATCAAGGTTCACTCGCTCTGATGTTGGAAGAGGCAACAAATCAACAGGAGCATGTGGCACAAATACATAAACAATATCAAAAGGGCATTTCTTAGTAGTATAATGTTGTGAATGGTTATAAGCAAACTCAACATGAGGTAAGTATTTTCTCCACACTTTTATGTTCTTTTTGAAAACAACCGTAAGCATTGTAGATAAAGTTATATTCACAACCTTAGTTTGTCGATCAGTTTGGGGATGACAAGTAGTGGAAAATGAAAAGCTTACTCCCTAGCTTAGCCCATAAAGTTCTCCAAAAATAGCTAACAAAATTTTGCATCATGATCGGAACACAATGGTATCTGGCATACCATGCAAGCAAACAATCTCATGGAAAAAACAAATCAACAACATGTACGTGTAGCATCATCACTCTTATTACATGGTATGAAATGAGCCATCTTAAAAAATCTATCCACTACAACAAAGACACTATCCCTCCCCTTCTTTGTTCTAGGCAGCCCTAAAATAGTGCCCATGGAATATCCTTCTATGGTGCGTCAGGAATAGGTAGAGGCATATACAAATCGTGAGGACTAAGGTGTGACTTAGCTTTTTGGTTGATTATGAAGCACAATGAATCTCTCCATGGCTCTCCTTATCTTGGACCAAACGAAATGACCAGCAACGATGTCGGGTTCATAAACCCGAGGCCCCCCATGGACCTTGTTGACACAAAATGTGACGCACTGTGCCGCACACACAGCAAGCCGAAAAGCGTAGCTTCAATCGGGTGCCCGGGTGTTTCGTGATCCGGAACGTGCCAGTCAGTTTGACTCGAAAGAAAGCCGACAAGGATAAAAGCAGTTAAATGTCAAACCGGAACATGTCGGGTGAGACCGCATAGATTCCGTATATACGCCCGAAGTTATTTTACAAACGACATACGACTATAGGAAGGCATGTCGCCAACAAGTTTATAAATCATTGGCTAATCGTAGGATGGACATATGTAAAGATCTGATTGCCGAATGCATATGCATGGGAAGACATGTTTGAACAAGTGAAATTGATTATGCTTTAATGCATATCCAAGCTCAGCAATCCAGCCGAGTTGGGGTCCATGAAGAAGGAACGTGTAGATAAACACGATTAAACCAATCTAAAACTGCAAATGCGCACGCACGACACCTAGTTTCGTCAAAAACTTAAACGTGATTAACATACATGAACCCACAACATGTGACAATCTAGATTAAAATAATTCAGCCATTACGAGCATGTTATCTATTTGCAAAGGTATTATGAAAGTAATGATCATTGAAGCTCGAATAAAACCATAGAAGAGGGCGAACAATATCAATCTAGATTGGGCAAAAGTGTGTTACAAATATATAAAATATTTAAAACATGCAACACAGGATAACTTGATGAATCTATTTAGATTTTGCCGTAATCTAATAGAGCCGATAAGCATCTTGCTTCCACTAAGCATATTGAGCAAACGCACGCCATACGGTATCTACTCATAAACAAAGTATAAGCAAAGACTTCTTGATTGTCAAGCAAAGATCCGCGACGATCATTGAAAACAAACAAGACTACTTGCATCACGTCTAAATCCACCGCATGATACTAAACATGATAACAAGGTTGTTGGAACTTACGGAGGTCGACGGATCGATGACTCCTCTCGAAGAACTCGACTACACGACAAAAGGACTCGAAAGTTGGCACGGGGCGGTTGTATTGATTTGGTTGTGACGCCTATTACAATGGTCGAGGGTCAATATTTATACCCTAGGCGAAACACGAGTCCTAAAGACTACGATTTACAAAGGAACTCTTAAACAAACTTGGAAACTACGATTCCTTGCCCCAAACTCTCAGAGTCCTTTATTATTACAACTTTCATCTTTTCGATCGGCTTTGCTTGCCATCTTCTGCTTTCCCGAATGGAGTCACCACCTTCGAAGTAACCGACCGCACAAGCATTTAGCCGACCGCCTCGTTTTGTTTGCCGAATGTCCTTCTTCCCACATGCGGGCCCACCTTGACTAGCCGATCTTGGAAATCTTCCCCACAGTGGCCTGGTAACATGTACGTATATATTTGCTTGGACGCATCTTTATTGGCTTGCATCTTCACTAATCACTACGTCGGCAACCAGGGATCGTATTATTTCCTTCATGCATGGACTCTTTCTTTAATCAAGAAGCTTCACATCTCCATCCAAAGATATATTTGATTTATTTCCTTATGCAGCCCGGCCAAACAAATATTAAAATATCCCTTCCTCGTTAACTGATCTTAATCTTGCTGGCATCCATGTCAAGCATAGCTCGTATAGCACTTGGCCTCTCATCCTTTTCCATTTACCTTGCCGGTTGCCCAATAATGCATCACGTATATGTAACAAACAAGATGGTAGGCACATCAGAACTGCCAGCTGTTTGACCTTTTGCTGCTCCCCATTAATTTCTGAGCATGAACGACTCCATCGTATATATCTCATCGGCTTTCGAGTCATGGTCATTATCGGAGATTTTCTTCTTTTTACGTTACCAGCCGCTTTCTTCCCAATTACCAAATTTTGGTGTCAACACAGGCCCCCCTAGTTCGGAGTATGAATTTTCATGCTTCGAACTATTTCAATCCGATGGTCTTCTTTCGTGAGTCAGCGACATCTGATTGCAATACTTGGCCTTGATGATTTGCTTGGTATGACTGTTCATCTGATTTAGCCGATTAAGAGGTGGCCCCCCGAGTTTATAACTATAATCGGCTCTCAAATCACTGGTAAAGAGCTGAAGAATTCACTAGCAACAGTATTACCTTATTCCAAGCCTCACCCACACATGTGAACTCTGAAGTGTCTATCACACCATCTTGGGTGGTTGAAGAATAGAACGGATTAGAATCCAGTCATCCTCACTTCTCCTGCTCAGAAAACTTGGGGTTTTTTTTTTTTTGAAAGATTTTTAAAAAAAAATCAAAACATAGCTTTGCTCCCCAAATGATTCTCTCAGATCGCTCAGTGTGCATTGTTCCTTATCAAAGCATTGCTTTGTCTCTCTTTATTCTGCTTCTAAAAAGCCTATGTGGAGTTCAGGTAGGGATAAAAATATGTAGCCTACTTACCTTGCATATATTGTAAGGTCAAATCTCGGATCCCAGGAGAGAAGTGTCATACTCTTAGATCAAGATGTGCATGTGTGTGGAATATTTGGTGGCTAACCTAATTCTACTATGCTCTCTGAAATATATTTCTCTCTTGTGGAATATTTTTTGCGAGAACATGGGTTATCTTTATTATCATTTCTTTTTCCTTTTTCTCCTTTTTACTTTGGACCTCTTTTGTGTCTATCTTTTATATTTTGCATAACCCATGTCTCTTTTTACAACAACTTTTGAGAGAAATATTATCAAGAACTAGGAGCATTTATTATGATAAAATCTAGCAAATATATTTTTGTCTTCCCCGGTGTAGGAGCGAGAACACTTTGAGTGGATGAAAACATGTTTTTTGCGTACTTCCGATATAGAAGCTGACACACATATGTGGCGTGTACGTGATTTTGATCTTGGGAGCATGATAAATCTCTCATCAAGGGTCAACAAGACTTGACCAAACTCAACAAAAGCAAGCGACTAATGTAAAAGGTTTTTAATGAGACTAATATATGGCTCTGGTAGGAAATTCAACATCATTGAGGAGACAAGCTATTGATTTTGAATTTTGTAAGAAAATTTCCCAAGTACTTTGCAAAAAGAAGCAAGGTTTCTTTCATCATACCATATCTCATTCATCAACTACTTAGATAGCATGCTTACCCTCATATCTGCATGTACGCTCCTCCATTTTAAGCCAATAAATGCCTTCACATGGGATTCATAATGATACTTTTACCAAAGGTACACTTATCCAATTCTTTGCATCTAGAATCTTTATATGCTTCTGCAGGTGTTCTTTGCTTTTCCACCTAGACATGATTAATAAGCAACGGAGAAGCCAGGGCATCAATAACCCCAAACATCATATATTTGATCAGGCCTTCAACCTTTATGCTTGAACATTATTTTTCCAATTATTATAATATAATAGCCATGATTAATACTAAAGTTAATCGGCTTTCTTTAAATAACTCCATTGGCTCAATATTTAATCAGTCAACCTCTTTTAATCTGAATGCCGATACTCTTCCCGAATAATGATTAATCCTCATTAACTTTGGCTTGCTTCCATGAAAGGCAATGTGATAATATCGTTGGTGACGGCCTGGGTATACTGACCGAACCAATCTAATTACCGCTGAAGTAAGTGCTTGCGAATGAACCCAGGATTTGAATTGGCATTGAACTCGATTAATGCAGCGAATATCTCCTTCATTGGTTTCGAGGTTGTCCAATCGGTCATTGAAATGTCAATAATTAATTAAAGAATGCGTAGCCGATCGATCGTCTAGTTGAGAGGGCTTGAATCAAAGAATCGACTTGTTGGTTGTAGAATCACATTAGCTTAGCTATCCGACATAGAAGAGGAAATAGCCGATGCAAGGATTTACGAGACAGCTGTTCCCTTCATGAAGTCCTGTCTTAGTCTGATATCAATCCGGCCATGTATCTCTCATCTTTTCTACTGGCGTGCAAGCTTCCTAAATATTCTAATAGCTGCCAATCTCCAATATGATTGCTACTTTCCAAACCATACATCGATCCTAAACTTTCCAATGTGAAAACAGCAGGCAGAATAATCACCGTCTAGGCTACTAGCTCGAACACATGCACACATATGTGACATGTAGAATATTGGTTCTGATGATAAACTTGCAACAAATCTCTTCGCTCATTCAGCCTTCTTCATAATTAATTTGGCACCGAATTCATTTGAATAGTGTGTAGCCGATAGATATACCTCATCAGCCTTCACCGCCTTGATCTTTAATTGCCAAATTCACCTTTCTGGATCATGCACACATAACACTGTTTGCTTCATCATAGGTCCATAGAAGATCGGCTGCTGGCTGTCACTGATGGTGTTATCGGCTGACTCTGTATCGGATCCACCCAAAAGTTCCAGATATATGTACGTGCAAAAAGTATTGTGTCGAGCCGATTCTTTTCTTGAACAGCCGATTCCTTCAACGGACTCCTTTCTTGAAGATGTTCCTTTGTAGTCTGCTCTCGGCTAATATTCCATTGGTCCATCGGCTCTTTGCTCACCCTTGCCGTAGTCGGTGTAGTTGGTGAACACGGTGCTCATGGTCACGCTCAGCCCGGGCTCCGTTAGTATGATGTCCAACGTGCCGCGTCCGTCGCGTCATCCACCACGATATCGATTTCTGCTGGCACGTCATTCACCCCGTCGTCGATCACATCGCAGATGTGTTTCTAATCCTGTAGCTGCTTCACGATTTTGTACTTGTGCTCCAGAAATATCCGGCGGATCCATTCACCTTAATCCTATTCGCTTCGCTGAAAAGTGCTAGTGAAGCTTGTCGATCAGACTGTCCATCGCCGGTCTTGTTGTAGTCTTGCAGGGTAGTGGACAGGTACATATTAAGGCATCGCACCGTCTCCTTGTCGATAGCTAGCTGATTGCCGATGATCATCTTCATGTTCACGTCCAGGTGGAGAGCGCGCTAGACGATCTATTTGCTGTTTGTGCCACGGCGAACGAACCGCAAGCAGAAGTCGATGAATTAACATGGCATCATTTGGGCGCTCTACTTGCTCGGGGACCTGCCAGTATGAAACACCGCAGTCGACGTAGCTGTCGATTAGTGGGTAGGTCTTCTTTCTCGCTATTAAGCATTTGCATGTAACTAGCCGATAGCATGAACATCGGCTTCCTTCAACTTGAGTCAGCTCAGATAATTCTTTATTACTACTCATTGGTATTTTCATTCATCATTTGCATTGGTCACTCAAGAGGAGTTGATGGATGGAGGCTTTCAATATACTCCTTCCGTGGGAGTATTAAAATAATCAACCGATTGTGTTATCCATTGCTTCATCGGCTATTGAAATCTCTCTTCCTTGCTAGCGATCATCGATACGGCCGCCGGACTTGTAAATCGGCACTAGACTCCCGAACCCGATCTCGGCTCTCGGTTTGGAATATTCCCAAAGTTCTTCTATAGCCGACTTCTTATACATCTGGACTTGGAGCCGTCGAAGTAAGAGAGCTGCTATCCAACAGATCTCAGATACGTGTATATGCTTTCCTTTTCTTACCGCCTCTTTGAGAGTCCAAATTACGTAACTTTCCTTTTTCTAACATGTCATTTAATTTCTTTGCATAGCCCATCAAATAATATTTTATAAATCTGATCTCGCTTAGCGGTGATGCTTACTTGCATGTCGTCTATATGCACGTCTCTTTGGTGTCTTTGCTATATCTTTCACCTTGTACTTGATGTAGATTAGATGGTCGTGTAATATGTATATAAATTTGTAGCTTATCTCCACCGCACATCCTGAATTTTCTCCTCAAGACTTCCACAATAGCAACACGTGGTGCGAAGGTAGCGGACAAATGGCACATTACACACACAAGATTCACCATCGGCTATTTTCGCATCCAAAGCCGACGTCCCAACAATCCATCGGATCAATGCTATTTAAATATAGCTCGAGCACTTTTCAATACATATCATGGGTGGGGCTTGGCATGCGCGCCATCATACAATCCAATCAGCCACCTCTATAAAACCTCTGGGCAATATATCAGAGTCACAGAGAGTCGCCCCTGTGATAGCCGATAGTCCATCAATCGGCTCTTCAACAGCTGATAGTATACACCAATACTCCAGTTAATGAAAACAACCTTTCGAACGTATTGGCTGCTTACAAATCGACGATAAAATATCTCCATCGGCCAATTTTAATATGTTTGCTGATCAACGCCCTCATGTATTGTTGTCACGGACGTAAATCTTTGCGGACTTCATAGGTTTTAACAATCCTTGCCAATCGGCTATCATCGGCATCATCGGCCCAAACACTTGATTCTGGTAAACTAACTGTTTCTTGGGCCGATGAGGATAGCAGCGGATTGATGACATCTGTAGTCCTGCTAATATATAGGATAAAATATTTACATCGACTGCGACAAAGCACCAACATGCGAGGCAACCATTCAAGTCTTGCAAACCGGCGACTTCATGCTTCAAAATCTAAGGGCCGATGATGGTCTTTTTTCCATCAGGTAGATATTCATAATGTATCATAAGAATGTCGTTGTTGTTGTAAACCGCCATGACGATTGTGGTGTCCCACCGGGCGTGCCAAAAGTGTGTTGACACAAAATGTGGCGCCGCCTTGTGCGCACACACAGCAAGTTTAAAAGCGTAGCTTCAATCGGGTGCCGGGTGTTTCGTGATCCGGAACGTGCGGTCGGTTTGACCGAAAAAAACCGACAAGGGATAAACGATTAAATGTCAAACCGGAACATGTCGGGTGAGACCAGACGATTCCGTATATACATACCTGAAGCCATTTTACAACGACATACAGCTATAGGAAGCTGTCTGCCAACAAGTTTATAAATCATTCGGCTAATCGTAGGATGGACATACGTAAAGATCTGATTGCCGAATGCATATGCATGGGAAGACATGTTTGAACAAGTGAAATTGATTATGCTTTAATGCATATCCAAGCTCAAACAATCCAAATGAAGTTGGGGTCCATGAAGAAGGAACGTGTAGATAAAACACGATTAAGCCAATCTAAAAACCAAATGCGCCGCTTACGACACCTAGTTTCGTCAAAAACTTAAACGTGATTAACATACATGAACCCACAACATGTGACAATCTAGATTAAAATAATTCAGCCATTACGAGCATGTTATCTATTTGCAAAGGTATTATGAAAGTAATGATCATTGAAGCTCGAATAAAACCATAGAAGAGGGCGAACAATATCAATCTAGATTGGGCAAAAGTGTGTTACAAATATATAAAATATTTAAAACATGCAACACAGGATAACTTGATGAATCTATTTAGATTTTGCTGTAATCTAATAGAGCCGATAACTTTCTTGCTTCCACTAAGCATATTGAGCAAACGCCTGCCGCACGGTATCTACTCATAAACAAAGTATAAGCAAAGACTTCTTGATTGTCAAGCAAAGATCCGCCGCACGATCATTGAAAACAAACAAGACTACTTGCATCACGTCTAAATCCACCGCATGATACTAAACATGATAACAAGGTTGTCGGAACTTACGGAGGTCGACGGATCGATGACTCCTCAAGAAGAACTTTATGACACGACAAAAGGACTCAAAAAAGTTGGCACGGGGCGGTTGTATTGATTTGGTTGTGAGCGCCTATTACAATGGTCGAGGGTCAATATTTATACCCTAGACGAAACACGAGTCCTAAAGACTACGATTTACAAAGGAACTCTTAAACAAACTTGGAAACTACGATTCCTTGCCCCAAACTCTCGAGTCCTTTATTATTACAACTTTCATCTTTTCGATCGGCTTTGCTTGCCATCTTCTGCTTTCCCGAATGGAGTCACCACCTTCTGAAGTAACCGACCGCACAAGCATTTAGCCGACCGCTCGTTTTGTTTGCCGAATGTCTTTCTTCCCACATGCGGGCCCACCTTGACTAGCCGATCTTGGAAATCTTCCCCACAGTGGCCTGGTAACATGTACGTATATATTTGCTTGGACGCATCTTTATTGGCTTGCATCTTCACTAATCACTACGTCGGCAACTGAGGATCGTATTATTTCCTTCATGCATGGACTCTTTCTTTAATCAAGAAGCTTCACATCTCCATCCAAAGATATATTTGATTTATTTCCTTATGCAGCCCGGCCAAACAAATATTAAAATATCCCTTCCTCGTTAACTGATCTTAATCTTGCTGGCATCCATGTCAAGCATAGCTCGTATAGCACTTGGCCTCTCATCCTTTTCCATTTACCTTGCGGTTGCCCAATAATGCATCACGTATATGTAACAAACAAGATGGTAGGCACATCGAATCGCCAATTTGTTTGACCTTTTGTTTGCTCCCCATTAATTTCTGAGCATGAACGACTCCATCGTATATATCTCATCGGCTTTCGAGTCATGGTCATTATCGGAGATTTTCTTCTTTTTACGTTACCAGCCGCTTTCTTCCCAATTACCAAATTTTGGTGTCAACAGACCTACTTCCCAGCAAAAGATCGGCCCAGCAGGCGACGTTGCGAACGACGCGCAACTCCTAGGCTGGCCCAAAAACCTAACAACAGGCCAGAAGGGCAATCCAATATCCGACCAGAAGGCCTGGCCAAGGAGGAACGACGCTCGCTTCTGACTCCGGCCCGCCTCTCCGACCGGAAGGCCTGGCCAAGGAAAGGACAACACTCGCTTCCGACTCCGGCCTGCCTCTCCGACCGGAAGGCCTAGCCAAGGAGGAACGGCGCTCGCTTCCGACTCGCCCGCCTCTCGGACCGGAAGGCCTGGCCAATGCCGCTTTCGACTCTGGCCCGCGTCTCCAACCGGGGATGCACCGAACCTCTGCTTACATCTCTTCTTCGACTGGCTCAGTCAGAGCCGACTAGGACCAACCGATTGGGGACGCCCGCTCGGTGAGGACCTAGGAAATGGGCAGAGCAAGTAAGGCAGGGCGCTCAAGTCAACCGCAATACCGAGGACCATACCCTGTACACCTGCAGGATAGTACCAACAGGGCATGTCAGAAGGGTGCCCTGCAACCTTCTAGGCATGTCAGAACCCAAGCAATGTTGTGGGCACCGACGTTTTCCCTACAGTGTTGTGGGCGCCACCAATTCCCATACCAGGCGAACACGGTAACCCCCCCCCCACATGCCTCTAGGCATCAACAATGTTGTGGGCGCTGTCCTTTATCATGCATGGTGAATACGGTGAAACCTCCCACATGCGTCTGACATAAACAGTGTTATGGGCGCCTACAATCATCTTATAAGCGACAGCGTGGACAACAAGACTTAGTAGCATACGTACTCTCTCTCACTTGTAAAGGCCGTCCCCTTCATCTATAAAAGGGGATGCGCTCTCACCCAATACAAAACGATCAATTTCACGACGACTCCAATGACTCTCCGACGATTCGAACAACCAACGATCGATTCACCCTCTGCTAGCTTTAGACACTCTAAAGCTTCATAGAGCACACGCTCAAATACTTAGCGCACGTAGAAGCTCCCGTCACTCTTGGCCCTTCAGTCCGGAGTCCGACCGGACCTCATGCACCCCCCATCTTTCTCCCTCTCGTTTGTAACCCCACAACAAACTTTAAGCACCTGGGCTCAGGAATAAAGTCACCGACCGACTCAAATTGGACGTAGGGCATGTTGCCTGAACCAGTATAAACCCTGTCTCATTGAGTGCTAGGCCACATCCGATCACAACATACTGCAAAACTACAAATATTTACGTGTTGGTCACTTTCTGCATCGACAGTTGGCGCCATCCATGTGGAAGACATCGTACGTTCACGCTTTTTGGTCATCAAATGGTCCACCTTTCCGCCATCTTTGCCATGACGGGCTCAAGCGATACGACTCGCTTCGGCTCACTGGAGTTTCCCGCACTCCCACCTATTGGGATGTGGGATCCTCCCATCTTCGAGCCATCCCAGGCCTTCCTCTTCGGAAGCCTGGACTTCATCGCCGACTGGCTCGGCGTGCTGCACCTCTGCGAGGAGGCACTTGTTCCGATGCCCATCGGAGGAGGCGCGTCCTCCGTTGGCTCCAGGACTCCCGGCGACTTCAACAATGAGGCGCTTGCGCTTCGCTCCAAGCCCACGCTGGGCTCAAACCCAACTGTGAGTAACATACGCTTTGTTCTTTACTCGCTATTTGCTATTTTCCGCCAATTCTCCGGAGAAACTATGTTGTCCCTACTACGACCGGTTCCCCTACGGCCTTGCGTCCCCCATGGACACGTACGCTCGGGGGCTCCACAGGATGCTGGCGCTACCCCTCTCACATCTGAATTCATGGGGATGGCGAGCTACGCACCCGCCTGTTTTCACGACCTCATGGATGACGATGTTGAGAGCGACGGCTCCAACATCGGTGATGTCATGGCACCTAGGCACCCTCTGTCCTAGGAGTGCGCTATGGCAGACGCCCCAGGATAGCTGTCGGTGTTAGTGGAGTCTCTTCAGACCCACACCCCTCTGGACCCTCGCGCGGAGGCCCTCGCGTGTGCATAGGAGCACGGTGAGGAGCTACGACAACGGCAGTAGAACAAGCCGCCACCTGTGCCGGCACGCTCGGTGAAGCACGCTGCACCGTGCGGGTAACCCAACGAGCAGCGCTCGGGGTCACGCCCGCTAGGTCTAGCGCAACATCATCGATGGGGGGAATGATCCCCCACAGTTCGCTCGGGCTAGCCAGAACATCGCCACGGCGGCGATGCTCCTGTGCTGGCCTTCCTGAGCTGGACAACCCCAAGAACAGGTGATCCACCGGAACCTCCAAGCACTAGTGGAAACTACCGTCGTTCAACAAGTAGAGAGCTTTGCGTCATGCCACCGACTCACGGCCTCTCTCCCCACCAGGGGAGTGGGGACGCATCAGATGAATCGCACCATCCGCTCACCACTATAGCCACTGGGCGTGGAACAGGAGGCCACAACTGCACCACGGCCTGACCTGGCACCCGCTCCACACTGGCCACCTGTGCGCGAATGCCTCGGGCTGAACCGAGATGCTCGCAGCATCATCAGTAATCGGCGTCGAGCCCGGCATGATGATGACGTCCATCGAGCGGATGTAAGGGTAGGCGACACGAACCCCGGTCGGACCATCGAGGGGAGCGGTGAAACGCACCCCAAGCATGGTCGCCGGCCAGACGACCAGAGTCCCAGCCCAAATGGCCCGGGACCTGGGCCTTTGGCCGACGCATCCAGAGAGAGCCGTTCCCACAGCACTTCCGACCACCGACCAACATTGCCAAATATACCAGGGAGATGAATCTCGGTATATGGCTCGAAGACTTTCGGCTCGCCCGCCGAGCCGGAGGAGTGGATGATGATCACTTCATCATTCAGTACCTCCCCATTTGCATGGGGGAACATGTTTGAGCGCGGCTCGAATTCCTCCCGCGTCGACAGCATCCGTGACTAGGCGGACCTCAAGAGGGTCTTCGTCGGGAACTTCTAGGGGACGTATGTCCACCCTGGGAACTCGTAGGACCTCAAGAGCTGCCAGCAGAGCCTAATGAGTCCCTGTGGGATTACATCCATAGGTTCTCGAAGCGGTGCAACTCCCTTCCTAATGTCATCGACGCGGACATCATCAGTGCATTCCTCTCTGGGACAACCTACGAATCCCTGATCCACAAGCTTGGCTGCCTGAAGCCCCGAATCACCCGCGACCTGCTCGACGTCGCCACAAACCATGCCTCCGGTGAGGAGGTGGTCAGAGCGGTCTTCAATGGAGGTCGGGACAAGGGCAAGGCCAAGCACGAGGACCAAGATGAGGGCCCCTCCACACAGAGGGGCAAGAAAAACATGAAGGATCGACACTGACAGGCCAACTCCGCGTTGGTCGTCGCAGCTGATTGCGCGGGCAAGCAGCCCTAGCAGGGCCTGCTTGACCACTTCGACAAGCTCATGGATAGCCCATGCACCAACCATGCTTACCCCATCAAGCACCTCTATAAGGATTGTGAGCTCCTCAAGCATTTCCTGCGATAGGCCGACGGGCGAAAGAAGGAAAGGGCAAGGAGGCAACAACCAAGAAAGGAGGCGCGGAGGGCAAGGATGGGGATAGTTTCCCCAATCCTGAGGAATGCATCATGATCTTTGGGGGATCCAATGCCGTCTACTCAAAGCGCCAGCACAAAGTGCGCTACCAAGAGGCGTGCGTCGTCGAAACGGTCGTCCCCTCCTTCCTTCGCTGGTCAGAATCTCCGATTGCCTTTGATCAGAGGAACCATCCCTCCCACGTCACTAGACCAGGTCGCTACCCACTCATCGTCGACCCCATCATCTGCAAGAAGTGCCTCACCAAGGTGCTGATAGACGGAGGCAGTGGCCTCAACATCCTCTACAGTGACACCCTCGATGCCAAGCGCATCCCCCAGTCAAAGCTCCGACCAGCGAGCTCTCCCTTCCATGACGTGATCCCAGGAGCACAGGCGTACCCGCTCGGGCAGATCGATCTGCCTGTCACGTTTGGCGACCGAGCCAACTTCCGCTCGGAGGTGCTTACCTTCGAGGTGGTGGACTTCCTGGGGTCTTACCACGCCATCTTGGGGCGGCCATGCTATGCTAAGTTCATGGCGGTCCCCAACTACACCTACTTGAAGCTGAAGATGACAGGACCGAACGGCGTCATCACTGTGGGTAGCACCTTCTCACACGCCTTCACGTGCAACTGCGAGCATTTTGAGCTCGCCATTGCCGTCATCAACTCTTCCGAGCTCCCACGGCTCGGGGAGTCATCGACCCCAGCAGTCCCGGAGTGCAACAAACCAACCTCCTCGATGGCCTTTGACTCCAATAACCCAACCAAGATGGTGCGGATTGGGACCTAGCTCCCAGCCAAATAGGATTGCGAGCTTGTCGACTTCCTACACGCCAATCGCGATGTCTTCGCATGGAAACCATCTGACATGTCGGGCATACCACGGGACGTCACCGAGCATGCACTATGCCTCATCCTGAGCTCGAAGCCCTCCAAGCAATGCCTAAGAATGGCCCCGAACCAATCCACAGGGTTCACCCTTCTTCCTGGCCTATAGAGCTGATGCAATGCTGCCCTCTGACCTTGACCACGGCACCCCAAGAGTGAAGGCTTTCGACCATGACTGAGCCATGGAGGCTCAACAAGATGCAGTCGACCTGCTCGAGGAGGCCTACGAGACGACCATCATCCACTCCGCTCGCTACCAGCAAACGCTCCGCAGGTACCATGAGAGGAAAATAAGAGGAAGGATCCTCGAGGTCGTAGACCTCGTGCTTCGAAGGACCCAATTGACCAAGGAGAAGAACAAACTCTTTCTGCCTTGGGAAGGACCCTATACAGTGACCGAAGTTATCCGATCGGGCGCCTACCGACTGAAGGATGACAATGGCGAAATTCTCACCAACAATTGGAACATCGAACAGTTAGGTCGTTTCTTCCCTTAAAAATTTGGTCTTACCATTTTTTTCATTCAACGTTCGCTCCTGCAAAGCACCCTGGCCCAAACACTTTTGGCCTGGGTCACTCAGGGGCTCCACGAGGGTGCAATACCACCTCTCTGTTTTACTATCTTATGGTAAAAGCTTTTTTTATCCGAACGAAAGGGTAGTCCGTTCCTTTAATTACCTTACGTAACTTTGCTTTTAACATTCCGACCGATCGCACCCCGCCACTACCTACGGTTACAAGCAGCTGAGCCTCGTGGGCCATGCCCAGGCTCTTAAGGTTGTAGCCTATGGGACGAACGGGCAGGTGCGAAAAAGAAAGAATAAAAAACAAAGCTATGCTAGGGTAAAAATAAGGAACGGATGGGACAAGCTTCCCCGAACGAAGTGATTCCATCACAAAAATGAAACTGGTTGTATTCATTAATACACAAAAACATTTACACGGGGGCTTCCACATGAACTCATCCTTTACATATGCTAAGTACTTCTACTTTACAGGCTATTGTGGCTACCAGTGCGACCGACGAAGGTAAGGGCTGCTCGCTCTCTGGCACGGCGACACTGGGCTCGGTTGGAGGCGGGGCGACGTTCGCTTCTGATCCGAGCTCTGCTCCATCCGCAGGCTAGGCGACGTCCTCCTGGTGCGTGCCTTTGGCCACATTCGCCTAGCGGGCATCCATCACCCACTGCGCGGAGACTTGCTCGGCCACCAACTGTGCGTATGACAGCAACCTTTCCCCGAGCGCATGGATGGCCTCCGAGCTCTAGCCATCGGCGTACCCGCTATAGATGGAAGTGAAGTCCAAGTCCGGGTGGTGCGTCGCCACCAAAGTCAACACCCCCGATGTCCCATAGAACATTCTGTCGGAGATGAGTGCCCGAACCTCATCCGGAACCTCCATCAGCCGGATGGCGGGCGTGCTGGTACTTGGCGATGACCCAAAGACCTCCGAGACGACAACCTAGGTGACATTATGCATCTGGTCAAGTTCCCCCTCAACAGCACGTCGCTCTTCAAGGGACTTGGCCAGCGCCTCTGCATTTCGGCCAATCATCGCCTTGGCCGTCTCCAGGTCCTACTCCAGCGACCCAACCTTTCCGCCCAGCTCTAGAAGAAGGACGACAAGCTCAAAAGCAAGCTAAAAGAAGAAACCAAGACATCAAAAGCGGAACAGGTACAAACCGAGGTGGGTGTTCTCAAGGATGGAGAGTCCTTCCTCCTGTCGATCACCTGCTCGTGCAACCGGGCATTCAACTCCTCCGTCCCAAGCAACTGGCCCCGGAGCGCGAGCACTTCCTAGTCGACCTCCTACTGGGCCTTCCACTCTAACTCTAGGGACACTAGGGAACTCTAGAGCGCTACCTCAGTCTCCGCGAGGGACTTCTACAGCGTTGCCTCGGTCTCCGCCTAGCGGACCTTCGCCGCATCAAGCCCCCACTCGGCGGCGGTCGCCCGCTCCACCGTGAGTAGTTTCACCGCCCGCGCCTTGATCGCCTCTACCACCCAGTCTTGGGACTCGTGGTGAGCAAACTCCGGCTGGTGCTCGAGCTCGGTGACCCACCACGACGCCGTGGCTTCCCGCTCCATCCGGGCATGCTCCATCCAGAGGAAACGAGACTTGCGGCTCGACATCTCCTCCAGACCTTACAAAATGAGAAGCAAGCATGCTGAGGCAACCGACAAAAGACCAAGGAGTCAAAGACAAACACAAAAAACTCACCTCTACGACGCGGGGCAGGTCGACCGTGACCGCCTGGTGGACGGACTTGACCCGCTCTAGGGCCTCCTCTAGCTTCACCCTGGTTTGGGCGAGATCAGACTCCATCGCAAGTCCTCTCCCCCCAAACATGTCCCAGAGCTGATCCTCTTGCTCATCCCAAAGGATGAACCGAACCTTCCTTTGGTTCTCGGGGCAGGGCCACACCAGGTCGGTCACCCCTAGCCCATTGGAAGGCTCAGCCGACGATTGGACCACCACCAACTCATGCGACGGCGCCAATGGCTCCACCCTGTCACCTGCTTCGACAGAGGAGGAGACGTCTACTACTTCGATTTCGTGGCCCGCCGGCGGACGTTCCACCTCTGGCCTAGAGGCATCCCCCCCGACACCTCCGGCTCTGACCGGGAGGGTGAGCCGTGCAGCCCTCCGCCCGGCGAGGCAGGGAGCCTGATCTCTCTCTCCTCTTCCGCCACAGCCGGTGGGGGAGGGGCCACTAGGGTCACCTCCAACCAAGCCTCCGCCACTGTTAGGATCACCTCCACCGCCGCTGTACTTGCGACCGGCTGGGAAGGCACCACCCCCAGAGGGGAAGGACGCGCCGCCACCGGCGTGCTCTCCCTGCCGCTCGTCGTGGCTCGATGCAGGCTGGGTGTCCACTCCACCCACATGGGAGCCGAGGCGATGCTCAACCCCATCAGCATCTGGCCCCTGTCAAAAGGAACAGGTCAGTCGCACACCAAAAACTCAACTATGAGATCAAAAAGAAACAAAGAATACATATCAGGACACAAGCGGTAGGGCTCTGAAGCCCCGACCCACCGGTAATGGGCCCGTTGGGCGGGGACCACTCGCGGGTTGTGACCCATGCCCCCTCACTTCGACCAGGGGGAGTCGATCCGACCGGCTCCCGGTCGACCCGCAAATCGCCACGACCTCTGGCTCAGGGCACGCCGACCGGAGCAGCTGGCCGGGCATCCCCCCATTGTGGGTCGCACATTGGCGCCGGCCACAATGACGCGCGGGTGCGAGCCCACTCCTCCGACCGCCTGGCCTGCCCCGCCGTGCTAGGAGCAGGTGGGGACAAGGTCGATGACGCCTCCGAAGAGCGCGGCGACCGCGTCCGCTTCGCCTCCCGCTCGCCAATGGTGTCCGAGCCCATGGCGCGCTTCCTTAGCACGGGAATGTTGCCGTGCCTCTCTGCCTCACTCCCACTGCTGGCAGACACGGCCGCAGGCTCATGACGCACTGCCGAAGTCACGACCTCTCGGCCTCCCGCCTCCTCGGAGGAGATCATGTCATCACCCATCTCCGTGGGGTCCTCCGACTCGAGCTCCGCCTCGACATCGCTCCTATTCTACCCAGCCCGCACACGTGGGGCGATATCTTGCTCCTTCTGGTGCCTCCTTTGAGCCTTCTCAGCTCTCTTGTTCTAGCCGTCCGCTGCCTCCTTTTAGGCAGCTTGCCGAGCCACGCCCTCTGGCCCCTTTAGAAGATGCGACCGGGACTTTTAACGCTCAAGTCCCTACGAAACAGACAACTTGAAGTCAAGATTATAGGAGAGCAGGATCGAAAGGGACAAGAAATAAGGAGAGGAGAATGTACCAGGTTGGACAGCTTTGAAGCGTGAAGAGCTCCGGGCTTTCCATCGAGGGACTCTTTGGGCCTCAGTCGCAGGACCCGGTTTAGTCGGCTCCAGACTTCATCCTTCGCCAACTCCTCCGGCGACGCACGTACTCTCCGCTAGCGAGCCGGTGTACATCCACATCGACCGCGTCCTCTCCGCAAGTGGGGCGACCCAACTATGAAAGAAGGTGTGGAACACCTGCACCCCATCAAGTCCCTACTGCACCAACTTTTGGAGCTCTGCCCGATGACCTCTAGCTTGTTTTGTTGGCTAGAAGGGCCCCATGACCAACTGTCCCGCCTCTCCAGCCTCCTACCAGTAAATGATAGGAATGGTGCCTCCACTAGGTTCCTAATGTAGAACCACTCCCCGTGCCACCCCCGGTTGGAGTCACAGGGGGAGTACGTGGGGTAGGCGCTCGACGCACTTGGCTTCTTCTACAACGCAAAGCCCCCCACCAGAACGGTCCTAGGCGGGTTCCCCTCCAACAAAGCTCACCTAGAGAAGAGCCATCGGAAGAAGTCCACGTGTGGCTCCATCCCGAGGAAGGCCTCATAGATGGTGACGAAGCCAGCGATGTGTAGCACCCCGGTCGGATTGAGGTGCTGCAGCTCTAGGCCCCACTCATTGAGGAGCCCACGCAGGAACTAGTGCGCAGGGTATCCTAGCCCATGATCATGGAAGGCGATGAAGGAGATGACCTCGCCAGCCTGAGGCCACGGAAAAGCCTCCCCCACGAGAGCCCTCCAGTGCGCCACCTCCTTCGGCGGCAGCACCCCCTTCTTGACGAAGGCGACCAACACCGACTCACTCACAACGGATGACCTCTAGCTCGACATTGTGCTCTGGATTCATGAATGGATTTGTGAGTTTCTCCTCTCCCTCGCTCTACCCTTTTTCTCCTAGGAACCGCCGCGGCACTCAAACGCTCTTGGCGAGAAGGAAGAAGGAGAAGAGGCGACATATAGGGAATAGGCGAAGGAATGTGATGAAAGCCCCCTCCCTTCCCCTATTTAAGGAGAAGGCACAGCAGTTGGGGAAAGACAAGGGATTAGGGCAAAAACTCTCTCTCTCTCTCTCTCTCTCTCTCTTCCCCATTCAATGCTGATGGTATGCGGTGGGACGTGCCCTGACTGATGGGATGCGCCCCACCCGACGAGACGGTGCCTGGTTAGACGGGACATGGCCTGGGCATGGGAAACAAGGCGCAACCACATGCAGGCGGCCCTCCACCTTCCCAGGCAAGACTTCGAAGGGCCCAACGATGGAATCTCCACCCAGGAGAGACCAACAGGCTTCCTGAGTCGATCGGATGGCTCAGGCGAACGCCGAGAGATAGGTAAGGAGTAGGGGACACCCCATGTGGGCCATGCCGACTCCGTCATGAATGACGAGCGTGGATCCTGGTCAAACATATCCGATAAGAGCTCCTCAAACCCCATCACTCGAGTCATCAAGGTAACATTACCAACCCCCACTATTTCTTTATATGGTCATTCATTCATCTACTATCATTCATACATTCATACACGCATTCACACACTCATTCATACAAATCATTCATTCATCCCATACATTCGAAGCATAGCATATGCAGTTAAATGCATCACAACGCTCCGTGTTGCATCACGAAGCGATAGTTGCCTCATTCAACATGAGCAACGACCGACCGGGGTTCGAAGGCCGGCCCACGAAGGGCTTGAGGCCGCCTCGTGTCAAACAGAGCCATGGGAGAAAATGCATATGAGCCCTAGAGGCCCTCGCCTAGTCTGCTCCAAAGCAGACAAGGTCATCTCAACCTTCTTGTTCGATCCTAACCTCGAGCCATGCCCACAGAATCTCCATCGAGGGGAGGCCAGCGGGCCACCTAGGTTGATCTCCGGAATGACCTGGGCATTTGTCGGGACGTGGGTTAAGGAGTAGTGGAATGCCACATGAGGGCTATACCGACCCCGTCATGAACGACGGATCCGGATTTCACTCGAACATGCCTGTTAGCGAGCTCACTGAGCGCGTCACTCGAGCCATCGAGGCAAGCGACGTTAGCTCAGCCCCTCCGATTGCGAAAACCACGGACGGGGTAACGCACGAAACTCAACCAACCCCTTCCAAGCCCAATAGGGCTCAGGGGCTCTGGACGCCCCACACCTTGGCACGACCTCGGCTGTGCCTGGATTCGCAACTCCAACTCGCCCGATCCCTCGACGCACCCGGTGCCTGATCCGTGACTCCGACTCGCCCGATCCCTCGGCATGCCCGGCGCCTGGATCCACGACTCCAACTCGCTCGATCTCTCGGCGCGCCCGGTGCCTGGATCCGCGACTCCGACTCGCCCGATCCCTCGGCATGCCCGACCCCTAGATCAAAGACTCTGTTTCGCCAGATCCCTCGGTACGCCCGGCGCCTGGATCCGTGACTCCGACTCACCCGATCCCTTGGTACGCCCGACGCCTAGATCCGTGACTCCGATTCACCTGATCCCTCCCTCGGCTGCGTCCGATGCATAGATCCGTGAGTCCGCCTCGTCCGATCCCTTGGCGCGCCCGACGCCTTGAGTGGCGACTCTGACTCGCCCGATCCCTGGATCAGCGACTCCGACTCACCCGAACCCTCAGCGTGCCCGATGCCCTGGTTCACAACTCCGTCTCGCCCTGTCCCTCGGCCGCGACCAAAACGCCTGGGACCACACTCCTGGAAACGATGGGTCAGAAACTAGGAAGAGATGGCTACGCCCACCAAGGTGCACACACTCACACCCGCTGCCAAAACCCCCTAGGTGATTCTACCCGAATCGCCTGGGCGCTCGGGGGCTACACCCGCGGGTGCCCTCGCGCGCACCCGCTGTCGAAACAAAAAATCCCCCACTGACAAAACGAAAACCCCCAGACGATTCTACCTAAATCACCCGAGGCTCGAGGGCTACACCCGCGGGTGCGCTCGCGCGTACCCACTCTCAAGACAAAAATCCCCCAGACGATTCTACCCGAATCGCCCGGAGGCTCGGGGGCACCTGTCGGGTTCATAAACCCGGGGTCCCCCATGGACCTACTTCCCAGCAAAAGATCGGCCCAGCAAGCGACGTTGCGAACGACGCACAACTCCTGGGTGGGCCCAAAAACCTAATGATAGGCCAGAAGGGTGATCCAATATCCGACCGGAAGGCCTGGCCAAGGAGGAAGGGCGCTCGCTTCCGACTCGGGACCGCCTATCCGACCAGAAGGCCTAGCGAAGGAGGAACGACGCTCGCTTCTGACTCCGGCCCGCCTCTCGACCGGAAGGCCTGGCCAAGGAGGAACGGTGCTCGCTTCCGACTCCGGCCCGCCTCTTGGACCGGAAGGCCTGGCCAACGCCGCTTCCGACTCTGGCCCGCGTCTCCAACCAAGGATGCACCGAACCTCTGCTTACATCTCTTCTCCGACTGGCGCAATTGGAGCTGACTGGGACCAACCGATCGGGGACGCCCGCTCGGTGAGGACCTAGGAAACGGGCAGAGCAAGTAAGGCAGGGTGCTCAAATCAACTGCAATACCGAGGACCGTACCGTGTACATCTGCAGGATAGTACCAACAGGGCTTGTCAGAAGGGTGCCCTACAACCTTCCAGGCATGTCAGAACCCAAGCAGTGTTATGGGCGCCGACATTTGCCCTACAATGTTGTGGGCGCCACCAATTCCCATACCAGGCGAACACGGTAACCCCCCATATGCCTCTAGGCATCAACAGTGTTGTGGGCGCCGTCGTTTATCATGCATGGTGAATACGGTGAAATATCCCACATGCGTCTGACATAAATAGTGTTATGGGCGCCTACAATCATCTTGTACCCGACGACGTGGACAACAAGACTTAGTAGCATACGTACTCTCTCTCTCTCACTTATAAAGGCCGTCCCCTTCATCTATAAAAGGGGATGCGCTCTCACCCAATACAAAATGATCAATTTCACGACGACTCCAACGACTCTCCGAAGATTCGAACAACCAACGATCGATTCACCCTCTGCTAGCTTTAGACACTCTAAAGCTTCACAAAGCACACGCTCGAATACTTAGCACACATAGGAGCTCCCATCACTCTCGCCCTTCAGTCCGGAGTCGGACCAAACCTCTTACACCCTCCATCTTTCTCCCTCTTGTTTGTAACCCCACAGCAAACTTTGAGCACCTAGGCTCAGGAATAAAGTCACCGACCGACTCAAACTGGACGTAGGGCACATTGCCTAAACCAGTATAAACCCTGTGTCATTGAGTGCTAGGCCACATCCGATCACAACATACGACAAAACTATAAATATTTACGTGTTGGTCAATTTCTGCACCGACAAACGATGTCCTCTATCTTCTTCACACCAAAGTGTCCCACGTGGAGCTAGTTATAATCCATAGCTTATTAGCTCTAGATACAAAACTGTCAATTAGGACGAATTTGTTCCTAGTTTTTTCCTCCTCGCAATTCAGCAACAGATCTTTGCAATCACCATCATGTGTACATTGCTTTTTAATTGTTTCCAAAGAAAAAAAATGAAGTTAAGTCGAGACAGCATTGTACCGAGCACCTCACGTTCCAGGGCTGTAATCCTATATTGATGTTGATCAGTTTTCTCTTGTACCTCAGGGGAAAAAATCATGGTTTCTTAGGTACTTATTACTTTTGCCGTAAAGTCAAACTTCTACAAATATCATCATCAAGTTTTTTTGGAAAAAAATATTAATACCTACGTTTTCAAATAAATGCATTGTCAAGATATATTTCATAAAAAATTTAATAAAAACTAATTTGCACTATAGCTAGATGTATACCTTTCTATAAACTTGAATCAAATTAGAAATGAAATTTAACTTAGGGCAATGCTGTAGCGTATATATAACTTGGAGGTAGTGGATATATAACATGGGATCCAAACCGACAGTGTGGCACGTTCCACGTGATCGATGTCAAGGACACTAGATCTCTATTAGGCTCAACACGCAATTTGGATGCGCAAATAATGAGCATGAGTGTTGTGTGATGTCTGTTAATTATCATCAGTGATTGTCTGATGGGTGCGCTAGAATGAAACTAATATGAGTTATACGATATGTCTCCTTTTGGCTCCCAATCCAAGCAGCTAGAACCAATGTTATTCTAAACGGTAAATAGTCAGTCACTTACAATTTAGCTATTATTTGGATTAAATAGACACTTACATATAGAAACAACATAATTATATATCTTGATGAGGTTCGTATTTGGTATATAATGTAAGATAACAATTCTTACATCTTGCATGATATAACTTGTTGTACGTAGACGTAGGGCATCTGATCCTCACCATTTGAGTGCACTGGGAGCTTTTGAACGAAGAAAATTTGATGATTTTGTAGTTAAAAGAGCGGTACATAAAACTCCATATCCCGCGTAGATTACGCGCTCCCACAGCCATCCTACCCCCTGTTGCAAATTGCAATACGATCCTCCAATCCTTACCTGCCGCGTGCCATGCGACGTTTCCTTTTTGCCGGTCTCCCAGTCACCAGTTGCACGGCCCAGATCCCGGTTTCTATACTCACCTCCAAAAGCTCGTATACCATGATGCTACACACCTGTCCTGTCTTCTACATTTTATCATTCTTATATTAATTAAAAAAGTCCAAAAATAGAATGGAACACGGATCGGAGGTCGACGGGTGTGACACGGAAACGGGAGCGAATCCTCTTGTCCATACTATCACCATCTTGTATTTTGGATGGGATGGACCCGAAAATATATATTTTTTTTCACAAACGAAGTAGCCCACATTCACTCCTGCTCCCAATTTTCCACCGACCATCCCAAGTCCAACAATACCTACAACATACCATACCTCCTTCCTGAGAGGTCAACCATGGCACTTGCAGTAAACTCTCCTGACCATAGATCGGTGCTCCATGTAGCGCTACCTATCCCACCGCTCGGCGCAGCAGTGCCCCGGGCCACCCTCTACGGCTCCTCTTTGTCCCTCCCTCAGCCGAGACACAACGCTCGGCAGGTGTCGGCTTTGGCTTTGGCATAGCGATGCCTTATGTTTGACCGTTCCGGTGCCCCGGCCTGCACTCAGGGGTCAGGGCTGGTCCTGAGTTTATGTTTTTGGCCTAAAATAAAACTAAAATTATAGGCCCCTTTCATATAAACATGATAATTATAATAGTCAATATATATGTAAACGAAATGTTACAAATAAATAGTTAACCACAAGCAAAAGTAATATTTATATAAAATAATTCATACATAATAAATGACCTTAAAATTTCTTCCAACATTTCTCGATGTGAAGTCATTGATGATGATATCAATATTGATCTTATTCGACAATCGCTTCTTAGTGCATAATATTATTAAACTATTTAATCTCTCTTGAGACATTGTAGATCTTAAATAGTCTTTTAACAATTTTAATTCTGAGATGCTTCTTTTAGACGATGCTACGGTCACAAAAATAAAATCAACTCCTATATGGTTGTATGCATGCACACCACCTTAAGGAGTTGAGTCCCTTGTCCCTCGCAGAATGACTGGAGGCGTGATGTCGCCGCGTCGTCCCGGCCTCGTCCGTTGAAGGCTTGAAGTTGGAACTCTAAAGTCGAAGGGGCGCGGCAGCTCATCACGCGGTCGGTTGATCTCGCCTGGGGCCATGGGAAGTTGAATTGATCAGGCCACCGGATGTACAACAGCGCTCCAGAAGTCCAGTTTCCACGCGTGGCATGCTCCTTCTCCGCTGCTCGTACTGGGCCTTTTTTTTTCCTTCACAGTCCTGGGATATGCACACTTCACAGTCCTTCACAGATGCTGGTTCTGCCTGGGAGCTATGAGATGTGATCAACTATGAGTTTGTGAAGTGCGCTTTATCCATTTTACCGCCGTGGGCTATAAAGCATGTGGCTTGTCGATTGTGTCTTGAACTAGTCTATGTCTAGTACTGGCTTGAGTATCTGGTTTCTGTCCATTTCTCTGTTGAATAACCGTACCGGTTCCGTTTTCACAAAAAAAAAAAAATAGAAACGAAAACAAAAGAGGAGTTTCTCACCTCTTCCTATCTGCTTTATGCCTATGCACTTGCATCATGATGGGAGCCAAATGTTTAGCACAATTCTTACCCGGAGCAGAGCCATTTGTGCGTATTATTAACGTCGTTGTTTTCCTTTTGAGGCTATATTCTCAGTTAGGAGTTAAATCTCGTCAAATAATCATGTGTTTCGTTCTAAGGATCTAGTGGGATGGAATGAGACGATCCTTTTTTTTAGGCGTTTGGTTGGGGGGTCATCAGGGGTAGCTGGGTAGGGTCATTCTCTCAGGAGAATGTTCCCAAATATCCGGAGTGGCTCCGTCGCCTGGAATTGAAGGGATGGGGTCGCCCCTTCACACGGCGTGAGCGTTTGTTTTCTTCTTGTGCGTGCCTCCAGCCTCCTCCACTGCTACTTCTATTGCGGCGATGGTGGCTGCGCCAGGGCGGCGCGTCTCGCGGGCCGGCCAACGGCACGTGCTCGTCTTCCTCGACCTCGATCTCGTGGCACTGGATCTCGCTACCAGAGCTCGTGGGGCAAGGGGCCGTGCGGCAGCGATGTTATCTTTGCCACGGCAGCCATGGAGGCATCCTCGTTCCACCGGATAGGCGCCGCGGAGGCTGGCCGGGGTGGCGCGATTGAGTCCCATCGGATGGGCAGCACGGACGGGCACAGCGCACAGCGGAAGAAGACGAAAAGTAAGCAGACTGACAGGTGGGACCCATGTAACGGTGTGTAACAGGCCAAAAATTGCCATCAATACAAATAGAGACATGGGTTCATCCCATCCTAAAAAAGGAGAATGGGTCCATCGCATCCTTTCTTGTTTCTGAATCAAACACTTCCTATGCCACATAGATTAAACAGTTGAGATGACAAGCAATTTATATGAAGAGAAAGTGGGAATGGTTCCATATACATAAAAAGAAGAGGAAAATTCATATCTAGTCCTTTAGCTTGGCACGAGGTGTCATCTAGGTCCTCTACTCTTAAAATGCTATTTCTGGGGCCAAGAATTTTGCTTTGGGTATCATCCAAGTCCAAACGGGCCCTCGACAGTAATAGATAGACTAATTTTTGAGCCAAACCTCTAACTAGTTAGCCAAACTCAGCTAATTTAGGCTAGCGTTTAGCCCCAGCTAATAACTACTTTAAGCTAATTCAAACACTCTCTTAGAAAACCGAAAAAAAAACTCCTCGTCACTGGGAATGGTCTAATGTGTTAAACTTGGTCTCTCTTACCTCCTTAGACATTAATTAATACTCCATCCATTTCAGAATATAACTACGTTTAAACCTTTGTCAGATAGATTACAAATAGTGGCAAAATGTGTAATATTATTTTCATTGGAACTATCCTTGAATGTGCGTGTGGTCTATGTATGTATGACAACGATGTTTACCGTACATGTCTTCACTCTGATTAAACGAAGATATGCATGTGCTGTTATTTTATTGATCCACAGAGTGATAGTATCTTCATCCGTTTAACTACTCCCTCCCTCACAAATTATAAGTCATTTCAAATTTCTTAAATAGTTAAAGTAGGTCAAGTCTGACCAAATTTATATAATAAAATAATAATATTTATAATATTTTTTAAAATAAGTATCATTAGATTCTTCATTTATTTGATGTCATAAATTTTATAATTCTTTTTATAACATTAGTCAAACTTCGAGATGCCTTTGACTATCTAAAAAAAGTTGAAATAACTTATAATTTAGAAATGGAGGGAGAAGTTAGGTATATATACTGGGTCTAATTTTGAACTTCAATAGTAGGTATATCCCGAAAGGCCGAAACTGATGGAGTACAAGTAGTACCAAGTTGGCCTGTTACAGTGCAAATTGCATGAACGAACTTGCCTATTTCAGAGCAGATACGAGGACCTGAGCTGTACACTACTACATTGTGCTGCTGATGGTTAGGAAGCTATCCAAAGTGATGTTTTGGGGGTACTCAGGATCACAAGCAAGATTCGTCACGACCGTATGCCTTGGCAGTGCCAGCGAGGTGCAGCGCATCTCGCCCGGGGCTACCTTGTCGAACGAGCCGCAAGTAAGTGTCTGTTTACTTCTCAAAATTTTATAAAATTTTTCAATATTCACCGTCACATCGAATCTTTGGACGCATATATAAAGCATTAAATATAAATAAAAAATAAAACTAATTACACAGTTTAGACGAAATTCACGAGACGAATCTTTTAAGCCTAATTAGATTATGATTGGACACTAATTGCCAAATAACAACGAAAGTGCTACAGTACCATTTCTCAGAAAATTTCGCCAACTAAACAAGGCTAGCTCCGTCCGAGTGGATCGTGCGAAAAGTGTGTCCCCTTCCGTTCGAAATAGTGTCTCCAAAAAACGTCTACTAGCTACAGTCTATAATACCGCACGTACCAGCACAGTTCCAGTTCCCATCCAAGGAGAGACTGAGTTCTGCTAGCTGCAAGATCACTCGGCACTTCATAGCCATCGACAGATCGACTGCATCCTGCAGCGGCACTACATGCACCGAGCAAGCATGCCGAGCGTGCACCGTTCGAGGCAGCTGGCGGCGCCCGACGAAGCCGACATCCGCCTCTGCTCCGTGCTACTGGCCTCGGTCGTGTCGCCGATGCTCCTCTGCGGGGTCCTCTCCCTGCTCTCCCGCGCCAGCGGCGACAGCGCCTTCCCCACCAAGATCTACGTCATCGTCGGCCCGACGGCGATCATGCTCGTGCTCGTCTTCCTCGGCTGGCTTGTCTCGTGGGGGATCCGGGCTCTGGCCGTGCCGCCTCAGGCTCCGGCGCCCGCGCGCCTGGCGCGACGCCTCTGCGCGTGCGGGCTGTTCGACGCGGCGGGCGTCGCCAAGCTGCCGGCGTTCTCGTTTCAGCCGGCGCCGGCCCAGCAGCCCCCGGCGGCGAGCGAGGGCGAGCAGCAGCCACCGCGCGGGAGCGCCGTGCTGTGCGCGGTGTGCCTCGAGGACGTGCGGGCCGGCGAGATGGTGCGGTAGCTCCCCGCGTGCCGGCACCTCTTCCACGTCGACTGCGTCGACGTGTGGCTGCGCTCCCACCGGACCTGCCCGCTCTGCCGCTGCGAGCTCCCGCGGCGGAAGGCCACCCCTCAGGCTCAGCAGACCGTGGCCGTCACGCAGACCACGCCGGAAGCGGTGCCGTTGCCGCCTGTTTGAGTGTCACTGACTTCCGCGCCACTTGTTAGCGAAAGGGTTGTTGCTGCAGATCTCTCAAAGCTACGTAGTATTTTTGGCCTGTAAAGTTGTAGACAACATTCTTCAATTCCTGAATTTCTTTGGGGGCAATCAATAAGACATGACAATACGACGGGATATGATTGATTTGAATATACTACTCCTATATAAAGATGGCAACGGCCCCGATACCCGATAACCGACGGGTATTTGATCCATTAGAGGACGGGGATGGGATCATATCTTTACCCGCGGGCATCTAAATGGGCAAGAATCCATACCCGATGGGTATAACGGGTACGGGAACGTTCCATGTTTACCCGTCCCCGCTACCCGTTGGGGAACCCGACTATTTAAGCTGTCATGCGAGTATTAGGCCCAAAGAAACTTAACATAGGTATTTTGGCCCAAATCTGAACAATCATATATATAGTTTGTGTGTTTTAGGAACCCTAGTTCAATTTTTTCTCACCATCTCCGTCAGCAGCACAAGCACGCCTACCTCACGAGCGCTCGTGCCTATCGCTTCCTCAGTTCGGTCTCTCTATCACCTTTGCTTGTCCTCCTCGCAACCTCGCTCCTTCTCCTCGGCATCTCCGAGACTTCGACACTTATACCCGGGTGAAGAAGAAACGTCTCCGATTGCAAAGCTGCGACTCCAAGTGTCCTTGTTTATCGGGTATGCAGTACCCGTCGGGTATCTGTTACCCGACCAATGCCCGACGGGTACGGAGATGGGCAAGAATCTATACCCGAGACAGTTAACTGGGACGGGGACGGGATGAATTCTTCGTAGCGGGGAAGAAAACGTTCTGGCGATACCCGACGGGTATATCCCCGTTGCCAGTTTATTTGGATCACTAGAAGGTGCCACGGCTGTGTCGCAGAATCGAACTGTTTCTCGTCCCGCTTGATGTTTCCATTTTTAAATAAAAATAAAGGTGCCTTCGTGTCTTCAAGATCATACGTAGATTTCCGATGGAATGGAGGACCCACTGCAATTCTTTTATATACCCTGTTTGGACCTAGATATTGGAGTCGAGAATTGAAAATTGGAATAAGGTTTCCTGAATTATGCTATTTTGGGTGTCCATAGATCGAGATATGGAATTACAACTCCAATACCTTGGTATTGGACTATAAATAGAAATGAGCTCTCCCAATACAGAGGGGCGAGGCTCTGTATCGGGTGAAATTGGGCCTTCTCCGACCCCGGCGCCTCCCTCGCTGGCGTTACGCCGATGCTGCCCTTCATCCGTGCGTTGCGCGCCGCGTGACCCTCGACACCGCCCTCTACCCTGGACAAGTCCTCTCCGCTCGCACCAGATAAACCCATGAAGTCCCCTGATGCCCCCGATCCGCACCCCCAGCCATCGACGATGCCCTTTCACGGGAGTCCCGATGCCTCCGTCTTCCCCAGCTCTGGCTAACCACCTCCGTCTTCTCTAGCTCCGGCAGGCTACGGCCTACAACCTCCTTCCTCCGACCACGTCCTTCTTCCCTAGCTCCGGCAGGCTCCAGTGGACCACCTCCTTCTTCTCCACCTCTGTCTCCCCCAGCTATGGCACGCTATGGCCTACAACCTCCTTCCTCTGACCACGTCTTTCTTCCCTAGCTCTGGCAGGCTCCAGCGGACCACCCCCTTCTTCTCCAGCTCCGGCAAGCTCCTTCTTTCCTAGCTCTAGAGGTGTGTCTGTTGTTGTTGACATAAAGAGCTGGGAGAAGATGTGTCAATTTTAGGTACATCCAAACAATAGATTTGGTATTGTAAGACATTTCCAATGCACTGATTTGGTATTGGTATCCAATGCAATTCTAGTCTCTTCAATATCTACATCCAAACGGACCTTAAGTCAATCGTATGTTTTGTTTCGAGTTTCTTTTTTTTGGACAACTTTGTTTCAAGTTTCTGGAACCATAAGGAAGCTTGAGGTCGTCACAAATATTTCTAAGCGCCTCTGCTGCTGGAAGCTCGTTTGGCCTTCCCTGAGTGGATGCTTTGCCATCGCGTATTCGCCGCCCTATAGGCTACTTTTATGTTGTTTTCTATTCATAGGTTCAGTCTATGTGTTGTTGTGGCTAGGGGTCGTTTCCCCCTCCGTTTTTTTTCTTGTTGTTCATTGTGTCTTCATGACTATGATAATCCCTAGATTACTTGCGAGTCTTCGTACCTTTTTAAACTCTACTCCCTCTTAATAAAAAATGTGCCTCCTGCGAAAGAAAAAAATATTTCTATTAACTTGTTCGACATAATAATTTTTTTGTATATGTAACCGTGGCCGAGGTCCTGGTCTACCAAGTGTCATCACGTTCTCGGGTCCAGGACGACTGATGACCACCGTGGATTAAGGGGCTTCTTTTTTTTCCTTTTTCTTTTTTTTGTCATGGGCTGCTTGTTTCTGATAGAGCGTCGCTCGCTTAGTTGCTTGCCTCACCTAGGGTCTCTCAGATAGAGCGAGGCAAATCTTGCTTGCACGGTTTCAAAGCGCCAAAACAAAAGAACCGAATAGATAGGGTCGCTTGCTATCTTCACTTGACAAGATGTAACAGTTTCAGCAAAGAAACCAAGCAAGCCCATAGGCTCCACTTCGTTCTTGTTTCACCTAAAGTATTGCTTTCATACCCAGCTAGACCACCATGTTTATCAGACCAACTAAGAGACCATAGAACCATGTTTGGGTCGAGGTTTGTCACGACAACACGGCGTGACTAGATTATCTTATCTTACTGTTTCTAAGTTTCACTATATATGCTTGAAAAAAATAATTCCTAAAAATTCTCATGGTCTTTAACTTGGTAGACTCTAATTATCATCATTAGTAGTAGCCATTGAATTTATTCTATTTTATTTAAAATTTATCCACCTTTGTCATTATAAAAATACAAAAAAATAAGCCCCTAATTCTGCATCTAAGTTACCCATCTATGTCATGGTAAAAGATAATTCAAAAATTACCTCCTAAATTTATATATAAATTATCCAGCTCTATTATTATCAAAGATAATTCAAAGTAACCTCCTGACTTTGTATTTAAACTACCTACATGTACTATTATGAAAGATAATTTAAAATAACTCTCTAAATTTGTATCTAAATTACACACACCTCCATCATTTGGAAAGATAATTTAACATAATACGATAATATTATTTTTATAAATTACCGACATCTACCTTTATGAAAGAGAATGCAACATAACCCCTATGTTTCCATTCAAATTACCCATAGATGTCATTATTAACAAAAAAGTAACACATTTTAATTTGTACCAATGTTTAAAATTGCAGTATTTTTTCTAGTAGCTATAGCAGAGCTAGGATGGATAGCGTTTTGTAAGAAAACCTTGAAAAATACAAGTAATGTATTTAAGAACATATGAAAATCATGAATTTGATGAACACAAATATGTTTGTAATGTTCTCTTTAAAGTAGAATATAGCAATCGTAGCTGACAAAGCGACAAAAACAACAATAACTTACTACGGGGTCGCTCTAAGCCCTCTATTTAAAATCATTATTTGATCTAAAACATCCACCTTGTCTGTAATAAAAAAATGTCTCTCAAATCAACATATAAATATTAATATAAGCTATCATGAAAAATAATTTAATATCCATAAAGTGTGTTATATATTTCTAAATATCACACTTCTATCCCAATTAAATTAAAAGTAAGCATAGTATTATGTTCCACCATATAGACCAAGTAATAAACATGTATACATTAGGATAATAATCCATGATAATAAATTTCATAAGTTATTAATTTAAATTAGTAATTTTACACATTTAGATTGAATCATTTTACCATATCAATATTGGTAATTTAGTTTTAAGCACTCTTTGCTTTATAGAACAAAGCTACTACATATATAATTCTATAATATAAAAATTCAACATGTCTATTGTTGTGGTGTGAAAACCAAGAGGATAACCTAGGACCTATAATCTTTCTGGATAAAATAAAAAATTAAAATTTGAAGAAAAACACATAACTACTAGATTTTTAACTAAACACGTGGATAAAAATGCAACAAGTAGATTAAAGAGTACGAAGCAAAACTAAAGATCGTGATGTCACTGAAAGGGGATGCAATTAAAGTTTATATTACTTAAGATTATGTATATCGCACTAGGAAAAAATATAAATCCAAGAAATTCTAAATAGAGGTCATCAAGCAGATCAAGTACACATGCATGCATAAGAGATGAATATATATGTCATGTTTCAGCAACCATGAAAAAAATTCCTTAATGAATAACGTCTGATATACTAATGATATTAACAAATTATTTAAATGTATTAATAACCATTAAATATGTTATAAAATATCTATATAAGTTATTACTTTAGGTATATTTATTCATTTTTAAATAAAATATTCGACATATTTATATTGATAGTATAACCGCCACTGCACATATAATTCCTTGATAAGAAAATTCAAACCTCTTGAGAAATGGAAGGTTAGTGCAAACCATAGATCACTATATCTTCATGGCCTTTGAGTTTGCTCAGAGTAAATAGTCATTATATAAAGCTTAAATATTAATATATCCTGTCAAGGTTACCACTGCTATCCATCCATGATCTCCTTTCAAGATCTACCACTTGTCTTAAATATATGTCATCATAGTACTTAAAAAGCCATCTATGTCTCTATGATCTAAAGTCCTTATCTTATAAAGTAAAACAAGAGTAATATTAAAAGGTACAATAAGCACAAGATTTTTAAATTAACTTGGGGATTAAAAGTTCTATAGCAGTCAATAAGACTAATATTTGAAATACCGTAACTTAAATTCATGACATCATAGGATATAGGCCGCAACAAGTGTAACCATAGTTTAAGCTAAGATTTCAACTAAATGCATGTTGAAGACACACGGGTGCGTGTCATGCAAATGGTGATATGAATGAAGAACATATAGATCAGTAAATTATAAGTTTATCATAGCCAAATAATGACTACAAAATATTTGTGATGCTTATTGTTTAGAAAAAAAAGAACAAAGAGAACAACGTATAATTTAATATAAGTATAATTTTTATTAGCTATGGGTCGTATTAAAGAATATCTAATGCTCATGTTTCTTGATCTAGCACGGGTTGATCTTTGATGGACTAGTAGTATCTAATCAAACAATGTTTATTAATGCCATACCATGAAGTGTTAGAATCGTGTCATCACTGTTCAGTGTTCACTCATCTTGCCGTGCGAGTTCATTTCGCAGCCTTCTTCACCGCACTTACCTCTGGTCTCCAACGGTGGGACAGCGACTCCGTGGGGGTGCGGTGTACGTGGCCGACGCGATAAACACCACGCACGTCCAGAATCGCCGCTTCCTCGCCGCATTTTAATTTCCACACCCCGAAAGGAGCCCGGACATCACTGGAAAACCGTAAGCCGCGCAGAGCACCAGCGCCGCGCACGCCTATTTCAAGCTCGATTGTCTCCTCTCGCCACCCAGAAGTCCTGGATCCACACACTCGAACAAGGCTTGTTGTTCCGGAAGCAAGGGAAGCACGGACGACATGCTGACGCTGCACCCCAGGGTGGTGGCGACGAGTACCGTGGAGCCAATGGATCACTGCGAGAGCTTCGCCTTCTACTGCGTCGGGGTGTCCTGCGTCTCGGTGCTGCTCTTCATCGTGCTGGCCGCCGCGGTGAGCATCTCCAGGGCCTGCGCCATGGCGGGCGCCGTCGTGCTCCTGCTAGGGCTCGTCGGCTGGCTCGCACCCACGGGGAACGGAGCCGCCGGTCCCGCGGCGCAGCAGCAACGCCAGGCTGCTGCCGCTCCGGGGGTGCGGCTGGTGGTGCAACACCGGTGTGCGTGCGGGCTAGTGGACGCCGCGATCGCCGCGCTGCCGACGTTCGCGTACGAGCCAACCGCGGCGGAGAAGGGCGACGACAAGCCGCGCGGCAGTTCCGTGCTGTGCGCGGTTTGCCTGGAGGACATGCGAGCCGGCGAGATGGTGCGGCAGCTGCCGGCGTGCCGGCACTTGTTCCACGTCGACTGCATCGATGCCTGGCTGCGCGCTCACCGGACGTGCCCGCTCTGCCGCGGCCAGCTCTCCCCGGAGAGCGTCAACACAAATGCGGCAGCGGTCGCGGAGCCATCGGTCGATGCGTTGCCGCCGGTTTGAGTGTCACTCGAGCGGTTTATGAGACATGTTTCTAGATTAGATTGACGATAGTCCACTGATGTTGGGATACTGCGCTTATCTGTACAGTTTGCTATATTAGAGGTTTATGAGACATGTCCGAATAAAAAAAAACTAGGTTTGATTTCGAAGGCGCGCAACAAACGTGTGTCTCTAGGTCTAGGCATGAACTTCAAAATCGGGAATTAAATTGTATGGACCAGGAGTCCAAATCTCTCATACTACGATTGATGAATTGTCCCTGAAGTAAGTCACACGGCTGATCTGCTAATCTAAATAAGATAATGCTTCGTGGGACCATATCTAGGCATGTAATCGGTAGATTTATTGACCGGATGATTTGTTTAAGATGACACATGTCGTTCATCAAAGGTAGGAGGGAGATTTGGACCCCGGTGCATTCAATTTTTTTATTCCAAAATCTGTTCCACCCACATCGCCCGACGCTTCCGGTCTCGAAAGATCAGGAGCATCTAGCCGATGGGGACTAGTACCAGATTGTACGAACTAGGGGAGTCTAGAACCTGACACGCTTCAAATCAGGCGCTACCAGACAGACAATCTAGTCTATCACGTCAGTGCCAGCTTTTGTACGTACCTATGCGTATACTACTACTCCTTATATATGCACCACGAGTGTCTGAATGTTGCTGCAATACACTTACCGGCCAATTACACTTTGGAGGGTAACAAAGAACAAATACCCGTGTTTCTCAGGCAACTGGAGCGCTTTTGGGCCGTTGAGCTGAAGCATCATCCATTGATGGCAATATGGTACTATATCCTTGCTGTTGATTGGTTGGACTACCTGACCGGATGAGTGGACTAGCCTGCTGAGAATTAGACCGCCGGTTCTTTTTGTATCACTTGCTTTCTGTGGTAGAGCCGTAGAGGAGGATGGCAACCCTAGATTGAAAAACGGTGACATCTGAAAAATTCAAATGTTTGGGTTTTTGTCGTTTTTCCCCTAAAATGCTTGGAGGGAGTTGTTCGAGTTGATCTGCTATTTGGGTGGCTGTCGATTGAGTTGACTCAGTTTAGTGAGTCATGGTTGAGTGCTTCGTTGGTTGGTCTGTGTGACACGTCACCCTAATTTTTGTGGTTTTTGGGTTCAATTTTGAATTACAATACTGGGTTAGCATTTGTTTTGTTTTTTTTCTCCTAAGAATAAAATTTACTGTACACAACTTTTCCCGCTATTTCAAGAAAAAAATCTTGATTGCTGATATTCTAGTGGCTCAGTTTGATTATTCTTTTCTCAAGAAACGGCAATAGTATAAGAGCGTCTCCAAGACATTAGCCAAAAAAAGACTAGCCAAATTTACTGATTTAGCTATTCTCTAAAATAGATTTGACAAAAAATACTAGAGTACTCCAAATGACTCTGTAAAACCAAGAGACTGGATGACTATTGAGGTAGGCTATCCAAAAATAAAGAGCGAATGAGGTGGGATGAAGAGCTACTAAATTTGAAGAGTCATTTACAGAGCCTGTTGGAGATGTTTTTCCTTTAATAATAACCAAATTTACCTTTAGAAAATGGTTTGGCTAATCTCTTGGAGATGCTCCGAGAGCGAGAAATAAAGAGGCTGCTTAGAAGAGCTGTCCGTAGCTGCAACAACTGCCATCAACAGTTACAGGCCAGCAACAAAAACTAGTGACGACGGTTTGAAGAGGAGAACAGTAGGTGTCGGTGTTTTCGGACCACCGACGAGTAAATTTGTATTTACGCGTCTGGCTCGGATCGTGTGCTCGGAGGACACAAAGGCTTATACTGGTTCGGGCGGAACGTCCATACGTCCAGTTCGCTGCTGCTCGTGTTACCGGCACTTGGTTTGTAGTAGGGGTTACAAACATACGAGAGATGGAGAGGATCCCAAGTCTCTGGTGAAAGGAGTGAACGGGTGCTGAGAGCTCGCTTGCCGCTCAGCCGTGTGCTCGTGTCATGCTCTTGTGTCAAGATCCCCCACGTAGGGGCGCCCTGCTTCTCCTTTTATAGGCGAAGGGAAAGCGCGGGATACAGAGGAGAAAATAGAGAAGATCGAGAGAGAGAAAAGAATGCTTCCAGGGTTGCTGGGTCCTTCTTCTCCTTCATGTGGGTCCCGTCGATCCTGTAGATGTCAATAGGGACGGCTCCATGTCGTGGCCCTGTTCGCCACTAGCGCCATGCGCAGGCGTCATCTGTCGGTCATGGTGTTCCACTCTGTCCCGGCGGACGTCGTGGTGAACTGAAGCGCCTGTCAGCGTCCGTACGAGGATTAGGCAGAATAACACCGGCACGCCCGACACTGTTCTTGATGTGAATCCCCAGGTATGACCCGTTGTGACCATGAGTTATATCGAGGTGTGCCAGCCTCTTCCCTGGCGTCAGAGTTTTGACCTAGACCCATATGCTTGGACCCAGAGTGATTGGCGGCGGTATGGGTCCCCGTTGGATGAGACGGAACTCGCATCCCCAAGGGGTCGGGCGAGACGGAGCCCATGGCCTAGAGGCCAGGCAAGACGGAGCCCGCGGCCTCAAGGTCGGGTGAGACGGAGCCTGCGACCTTGGGGTGGGGCGAGATGGAGCCGGCACCCAAGGGGTCGGGCGAGACGGAGCCCATGGCCTTAAGGTCGGGCGAGACGGAGCCCGTGACCTTGGGCGAGACAGAACCCGCGTCCTTGGGGTCGGGCGAGACGGAGTCCCGCACCCACCCGCGGCCTTGGGGTCAGGCGAGACGGAGCCCACACCCAAGGGGTCGGGCGAGACGGAGCCTACAACCTTGGGGTCAGGCGAGACCTTTTAATACGTCTCGAGCCATCCAGGGAAGTCAGCGTGGGCGCTAACTTCCTTGCTTTGGGTATCCCTAATATCGATACCCAACAGTAGCCCCCAAGCATGCGGACGAGTAGAATACTCCTTTGGAGGGTTTTTCGGATGGGAGGACTCTGAGGACCTTGGCCTTCTTTTTGTAGCCCGTGCATGTCCTAGTAGGACGGTGATTCCCTTTTGTCATGATCGTTCTTCTTGGGGGCAAGTAACCATAGGATTCGGGAGGTTAGAAAGATTTTTCTTGATTCAGGTCCCCTAGGATCCGATCGGTCCGCGTTGTCCTACGACCACACGTTCAGTCTCCTTGCGAATCCAACTTCCCTCGAGCCCTCACACGTAGTAGGGGTGCAGTCGAGGGTCGACTTGTCTTTGTGATCGTCATCCCACAAGCATTTTCTTTTGACAAAACGGAGGGGCTAAGCCGTGCCATATTTTTCCTCGATGGACGAAATATGGTGCTCGGTAAGCTATTAATGGGCTAGTCCAAGTGGGGCCCGACTTCCCGTTCATGGGTGTCCAGCATGGGTCAGCTGGTGACCGACTCTAGACTCATGGTGGCCAATACATATAGTTCTTGGGTTCGTTCGGCTGGTCCCAAGGGCTCGTTGCCTTTCTTTGAGGAAGAACCATGGACTGGGAACCGACCAAGACTCGAACGTGGGCCGGGATGCCCGTGATGCTCGTGCGCCCAGGTACTGGCCGCTAGTGAGCCCATCCCGTTCCACCCTTCACTCTAAGGGTGTGAACCCGTCGGCGGCCAGCCTTCTAACTCCTGGTCCTAAATGGGCCATAGGAGCATTTTTAGCTCTGTATCCCTCCTTACCTGCGACGGTTCTTGGCCCATCGACCGGGCGAACCATCATCTGACGTGTCCTTTGAGGGCATGTGTAGAGATAGCATGCGTGCAATCTTCGGAGGGAGGTGATGTGATGCGGCGCAGCGAGCGCATGAACCTAGGTGGACCGTTCGCCTTCTCACCCCGCTCCATCCCATAAATAGCGGCCTCCCCTGATGTAGACAAGGCCCAATCTTCCAAAAGGTATGATAGCGTCGATTGGTGGAGACTCGACGTTCATGATCTAGGCTTCGAACCAAGACTGATTCGGACCCCCGCAACCGTTACACCACTACTCCATTGGTTATCAACCATGCGAACGCGATTGACCTCGCCGAGAAGGCTTTCCTGCAAGCGAATCGAGAACACAAGCAAGAACGGGATGAACGTAATCTGAAATTGCAAATAAATATGTGGCTTATGATAACAAGAAGAAGTTCAAGTCTTTATTCGAAAGGACTAATCACCACAGGCGAACAAGATCAAGAACTAGGGCCCTGGTTCACAGCAGGCGGCCTCGGCGGCACAGTTGCAGCAAAACGATATCTGTTTCACATGGAAATCGAGAACTAAACAAAACCTCCCAAACCCTAAGGAGAGCGATGGCTGCTAATTATAGAGTCTTTGCTGTCACCCCCCTAGACGCGCCCCCTAATGGGCCCAAACACGATACACGGTCCAACGAACCAAAAGACGGTGTCGCAGCACCCTGGCAGATTCTAGATGCTGACTTGTTTCAACGATCCCCATTGATTCCGAGAGCTTTTGACATAAGACCACTTGCATTGGCTTCCTTATCTAATTAGCTTTCCATCCATATATGGATCGTCGAAAACGGAGTCCGGACGCGTGCGTGTGACTAGTTTTATGATAGACTGGTCCCGGAACCCGAGATGGGCTCCAACTTCAGTTGGACTGGGCCTCCACCATGAGAAAGATGAATTGGATGCCCATGCTGGACCTCCTCCTCTCCTAGGCTTGTATGTGATGAAGTAGTGATGTCCTCCTCATCCTCCCTTTCTTGAATTGAAGTCGTCCTTGACTGAAGTAGATCGTCTCCTCCATTTTATAACAGAAACGATAGCTCTAGAAGAAGACGTTCATCTTGGCGCCCAATCCTTCGCAAAGGAGGCTGCCATGGTCGCCTCCCTATTGGGAATTCATCCTCCTTCTCCTGTAAAAGGTTAGTACCAACAAGAGGCATAGCACTAGAAGCAGGACATATAGGCGATGTACAAGTTAAAGCATAACATGGTTCATCATGATCAGCAAGAGCAGATTTAAGAGCAAATAAAACTTCTTTCTTGTTACTTGATGGTTCATTTGCTGGTTTGCTAGAGTCTTTATCATGGCCTTTTTGTTTCTTTTCAGCAAGTTCCTTTTCATATTGCACAATTTCAGCAGGAGTTAAAGGAAGTAAAGCAATGGTCTTTCCTTTAAACATAAAAGTATATCTATTTTGCCTACCATGATGTACAACATTATTATCATATTGCCAAGGGTGGCCTAACAAAAGTGAACAAGCTTGCATAGGCACGACATCAAAATCAGCATAATCATGGTATGATCCGATAGAAAAATGCACACGAGCAGATTGTGTTACCTTTGCCTTACCACTATTGTTGAACCACTGAACATGGTATGAATGTGGAAGAGCACGTGTAGATAAACCAAGAGTCTTGACAAGCTCAGAACTTACCAAGTTATTGCTGCTCCATCAATTATAGCACGAACACGGAAATTATTGATAATGAGGAACATTTGAAACAAATTATGGCGTTGTAGCCTGTCTACTGGCTCAACTTGTGTACTCAAAACATGCTGAACAAGGTTTGATTTGTAGTTTGCAATGCATGCCACACTATCAATTACCTCATCAGGATCTTCAGCAACATCTGCAAATTTATCTGCATAAAGATCAGTTGCAAGTGCAAATTCATTCTCTTCATCACTAGCACTAGCATACCCACCATCATCAGTAGCAATATATGCGCGTTTGCTGGGGCATTCTTTAGCAATGTGTCCCATGCCCTTGCAGCGGTGGCAAACAACTTTAGAAGAGCTGCTAGAGGAAGGTGTAGCAGATCCACTGGCAGAAGGTGTGATAGGAGAACTCTTCTTTACAAGCGCTGGTGGTGTCTGCACATTAGAAAATTTACTCACCTCGGTTGGACGTGAAGGAGTGGACGGAGTCGTGGAACGCCTAGGTTGTCGTCCCTATACTTCCCTTTCAGCTTTAAGAGCATAATGATATAATTGGGAAAATCTAGTCCATTTTTTATAGTCAAGAACATCCTGTATTTCACGACGCAAACCTCCAAAAAATCTAGAACACTTATCCATTTCATCCTCCTGTATGTTACTATATGCTAGACCAATTAAAAGCTCCTGATAATATTCCTTAATAGTCTTACTACCTTGATTTAAACGTTGCAGTTTTAATCGCAGATCACGCTGATAGTATGGAGGAACAAATCTCGATTTCATTCGAAGTTTAAGTATAGTCCAAGTTTGAGGTATTTGAGCATTAGCATTAGAATTAGCATTAATATTATTGCAAATATCATTCCACCAGAAAAGAGCAAAACTAGTAAACTCACTAGTAGCAAGTCTAACTCTATATTCTTCAGGTACTTGATGGGAGCTAAATTTTTGATCTACAGCCATCTCCCAATCTAAATATGCTTCAGGATCAGCAGAATCAGAAAAAGGAGGTATCTTAAACTTGGTTTTAGAGAAATGATCATTATTACCTTGGTTATTACCTCCCATACAGTGTCGGTTAAAGTTAAACCGATTACGGTTACGTGCATCCTCAACATATCATCGAGCTTCGGCTTCAGCTTCAGCCTCTGTGTTGCCATTCTCCTCCTCAGAGAGATCATCATCAGCAACATCTTCAGGACGTGGTTCAGGATGTCGTTGTTCAACATCTTCAATCCTCTTGGCCAAGTTGGTGATTTGCCGAAGGATCTCATTAAACTTGTCATCAAGAATGGCACGAAGATCATTCTTGGAAATATAGTCATTGAAATCTGTAGGTGCGTCCTCGTTCCCTTTGCCACTACCTCCGGCTTTTCCTGACATGGTTAGTAGAAAGGAGAAGACAACACAAATAGTATTATCCCTACCAACTACTTAGGTTGTGGACAAGGAAAAATAAGGCACTCAACTCTCAAGCGTCTTACCACGGTCTTACAATTGTTCTTACTAAAGCAACAGGCGGTGCAATCGGTCGGTGACTATGATACCATTGTAGCTTGAGTGTAACAGTTGCAAGGCGAACCTATACTTGGTTAGAAGAAAGTAGAGCTTGGACAGGCACAATATAGTAGCAAGAAATAGCAATATTCGTAACTGAATAACAAAGCTGAATAAGTATCTCGAGTACTTGTCTTAGTTGCTGGCCTACTCACGTTCTAAGTACCAGATGTATCAAGTGATGTGAACAGTAGGAATATGATTAGGAACAAGGCAAAAATCAGCACACGCAAACACGGCTGAAATGGCGTTCTCTATGTGCTCCTCTAGATATTGTTCTACTTTTGCCCCTCTCTTTTTTCTCTATTTTTGGGCTATCGTCGTTTTTTAGGATTCTTTGACTTTTTCTTTTTATTTTTTTGATATTTTTTTTCACTTAGAAGCACAAAAGAAGTAACCACAGAAAATATGAGCTTAAACAAGTAAAAGGTGTGGCCTATGGAAAATTCAGAAGACGTGCTCAAAATTGATAGAAAGCTTGTGACCACGAAAAGAGGATATTGTGACTAGTTTTTGGCCAAAATAAATTTTTTCGAACCCGTTCACTAGGAAAGACGGATCCAAAATTTTTTTCTGATCAATTTTGATATATGGAACGTCGAAATCCAAGTTCGTATGCAAAAATTAGACCAGTTTTAAGAACCGACTTTGAATTAGAGGACAAAACGGGAACAATGCGCGCAAAAGTTATTGCGACGGCTATGGATAGATGCAAATAGTGAAGACAAGTGTAACAAATTAGATGGCGTGGACTAGGGTTTGATGGATACAAAGGAAACATAGCAAGACTTGAAGGTGTTCACGGATTTGGATAAAAAACAAAGGAGAAAACACAAACTGGACTAAAAAACGATCTAAAACCAGCGACCAGACTTGTCCTACGACTCGAACTCAACAACGCAAAACAGAGACAAAATTGCATGGCACAACGAGGCTATAGGACAAGGAATATGAGGCGGTGTATATATTTTTTGGCTTTTTGTGGACTATAGGTAAAACAAAAACAGTAACAATCTAAATGGGAAAATAAAAGTATACCTAACGGGCAACAAGGTGCTCTGATACCACTTGATGTAGACAAGGCTTGATCTTCCGAAAGGTATGATAGCATCGATTGGTGGAGACTCGACGTTCACGATCTAGGCTTCGAACCAAGACTGATTCGAACCCCCACAACCGTTACACCACTGCTCCGTTGGTTATCAACCACGCAAACGCGATTGACCTCACCGAGAAGGCTTTCTTGCAAGTGAATCGAGAATACAAGCAAGAACGGGATGAACGTAATCTAAAATTACAAATAAATATGAGGCTTATGATAACGAGAAGAAGTTCAAGTCTTTATTTGAAAGGACTAATCGCCACAGGCGAACAAGATCAAGAACTCGGTGGCATAGTTGCAGCAAAACGATGTCTGTTTCACGTAGAAATGAAGAAGTAAACAAAACCCCCCAAACCCTAAGGAGAGCAACGGCTACTAATTATAGAGTCTTGGGCGTCACCCGCCTGGACACAGCCCCTAATGGGCCCAAACACGATACACGGTCCAACGGACCAAAAGACTGTGTCGCAGCACCCTGGCAGATTCTGGATGCTGACTTGTTTTGACAATTCCTATTGATTCTGAAGAGATTTTGATGTGAGACCACTTGCATTGGCTTCCTTATCTAATTAGCTTTCCATCCATATGTGGATCGCCAAAAATGGAGTCCGGACGCGCCCGTGTGACTAGTTTTATGATAGACTGGTCCTGGAACTAAGATGGGCTCCAACTTCAGTTGGACTGGGCCTCCACCATGAGAAAGATGAATTGGACACCCATGCTGGACCTCCTCCTCTCCTTGGCTTGTATGTGACGAAGTAGTGATATCCTCATCATCCCCCTTCACATTTCTTCACAACAAAACCACAGCCTTACCTGCTATGTTTCTCCGCCGCCGCCGTTCGGATCTGCCGTGCTTGCTAATCCGCCTCCGTTGCCTTAGATATGTGGCCTCTACTTCTCCGCTGCCACCTTTGCTTCTTTGGAGCCATATCCATCCTCCATGGATTCGTGGTACTGCTCTGATGTTACCCATGCGTGCTTGGAGGGCCTCGTCAAGCGTGGTCTTCTCCACGGGAGGACTAATGCGACAGAGTTGCTTGTTCCCGGCCATGAGGATGCGCTAGCGCCGCCCGACGGCTATGTCATCTCCTTAGCACCCTTCCACTAGTGCGGACTCATGGTTCCTCCCGACCCGTTCTTTTAGGGTCTACTGTACCACTATCAGATCGAGCTGCATCACTTGAACTCCAACGGGATCCAGCACATTGCGGCCTTCATCGTGATGTGCGAGGGGTACCTAGGGATCGAGCCCCACTTCGAGCTGTGGAGATATTTCTTATCCATCTCCTTGAGCAAGAAGAAGGAGAGAGGCCGAGAGACCCCGGTGCCGATGGGATGCGCGGGCATCCACCTCCGGGGGCAACAGGCGGCCGAGTACATGCCCGGCCAGCTCTCTAGATTGAACAAGGGGTGGCACTCACATTAGTTCTACCTAAAGAATGACCCTGCTGCTCCCTTACCAGTATTCTCCATGCGCCTCGTCAAAGAGGTACCACCGTCATGGCCATGGAGGCCACCCATCAAGGAGAAGAAGAGGATGCGTGACCTCCTCGAGGCCATTGCGTTCCTAAAGACCCACGGTCTCCGTGGGACCGACGTCATTGAGGGGTATCATGCGAGGAGGGTAGTGCCGCTGATGGCGTGCTTCCTCCCGCTATACAGGACGATGCCCGGCGCACAGCTCATCGGGATGATGCCCGACGCATGGCTCGTCGGGACGATGCTCGCCCAGGGGCTGCTCCATGACAGCGAGGTTGCGCAGTGCATCAAGGAGGCCACGGGGAGGCCAACGCCGTGTTCCCGATCCTGAGGCATCCCATGATGCGGTCAGACAGGGGCTTCATCGAGCTACCAGCGGGGTTAGTCTTCTAGGACTCTGTCGCACTGCTGCCAGAGCATGCGGCCATGAGGGCAGTGAACCATGCCGCGGATGAACAAAGGAAGAAGAAGAAGGACGACGAGGAGAAGAAATGGCGATCGAAGCTACAGTGAGGGAAGTGGCATCAAGGTTCGTCGGGAGAAGAGGAGGAAGAAGAAGAAGAGGAGGAGGAGGAGGAGGATGATGGCTCTGGGTCACCCATCCCGTGGGATGATCTGGGACCCGCCTTTGCCACAGGTGGGGGCCCTTCCTGTGGCATGCCACAGGACAAGAGGGGGAGGGCACAGCCCCAGAGCTAGCGGAATCAAACCGCCCCACCTCGTCCAAACCTTTGACGGTGGCCTCGGAATCGGCGGAATCAGGCCACCTTGGCTTGTCCGTGCCTTCGACGGCGGCCCCGGAGCCGGTGGAATCAGACCGCCTTGCCTTGTCCCGGCCTTCGACGGTGGCCCCGGAGCCGGCTGAAATAGGTCGCCCCACTCCATTCGAGCCCTCGGTGGCTCCTCCAGAGTCGGTGGGACGCGGCCGTTCTGATTTGTCTGAGCCCTCTGAGCTGAGGGAGGGCTTGAAGCGGCAACGTGCCGATGAGGAGCAGCCGAGGTCGACCAAGCCAGCCCCAAAACGTCCTCGCATGATGATGTTAGGGTGAGTCAAGAGTTTTTTTGTCCTTTTATCTTAACAATTTTTTGCCGCAAACTGACCGCCATGTACCTTGCAGTGTCGGAGGACATGGGACTCTCCTACGGCTCACTACAAAAATGATCCTCCTCCGGTAAACATGCCAGGAGTCGGCTGGCGCCACGCCGGTGGTGAGCATGAGTGGCATTGGGGCGGCCATGGTGTTGACTAGGGAGGCGCAGCCGATGGCGATATCCATGGGAGAGTAGGCAGAGGAGGGTGCGCCCATGGCAGGCGCGGCACGACCAGTCATGTCCTCAATGTCGTAGGTAGAGGCGGCATGGCTGGAGCCGTCGTCCGTGTAGGTGGCCATGTCCACGGCGGGGCGGACGAAAGGGGGTGCACCCGAGGCATCCTTCATGGATGTGGCGACATGGCAGGCCTCTGGGTCTGCATCACCTGGCCCCTCTATCGCTAGAGGAGCCGCTCTGGAGGAGCTACCACCGCAAGAGAGGTCAGCATGGGGATGTCCTAGTTTCTAGTCCGAGTGGCTGCCCTCGATGAAGCAGTAGAGGAGAGGGAATGGGGGAACGTCCACACAAAGGTTGGGGACGCGGTTCACGCTCTGACCACCATGATGAGCTCGATGCGCGATATTGTCGCCTCGGTTGGCCAGGTATGATATGACCATGCTTCCGACCCTCATGTTCTCTTTCCGTGCCTCTAAGTCTTGTCTTCTTCGTAGATCCTCCGATCGGGCGCCCTCTTGAGAGGTCCGACCAGATCAAGCCCCCAGACCGTGAATGGCCACGTGATGGGGATGATTTGGAGTGCTTGGGTTGGTAGGTGGGTCTGTCGAGCATAGTATTGACACCCTTCATAGGTGCGCACAATCTGTTCAGCGTCGACTACTATGGTCGGCCAGTAGAAGCCTTGTCAGAACGTGTTTCCGACCAGGGTCCTAGGTGGCAAATGGTGCCCACAGACCACACTGTGGATATCACTCAGCAACTGCTTCCCTTGTTCGATAGGGATGCAGCGCTGTAGGATCTCGGTGTGGCTTCGCCTGCAGAGCTTGCCCTCAATAACGACAAAGGACTTGGCACGACGTGCGAGCCGTCGAGCCTCCATTTTATCCTGTTTACACCAAAATTTGGGAAGAAGAACGCGAGACCTCGAAGCTTCCACGATTGTGTCATCAAGGAATCGATTGCATAAGGATCGACATCAGCTGATTCAGATGCGGCACTAGATTCCTTGGGATAGACAATGAGCTACGGTTGGCATTGGGATAGACATGTTGGACTCTACAAAAAGGAAAAAATTAGGGTCCAAGTTATCTAAAGTTAGGAATGTTTTATACCAAAGGTTGTAATAAGTCATACTTGAGTAGGATTCATGCTTAGGTTCTGGATATAAATATTGGACCCCGACTATTGTAAAAAGACATCCAATCAATCAATACAAATTACTTTTTTCGGCTTCACGCCAACCCTCGGTGAGTTCTTCAACAAGTAGGGCTGCATCGTTTCGGCCGACCTCTGGCTTGTCTGTAAGTACCATCATGGCTTATGCTTTGGTTTGTAAGGCCACATCAGTTAAGTTTGACCTCCACTACGAGCTCTAGCATAAGATAGTTATCGATTCTTATCTAGTTCAAGTACGGCTGCATCGTTTAAGTTCGACCTCCACTGCTTGAATTAGATTAAGGTCAACTTATCGGCTCTACCTAAGAGTGGCATCCTTCTGGTAGATTCATTATGTTACCGATCTTGCTGATGTTCTTATTTTCATTAGTTTTTAGCAGTATCAACCTGCCCGATCGAGATCGATCTAGATCGGCCTCACATCCTTTTAGTCCATCGTTTATTTTGTTACATTGCGATGGTTCTTACTTTAAACGATGGATTATGTTTCATTGGCCGTTCTGCTTTGATCTTGGTCGTGCATAGTACGTGGTCATGGCATGTCTGATCTTGAGGAGGTTTACTAGCTAGTTGAATCTAGTCCATAGCTCGCTATTATGGATGTATCGATCCGGTTGACCCCCACTGTTAGTACTTTAGATCGGAGGATGCTAGCTGGTAGATTTGCTTTCGACCAGGCATGACCCTGGCTGTTTGCTATGCCCACATCGGCTAAATAGCCGATCGCCTGTGCTTTAATGCCTACAGTGTGTCTCCATGATTCTATTAAATGTGAATAGATCTATTTATTTTAAAGGTTTGATTTGTTGTCTGTATCATGGCTGCCATCGATCCGGTCGAACCCCACTATTCAAGATAATAGCTTAGGTCTGATGAGTTCATAGATTTGTCTATGTTAAATAGTCGATTGTTCACATGCTGTAGTCCCTTTTCTACCTGAATCGGCTATTTTAGCCGATTCGCTTGTGCTTTCACACATATAACATGTCTTTCAGAAAACCTGTCAATATATAGGCGGGTTTATGAATTCTTCGGTTTTAGTTTGTTATTATCATCATAGCTGCCATCGATCCAGTCGAACCTCACTGTTGATGGTAACGAATTAGATTCAGAGCGTTTGTAGATCCATTTGTACTAGACAGTCGATTTGTTCACATGTTATATCCTTTCTCGTTAGATTCATCGGCTCAATGCTTTACACTGGTAATATCTACCTAGCTGATGATTTTACTTATATCTACGTGCATTGTACTTGTCATCATAAAATCAATCGCAACCCATGAGCTTTACAATCCTTAACAGTCGATTTCTTCTCGTATCGGCTATTTAGTCGATTTTACCCGTCTGGCTGCTCCCGGAGCGGCACACTTGAAACTGTTTGGGCAAGACTGTCATATTTCACCTTAAATTACTGATAAACTTTCTCTCCTTATCAATTGCAAGTCAAATTGATTGGCATGCCTTTGGGAATTCGCAGGGTCGACTGGTCCTGCGTTGAAGCCAAGCGGATCTCCGGGCTCATCCTAAGCAGATCCTTCTGACTTGCTGTGTGCTAGGCGCATTGACATATTTTTGCGCTGACATATCCATTGGTAGCGCCTCACGGAGGAGGTAGTCTAGGTAAGGCGTCCTTCAGTTGGCCAGAGGGTAGGGCTCAGTCGCTGGATCCATGTCATGCTCTATGACTTCGAGGTCGGATGGAGCCGCCGACTGGTTAGCCCCCAAGCCTAGGGTAGGCGGCCCTTCCACCAATCTGCTTCGGCCATTCGTAGTGGACCGAGGGCTTGTGCTGATCACTGGCGAAGACGCCCGTTGGCACCGTTTCTCGGGCGGACGCCATTTTCGCCAGTGTGTCTGCCGCGTCGTTGAGACGCCACGGGATGTGATTGAGCTCGAGACCATCAAACTTGTCCTCCAGCTGGTGGACTTCTCGATAATACGCAACCATCTTGGTGTTGTGGCAGCTTGATTCCTTCATGACTTGGTCGATGACTAGCTGGGAGTCGCTCCGGATGTAAAGCCATCGGATACCCAACTTGATGGCGTTGATGAGTGCCTCATACTCAGCCAAATTGTTGGAGGAGGCGAAATGGATGTGAACCATGTACCTCATGCGTACCCCGAGGGGCGAAACAAAGACCAGCCCTATGCCAGCGCCTTTCTTCATCAGCGATCCATCGAAGTACATCGTCTAGTACTCTTGGTCGATGATTGCTGGCGGCATTTGGATCTCGGTTCACTCTACAATGAAATCAGCCAGCACTTGGGACTTTATGGCCATCCGAGGGGCATATGAAATGCCTTGACCCATTAGCTCGAGTGCTGACTTTGTGATTCTTCCTGTGCCATCCTGGTTTTGGATGACCTCGCTGAGAGGGAAGGACGTCACGACCATCACCAGATGCGACTCGAAGTTGTGACACAACTTCCTCTTAGAGATAAGGATGGCATACAGGACTTTCTAGATTTGGGGGTAGCAAGTCTTGGAATCGAACAAGACCTCGCTAACGAAGTACATGGTACGCTGTACTTTGAGGGCGTGTTGCTCCCCTTCCCGCTCTACCACCAGGACGGCGCTGGCCACTTGCGTGATGGTCACAATGTAGAGCAGGAGTGGTTCCCCGTCGGTTAGGGGGACTAGGATTGGGGCCTTCATCAGGAGCTACTTGACCTTGTCAAGTGCCTCCTGGGCCTCGGGCATCCATTTGAAATGGTCGGCTGTCTTCAGAAGCCGATAGAGGGGGAGACCTCCTTCTCCAAGGCATGAGATACAATGGCTGAGCGTGGTGAGACACCCTGTAACTTGCTGTACCCCCTTTATGTTCTGAATCGGGCCCATCCTAATGATGGCTGACATCTTCTTTGGGTTGGCTTTGATGCCGCGCTCGGAGACGATAAAACCCAGCAGCATACCTCATGAGACCCTAAAAATGCATTTCTCGGGGTTGAGTCTGATGCTGTTTGCTCAGAGTTTTGCGAAGGTCTGCTCTAAGTCGGCTACGAGCAAGTCAGCCCATTTGGACTTGACCACGATGTCATCTACGTAGGCCTCAACGGTTCGCCCGATGAGGTCCCCGAAACACTTGAGCGTACAACCCTGATACATAGCCCCCGTGTTTTTCAGACCGAACGACATTGTGACGTAGCAGAATAATCCGCATGGGGTGATGAAAGATGTCGTGAGCTGGTCGGACTCTTTCATCGTGATTTGATGGTACACAGAGTATGTATCAAGGAAGCAAAGGGTTTCGCACCCTGAGGTTGAGTCGACTACTTGGTCTATGCATGGCAAAGGAAATGGATCCTTTGGACACGCTTTGTTGAGACCCGTGTAGTCAACACACATTCTCTATTTCCCACTCTTTTTTCATACAAGAACGGGATTGGCTAACCACTCGGGGTGGTACACTTCCTTTATGAACCCGGCTACCAAAAGCTTCGCAATCTCCTCGCCGATGGCCCTCGTTTCTCCTCGTCGAAGTGACACAGGTGCTGCTTCACTGGCTTGGAGCCTGGCCTAATCTTCAAGGCATGCTCGATGACTTCTCTTAGAATGCCTGGCATGTTCGAGGGTCTCCACGCAAAGATGTCTCTGTTGGCGCGGAAGAAGTCGGCGAGCGCGCTTTCCTATTTGGAGGGAAGCATGGTGCTGATACGCACCACTTTGCCCTTGGAGCCGCTAGGGTCTATGAGGACCTCCTTGGCGCCCTCTACAGGCTCGAATGACTTAGTCGACCGCTTGGGGTCGGGCACTTCTTCAACGACCTCCCCCTGATGGCCGCAAGCTCTTTGGAGGCGACAATTGCCGAGGCATGTTTGCAGCACTCGACCTCGCACTCGTAGGTGCGCTGGAAGGAGGTGTCGATGGTGATGACCCCGCATGGACCCGACATCTTCAACTTCAGATAGGTGTAGTTGGGGACAGCCATGAACTTAATGTAGCTTGGACATCCTAGGATGGCGTGGTAGGTCCCGTGGAACCCGACCACCTCGAATGTAAGGGTCTCCATCCTATAATTGGTCAGATTCCCAAAGGTGACGGGCAGATCGATCTACCCAAGTGGCACAACCTGCTTTCTAGGTACGATGATGTGGAAAGGCATCCCAGTCGACCGGATGCGCGATCGATCGATGCCCATGGCGTCGAGTGTTTCAGCATACATGATGTTGAGGCCGCTGCCTCCATCCATCAGCACCTTGGTGAGCTGCTTCATGCTGATGATCGGGTTGACCATGAGCGGGTATCTTCCCGACTACAAGACGCTTTCCGGGTGGTCGGTCCAATCAAAGGTTATGGCAGACTCCGACCATCGGAGGAAGGAAGGCATGGCTAGCTCGGCCGTATAGACCTCATGGCGCGCAAGCTTCTGGCAGCGCTTGGAGTCGTAGGCCACTGACCCTCCAAAGATCATGAGGCAGCCATACAGTATATCCACCGTCCTTCCCCTCGGCGTCATCTATGGCCGGCTTGGGCTCCTTCCTATGCTCCCCTTGTTGGAGCCTTTGGATAAGAACCACTTCATAAGGATGTAGTCCTTGTGTAGGTGCTTGACGGGGATAGCATGGTTTGGGCATGGCCCTTTGAGCAGCATCTTGAAGTGGTCCAAGGTACCCTCGGTGGGCTTCTGAACCCCATTGTGGTCGATAGTGGCCATGAGCGAGCCCTCATGCCGTTGCTTGTTCTTCTTCTTGTTGGGGCGGTTCGAGGCACCTTCGCCGGTGTCCTCGTCCCGCTTTGTCTTGCCCCTAGGATGGTCAAAAATCGCCCCGACCGCATCCTCGCCCAAGGCGTGGCTAGTGGCGATGTCAAGGAGCTCCTTAGTGGTTCATGGGCCCTTACGTCCCAGCTTGTGAACCAGGGACTCGTAGTTGTTCCCGGACAGGAAAGCTCCTATGATGTCAGCGTCGACGATGTCAGGCAGCTCATTGCACTGCCGGTAGAAGCGCTGGATGTACCCACGAAGAGTTTCTCTAGGCTTCTGTCGGTAGTTTTTGAGATCCCATGGGTTACTAGGATGCACGTATGTGCTCTGGAAGTTTTGCACGAAGTTCTCTTTTAGGTCCGCCAAACTTTGGATTCGGTTGGGCGGAAGGTGTTCCAACCACGTTCGCGCCGAATCGACCAAAAACAATGGAAGGTTGCGGATAATGAAATTGTCACTATCCACTCCACCGGCTTAACAAGCAAGCCGATAATTCTCGAGCCACAGTCCGGGTTTTGTTTCCCTGGAGTATTTTGGGATGTTGGTTGGCGGTCGGTACCACGGTTGAAAGACGGCGTTGAGGATGTGTCGGCCAAAGGCCTAAGGTCCTGGCAGGTCGGGCTCGGGCTTCGGTCTTTGCCACTGTCGTAGCATCCACCACGACAATGGTGGTAACTATGGCTCGCCTCCTCCCTCTCATCACCGTGGGCACGCCTGCGGGCATCTAGGGTGTTGCACGTGTCACGGTGGAGGCCGAGACGCTCATGCATGGGGCCGTGGCGTGTGGCCTGCTGCCTTGCTGTGCCTGGTGGACTGACATGTCCCTGTATGGTCGCTTTGAGGGCGCGCACTGGCTGGCGTCCATCTCACGTCTTTGGGACAGCGAGCTCTAGACCTGCTGTGCCGCCGCACGCTCGAGTAGTGTGCGAATGTAGTGATGGGCCCGATGATCCATGGGTGTCGCGGGCTCTAGAAGCCCCCGGAGCAAGGCCACCCGACAGCGATGTTCTGTCTTGCTCAATGATCTATGGGTGAAGTGTGGGAGGGCTTCGTCGTCCTCAATGATCTCTGGTTCATGTCGCTGGCCAGGGCGCACGCACGCCCACCGTCTCCATGGCGCTCGATCTCTCGCTCGAGCTCCGCGCATTCGTGCTCTAGCTAGAGTCATGCTTCTTCGAGCTCTTGGTGCTGCGCCCTCAGCTGCTCTACCTGTAGGCGAGGTGGGGCCCCTACATCCCCCTCGACCTCATCGTCAAGGTCGTCTTTTGGGGTAGCCCCTCCCACGTGGATGTTTTTGATGTATCCCTCGGGGGGTACCTACCATGAAATATTCTCGTGAAGGGTGATGGCTCCTGCTGCTGGAGTCCGATTCAGAGGGTGACTCCGATTCTCCCACGAGAAGGTCATGGAAAGATTCCGCGATGTATTCAGTCATCCCCACGAACTCATTGTTTGTAGGGAATGGGGGCATGCGCTACGCCATAAGATGGCCAACGGTCTCTGCGGCGTTGCGCAGACCGAACGGGAGCGCTATCGGGGTGCTCTGGATGAGGTATTCCAGGGAGAGCGTCTCTCCTCCGGCAAGCTGCGTCATGACGTTGGTGAACGAGAAGGTGAGGCAGTGTAGGTCCTCCCGAGATGGTCGGGGTCCCAGGAAGGCACCGAGCCGGCGCTCTAGGCTATCGTAATCGAAGCTGAGGAGCTGGTCGCTCACGGAGGCGTGGGCCTCCGATGCGTGCAGCTACAGCTCCTCAAGCGCCTTGGCGACCGCGCCGAGGCCGGCAGAGTGGAGAGGTTGGATGGCGGCGGGAACCTGCGCCAACTCTCCCTCTGTCGTAACGATGAAGTTCAGGTTCCCGAAGTGCACGTGCGCGCTCGGGACCCAGCTGACACCGTGACTAGCCATCCGAGGCTTGATGTGGACGTCGAGACGCGCAAAAAGCCCCTACCTGGCGCGCCAACTGTCGGTATTTTTGAACCACCGATGAGTAAATTTGTATTTGCGCGTCTGGCTCGCATGGTGTGCTTGGAGGACATAAGGGTTTATACTAGTTCGGGCAGAACGTCCTATGTCCAGTTCGCTGCTGCTTGTGTTACTGGCACTTGGTTAGCAGTAGGGGTTACAAACAGGCGAGAGAGGGAGAGGATCTCAAGTCTCTAGTGGAAGGAGTGAACGGGTGCTGAGAGCTCGCTTGCCGCTCAGCCGTGTGCTCATGTCGTGCTCTTGTGTCAAGATCCCCTAGGTAGGCGTGCCCTGCTTCCCCTTTTATAGGCGAAGGGAAAGCGCGGGTTACAAAGGAGGAAAAGGAGAAGAACGAGAGAGAGAAGAAGGCTTCCAGGGTTGTCGGGTTCTTCTTCTCTTTCATGCGGGTCCCGCCAATCCTATTGATGTCAATAGGGACGACTCCATGTCGTGGCCCTATTCGCCACTGGCGCCATGCGCAGGCGTCATCTGCCGGTCATGGCATTCCACTCCGTCCCGGCGGACGTCGTGGTGAACTGACGCGTATGTCAGCGTCCGTACGAGGATTAGACAGAACAGCACCGGCACGCTCGACACTGTTCTTGATGTGAATCCCCAGGTATAGCCCGTCATGACCACGGTTTACATCAAGGCGTGTCAGCCTCCTCCCTGGCGTCAGAGTTTTGACCCAGACCCATACGCTTGGACTTGGAGTGGTTGACGGCGGTAGGGGTCCCCGTCGGACGAGACGGAACCCACGCCCCCAAAGGGTCAGGCGAGACAGAGCCCGCGGCCTCGAGGTCGGGCAAGACGGAGCCCGCGGCCTCGGGGTCGGACGAGATGGAGCCTGCACCTAAGGGGTCAGGCGAGACGGAGCCCGCGGCCTTAAGATCAGGTGAGACGGAGCCTGCGACCTTGTGCGAGACAGAACCCGCGTCCTTGGGGTAGGGCGAGACGGAGCCCGCACCCAATGGGTCAGGCGAGACGGAGCCCGCGGCCTTAGAGTCGGGCGAAATCTTTTAATACGTCTCGAGCTATTCAGAGAAATCAACGTGGACACTAACTTACTTACTTTGAATATCCCTAATATCGATAGCCGACACAGGCTGTTAGGCTTCGCGGAAGCAGCCGAGTGAGGAGTGACATCGCTGCGCAGCCACAGCCCAATAAAATTAACCACGTCCAGCAGAAGCAAGCGGGCCCAAAAATACAATGGAAAAATAAAACAAATAATAGGAGGCCGAACTACTTGGAACCCGAACACACAATGCACAAGGTACCCCCATAGGGAACAACAAGGCCACAGCTACAGTATAGGTTCCACTAAAAAAAAACCTGCCTTATAGGATCAAGAGTACAATACAAAAAAAAAAAAACGACGAGGTTGATCCATCATGCAAACAGCAACATCTCTCTGGATTTATCCGAAAATAATACAATTCTAACATATTTGAGTCAGGTCAATTTAAGTTCGTTCAAATTTATATAATAAAATATTAATATTTGTAATATAAAATAAGTTTGACAAATCTGACAATGAAGCTAAACGCACGGGTTTGTTTGTCTTTTTTATTCTATATTCCTACATTCTCATATCTGTTGTCATCAAGTTCTAGGGGAGGTGTTCTCTTTTTCTGTAACAACAGTACTTTTGTCATATATGACAAATGAGCCTCCAGAAAAAAAATGATTTATCTTGTTTTTTGGGATACTTCATCATGATCCGGATGAGAAAAGCCGCAACTATCGGATGAGAAAAGCCGCAACTATCCGGATGAGAAAAAAAAATGATTTATCTTGCTTTGGCTGGGTTCGGCTGGTACGAAAACCAGCCGGATTTCACTGTTTCCGGATGAAAAATACTATTTATGCTCTCACAAATTTTTCCCGATTCAACCAGATTTCTCCAAACGAACAGGCCCAAAAGAATGCAATTATCATATTTTGAGGAATCAAACAGTTTAAACTTTAACTAAAACTATATAAAAAAGTACTAACTCTCATGAGACAAAATAAATACCATTATATTAGTTATGGAATATATTTTCATAATAAATTTATTTAAAGACATAAATGTTAGTATTATTTAAATGTTAGTATTATTTACTATATATTTGGTCAAACTTGTGTTACTTTGACCGACACGATTCCCATAATTACATTCTTCTAGTTTGCAAGCTTTTCAAAGTTCATAGCAAGAATTTCCCAAATGACAAATAGAAGGTCTAAATCTTCCAGTTTGCATTTTATTGCTTGTGAACCATGTTGGATAATATAAACAATCTTTTAACACACTAATATCCAAGTTACAGATACTTGCTGCAAATTATCTCATGGAGCTTGCAGCCATTGCTTGGTTTAAGGACACCAAGTGTGTGGATAATGTTGGCTGGCAAAATAATCGTGTTGCTCAGGTAACCAAAACGCTGGCCTAATTATTTCTCTTATTATTTGTTTAACTTTAAATTTGCACTATTTCACTACAATCATGATTCAACTACAGCATAATAATAGATGACATTGCTTTTATCAAGGAGCCAGGACCAGCAAAAAAAACTTTATTTAATCATGCCTCTTTATTTTACTTCTATATTAAAGGTTGCTGCTGAAAAAGGGATGCCCTTGTGTCCAGAAAACACTGAAGAGACCTCATGCCATCTCTTTTTTGAATGTTCTTCTAGGGCGTGTTTGGAGAGGTGGACTAGCGGCCCAGCTACGCCTGTGGGCTGCAACTCCCGTGTTTGGGGCTGCTAGGCCGCTCCTAAGCCAGGCCGGCGGGAGCCAAAAGGGGCAGCTCCGCCTGGCTCCCAGAAAATGAAGGTAGGGTTCATTTTCTGGGAGGCTGGCTGCGAGTGGCGCGCGGCAGCCGAAATCGGGGCGATTTGGCGCGGCGGCGGGTGGCTGTGGCGGCCTCATGCGGGAAGGCGGAAAGCTTTGCGCGCCCTCCGTACCGGCGAAATCTTCTGCCTTTATAAGTGGTCATTGGCCTCCGTTGCGTCTCCTTCCTCGTCTCCGTGTCCTCCGTCTCCTTCCCTCCACCCATGTGAGAGACCGGAGGCAGTGGAGAGTGGTGTCCGTTGCGGCGGCTTCCTTCCCCGATGGCTTCCTCTCCATTCCCCCGCCTTGGATTTGCTTCGACATGGCGCCGCTCCATCGACCGTGGGTACTCCGTGGAGGCCGCCATCTTCTTCTGTTGGTGAGGTGGTGCGGTTGGTGTTCCCCGGCCGGATCTGCTTCCTCTCCGTCCAGATCTGCTTCCTCTTCCTCGCCGGTTCTTCTTCTCCTAACTGTGCCGCTCCTTTGCTCCAACGACCACCCCGAGGTGAAATCAACCCCCAATCACCAGTCCCTCTTGATGGCGATGATGCTAGGGTTTGTTATCCTAGTTGTAGTTCACTGTTCATTCGTGTATTCTCAGTACAAGCTGTTGTTGCATTATGGATTAGGGTTTTACTTGCTATTGATTTGATGCTAGTTGTTACAGTAGCTTGTTATGTCTGATTATGGCCTCTATGTTTACTCTACATTTTGCACCGACTGCATTTCATGGTTGTGATGGTTGCCTGTATTTTTTTTGTGGTCGATGATGTTGTCCTAGGCACTTGGGAGGCATGTTTTTACATGCAGCCGTGCTAAATCTGCTTCTTTAATCATTGTACATTCATGTTGAGGCCAGGTAGGGTATGATGATCTGAGTTCCTGTTTCATTGTTATATGCATGTAGATGGATCCCTCTGATAGCTGTGAGATGATGTGTGTGGCAGAACCTCCTAAGAAATCGGGCCCACGTGCACCTATCGATGTCTCAACAGACCTCAGATAGCGTACACAGGTTCCCAACAACTTAACAGGTCTGTCGGGTGTCCTCGGGAAACCTGAATCATCCACGTTTCAAATAGGATCCCAATCACAGTCATTGCAGATTACAACATTTTTCAATATACATACCAGAGGTAAATAAGCGGAAGACTTAAGTTTAATATTACAAACCAGTTGTTTCAAACTTACATAACCATAAGTGTCATACAACCATAGTAGCGAGATAATATTACATTAACATTATTTATTTCACACAAACTAGTGCCTTGTCCAAAGGCCATTCATCATTCCTCATCGTCATCGACTTCATACACTGACATGCAGCAGGGACCAAAACAAGCCTGTGCATGCGACTCACCTGCAACAAGGGTTAACAAACCCTGAGTACAAAGAGTACTCAACAAGACTGACCCGACGAAAAAGGACGAAGGTCTTAGGGTTGTAGGTGTTGGGTCAAGGTAAGGATGTAGAAAAATTCAAAAGTTCTTTGCCAAAAGTTACTATTCTTGATCCTAGTTTCAAGTTTTACCCCTATGTACTTTAATTCAATATCTCCAACCAAGGGTTCATATCCCATGTTCCAATCCTTCTCATTCCATTCTTTTTCTCATGTTTTAGTAATTCACCAGTCCTACATTGCTTCTGTAATGAATCGAGTCTCCATATCCGCGGAGCACCGGCAATTCGAATTGATTCAAGTCCCAGCTGGGGATTCCTTATCACACGACATATGTAGAACTTAATCTTGCATATATCAACCTCGCTACCGGATCCTCCCATACTAAGCCGTCTCCACGCCACCCGAGAGCACAACACACCTCAAATCCGGCCACATTCAAGCCACGAGGGTACACGCTACTCCCACCATCTCACCACTCCCAATGTGTGGGCATTCGTCTTAGTATCGGATTAGCCGAAGTAGGCTTACCGGAGTATATGACCAGTACTACAAAGTGTCTCGTTCAGAAGATCCACAATGAGTGGCCTTTAAGCGACATAGTCGGCAACGTTACCCAACATTCAAGATAAGTCACCCGACTAGTCTCTAGTTCATTCTATCTTCTTTCTTTCTTTGGCCAGAATGCCATCTTTGATTGTATCGAAACTTTTACTTTGAAAGCCTACCATAAAGCATACTAAGCATTCTACGCCTTTGTAAATGAAAACATCTTCAAGGATGGTAAACAATTACCAAGGTAGGTAATGCATCAAGTAGGCAACATTTGAAGTAAATCAACTTAATGCAATAAGTAACATAAGTGATAAACTTTTCAAAGTAAACAAGGTAATGGTTTAATGCATAAACCGGGGCTTGCCTTCGTTGACGATCTCAGGTTCCGGATCAGTACCACAATTACCAAATCCCGCGACAACCGGGTATTCTTCCAGCACTTGTTCAACTAGAATCGTTTCACTCTCGGGTTCTACATGAAATGATAACATATGCTTTAACATGATGATAATGTAAACATGATGCTTTCACGGTACATGAAATGTAACAACACCCCGCAAATGATTTTATTTCACGGTACAGTTGCAAGCCAACAAAACCAACTTGCAATCCTACCATCAAGAACCATACATGGGACTTGACCAAATGGATCTTAAAACCCTACTGGTCACACAACCTGACCCAAACAAAAATTAAACCCTAACCCTAACAATTAGGGTTGCTTTTATTAACTTTTTAATTAATTTAAAATAAGCCTAAAAATAAACTTGTTCCAAATGACCTCAAAATTTTATGTAAGCTTCCTCATATCCAATTAGTGTACCAAAATAAATTTCATAATTTTTGGAGCTATATAGTGGCCTACAAAAATCATGGAAATTGCATTTATTAATTAATGGACTGAATTTTTGAACATTAAAAATTTATTCAAATTTCAAGTTTCAAATTTTTAAACCATACTAGAGCATGTACAGAAGCTACACAGAAAATTTCAGAATTTTTGGAGCTATCATGAATTTCCTACAAATTTCCAAAGTTTTAGCACTATTCACAAATTCAGAAAATAAAATCATCTTCGTTCTTCTTCTTCCTCACTGTGACCGGTTGGTGACCCCACCCGTCGGTGACTCAAACCTATCACGACGGCGCTGCCCTCATCGACCGGCCATAAAATGCGCCGAGCGGTGATGCTCGTGAAACAGACCTCACCAAAATGATCTACTACTTCCCGAACCAATCTCGGCTATCGAAAGGAAAAAGGTGCCACAGAGACACCTCCACGCGGGCATGGCGATTGGGAACGACGGTGTGCTGGCGTATGCAGTGGCGCTGCAGAGGGACTAAAGCGAAAGCGGTTTTCACTTTCGAAGCTCACCGTGATCACGTAGGTAGGCTCGGTGAAGACAGAGATATCTTGAATCGACGGGACCACGTGAGACCGAGGATGGCGGAGCTCGGTACGGCTTCAAAAAGAAGCGAAGTCACGCAGCATGTTGGACTTCTAGGGGCGACACGATCAGGCTTGGGATGAGCAGGAAGGCGAGGTGAGCTTCGGCCAAAGCAATTGGGCCTAGATACTACTGGCGAGGGACGAATTCTTGAAAAGTGCGGCAAGACACCGGCGGTGAACAGTCGACGGAAAAATTCCGAAATGACGACGGCGTGCTCCTATTTATAGCAAGAAGGAGGGCGTGCGGTGTTGACAGCACACGAGCGAACTCGCCACGGAGGTATTGGCGTGTCACTACGCGTGTAAGCGGCGAAATCCGATCGGCGGTGATCTCCGCGTGGCACCGGCGGCAAGCAGAGAGGTGGAGGTTGATTTTTTGAAAAATTTACAGAACTGCCACTGCGTCCATTTTTCAAATTACTCACAAATTTTCTCAAGAAGTTGAAAATCTCCAAAAATGAAAGTTGTTCAATTTTTCAAACTCTACAACTTTGCTTCTAGAAATATTTTCAAATTCTGCCTCCATTTTGAAATTTAAATTTGGGGTGCATTTGAGCATTTGAATAATTTCAAAATTACTCCAAATTTTATATGTAAACTTGAAAAACTTTGAATACCAAAGTTGATCCTTATAAAATAAGCTCCAACTTTGCTTTTTGTCACAACCCCAAATTCCAAATGGATTTTGAAATATCCAAAAGGGGCAAAAAGGACTTTTATAATTTAAATTTGAATTCAAATTTGATTTGTCTTTCTTTTACTTTAACTTTGATTTTTGACCAGTAACATGGCCCATTAGGGTTGTTTGAGTCAAATGACACATGGTCTCACATGATCACATGAAATTTGACCCTTGTGGTCATGATCTTTGTTTAACGTTTTGAATCACATTGCATCACATAAAATAACAACTTATGAAACAAATCTTATTTAGTGAATGCATTCCAAATTTTCTTCTTTATGAATGCTTTGCAATGCATATGATGACATGCCAAGTTTTAGTTCTAGGTCCAAATACCAGAGGTGTTACAACCCTTCCCCCTTAAAGAAATCTCGTCCCGAGATTTAAAACTTAAGGCTAAGTAATGGAAAAGGAAATGTGTCAAGCTAACACATCATAACTTTATTCAAAAGACTAGTGAGGGGGGTTTTCCATTCTTTTGACAAAATAAACAAGTTACAATATAGACGAGGTATTGCAACTAGAGAGAAGCAAAGAAGTCAGGAAAGTTTTCTTCGAAATAATCCTCAGACTCCCAAGTAGCTTCTTCTTCAGTGTGCTGGTGAAAGCTCTAGTTTGGTTTTGGTAAATTGATTTAACTCTAAGTGCTAACCTAGTTCATCAAGTGATCATGAGATAGGTAGCACACTTCAAGTAGAGAAGCAAATGAAGATCATAACATGACAATGGTGATAGCATGGAGATGATCAAGGGCTTAAACTTGAAGAGAAGAAAGAGAAAAACAAAAAGCTCAAGGCAAAGGTATAACTTGTAGGAGCTATTTTATTTTGGTGATCAAGACACTTAGAGAGTGTGGTCACATTTAGGTTTGATAGCCGTACTATTAAGAGGGGTGAAACTCGTATCGGAATGCGGTTATCAAAGTGCCACTAGATGCTCTAACTCATTGCATATGCATTTAGGATCTAGTGGAGTGCTAACACCCTTGAAAATAGTTGTGAAAATATGCTAACACATGTGCACAAGGTGTTTGTAGGGTTGAGATGGGTTTGGGTCCCTCTCTCCCTCCCGCCGAGCTTGCAAGGCGGGATTCGGCGCTTTCGGGAAAATGAAATGTCTATTTTCTATTGCGCCGGATGCAAAATTCTTAGTGGTTGGCACACTTGAGCAAGGGTGAAGAAGTAAGAGTTGAAATGGAGTTGATCGAAATGATGCTGGCGTCGGTCTAGTGACCGGACGCTGGATCCAGAAGCACCGGACGCTGACTACCTGCGTCCGGTCGCGTTGACTGTCGGTACAGTGGCTAGGGGTTGAGCACCGGACGCTGGCTGCGTCCGGTCAAGGTGGACCGGACGCGTCCGGTCGAAAAATCATGCCTCGGGGAGCTTACTGGAAACGACCGGACGCTGGGGCTTCAGCGTTGGTCGATTTTTACGGAGCGTCCGGTCAACCCTTTCATGATTGTTGAAATCTCGACGAATAACATTTGAAGCAGGGGACACGTGGCGTGAATCACGTGACCGGACGCTGAGGGCCAGCGTCCGGTCAATCGGACCGAAGCGTCCGGTCACCCCGCGTTGTGCCCAGTGAAGGGGTACAACGGCTCTATTTCACTGGGGCTCTATTTATAGCCCCATGGCCGGCTCAAGGGAGCTCTCTTGCACATTTTCATTGACATAGCAACCTTGTGAGCCTAGCCAAAGTTCTCCCACTCATTTCCATCATAGATTAAACATCTTTGTGAGATTGGGAGAGAATCCAAGTGCATTGCTTGGGTGGTTGCATCTAGAGGCACTTGGTGATTGTGTTTCGCTGCGGATTTCGCTTGTTACTCTTGGTGGTTGCCGCCACCTAGACAGCTTGGAGCAGCAAGGATCGTTGAGTGGAGGAGGTGATTGTCTCCGACTCCGATCGAGGTGATTGTGAGGGGTTCTTGACCTTTCCCCGGCGGAGCGCCAAAAGGTACTCTAGTAAATTGCTTGTGGCTTGTGTGATCCTCATCTTGTGTTGGTTGTGCGGTACCCTATTGAGGGTTTGGCGAGTGATGCCAATCAGCGCGTGAACCTCCAAGTGAGTGAATCGCCACAACGAGGACTAGCTTGCCGGCAAGCAAGTGAACCTCGGTAAAAATCATTGTGTTCATCATTGATTCCGAGGTGATTGGTCATCATTGTTATTCATTTTCGTGATTGATTGGTTCATTCATCTACACGGCGGTATAACCCTCTTGATCACTCTCTTTACTTTACCGCAAACTAGTTGACAAGCTCTTTAGTGTAGCTAGTTGTGAGAGCTTGCATGCTTGGTTGGTGTGGCTCTTTAGTTAGCCTTTGAGAGCACACTAACATAGGGTAGTGTCATTGCTCTTGTGTGAATTGACACTATCTAAACTAGAATTGTGGTAGGTGGCTTGCATTTTTGAGTAGGCTAGCGCAACACTCGCTTCGCCTCATAATTGTCTAACCATTTGGTTAAGTGTTGTTGTAGAAATTTTTATTAGGCTATTCACCCCCCCTCTAGCGCAACACTCGCTTGAAAGATGTAGTGTTTGAAAAGGATAAGCTATGTAGCTCTTGTCAAGCCGGCAAACAAGTTGGAAACACCCATCCTAAGAAAAGCATGATGAGCACTAGTAAAGCATTTGAGTTATTGCACATGGATTTGTTTGGGCCAACACAATACATTAGCATTGGTGGTAATAAGTATGGTTTTGTGATAGTGGATGACTACACTAGATATACATGGGTATTCTTTCTAGTGGACAAAAGTGATGTATTTGCAACATTCAAATCATTTGTCAAAGGCATTCAAAATGAGTTTGAAACAACCATCAAGAGAGTTAGAAGTGACAATGGTAGTGAGTTCAAGAACACTAGAATTGATGAGTTATGTGATGAATTTGGAATTAGACATCAATTCTCGGCCAAGTACACTCCACAATCAAATGGCCTTATTGAGAGAAAGAATAGAACACTTATTGATATGGCAAGGTCTATGCTTAGTGAGTACAATGTGAGTCAATCCTTTTGGGCCGAAGCTATCAACACGGCTTGCTATTGTAGCAACCGCCTCTATTGTCACCGATTGAAAGAGAAGACACCATATGAGCTCTTGAATGGTAGAAAGCCCAACATTGCATATTTTCAGGTCTTTGGTTGCAAATGCTATATCTTGAAGAAAGGCACAAGATTAGGCAAGTTTGATAAGAAATGTGATGAAGGATTCCTACTTGGTTATTCCACCACAAGCAAAGCATATAGAGTTTGGAATTTGGATAGTGGTACTCTTGAGGAAGTTCATGATGTTGAATTTGATGAAACCAAGGGTTCACAAGTAGATAATGAGAACTTGGAAGATGTCAGAGGCATTCAACTTTCAAATGCCATGAAGAACATGGATATTGGTGAATTGAGGCCTAGGCAAGTGATTGATGATGAAGATGATCAAGTGCAAGTGCTCTCCAACTCTAATGTGCAAGATGATACAAATCAAGCTAGTGCAAGTGTCTCTCATGATATTGATCAAGATCAAATGACTAGTACATCATCTCAACCAAATGATCAAGCAAGTGCAAGCAATCAAGTTCCAATCCTTCAAGCAACAAGTATTGCAAGAGATCATCCTTTGGATACAATCATTGGAGATATTTCAAGAGGTGTACAAACAAGATCAAGATTGGCATCATTTTGTGAACACTTCTCTTTTGTGTCATCCATTGAACCAAAGAAGATAGATGAAGCTTTGAAGGATGTTGATTGGGTGAATGCTATGCATGAAGAATTGAACAACTTCACAAGAAATCAAGTATGGGAACTGGTAGAAAGACCAAAGGGACACAATGTGATTGGAACCAAATGGGTCTTTAGAAACAAGCAAGATCAAGATGGAATAGTTGTAAGGAACAAAGCAAGATTGGTAGCACAAGGCTATACACAAGTTGAAGGTCTTGACTTTGGAGAAACATATGCCCCGGTTGCTAGATTGGAAGCAATTAGAATCTTGTTAGCCTATGCTTGTGCCCACAACATCAAGCTCTATCAAATGGATGTTAAGAGTGCATTTCTCAATGGTTATATCAATGAAGAAGTATATGTTGAGCAACCTCCCGGTTTTGAAGATGATAAGAAGCCCAACCATGTATACAAGTTGAAGAAAGCATTGTATGGCTTGAAGCAAGCACCTAGGGCATGGTATGAGAGATTGAGGGACTTCCTACTCTCTAAAGGGTTCACAATGGGCAAGGTTGATACTACTCTTTTTTCATCAAGAAGATTGGAAAAGATCTATTTGTATTGCAAATCTATGTTGATGATATCATATTTGGATCAACCAATCAAGATTTTTGTGATGAGTTTGGAAAGATGATGGCTAATGAGTTTGAAATGTCCATGATTGGAGAGTTGAGTTACTTCCTTGGTCTTCAAATCAAGCAATTGAAGAATGGTACTTTTGTGAGTCAAGGGAAGTACATCAAGGACATGATCAAGAAGTTTGGCATGAGTGATAGCAAAGTCATTAGCACACCTATGGGAACAAATGGTAACTTGGATAGTGATGCAAGTGGAAATATGGTGGATCAAAAGTTGTATCGGTCTATGATTGGAAGCCTACTCTATGTGACCGCATCAAGGCCGGATGTCATGTTTAGTGTATGCATGTGTGCAAGATTTCAAGCCTCGCCAAGAGAAAGTCATTTGAAGGCTACAAAGAGGATATTGAGGTACTTGAAGCATACACCAAATGTTGGTTTGTGGTATCCCAAAGGAGCAAAGTTTGAGCTAGTTGGTTACTCCGACTCGGATTATGCGGGATGCAAGGTTGAAAGGAAGAGCACATCGGGCACATGTCAATTGTTGGGAAGATCACTTGTTTCATGGTCATCAAAGAAGCAAAATAGTGTTGCATTATCAAACGAAGCCGAATACATATCCGCCGGTAGTTGTTGTGCACAAATACTTTGGATGAAGGCCACTTTGAGTGATTTTGGAATCAAGTTCAAGAAAGTGCCATTGCTATGTGACAATGAGAGTGCAATCAAGCTAACCAACAATCCGGTGCAACATGCAAGAACAAAGCACATTGATGTCCGCCACCATTTCATAAGAGATCACCAACAAAAAGGGGACATTTGCATTGAGAGTGTTGGCACCGAAGATCAACTTGCCGATATATTCACTAAGCCATTGGATGAGAAAAAGTTTTGCAAGCTAAGGAATGAGTTGAACATATTGGATTTCTCAAATATGTGTTGATGCAACCCCCACTCATATGACATGCCTCTTCTTCGAGCAATCTAAGGTAAAAGTTGATTGGCATGACATACATTCTTGCTAAGGACATGATTAGTGCATCTAGTCATATTTTCAATCTCATTAGGACCTTGCAAGTGGTTCTATCTTATTAGGCTCTTTCATGAAAATCAAATGAATTTTGATGTCAATATGGTATCACTATTGCTTCTATGCTTGACTTGATCTAGTGATGGCATATGACATGTTTATGGGCTTGTGAACCTAGTGTTTAATCTAGAAAATGAACTATAAGTGTTTAACTCAACATTGTACAAGATAACCCTTATTTGAAGGTGTGAAGAAGCTTGTCCTTGGATCAAACCGAGTTGAATATCTTTGGCAAATATTCTAGTTTGAACCAAATTTTGAAAATGATCCTCACCCCATTGATTGACATTGATAATCCCAACCTATCTATAATTTAAGTCTTTGTGGTCATTGATGACAAAGGGGGAGAGAAACAAAGATATGAGTGATAGGGGAGTACTTAATATAGGGGGAGAGATATGATAAAGGAATGGGATCAATTAAAACCTAAAATTTTGAGCACACAAGTAGGGGGAGCAAGCTCATGAACTTGTATGGTGCATTTGAATGTGCATTTCATATGTTTGCTTGCATGGCACAAGTGTTAAATTTTAATATCCATGCTTGTGTGATGTATGCTAGTTGTAGATTTGAATGATGAAATGCAAACTAGCATGCATAGGATATCTAGTGATTTCACTTCCAAATATTTCTAAGTGGTATTGAGCTAACCATGGTGCTAAGGATGGTATATTGGTGCACTCCGATTGGTATCACGCTTCAAAGGTCAATCTTTTATACCTTAGCATCATATGGTAGACATTGACTCCTACATTTCCTATCTAAGCATATGTGCAAGCTTCAATCCAAACTCTTAGCACATATGTAGGGGGAGCAATTGCTATCACTTAGGGTTCATGAAACTTGTCCATATCTTTTTACACATGGTAAATATGTTTGGACAAGCAACATGGATTTAATTGAATTTCAATTCCTATCTTTGTATAAGGGTTGTCATCAATTACCAAAAAGGGGGAGATTGAAAGCTCTAGTTTGGTTTTGGTAAATTGATGAAACTCTAAGTGCTAACCTAGTTCATCAAGTGATCATGAGATAGGTAGCACACTTCAAGTAGAGAAGCAAATGAAGATCATAACATGACAATGGTGATAGCATGGAGATGATCAAGGGCTTAAACTTGAAGAGAAGAAAGAGAAAAACAAAAAGCTGAAGGCAAAGGTATAACTTGTAGGAGCTATTTTATTTTGGTGATCAAGACACTTAGAGAGTGTGGTCACATTTAGGTTTGATAGCCGTACTATTAAGAGGGGTGAAACTCGTATCGGAATGCGGTTATCAAAGTGCCACTAGATGCTCTAACTCATTGCATATGCATTTAGGATCTAGTGGAGTGCTAACACCCTTGAAAATAGTTGTGAAAATATGCTAACACATGTGCACAAGGTGTTTGTAGGGTTGAGATGGGTTTGGGTCCCTCTCTCCCTCCCGCCGAGCTTGCAAGGCGGGATTCGGCGCTTTCGGGAAAATGAAATGTCTATTTTCTATTGCGCCGGATGCAAAATTCTTAGTGGTTGGCACACTTGAGCAAGGGTGAAGAAGTAAGAGTTGAAATGGAGTTGATCGAAATGATGCTGGCGTCGGTCTAGTGACCGGACGCTGGATCCAGAAGCACCGGACGCTGACTACCTGCGTCCGGTCGCGTTGACTGTCGGTACAGTGGCTAGGGGTTGAGCACCGGACGCTGGCTGCGTCCGGTCAAGGTGGACCGGACGCGTCCGGTCGAAAAATCATGCCTCGGGGAGCTTACTGGAAACGACCGGACGCTGGGGCTTCAGCGTTCGGTCAGTTTTACCGGAGCGTCCGGTCAGCTTCGCGACTGTTGAAATCTGACGAATAACATTTGAAGCAGGGGACACGTGGCGTGAATCACGTGACCGGACGCTGAGGGCCAGCGTCCGGTCAATCGGACCGGAGCGTCCGGTCACCCCGCGTTGTGCCCAGTGAAGGGGTACAACGGCTCTATTTCACTGGGGCTCTATTTATAGCCCCATGGCCGGCTCAAGGGAGCTCTCTTGCACATTTTCATTGACATAGCAACCTTGTGAGCCTAGCCAAAGTTCTCCCACTCATTTCCATCATAGATTAAACATCTTTGTGAGATTGGGAGAGAATCTAAGTGCATTGCTTGAGTGGTTGCATCTAGAGGCACTTGGTGATTGTGTTTCGCTGCGGATTTCGCTTGTTACTCTTGGTGGTTGCCGCCACCTAGACAGCTTGGAGCAGCAAGGATCGTTGAGTGGAGGAGGTGATTGTCTCCGACTCCGATCGAGGTGATTGTGAGGGGTTCTTGACCTTTCCCCGGCGGAGCGCCAAAAGGTACTCTAGTAAATTGCTTGTGGCTTGTGTGATCCTCATCTTGTGTTGGTTGTGCGGTACCCTATTGAGGGTTTGGCGAGTGATGCCAATCAGCGCGTGAACCTCCAAGTGAGTGAATCGCCACAACGAGGACTAGCTTGCCGGCAAGCAAGTGAACCTCGGTAAAAATCATTGTGTTCATCATTGATTCCGAGGTGATTGGTCATCATTGTTATTCATTTTCGTGATTGATTGGTTCATTCATCTACACGGCGGTATAACCCTCTTGATCACTCTCTTTACTTTACCGCAAACTAGTTGACAAGCTCTTTAGTGTAGCTAGTTGTGAGAGCTTGCATGCTTGGTTGGTGTGGCTCTTTAGTTAGCCTTTGAGAGCACACTAACATAGGGTAGTGTCATTGCTCTTGTGTGAATTGACACTATCTAAACTAGAATTGTGGTAGGTGGCTTGCATTTTTGAGTAGGCTAGCGCAACACTCGCTTCGCCTCATAATTGTCTAACCATTTGGTTAAGTGTTGTTGTAGAAATTTTTATTAGGCTATTCACCCCCCCTCTAGCCATTAGGACCTTTCAGCTGGTTCCATTGTACTTTGTAGAACTTGATTGTACGCCTTCGAGTGACTCGATTCTTCTGATCTAAGACTCTAATGGGGTACTCGGCATAAGACAAATCAGGTGCTAGTTCTACATCACCAAAGTCAATCACTTGGTCAGGTACTTGAAGACACTTCTTCAACTGGGATACATGGAAGATATCATGCACAGCTGACATGTGATCTGGTAGCTTAACACGATAGGCGACTGGTCCATATCTTTGTTGGATTTGAAACGGACCGACATAACGGGGCGCCAACTTTCCCCGAATCCCAAAACGATGAACTCCTTTCATTGGTGATACCTTGAGGTAGACATGATCTCCCACTATGAATTCTAGAGGTCGCCTCCTCTTATCAGCATAGCTTTTCTGTCGGGATTGAGCTACCTTCATATTAGCTTGTATGAGTTTAACCTTCTCTTCTGCTTCCTTGACCACATCCGGTCCAAAGAACCAACGTTCTCCAACATCTGACCAATGTAAAGGTGTTTGGCATCTACGACCATACAATACTTCAAATGGTGCCATTTTAATGCTTTCTTGATAGCTATTGTTATATGAGAATTCAGCTAAGGGAAGGCATTCATCCCATATAGCACCACAGGAGAGGACACATGCTCTTAACATATCTTCAAGAATTTGATTTACCCTTTCCGTCTGTCCATCGGTTTGCGGATGATAAGCAGAACTACGGATAAGTTTAGTTCCCAAAGACTCATGTAGACTTTTCTAAAACTTGGATATAAACAATGACCCTCTGTCAGAGACAATGGTCTTGGGTGCCCCATGTAGACTGAAGATTCTATTCAGATAAAGCTTTGCATACTGCTCCGCTCGATATTTATCTCTGACTGGTAAGAAATGAGCTATCTTGGTTAGGCGATCAACAATAACCCATATTGAATTGTAGCCTGCAGATGTCCTAGGCAACCCTACTATGAAGTCCATACAGATATCTTCCCACTTCCAAGATGGAACTGGCAAGGAATGTAATGGACCCGTAGTTTTCATGTGAATCGCTTTGACTCTCTGACAAGTATCACATTTGGCCACATATTGAGCTATTTCTATTTTCATTTTGGTCCACCAATATCTCGTTCTCAGATCATGATACATTTTGTTGCTACCTGGATGAATGGAGTATCTTGTAGAATGAGCTTCATCAAGAATCTGCTTTCGCAGCTCCGGATTTTTGGGTATTACCAATCTATCTTTGAACCATACGACACCTGATTCATCAATCTTGAAACATGTTGGTTTTCCAGATCTGACTTTGTCCTTGATATGGGCTATGCCCTTACTTTTCTGTTGAGCAACAATGATTTGATTTTTGATAGTGGACTCAACTATAATATTGGATAGGGAACCTTGTTCTATGATTTGTAAATCCAGATGCTCCATCTCTTGACACAATATTCGTTGCATAGGTTTCACAGTCAGACAATGGCAATGATTCTTGCGACTCAGGGCATCGGCAACCACATTAGCCTTGCCCGGATGATAATGCACTTCTAAGTCATAATCTTTGATAAGTTCTAACCATCTTCTTTGCCTCATATTCAACTCTGACTGAGTAAAGATATATTTCAAACTTTTATGATCCGTATAGATATGACATATATTGCCCAATAAATAATGTCGCCAAATCTTGGGTGCATGAACAACAGCGGCTAATTCAAGATCATGGGTGGGATAATGTTCTTCATGCTTCTTGAGTTGTCTGGAAGCATATGCTATGACTCTGCCATCTTGCATAAGAACACAGCCAATACCAATTCCAGATGCATCACAATAGATATCAAATGGCCTCTCGATATCAGGTTGTGCTAATACTGGTGCAGTTGTCAGCAACTTCTTCAATGTCTGAAAGGCCTCTTCACATTCTGTTGACCATACAAACTTAGTTTGATTTTTTAGTAGTCCAGTAATTGGCTTCGCAATTCTGGAGAAGTCAGGGATGAACCGACGGTAATACCCTGCCAACCCCAGGAAACTACGAACTTGATGTACAATTGTGGGTGCTTTCCAATTAAGGACTTCTTCTACCTTGCTCGGATCAATAGCTATACCTTCAGCAGATAGTACATGACCTAGAAATTGTACTTCCTCTAGACAGAATTCACATTTGCTGAATTTGGCATATAATTGGTGATCTCTTAATCGTTGTAGAATAATACGGAGATGTTCCGCATGTTCCTTTTTGCTCTTAGAGTAGATAAGAATGTCGTCAATGAACACTACTACAAACTTATCCAACTCAGGCATGAAAACTGAGTTCATCAGGTACATGAAGTGAGCCGGGGCATTGGTCGACCCAAAAGACATGACTAAATACTTATATAGACCATATCGAGAAGTGAACGCTGTCTTCGGCACATCTTCTCGGCTGATCTTAATCTAGTGGTAGCCTGATCTCAAGTCTATCTTCGAGAACACCTTAGCTCCCGCAAGTTGATCAAAAAGCAAATCAATTCGGGGTAAGGGGTATTTGTTCTTTATGGTGACTTCATTTAATGGCCGATAGTCAACACATAACCTTAAGGTTTGGTCCTTCTTCTTCACGAAAATAGCAGGGCATCCCCAAGGTGATGAACTCGGTTGAATGAAACCCTTGTCTAACAACTCTTGTAGTTGCATTTTTAATTCTGCTAGTTCTTTGGGTGGCATCCTATATGCTCTTACGGATCTTTGGTGTTTGTTCACGGTTTGAGATCAATTCTGAATTCTACGTCTCGATGCGGTGGCAAACCCCAGCAGATCATCGAGAAAGACATCCGTAAACTCACATACCAATTGAAATTTTCTCGGCTCCTTCAACAATAATAGTTGCATGACTATTTCCTTTGTACTTTTAGGAAAGGGAAGTTGGATGAGAAGTTGGGTTTTCTTTGCCGGTGCATTTACCCTTATGGTTCTACACAAGACATCTATGATAGCCCGTGTTGGGTTAACCAGTTCATACCAAGGATCACATCTATATCTTGATCCTTTAATAAGACATATTGGTAGGGAACTCATAACCTCCCAAATCAATAGGTACATCTTTGAACTACCTCCCTTATCTGATTCGTCCCCAGGCATTGTATATGATAGGGCTCTTTTGTTTCCCCAATAGCTATCCCATGCTTCACAACAAATGTACGATTGATGAATGTATGAGATGCACCAGAATCAAATAAGGTAATTACAGGATGCTTAGCAATGGGAAACATACCCATCATTCTTTGGGTCTCCTTCGGAATAGCTTGCACTTGAGTATAGAAGACCCTTCCGCTTTTCTTCTCATTTTGTCCCTCCGATTGTTACGAGCATTGCCCTTGTACTTGATTCCGATTTGGAGTATGAGGGCTTTGGGTGCATCGAGGATTATTCTTCCTAGGATATGGACATTCTACGGAAAAGTGTCCGGGTTTACCACAATTATACCATGGATAATTGTGATTACGGGAGTAACATTGCGGTTTGCATTATTTGTATTGTTTTCTTTCTTTGCGGCGCTTAATGAGTATAAAGGCGTATTAGTTGCGGGGACGAATAAAGATTTTTGCTGCTTTGGCTTTGTTTTGGGCGGAATGGTGCACGGCCATGATTCTGAGGATGGTAGATCACCTTTTGACGCTTTCCACTTGACGATCCGGAAGCAAATGACCTCTTTTTCTTCGCCTCCTTGTGTCGGCGGTAATTCTCCTCTGAAGCGATGGCAATGTTGACAGTCTCATGATAAGTTGCGTTGCCACAAGTTGCCATCATGGTGCGAAGCTTGGTGTTTAGACTGTCATGAAATGATTCTTCTTTTTCTGTTAGTATTCACATACTCTATAGCATCTTCGCGACGGTGATTGAAACGCCCAACATAATGCATCACCGGGTGCTCCCCTTGCTTAAGAGACAAGAACTCTTCTAACTTCATGGTCATCACACCGTCTAGAATATAGTGTGTCCTGAAGGCATCCTTGAACTCCCTCCAGTTGATTTGGTGGCCAGCGGGCTGTACTGCTACCAAATTTACCCACCGAGCACCAAGCAGCTCCTCGGAGTTGTTGTGCATAAACCTTGGTTTCGAACCTCGATCATGTTGAATCAGCTCGAACTTTTGCTCTATTGTCCTAAGCCAATAAATCGACTTCTAAAGGTTAAATGCGCCTTAGAGAACAGGTGGATGTGTGTCGGTAAAATCCACATAGGTTGACTCGTCATTTCCATTACGACGACCATGATTAGGGTATGGTGCCTGCTGGTTCTGCGCCAATTCCCTTAACAGCCTAGCATTCTCTGCCGTTGCGTTGACGAGTGCGGCTATGGCATCTGCAATAGTCGAAGGCATTGGTGGAGGATTTGGGCACTCATCATCGTCATGTGAGCCACTAGCACCAGTTCGGGTGATAGGACGAGGCATCTGTTAGAGAACACGTTTACTTACATTATTCTTTATTAAAAGCATTTAAAAAGTTTCAAACTTGTGTTACTTTGACCAACACGATTCCCATAATTACATTCTTCTAGTTTGCAAGCTTTTCAAAGTTCATAGCAAGAATTTCCCAAATGACAAATCGAAGGTCTAAATCTTCCAGTTTGCATTTTATTGCTTGTGAACCATGTTGGATAATATAAACAATCTTTTAACACACTAATATCCAAGTTACAGATACTTGCTGCAAATTATCTCATGGAGCTTGCAGCCATTGCTTGGTTTAAGGACACCACGTGTATGGATAATGTTGGCAGGCAAAATAATCATGTTGCTCAGGTAACCAAAACGCTGGCCTAATTATTTCTCTTATTATTTGTTTAACTTTTAATTTGCACTATTTCACTACAATCATGATTCAACTCACAGCATAATAATAGATGACATTGCTTTTATCAAGGAGCCGGGACCAGCAAAAAAACTTTATTTAATCATGCCTCTTTATTTTACTTCTATATTAAAGGTTGTCTTTGAAAAGGGATGCCCTTGTGTCCGAGAAAACACTTGAAGAGACCTCATGCCATCTCTTTTTGAATGTTCTTCTAGGGCGTGTTTGGAGAGGTGGACTAGCGGCCCAGCCCACGCTGTGGGCTGCAACTCCCGTGTTTGGGGCTGCTAGGCCGCTCCTAAGCAGTGGCCGGGGAGCCAAAGGGGGACTCCTTTGGCTCCCAGAAAATGAAGGTAGGGTTCATTTTCGGGAGAAATTTGGTCATGAGTGTGTGTGGCAAAAATCGGGCGATTTGGGCGGCATGGCGGTGGTGGTATGGCGGCCTCTCATGCGGAAGGCGGAAAGCTTTGCGCGCCCTCCATACCGGTGAAATCTTCTGCCTTTATAAGTGGTTATTGGCCTCCGTTGCGTCTCCTTCCTCGTCTCCGTGTCCTCCATCTCCTTCCCTCCACCCATGTGAGAGACCGGAGGTAGTGGAGAGTGGTGTCCGTTGCGGTGGCTTCCTTCCCTGATGGCTTCCTCTCCATTCCCCCGCCTTGGATCTGCTTCGACAAGGCGCCGCTCCATCGACCGTGGGTACTCCGTGGAGGCCGCCATCTTCTTCTATTGGTGAGGTGGTGCGGTTGGTGTTCCCCGGCCGAATCTGCTTCCTCTCCGTCCAGATCTGCTTCCTCTTCCTCGCCGGTTCTTCTTCTCCTAGCTGTGCCTCTCCTTTGCTCCAACGACCACCCCGAGGTGAAATCAACCCCCAATCACCAGTCCCTCTTGATGGCGATGATGCTAGGGTTTGTTATCCTAGTTGTAGTTCACTGTTCGTTCGTGTATTCTCAGTACAAGCTATTGTTGCATGACGGATTAGGGTTTTAGTTGCTATTGATTTGATGCTAGTTGTTACAGTAGCTTGTTATGTCTGATTATGGCCTCTATGTTTACTCTACATTTTGCACCGATTGCATTTCATGGTTGTGATGGTTGCCTGTATTTTTTTGTGGTCGATGATGTTGTCCTAGGCACTTGGGAGGCATGTTTTTACATGCAGCCATGCTAAATCTGCTTCTTTAATCATTGTACATTCATGTTGAGGCCAGGTAGGGTATGATGATCTGAGTTCCTGTTTCATTGTTATATGCATGTAGATGGATCCCTCTGATAGCTATGAGATGATGTGTGTGGCAGAACCTCCTAAGAAATCGGGCCCACGTGCACCTATCGATGTCTCAACAGACCTCAGATAGCGTACATAGGTTCCCAACAACTTATCAGGTCTGTCGGGTGTCCTCGGGAAACCCGAATCATCCACGTTTCAAACAGGATCCCAATCACAGTCATTGTAGATTACAACATTTTTCAATATACATACCAGAGGTAAATAAGCGGAAGACTTAAGTTTAATATTACAAACCAGTTGTTTCAAACTTACATAACCATAAGTGTCATACAACCATAGTAGCGAGATAATATTACATTAACATTATTTATTTCACACAAACTAGTGCCTTGTCCAAAGGCCATTCATCATTCCTCATCGTCATCGACTTCATACACTGACATGCAGCAGGGACCAAAACAAGCCTGCACATGCGACTCACCTGCAACAAGGGTTAACAAACCCTGAGTATAAAGAGTACTCAACAAGACTGACCCGATGAAAAAGGACGAAGGTCTTAGGGATGCAGGTGTTGGGTCAAGGTAAGGATGTAGAAAAATTCAAAAGTTATTTACCAAAAGCTTACTATTCTTGATCCTAGTTTCAAGTTTTACCCCTAAGTACTTTAATTCAATATCTCCAACCAAGGGTTCATATCCCATGTTCCAATCCTTCTTATTCCATTCTTTTTCTCATGTTTTAGTAATTCACCAGTCCTACATTGCTTCTGTAATGAATCGAGTCTCCATATCCGCGGAGCACTGGCAATTCGAATTGATTCAAGTCCCAGCTGGGGATTCCTTATCACACGACATATGTAGAACTTAATCTTGCATATATCAACCTCGCTACCGGATCCTCCCATACTAAGCCGTCTCCACGCCACCCGAGAGCACATCACACCTCAAATCCGGCCACATTCAAGCCACGAGGGTACACGCTACTCCCGCCATCTCACCACTCCCAGTGCGTGGGCATTCGTCTTAGTATCGGATTAGCCGAAGTAGGCTTACCGGAGTATGTGACCAGTACTACAAAGTGTCTCGTTCAGAAGATCCACAATGAGTGGCCTTTAAGCGACATAGTCGGCAACATTACCCAACCTTCAAGATAAGTCACCCGACTAGTCTCTAGTTCATTCTATCTTCTTTCTTTCTTTGGCCAGAATGCCATCTTTGATTGTATCGAAACTTTTACTTTGAAATCCTACCATAAAGCATACTAAGCATTCTACGCCTTTGTAAATGAAAACATCTTCGAGGATGGTAAACAATTACCAAGGTAGGTAATGCATCAAGTAGGCAACATTTGAAGTAAATCAACTTAATGCAATAAGTAACATAAGTGATAAACTTTTCAAAGTAAACAAGGTAATGGTTTAATGCATAAACCGGGGCTTGCCTTCGTTGACGATCTCAGGTTCCGGATCAGTACCACAATTACCAAATCCCGCGACAACCGGGTATTCTTCCAGCACTTGTTCAACTAGAATCGTTTCACTCTCGGGTTCTACACGAAATGATAACATATGCTTTAACATGATAATGTAAACATGATGCTTTCACGGTACATGAAATGTAACAACACCCCGCAAATGATTTTATTTCACGGTACAGTTGCAAGCCAACAAAATCAACTTACAATCCTACCATCAAGAACCATACATGGGACTTGACCAAATGGATCTTGAAACCCTACTGGTCACACAACCTGACCCAAACAAAAATTAAACCCTAACCCTAACAATTAGGGTTGCTTTTATTAACTTTTTAATTAATTTAAAATAAGCCCAAAAATAACCTTGTTCCAAATGACCTGAAAATTTTATGTAAGCTTCCTCATATCAAATTAGTGTACCAAAATAAATTTCATAACTTTTGGAGCTATACAGTGGCCTACAAAAATCATGGAAATTGCATTTATTAATTAATGGACTGAATTTTTGAACATTAAAAATTTATTCAAGTTTCAAATTTTTAAACCATACTAGAGCATGTACAGAAGCTACACAGAAAATTTTAGAATTTTTGGAGCTATCATGAATTTCCTACAAATTCCCAAAGTTTCAGCACTATTCACAAATTCAGAAAATAAAAATCATCACTGTTCTTCTTCCTCACTCGCACTGACAGGGTGACCCCACCCGTCAGTGACTCAAACCTGTCACGACGGCGCTGCCCTCACTGACTGGCCGCAAAATGCGCCGACGGTGATGCTCCGGCGAAACAGACCTCACCAAAATGATCTACTACTTCCCCCGAACCAATCTCAGCTATCAGAAAGGAAAAAGGTGCCCTGGAGACACCTCCACGCCGGGCATGGCGGACTGGGAACGACGGTGTACGGCGTAGCCATGGTGACGCTGCAGTAGGGACTAAAGCAAAACGGTTTTCACTTTCAGAAGCTCACCGTGATCACGTAGGTAGGCTCGGTGAAGACGGAGATGTACCGAATCGACGGGACCACGTGAGACCGAGGATGGCAAAGCTCCGGCCGGCTCCGAAGAAGACGAAGTCACGCGGCGGCGCTGGACTTCCAGGAGCGACACGATCGGGCTTGGGATGAGCAGGAAGACGAGGCGGAGCTTCTGGCCAAAGCAATTGGCCCTAGATACTACGGCGAGGACGAATTGCGCGAGTGCGTTAAGACACCGGCGGCGAACAGTCGACGGAAAAACTCCGAAATGACGACGGCGTGCTCCTATTTATACCAAGAAGGAGGGCGTGCGGTGTTGACAGCACACGGGCGAACTCGCCACGGAGGTATTGGCGTGTCACTGTGCGTGTAAGCGGCGAAATCCGATCGGCGGTGATCTCCGCGTGGCACCAGCGGCAAGCAGAGAGGTGGAGGTTGATTTTTTAAAAAATTTACAGAACTGCCACTGCGTCCATTTTTCAAATTACTCACAAATTTTCTCAAGAAGTTGAAAATCTCCAAAAATAAAAGTTGTTCAATTTTTCAAACTCTACAACTTTGCTTCTAGAAATATTTTCAAATTCTGCCTCCATTTTGAAATTTAAATTTGGGGTGCATTTGAGCATTTGAATAATTTCAAAATTACTCCAAATTTTATATGTAAACTTGAAAAACTTTGAATACCAAAGTTGATCCTTATAAAATAAGCTCCAACTTTGCTTTTTGTCACAACCCCAAATTCCAAATGGATTTTGAAATATCCAAAAGGGGCAAAAAGGACTTTTATAATTTAAATTTGAATTCAAATTTGATTTGTCTTTCTTTTACTTTAACTTTGATTTTTGACCAGTAACATGGCCCATTAGGGTTGTTTGAGTCAAATGACATATGGTCTCACATGATCACATGAAATTTGACCCTTGTGGTCATGATCTTTGTTTAACGTTTTGAATCACATTGCATCACATAAAATAACAACTTATGAAACAAATCTTATTTAGTGAATGCATTCCAAATTTTCTTCTTTACGAATGCTTTGCAATGCATATGATGACATGTCAAGTTTTAGTTCTAGGTCCAAACACCAGAGGTGTTACAATGTGTAAACAAGCAACAACCATGGTTGTAGTTATGGTTTCCTTTGTCACTACTAGGCTTAAAAGGAAAAAGTCTGAACTTGAAATTGAACCTAACCCTCTACTGTATGCACTAGAAATGAAGCTAAGCAGCACAGGCAATAGACCCTAAATGTTATCTATAACTCCACTGATGGAGAGTGCCTTTCCATGCTTAGGATGACTAGAGCTCCCTTTTTTGCTTTATGCAATCTTTTTAGAGAGAGGAGCCTTGTATGTGAAAGGGAAGGATGCACAATAGAGGAGCAGGTTGCAATGTTCCCTCATGTTGTAGGCCACAACCAAAGGTTTAGAGTTGTCCACCAGTCATTTAGGAGGTCCATAGAGACAGTCCACAGGCACTTCCATCAGGTCTTGTATGCTGTTGGTGAACTTAGGAATGAAATGATCAAGCCTCCTAGCATTGCCATTCACCCAAAGGTACTTGGAAGCCATAGATGGAATCCATTCTTCAAGGTAATTGTAAAGCACATGTTCCTGCATTAGGTAGATGTACATATTCATATGTACTGCTATCTCACTTGCATGGTTTTTAGGAATGCATTGGTGCCATTGATGGCACACATGTGTTGGCAAGGGTGCCTAGACACATACAAGCTGCTTTCAGGGGTAGGAAACACAACCCCACACAGAATATCATGGCTGCTATGGACTTTGACCTCAAGTTCACTTATGTCCTTGCTAGCTAGGAGGGCTCTGCCCATGATGCACTAATCCTGGCTGATGCCATTGAGAGGGATGATGGGTTCACTGTCTGTCGATGCGGGACCCACAGGATACCCCGCAAGGAAGAGAGAAGATCTAGTCTAACTAGGATTCTCCCTATGTAATCTTAGTAGTAGTATTATTCTGTAATCCTACTAGGAACTCTCATTGTAAAATGACTAGGATTCTGACCTCCTGACTATATAAATGAGGGCAAGTTCCTAGAGAGGACAACTTTTGTAACAACGCAACAACACACAAACAATACAACGCAGAGGCTAACACCGACTGGACGTAGGGCTTTTACTCGATCAACGATCGAGGGCCCGAACCAGGATAAATCGACTGTCTCTTGCGTTCACCGTCGAGTTCCACATACGCTGAAGCCCAAACATACTGTCCCGGGTAACCCCGTGGCAGGCTATCGGTGGTAAAACATCGACAGCTGGCGCGCCAGGTAGGGGCTTTCGGCGAATTTGCATCCGAGAGCTCGATGGACCTCAACAGCATGATCTTCTCGACGAGATCAACTTTCATCTTTGGCTCATGGATCTACGAGGCGGACGACAATGGCAAGCTCCAAAGCCGTCTCCTCGAAGATTCAAATCACCATGAAGACTATTCTATTTCGGCGACTACGACATATCAAATCACCGGAAGATTCACGCAACTCATGATGTCCGATTCAACTTAGGTTTCGTGGCTTTGCGCATCCGACTCAAACTCAGGCTCCACATCCGAGATTGAATCTTATCCGAGTTCTTTCGAGAAACTGAGTTCTTTTCCAGTGGGGCTTAAGAACGCGGCCCTGACCTATCAGGAATACAACTCGGAGTACACGCAGAATCTTTTCAAGAAGTCAGATCCTTTTCCGCTCAGACTCCACAACATGGCAACATCTTATCAGACACGGCCCAGAGGATTCCTCGATCTGGTGCTTAGAATGCCACTGAAGGGAGCTCAGGAAGGTCTCGTACTAACTATAACATCTCAAGACTGCATTGTCCACTGGCCAGGCTCTGTTCCTGAGGATAGCAGTACCCGACTGGTCGACACGATGACAACGACAATTCTACCCTACCAAGAAGGAGACTCGATCTGCGACCTCGAGGCCTCTACTAAAGTTATCAGCAACTTCGACAGTGTGGAAACTAACGCCAATAACAGAACAGTTCACGCACGGGAAGTACTCATGATTCACCATCCTCGATCACCATTGGTCCTACTATGCCATAAAAAGGTGTACTTGTTGGTGTAATCATCCCGGTGAGTTGCAGTCCCATCTTCCTTAGCATTTCTGAAAAGATGATGTTGAGTCCGGCTCCCCCGTCGATTAGTACTTTGGTGACAGTCATACCGGCAATAGTTGGATCTAGAACCTATGGGTAATGGCCTGTGTTTCCGACGCTAGTCCATTGGTCTTCTCTTAAAAATTGGATTGGATACTGTGACGAATTGAGATATCTTGGAGTAGCCTACCCGACTAGTCGACACGATGACAACGACAATTCTACCCTACCAAGAAGGAGACTCGATCTGCGACCTCGAGGCCTCTACTAAAGTTATCAGCAACTCCGATAGTGTGGAAACTAACGCCAATAACAGAATAGTTCATGCACGGGAAGTACTCATGATTCGCCATCCTCGATCACCATTGGCCCCCCAGAAGCGCCCGATGTCAGGTCATCGGATGAATCAGAATCCAACATATCACCCTTTGCCCAGGGCTATGACGGTGAGACCGAGAATCAGAAACAAGCCAGAGAAAGAAAAAACAAGTTGAAGCAAGGACGCCAACATCGTGCTAGGCAGCGCAAGGAAGCTTGGATCAGATATGAGTCAGAGTTGGCCGAGTACGACAGAAGAAAATCACAACGAGAAGTCGAAGAAAGACGCACGGCAAATACGCCCTACGATAAGATCCGAGAAGCATTAGAAGAACTCAGAGCGACCTCACATCCTAGTGAAAAACAAGAACAGCTCCGGGACTTTCTCCGGTCAGCAGCCCTGAGGACGCATGAAGAAATGACCCACTCAAGACTACCCGCCAGATCAATGACCCATAGGCAAGAAGATCAAAATCAAAGAAAGTCCGCTTTTAAGAGACTTGGACCAAGTGGAAGTCATAACAGAGAAAGTAGAAGGGACCATAGTCAGAGCCACCGAGTTGAACAACCAGGATAGATCAGAAGCAGGGCGCCTGCCCAGACAGCCTCGCAGGATTACTCTCATCAAAACAATAGTTGGCCAGAAGGAGGTGCCGAATCAGAATTCAAAGAAGCCGGAACGCACGATAGATTCCCCTGTTTTGCAAACAGACTTGCGTCAATACGACTACCTCACAAGTTTAAACCGTCCAACCACTCTAAGTATGATGGCAAAACTAAACCAAGGCAGTGGCTCAGGATATATTCACAATCAATCAAACTAGACAGAGGAGACGACGATATCAGGACCCTGTTCTTCCCCATGGCCCTGGAAACCATGCCTCTCTAATGGTTCGACAAATTGAATCCAGGATCAATCAGAAATTGGGAGGACTTGCAAAGAGCTTTCTGTGAAAATTTTGCAGGGATCATTACACACCCAATCACCCACGCAGAGTTAAAAGGACTCAAGCAGAAGGGAGGTGAAAGTCTCAGAGATTACTATCGATGATTCGGCGAACTACGAGCTCAAGTATATGACATTACCGAATGAGAAGTAATTGAAGCTTTCTCTCACGGAATCATGGCTAGGTGGCAATTTCAAGACTTCTGCAAAGAAAATCTGAGAAACAATGAAGAATTTAGACGAACAGTAGAAAAGATGATTACTGCGGAAGAGAAGACACGAGAGAGGTTCCCGGATAGAAGCAACCGAGACAACCTGGACAAGAAAAATCATCGAAATAGCAGACATCAGGAAAGAAAACGTAGACCAGACAACACCATGGGAAGTTCACTTTGGCTGACAAATCAAAGAAGTTTTCCAAACCCAGAAGATATGATGACATCAAAAACATACGTTGCCCATTGCACCCTAATGGGAAGCACACCATTGGAAATTGCTACACCTTCAATGATCGATACACAAGAAAAGATAGTAAGGGGAACACTAAAGAAGACAATCAGAAAAAAGATGAGGACAACCACGAAGACAAGGGATTCCAAAAATCTAGGGGGACGGTAGCAGTGATCTTCTCCGGGGCCCCAGATTCCAGAAGCAAACATCAAGAAAAATTAGCACTATGAACTATCATGGCAGCAGAACCGGCTACTCCAAGATATCTCAATTGGTCACAATATCCAATCCAATTTTCAAGAGAAGACCAATGGACTAGCGTGGGAAACGCATGCCATTACCCACTGGTTCTAGATCCAACTATTGCCGGTATGACTGTCACCAAAGTACTAATTGACGGGGGAGCCAGGCTCAACATCATCTTTTCAGAAACGCTAAGGAAGATGGGACTACAACTCGGCGGGACGATTACACCAACAAGTACACTTTTTATGGCATAGTACCCGGCAAGGCAGCCATGCCACTTGGACAAATTACTCTACCCGTTACTTTTGGAACTCCCTCGAACTACCGTACTGAGTTCATCAAGTTTGAGGTTGCGGACTTTGATTCATCATACCATGCAATCCTCGGGCGCCCAGCGCTAGCAAAATTTATGGCAATACAGCATTATCCATACCTACTGCTTAAGATGCCAGGACCTAATGGTGTTCTTTCTCTTCGAAGTGATTTGAAGCGCGCTTTTGACTGCGATGTTCAGGCAATCCAAATCACAGCCAAAGCACAAGCCAACAATGGTAGAAAAGAAATAGCCACTATTGCCGTAGAAATAAGCCAAGAAGAACTAGAGATACCGGCTAAAAAGCCTAGCATCCTCGCACCACCAAAAGAAGCCGACGTCAAGCAAATCGACCTAGGCACTGGTGATCCCTCCAAGACAGCAACCATCAGCGCCCACCTCTCAGCAAAATAGGAACTCACGCTCACCAACTTTCTTTGGGACAACAAAGATATCTTCACTTGGAAGCCGACCGACATGCCAGGTGTCCCAAGAGAGTTGGCTGAGCACAGAATCGATATCAATGAAGGCTCCAAGCCTATAAAGCAACGGCTACGACGATTCTCACCTGACAAGAAGGCAGCCATTAAAAAAGAAATCACAAAGCTAATGGCGGCTGGATTCATCAGAGAAATCCTTCATCCAGATTGGCTAGCAAACCCAGTTCTAGTACAAAAAAAGAACACGGACGAATGGCGCATGTGTGTCGACTACACAGATCTCAACAAGCACTGCCCGAAAGATCCATTCGTGCTACCACGCATTGATCAGATAGTTGATTCAACAGTAGGATCTGCCCTATTATCCTTTCTTGATTGCTATTCAGGGTATCACCAGATCGCATTAAAAGAGCAAGACCAGAGCAAGACATCTTTTATCACTCCGTTCGGTGCCTACTGCTACAAGACCATGTCGTTTGGACTTAAGAATGCTGGAGCCACTTACCAAAGAGCTATCCAAACGTGCCTTGGTGATCAGATCAACGAAAACGTAGAAGCATACGTGGACGACGTGGTGCTAAAAACAAAGAACCCGGATACACTGATTGAAGACTTAAAACAAACCTTCGAGAACTTGAAAAGATGGAGGTGGAAATTGAACCCAAACAAGTGTGTATTCGGAGTTCCTTCAGGACAACTACTCGGTTTCTTGGTCAGTCATCGCGGAATCGAAGCAAGCGCCAAGCAAATTCGAGCCATAACAGAGATGGGCCCACCTCGAAATGTCAAAGATGTGCAAAAGCTAACAGGCTGTATGGCGGCACTCAATCGTTTCATTTCAAGGCTCGACGAAAAAGGGTTACCTTTCTTTAAACTACTAAAGAAAACAGACAAGTTTGAGTGGACGGAAGAAGCCAATGAAGCTTTCAAGAAACTTAAGGCATACCTCACATCCTCACCAGTTCTCACACCTCCAAAGAAAGACGAAGACATGATGCTATACATTTTGGCAACTTCTACTGTGGTTAGCACGGCGATAGTCGTAGAAAGAGAAGAAGAAGGGCGCATGTATAAAGTACAACGACCCGTATACTACATCAGCGAAGTACTGTCAGAATCAAAAATCCGGTACCCACATGTGTAAAAACTACTCTACGCCCTATTGATCACTTCACGCAAGCTTCGCCACTATTTTGAAAGCCACAAGATTACCGTGGTGACAGATTTCCCACTCGGAGACATCTTACACAACAGAGACGCAACAGGGCGCATATCAAAGTGGGCAGTTGAACTCAGTGCTCTCAACATCGATTTCACCCTGCGGAAAGCAATCAAATCTCAAACCCTTGCCGATTTTGTTGCCGAGTGGACAGAGATTCAACAACCTATGTCAAATACAATCCTTGACCACTGGAAGATGTACTTTGATGGATCACTCAAGCTAGGCGGAGCCGGTGCAGGCGTTCTCCTAATTTCTCTAGACGGAAAACAACTCAAGTATGTCCTCCAGATATTATGGAAAGCTACCAACAATGTAGCAGAGTACGAAACTCTCATCCATGGGCTACGAGTGGCAATTACTCTCGGAATCAAGCGATTACTCGTATACGACAATTCGGCAGTAGTCATCAACCAAGTCAACAAAGATTGGGACTACACCAAAGAAAACATGGGTGCTTACTGCGCTGAAATCCGAAAACTCGAAAAACATTTCCAAGGATTGGAAATTCTACATGTCCTGCACGATTCCAACATTGCAACAGATGTCCTCGCCAAGCTCGGATCAGACAGGGCAAAGGTCCCACCCAGCGTATTCATAGAGGAGTTATCAGCTCCTTCTATCAAACAACCCGGTGGAACAAGCCCAGAACTCATAGACAAAGGCAACCAGATTCTGGTAATCAACACTTCATGGACATAGGCTTTTATTGATTACATCAAAGAGAATAAGTTGCCAGCAGATAAAGAGGAAGCTACCCGAGTTGTTCGTAGAAGCAAAAACTATGTCCTAGTAGGGGACAAGCTCTATAGAAGAGCTGCATCGTCAGGAGTACTCCTAAAATGTGTCTCGTTTGAAGAAGGCAAAGAGATCTTAGACGAAATACACTTAGGTTGCTGCGGAAATCATGCCACTTCAAGAACACTAGTCGGCAAAGCTTTCCTCACCGGATTCTACTGGCCAACAGCTCTGAAAGACACAGAAGAACTTGTCAGAAAATGCAAAGGTTGTCAAATGTTCGCAAGACAAGCTCATGTGCCAGCTCACAATCTCATCTGCATCCCACCCGCTTGGCCTTTCTCCTGCTGGGGACTAGATCAAGTAGGACCTCTCAAGAAAGCAAAGGGCAGTTTCGACTATATCTTCATAGCAATTGACAAGTTCACCAAGTGGATCGAATACAAACCACTCGCAAAATACAGCGCAGCCAAAGCAGTCGAGTTCATCCAAGACATTATGCACCGCTTCGGCATGCCCAATTGAATCATCACAGATTTAGGCTCTCCCTTTATAGCCACAGAGTTCAAAAGTTGGGCACAAGATTGTGGCTTTGGCATAGATTACGCATCAGTCGCACATCCAGAAGCCAACGGACAGGTAGAAAGGGCCAATGGACTCATACTAGCTGGATTGAAACCAAGACTGTATGAAGAGCTAGCAGACTATGGATCAAAATGGATTGAAGAATTACCCAAAGTAGTATGGGGGCTATGAACTCAAATGAGTAGAGCCACCGGATACTCGCCTTTCTTCCTAGTTTACGGATCAGAAGCCGTACTACCTGCCAACTTGATTTGTACATCACCAAGGCTAGAACAGTATGACGAAGGAGAAGCAGAACACACCAGAAGATTAGAACTCGACAGTACGGAAGAAGTCAAGGTAAACGCCACCCTTCAATCAGCAAGATACCTCCAAGGATTAAGACGCCACTACAACAAGAATACCCAGCCTCGATCACTACAAGTCGGAGACCTAGTGCTAAGAAGAATACAAAAAACTAACGGATGCCATAAACTACTCAGTCCATGGGAAGGTCCTTTTATTGTCTCAAAAGTCACTAGACTAGGCACATACAAGTTAATAACTAAAGATGGGAAAGAAGTCAGCAATACATGGCACATCAGCCAACTAAGAAGATTCTACGCATGAAAACAACTCAAGGGAGAATACATGTACAAACCACAAGAGATCAACGTTCACGGCCAATAAAGATGGTGTTCCTCGACAAAATATGTATTATGGCTTGTCAAACGATCATGATCAATAAAGATGGTTTTTTGGCAACATATGTCTTATGATAGCTAACCCCGAGTTGTTTCCAAAAAGCAAAATGGCTGAAAATACGCCTGAGCATCCCGACCGAGAGCAAAATAGCTGAAAGGACGCTTGAGCTCGCCGATGAGGGTAGCTAGCAAGCTAACACCCGAAACAAAAAGCAAAATGGCTGAAAATACACCTGAGCATCCCGGCCGAGAGCAAAATAGCTGAAAGGACGCTTGAGCTCGCCGATGAGGGTAGCTAACAAGCTAACACCCGAAACAAAAAGCAAAATGGCTGAAAATACGCTCGAGTATCCGGCCGAGAGCAAAATAATTGAAAAGACGCTTGAGCCCACCGATGAGGGTAGCTAATAAGCTAACACTAACAGACGAAAAAGCAAAATGGTGAAACATGCCGCGCTTCACCGGACGAGAGCAAAATAACGAAAAAGATGCTTGAGCTCGCCGATGAGGGTAGCTAATAAGCTAACACCGAACCAAAGAGCAAAATAAATTTGAAAACATGCCCCGAGCCTACCGGCCGAGAGCAAAATAGCTGAAAAGATGCTTGAGCCCGCCGATGAGGGTAGCTAACAAGCTAATACCCGGACCAAAAAGCAAAACGACTAAACCTGAGCATGGATTAGGAAAAATTCAAGTCAAGACCCTCTAGCTCCTTGTTCCAAATAGCAAGAGGCTCGGGGGCTACACTGAAGACACTTGAGATCACAAAGTCTGTCAAGACAACGGACTACACCAAGTTGTTTATGCGGCATAGACAGGAGCCAGGCAAGCATTCAACAGATCAAGAAAGTTTGTCAAGACAACGGACTACACCGAGTTGTTTACATGGCAAAGACGAAGGCCAGACAAGCACTCAACAGATCAAGAAAGGTTGTCAACACAAAGATAACACACAGAGTTGTTTACATGGCAAAAATGAAAGCAAGACAAAGTACTCGGCAAGTCAAATAACTCTGATCACTTGGACAACTCATCCAAAGAATAAACAAGGCATCCAGGCAGAGAAGACATCAACAAAAAATGTTCATTCAAAAGGAAGTATAATGTCATATTACGAGGCACGAGCATAAAGGTCAATTACATCAAGCGTCATCATTAGGAGAAGAGATAACAATATTAAGATTATCTACAACTCTACTGGCTAAGTCTTCGACCTCAGACTCCATCCTCTCAACGGCATCAATGTATTCTTGACTATCGGCTTCCTCTGCTATCTTGGACAAAGGCGCCTCTAGAGCAAGAACCCAGACCTGGGCCAGGACATTCTTGGTACATAGTTGGGCGCATCTCTTCACAAACTCTTGAAAACGAGTCAGAATTCAGAGAATTAATTGAGCCCAAGATTGCCCATCATCCGCTGGAGTTCGGAGAGCGTCGGCTACTGAACGAAAGGATTTCCACAAAGCTTTCCAGTTTTTAGTAGCCGTCACCAACTTGCCAGACAAGTCTTCAATAGTTTTTTGGGCCTGCACAAGATCTCTATCAGCTCCACGCCTAATCAACTTAGCAAGCGCGAGTTCTTCCTCAGCATGAGTAATTACCTCCTCAGCCTTGTTGTGACTAGAACAAACAAGAGTCTTCATTTCATCAAAACCCTCTAAGAGCTTCTGCTTTTCAACTCGGAGAGCTGGACAAGGCACAAACAACAAGTCAGCAGAAAAGAGAGTTTGAATACGGAAGGAAACAAAAAGAACCCGCAATACCATTGCACTCTTTCTTCGCGGCCTCCAAGTTCTTCATGGCCTCTGAATTCTTTAAAGCCTCCTAGATAGCAGCATCCCTCTGCTTCTCGGCCTCAACAACCCAGGCACGAAGAGCTTTTTCCTCCTTCTGATGCGTTTGACGCTCAGCCTCCAGCTCGGCCTGGCAGAGACCAAGATCTGTCTTCAAGGCGCTCAACTCAGAAGACAACTTCTTCTCAGTTTCTGACGAGAAAAATAAGCCGGTATGGTCCCGAGAGAAGGACTGAACAAGAAGAAAGAAAGAAAAAAGGCATAAGAACAGGAGAAAAATGAACATCCAAAGAAAGAACTTTAGAAAACTTACTTGGAGTTTTTCTCCAAAAGAAGTTGCAAAGGTCGCAATGTTTCCCCAAGAAGCGGTCAACACTGACAACCGATGAGTGGCATCAAATTGATGCACCACATCTTCAGTAGAGAGAGGAGCGGAGGGGGAAGACGGCCGATGCGGAGAAGGCAAGAGCAGGGACACATCATGGGAAGTCCCGGCTACCTCCCTAGATGAATCCACCACCATGGCCACGGTCACCTCCGGGGCAACCAAGCTAGCAGCAGCATCATCACTAGAAAACCTTGTCTCCCCCACAACCACTTCACCGACCGTGCGCTCCGAGTCCTGAGGCTCGGTACTCGGTGGCACACCAGAAGACTGGCAAGAAGTCGACGGAGGGTCGAGAGAAGACGAAGGCTTGAAAGTTGATAAAGAAACTCGGCAATGAGAACAAAAGAAAAGGAAAACAGAAGCAAAGAGATGAAACCAGAAGTCACTCACCCGGCTATCTTCTTCTTCATAAAACACAAAGAAGACCTCGCAGGGGGAACAATGGCAGCAAAAACATCACCGCCACCCTACGATAGGAGTGGCGCGGCTGGTACCGGAGCCCCAGAGGAACCCGGTACCGGTGCCCCGGAAGAACTTGGCGCCGGAGCCCCAGAGGAACTAGTACCCGACGACCGCTTGCTACAAAAAGAGCAAGGACGAAGTCAGAACAAGAAGAAGTGCTCAACAAAAGAAAGACAAGTAAACAACTCACCAATGTGTAATGAGGGGCACATCATCGTCCTCATCTTCTTCAGTCTCCAGCAAGACAGATACAGCGCCATCTGAAAAAAGAGAGAAAAGAACTTGGTCAACGGCACAAATAAATAACAGAAAGACCAAACATATTAATATGCTCACCTAGGAGCACACTACCTATAACTGGAGTACCTGGATGAGTACTCGGCTGGCGAGACTTCTTGGAAATAGGTAAACTAGATGAAGAGCCATCCGCCCGCCCCCTCTTCGAGACACTACGAGGACCTCAAGGGACTGGACGAGGAACATATTCTTCATATACATCAACAACTCCGGAAGAAACTCCAGGAAACGCTATGGTGATTTGGAACTTACTGATTACAGAAGCCCCAGCAAGATTCTCCTCGGTATTCACCACGGCAGGGAGGAAATCAAAGGGGATCGGGTCAACAAAGTTGCGCCCCAATTCCTACAAAAAAGAGTAAAACAACCAGACGAGAAAGATTAACCAAAGGTGGAGACAACAAAGGAAATTCAAAAGTACTCGAATAAAGAAAAATAACTCACAGCAGGAGGAGGGTTCTTAGCACAATACTCAACAACAGCGTGAGGAACGACGTTCACTCCTTTCAGCATCTTCCGAAGGCGCTCGAGCACCTCCTCGTCGGTCAACTCAAGGGCAGGGACCATACGAGAAGGATCCTCCATCCCAGAATACTCAAAACCAAAGTTTTCTCGCTCCTTAAGAGGTTGGACTCGACGGCGAAGAAAACTGGAAATAATACCAAGGCCGGTCAAACCTTGCTGTTTCAGAGTACTTATCCTCTCAACAAGCGGCTTGATCGCCTGGTTCTCATCCTCCGTCAAGAGTTTCTTTTCCCATCGATCGTTAACCATGGGACCAGAAGAAGAATGAACAGAAAGAGGAGGAATCATGTTGGCGGAGTAAAACCACTCGGAACGCCAATCCCTCACAGAGTCAACTAAGTCAGAATCAAAGAATTTAATTTTGAGACCCTGAAGAAACTGAATCCCACACCCACCAAGAACAAAAGTGTCATCACGGCGGGGTTGTGGTTTCAGACGAAAGAAGAAACGGAAGAGGGAAAGAGAAGGAGGAATTCCAAGAAAGGTTTCGCAAAGATGAACAAAGACAAAAAGATGAAAGACAGCATTGGGGGTAAGATGGTTCAAAGTAACCCCAAAATAATTAAGGAATCAATGGAGGAAGGCAGAAGTGGGAAGGCAGAGTCTAGCACGGACAAAGGAGACAAAGAGGACGATCTCACCAGGACCTGGAGCAGGGACCCGATGCTCGCCTGGAGGTCTCCATTCAGCAATGTCCTTGCTCTGGATCAAGCCGTCGCTGACAAGCTCGCGAAGCTAGTCTTTGGTTGTTGTTGGAGCCGGCCAAACCTTCTGGGCAGCCCTCATGGCCACGAACTCTTGGTTCTCGATCAAAGAAAGGGATGACTCCTCGTCCACGAAGGCTGCCTGGGACTTGTTCACGGCTTTCTTCCTACCCATGAACTAGCAGAAGCGAAAAGGCACTAGGGAAAGACGAGGCTAGGACGGCGGCGCTCGGGTGACGGCGACAATGGCGGCGGCGGATTTATGAAAGCTAGGGTTTCAAGGCAAGAGCAGGGAAGTAAAGAAAAAGAAGATGAAACGTCATTAAATAGATTTTATAGCGATAAAAACAGCCCACCAGGCCCGTTAAAACATGGTGTGGGAACGCAACGGTCCATTTACTGACACAGCTAAAATAACGGATGGCAAAAATCCACACAACGGTACAGTTTAACGGGCATATTTCAAACTTATCCATCCAGCACCACGGCAGAGTTATCAGATTACTACAAGAACAACCCGTCAACCATGAAGAAACGAAGGGCTACCTCACAAGGAACATAAGAACCCGGTTCTTACAGAAAGAACTCGGGAATCTCATGAACAACCAGGATTACAGCAGAAAAATGAATGACAACTCAGAAGACAAGATTCTTTCCATTACAAATGGCTTCAAAAAATAGAAGATTACACATCTTATAAGACCCAACGAACTCGGTACTACGACAATCAAGGTAGCAAAGAGGAACCCGGACATAGCTAGGCTCTAGAACGACTACGTGTCCCAAATTGCTACTTGGTAGAACAAACCGCACTCGGCTACACTGTTTTCTTCAAAGGACGGACGCAGTGCATCCAAGGCGGAAATCAGCAGCACGGCGAGACAACATAGACTAAGGGAAGTTGGCAGGCATCTGTCTACCCAAGCCCGACGTGATGCAGGATCAGGTGTTGATCTGCACTGGACAGTCGCAGGGCGGGCAAGGAAGATCAACCCAGAACTGCTGGATGAAGGAACGCATCCCACATCACAAGACTTCCTCCAACTACCACCACGTACTTCCAAGTACAATGCTACTGTGGGATTAGTCTACCTCTAATCCCTATCACAAGACTTCCTCCAGCTACGACAAGACGCACAGGAAATACAAAATACGCCCAGGGGCTGCTCTACTTCACAAACTACCATATTCATGACCACGAAGGCTTCAACAAAATGTTCAATGGATGAAAACAAGCACTCCAGGAGGGTATTTATAGATCGAAGGAGCGGCGCACATAGACTAGGAGTACCAACAAAACAAACCCAACAAAGGACACAGTGAAAAGACAGGACTCAATAATGGAGGACTCAGGCGAGAAGGAAAAGTACTCAAAGACGAGCATATTTAGAAGAATATGCCGACGCTGTACAACCCGTGAACAGGCAACATTTACTCTCAACCACCACCATACAACTACACCTGACAAACGGCAGACTACCAGAGAATACGCCAAGACAATGCATCTGAGTTCTTTTTTCAAAGAACCCAGATAAATGCTCAGAGGCTGCAACAGGGGAAGATTTCAGTTCCTCGAACAAATCAGACTCAAGACCCTTCAACTCTTTGTTCCAAATAGCAAGAGGCTTGGGGGCTATACTCAGTGAGTGCACTTTTTCTTCAAAAAAGCGCACATCACTCGAAAGGCTTTTTTCAAGACAGCAATTTTCAAACAACATAAGATTCAAGACCCTCCAGCTCCTTGTTCCTAATAGCAAGAGGCTCGGGGGCTACACTCAGTGAGTGCACTTTTTTCTTCGAAAGAGCGCATTTCACCAAGAAGACTTCTTCAAGACAAAACTACTTCAAGGACTCATGACAAAAAGAAGCCGGACTGAGCTATATACGAGTTCTTTTTGACAAAGAACCTGGGTACATGCTCAGGAACATTTCAACAAAGGATCAGAGCGATTTCAAGACAAGACCCTCCCGCTCCTTGTACCAAATAGCAAGAGGCTCGGGGGCTACACCCAAAGGGGAGTACTTTTTTCTTCAAAAAGATACACACCACGCGCAGATCTCACAGAGCGCTACATGGTTTCGCTCAAGAAAGCACCCGGACGATGCTTGTTCTTGCTCGGCAAGACCTGAAAGAACAAGATGAGGCTTCCAGAGCACAACCATGAAGTGCTCGGGGGCTTGTCAGTGCGGGACCCACAGGATACCCCACAAGGAAGAGAGAAGATCTAGTCTAACTAGGATTCTCCCCATGTAATCTTAGTATTATTATTATTTTGTAATCCTACTAGGAACTCTCATTGTAAACCAACTAGGATTCTGACCTCCTAACTATATAAAGGAGGGCAGGATCCTAGAGAGGACAACTTTTGTAACAACGCAACAACACACAAACAATACAACATAGAGGCTAACGCCGACTGGACGTAGGGCTATTACTCGATCAACGATCGAGGTCCCGAACCAGGATAAATCGACTGTCTCTTGCGTTCACCATCGAGTTCCGCATACGCTGAAGCCTGAACATACTGTCATAGGTAACCCCGTGGCAGGCTATCGGTGGTCAAACATCGACACTGTCCCACCAGGTAACTGCACTACCTAGTCATTGCACTTATGTCCTTGCCCTTGGCACACAGACTCATAGTAGATGTCCACCAATTGTAGGTAAATTCTACCTGGTAGATGCTGGGTATGCATGCCACCGTGGCTTCCTACCCCCCTATAGGGGGGCCAGGTATCACTTGACAGAGTATGGGAACAGGAACCACCCAACCAATGCAAAGGAGCTTTTCAACCTAAGGCACTCATCACTAAGGATCACTGTAGAGAGGGCTTTTGGTGCTTTGAAGAATAGGTTTTGTATCCTAGACAACAAGCCCTTCCATGCATACAAGTCAAAGGTCAAGCTTATGTTGGCCTGTTATATTCTGCACAATTGGATCTTAGGTTTTGGCATTGACCAAGTAGTGCCACCTGAGGAGGGTTTCACTGGCACCCAACCTGACCCACTTGACACCCAGCCTGAGAATGAAAGCCAGTCCCAAGAATCCAATGCCATGGCTCTTAGGAGGGATGCCATCTGCAATGCCATGTGGGAAGGGAGGGGAACATCTAGGATCTGATCATGCAATAACTATGTTCATTAATTCAGTTTGATTACACTGCTATGGCTCATGGTTGTGTAATGGTTATGTAATAATTTGTTGGACAAGGCTGAGACCAAGTTTTTTCCTTGTAAATTGGTTATTTGTTTGGTCATCTATCACTGTTACCTATTCTTTGGCCATGAAACTCAGCCATACAGTGGTAGCAGCATAGAATTATGATGCCCCTATTATATGGTTGTGTCCCATGGCCAAAGCTTATGTCATATCTGTTTCTTTGTACTAATTATGATGTTATTGTACTACTGTTTATTTGGGCAACCAATATAGGATGGCTTCAGTCCCTACTGATGTGCTTGGTGGTCATGGGGGGTTTGTGGCTGCTGCTAATGTACTGAATGGTTTTGCTGGGGGTGCTGTTGCTGCTCCTGCTACAGCTGGTGCTGGTGCTGGTGCTGCTGCAGTAGCTGGTGCTAGTGCTGCTGCTGCAGGAGCAGCTGCTGGTGCTGGGGGTGCTAGGGCCATGAGGTGGAACAACAACACCTCTGGTTTTGTTCTTAGGAGGATGGCCCATCTTGTTAGAGATGGTAGTAGGTCTGACAAGGTCTTCAAGGACAAATATGTTAACTATGTGGCCAAAGCACTTAAGGAGTACAGTGGGGAGGTAGTGAGCCCAACTCAGGTGTACAACTACTTGAGGAAATGGAGGCAGAAGTGGGCTAGGATCTCTAAGCTGAAAGACCTTAGTGGTGCTTTGTGGGATAGTGATGTCAATGCTATCATGCTTGAGGAGGAGCACTACCTAGGGCACTGCAAGGTATATCATGGTTTCGTTTCCTATTTCCACCATTGATCTATAACTTTCTATTAGTTGCCTAAAAATGTACCCCCCCCTATTGCAGGATAGTTGCCTACACCTACCTGCTGGACAACAAAGCCTAAGGCAGGGGCTTTGTTGGCATGAGTGATAGCAATAGGGACATTTGGCTTAGGAACTAACTAGCCAAGAACTACTACATCTAGTTCCACTACCTGCTAGGCTACATGGCCAATGAGGGGGTTGACTGTGTGATGTATAGTTCCTCCACCTCCCTCACCCACTCTCTCATCTTTTGACTACAGTTGAGCACACTTTCCTGTAGGTATTTTGTACAGCTTACTTAGCTGATTCACCCCTATCTTTTTGCTTTCTTTACTAGGAGGGTGGCTAACTAAATGTACTAGAGGGCACCATGGTAGGCATTTGAGCCATGAATTGTTGGGCATAACCTGTTGTTGTAAGGTACTATTTGTAGCCTCTGTTGGCTGCTATATTTGAGACCACTTCATGTTTATTCTCTTAATTCTGAACTCTTGGTTTTCATTTTGTGCTTTGGTGGCAACTGTGGGATATTGAAATGGCCTATGATGCAACCATGTACATGAGGTGGCTTCCCTTTTTACTTGGTTCTTCAAGTTTTTCATGACTGTCATCAAACCTATGTGTGTACATCCATTCCTTAGCAACAACACCTTCTATCTTATGCTGATGACAGTGAATGGATATGCACACTAGGGTTCCATGGCAGCCATGACCTTGGTTTTGCACTTGTTTGGTTCTTCTGGATTTGCACTTGCTGTTCTACTGGTTTATTATTTGTATGGCAGCCACCAATGATAGAACCAATGAAGTAGACCACCACACTCTAAAGCTGAGGCCAATGTTTTTTTATAATGCCTGTGATGTCATAGTTATTCCTCTGAACCTAATGATGTTGGTCATCAGTGAGGGACTTGAGATCAACGATTTGATTCCTCACAAACCGTAGATCTTCAAGTTCTGCACTCATGGCAAGTATCATTCATTACATTTGACTAAGGCTAAACACACTTTTCATTTGACAGAAAATGGCAGCATACTATGTGGTTTTCCACGGGAAGAATCCTGGGATTTACCTTAGTTGGCATGAGTGCAGTAAGCAAGTCCTTGGGATAAGAAATTCTATATACAAGAAGTATGGTACCTATGAGCAAGCTGTAGTAGCTTATTAGGCAGCATTGAGAGATTTCAATGCTCCGGTGCCAGCAGGGCCTCCCCCCCCCCCCCTAATCTGCCCCAAGATGCTTTCCAAGGTATTCCACCAGCTGATGGTAAGGCTGGTTATTGGAAGATTGTGTTAATCATCTCACTTGTTCTTTTGCTGTTTGGGATATGGATGGAGGTGACCAAGTTTGGACACCACTGCTGCCCCTCTTAAGAGCTGGTATTTGGTTGAAGGTGCCCCTCTTTTGCTGATGGTATTCGGCCGATGATGTCAACCTTGACAAGTTAATTAGCTAGCTCCATGTGCTGTTGTTTTTCCTAATCCATGACTGCAATATGTTGATTTCCTTTGCAAACTTTAGTTGGTGGTTCCTGTTCTCTGTTCTTACTGCCGTTTTTAGCTTCTAATTACTTGGAGCTAGCAGTGGTTGTTTCTGATGTAGTAATCAGGTCTAAGGCCTATTAGTGACATACTTAATTTATCTTAACTGCTGTTATTGCATTAGAACTCAATTACATATTCAAATGAAGCTGTGCTGATTGCTGTGATGTATTTGCATTCTTCTTCCTCCCTTTCGGCCGGGCTAAAAAATTCCCACGCCAAACACAATATCACTTTGGCAGTCGGTGGTAGTTGGGCTTTAGCCGGGCTCCCAACTGTAAACCAAACATCATCTCTACTTGGGGCGGTTCCCAGTGGTAAAGGAAACCAAACAAGGGGGTTGCTCCTCTTGGGCCGGGCCTTGGCTGGCCTGGGACAGGCCTCAAGGCCAGACCAGCCCACATACACGCTACCAAACAGACCTCTAGTGTCACTCGCTTGTTCAAGCTAGCCATCATTTGGCTGTCAGAGGACTCCATTCTCCAAATGATCTGGCAACAAAGAGAAGCGTCAGTGCATGCTTTCTTTATGGAAGTTTTCATGATTGCAGTTTGGTGTATAAGGAAGGAACGAAATGCATTCATTTTCAGCAACAAGGTGCCTTCAGTTGCAGCTTGGAAAGCTCTCTTTACAGAAGTTAAGCTTCAACTGTGCCGTGTACCTCTACACTTGCATTCTCAGATTATGGATTGGCTCTCTATGCTGTTTTTTACTCCTTTTTTGGCGCGCTGTTAGTTGCCTTTGTTTCTAGGTAGTTCCCTGTTAGCACTCCGCTAGCACCCTCTTTGTACTTTGTTCCTCTTCGGTCTTTAATAAGAGCTGGGGAGCAATGCTCCACGGTCCTTATTTAAAAAAAAAAGGGATGCACACATTTCTTGTCAACTTACAGGTAAGCCACTATTCCATAAAACTGTTTTGAACCTTTATCTATCTGTTTGATTTTTTTTTGGTGAATTTATCCTCTTGTAGATTCCCGGATCAACTCACTATAGCATGGTCATATATGTATTTCGTCACAAGTTCCTTGAAAAAGGGATCATTACTGCAGCGCTTCTTTGATGGCGATGATGACTTCCGCAACAGCAGACTGAAGCTCATACCATCCGTTCCAAAGGTCTAGTTTATATGATGTTACAATAGTTTTTTGTCCGTCACTTCACTTTGACTTAAAAAAATAAAACCTCAAGGCTCTTGGATAGTGCGGCAAAGTGTTGGCAGCACCCCTTGCTTGTTGCGAAAGCCTATGGATTGTAGCTACGTACGAAGTCCTGGGTATTTGGACGTGAGGCCAATAATGTTGCGCTGGAAATATTTCTAACACATCCCTTATGATTTCATCCTTGTATTGTGTAAAAAAAGATTTATCTTGAGATGATATGTTTTGGCTATACAATTTGACTGGTTGTTACAATTAGTGCCAGATAGAAGTGAAAAAGTCTAATTCTGCTGTCCACATGGCTTGTAATAGGACCTTTTTCTCTACTTATTAATACAATGATGTGCACTTATCCAGCATGTTTGAGAATGGAAAAGTGAAAAATTTCATTTGTGAATAAGGCAATGCATCTGAGCCTGTAGTGTTCTGCAGGTGGACGTTGACACTGGTTCTTCTGCAGTAGCAAACAGAGTTTTGGGCTTGATGTTTGGTGTTGTCACAACATTAGTAGTTGATATGGCTTTCCTAATACAGGTTGGTGCCTCTTTTCTACATTAACAGACTCTTTTTTAAGTGACCTTGACAGTTTCCGTTTCTTTAAAAACTGCAAATTCAGTTCAGTCTTGCTAAGAATGGCCCATTAGTATACTCTATCTGGGATTAAAATAAATGTCTCCATCTCTACCAATGAACCAGGAGGTTTTCTCCTATCGATGTATATGCGGACCTCACTTTTGGCTGTTAATTTTATATTACCTGTGTACTTTCCGGCAAACACATATGAGGAGCTCCCAGAGTAAGTTATAGGCACTGCTCGGCTATCTAATGTGGAACCGTCTGCAACAGTAGTTCCTGACCTTGACATAACAGTGACAGCAACAAAGAAAACAGCAGTAACGATGCTACTTCCTCGGAGGATGATTCGTCAAAGAAGACCAACTAATACGACCTTTAACAATTTCTCTTTTGTATGCATGTAGCATGACAGTGGAATGGAAACACCAAACCCATCCAATAGGTAATTCAATTACAACTGGTGTTGGTTTTGTTGGATTCAAGGTGGTGTTTACATAGCAAGAATCTAGGATCATCTATTACTGATGGAAGTTTACCGCAATAAATCCAAGTAGCAATATTGCCTTCTTTAACATAAGCTTGACTTAGAGGAAATAAATTTAGAATGTCAAAGGTTTAAGAACCAATGATCTGTTTGTTGAACAAAAAGAGTTTTTATGCAATATTCACACTTGACAAGAGATATGGGATGCCTAGACCGTTAATTTGGCCCGCTCTCGAAGAACAGGAATTGATGTATTTATTTAATTGTTAAATACTATGAATAAATATCAAATAAGTTTTTTAGCCTCTTGAATTTCCTTGCTAAAGTTTGTCACTAATTCTGTTTACTGGCTGTTTAGATAAAATTTCTTTTATAGTGAAAAAATTCAATAAATGTGTGTATATAATCCGTCTACTTTAAATACAGTTTTATGATACACGTGCGTGTCACACGCGCATGTCCACTAGTTTCACCAAAAAGAGGCAACAAAAGAGGGATTTTGGGGCTTGGAACAAGAAAGATAGGTGCTGAGCTTCAAGCCATGGTTTAGATATGTTCCAAGGATCCCAAAGACTTAATGATCAGCCAAACAAGCAGCACGGAAATCACCCAAAAATGACTACAAAAATCACCGAAAAAAAGAAATTTCAGATTTGGGAGAGGATAAGAAGTGAAGCACGAACTTGATCTCCTAATTACATCACCATGTCAAATTACAAGCCACTCCTAGCAAATCTCTGAAAGCTTGGATAACCAAAAGCTTAATCAAAGAACTACTCTCTCCCTCTCTTTCTAGCCCTAACCAAAAGCTCTCGACCTAACAAATGAGAGGCTAATCCCCAAGACATAATGTCCACCACCAGCCATATCCCATATATATATAGGCACTTGCCTATTTCCCAAGTTCCCTTACATGAAGTATTTAGCCCAAATACCCTCTAGGGGTAAATCCATCCAATGTTTCAATAGTTTGACTAAGAACATAATAAGAAACTGTACTCATACTTTTTGGATAGAGGTGGCACTCAGTAACATTTAATTCAAAGGCCAATTTGTATAATATCCTTATTGATGAATATCTTTGTTAACATTCTACTACCATAATTATTAAGGCCTGTTAGGTGGAGCTTTGCCCGGTCCCCACTCTAGCTCCTTCATGGATTTTTGAAAGGATTCATTTTTATTTCTCTTCTCAAAATAAACTAGGAGCTAACGAAGCCACTATTTTTGACTTTATCGGCTCTGGCTCCTCTATGCATTGTAGCAATAATCTAAAGCCATAACAAATGGAGCCTAAAAATATAGAACGGTTTATGGACTGTCCAGTTTTTCATCACTCGTAGCTATAGAATTTGAACAAGCCACTTCGCTGGTTCTAGAGTATTTATGCAGAAGCATTAAGTCTCTTAAAAAAGTATAGTGAGGTTTCCTCAAAGAAAGTGTGGATTGCAATTGTTTCCTATGTAAGGTGCGGTGGCGTCTTGGTGCATGAGTTTATTACCGTAGAGGAAAGCAATTTTTTGAGAGACTTGGACCTGAACGTAGAGAACAGGTGTTTGTAATTGAACCGCCAATGGTACGACCATGTTTGAATTGGTATACTATACCTACATCCAGAAAAAGGCACAATTTTAGTTCTGTCTTTGGTGAAGATATGTAAAGTTTATCAAATTCATAAAAAGGATTATCAACATTTATTACACTAAAATAGATATGGTATGGGAATATATTTCATGACAAATCTAGTCAAAAATTGATATATATTAGAATGAGCTGTTACAAGTATTCTTGAAACGTAGGGAGTACCGAAAGCAACTGCAGGCTAAATCAAAGCCGATTTGTGCTGTCAGTGTCCGTGGGCAGATGTTTGCAACGTGTCTCAGTCAGTAGTATTATTGTATTGTTATCTTCCAGCGACCTGAATCACAGTTCAGTCCAATCGCAATTATTGCCTTGTTTAGTTTTATCTTCCAGCGACCTGAATCACAGTTCAGAGGTTGTTTACAATCGCAATTCACTTTGATTATTCATCCGGTTGCAAAAGTTGCAAACTAAAAAGGCCTTTGTAGAAAACGTGATGATTGATTTGACAGGCCGGAACGTTTGTAGCAGACTAGCTAACTAGAATACATAATCAGATAAACTTGTTTAGAATACATAATTTTAGCCGCTTGCATGGAGCATTAAATTGATAACTACTAGGCTACATATATATACAAATACAAGTAGAAAATTTTCTTCAATCTATACAAGGCCCTACTAGGCTACATATATATATACAACAAGTAGAAAACATATATACTACTACATTTATAATATTTCCATTGCATAATAATATACCAAAAAAAAGTGTAAACGGCATAGCAATCTCTATGTCGAAACTACACTGCAGCCTGTACATGGCACACCCTGGCTGGAATCCATGCGGAACTAAACCGGCGGCAGTGGCGGCTCGGGCGGTTGTTTACTGGCCTTGGGCGGCAGCGGCGGAACTACGTGGGATCTGGACACCGGGCACGTTGCGTGCGAGTCGAGCCACATGTCGATGCAGCCGGCGTGGAACGCGTGCGAGCACGCCGGCAGCCGCCGCGCCGCCTCCCCGTCTTTCATCCCCTCGAGGCACACGGCGCACTGCGCCGCGGCCTCGCCGAGCGCGGACGACGCGGCTGCAGCCTCGTACGGGAACGCCGGCGCGACCGCGGCGATGGCCGCAGCCGAGAGCCCGCCGCGGCTGACACGTGCCACTGCCGCCTCGACGGCGGCAGACCGGGCGGAGAGGCTCCGAGCGGCGCACGAGAGCGCGAAGAGGAGCGCGCAGTACATGATGAGCGCGATCCACAGGTACCTGACGAACGCGGCCAGGATGACGAGGAGCAGCAGCAGCGGGTACGGCGCCAGCACCAGCGCGCTGCGGCTGCGCTGCGCGGCCACGGCTTCGCCGAAGACCTGCGAGCGCCACGGGTACTCCGCCGCCGCCGCCGACATCTCGATGGCTGTTGTGTGCTGGTGGGCGGTGGCTTCCGTGCTTGTGCGGTGCGTCCGAGTCTTGGCGCCATCTGTGAGGTATTTTAAGCTGTCTGCTGGGATAGCGGATAACGCCGTCCATTTCTTGGACTGCGCATGCAGCAGGTAGCTGCAACTAGACAGGCCGCATTCGAGACCTTGGAGAGTTGCTCATCCGGGCAGGCAGTTTTGGAATTTTTGTGTGATCTAGAGCAGTATGTATATATATATATATATAATACTTGTGCGCCAACTAGGGTCAATGCTCGCCTGCCTATGATATTGCTTAGCTTGATAGTAGTAGGAGTTAAGTTTGATGTCAACTGCTGCGTGCAAGGGATGACAGTTCATGGACCAAGCGACGACAGAGGATTATGATATTGGTCACTATATGATTTATTCGCATCCCGACGAAACCAGCTAAGATCGATGTGATTACCTTATGCCGAAACATATCTGAAATGATTTTGCTGAAGTAAGGATTTGGTAACAGATTTCAGAAAACATGCTGTTTGTCCAAACACGAAGTCGCTTCTGTACCATTTTTTTTATTCAAGGGCTCCTGAAGACGATCTAGTGAGGAAAAAAAAAAAGCCGTTCGGGAGGGATGCAGAGAAAGAGTCGCAATGTGAGCGGCTTAGATCGAGTCCAATACCTTTTTCTGCTAGGTCAGCCTCGTGAAAACCTGATTTCTTGGTCCGGATTTCAAAAAAGACGCTTTCTATATGTTTTTCGATCGTCTTGACAAGAGGAATGCAACGGTGGAGTCCATTATACCTTTTGACAGTGTAAATCGAAACTTCCGGTATGCATCAGAACTTTCCGTACCGCAAGAACAAGAAATCCTTTTTTGGCATAACTGAGGATAGCCAGGCTCCTCAGACTCTAACTATGAAGGATATCTTAACAAAAGTGAACAAACTAAAAGTCATCTTTAGAAAGGGCAAAGAAAGCAAACAGGCACCGAGTTCCTCTATGTTCGAAAAGAAATCGATATTATGGGATTTGCCTTATTGGCGGTTCTTGGATGTTCGCCACGCACTTGATGGGATGCACATCACTAAAAACGTGACCGAAAGCCTGCTTGGCACCTTAATGGAGGCAAAGGGCAAGGGGAAAGATTCATTTAACACTCGTTTGGACCTGTAAGAATTAGAATTGAGGCCGGAGCTACATCCTGAACTTCAACTTGATGGGACACAAAAAATTCTAGTAGCCTCATGGACCTTGGGAACAGAGGAGAAAAAGAAGCTCTTAAGTTTCTTCCGTGAACTCAAAGTGCCTACTGGCTACTGCTAAAACATCAGGAGGCTAGCGAACATGAAAGATTTGAAATTCAACATGCACTTAATGAAGGCGCACGATTGCCATGTTATCTTGACACAGCTATTGCCAGTTGCAATTAGGGGCGTCCTACCAGAGAAGCTACGTGACCCAATCATAAAGCTATGCTCATTCTTCAACACAATCTCACATAAGGTTATAGATCCGCCTACACTTGACAAGCTAGAGAAAGACGTGCACCATACTTTGAGTAGGTTGGAGATGCATTTGCCACCGACATTTTTTGATATGTCTGTACATCTCATATCACATCTTGTTCAGCAAATAAGAGCACTTGGTCCGTTGTTCTTGCATCAGATGTTTCCTTTTGAGAGGTTAATGAGCGTCCTGATGAAGTATGTCCGGAATAGGTACAGGCCCGAAGGGTGCATGGTGGAAGGATGGTCGATTTAGGAGGCAATCGAGTTCTGCACATACTATTTGGGTCTAAATTGAATTGGTGTTCCTGTGTCTTGGCATGAGGGAAGGCTACATGGCAGGGGACTATTGGGGTATGGTCAGAATGTGTTGAGGTTGATGCTTTCTAGCAAACTCATTTCGCCATCCTTCGCCAAGCAAGCGTAGTTTCTCCATATATCGAGGAGCACAAGGTAGAACTACGAGCTGCAAATAGTGCCAGGTCAGACACATGGCTAGCAAAGCAACATAGAGAAAACTTTGGTCCATGGTTAAAGGAGAAATTTTTGGGTCAGCAAACTAATTCAAAGGATCTTTATCACTTGGAGATGGGACCATCCTCGACAGTGTTGATGTACGAAGGATATGACATAAATGGGTACACATTCTACACGAGAAAACAAGATGCCAAGAGCACCAACCAAAACAGCGGTGTCCAAATCAAAGCTTATTACAGCGAAAATCGTGCGCAAACATACTATGGATTCATAGAAGAGATCTGGGAGCTAGACTACGGATTAGAGGAACTAAAGATCACTCTTTTCCGGTGCAAGTGGGTAAAAGTACCAAAGGGCGTCGTGATGGACAAGTATGCTATGCGTACAGTAAATTTCAAGCATCTTGCCTACCTAGATGAGCCTTTCGTTTTTGCAAAAGATGTAGTCCAAGTATTCTATGGAAGAAACCTAGGTGATGGAGGCGGTGGTCATGTGGTGCTTCAAGGTAAAAGGAAGATCGTCGGCGTTGAAGATACAAATGAGGAAGAAGGGAATGGCTATCGAGACATGCCTGCTCTTGGTCCAGATGTGGATCTCCCCCTATTTGTGGAGGGAGACGAACCAGCTTATGTGAAAAGCGATCATAACGAAGTCGCCTATGTCAAGTAAATGTACCTAAATGTGAATGTAACATTTGAGTTGGATAAAAAATTGTACCTGTAGTTTGAAACATTTCAGTTTTAAACAATTATGCGTGCAATTTGATCACATGCCACTGGTTCTCGCACGGTTTAGTCAATCTGCATATCATACGGTGTACATGTGCTGAGTGTTCTAATGCGTATCATACGGTGCACATTTTAGTTTGCAACACTTAGCCATCTCAGTGGGGGTTTCATGGCTCAGTTTCTAACACATCAATAGTTTGGAAATAGTGCAGAAGAGTTTCTTCACCATGAAACTCTCTCTACTCCCATGAAACTTTCTTCATCTCTCTCTTCATCAATACGGTGCCACATCAGCATATTTAATGCCATGAAACTCTGATGAAACCTCCGTTAAGCTTGGCTGTATCATATGGTGTGCATGTGCCCGCCAGATATGCGAATCATATGGAGGGGAGCAGGCAAAGCAACACAGAGAAAACTTTGTACATGTGCTCAATTACGTGCACACTTATGCGAATCATACGGTGTGCATACGGGCGTCCTATGATCCGCCAGATATAACGCGTTGTTTCCAAGAAAATGAAACTTAAAGGACAAACCATTATACATATAGTCTATTATTAATTCGTCTTAAGTTATGGGGCACTACAAATTATATTGAAATAAAAGAACAGAAAAGCAAAATCAAAAGCAACAGAAAATCGAAAGCTAACTACCTATAGTTTCTTATTCCCATTTCCCATGCGAACAACTCAAATTCTCAGGAAAGCCTGCAGTCCTCGCTGCAAAACACAGCCCTTGATGTCATCCTCACCACGCCGTCACTTGTGACCCGCGTGGGTGACCACACAAATCACACATCTTGACGGTTCCTTCCCTGCTCGCGACTTGAGGTGGGGCTATTTAAGCAAAGGTAAGGCGAGCCTCAGAAGCGCACTCCAATCCCAACCTTCTTCATCCCTTACCATGAGACAAACTAGAGAAACCCTTTAGTCACTCCTAGTCTCCTGTTGCCATGGCTACCCTAGTCCTCCATCGACTCCGGTGCCGCTCGGAGAAGGCCTTCAAGATCAGCTTCCGCCATCACCTTAGCGTGGCTATGTCCGCTCGTCCTAGGTGTTAGAGGATGTTTCACGAAGATAGGGAGGAACGCCTCCATGGTACGATCCCACAACTGATCGCCATCCGCGGTTAGAGCATGTGGAATCGAAACCATGGAGGGCCTAGCTAGACCCACCGAAGACCTTGTTGATCCTTGTCGGTGTGGCAGTCGAAGGGCTTCTGCCATAGCGCAAAAGTTTGCCATCGGCTCTGGGCCCTGTGTATAGATTCGGCACGGGTGTTCCTCTCTCCTGTGATCTGTGGAGTAATTGGTTGAGGGTATAGATGGCCTCGTGGTGCTGCTTCTCCTCATCCTCCTACTGCTCCTGGGGGATGTTAGAGGAAGTTTTGTGAGGCTGTTCCCCATCTCGATTCTCCTATGTTGTCGGGTATGGGTTACCTTCCATACGCGTAAGGTCTTTGCTATTGTACATGTGGTAGTATTGTTGAATTTATCAATAAAGAGTTCCTTTAATGACTTTATTGTTGAATGTTTGACTCAGTTCTAGTTTATTTTCTACTTAATCTAACATTTTTCTAGTTATAATCTCACTGTGATAGGTCTAGGTAAATAGCCGTATCAAACTGTGAACATATGTGCAATTAGATCAAAATTAAAACGGCATTGGTTATCGCAGTAAGTAATGGAATCTATTCACCAACCAATCCAACTGCCCATGTATTCATGCGCGCCTACTTTGGTCTGCCAGATATTGCGCGTACAGCTATAGATGAGGATGAAATATGCCATGGAATCAAATGGATGCTCCACCTCGCCTTCCCCGCTGCGTCGCCATTGACCCATGGAGGTGACCGCTCAAGTCACGAAGTTCACTGTTTCCTTCCCCGCTCTCAAGATAGGGGTCGCAGGGAATCAAGTGTGGCAGGGAATCAAGTGTGCGCAATTAGATCAGAGCACAATGGTTTTCGTAGTATCTCATGGTGATCAGTCTTGGTAAACAGCCGTATCAAACTATGAACATATGTGCAATTAGATCAAAATTAAAATGGCATTGGTTATCTACCTTCCATCTTCACCCTCAGCGAGGTGCTCTACCTTCCATCTTCGAACCCTCATGGTCAAGGGATGCATATTTGCTTCTTGACTGTGAGAGGACAAAGATGGAATATAAAGCACCTAATCTTGGAACCTTAGCCGATTGATGACCTATCGAGTATGGAGGCGCTGAAGAGGAGAACACCATAATAATTGTAGATCTTCTGTATTTGGAAAGACGATCTACAATCATCAAGGTGCTCTCGTGTTGAGCACCTTGCACCATGAGCATGGACGAGGAAGAGTGTATCTATTCTAAAAGATTGAAGGACGAAGAGTGTGTGGAATGAACCCAAGAGGTGTATCCAGACCTGGCTTAAATAGGTCAACCTTGAAGATGGAGAAGTAGAAAGGAGCAGTAGATCCATGATAGGAGTATACACATACACATACACCTCGTATTCCCTGCTGTCATGGAATCAAATGTGCCAGGGAATCAAATGGATGCTCCGCCTCGTCTTCCCCGCTGCGTCGCCCGTGACCCGCGTAGGTGACCGCTCAAGTCATGGAGTTCACTGTTTCCTTTCCAGCTTGCGAGATGTGGGTCACAGGGAATCAAGTGTGCCAGGGAATCAACATACATGATGCCATACTGTGCCAATTCTGAGTAACACATCCATTTTTCAATAAACAAGGCGTATCAAATTGTCATCGGTTTAGGTAAGTAGGCGTACCGAACGGTGCACATGTGTGGTATTAGATCAAATGACACTAGTTCTCCTAGTAACTAACGGTGACTTTTCAAGCATTCAGCGTATCATATGTTTACATGTGCGAGGGTATTCAGGTAATGGAATCTTCACCAAGCACTTCGACTTCCCATGTACTCATGCGCGCCTCCTTTGGTCCGCTAGATATTGCGGGTACCGCTATAGATGAGGATGAAATATGCCATGGAATCAAATGTACCAGGGAATCAAATGTGCCAGGGAATCAAAATCGTCGTCTTCACTACTGCATCGCCCGTGACCCACGTAGGTGACCGCTCGAGTCACGTAGTTCACTATTTCCTTCCCCACTCGAGAGACTTGGGGCTTTTTAAGGCAAGCTAAGGGTAGCCTCGCAAGCTCACTCCAAACATTCTTCCTCCCTTAGCATGAGACAAACCAGAGAAAACCTTGAGTTGCACGTATAGTATTGTGTCGCCATGGCTTCGCTCGTCCTCCATTGACTCTGGGCCGCTGGGAGAAGGCCTTCAAGGTTAGCTTGCGCAAACACCTAGGCGCGGCTATGTCCGCTCATCCTCGGTGTTAGTGGAAGTTTCACGAAGAAAGAGAGGAATGCCTCCATGGTCTGTCACCGCTGCTGATCGCAGTCTGTAGTCAGAGCTTGTGGGGTCAAAACCATGGAGTGCACCGGCCGTGGACCTCGGTGAGTGGGGTATTCTACAATGGTGTTCTTGTGACAAGTGGTTGTCACAGAACCAAAATGTGTCCTGCTCAGCCTAGCGTATCAGCTCGTCAGCTTGGCCGTCATTTTGCGTCGGTTGTTCCTCTCTTCTGCTTGGTTTTGGGTGTGGGTTGGTCTCCTCATGGCCCCTTCTGGTCCCAGTGGGATGTTAGTGGAATCTTCGAGAGGATGCTCCCCACCATAGGGCTGAGTTGTAGTCAGGTATAGGGAAATCCCTAACTTGATAGGTCTTTGTTATTGTACATCTCGTGTACTAGAAAATAAGGAAACACCCAGGAACCGCTGTAGCATGGCGGCATGCAACCACCGTAGAAAGGTTGGGCTGAGTGGAGGCGGCAGGGGTGCGGCCGCACCCAGGGTGCGCCCGCACCCTGGTGGGCCCGCCTTGTGACCGCCTTCACGTGGTCGGTTCCTGGGTGGGCCTGGACCACTGCCACATTGGTGCTCGGCCCAAATTCTTCGTTGGAGTGGGCCTTTGCTTGGTACTTTGGTATAGAATCTACATTACGCTTTCTCTTTTGCGCATTTTAATCATTTCCACTTGTATTCAAATATTTGTCCTGCAAAACATGTTTTGTCCAATACAAGTGGAACTATGTCAATAGTAAAGGCATGTGTCAAAAGATTATTTATTTCTCCTATTTTGGATAATAATTGGCGGTCGAATGTTGTCGTTAGTGACTACCAACAAATCCCCCAAATAGCTAAGTACTTGGTTGTTGATCAGGAGTTGCTACTATGCCGATACAATTCACAAGTCCCATGTCTATAACAAAGTATTCTTCCATAATTCAAATAAGTTGGCATTTTTATCCACCCTTTACCTTGATCCCTGTGGGGCGTATAGCTTTTTCAAGTTCTTGGGCGGTTGCAAGATAGAACGGTTACAATAGAATCACCAATCATTCATTCTTCAATTAACCATCTATCTAGAGGTTTTATAAGTTTTGTAAAACAAATGTAAGTTCCTCGAATGATTCTCTCGATCGCTCAATGTGTATGAAACCTCACCAAAGGCATTTGGTATTTTTGCCTTCTTTTTCATATCATACCACTAAATGTTTTTGAGTGGAGTTTTGGGTAGGTATGAAAAGTGGTGCATACTTGCATCACATATTTTGCTTAGTCAAAGACCGAACCTCAAGGAGATGCAAGTCATACACTTTGATCAAGACGTGCAAGTGTGTAGAATTTTCATAATGTTCCTAATTCTAAATATTTTTGGTACTCCTTTGTATCATGAATCTCTCTCTTTTTTGAATGAATGCCTTTTATTTAAAAGTATGGGCTATCTTTATTTCTTTCTTTTCTTTTTGTCATGCTCTTTGGCATGCATTTTTTTCTCTCATGCCTTTTGGCATGGACATATTTTTTTTCCTTTTTTAGCATAGCCCATACTATTCTTTTTGGCATATGAAATTTTTTTGAGAGAGAGACACATGATACATGAATGGAGTAATAGTTTGGTGAACAAAAAAAGCATGTTTTTGTGTAACTCTCAGTGTGAGAGTCATCAGTTTTATTTGTGGGTGTACGTGTATCTTGATCATGGGTGCATGACGAGAATATCAACAAGGGTCACAACAATTTTACAAAGGTCAATGCTCAAACAAGTAGCATATGACTAAGGTTTTGAATGTATATCATGTCATATGGCCTTGGTAGGTATTGATAATCATTGAGGAACTTTTGAATTTTACCATTTTTGAAAATAAAATCTCTAGATGTCAAGTTTCTCTTAGAACAAAATCATAGCAAATTCTATTTGTACCATATCATAACTCGCAACAACTTAGAAAAGAAGCATGTTTTTGCAACCCACAAGTTTTCAAGTTTTTAGGATGAGACATTTTTAGCCAACAAACTTAAATCTTGGAGAATACTAAGTTCTAACCTAGGCACAGATGAATTATAGATAGAGCAACTATTCATTCATCATTTCAACTTTAGGAGAAACTAAACATCCCTTAAACACATGAGAGTGGAATTTATATTTTTGGTATTTTTAGAAGTTTTAGATTTTTTTATTTTTTTTAAATACTAATAAATAATAAATGTAGAAAATAAAATGCGGGAATTAAAAGAAACAAGGGTACCTCTGCGGGGGTCCTCCCCCAAGCTAGCTCAAGGCCTATGGTCTGGGATTGTATCCCATGGGCCGCCAGTAGGCTGCCTGTGCTTCCTGTTGTTGTCTCAGCATTGCGTTTATGTCTATGAACTATTGCTGCTGTTGTAGGTGCCACTGTCTTGTATCCTGCAAAGAGTGTTAAGTGTATTTTGAATTTCACCTGTGTGGATTTCTAACCCTCCGAGGCGAGTGTTGATGCCATCCAACTCCCGACATTCTGAAGTAGACTGTCGTGGATGGATGGGTGGTGGTAGCCCCTCGGAGTCAGACGAGTGATGCACCCATGCCGTGTCCTCGGCCTCATGCCATCCCGATCCACCGGCCTCGTGTGGTTGCGGGGTGTGTCCCCAGCCTGACTAATACCCAGGGGTGAACCTAGGCGTCTGCATGGTTGGGAACCACTCTGTATGGAATGCCTGAGGCACAAGTGGTGTCGGTGTTGGTGTCAGTGTCGGTGGTTGTTGAGAGCTGCCGGCTTCGTCCCTAGCCCTGCTTCTTGTTCCCCTACGAGAAACAGAACTCCTACGTGCTTCCTCTTGTTTGACAAGAGTGAAGGTGAGTGAAGGGATTTATATAAAGAGAATCCCGAGTTAGGGAGTGGGATCTCATTTGTATATCCCAGAAAGAAAAATACAAGGTTCCCTGCATCAACATATTTCAAATGGTGCCCTTGCATCAAGTAGTGCTCATTAATATCAATGCATGGAGTAGAGATGTATGTCACATCTTGTCCATCCAACGCACCAATATTAGTGGCAATATGAGTCACAAGGGATATGCAAGAGATAGATGTAGAAGCCTTGAATGTTTCTAACCAATGTCGAAATATTTCTTTCATAGGAGCAATTTTAATATTTTTAAGCATGGCATAGAGAATTTGCAATTTGGCATGACAAACAAATCTTATGTCTTGCCTAGCAAACCAGGTCATGGCAATCCAACGATGCATGAACCTCAAAGTAGGATGATGACTATTCATATTTCAAGGTTGAAACTTGCCAACTACGTTTTGACTAGAAATTATTCTCAAAATTCATGACGATTAAAACCTCTAAGAGCATGATCCAAGTTAATTGAGCATCTTGTATTAAAGCCTATGTGAGAGCTGAGATTTCTCCATGTAAGATAATATTCTTTCTCAAAAAGACAGAACGTAATCCCACCCTCAACTTCTTGCAAAGAGCATAAGAATTGAATTGTTAAGAGGCGAGAACCAAGCTTGTTGATGGGAGCAACATTCTCCCATCCAATGGCTTTCCAGATGGTGGCAAATTCGAGGTCCATACCTATCTTTTGGAGGAGGTCGGGGTCATATGCCGGCATGTGGACGAACTCACGATTATTGATGAGGTTGTTCGCTTGCGTCTCCCGGTCTCCCTCCAAATCAATGTGTGGAACATCGCCGCCTTCCTCCATTAGTTGTTTTTGGTCTTCTTCTTGCTCTTTCGTTGGCTCGGTTTCTTCTTCTTCATGCATCAGTTCTCTTTGGGCTTGGTGTAGCACGTGCTTGAGCTTCCATGGGAGTGACTCGAGCTCGCACCCACTGCCTTCTTGGAAGCGCCGGTGAGCTTCCTCCCGAACTTGCCCATGGCAAAAAAGACAACAACAAAACTCACAAACAGGGTTACGTTAGTGAAAACAAATTGAACAACCCGCGAGCTTGGCTTGGTGGTGATGAGATTAGGAATTTTTTGCAAAGTTTCCTTGTCTTGAGACTTGTGGAAAAATATTTTTGCAAGTGATGGAGCAAGAGAGAGTGAGAGGGAGTGAACAATGGAGAGTGTGAGGGTTAGGGGAGCTCAACCCGAGCTTTCGGCTTTTATAAATGCGAAGCACCAGCTGAAGGGGATGGGAGCAACGGCTAGGAGCCATTGGAGGAGCGGGGGCCGCAGCAGCGTCGGGCAGGTGCGGCCGCACCAAAGGTGGGCCCGCTCGGTCCCCCCTTCGGCTGGCTGCTTCCAACGGTCATTTTGAACTCATGACCGTTGGTGCTCTCCTCTGTTTCGAAAATTTTGCTCCGAAATTGATTTTCCACAAAACTTTTATTATATTTTGTATTTTCATAAATATTTTTAAAAAAGAGAAATGGTAACAGAAAAATCTATACTATTAGGAAATGATTTTTTTATTTTTCTAAAAAGTTTATTTTGAAGCAAATTTTAAATTTTGAATTTTCAAAAATTTGAAAATTTGAAATTTTGAATTTTTAAAAGATAACTACCGATTTACCTTTGGCAAGGGCACGACATTTATAGTCTATCGGCAAGACTTCTCCTCCTTTATTGGTCTGTAGCTGCATGAACAAACTCGAGGGAATTCTCAGGTTGCCCCGTGATTTTCCTCAAATGATTGACAGGTATAGCGGCAACAATTTGAGCAATTTGTGTTTCAATCATTTTATTAAAACTTAGTTGGTTTTTCATTGAGGAGGATAAATTTTCAAGTTTTGAATTAATATTTTCAATCATTTATCATTATATGAAAGCTTTTTAGTTATATTTTCATTTATTTTTGCTTGGCCTAAGACCAAGTCTTTCAAGGAAGGTTGATTCGAATTGAAATTTGAATTACCTCCTTGCGGGCACGATTCATTATTCCACCCGTTATTGTTACCTTGTTGGAACTCGTTGTTGATATATGTGGCGTCTTCATGGATCTCATGGCAGTTATTCCCCGAGTGCCCGACCTCACCATAAACTTCGCAAGTCATTTGCGAGTCCGTGGCCTGAACGGTGGCCTTCATAGCTTCCTTTTCATGGGCCCTTTCGTTCAGTCTTGAGAGTAACAAGTCTATTTTTGCGGCAAGCATATCCATCTCCTTCATGGTATGCAAGCTATTTTTTCGATGAGAGCCATGGCATCAGCGATGGTCAGGGAAAGGAATGCTCCTCCAGTAGTGGCATCTACGTGCCCCTTTGACATGGGCGTAAGCCCTTCATAGAAGTTCTGGAACATAAGCCAATTCTCCATTCCATGGTGCGGGCAGGCTTGGATGTAATCCTGCAGCCTATCCCATGCCTCGAGGATGGATTCTAGTGAAGTTTGCTAGAAGTTCAAAATTTTCCCCTGCAGAGCATTGGTTTTGCCCATGGGGAAAAGTTTCGTGAGGAACGCCACGAAACATTTGTCCCACGTGTTGATAGATTCCTTCTCTTTATAGAACCACTATTTCACCTTCCCTGCAGGGAAAAGGGAAATAGCCGGAGCCTTATGCTAGCTTGTGTGACGTCTTTGATGATGATGGTGTCGCACAGCTCCAGGAAATGTTGCAAGTGTGCACTTGCGTCCTCGCTTGGCAAACAATAGAATTGGTTTGCTTGCACCATCATAATGAGGCCAGTCCGGAGCTCAAAGTTTCCAGTGCCCATGTTGACAGTGGGGTTGGAGTAGTCGCGGAGTGACTTGGCCATGACAGTAGTAGCAGATGGTATGGGGTGATTGGTTCGACTACTGGCGGAGTAGCAGAAGAAGCGGTACAAGACCTATTCTTCCTTAGGAGCACTGTTCACCTAAACGGCCGTTTAGCCTATTTAAACACCATGTAAACGCTACACGGTGGTGCTCCGTGTCTGTTTATTCGTCTGTTTACCCCATTTAATTGTCTGTTTAGCCCGTTTAATGGACTGTTTAGCCCGAATAAAAGCTAAACGGTAGGGGACCAACTTTTTACCATTTAGTGTTTAGGAAAACATTGCTTAGGAGTGCCTCTAGATTATCTATGTAGTTCTTTGGTAGATCAAAACCACTCATACATTATCCTATTCTCATCCACAACAGGAAGAAAACAAGCAGCATTAGCCTACATAAACTATGGCTACCATTACATGCATGTGATCATTGTTCATGTCATGCTAGATTCTTTCAACCTATTCCCTCCCTAGCAACGGCGCCAGAAATGCTTGTTGGCATTCTTAGCGCAATCGCCAATTGAGGAGGTTTTAAGTTCGTCCCCATCAACGGCACCAGAAATGCTTATTGGCATTTCTTAGCACAATCACCAAGTGAGGAGGTTTTAAGTCCATCACCGGCAACGGTGCTAGAAATGCCTGTTGGTATTTCTTAACAACATTAATAAGATTGAGTTAATCTTAGCAACGCCGCCAAGAAACACCAACTACGATAGTTGTTAACAAATACAGAGAATATCCGCAAGTGCACGGATCTATCGTTGTAGCATTTCACCCGGAAGTATTCAGGGTATCGTTATTTATATTTTCCCAAAGGAGGGCAAGGTACAAGAGTCTAGCATAGTTATAAACATGATTACATACTTGCATAGTGGACCATAGTACTTGACATAGGTAAAAACGGTATTTCATGGATAGTGGACACACATCTGGGCCAACCACAAGGATAAAAGGAAAACAAGGAATAAAAGAATGTTCCTAAGCGGAGCCGACATGTTCTAATATAGCCGTACAAATAGCAGTTAATGATCATACAAGTTACATGACTAGAGTTAGAACTAAGTGTGAGATGGACAGGGAGATCTCTGGGCACTGGTCTGCCAGCAAGCCAGGGAGACTTTAAGACTCCTACACAATACCTAGATGTGGGGGATTACAAGGGACGGATAGGGCTATCACCACATGCCACCTAACCCTCAACCATGGGATACTATCATATTCGAAGGTTTTCGTGTACCCGAGCATGCCCGTGTACAAACAAACTGACCCATATCCACTAGGACTCTAACCCTCTGGATCGACAAATAAGAATTTGGGCAAACCCGAAGGAACAATGAACCGTCACCCCAACCCTAGCTCTACATCTACTCATACAAATCATATGAATGATTAAGCATAAAGTTCTACATGTCAAGATCATAGCATACAAACTATATTCAAGTTCATATATTACGATTATAACACAAGAACTATAGTCTAGTTCATATGCATTGCTATATTGTAAGTATGAGAGCATGACTATGAAAGAACTCTTTATATTCATACCAAGTGTTGCTTTTCTTCCAAGGAGACAAGCTCTCCAAGTAGCTCTTGCTAGCTCCAAAGACTACTACTAAGAACTAAAAGAGTACAAGATGTGGTGTGAGGTGCTTGGCTCCAAATGAGGTGTGTGTTGAGAATGGTGAGCACCCCCTCTACTTATACTAGTGGCTTGGTCGATTTGGCACTAGAAAATAAGGAAACACCCGAGAACCACCGTAGCATGGCCACATGCAACTACCATAGAAAGGTGGGCCTAAGAGGAGGCGATGGGGGTGTGGCCGCACCCAGGGTGCGCCCACACCCTACTGGGCCTGCCTCGCGACCGCCTTTGTGGGGTCGGTTCCTGGGTGGGCCTGGACCACTGCCACGTCGGTGCTCAGCGCAAATTCTTCGTTGGAGTGGGCCTTTGCTTGGTACTTTGGTATAGAATCTCCATTACGCTTTCTCTTTTGCGCATTTTGATCATTTTCCACTTGTATTCAAATATTTGTCCTGGAAAACATGTGTTTCTCTAGTACAAGTGGAACTATGTCAATAGTAAAGGCATATGTGTTAAAAGATTGTTTATTTCTCCTGTTTTGGATAATAGTTGGTGGTCGAATGTTGTCGTGAGTGACCGCCAACGACAATCTTCAGACAAGCGATCAGGTGGAAACTTCAAATAAACAGATCAAAAATATCCTGCAGAAAAAGGTCAATGCAATGGGAAAAGGGTGGAAAGACAAGCTACCTAATGCACTTTGGGCATACAAGATAGCCTATAAAACTCCCATTGGCATGTCGCCATTCCACCTCGTATATGGGAAAAGCTGTCATTTACTAGTTGAGCTTGAACACCAAGCTCACTGGGCCATAAAGAGCTAGAACATGGATGTGAAGCTAGCCGACAAAAATCATCAAAAACAAGTTGCCGAGCTAGAAGAATGGCGAGAGAAGGCGTACCACAGTGCCAAGCTCCACAAGAAAAGAACAAAGAGATGGCCCGATCACCGTATCCAATACAAAGAATTCAAGGAGGGAGATAAGGTTCTTCTGTTCAACTCCCGAGTCAAACTCTTCAGTGAAGGAAAACTAAGAAGAAAATGGCAAGGACCGTACACCATCATTAACACATTGCCACACGACGCGATCACCATCCAGGACGATGACAGTAACATTTTCAAAGTTAACGGTCAATGTTTACAAGTTTTCCTAGAGCCTTCTTATAACACAAACTTAGAAATAGATAGTATAGATTTAATTGCTTTTGATAAATTTATTCAAAACTTATGAAAATTTAAAAATTAACTATGCTAACATATTATTTCATTTACTTAAAATATAAAAAATTGCTTTATCTTCTTAAGAAGCAATCAAGGACAAATGACCCTTTTACCGTCACTAGACAATTCATGATTTTTGCTTATTCTTGCTTGATATTTGCTCATCACATGAATATTCACTCATTAATACAAAATCATGTGAAATTTGAAATATGAATATTCTCTTGATTCACCATGATCATGTGCATCTCACTCTATCACTTGTTGATCCTACTGAATAAAAATCTGACACCAGCATCTCTAGGATCACCTTGCATGCACACGCACCTGGATGAAAATCCAGGCCAGGAGGAGGAGCCAGGCGTGCGGTGCGGCCGCACCACCCATGGCTCCGCTAGCTCCCAATCTTTGCGTGCATCTCTTTGATCCCCTATGTATCGCAGCCATGTCGGTGCTTGGTTTGTTTCCTTCATGGTAGAGGCCCGAGCTCCTATATAAACCCCCCGTAGCCTGTCCTCTCCTCACACCAAGCTATAAGCTTTCTTCTCTCCCTCCACTTAGCACTCAAAGCTCTAAGCTCAGCAATGGCTAGCCACGCTCTCACTTTGTACAAGGGCTCTTTCTCCACCTACAACCTTGATGGCATTCCGGTGTCCATTGATCTTGTACCTGAGAGCTCATTCATGAGGGAAGAAGCAAGGCTCATCACCGAAGCACCACTAGCTATCATGGCACCACCTAGCTATGCCATGAGTGGTGGTTCTAGCCTCAAGACCACAGCGCATTCCAAGGCACCCCAAGGTGTCGCCAAGGATAAGAAGGCGATGCCAACACGCCCTACCACCGGCGCCATCAGCCTCAAGCAGAAGGCACTCGAAGCTAGCGGAACTAGCAAGCGCTCTCTTGTAATGCCTTCAGGCAATTTGGTCTCTCACGCTAGTTCATCCCTACCCTCCACTAGGCCTAGTCCATCTTACACCACGGTTGGCATGCGCAAACCCGACAGAGGTTACGGGAAGGCACTCATGCGCAAACCGACTAAAAAGCCGGTAAGCAAGCCGACTCTATCTGGAAAGGAGTCAGAATCCTCAGGTGCGCCCCTTAGGTTTAAGAGGACGGTGAAGCCTCAAATTAGAGGGCAGCCCACTGGATTCTTTAGCAACAGTGACAGTGAGCAGCCACCCAAAGGCCCAACGCTCGCATCTCTTAGTGCTAGCAATAGAAGTCTGCACGAAAGCATTAAAAAGGCTAATGATTGTCTTGCCGAGAGTCTAATGAAAATCAAAGACCTCGATGATGAGATCAATGAGCTTCACCGTGGCTTTGGAGAAAAAGTTGCTAGGGTGGCAAAAGCAGCGGGAGTAGAGCACGCTCTAAACAAACCTCTCTAGGCCACTCCCGCTGCAAGAATGAATTAGGCACATTTCTTTATTTCAAGTTTTTATTCCAATCATATTTGATTTCCAATCATGTAATGCGCCTATACCTTTATCATTGAATAAAGTTTTATTATTATAAATATTTGTGCACTTGTTTCCTTGTTCTTTTTGTTATCATAATAAAAACAGGAAAGAAAACAAGTGTGGGGGAGGAACCACACTCACCTCCAACTTGGTTGCACAAAAGACTATCAAATTCAAACTCGGTTTGTGCAACTATCACTCTCTCACTCCATATTTATAAGAAGCTTTAAAAACTAAATAAATTTTAAAATAAATTAAAAAGAAATGCTCCATCTCCATGTCTTCCTATGATTAAAAAGTTTGAATACTTTTTATTCCTTGCTAATATTCCTAAAAACTTGTGAACACTTATCATAGGGAACCCATTTTATCTAAGTAATTGACGAATGAGATATAGTAGGATGACATGACACTTGCTCATTTCTAGCAAAGTACTTTGGATTTATTTTAAAAAACAAAATTCAAATAGCATGTTCCTTGAATGACATTTAAATACCTACCAAGGCCATATATGTTCATACATGACAAAAACCTTCCATATATGCCTCTTACTTTGTGTTGAGTTTGGTCAAGTTTTGTGACCTCTGTTGAGAGATGTTTCATGCTCCCAAGATCAAAACTCATGTACACGCCACAAATAATCAGCTATACCTACACTGGGAATACGCTAAAACATGTTTTCCATCACCAGCAAATAAATACTCCATGCTCTAGAATGTGATCTCACTAGCATAATTCTTAAAAGAGACAGCAAGGCTATGCAAAAAGAATTGAAAAAAGGAGAGAATGGGACACATGAAGATCCCAAAGTATAGAAAAAATAGGGGACACATGAAGGTCCCAAAAGCATTTAAAAAAATGATGAGCACATGAAGGCTCATAGAAAAAGCTAGCCATGTCTCAAAATAAAACCAAGAAAAAGAGATCATACCAAATAGAGGAGTATAATTCCACCAAAAATTCCACACACTTGCACTGTTTTGATCTAAGAGTATGATGCTTCTCTCCGGTGAGGTTCGGGATTTGACTTTGCAACATATGCAAGGTAAGTGTGCCTCACAATTTTCATCCCTACCCAAAACTCCATATAAGCTTTTTAGTAGTAGGATGATCATAAGAGAAGGCAAAATTTCAAAATATGCCTTGCTAAGGAACCACTTACAGATTTGAGCGACTTGAGAGAATCATTCAAGGAACAAAAGCTATCTTTCTATTTTCAAAACCATACAAAAACCCAAGTTTCTGAGTAGGAATAGAGTGAGAAGATTTGAATCCAAGCTATTCCATTTTTCAATTACCCAAGATATTTTGGAAGACACTTGGAAGTTAACAGGTTCAGGTGAAGCTTGGAATAACCTGTATGCAGATTTTCAAATCAAGGAGATGAACCCGCTTAGTCCTTAAAACTTTACTCGAGGACGAGCAAAGGACTAAGTGTGGGGGAGCTTGTTGGCGGTACTTAACTCACATTTCTACCACCAACATTTAAACAAAATAAAACAAATATGAATACCAACACTTAGAATTAGGGTTTATAACTCATATTTTCCATGAATTTTGGTATAAACATGTTTTGCAGGGCAACACATGAAAATGTACAAAAATGCATAAACGAGGAGGCGCATTCAAACAAAACAACACGCAAAGCCCATCCAAACTTCAGACTTGGACCAGAACACCCGCATGGGAGCCATCCAGGCCCAGCCAGCAACTCACCAGAGCAAGGTGATGGCAACTGGGCTAGCCTAGGGTGCGGCCGCACCCATGGTGTAGGCACTCCGTCCCTAGCTCCGCTCGGCCCCACCTTGCTCAGGCGATGCATTCAAAGCTAGGGGGAGGTGGTTGAATGTGGTGCTTTCCTAAAATACGAGCAAACTGACCTCCTCAAAGCCTATATAAGAAGACCCCCTCTCCACATTCAAAGAGAATCACACACAATGAAGAAGAGGAAGAAGGGTTACACACATTCATTTAGCTTCTAGCTAGACTAGAGTAGGAAGTGAGAGAGGAAAGAGTTAGAGGAATAGCGGAGTAGTGGGGCCCTCTACTTTTTGTACTCGGTGAGCCTTGTTCATCGGGTGGACGGAGTGCCAGACTTGTCGGCTCCCTTTACACTTGTACCTCTACGTTCATCATACTACTTGGAGTAAGAAGTTCATGTTCATCTTTTGATATTGAGTACTTAAGTAAATTATCTTTGTTCTTACAAGTTTATGGGTTCATCGTTCATCCCAAGGGTGAATACTCTAGTAGAGGACTCCTGATAAAGATGGAAGTTCCTAGACAATGCTAGAGTAGTAACAGTTAGCGTAGCGTGGTGTCTAAGCTACATGTTACCTTTCTTTGCCTCATATCCCCTGGTTGAGGGGTAGGCGGCAGGTGGTGACAGCTCTGTCCATCCTTTGTAATCCCCCACGTTCGGATACGGCGTAGAGCTGTAGGCCGACAACGCTTGGTAGACCAAGTGTTTACCGGTGCCCGAAGCAAGTTTGTAGTAGCAAAGTTATCTTCTCTTAAGACCCCAAATCATTAGAAGAACCTCACTACCCAAGTTACCCTTGTTCCAATTCTTGTTAGGTAAACTAGTCAAGAGACTACTTACACCTTCGTTCCTCATCGAAATACGATACCCTAAATACCACCAGGTGAAGTGCTACAATGGTACTTCCATGTACTTGTGGACTTTTCTGCTTACACTAAGAAGCACCAACAGGCCCATTCCCTTGAAATGATGGCATCATCTTATCCAGTTGATGGTAATTTAGTTAGCCGGTCTTGCTGAATATTTCGGCTTTCCCTTGACAAATTTTGACCTTAGGGTCCTTTCTTCTCGAACCAAATTTTGGTGTCAACAACGCTCGAAGCCCCATGCCCCTTCCATGGAGGGCAGGCAAAGCATCTCCTCAAGGACAGCGCCACCATCATGGCCTAAATCCACAGCACCCTCGGCCAGCAGGAAAGGCCTAGAAGCCTACCCCGAAGGCTGGCAAGCTGGCGGATGGTGCCCAGGGGGATGACACCGAGTTCCCATAGGCCGAACGCTGCCTCAAGATCTTTAGGGGCTCCTAGGCATACGAGTCCCACCGGCAGCGCCACATCACCGAGCAGGAGGTGAATGCCGTCAATACCCTCACTGCCTCGATGCAGCTCCGATGGTCCTAGACAGCCATCACCTTCGACCAAGGAGACCACCCTGACCGTGTTCCTCAACCGGGATGCTACCCGCTCATGGTCAGCCCAATCGCGGGCACCACACGGCTCACCAAGGTGCTAATGGACGGAGGTAGCGGCCTCAACATACTCTACTCTAGCACCCTGGATAGAATGGGCATCCCATGGAGCAGCTTGCGCCCCAGCAAGGCGCCGTTCTATGAGATCATCCTGGGGAAGGAGGCAGTGCCCCTCGGGCACATCTAGCTCAGCGTCACCTTTGGCTAGCCGAATAACTTATAAAAGGAACCGCTCACCTTTGAGGTAGTTGACTTCCTCGGCGTCTACCACACTCTCCTCGGCCGACCATGCTTATCCAAGTTCATGGTCGTCCCCATGTACACCTACCTGAAGTTGAAGATGCCCGGCCCCAATTGGGTCATCACCATCGAGAGCAGCTTCAAGTAAGCCTACCACAGTGAGCAGGACTGCGTTGCCCAAGCGACCACATTGTCCGCCCCCTATGGTCTCGCCGGCTCTGGCCATGACACAGGAAAGGCCCCAGTGAAGGAAGGAACCAAGGCGGCAGCACTCGACTAACCGAGCGTCAGCGAGGCACCTAGGATCACTGGTGGCAACAGTGGCTCGGCTGGCCTTGCATCCAGGCGCTCGGCCCCCAAAAGGTGCTAACCTGATCAAGGTGATTTCCAACCTTTCCCCATGAGGGAAGGCCATCATCGAGCCATCCGCCCAGTAGCCTCGCCTCCTGAGCCAAGACACGCCTGTCGACCTCCTTCATCGGCCTACCTCTTCAACAACAAAAACGAAGATAAGTCTTGCTCTCCCAAACTTTCTGCTCTCCCCATTTTGTTGTTGTTTTCCTCTTCCCGAGCTACTTTAGCAGACGCTCGGCAGCATTGAAGGAACAACTAACTTATCAATTGTTGCTCCTTTTCTCAGAAGGAAAGCCACAACTGGAAGCCCTTGGGCAAACGAGGTCAGGATGTATGGAGTGAGCCAGGCAATGCTAATAGAACGGCCCCGACCATCATATTATTGGCTATGTCATCTTTCCCTTCTCTTGTGTTCATTTTGTTTCATTTCTGTCTGTCTCTCCTAATCCTTAGACGTATCGCACCTCCCAGCCACACAACGGTATGGGCCCCCTAGAAGGGGCAGTGCTAAGGGTCTCAAGGATGGCCCATCGGGCTTAAAGGCCGCCCGAGGCATCTAAAAGTGCGAGGGATGCTCAGGGTCGGGCACCAGAGGCCTTAGCCAGGCGCTCAAAAGCAAAATTAGACGGCCATAGAGCGATGTTCAAGTACCGACCTCGAGCTACTCATGGTGACCTACTAAGGGAGGCAGCAAGCCCCCAAGCACCAATAGATGGGCTTAGGAACTATACAAGTTTCTCAGTCGAGAAGCTGAGGGTCTCCTCTCTAGGGGACATAACTAGGGCACGGAACGACTATAAACCTAGGGTTCTCATGGACTCACCCGTTAGCAGCACGGGCGCAGCAATCTTGGCCACCGAGGCCATTGTCGTAAAAGCCCATCCCAATGAGGGACCTAAGTCTCCAAGCACGCTTCATGAGCAATGAGATTACAAACCAAAGTAATTTCATTCATTAATTGGGAATGACCCGATTACAATATACGGTGGCAAAAACCGCTGGAATTACAAAGTGTCGGCGCCATGGCCGGGCTTCGATGAAGGCCCACCGGTGACCAACCATGCAAGTGGACTGATCCCCACCTCTCTCAAGGTCGGTGAGGAAGCCAAGGGAGGGGGTCAGGATTCCTGAGCCTAGAGCTCGGTGAGCTGCACGTAGGACAGTCGGAGCGCACTAAGAAGTGGCAAAGATCTCCCAACTGTTGCTTAGAGATTGGCCTGACCTCAGCTGCCCGAGCCCTCCGAAGAGTGCAATGACTGGCCTGACCATGTGCTCGGGTGGACGGTCGGGGGCCCACAAGAGGCGATAAGAAGCTCGAGCACTCCCGAGCCCCGTACGTGCCCTGAAGCCTACGGATGTCACCCCCGCACGGCTGCCCTCACCGCTCCCATCGGCGATGCAGTGGGAGCAGCTCAAGAGGATAGGTCAGCCATCGTCTGGCATCACCGTGGTATGTGCACCCCCGCGCCATCGCAAAGGGCCCTAGCCCCATGACCGCCTCAACTCTAGGTCATGGTTGGGGCCTCGCTGGAATCCTTCCACTCTCATAGTAGCGATCGTCTGGCGGAGGAGGCCAGGCTCACTCAAAGGGAGCTGTTGCACTTCATTGTCGCCATGGCTGCTAGGAGTTGGATCTAAGAGGAAGAAGAGAAGGAGCTAGGGAAGGGATAGAAGCGTCGCGCTCCCAGGGGCATCCATTTATAGCCCCAGTCGATGCGCTGAGAGTGGCTCTGGGCCCTCTGATCAGCCATCGACAGCTAAAGGGGCCACTGTGGGCTGGCCAGGCGCCCCATCAATCCTTGTAACGTGCCTAGAGTGGGGCGGCTATGTAGTAAAGGCAGAATTAGGGAGGGCATTAACAAGAAGTCAAGTCCCCGCTCCACTTTCTACCAAGCGCATTGCCCACTCCATGCACGTCTTCTTATGGGACTTGAGGGGATCCGACTCACCTTGGGCCCATCGGTCACCCTCAATAGCTCTGATCCATGCACACCAAGTGTCGTCGCCACTCCTTCACTAGATCTGCTCCACGTGGCTCAACATCCCATTTCTAGATGAAGTGGGATGGCACGGGAATGCACGCCATAACTCCAGCGACATTCTCGGTAGCCCAAGTGCCATCAACCGCTAGCGCAAGACGTCAAAAGGCAGGGCGCATCCAGAAGCCACCTTGACCACTGACAAAGAGGCCCCACGATGGCCTCGAGGGCTGCACCAACTCCCTAGATGGAGAGCCTAGCCCCCTGATCGACGGGTGCTTGGGCGGCACGCCCCCAAAACCAACTAACTCTCCAGAGTTGGGTTAGGAGCCACTGAGGAGTGGACCCAATGAGGGCTCCCAACGAGCTCGGCGTGCTCCTCGTACCCTGACCTATGGCTGCAAGGGTCAGCCTGAGAGGATCGAGGCCTGCTACTGAAGCCCTCAAAAGGTCGTGGCACGCCAGGTGATCAGGTGGCCCTGAGCCAGAGCTCAGACGCTCTCGATCACCCGACCCATGGCAGGCCTAGACCAAAAATGAGGGTGCTCCGGGCCCTAGGTTGGCAACTCCTAGACGAGTTCGCCAAACCCTCGCTCGGGCCACAAGCACGTGCAACATAGGTCGAAAAAGGGTCAGCACCAACATCGCTCGACCTCGATAGCCGAGTGTCCCCATCTCACTTGGGGAGGGACCCATAAAGGGTATGACACTCTCATCAGCGGAAGACATCCCTGCCATAGCTGGCTCGATCTACAAAAGATCAAATTCAGCGCTTCATCACCATCACGAATCTGATCAAGTGAGGCCACGAAGGGCTTGTGGGCTCCTGACGAGATCCTAACATATGGGTGTTGATGGTCACTAACACCTATTTTTACCATCAACATTCCATAGAAAAGCATGATAAAGTGAGGTAAATCATCATCATACATGTTGCATTTTGTTTATAATTCACCTAGTTCCACTTGTACTTATAGAATTATTTGTATGCAGGAAAATATAGCAAAAATGTGCAAAAAGATGACAAATATGGGCAAAAGAGTCAAGTGGACGTGGCAGTGGGGCTAGGGGCAAAAGAGTCAAGTGGACGCCGCCTGGTGTGCCATGTGGCCTGTCCACATCACCGATCCCTCGGACCTACTCCAGAAGCAATGACAAGCGTTGATCTAAGTCGGTTTGCACCGATGGACGAGATGGAGTTGATGTGGATCCACTAGCCCACCATCATACACTTGGGAGGCTCCAACTAACCTACAAACCGACGTACCTACCGAATTTCGACATGTGCCTGTCCTACAACCGCCTTTAGGAGCCAACCAGCACCGAAGGATCAAGAGGTGGTGGATCCAAAGGCCCTAGGGTGGCCACCGACCTCCTGGCTACCTACAAGTACCCCCCCTCACTCTACACTATAAATATGGGGTGTGGAGCTCGGTGGAGAAGTGCCCCATTCATTTCCAAGCTCTGCAAGCTTCTGCAAGCTTTCTAGCTTAGATTAGCTTTAGAGTAGTAGTCTAGTAGTGGAAGTAGAGCAAGAGTGGAGCTTCTCTTGGAGTCCAAAAGAATCTTCTGGGTCTAGTATAGCTCGTTTGTAATTATTTCATTTAGCATTTACTTTATTCAGTACTTTATTTCTAGTACTTTATTCTAGTATTATTGCTTTGCTTTACTTAAGTACTTGTTCATTATTGTTCATCATTAGTGAGCTTAGGTGCTTATTGTTTGACATTAGTAGCATAGGTTATCTTATTATTAGTAGTGTTTTGTTAGCATTGGTTCCACCGTCTAGTTAGGGTACTTTGATTTCATTTCATTGGAGCTCGGGTCGCAGTAGTAAGCCTATGGATTCAGTGAGGTGCTTAAGCTATAGATTACCTGTGGATACGTCTAGGCCTCCAGATAGATTATAGTAGGTGGCAAGTGGTGATAGCCTTGTCCATCCTTTGTATTCCACCATGTTAGGTCTAGTTATTAAATCGTAGGGCTCATGGCAGACCTTGTCTATTTAACTCTCCTAGTTTGTTAGCGGGTTGTGCCCCAAAGTACTAGCACATTTCTCCTAGTCATTAGTTTACCCTTAGTTACTGAAAGATAAATCGCTCGCTCTCCCACCTAGCTATCTCTAGTGTAGCTTGTTTAATAGTTTAGTATGTAGTTCACAGTCAACCACCATTATCATTTACCTACCTAGGATATACTTAGGCTCTACCTTAGCAATCCTAACTAAAAATATAAGTTCTAGCCTTCCGCCTTCCTGTGGGAAAAATATAAATTCAACACTCAGTACTCATCGAGCGAAGTGCTACGCGATAGTTCTGTGCGCTTGTGGAATTCTTCTAGCAGTCATTAAGAAGTATCAACAAGCTTTTCTAGCGCCATACCGGGGAAGGGAAATGGCCTCGGATTTATATTTTTGCAAGCTTTGCTAACTAGTCTTTTAGTTATGCTAAGTAGTTTATCCTTTTTCCCTCCTATCCTATCACTACCCTACACGATCATGGGCGATAAGTCCATTCATGATTTTTCTGCACCCTCGGCTGCTAATGTAGCCACCAGACCCAATGTCATCAATGGGGACGCTAACTTTGAGCTTAAACCATCGTTAATTATGACGGTTCAAGCTAGTCTATTTTGTGGGAAAGCCCACGAGGATGCAAATGCTCACCTCCAACACTTTTTGGAGATTTGTATCACATTCACCATAAAGGGAGTGACCCAAGAGGTTATACATCTTCGCCTTTTCCCCTTCTCTTTGTTAGGAAAGGCTAAGCAATGGTTTTACTCTAACCGCAATGTCGTAGATACATGGGACAAGTGTTCCAACGCTTTCCTAGTCAAGTTTTTTCCTATGGGGAAAACCAATGCTCTTCGCAATAAGATCTCTAGTTTTCAACAACTAGCAGATGAGTCGATTCCCGAAGCTTGGGAACGAATGCAAAAGTATGTATCTGCATGCCCACACATGGCATGGAAGACTGGCTTTTGATCCAGAACTTCTACCATGGATTAGTGCCATTAGGTAGGAGCCATTTAGATGTTGCTGCTGGTGGAGCATTCTTTTTGCTAAGTGTTGCAGATGCCAAGACACTGATCGAGAAGATGGTTTCCAACCAAGGATGGTGCGACGATCGACTCCAACCCCGTTAACAAGGTATGCATTCAATTAAAGAAATTGACATGCTTGTAGCTAAGATGGATCTACTCGCAAATCGAGTAGAACATCATGAGAAGGTGAGTGCCCAAGAGACACTCAAAGCTATGGAATCCCACATGACTTGTGAAGTCTGTGGAGATGTTGGACATTCAGGAAATTCTTGTCCCAGGACCCAGGAGGATCTTAACTTTGTCAACACTAACAACGGGTTTCGTCCACAACAACATCAAGGATAGAATCAGCGCTCCAATAATCAAGGAGGTAACAATTATTACTCTTCTCAATGCATGAATAATCAAGGTAATAATAGTTATGCTTTCCTTAAAGATCTTGTTTATAGCAATGGTAGAATGACTGATAGCATAAATAAAAAGTTGCATGCTCATGACAAGATGTTGGAAAACATAAATGCTAAATTGGATGAGTTTTCTTATGCTTTAAAGAATCAACTTAGTTTCAATAAGATGATAGAAACCCAATTAGCCCAAATAGCTGGTGCCATACCATCCTATGAAAAAGATAGAATTCCTAGCAAACCTGATGGAACCATGGAGACAGCCAACCTTGTTACAGCAAAGTATGGCTATGCTTTAAATTCTTGGGGCTCCTACTTAGTAGATTCCCCTTTTACCATTAGGAAAGGGGATCCTGGAACACACGTGATTACCTGCTCCATTGGAACCCATACCTTCGATAATGCTCTAGGTGATCTAGGATCTAGTGTTAACATTATGTCTAAGAAAACTTATGATAAATTGTTCTACACTACCTTAGCTCCAACTTTAGTTTACCTATAGTTAGCCGACCAATCTATCTGTTATCTCGATGGAGTAGCCACTGATTTATTAGTTAAAGTTAGGAGTGCTTATGTTCCAACAGATTTTATGATCTTAGACATGGGCAACGCCACGAATACACCATTAATCCTTGGTCGTCCTTTCCTTAATATTGCAAATGCGTGCCCAGCGAAGGCTTCCACTAGCTAATGGTGGTCATCACCACTAGCAAAGCCGGGCTGGAGGCCCCAGACATTGTGCCCGGAGTTCACCTGGGCGATCATCAAGGCAACGGCAGCCCCTTGGTGAACACCATGGAGAGCGATATCCCTAGCATGCGTAGGGACATCCTAGAGGCGGTTCTCTAGCAGATCTCCCCGGGAGTTTAGAGCCCCGGTGGCGTTGTTCACCGCCAATTGGAGGGCTTCCAATTCCTCCGTCAGGGTTGTGATATGGGAAGGAAAGAATCATCAAGATAAGCGCGACGGAACGAAATGATAGAGAGACAGGGTTTCTCTTATGGATCCTACCTACGACCTTGGCATTGGAATCTGCCAGTCGCGCCCGGGCAGTGCTGCTCTCCCCCTCCACAACGACGAGAGTGGTTTGGGAGGTGACCAGAGTAGCCTCCAAGCGCTCTATTTCCTGGGTTGCCTCCCAGTGATGACCCAGCACCTCGTTCCATTCATGAAGATAACATCGAGCGTCATCTCCGTTGTATGAATCGGAGGAGTCAGTGGAGGAGGCCGTAGATGTCGCTAGTTGGGCCTCAAACTATGCCAACAGATTCTGGACGCCGGCCTGAGTGATGTTGCTGCAAGACAAAATTAACAAGATTAGATGGTCATCAGAAAATCAAGAACGTAGTTCTAGCATACCCTGGGATGCGGAGGCCCTGGCGCGGAGGGAGATCCTCCTCTAAGACGCCGCTAGCAGGGCGCTTGCCATCTGCCATTACTTTCTACTAAGAACTAGGTTTTGTTGATCTAAGGATGGAAGAAGAAAAGTTGCGCAGTGGCGAGAGCAAGGGCGAGAGCAGATATGACCTCCCAATTATCCTCTGAAGTATATTTATAGCAGAAAATGGCATGGGGTAGGTTCATCGAGCTACATTAGAGTAAAGAGCAGTTAATGGAAGGTGAGAGGCCATTCTAGGAAACGAGGAGGCCATGCGTGGCCAAATGAGAAAGCAGTGGTTGAACGCGAAGAGTTGCCATTTTACTAGAATTCTACGTTTTCGTTCAGTTCCAGGCTGCGGATTTGAAAAAATTTGTTCACTGCAGTTTTATGTTGCCATCCAAACCCAAAGAATGGCTCTAAGGATTGATCAGTTAAAGACAGTTGCGAGAAGCCAGTTTCAAAGTCTGGGAAGAATCATCGGAAGTCGATCACTAAACAACAAGGAAATTTATATAGGATAGAGAAGTGCGTCGGCTAAATATTTACACCAAATATCACAAGATTAAAAATGCATAAGGACTGAAGGTTACAACTGTTCAAGTTGTGTTTGGAGCATCTAAGTGGATAACATCAGTCTCTGCAACCGCATTGTCACTCAAGATCTAGACCACGGATTTTAGAGGAAAGTTGCTCGATGCGGTTTCATTTTTACACTTAACCCTAGACGGTCTGACCCCAGGAGGTTAGTCAATTTGGTCTGATCGACTATTCTTGGATCAACTAAAGGACCTGAGTTTGAGTTCTTTGATGGATAGTTCAAGTTATCGACCTAGAGGCTGTCGCTAAGGGGAATTGATGACAATAAAAAAGGACGCTCAGAGCCAAAAGTACGAGGAATAGGTGCAAAAGGAATTTTATTTATTCATAAACATAACCCCTAGTTACAAACTAAGGGCTAAGGAAGGCGTTGTTCACGACTTCCTTGGCTGAGGTTATGTTCGCCACGGTGACGCCAGCTCCCTTGAAGTCGTCCACCAGGTCCTAGTAGTCATCGGGGTTCTCCTCCTCCGAGAAGCCGGGCTCCACCAAGCGAAGATCGTGACCCAAGCGCACCTAGGCTATTGCCAGGGTGACGGTAGCACCGCGACAGATGCCATGAAGAGTCACCTCCCTGGCACGCACGGGAACGTCTTGGAGGCGAGCCTCCAGAGAGTCGCCCTAGGCATTCAGGGCACTAGAGGCATCGCCTGTCGCCAACTAGAGGGCTTCCAGTTGCGCCATCAGAGCTGAAAATGAAGGAATGCAAGAAACCATTGGATGATCCATAAAAGATGGAAGCATCAAAGGAGAACTGGATGTTGAAGATCTTACCAGCAACCCTGGCATCCGACTCCGCCAGTTGTACCCAGACCACGTTCGCTTCCACCTCCATGGCAGAGAGGGTGACTTGGGAGGCATTTAGGGCAAACTCCAGTTGCCAATTACGTAGGGTGGCCTCGGAATAAAGGTCGATCGCCGCATTCCACTCGTGACGAAAGCGCTGCGCGTCGTCTCCATCATAGGAGTCGGTGAAGTCGGAGGATGAAGCTGCTTGCGCCACTAATTGGGCATCACAGACGGCGCCAGGGTGATCACCACTGCAAAATCAAATGGATCAACAAAAGAAGATGAGATCAAGAACAGATCCGATCTTACCCTGAAAATGAAGGCGCCGGTAGGGAGGAAGGTTCTCTTCTCGAAGATCACTGGTGACACGCTTGCCGTTGTCCATGCTCCTCCAGATATGGTTTTTAGATCTAAGAGTGAGGGGAACAGAAGTTACATAGTAACAAGAGCAGAGGCAGGAGCGGATGTGATCCCTTGGCTATCCTTTGAGGATGTATTTATAAGCTAGAGTGGAGTGCCGGTAGATCTTTTGAGTCATGAAAAAATAAATTTGATTTATGGAAAACAAAAGGCCATCTCAGATATTGAGGAGACCATGTGTGGCCTAATGAGTGGACAACAGTTATAGAAGTGGCAAATTTGAATGTTTTATTCATCAAGGTTTATTTGCAGCTTCATTCAAATAAGGATGCTGACGTGAGGTGTTATCTGCTGTAATTTTGCATTTTCACGCGTGTCCGGAAGCAGGCCCTAGAATTGATCGACTAAAGTTTGATCGATTAGCAAATGAGCTAGAACTGAAGAGGTAATCAATCCGAGGAGCCAATCACTGATGCAGCGGTCAATAATGATGGAAAAATTTGTGTGCAAATGTGACAGACTCAAGGAATGTCAAAAGATAGGCTATAAGCACATGTCGAATTAGGGAAGAATTGGCTCGAGAGGTCAAGAAAATGATCACCACCAAATGACCAAAATGCCATAATCTTTGATATGATCCTTGATCGAGAAGAGCCAATGAGATAAATCTACAAGGAGGCCAAAGAAGTTAGCATGAGATTAGAGCAGATGGTTGGAAGTGTGTCACATGCAACGGTCATGAGGAGTAATTTTGGAATAAAATCATTTTATCCCAAAATTGGGGGGCTTGTGTTGACACCAAAATTTCGTTCAAGAAGAAAGGACCCTGTTGGAATTTATTAAGTTGCCACTTGTTTTAGTAGTTACCTAACATATACCTACATCTCTTAACATTATTTACCAGGTTGTCATCCCTAGTGATGATGCTAGAAATATTTGTTGGTACTACGTAGCATTACTACTAGAATAATACTACATAGTTCTTTATTAATTTATGTGACTAGGAGGAATATGTAGATATGAATGAAAAGGAATCTGCAAGTACACTGATAATTATACCACTGTAGCACTTCACCCGAGAGTATTCCAGGTATCGTTATTTATATTTTTACCACAGAGAAGGTCTAGCATGGACAAGTATTCATAACTTATACTATTGATGGAGAAGTAAACCATAACCAATATTGTACTCATAACAGGGGTAAGTCATAGGATAAGATATATATATGATAAGTATTGATCAATGATAATGATAAATCACTCAGAGTACTCCTTTATATGGCATTAACATGGTCAGGTATAATATTAGAGGAATAATTCCTAAGTCATTCTTGATTATAAGTCAAAGCATACATTGATTAGTGCAATTACACCTAATAGTCATTGCTAAGATCATCTTCATATCTACACATAAGGGATATTACTAAGGGAGATTAAGAACAGAGCTTGTCCCCCTTCGTAACCAGATCCTACGTGCTACCTACATCGGGGAGTGGACTACAAAGGACTCAATGGGAGTGTCACGTCCATGATCTACCACATGACCTGGAATATAGGGTGTATCCGTAGGTAAACATTGTATAAGCACCACGCTTACACAATGTCGACCACCCACCCATGGATCCTTAGGGTGAGCGCTATACGAACATATGCATGAATATGATGATAATATAACTATACTAGGTATATAATCAAAGTAGACGATGAACATTATAACAAAGAACTTGAATAAGATGAATACTAATATTGTCATAACAATTGTAGCAAGCATATAAAAGTAATGGAGATATAAAAGAGAGAGGGGGTACAAAGATTATATCGAACCACACTCTTGACACGATTGGGAATCCAAGCGAAGCCTGCTTGCCTCCCTCTAGACCTAGCCTAACTAGCTATGCCATAGAATATGATGGAGCTCTAAGGATGATTAGGGTTTCTATCTTCTCAAATGACTCGATGCCTTAGGGGGGTGGCAGGGGCTGGTCTATATAGGCTAGAGTGTCCATCGTGAGCCCTTGGATCAAACCGACTTAAAGAATGGCATAGATCCAACCTAGGAGGCGGTGGAAAACTGATATAACAATGGAGGATGACATGTGGGCCATGGGGGCTGGGGGGCCAACTAGTGGGGCCGGTCAACTCCACCTAGCAGCCTCTTAGGCTTCGCCTCGGTGCGGAGTTCTCTTGAGTCTTCTGGTGTCTGTTTCACTGCGGATAAGCGTGATTAACTCTGACATCTAGGTCCACCTTGATGGTTTTCTGAATAAACCCTACAGAAATCACAGATTCACCAAAACTTGTGTAATTTGTTAGTTTAAACCCCTAGACCTTTGTTGGTGATCATATTTATGCCCTTATGCATGTTATATTGATGATTTATAATGTTTGTTAACTACCATCAATAAACTCCCCCAAGCTTAACCTTTGCTAGTCCCTTAGCAAAACTAAACTCAGCAAAAATGGATCAGGAGTTGTGTCAATGCTTTCACGCCTCAAATGTACACATGCGTTCAAACAAGAATTCTCCTTCGGTTTAAAATGAACTGATCTGACTTTCAAGCTTACCCAACTTACCTTCAACTATGGGGCTCCTTAGCCTTCACTTGGGTCTTGAGTAATTGAAAGACAGAACAACCAAGTCAAGCACTATGTCTCAAGTTCTTTGCTCAACCATTATTCCAGAGTTTTTATAGATTTTCAAAATAAAACTCAGAGCTTCCATTGTATGACACTCTCAAGTCTCTCAATATATGTGGGATTTGTGGATCCTCACCAACACAATAATAATGTTATGCCTTTCTCTTCCTACAACTAAGGCTTATATGGAGCTCATAGTAGTGGAAAAAGCATGAAAGAGCATACTTACAATACATATATTGTAAAGTCAAACCTCGGATCTATATAGAGTTAAGTCATACTATCAAATTAAGATGTGCATGTGTGTGGATGTATATGGTAGATATATATGGTGGCTAACCTAATTCTACTTTGCTCCTTGAAAACATATCTCTATTTTGTAACTAGGAAACAACTTTGCAAGAAAACATGGGTATCTTATTCATCTCTTTTTTTTCAAGCGAGCATCGGAGTACCCATTGTTTTATATATCTCAGACACTTGTCCATTTTTTTCATGAATGACTTTTGCATAGCCTCATGCTTCTTTTGACTGTAACAAAACTTTTGAGAGATAGCAACAAGAATTTGGAGCATTTATTTGGTGGATATCCTATAAGGTATATTTTTGGTGTTCACTCCCAGTGTAAGAGTAAAACATTTTTAGGTGGATCTAGATGGAATGGCATGTTTTTGGGCCTACCCCTAGTGTCGGAGTAGTGCATATGTGGGTGGTGTGTACGTGATCTTGATTTTAAGAGCATGGCAAACATCTCATAAGGGTCAACAAAGCTTGACTAAACTCAATGTAATGCAAACAGCATATAAGAGTGGAAGTTTTCCTAATCTAAATATCATATATGGCTCTGGTAGGAATTCAAGCTTTGTCATACAAGGAACTCATCATGTATAATTTTTATGTTTTTCAAAAGATAAATCTCCAGAACTCTAGTATCACTTGGAACAAGATAAACAAAGCTTAGACCTTCTCATATCATATCCGTCAATTACCTAGACTTAGATCAAGCATATGCTACCCACGAGTTTCAAGTTCAGAGTAAATTCTTATATCAAAACAGTTGTATCCAAAACTCAGGAGAATTCAAGGCTGAAAACTAGGTACTTGAAAGGAATTACAACAGAGCAACTATTCATCATTTCCATTTCAAGAGATTATCTTCAGAGTCCTTTTTATTCAGCTCTTAAAAATAAAAAACTAGACACACACTTTTATTTTGTTTTCTCACTTTTTTAGATCACACCTTACTAATATATATATGTAAGACAAAGATAAATTTTTATTTTGCTTTTATTTATGCATCCTTTTTATGACTTAGAAATAATAAAACAAAAAGGGAAAGAAATACTTAGCTACATACATGGGGGATGCCTTTCCCCCAAGCTGGATGTTGGCACAGTCAAATGTTGAAGTTGAGTGATCTTTTTTAGAGCAGATTTGCCAGCAGATGTCCCTCTCATCCTGGGATGGAATGAGATGAAGACAACCGGGTGAATTTGCTCTTGCTCTTGGTGTATCATCCAGCAAAATACCAACAAAAATACCAAAACTTGTGGAACAGATTAGGATAAAAGGGTTTGCGATCAACCATCCTGAGATTAGTTATTCTTGAGGTTTAGAAATATTTTTGTATTGACAGAATTTTAACAGGATGTCTTTCTAATATCTTTTGGATTTTCCATTTTTATATGCATGCAAGAAATATGTATGTATGGTATTTTTATTTTTATGCCACCACGGTGAATATTCCTATGGGCTTTTACACACCATAAAATTACTCATGTGGGGCTTAAGATTTTATGATGTAATGCAGTCATAAAACTTTTTATCTTTCTTTTCTAAATGCAATGCTAATGCAATAAAGTAAATATGCTAAAGTGAAAAGTAATTCATGCAATGTTAGGAAGTAAATATAGATAACTACCGATGTTACCTCCCGACGAGGGTTCGGATTTTTAAGTCCTCCAGACAGGACTTTTCTCCTATGTTGTTCATTCCTTGGGTGCATCAGTCAGTCCCAAGGATAGAGACCTTGATGGTTGCACCTCTTGTGATAGTGACTTAGATGTTGCCACCTTTTCCTTCCATACTTGCTTGGTCTGTGGACTTGACTTTGGCAGAGTGGGTTCACCTTTCACAACTTCTTTAGATTCTTCATCTTCCTCCCATTCATTCTTTGGGAGTTGATTCTTTTGGTGTTGGGATGATCGACGTCTCCTCCTGGAGTGGGACTTCTTTGGTTGTTCATAAGTGGTATTACTATTGAAATAACAGCGTACCTTCTCTTCAGGGAATTGGAAGTGGACTTGTCTAGATCCTGCATAGGTGATCGCGGTGGTGGTGTTGAGGAACGATCTTCCCAATATGATAGGTGTATCATCTTCTTCTTCACCCATGTCTAGAACCATGAAGTCGGTAGGGGCAAACTGATCGTGTATTCTTACCATGACATCTTTTGCTATTCCTTCAAAAAATCAGATCAATTATATGGCATTCGCATGGTTAGGTAGAATATATATGATAAGTATTGATCAATGATAATGATAAATCACTCAGAGTACTCCTTTATATGGCATTAGCATGGTTAGGTAGAATATTAGAGGAATAATTCCTAAGTCATTCTTGATTATAAGTCAAAGCATACATTGATTAGTGCAATTACACCTAATAGTCATTGCTAAGATCATCTTCATATCTACACATAAGGGATATTACTAAGGGAGATTAAGAACAGAGCTTGTCCCCCTTCGTAACCAGATCCTACGTGCTACCTACATCGGGGAGTAGACTACAAAGGACTCAATGGGAGTGTCACATCCGTGATCTACCATATGACCCGGAATATAGGGTGTATCCGTAGGTAAACATCGTATAAGCACCACACTTACACAATGTCGACCACCCACCCATGGATCCTTAGAGTGAGCGCTATACGAACATATGCATGAATATGATGATAATACAACTATACTAGGTATATAATCAATGTAGACGATGAACATTATAACGAAGAACGTGAATAAGATGAATACTAATATTGTCATAACAATTGTAGCAAGCATATAAAAGTAATGGAGATACAAAAGAGAGAGGGGTTACAAACATTATACCGAACCACGCTCTTGACATGATCGGGAATCCAAGCGAAGCCTGCTTGCCTCCTTCTAGACCTAGCCTAACTAGCTATGCCATAGAATATAATGGAGCTCTAAGGATGATTAGGGTTTCTATCTTCTCAAATGACTTGATGCCTTAGGGGGGTGGTAGGGGCTAGTATATATAGGCCAGAATGTCCTTCGTGAGCCATTGGATCAAGCCGACTTAAAGAACAACGAAGATGCAAGCTAGGAGGTGGTGGAGAACCAATATAACAACGGAGGATGGCATGTGGGCCATGGGGGGCCGAGCAGCATACAGGTGGGGCCGATCGACCCCACCTGGCAGCCCCTCGGGCTCCGCCTCGGTGTGGAGTCCCCTCAAGTCTTCTCGAGTCTTCTAGTGTCTGTTTCACTATGGATAAGCACGATTAACTCTAATATCTAGGTCCACCTTGATGGTTTTCTGAATAAACCCTATAGAAATCACAGATTCACCAAAACTCATGGAATTTGTTAGTTTAAACCCCTAGACCTTTGTTGGTGATCCTATTTATGCCCTTATGCATGTTATATTGACGGTTTATAATATTTATTAACTACCGTCAACAGACCTCGAGGTCTAAATCCGTCAAAGGAAGGCCAAGATATTCAGCAAGGATTGGCTAACCAGGTCACCATCAAGATGACATCATCAAAGGAATGGACCCTATCAGCAGGATCAGTAAGATATGAAGCAAGAAGACGCGTCGGGCTCCATAGAAAGGAAAGATTGGAGCCTAAGTATCTTAAATTAGGAAGTTTTGTTTTCTTTTCTAAGTTTTCATAACCAGTCTTGTTCGACCAGGACTCATAGTCAAGCCTTGGGTATAAATAGTGAACCCTGGCTATTGTAATAGACATCTCTCATCGATCAACCAGACAAGTACCTTTACTTTTTGGCTAATGCCACCCCTTAGGAGTAGGAGTAGAGTAGATTTCGACAAGTTCTTTGGGCAAGCAGGGCTACATCGGATGACCTAACCTTTGGCTTGTTTTTGAGTATCCGTCATGACTTATATTGTTACTTGTGAGGCTAGAACAGACGACTGATCTCTTGCAAGTCACGGTATAAGTTAGTTATTGATCTATATTGTTATTTGTAAGGCTGCAACAGATGACTGATCTCTTACAAATCATGGTATAGATTAGTAATCGATTTGTATCAACCTTTACAAGGCTACAACAGACGATTGATCTCTTGTAAATGTTGGTATTGATCAAAGTTATCGATATCGTGCTAAATAGTTTACTGTTTAACACAATATCACCAATTGCCTGGTATAGATCGAGATTTGTTGGTCTTATTATTCCAATCTATCATCTACTGATTACTATCACAATTGAATTCAATTCTTGATGTTAGATCCTATTTAATGACTAATCTATCTTGATCTTGATCGTACATGGCGGGTGTTTGAAGTTATGTTCCATTCAGAGATAGATTCATTGATCGCCAGTATCCGGTATGACTCTGCTATCAATGCTACATCAGCCTACTCGACTTGTTGACAACATGTTAGATTGGATATTAACGGTTAATAGATCTATCTATTAAGAAGAGCATGGCGTCAAGCCACCTGCTATGTCTCCATCGGCTATTTAGCCGATGGCCTGAGCTTCCACGTGTATAACATGCCTTCACGATTTCTTTGCGATGTAAATAGATCTATCAATCGCTAGTCTCTGATCTTGGGTCCTACTATCAATGCTGCATTAGACGACTCAACCTGTTGATAGTACAATAGATTGGGCCTAGTTGTTTGTAGGTTTATTTATATCCAACGGATGAGTGATCATATGTTATACGACAAGATCACCGGAATCGGTTGTTTTAGCCGATAGCCCTATTTGTCAAGGATGTACCGGCTATTTACATGCTTTTTATTTATTCTTATCCTAGTTTGAAGCTAGTATGTTTCTCACATGTATGCTTACACGCCTATCTTTACACCTCTCGCATGTTTTCATTAACATCAGCTAAGTCAGATCCATGTAACTGAGTAAATAATAATTAACGATATGCTCATTTTGTTTATATTACATCATAAACATGCTAGACATCAACTCTTTAGTCAATAGCCTTATTTTGCTGGCCACTTGGCTGTATATTTGGAACTGTCTGGACAAACACCGGCATGTTCCACCTTAAATTACTAATCAACTTTCTCTCCTTGTCAATTGTAGGGTCAAATTAACTGGCATGCCCTCGATCACGACCATCCGGTCCAATGTCCACCCCTAAGCCTAGAGAGAGCTCGGGATCTGCTCCACATGGTTTCTCTCAGCTTGTTTCATGTGCCCGATGGTAGAGAACAATCCCGTCACTTTTCGCCGTCCATAGTAGAAAGCCTGATTTTCTTCCTAGAAAACAGAAACACCGCGCAGTCGATCGGTTTGTCTCCGGTTCAGGCACCTAGAGTCCGGTTCTGTGCTGGTTTTCTTCGCAGGTCAGTTGGGAACCTTCTAGATGCGAACTCTATGATCTCCACCATCCTATTAAGGTAGGTTTGATCCAATGGCTACTAAAGAATGTGACACGGATCGATGATGTGGCACCTTCTTGCCCCCTACTCCACCTCGGCCTATAAAAAGACCCCCATACCTCCTACAGGAGACACACATCTACACACCCTATGCTTTAGAGCTTCATTATTTCATGCACATATTGTAGTAGTGTCCCTCTTGGTGATTCTCACCTAGTTGAATTATAGAAAATAGAGAGAGAGGAGAGGAGAGAGATCTGAGGAGAAGCCGGATCTGTCGGATTCTTCTAGACTTTGTACCTCTACGGATCTGATTCATCTTTGAGTTACATCCAGGTTCTTCTATTGGTATTTTTAAGTTCTCTATTTAATTAAGCTTAGTTCATTATATTTTGTTTACGGGAACTCCACTTGCATTGAGTGCTCTAATTATAAATTGTGATTAGTGTAGTAAACACTAGCTTAGACATGGTGTGTAGGATAGAGTTTACCTGAGTTTGCGTCCAATCTTATGGTTAGTTGTGGTAGCCCCAGAGGTGATAGCTCTGTCAGGCCATTGTAATCCATCATGTTAGAATTGGTGTTTCGTAGAGCTTAGGCAGCCTTCCCCTGACTACCTTTTTCTCACCCCCTTGAGAGTCGGAAAGGTACTTGTAACACCCCTGGTGTTTTAAACCCTAAAATATGCCATGTCATCATATGCATTGCACATCATTTTGGTGTTAGTGAGAACTTTGATATGCATTCACTAAAACAAGTTTATTTTTATGTTTATATGTGTTGACTTGTATGGATGAATCAAGTTCAAAACCATTGTGTTAAATTGGAATTCCGAAAACCCTAATTTCCAGCGTTTAATTCTACCCTGGAAAACCTAATTCAAAATCTAAGCACATTTTGGAGTTGAGCCTAAAAGGAAAAGTGTAGAGCTTGTCATTTTGTACAAAGTTGGTTTTTGGAGTTTTCCAAGTTGTTTTATAAATTTTGAAGTAATTTGAAAAGGGATAAATTCTTAAAGTGTCCCCTTTTGATTTTAAACTTGCATTTTAAAATGTAGACATAATTTGAGTATGTTTGTTAAAGAAAAGTTGTAGAACTTTGAATTTGGAACAACTTTTGTTTTTGGAGATTTTTGAGTTACCATATAAATTTGAGAGTAATTTGAGAAATTAGGCGAGTGGCAATTCGGTAATTAGTTGGAACAGTGCCAGCAGGCGACACCTCACCAACGGCGAGCTTCCATCGACTTCCAGTCGCTCCCATGGCCATCTCCGGCTTCGTGCTGGCGTGGGAAGGCTGCTGCGTGGCTTCTCTGTGCTTCTTGGCCGTGCTATAAAGCCTATGCCGTCGCCGTTCTCCTCTCCTCTGTTTTTCCCATCGTCACCGCTCAGCTCCATCGAGCTCGTGCCGTCGCCGTAGCGCCCTCCCAGTCTCAGCATAGCATGTCACTGTTCTGCTTGCTCCTTGTGAACCTAGCCAACCTGTCCTAGACACTTGATTTCGCCGAGAAACGCTGCACGCCGTCGTTCTTCCTCGTGGCCGGCCGCAACGCCGTCGAGCTCGCTTCTTCGTGGCCAGCGAGCTCCAGTAGCTTTCTCGATCTCTCAAGCCTGGTTTCATCCTTACCATGTTGCTCTAGTGCTCTGTGGCCTTTTTATTGGTCCGTTCCTCCACTACAGACGCCGGAACGTCGCCGTCGACGACAACCAACGCCGCCATGTCTGCAGTGATTGACGACAAGCTTCTCTGTTGCTCCTCCGTTTCCTCTTTTAGCTCGAGTGTGTTTGGGGTGAGCTACTGAATCTTCCTGGGCCTTTTGTTTAACCGCTACCGGCCTCATTACGCTAGCGTAATGCAGCCGCACCGCCGTGTCCGCCATGGCCGGCGTCGAGTTTCGTTTGAGCCGTGGCTGGTGCAATTAGTGCCACCAATGGGTGTGCCTTGTCGTGGTGATCACACTGGTACCCTCGCCGTCGCCGCAGACCTCACCGTCGTGGTCAGCGCGGGAGTATTGTGCCGACATGGGTGACCCACATGTCAGTGCCCGTTGATTTGAAAATGGATTTTTCAATTTTGTAGAATTGTTTAAATAGTGTTGTGTTTTGTTTATTATGTGTAGAATTAAATAGAGCTCCAAAAATTATGAATTTTTTTGTGACCTCTCTGAGATGTAAACTATTTAGGAAAAATATTAAATGTTACTTTTGAGTACTTTTGAATGTGATAAAAATTGCTCAAATTAATTAATAAATGGGGTTCCATGATTTTTCTAGGCTTAAATAATTATCCAAAAATTATGAAAATTGTTTAGCCACTTAGTTATCATGTGATGAGTCTTCACAAAAATTTTGAGCTCATTTGGAGAAAGTTGATTTATTTCATAATTTTGAATTAAATAATTAATTCATAAAAACAAATAGTAAACCTTGAAGTAGTTGAGTCTTATTCATAAACTTAGGTTTTGTTTGAATTTTTGGATTGAGTGATGATGTTGGGTCATTGGCATAAAATGATCCTTGGTACTTAAAGTAAGTATTTGAGTTTATGAATAAGATTTAGTTAGTTGTTGGTTTGCAACTGTACCGCGTAGGAAAGTTGTATTCAAGTTTTTAACTTTTACATCCATCATCAAGCATCATGTTTTATATCTCGTATCATATTAAACATGCCATTGTTAATTCATGTAGTGAATGAAAGTGAGAACGTGGTAGTCAACCAAGTTGTTGAGGAAGTTAATCCAACTATTGAGGTCGGGTTTGATATCTGTGGAACATCTCCGGAACCTGACTTTTCCGACAATCAAGGCAAGCCCCAGATGCATTTAAACCTACCTTGTGTTTTATAAATTTATATCGCTTTTTCTTTCAAGTATTGCATTAGGTGATTAGGAGTTGAGTGGAAACCTAATTGGTGCATTATCAACCTTGTTTTTCCATATCAACCTTGTTACCAGTTTTAATTCTAGAATGCCTAGTTATGCTTAGCCATGCTTAGACCGATAAAAGTCGGGTGATTACATGTCACCTGCGAGATGTAATTGGGTTTTTGGATACGACTGGTTATTTATGTTATCATGAGATATGAGCATGGGGAGTAATAAATCTAGATGGGGCGGACTCGGTGTATGAGAGCCACAAGACATGGATGTCTTGTGAGCGGGTTCTTTCCACCTATGTCGATTAAGAACCGTTCGTTGTTGAATTGCATGAGGTGGGACTTTGTAGTACTAGCCACATACTCTGATAAGCCTTAACTCGGCTATTCTATTATGAGAATGGCTACTCACGCACTGGGAGTGGAGAGATGGCGGGAGTAGCGTGTACCCACGTGGCAATGGGCTGGATTGGTGGAGTACTGTGCTCTCGGGTGGCGCGGACCCATTCTTGTTTTAGAGGATCTGAGGGTAGGTTGATCTATGTAGGTTAGGGACCTGCATATGTTGTGTGGTTGGGAATCCCCAGCTGGGTTATAATCGGTTTGAATCATCGTTGCTCCTCGGTTATGGAGACTCAACTCACTGTTCATCATCGTAGTTAATAAATGGAACTTGAGTAAGTTTTGAGAAAGAGTTGGATATGAAGTTTCATGATCTCAATATGGATCATGTCATCTTTATATATGATATTTTTGAAGATATAAATGTTGAAATAAAGAATCTTGTTAGAGAGCTTTTACGCAAAAGAACTTTGTTTATTGCTAAAGCCATACCTTGAATCCCTAAGCCTGCATTCCTGAGTCTTTTCTATTTTTCTTCGGTTAAGTCTTGTTGAGTACTTTTGTACTCAGAGTTTGTTGACCCTTATTGCAGGTGAGCCTCATGAGCAGGTCTGCTTTGGACCGTGCTGCATGACGGTTTTTCAAATTGACGATGACAAGTAAATGTGTGGCCCTTGGGTACGGCACTTTATTGTGTGTTTTGTTTATGTTACTAATACCACTCCACTACTATGGTTTGTAATAATAATCGTACTTAGTTTGTAAGGTTTGAAACAACTGTTTTGTAAACTAAGTTATTGTAAGACTTCCGCTATTTCACTCTGATGTAAATTAATGAATAAACTGTTGTAATACTGCAATGACTCTGTAGTGGATCCTGCTCGGAAAAAATCGTGGATGATTCGGGGTTCCCCGAGGACACCCGACAGTCTTCTTAAGTTACCGGGAACATATGTATAGTCGTCAGAGGTCATTGGACAGTGACAGGTGCATGTGGGCCCTATAATTTAGGAGGTTCTACCACAGAATGGTATCAGAGCGACCATTACAAAGGTTTTTGTAGTATTGTGTTACAAAAACTTCAAAACGATTTGGGACAAATAAATTTAACTTGTTAATTTGGTCCAAATTGCTTCTGACTTATCTTAATTCATTCTCGTCATTCCTTATTTGATTAAAAAGGCTTTGTATGGTGGTGTAATGTTATTATGCCCTATATTATAAAAACTATTATTTATGTACAATAGGAGCTTTGATGTTTAAGTTTCGTAAGGATGATTCATGCATCATGATTAATCCACTTGTTACTTACTTTCCCTCTTAGTCTGGGTTGAGTAGTGTAATCCATCCTTGTTGCTCTTTAGACTTTTATCAGATCATCTTACTGTTTTGAAATCTTGTTTTCTATAGTATGGCTCATACCAAGGTAACACCCCGTAAGTCCGTTGGACCCAAAGGAGTTCCTCATCACCAGCTTGCCCCTAGGAGTGATGGTGCTAGCAGTAGCAGCTTTAGGCCTGATCCCCAGGCTGAGATACAGAGGCTTTTAGCAGAATTAGCACAGGCTACTAGAGATAGGGCCTTGGATGCCATCCAGGTGGGCAAGTTACAGGATCAATTGAGGTGTCTCACGACCGCTCATAAGAATTGTGAGCGTATGTTAGTCCGTATGGTGGAAGGAAGAAATGAGGCTTGGCATAGAGAATATGTAGCTAGAGCTAGAGCCCGAGCTCATGAGTTAGAGTTCTATGTAGAAGACTTAGAAGAATATTATACCAATCTACATGAAGAAGTCCATAGGCTGAACAATCTCTTGGATCCAAATCATGAGCCTCAAGCAGATGCAATGGACCTAGGTGTCATCATAGCAGATGATGATGAACCAGAAGAGGAAGAAGAAGAGGATCTAGAAGAAGTAGTGATGGTCAATGAAAGTGATAATGAAGGCGGAAATGTTTCTGGAATGGATACCGATCACGAGGTTTGAGGTGATCGAGGAGAAGAGTAGAGTTGTCATATAGTGAGTTCTAGTCTAGTTGGGTAGTCTTGCTTAAGTGCGAAATTGTGTATAAATAAGTGAACCCTATGTAATGTGTTTGTAGTAAGCTCTTTTAATAGTTCAATAAATGCTTGTGAGTAAAGTTTGGTTTGTCATGAATAGATGCGTCGTACTCGGGGTTCGACTATTCCTGGTTCTTCGCAAGATGAGGATGGTATTCCTGATCCACCACCAGTTCCACCAAATTTGGCTGATGCTATCGCAGCACTAGTCAATGTGACCGTAGATAATGCTCGATTGCTTCGGGAGTTAGCTCAAAGCAATCAAAATATGATGCAAGGGAACCGTGGTCGTAATCATCAAAGGCAAGAAGCTACGTATGTTGACTTCACGGATACACGACCACTAGTATTTACTAAGGCTGACGAACCACTTGAAGCTAATGATTGGCTTCGTACCATGGAGCAGAAGTTTGACCTCATTCCATGCACTGAGTTCTAGAAGCCTGTTTTTGCAGCCCAACAGCTTAGAGGTGCAGCAGGTGCTTGGTGGGTGAACCTTGTGGCTATGCAACCAGCCGGTATTCAGTTAATTTGGGCTGAGTTCTGCACTGCTTTTCGTGCCCATTATATTCCGAAGGGAGTTATGGCCATGAAGCTTAATGAGTTTCTTGCTTTGAAGCAAGGTAATCAAACAGTCATGCAGTATGTAGGCAAGTTCAATCACCTTTCACAGTACACACCTAAGCATGTTAACACCGATGCCAAGAAGAAGTGGTTCATGCATGGCCTTAATACCAAACTTCAGACCATGATGACTACCTGCACCAATGTCACGTATCATGAGGCGGTTAACATTGCTATTGCTTCAGAGGAGAAATATCGACAGCATAAGAAGATTAAGAAGAAAAAGAGTGTGCCATCTGGGTCTTTTGGTGGCAATCAAAAGAGACAGAAGATAATCTATCATCCAGTGAATCACTATCGTCCTCCTTATCGTCCGCCGTAGTTCCAAGCCGGTCAACGACCAAATGTTCGTCCTGCCGTGACTTATCCAAACTCACAACAGACAAATGTTCCTGGTGTTCGTGCTCCAACACCACAAGGCCACAATTACCCATGTTTCAATTGTGGGAAGCCAGGTCATTTCTCTAGGGAATGTCCGTATCCTAAGCAGTATAATCCAAATTTTCAGAAGGCTCCTAGAAATCAACAACAAGGTCAAGCTTAGGACAAGAACAGTAACCAAAATGCTCAGAAGGGCAAAAGTGAAAAAAAAACAGGGTGGGTTTTCTATACTCAAGCTAGGGAGATTCTAGAAGGGGAACCCGTAATGCTGGGTATGTTTCCTGTCGCCGATCATCTTGCAGTTATGCTTTTTGATTCTGGTGCATCTCATACATTCATCAATAGAACCTTTGTCATAAAGCATGAAATTCCAATTGGGGCAACAAAGGAAAATTTCTATATACAGTCGCCCGGGGGACATCTCTGTAATAAGGAAATGGTGTACCAGGTACCCATAAACCTGGGTGGGCACATTTTTCCCACTACCATGATTATTGTCACAGAACCAACCAATTTATAAGAGCACAAGTATAAAAACAATCGCCGAAACGATCAAATTCACGCACTTGAGCCCATATAAACCCGATAGTCAACTGAAATCACGAAGGATTTCAAACCAACTTGCATACAACCAAGATCACAGTAATTCAACATAACATCTCACACGTTACAACATTTCATAAACAGTTTGCAGATAGATTACAACCCATCAGAGTCATTGTTATTACAAACCAAGTCTTGTAAAGTAGCGGAAGCAAATAGTTTAACTCACATACATGAGTTCAAATACCAGTACCAGTTTGCCGATCACATCCAACAAAAGCATTCAGATGAGATAACATGAGATCATGCCCATGACCTAATCTTCGTCACCCGCCGGGTGGAGACAATACTTACAGAAGCCCTGATATAGAAGGTCATCTGCAACAAGAGGGAATAAACCCTGAGTACGGAAATGTACTCAGCTAGACTTACCTGTCATAAACCAAAAATAAATGACACCAAGGAGTATGCAAGGCTTTATCAGTGGATCTTGCTGGACAACCTTTTTGCATAAAAGCTTGAGTAACCATTAGCATTATTCACCTGTACTAGCATTGACTTTTAGCCATTACCTACCATCTATATTAGCACCTGTACTAATCAACCATTTGATTTAGTTGCAAACAATAATAACCATATCAGGTATTTCATGGCTCATCATCATTCTCATCATCATTTAACCATATGTTTATATTTAGTGAATCTACGTTGTCGCTGCTCAAGTCAAGTTCTCACTATTAGGGAGAGACGACGATTCGAATCGATTCCTATCAAGCTGGAGGGGTATTCCTAACACAAACCCTGCTTCCCCCATCAGGGTCGCAAACAAGTCACCTTTGGTACAACTCAGGAGAAAAATAAAAGAAAAGACGTGGGTCCGGGCCGCCCTGCATTCTCAGAGAACCACTCTGCCAGGAAGTGCAGGATCTTAAACCCTGACTCCCCTTGGGCTTACGCCAATGGCTCTCTGCACATCCATACTACCTCCAGAATGCATCCAACCCCCACGGTTCCCGGCCTAAGTTGACCTACTTGGCTTCGCGGTCGGAATGACTTATCCGGCCAGCTAAGTGTTAGGCTGCGTTCAACATGACCTGAGGACGTACAGTGAATCGGTCCTTAAACGACACAGATGGGGATAGATTCACACCCAAGACCTCCATGCCTTGTTGCTGCACTACTGTCATCCCGTCCAGTCTCCATTCATTATTAACACATGGTTCTTTTCCCATGATAGCAAATATAGCCAACCGTGACCAGAGCTCATCCTACATCTCGCAGGTGACAGGAAATCACCTGACTTCTACCGGTCTATGCAAAGCTAAGCATCATTCGATCCTACACTTAATTAGCATTCATAGGATTTTATCTAGACAAGGTAGGGATATAATGCAACAATTGGTTCCAACCAATTCCTATACTTAATGCATCATCAACAATAAGGGATACTCAATATATTTGTAAAAACATGGGAGACTTATAATGCTCCGGGGCTTGCCTTTCAGGAAAGAGGATGGGCGATGGTCAGGGCACTCGGGAAACTCCTCCTCGGTGGCTGCTTCGTCGATTGCCTGAACCTCGGGCTCCTCCTCCTGGCTCGCTCCCTCGAACTCTAGAAGCGTCACTCCCTCCGGCACACCTATTGCATGTATGCGCAAGATAAATATCATGGATGCACATGAACGAAGTTAGGGATCCTCGGGGAATGCACATGCTTACTGCAGTCCGCATATTCTAACTTAATCTCTATTCAAATCACTTTAACTTACCAAGTTTATACAACCTAATGTATAATTGCTCATCTTCAGCTAAGGACCTAGCACCTGCACCTAAGCATGTTCTCAAGTTAGGCTAGCACCTAAACAATCAACAAGAACATTGCAACAAAGCATACACACCAACATTCGTATTTCAGCAAAACTGGAACTATACAACGGTATGGTAAACTGATCATAACCGGAGATCTACAAATCGAAATGACAGGAAACAAGATAATTTGGAAAGCTTATGAAATTTCCTACAATTCATTTTCAGACCTCAAAGCATGATTCTAACCTTTACTAGGTCAAATTCTTTAATCAACAGAAATCTGTCTTCACAAGACAGAGAGCAAGCAAAACTGTGATCCAACTTTAAATGACTGTAACTCATAAACTACTAGGCCAAATGCCACCAAATTTTAACAGGATCTAGATATATAAGTTATCTACAACTTTTGTATTCACTACTTGCCCAGCAAACCAAATTATCATGGTGAACTTTGTAAAGTTCCCAGAACTGTCCAGAAAGACATAATGCAAGAAAATAAATATTAACTTATGTGGCAAACATATAAATGGACAAAACCAACTTTACTACCTCATCACACATATCACAAGAACACCATAGAGTAAGGTGTTCATGACCAATTCATTTCTTTTAATACCTTTCTTAATTTAATTCATTATTTAACAGGAATAATAAACCTATATGAAAACTGCACCATTAAATCTACAACAATTACAGTAGGTACTACATTCACCAAGTAGGCTACTATAAAAATTTCACATCATTTGAAGAAGTATAATAGCCTACACAAAAATAACTAGGCAGAAAGGCTGAAAATAGCATAAATAGGAAACCCTAGTGAAAAGTGTCAAGCAATAGATTTTATATTTTTCTTAGCATCCTTAAGTTACTAGAATACTACCCACCAAGTTTCATGGTCATAGGATTCCTAGATAATTTACAAAAATTCACCCAAGTATCAATCAGTGATAAAAGGAAAATCTATAACTCAAAAACTATACATGCAATGACTCTCAAATTTTAACCAGAGCTTCTACTAAGCAAGACTAGCTTACCCACAAAATTTCATAATTTTTGGGTAACAGAAACTGAAGATATGATTTAAACAAGTTTGCTTGCATTCAAAAACACCTTTCAAGTTCCTATTTAATTCATCCAAAATTTCTACATCATGTGCTCAAGACATATTTTTCTTAAATACTAGACCTCACTATGAGTCTAACAAAATTTGAATCACTCCATTTGGATCTACACATTTGGAGTTAAAAATTCCCAAAACAGCATAAAAATCTGCATAAATGAGCTATCCTATTTACTAACAGTCACTGGTAAGCGGGGTCCACATGTCAGTGGGTCCGCTTGTCAGCGACAGCGAAGCAGAGCACGCTGCCAAGCGCGACGGCAACCGGCGAAGCTCGCCGACGGTGGCTCCTCCGACGAAACCGAAGGCACCGGCGTGCTTGCCTCGACGGACTGCACCTAACCATGCCCTTGCTGCAACCCCTACCACACTCTAGCAAGGACGGCAGCATGCATGGCGGACGGCGGCGGGGTCCGATGAGGTCCAGCCCTGTAGGGCATGGCTAAGCTCGGAATGAGCTTTAGGGGGTCATGAGGAATCTAAGTGGAGGGAGAAATGAGCATGAGAAAGCTCCAGAGGTGGTCGGCCATGGATGGCTCCAACTCCGGCAAGGCTCTGTCATGGCGGCGGTGGTGGAAACGGCCGGAGGCCCTCACTTAAGGTCGATTTGACGCTACAAGCTGACAGAGATGGTGAAGCTAGGCAAGGCGAAGCTTCTGGCTAGCTGGAGCGAGGTAGAAGGTGATGGCGAGCGCGCACGAGAGCCCGACGGGACAATGGCGGCCGATGGCTCCGCTTCGGTGCTTCTAGCGAGCGAAAGAAGTGAAGGAGGAGGCAGAGCGCATGCGGAAGGCAGCAGCGCGTCCTCCACTTCAAGCCAGCCAGCGCGCGGCATGGTCAGGGCGAGCCGGGTGCGTGGCGGCCACGCGGTGGCCACCTTCTGGCCTCGGTCGGCCATGACCATCCTGAATTTCTCGTTTCTGGTTTCAACAGTATCGACTGACAGGCGAAGTTTGATGATGATTATCTCCTAATCCGTGATGATATAGCTCAAGCTACAATTGACAAAGTTGGACATCTACATGTGAACAACAATTTTTACAATTAGAGCTCGAGCTGGTTTGGCTTTGTTTGGGAGCTACAAGGTGCATAAGTTGGGTACATGAAACTGAAATCCAGTTATAACACTTAGAAAAATTTTCAAGTGTTGCATCAGCCTTCAATACTGACTTGTGGGTCCTTTTTGAACATGTTGTGCACATTTTCATGACTTAGCTTCTAAACAAAGTTTGTTCCTTATAAAATTTGTTACAACTTTGCTTTAGGTTGCTCAGACATGCAAACATCCTAAGCTACACTTTTTAAATAGTCAAACAAAAGGGTTTAGGGGTCAGAACAAGTCAAACCACTATTTGAAATCACAATTAGGCAACATGGTCAACATGAACAATGTTCCAAATAACATTCTAAGTGTCATTAAGTTGTTTAAGAGAATTATTAGCCACACCACACATTGGTCACACAAGAATCATGCATTGCATGTACTGAAACAATTAAAAAACACATGAAATGTTACATCTGTTTCATAGTAATGTTTCACATGTTTCATGATCTTGTTGCATAGTATGAACTAACCATATTTCACTAAAGTGAGTTACACATGTTGCACGTGAGTGTTGCACACTATTCATTTCATAAAACAAACACACATGGAATATAAACATATGTTGTAATGTTTCAAAAGCATGTTTCATACAATCTAAGCTCTTGAATGGATGAATGATGCTCATGTTTATGAAATGCAAGTGCAAATGTGGAAGCCAAACACCTGGGGTGTTACAGCCCTCCCCCCTTATAAAAATCTCATCCCGAGATTTGAAAAGCGTACCATTGTTGATAGAATTTCTTATAACCATCCCTCAAATATTCTTCCCTTTCCCACGTTGCATCGCGTTCACTACCCTGATTACTCCACATGACTTTGTAAAACTTGACCACCCGACTCCGAGTCACTCGCTCACGAGTGTCAATCACTCAAACCGGCTTTTCTTCAAAGGTCAAATCTGATTTTAACTCGATATCCCCAATGGAACTCTCTCTTCAGGGACGCGAAGACATTTCTTCAATTGGGATACATGAAAGACATTGAAGATAGCACTCATCTCAGGAGGTAATTGGATCTTGTATGCTACCTTACCACTCTGTCCTATAATTTGAAACGGACCGACATATCTCGGCGCAAGTTTTCGCTTCACACCAAAGCATTGGACACTCTTCATAGGTGAGACTTTCAGATAAACAAAGTCTCCAACTTTGAACTCAATAGGTTTTCTACGTCGATCCGCATAACTTTTTTGCCTAGCTTGAGCTGCGGCCATGTGGGTTTGGATAGTACGAACTTGTTCTTCGGCTTCTTGAACAAAATCAATACCATAATATCTCCTTTCACCGGCTTCAACCCAATTCAATGGGGTTCTACACTTTCGGCCGTACAAAGCTTCAAACGGTGCCATCTTGATACTCTCTTGATAACTATTATTGTAAGGGAACTCAGCTAGGGGCAACCACTTTTCCCATGAACCCTTGACGAGATGACACACGCTCTCAACATATCTTCTAAGATTTGATTCACACGCTCAGTTTGCCCATTGGTTTGCAGATGATAGGCAGAGCTTCTTACTAACTTAGTTCCCAATAATCCATGTAAGTACTCCCAAAAACAAGCAGTGAACTGTGGTCCTCTATCAGAGACAATAGTGTGAGGTACCCCATGAAGTCGGACTATCTGATTGAAGTACAACTCAGCATAGTCAGTTGGACGGAAATCTATGCAAACATGAATGAAGTGTGCAGACTTGGTCAAACGGTCTACAATCACCCAAATAGAGTTAAAGTTCCTCTGATTAGTAGGGAGTCCAACAATAAAATCCATACTTATCTCCTCCCATTTCCAACATGGAATAGAGAGTGGCTGAAGTAACCCGCCCTTCATGTGTACAGCTTTAACTCGACAGCAAGTGTCACACCTAGCCACATAAGCGGCTATCTCCTTCTTCATCTTAGTCCACCAATAACAAGGCTTCAAATCATGATACATTTTACTACTGCCAGGATGAATAGATAATTTAGAGGAATGTGCTTCGGATATGATTTGATCTCTAAGCTCTCTATCCTTTGGAACCACTAACCTATCCTTGAACCATAACACGTCATTTTCATCTACCCAAAAATGTTTGGTTTCTTGCTCTTTCATCTTGCGCTTGATGTGGAACACACCTGGATCTGTCTTCTGTAGCTCAATAATTCGACTCTGTAGAGTACAACTGACATTGATGTTGTGAAGGATTGCCGGATGTAGGAGATGTAACAAATGGAAGTCACTTTCACTCCATGAGTGGCAATGAGATTTCCTGCCTATGGCATCCACGACGAAGTTTGCCTTGCCTAGATGAAACAACTGGCAGATGCTCGACATGTTCTTCTACTGTCTTAGAATAAGTCAAGATATCATCGATGAACACAACCACAAACTTTTCGAGTTCGGGCATGAACACCGAGTTCATCAAGTACATGAAGTAGGCAGGAGCATCGGTCAATCCAAAGGGACATGACTAACTACTCTCAAAGGCCATACCTAGTGGAAAAGGCTGTCTTAGGTATGCCTCCTAGCCAAATCTTGATTTGATGGTAACCAGCCCTCAAACCAATCTTGGATAACACATTTGCTTTAGACAACAGATCAAACAAAATGTCAATGCGGGGCAATGGGTACTTGTTCTTGATTGTCATGGCATTGAGTGGACGATAATCCACAAACATGCACAGCGACATGTCCTTCCTTTTCACAAATGTGGCTGGACAACCCCACAGTGATGAACTAGGGCGAATGAGGCCCTTCTCTAAAAGTTCATATGCACCAGGTGACCCACCGTAGGACATTATATCCTGGCCTATTTATTGTCCGAGTGATAACTTGTCCAACTTTTTAATTATGGTGTAGCCTTCTAATCCAACAGGGATGACATAAGTTGCTCACTAGGTGATCGATGTCGTTATAGGGATAGGCACGTAGAGTCACTGGTCTACCATCTCTTGTAGTCTGTTAAGTTCATGTTAGTGACCTGTTCTTCAAAGGTTATCCTCTTTGCAATCTCCGAAGGAAACTCTACCATGTTAGGTCAGATATAAGTATCCTTAGAGTAGTGATGGAGAGATAATCAAGGAAAAGTTCACGTGAAGATAACACATCGGTGTAGTTCGGTAAGGGATCATAACTAGAAACCTCGATACCAGCGCGTGCCGAGCAGCACAACCTTGTGTCGCGCGCCAAAGGAGGCTCTCGGTTTCGTCGCGGCACCGTAGTTGCTACTCATAACACCATTACTGATCACACACCCAAAGTGAAATTTTAAGTGCAAAGATTGGGTCGTAAGAACAAGCACTATGCAAAGGAGGAATAGCAAGTAAAGGTAGTCACAAGGTTAGGAGTCATAAGTAGACGATCTGAAGATCAAAACACAGCGCAAGAGAATATAGACTAATTGTCAAAGACAACTGGGCAGTGTACTCTTGCTTAATTTCCATACACGCCTTGTGTTCACCAAGGTGATTACCAGGTAAATATTAACATGAGATTTGGCCTTGCCAAGAGCAACATGGAATTAAGATTGATAAACACCCAGAGACTTGAAAGAGTTGGAGACAAAATACACGAGATTCGAGGAATAGGGCCAAAGCACTCACTAGGGATTAACGACCTGATCTGTGAGGAAAAAGGTTCCAAAGAAAGAGTGGATAGCGACTAGCATTGCACCAGGCTACTAGCTTCGTTGGGATATCGCCATTGGCAGTCCTAATACAATAACTCTCACCCTCGATAGTGTATGTTTTCTGCTTAAACTTGGATGCAAATGTGGGACTCATAAAAGAATGTGAAGCACCCGAATCAAATAGTACAACTGTAGGGTTTTGATCAACCTAAAATTTACCAGCAGTGACTACCTTGCCTGAAGGAATATCAGCAATATTAGTGTAGTTCACCTTCCCCTGACGGCCACCTTGGTTGTTATTCTTCTTAGGGTAAGGACACTCCCTTTGCCAGTGACCTGGCCGGTTGCAGTTCCAGCAGAGCATGTTGCTTGCAGGAACATTGGAGTTGTCTTGACTAGTAGTGCCTTTTGGAAGAGCAACTGTAAAAGCCTTGTGAAACCCAGTCTTGTCTGGATTCTTCTTCAATAGTGGGCGGAACTTAGTAGCTGATGCCAAAGGACGGAATGAACCCTGGAACGGAGCCTTAGATTTGACTAGAGCTTCGGACTGTGAGGCACCCGCCTCGTAGGCTCTCATACGATTCTTTGAAACAACATAAATTGCATCGTTGTTAGCCATGATCCATCCCTGACGCCTAATCTTAGCTACCTCACGAGCATCATCTTGCTCATGAGTCAACTGCACTATCTGTGCCTGAAGCGCCTCCTTCTCACGAGCCATCTGTATCATCTGCTCATGCTTATGTTCCCCCTCATGAACAGCCCGCACGAACTATTGCCTGAGAGTGTTCAAAGCCTCCGTCAACTGACCCACTTCATGCCAAGCTTCTTGAAACTCCTTGCCATTCTTGCGAGCACATTTCTTGGCCTTGCGTTGAGCATCTGAAGCCTCTCTAAGTGCGGCCATGATAGTAGAGTTGCTCCCATCTCTCGACTGGTAGATCTTCAGAACAGCCATCATTGCACTCATGGCTGCACTAGAGCTTTCGGCACGCTCCCCATGGCCCCCAACCAAAACGCTTCCCTGAGCCTGACTCCATTGAGCTTCCTCGTGTTGGACATGAGGGAATACAGCAGCAGGTCCACCTGCCAACTCATCTCCATGCTTCAGACAAATGTCAATCAGCGTGGTAAGAGTAGCACACTGTGCACCTTCCCATGGGCTTTGCCCATCGGACTCAATCACCCAACCACACCATACTGTCCTTCCTTCGTGCCTGGGTATCTCCATGTCCACATAGTAGCACGGCACGGTACCTGCAGGCTCAACTTCCCACTAGTAGTAGCGAGGTGGCTCTGTGTACCCCACTGAATTCAACACCCTCCACAGGATAGTGGGAGTGCCAAAGTGGTTCAGAAAGTCACTGCTTCCAGCAGGGAATGCAGGTTCGGCCATCTGTATCACAATTTGATGATTGACAAGAGGGATTATCTTTCAAGGTAAGCATAAATAACCGGATAAGCAATTTATAAGGGAGGGAGTAATGCAATATCAATGACATGAGTGAATATGATGCATGCTCGTTCCATACGTTCTCTCACCCTAGTAGAATTTGAGAATTCTAACGGCTAGACAGTGGCATACATACGTTCTCTCATATACGTATCTAGTCGAGCTACACGTTGCGTTGTTAGTGTACCTACAAACAAATTCATTGCAGCCCATCCCAACAAAAGAGAATTGAGCACACAATGAAAGCAGTAAACTAAGGTACTCTCCATATATCCATCCCCGGATATATATACTTCGGTACCCACAACTACCCGATAGATAGACCCACAATTAAGTACCTTCATATGTACATGTATGCAACATGTAAATATTCCAGTAACCACAACTAACTCTCCCCTAGATCGACAGTTGGACGGTCATGCTCTCACAACTCACACTTACCTAGGCATAGAGGCAATTGATCCATACATTACCATTCAAGCGAATGGCACCCATGCAGTAGCACGCCGCATGGACGACGAAAATAGAAACAATCATTTTCCCCAAGTTAGTAATTATATAAGCCACCTAAAAGTCCTTAGGTGGGCTACAAGGGATGTGATCACCGGCACACTATAATATGAAACTTTAGATTTTTGAACACCTAAATATAACTATAAGTTGGAAAAACCCGTTTTCGCAACAAAAGCTTTTGTTTTTAAATACCCGTATGACATGTTTAGTGTTGAATCTAGCTCTGATGCTAGCTATCACAGAACCGACCAATTTATAAGAGCACAAGTACAAAAACAATCGCCGAAACGATCAAATTCTTGCACTTGAGCCCATATAAACCCGGTAGTCAACTGAAACCACAAAGGATTTCAAACCAACTTGCATACAACCAAGATCACAGTAATTCAACATAACATCTCACACGTCACAACATTTCATAAACAGTTTGCAGATAGATTACAACCCATCAGAGTCATTGTTATTACAAACCAAGTCTTGCAAAGTAGCGGAAGCAAATAGTTTAACTCACACACATGAGTTCAAATACCAGTACCAGTTTGCCGATCACATCCAACAAAAGCATTCAGATGAGATAACAAGAGATCATGCCCATGATCTAGTCTTCGTCACCCGCCGGGTGGAGACAATACTTACAGAAGCCCTGATATAGAAGGTCATCTGCAACAAGAGGGAATAAACCCTGAGTACGGGAATGTACTCAGCTAGACTTACCCGTAATAAACCAAAAACAAATGACACCAAGGAGTATGCAAGGCTTTATCAGTGGATCTTGCTGGACAACCTTTTTGCATAAAAGCTTGAGTAACCATTAGCATTATTCACCTGTACTAGCATTAACTTTTAGCCATTACCTACCATCTATATTAGCACCTGTACTAATCAACCATTTGATTTAGTTGCAAACAATAATAACCATATCATGTATTTCATGGCTCATCATCGTTCTCATCATCATTATCATCATCATTTAACCATATCTTTATATTTAGTGAATCTACGTTGTCGCTGCTCAAGTCAAGTTATCACTATCCTAGAGAGACGGCGATTCGAATCGATTCCTATCCAGCTGGAGGGGTATTCCTAACACAAACCCTGCTTCCCCCGTCAGGGTCGCAAAAAAGTCACCTTTGGTACAACTCAGGAGAAAAATAAAAGAAAAGACGTGGGTCCGGGCCGCCCTGCATTCTCAGAGAACCACTCTGCCAGGAAGTGTAGGATCTAAAACCCAGACTCCCCTTGGGCTTACGCCAATGGCTCTCCGCACATCCTTACTACCTCCAGAATGCATCCAACCCCCACGGTTCCTGGCCTGAGTTGAGCTACTCGGCTTCACGGTCGAAATGACTTATCCGACCAGCTAAGTGTTAGGCTGCGTTCAACATGACCTGAGGACGTACAGCGAATCGGTCCTTAAACGACACAGACGGGGATAGATTCACACCCAAGACCTCCATGCCTTGTTGCTGCACTACCGTCATCCCGTCCAGTCTCCATTCATTATTAACACATGGTTCTTTTCCCATGATAGCAAATATAGCCAACCGTGACCAGAGCTCATCCTACATCTCTTAGGTGACAGGAAATCACCCGACTTCTACTGGTCTATGCATAGCTAAGCATCATTCGATCCTACACTTAATTAGGATTCACAGGATTTTATCTGGACAAGGTAGGGATATAATGCAACAATTGGTTCCAACCAATTCCTATACTTAATACCTCATCAACAATAAGGGATACTCAATATATTTGTAAAAACATGGGAGACTTATAATGCTCCGGGGCTTGCCTTTCAGGAAAGAGGATGGGCGATGGTCAGGGCACTTGGGAAACTCCTCGACGGCTACTTCGTCGATTGCCTGAACCTCGGGCTCCTCCTCCTGGCTCGCTCCCTCGAACTCTAGAAGCGTCACTCCCTCCGGCACACCTATTGCATGTATGCGCAAGATAAATATCATGGATGCACATGAACGAAGTTAGGGATGCTCGGGGAATGCACATGCTTACTACAGTCCGCATATTCTAACTTAATCTCTATTCAAATCACTTTAACTTACCAAGTTTATACAACCTAATGTACAATTGCTCATCTTCAGTTAAGGACCTAGCACCTGCACCTAAGCATGTTCTCAAGTTAGGCTAGCACCTAAACAATCAACAAGAACATTGCAACAAAGCATACACACCAACATTCGTATTTCAGCAAAACTAGGACTATACAACGGTATGGTAAACTGATCATAACCGGAGATCTACAAATCAAAATGACAGGAAACAAGACAATTTGGAAAGCTTATGAAATTTCCTACAATTCATTTTCAGACCTCAAAGCATGATTCTAACCTTTTCAGGTCAAATTCTTTAATCAACAGAAATCTGTCTTCACAAGATAGAGAGCAAGCAAAACTATGATCCAACTTTAAACGACTGTAACTCCTAAACTACTAGGCCAAATGCCACCAAATTTTAACAGGATCTAGATATATAAGTTATCTACAACTTTTGTATTCACTACTTGCCCAGCAAACCAAATTATCATGGTGAACTTTGCAAAGTTTCCAGAACTGTCCAGAAAGACATAATGCAAGAAAATAAATATTAACTTATGTGGCGTACATATAAATGGACAAAACCAACTTTACTACCTCATCACACATATCACAAGAACACCATGAAGTAAGGTGTTCATCACCAACTCATTTCTTTTAATACCTTTCTTAATTTAATTCATTATTTAAGAGGAATAATAAACCTATATGAAAACTGCACCATTAAATCTACAACAATTACAGTCGGTACTACATTCACCAAGTAGGCTACTATACAAATTTCACATCATTTGAAGAAGTATAACAGCCTACATAAAAATAACAAGGCAGAAAGGCTGAAAATAACATAAATAGGAAACCCTAGTGAAAAGTGTCAAGCAATAGATTTTATATTTTTCTTAGCATCCTTAAGGTACTAGGATACTACCCACCAAGTTTCATGGTCATAGGATTCCTAGATAATTTACAAAAATTCACCCAAGTATCAATCAGTGATAAAAGGAAAATCTATAACTCAAAAACTATACATGCAATGACTCTCAAATTTTAACCAGAGCTACTAAGCAAGACTAGCTTACCCACAAAATTTCATAATTTTTGGGTCACAGAAACTGAAGATATGATTAAACAAGTTTGCATGCATTCAAAAACACCTTTCAAGTTCCTATTTAATTCATCCAAAATTTCTACATCATGTGCTTAAGACATATTTTTCTTAAATACTAGACCTCACTGTGAGTCTAACAAAATTTGAATCACTCCATTTGGATCTACACATTTGGAGTTACAAAATTCCCAAAACAGCATAAAAATCTGCATAAATGAGCTATCCTATTTACTAAGAGTCACTAGTAAGCGGGGTCCACATGTCAGTGGGTCCGCTTGTCAGCGACAGCGAAGCAGAGCACGCTGCCAAGCACGACGGCGACCGGCGAAGCTCACCGACGGTGGCTCCTTCGTCGAAACCGAAGGCACCGGCGTGCTCGCCTCGACGGACCGCACCTAACCATGCCCTTGCTGCAACCCCTACCACACTTTAGCAAGGACGGCGGCATGCATGGCGGACGACGGCGGGGTCTGACGATGCTCCGGTGAGGTCCGGCCCTGTAGGGCACGGCTAAGCTCGGTATGAGCTTCAGGGGGTCGTGAGGAATCTAAGTGGAGGGAGAAATGAGCATGAGAAAGCTCCGGAGGTGGTCGACCACGGATGGCTCCAACTCCGGCGAGGCTCTATCATGGCGGCGGTGGTGGAAACGGCCGGAGGCCCTCACCTAAGGCCGATTTGACGCTACAAGCTGACGGAGATGGTGAAGCTAGGCAAGGTGAAGCTTTCGGCTAGCTGGAGCGAGGTAGAAGGTGATGGCGAGCGCGTGCGAGAGCTCGGCGGGACAATGGCGGCCGGTGGCTCCGCTTCGGTTTTTCTAGCGAGCGGAAGAAGTGAAGGAGGAGGCAGAGCGCGTGCGGAAGGCAGCAGCGCATCCTCTACTTCAAGCCGGCCAGCGCGCGGCGTGGTCAGGGCGAGCCGGGCGCGTGGCGGCCACGCGGCGGCCACCTTCTGGCCTTGGTCGGCCATGACCAGCCTGAATTTCTCGTTTCAGGTTTCAACAGTACCGACTAACAGGCGAAGTTTGACGATGATTATCTCCTAATCCGTGATGATATAGCTCAAGCTACAATTGACAAAGTTGGACATCTACATGTGAACTACAATTTTTATAATTGGAGCTCGAGCCTGTTTGGCTTTGTTTGGGAGCTACAAGGTGCATAAGTTGGGTACATGAAACTGAAATCTAGTTATAACACTTAGAAAAATTTTCAAGTGTTGCATCAACCTTCACTACTGACTTGTGGGTCCTTTTTGAACATGTTGTGCACATTTTCATGACTTGGCTTCTAAACAAAGTTTGTTCCTTATAAAATTTGCTACAACTTTGCTTTATGTTGCTCAGACATGCAAATATCCTAAGCTACACTTTTTAAATAGTCAAACAAAAGGGTTTAGGGGTCAAAACAAGTCAAACCACTATTTGAAATCACAATTAGGCAACATGGTCAACATGAACAATGTTCCAAATGGCATTCTAAGTGTCACTAAGTTGTTTAAGAGAATTATTAGCCACACCACACATTGGTCACACAAGAATCAAGCATTGCATGTACTGAAACAATGAAAAAAACACATGAAATGTTACATCTGTTTCATAGTCATGTTTCACATGTTTGATGATCTTGTTGCATAGTATGAACAACCATATTTCACTAAAGTGAGTTACACATGTTGCACTTGAGTGTTGCACAAGACATTGATGTCTTGTGAGCGGGTTCTTTCCGCCTGTGTCGATTAAGAACCGTTCATTGTTGAATTGCATGAGGTGAGACTTTGTAGCACTGGCCACATACTCCGGTAAGCCTTAACTCGGCTATTCTATTACGAGAATGGCTACTCATGCACTGGGAGTGGAGAGATAGCGGGAGTAGCGTGTACCCACGTTGCAATGGGCTGGATTGGTGGAGTACTGTGCTCTCGGGTGGCGTGGACCCGTTCTTGTTTTAGAGGATCTGAGGGTAGGTTGATCTATGTAGGTTAGGGACCTGCATATGTCGTGTGGTTGGGAATCCCCAGCTGGGTTATAATCGGTTTGAATCATCGTTACTCCTCGGTTATGGAGACTCAACTCACTGTTCATCATCGTAGTTAATAAATGGAACTTGAGTAAGTTTTGAGAAAGAGTTGGATATGAAGTTTCATGATCTCAATACGGATCATGTCATCTTTATATATGATCTTTTTGAAGATATAAATGTTGAAATAAAGAATCTTGTTAGAGAGCTTTTACGCAAAAGAACTTTGTTTATTGCTAAAGCCATACCTTGAATCCCTGAGCCTGCATTCCTGAGTCTTTTCTGTTTTTCTTCGGTTAAGTCTTGTTAAGTACTTTTGTACTCAGGGTTCATTGACCCTTGTTGCAGGTGAGCTTCATGAGCAGGTCTGCTTTGGACCGTGCTGCATGACGGTTTTTCAAATTGAGGATGACAAGTAAATGTGTGGCCCTTGGGTAGGGCACTTTATTGTGTGTTTTGTTTATGTTACTAATGCCACTCCACTACTATTGTTTGTAATAATAATCGTACTTAGTTTGTAAAGTTTGAAACAACTGTTTTGTAAACTAAGTTATTGTAAGACTTCCGCTATTTCACTTTGATGTAAATTAATGAATAAATTGTTGTAATACTACAATGACTCTGTAATGGATCCTACTCAAAAAAACGTGGATGATTCGGGGTTCCCCGAGGACACCCGATAGTCTTCTTAAGTTATCAGGAACATATGCATAGTCGTCAGAGGTCATTGGACAGTGATAGGTGCATGTGGGCCCTACAATTTAGGAGGTTCTGCCACAGTACTGTTGCTCCAAAGTAAGTAAAGTATAGTAAGCATGATCCTTAGTTGTCTAGTATAAGCCATAGAAAACCCTCTTACCCACAAAAGCACTTTTCTCTTTAGACAACCTTGATTCGTACTAGTTCACTTCGCATTCCTCGTGAAAATCAATACTCTAGAATACTCCTGGGTGAAAGCTACATCGGTATCCGTGCGCTTGCGGATTTTTCTGTGTGCGTTAAAAATACCAACAATCTTTCTGGCGCCGTTGCCGGGGAATTATAGCTATCCTAGTTGAGAACCAAGTTCATCCATATAACCCTTTATCTTTTTCAACCACCCTCACCACATGGATTCCACACCAATCATTCAACTTTTGGCTCTGAAGGGTGAATTGTTGGAACCTCCACCATCTTCGCACCCCATTCTTACTGATGGCTATGAGCTTCGTCCTGCTTTCATTGCCATGGTTTGGGAGCAATTTTTCTCTGGTACAGAAGTACTTACATTTCAATAGAAGGAGAAAGAGACATTAGGAGCAGCTTGGGCTAGGTTCATGAGCCTAATTAACTCTGGTCCAAACCTCTCTTTGCCTGACCACGTCCTTTTACATCATTTCCATCTTGGTTTTAGCAAGGAAGCTGTGCTCCACCTCAACATATCTTTAGGAGGTTCGTTCTCGCACAAAACCATTAGTGAAGGGAAAGCCGTTCTAGAGAAAATCTTTGAAAACACCCCCTACACTAGCATTTTTTATGAGTTCCCAAAGAAGAAGAAGAAGTCGAGCCAAGTCCCGACCAACAAGAGGATGCACACGCAACCGAATCTGAAATTCCTTCGAATTCTTCTGATGATTTGGTTGTCGAAGAACCTCCCACTATGGGAACACACCACACTTTAGAGGATGATGAACCTCATCCTGCCATGTTCCCCTTTGAAATCGAGGAAGATCTTTTTGAAGATTTTGGGAATGCCTCGAATTTACCAGTTCAAGTGAAGCCTCTTGTGCACTCTTCACCATTTGAGGATGACAATGGTCCACACAATGATTCCTTCCTTTTTGAACACATCAAAGGACTCTCGGCCATCATGAGCCATGAGTGGTTGGTAGAAACAGAGTTATCCACTCAGGTAGCCCGAATCATTGCCCCCTCAGATGTTCTAACTTGCATCCTAAAGAAAACAACCATAGAGGCTCACTATAGTCCTACCATTGGGATGAATATCATTTCAAAGGCTTTGGCTGAAAAACTTTGCCCCAATGAGTCCTTGATCCCATCTAATAAGCTTTTGAGAATTCCTTCAGGTGTTACTCTTGAAAGTTATGGGGTCATAAGGTCTATTCCTTTGCGCATAAGAGGCTTCGAGTACTGTCTAGATTTTCACATCTATGACATCTCGGACACGTCCTTCTTGATTGGTTTACCTTTAGGGACACTCTTTCAAGAGAGACCGAAATAGGGTCTCTTGAATTTAAAGTTGGGAAAGTCTCCTATCGTTGTCTCGCTTGCACGCTCAAACAACGTGATAGTAGAACCCAAGCTCGAACAAGACCCTATTGAGGAAGTCTTCATGGCATCTCTAGAAGACATGGCCCAACCAGCTCTCGATGATGAACACTTCATTCAAGAAGAGGAGTTGGTAGAACCTGTTGAGCTAGACCCAATGGAGGTACCATCACAACCCTTAATTGAGTTAAAACCCCTTCCTTCTGGCTTGAGATATGTCTTTCTCAATAACAACCGAGAAACTCCTATCATCATAAGCAACAAGGTTTCCCAAGAAGAAACCCGTAAACTTATTGTTGTTCTAGAAAAACATAAATCAGCCATAGGCTACTCACTCCAAGACCTCAAGGGGGTTAGTCCCACTCTTTGCACTCATCGCATCCCTATCGATCCTGATTATTCACCATCGAGGGAACCACAATGGAGACATAACAACGCTATGCGAGAAGTTGTAAAGAAAGAGGTCCTTAAGCTTTTGCATGCCGGGATTATCCATCCCGTGCCTTATAGTGAGTTCGTTAGCCCTGTCCAAGTTGTGCCAAAGAAAGGAGGGATGACGGTTGTTAGGAATGAGAAGAATGAACTCATCCCTCAATGAACTGTCACTGGGTGGCAGATGTGCATTGACTACCGAAAACTTAACAAGGCCACTAAGAAGGATCACTTCCTGTTGCCATTCATTGATAAAATGTTAGAACGCCTCGCGAACCATTCCTTCTTTTATTTCCTTGACGGTTATGTTTTATGGAGCATAGTACAATTAGGTTAGCCACCATATATCCACCAAATGTTCGACACACATGCACATCTTGATTTGATTGTACGACATCTTTCTCCTTTGATCCATTGTTTGACTTAGCAAAATATGCAATACAAGTATGCCTTCACACTTTCCCTACCCAAGCTCCACATAAGATTCTTAGAAGTAGGAAGAAAAAGAAGGCAATACTATGACATGCCTTGGTGAGGAACCAAACACCATTGAGCAATTCAAGAGTACCATTCGAGGAGTATGTGTGAACTATGCTTTATTTCAAAAAAAATTACAAAAACTCCAAGTTACTAAGATGTCAAAATGGGAAGAGATGACTTTGTTTCAGAGACGTTCCATTTCTCAACCACTCAAGGAGATATGATAGACACTCCACATATCCCACAAGTACAAGGTATATTTTTGGAATAATCGTTATGCTGGTCTCATATCTTGGATTGCCATGTTTATGATTACTTTAACCTTTGCTCGGGACAAGCAAAGATCTAAGTGTGAGGGAGCTTGTTGGCGGTCCTCAACGCCTAAAAATAACTGCCAACTCCCACATAAATCCTCCCATATAAACACCAAACTTAGTATTAGGGTTTATAACTAACAAATTCTACGGGTTTTTGGTGATTGATGTCGGTGTTTGATGATCGGCAACTCATCATGGGGTTACCCGGGATGATGGTTGGTGGGCTTTGGCATATGCAGAACTCGATAGTGAACACAGAGACAACAATTTATACTGATTCGGTTCGCCGGAATAGCGTCCTACGTCTAGTGTGGGGTGAATAGTATATTGCGCCGTGAACTTTGGGCTTAGACTGTGAGGTCTGTTCCTCTTGGGTGCCGATCTAGGGAGCCCTGTCCTCCTTTATATAGCCCAGGAGGCAAGGTTCCTAGTTGGTTATAATGAAGAAGTCCTAGTAGAATTATAGTATAGCAATGTTACTAGAATTACATGTGGGGAATTTCTAGTTGGACTAGATCTTCTCCCTTCCTTACGGGGTCCTCGGGGACTATGTCCCACAAGCCCCCGAGCGCTGTGTGGCTGAACTTGGAAGCCTTCTTGTTCCTCTAGGTCTTGCCGAGTAGAAATAAACATTGTCTGAGTGCTTTCTTGAGAGAAACCATGAAGAGCTCTTGAAGTCAATATGCGTCACCTCTAGGTGAATCATATATGCTTAGCCCCTGGGCCTCTTGCTGTTTGGAACAAAGAGTAAGAGGGTCTTGTCTGCAATTCCTTCTCGGAGAAATTTGAATGCATCCTCTGAGGATATGTATCCCGTAGCCCCTGAGCCTACAATCCGACTACTCAAAGTTGATTATAGGATCTTGTAGATGTCCTCCAAGGGTGCAGCCGAGTAACCTCCCAAAGACAATGATCAATGACAGCTTGTCGCCGAGTGGTTAAATGCTTGTAAATTTAGTCTTCCACCATTGAATCTAAACCCACGAGCATAGTCGTAGTGAAGCTGAGTAAGCCATGATAATGGCGAGCCCCGAGCTTAGTGGTGACTAAGTCGTGGAGGTGAAGAAGCCTGTGACGTAGTAGCCGAGTGAGGTAGCACAAAGAGCGTGCCTCACCCACCAAAGTAGTGGTCTGAGTAAGGCATTCCGTGGAGGCGCGTCCCTCTCCCAGTGACATGGTCCAGATCTTGTTCCCTTAAAGATAAATATACAAAATTTTATAGTTATTGATATTTAGGATATCAAGTTGGGAGCAGGTCCCATGCATATAAAATAATAGGTCAGGAGCGGATCATAGTATTATGAAATGCATGTAAAATTTTTCGCGTCTTGCTCTGGCTAGACTGTGTAAATTCCCCGAGTAGTTGCCCCCGTATTTGTAGGCACTAGTATCTCTGGCGTATGGTGGTGAGGTTCATGACCTTGACCATGTGAGCCACGAGTAAACAAGGCATTACAAATGTGACTTCGTAGTACTCAAGTATTTTTACAACCATTAAGAGAAGACTAGAGAGGTTGGCAATGCACGAAAAGAGAGAATACATGCGGAGTGCATGTTATATACCCGTTAGGCGTGGTTTCGACTACCCAAGCACGGAGTAGTGTGAGTAGTCGGGAACACAATTTTATAATATGACCACGGGGCACATATATAATATCTGGAGATATATGAAAATTAAAGAATATTTGAAAAAACATTAAAGCATGACTTAGCTTGATTCATGGCCAAGTAGAGGAGTCGGTGAGCCGTAGTATCCAAGTAGATGGATGTGGGCTCAATGGCTCGCTTGTCTCTCGATGCAGTTGGATAAATGCAGTCAGACAGCTCGCTTCTGACTTGGACGGCTTGATGAAGTCAGACGGGTGCGTGAAGTGATAGAGGCATAGTCGGACCGCTTGATATAGTCAGACAGCTTGCTTTTGGCTTGAACGGCTTGATACAGTCGGACAGGTACGCGGAAGTCGAACGGTCGCGGTCGGAGCCTTGTAGATTGGGTACATGCTCTTGGTTGTTGTATCCGAGATGGATAGCTCCGGAATTCATGCCGTGGTTGATGCCAGCTGATCCTTCCATCAGAAGGGATATCATGCATCGGACTCATCGGACAACGGAATTGCAGCGTGTCGTGAAGGCATCAGACTCCTTGCTGTAGCGGAGGGAGGCAGCGTGGGAGCAGTAAGCTAGACCCTTGATGGACTACATTAGCCGTGTGAGGGCCAGAACCCACGGGCGTGCAGAGTTGTAGTTAGATCTGAAAACATAGCCTAGGTGAGCTGCCCGCAGGTGAGGTCACCATAGAGGAACATGAGATGGCGGAGTCATTCATCATGGTTGATGAAGTAAGCCAGTCAGAATTGCTCCTCGGTAGATTCCTGATCGAGCTAAGTAGATCTTGGCCGTCTGGTACTCGTTCACGAATAGCATGTCGGGTCTGAGTCATCAAAGTTGTAGGCGAGCGTCATGATGAAGTCGGTGTGACGGTGCCTAGATATATACTTTTTGCATATACGTAGAGATATTTGAAGCCTGATGATGTCTTCGGTGTGCATGTACCCATATGTGTTCATACTTGCATGACTAGTTTGCATGTTGATACGATCTCCTACTTGCATGCTGCTGCACAAAATATGGATGCATGCACTTCGAATCGTGGTGTATTCATCACGTGATGACATAGCACTGCCGCCGCTCCAAGCTCATGGTGGCTACGATTAAAGTCTTCGGCGTTGATGCCTGTCGTGGCCAAAGCTCTCACATCGTAGTTGTCGATACGGGATATACGTAGGACGGATTCCAATCGGATCTCAAAAAAGCTACTGCTGCTGAAGTCGCTTGGACTCTTCCTCGCCGACTTGCTTCTTGGTGCTGATCCTGGCCAAAGTCTAGATGAGTCAAAGCTAGCGTCCTACATCCAGTATGGGGTGAATAGTATATTACGCCCTGCGCTTAGGGTTTAGACCGTGAAGTCTGTTCCTCCTAGGTGCTGATCTAGAGAGCTCTGCCCTCCTTTATATAGCCCAAGAGGCAAGTCTTTTAGTCAGTTACAATGTAGGAGTCCTAGTAGAATTACAGAATAGCAATGTTAATAGAATTATGTGTGGGGAATTCCTAGTCAGACTAGAGCCCCCACCCCCACCACCGCCTCTCGGGCCCATGTTGCCCAGGCGGTGTCATTAATGCAAGGGGAGGTTGGATTTGTAGTTGTTTCCATGTATATGACACCCAAACCGACCTCTAGCTAGTATAAAAGCAAGGGTAGAGCCCCCATTCAACACACACCTCCATTTGAGCTCCATTCTTCATCCAAAGTTGTAGTAGTGTCCCTCTAGGTGCTTCACACCTAGTTATAATAGAGAAATAGGAAGAGAGGAGAGGAATAGAGCTAAGGAGGAGCCGTGTTTGTTGGGTCCTCCTCAACTTGTACCTCTACAGAGCCGACTCGACTTGAGAAATATCCAGGTTTTCTTTCTGTATTTCCAAGCTTTCTACTTGACTAAGTTTGGTCCTTAGTTTCCTTCACTTACGGGAACTACGCTCAACCAAGTGCTCTAGTCTAAGAATTCAGGCTAGAGTAGTAATCATTAGCATAGATGTGGTGTCTAGGATAGTGCTTATCTGAGTTTGCGCCCAATCCCATGGATAGTTGTGGTAGCCCCAGAGGTGACAGCTCTGACCAAGCCTTTGTAATCCACCACGTTTGGATTGGTGTTTCTGTAGAGCTTTTTGGCAGCTTGACCCCGGTCACCTCTTCCCAGTCTTTTCGAGAATCGGAAAGGTACTGTTGCTCTAAAGTAAGTAAGCATAGCAAGCCTAAACCTTGGTTATCTAGTTTGTCTTGGAAGAACCTTAGAAAACCCCTCTCTACCCACAAAAACACTTTTCCTTGGACGACCTTGATCTTTTCTAGTGCACTTCTCATTCCCCGTGGAAATCGATACCTAGGAATACTTCGGATGAATTATAGCGGTATCCGTGCACTTGCGGATTTATCTGTTTGCATTAACTAATACCAACAAGCTTTCTAGCGCCGTTGCTGGGGAACGGTAAATCTTGTAGAATCGAACCAAGTTCGTTCGTGTATCTTTGTTTTTTTTACCACCACACCATCATGTTACCACAACCAGCACCTTCACCACATGGATTCCACTCCTATTCATAAATCCTCCACTCCAAAGGGCAAGTTCTTAGATCCATAACAATCGTCGAAGCCAATCATAGCTTCTGGCTATGAACTCTGTCCTGACTTTATAGCCATGGTTCAGGAGCAATCCTGATGCCCACCTTCAGGAATTTGAGCAATTGTGTTCTTGCCTACATATTTCTGGCATGGCACATGAGACCATTAAATGGAAATTGTTTCTGTTCTCCCTTTTGGGAAGAGCAAAACAATGGTATGCTCATACCGTAGGAGGCGTTCATGAAAATTGGGATGAATTTCGAGACAAATTTTGTCTTGCTTTCTTCCCTCTTTCTCGAATTGCTACCCGTCGAATAGAAATTCTTACCTTTCAACAGAAAGAGAAGGAGACTCTAGGAGCAGCCTGGGCTAGGTTCACAAACCTTATCAATACCGGTCCAAACCATTCATTGCCTGACCACGTCCTCCTACATCACTTCCATCTCAGTCTTAACAAAGAAGCTACTCTCCACCTTGACATATCTTCTGAAGGCTCATTCGCGCACAACACCATTAGTGAGAGGAAAGTCATTCTTGAGAAAATCCTTAAAAATACCCCTTACACCGGAATATATGACGAGTTTCTTGAAGTAGTTGAGTCAGGCCCCAGCGAACAAGAGGAGGCACTCGCAACCAAATCTGAAACCCCTTCAAATCCCTCTCATGATCCAGTTGCCATAGAGCCCCCTATTAAGGGAACACACCACACTCTAGAGGATGATGAACCTCATCGCTCTTCATTCCCCTATGAATTCGAGGAAGATCTTTTTGAAGATTTTGGGAATGCCTCGAATTTACCGGTTCAAGTGAGACCTCTAGTGCACTCTGCACCATCTGAGGATGATGGTCCGCACAATGAGTCCTTCCTCGTAGAACACATCAAAGGATTCTCGGCCATCATGAGTCGTGAGTGGTTGGCAGAAATGGAGTTATCCACCGAGGTAGCTCGAATCATTGCCCCATAAGATATTCTACCTTGCATCCTTAAGGAAACCACCATAGATGCTCACTATTGTCCGACCGTTGGGATGAATATTATTTCAAAAGCTTTGGCTAAAAACCTTTGCCCCAATGAGTCTTTGATCCCATCTCATAAGCTTTTAAAGATTCCTTCGGTTGTTATTCTTGAAAGTTATGGGGTCATGAGGTCTATTCCTTTGCGCATAAGAAATTCTGAGTACTGTCTAGATTTTCACATCTATGACATCTTAGACATGTCCCTTTCCGTTGGTCTACCCTTAGGGACACTCCTTCAAGGAAGACCAAACCAGGGTCTCTAGAATTTAAAATTGGGAAGTTCTCTAAGCCGTGTGGCTTGCATGCTCTAACAACACAATAGTAGAACCCAAGCCCGAATAAGACCCTATTGAGGTTGTCTTGATGGCTTCTCTAGAAGACATGGACCAACCAGCTCTCGATGATGAAAACTTCATTCAAGGAGAACAAGAGCTGGTAGAGCCTGTCAAACTAGACCATACTGAAGTGCCATCATAGCCCTCAATTGAGCTAAAACCCCTTCCTTTTGGCCTAAAATATGTCTTTCTCAATGACAACCGAGAAACCCCTGTCATTATAAGCGACAAACTCTCTCAAAATGAAACTTGTAAACTTGTCACTGTCCTAGAAAGACATAAATCCGCCATACTCTACTCACTCCAGGACCTCAAAGGGATTAGTCCTACTCTCTGCACTCATCATATCCCTATCGATCCTGATTTTCACCATCAAGGGAACCCTAGCGAAGACTTAACAACGCTATGCGAGAGGTTGTTAAGAAAGAGGTCCTCAAACTTTTGCATGACGGGATTATCTATCCTGTGCCATATAGCAAGTGGGTTAGCCCTATCCAAGTAGTGTCGAAGAAAGGAGGGATGATAGTCGTTGAGAATGAAAAGAACAAACTTATCCCTCAATGAACTCTCATTGGGTGGCGGATGTGCATTGACTACCGGAAACATAGCAAGGCCACTAAGAAGGATCACTTCCCGTTGTCATTCATTGATGAAATGTTAGAACGCCTCGTGAACGATTCCTTCTTCTATTTCCTTGATGGGTATTCTGAATATCATCAAATCCTGATCCACCCCGATGACCAAAGTAAGACCACATTCACATGCCCATATGGAACTTACGCATACCAACGTATGTCGTTCGGATTATGCAATGCTCTAGCTTCTTTCCAACGGTGCATGATGTCTATTTTCTCCGACATGATTGAGAAAATCATGGAGGTGTTCATGGACAACTTTACTATCTATGGCAAAACCTTCACCAATTGTTTGGAGAATTTAGACAAGGTCATACAATGGTGCGAAGAAAAGCACTTAGTCCTAAACTGGGAGAAGTGCCATTTTATGGTCTAGGAAGGAATAGTGCTAGGACACTAGGTGTTCGCCCATGGGATAGAGGTGGACAAGGCAAAAATTGAAGTCACTGAACAACTACCACCTCCCACGAATGTGAAAAACATTCGTAGCTTTCTAGGCCATGCAGGGTTCTACACGCAATTCATCAAAGATTTTTCTCAAATCGCTAGACCCCTAACTAGCCTCTTAGCTAAAGATGCACCTTTCATGTTCAATGATGAGTGCCTTGAAGCCTTTCAAACTTTGAAGAAGGCACTCATTTCAGCTCCAATCATCCAACCACCTGATTGGAAGTTGCCCTTTGAAATCATGTGTGATGCTAGCGACTTTGCTGTGGGGGACGTTTTGGACCAAACAAAGGATAAAAAGCATTATGGTATATCCTATGCTAGCAAAACCTTGTTTGGGGCACAGCTAAACTATGCCACAACTAAGGAGTTGTTGGCTGTTGTCTTTGCAATAGACAAGTTTAGATCTTACTTAGTGGGGGCAAAGGTAATTGTTTATATATATCATGCTGCTCTCAAATACCTCCTCACTAAGAAAGATGCTAAACCTCGGCTAATCCGATGGATTCTTCTACTCCAAGAGTTTGACATAGAAATACGAGATAAAAAGGGAGTAGAGAACTCAGTAGCTAATCACTTATCTAGGCTTCAACATAGGGATACACATGAGTTACCTATTAATGACTATCTAAGGGATGACACACTCCTCAAAGTAACAAACTCGAACCCATGGTATGCAAATATTGTGAACTATATAGTTGCAGGATATGTTGCACTAGGGGAGGACAGGAGGAAACTCAAGCATCAAAGTCATTCCCACTTGTGGGATGACCCGTACCTCTATCGAGTCTGCGCTGATGGATTGCTACGGAGATGTGTCCCAATGGTTGAAGCCAAAAAGATCATAGAGAGATGTCATGCATCACCCTATGGAGGACATTATGGAGCATTCCGTACACATGCCAAGATTTGGCCAAGTGGATTCTTCTGGCCAATGATGTATCAAGATACAACAGAGTTTGTCAGAAGATGTGTTAGATGCTAGAAGCATGGAAACATCAATGCTCAGGATGCAATGCCACTCATGAACAACCTCCAAGTGGAGTTGTTTGACGTTTGGGGGATCGACTTCGTGGGACCATTTCCAAAGTTTGGAGATGTAGAATACATCTTGGTGGTGGTGGACTATGTGTCCAAGTGGGTAGAACCACTGCCATGTCAGACCGCTGTTGGTATTTATTAACGCAGATAGAATATGAAGGATTCCGCAAGCGTACATAATACCATTGTAGCATTTTATCGAGAGTATTACAGGCAACGTTATTTATATTTTACCACAGGGAAACAATGGAGTAAAGATTATTGAATATCAAAGGAGTATCTATTAGTCAACATACCATCATAGCTAGAGCAAGGGGTAAAGGTAATGATAGGAATTAAGGATAATGACACTCAGGGGATCAATGACTAAGATAATGTAAACTAGTCAACTCAGGAGAACAAAGGGTGAGTTAGATTCCTGTGACATTCTTATTACATGGTCAAACTATATATATACCCGAATATAGGTAAGACTAACTCTACTCATGTGCACTTTGGGATACCACTTAGACGGTAGAGCACCCACAATAGATAACTCTACTGATGCGACTACGGTCATACAGTTTAAGAACATGTTCAATTTAGAGTGGACTACAAAGGATAGATGGGGCTGTCACCCCCCGCTGCTTCCACCCAACTAGAGAACAGAGTGTACTCACAGGCAGAGCATCGTATAAGCACCATGCTTACACGTGGCTCGGTTACTTAACCCAAACATGGTAAACTAGGAGGCTAAGCGCTCTATGAACCTGCACACAAAAGTAATGATAACCTTAACTTAGCAAGATACATATTAAAAGTAAGCATAGCCATGTAGATAGGAATATGATGAATTGATAATAAGTCTTACAAGATGTAGAAGTGAAGATACAAGGCTTTGCCAAGCCTCCAAGACTAGATCCCGAACTTGAGTATGAGCCCAACTCGATCCTCACTCCCGAGCTACTAATCTACTACATTAGAGAGTCTAGACCTAATCCTTATGGTGTATCTTGATCTCTAAATGAGAGATATGAATTAGGGTTTCAGAGATGGATCTAGGGAGGGGGGGTAGGGGCTGATATATATAGGCCGGAGCATCCATCGTGAGCCCTTGGATCAAATGACTTAAAGGACGGCGTAGATGCATCCTAGGATGCGGTGGAGAACCGACATTGTGACGTGTAGGCTGACAATGGGCCTAGGGGCCGAGCGGCTTGCAGGTGGCCCCAACCAGCCCCACATGGCAACCACTTGCCTCCGCTTCAGTGGTTTGCATTCTAGAGTCTTCTAGAGTCTTCTATAGTTGTTTTCACCGTGGATAATTGCGATTTAATCTGATGATTGGTTCCACCTTGATGGTTTTCTAATTAAATCCTCCTACAAACAAAGATTCACCAAAACTCGTGGAACTTATTAGTTTAAATCCCTATACCTATGTTTGGTGATGGAATTAAGTACATATGCAGGATATGTTGATGATTTATAATTGATGTTAACAACTGTCAACAAGCTCCCCCACACTTCACCTTTGCCCGTCCCTGAGCAAAGTAAAACTTGAACAATGGATCAAGAGTTGTTACAATGCTTTCACGCCTCAAAAGTACACATGTGTTCAATCAAAAATTCTCCTCCAGATTAGAATACACTGATCTGACTTTCAAACTTACCTATATTACCTTCAACCATGAGTCTTCTTAGCCTTCACTTGGATCTTGAGTAATTGAAAGACAAAACGATTAAGTCAAGCACTATGTCTCAAGTTCTTTGTTCAACCATTGTTCTAGAGTTTTTATAAGTTTTCAAAATAAAACTCAGATATTCCATTGTATGACACTCTCAAGTCTCTCAATATATATGGTATTTGTGGATCCTCACCAAGGCAATAGTGATGTTATGCCTTTTCTCTTCCTATCACTAAGGCTTATGTGGAGTTCATCGGTAGGGAGAAAGCTATAGCATACTTGCAATCCATATATTGTAAAGTCAAACAACAAATCCAAAGAGAGTTGAATCATACAATCAAATTGAGATGTGCATGTGTGTGGATATATATGGTGGATATATATATGGTGGCTAACCTAATTGTACTTTGATCCTTGAAAACTTATCTCTCTTTGAAACTTAAAAATATTTTTGCGAGAGAACAGGGGCTATCTTAATTCTCATCATTTTTTTTCTTTTTAGGCAGGCATCTAAGTACCCATTGTTTTCAATATCTTGAACACTTTTGTGTCCATTTTTTCTCAACTCTTTTTTTCATTTTCTTTTTTTTATGAATAACTTTTGCATGGCCCATGCCTCTTCTTTACAATAAAACTTTTGAGAGATAGCAACAGGAACTTTGGAACATTTATTTGGTGGATGGAAAAACCTATCAAGCATATTTTTGGTATTCACTCCTAGTGTAGGAGTAAAATATTTTTGGGTGGATCTAAATGGAAAGCGTGTTTTTGCGCCTACTCCCAGTGTAGGAGTAGTGCATATATGGGTGGAGTGTACATGATCTTGATTTTAAAAGCATGACAAATCTCTCATAAGGGTCAACAAAGCTTGACAAAACTCAATGCAAAACAAGCAGCATATATGTGGAAGTTTTCCTAGCCTAAAATGTATGGTTCTGGTGGGAATTCGAGCTTTGTCATACAGGAGCTCATCATATAGTATTTGAGTTTTTTTTAAAAGATAAATCTCTAGAATTTTAGTGTCACTTGGAACAAGATAAACAGCAGCTCAGACCTTCGCATATCATATCTGTCAATTACCTAGACTTAGATCAAGCATATGCTACCCACGAGTTTCAAGTTTAGAGTAAATCCTTATATCAAAACAATTTTGTCCAAAACTCAGGAGAATTCAAGGCTAAAAACTAGGTACTTGAAAAGAATTACAATAGAGCAACTATTCATCATTTCCATTTTAAAATATTATCTTTAGAGTCCTTTTTATTTTGTTTTCATTTTTTAGATCACACATTATAACAATATATATTTCTATAAAGATAACTTTTTACTTTGTTTTTAGTTATTCTTCTTTTTTCTAATATATAAAGCAAACTAAGAATAATAAAAGGAACAGAAATACTTATCTAGATATAAGGGGGATGCCTTCTCCCCCAAGCTGGTTGTTGCCGTGGTTGCTCAACGAGGTGGCTAGATGTGGAGGTGCTGGAACAGAGCCTGCCAATTTTGATTTTTGCTATTGCTGTAAGCTGGCCATCTCGTGTCCTATGCTTACCTGCCATTATGCATGATTATGTAATGTACCTTTTATGGCAGCATTTGTCTCTTCAATGGTTGTGAGTCTGTTGTTGAAGCAGTGCTAGGCCTCCTGAGAGTCATGATACCCATGGCCAGAGAAAGACATGCGTCCTCCCTGATGCCCACTTGAGGTTGCTTCATAATCTTGCCCTTGATAGTTGTGGAAGTTCATTAATCGAGTACCTCGGTTCGCTCTTAAAAATGAGGATTCCTGAGGTGGCGCCTCCAGTAGTGGCGCTTCCACTGGTGGTGCCACCTTATTTTGCCAAACCCGTCTTGGTTTTAAGTTTTATTTAGGTTTGATAGGTTCATCCTTTCTTGACTTCTTCCTCCGGTTTAGAACTTTCACTTGTAGAATTTGGGGGATTGACTTCCCCACACTTGCTCAAAGTGTGTTTTGCTCATAAAGACAGGGTAGATATCAAGTGCATAGGCTCTGTTGGTGGGAAAAACCAACATAACCAAATCTTTATATTTTTCACTAACTTTAGGCACATCGAATCATATTACGGTTGACGTTATGTGTGTTAATTCTTACAATATGGGTGATAAGATTAGAAGAATGAGGATGAATGTGGCATTTGAATATATTTGTCAAAAAGAGTGGAGTTGCTTAACCTATGGAAGGACTATCTATCTTTTCAAAATGTATCAAACTTTATATGATTATGACTATCATCTTCCAAAGATAAGATATGCAAAATTTTAGCTCATTTGGTTAAGACTATGAGATCAAGAAAGTGATGCTATGGACAAACTTAAGGAACAAAACATGTTGAGTTAGTCAGGTTGGATCAAGCAAAGTTGTAACTCAAACATGTTTGTTTCTTCATTTATGTGCATACCAAGATCAAGAGGAAAATGATGACCGCTTAACTTAAGATGTTACCTTCATTGTTGCAGCGTGATGACACCATGTGATGAAGGGTAGATGACTTGTGGTGGCCTTCTCTTCCTGCTTGAAGGTTTCCTTGCTTGAGCTGTTCATGAGCATCTTGTCTCCTATGTCGCACTCTTTCCTTCTTATTCATTTGTCATGCCATCTTTTTGTCCTTTCTTTTGTGGATCTTGGCATTGTGTTAGACCTTCTGCTCTACTCATTGTTTCTTCTCTTCAAAGTATTAGTGGACAACACATACCTGAAGGAGTATACAAATGATTCAAAACAAGGATAGTGTTGTCATAGAGCTAAAGGTCACCTTCTATGCTACAGAAAAGTTGGTTTTAACATTTTAATTTGCATAGAATCTTTATCCCATGTTTTAAATAGTGTACCTTGATTGTTCACCACTACTTCAAATTTTCAACAAGGTTAAGGCAAAGATGTGTAAAATCATTTTCAAAAATACCTCAAATCTTGATCTGTTTCTACGAATGATCTCCTAATATTCGCAACAAAATTTAAATATTTTCCTACAAGGGTTTGTCGATATATACAACCAAATTCTATACAAGTAAGTTTTGATTCAATAATCATGTCTAAATAATATTCCGAAGCAAACTTGTAATAGAATAAGGAAGCTTAAAAGATGAAAGAGATTCATTCAAGTAAAAACAAGAATATGTATGATGAACCAAGGGAGCATGATTATTTAGATTTTTATTTGTTAGAGATTTAGCAAGTTAAGCTCATCATAAAGGTAGGGATGACCAAGACAAACTAGCAACATGACATAAGATATTTTGAAGAAATACATCCCCCATAATTGAATTTTGCAGAATGCATAATCAAGTTTGGATGATAGAATTCTCCTATGAATGAGATTTTATGTTGCATAATGTTGGTTGGATATACCTTATGTTTTCCTTCTTTTTATTGAAATGATTAGTGATAAACATACCTGAAGGAGGCTTATCCGATTTACCTATTGATGAGAGCTTGTAGTCCGTTAAGCAGGACCTTTCCTTGTATTAAGCCTTGATCCTGGAGATGCAAAAATACGGACAATTGCATGCTCTTCTTCCATCAACCTTTCTTGATTTTTGCTGATTCTTGGTTGATAAATTGGGGTTCATTTGAGATACAACTCAAGTTCCTCCTTGATTGTCTAATGGCGTGGCGGAGAGTTGTTCTTCTTTGTTTATTAACAATACGCCGGCCATCTTGATGGTCAAAGAAGGAACCTCATTGGTACTTGCATGAAAGCTTCATCTCCAACGACTTAAGGACATTATCTAGCAACCATGGTTGTTCATGGTCTCACGAGACATAGTCGACAATGAACCATTGATTGATGATGTCTGTTAGCACGAGAATGTATGCCATGATGTAGTGGCATCTCGATGTCTTGTCCTTGTTGATGACATGCGAGATGGTGACTTTGAAGGTGATGAAAGCAGGCATCAGATTAGCTGATATGAGGTGAGTTGCACCCAGCTTCTCATCAGTCTCCAAGCTTGAGTCCTAAAAATGCTAGGTTGCCTTCGACGTTACTAATGGCCTATTGATTTGTTCATCCACTTCCTATGAGTGAGTGCTTCTATGGTAGATCCTTTTTGTTGCACTCGTCTCATTTCTCTTTGTTCCATAGCCGAAGTGGTGGTTTGGCAGGTTCATACCAAACCATGGATAGGCACAGCGTAGATTCATTCTTTCCTGCAAAATGTTAATGGACACATACCCGAGAGAATACAACAAGTTTGAAATACGGGTTGTTGTCCATAATTTGTGTGATTTTTATCTATGCCAATAAAAAGGTGGCTTTTGAATTACTTTAGCATAGATTTTGTTTATCATGTTTGATAACAAATTTTATATGTTTGCTGCATTCAAGCATGGTTCAAGGCAAAGGTAACTTGCAGCAAAAGGCAAAGTGAGTGAATTTTGATACTCACAGTTCTTCCTTCGATGAAAAATGAGCTGTGTCTTCTTTTGCGCAGAGTTGTTCGAGTTTATCGCATGCCTTGATTCATTTCCTGTAGGGGTTAGTCCAACAAAAATAACCAGCGTCTACACAAGTAATTTTTAGTTCAATAACCAAACTAGACTCTATATCTAATTTTGATTAAGGAAGGCATTTTAACCTAAACACCATGCTTAATTTAAAAGCCAATGGAAGTATGTACAGTACTTCCAAACCAAAGCATACTATGAAAGACAAAAGTAGCATGAAAGCATTTTAGAGATTTACTCAAATAGAGATGAAAGAGCATGATCATGATGAGTGATTTTTTTAAGATAAAGGATGCAGGTGGGTTGGATATATGCAAAGAACTAAATATGCCGTGGATTTGATATGAGAAAATTCAAACTAAATGGAGTGGATGCATGGATTATTCAAAGTAAACATGCAATGGAGTGCAATAAGTTAAAGGATAACTACTCATCAAATTTAAAGTCCTTGAGTAAGACTATCTCACCTTTTTTATCAAACTCACCATGACTCACAAGATAGAACTTGTGAGTAGTGCAGCATTTGTTTCCGTCACTTGAGATGTGATTTGAATTTTTGTGATGTTGACCTTCTTCTCCAATCTACAAATGGTTATAGAATATATATATGTCTATACAAACCTGTGAGATTGAAGGGTTCTAGTGTTGATGGGTCTTGAATGTTCATGCACCATGGGTTTTTCAATGTCTTTCTTGTGGAAGCTTGCCAGAAGGTCAAAACAGCATCTATTGTCCTGTCTTATTCCGCAATTCAACAGAACAGGGTAATCCTATTAAAGCTAGCGGTATGTTAATGATCTAAAAATGCTTGTTGGTATTTATTAACATAGATAGAATATGAAGGATTCCACAAGCGCACAGAATACCATTGTAGCATTTTATCAGGAGTATTCCAGGTATTGTTATTTATATTTTACCACAGAAAAACAATGGAGTAAAATTATTGAATATCAAAGGAGTATCTATCAGTCAACATACCATCATAGCTAGAGCAAGGGGTAAAGGTAATGATAGGAATTAACGATAATAACACTCAGGGGATAGATCATTAAGATAATGTAAACTAGTAACCTCGGGAGAACAAAGGGTGAGGTAGATTTCTGTGACATTCTTATTACGTGGTCAAAGTATACATATACCCACCCACAATAGATAACTCTACTGACGCGACTATAGTCTTACAATTTAAGAACCTGCTCAATTTGGAGTGGACTACAAAGGATAGACGGGCTGTCACCTCGTGCTGCTACCACCCAACTAGAGAACAGGGCGTACTCACAGGTAGAACATCGTATAAGCACAATGCTTACATGAGGCTCGGCTACTTAACCCAACCATGGTAAACTTGCAGGATAAGCGCTCTATGAACCCGCACACAAAAGTAATGATAACCTCAACTAAGCAAGATACATATTAAAAGTAAGCATAGCCATGTAGATAGGAATATGATGAATTGATAATAAGTCTTACAAGATATAGAAGTGAAGATACAAGGCTTTGCCGAGCCTCCAAGACTAGATCCGAAACTTGAGCATGAGCCCAACTCGACCCTCACTCCCGAGCTACTAATCTACTATATTGGAGAGTCTAGACCTAATCCTCCTAGTGTATCTTGATCTCTAAATGAGAGATATGAATTAGGGTTTCAGAGATGGCTCTAGGGTGGGGGTAGGGGTTGATATATATAGGCCGAAGCGTCCATCGTGAGCCCTTGGATCAAATCGACTTAATGGACGGCGTAGATGCTTCCTAGGAGGCGGTACAGAACCGACATTGTGACGTGTAGGCTGACAGTGGGCCCTAGGAGCCGAGCGGCCTGCAGGTGGGGCCAGCCGGCCCCACATGGCAGCCACTGCCCTCCGCTTCGGTGTTTGCCTTCTGGAGTCTTCAAGAGTCTTCTAGAGTTGTTTTCGCCATGGATAATTGTGATTTAATCTGACGATTGGGTCCACCTTGATGGTTTTCTAATTAAATCCTCCTGCAAATAAAGATTCACTAAAACTCATGGAATTTATTAGTTTATATCCCTAGACCTATGTTTGGTGATGGAATTAAGTACATATGCAGGGTATGCTGATGATTTATAATTGATGTTAACGACCGTCAACAACGGCCAACTCCAAGCACTCCAAAAAGATGTTCCATGAGGTAATATTCCCATGGTTTGGAACACCTCGAATGGTCATAAGTGATGGAGGGTCACACTTCATCGACAAGACCTTTCGATAGTTCCTGGCAAAATATGGAGTCAAGCACAATGTTGCAACTCCATACCATCCCCAAACAAGTGGTCAAGCTAAAACATCAAATAAGCAGATCAAGAACATTCTACAAAAGATCGTGGATGAGATGGGGAAGAAATGGAAATACAAGTTGCATGATGCACTATGGGCATACCAAATGGCATACAAGACACCTATAGGCATGTCACCCTATGAGCTTGTATATGGAAAAACATGCCATCTGCCTGTGGAGTTGGAGTTTAGGGCCCATTGGGCAATAAAGAAATAGAATATGGATCTCCACCTAGCTAGCAAGAATAGACAAATGCAAATTTATGAGCTAGAGGAATGGAGAGAAAAAGCTTACCACAACTCCAAGATTTACAAAGTAAGAACAAAAAAAATGGCACGACAAGAGAATCAGACACAAAGAGTTCACACCAAGAGATAAGGTTTTGATGTTCAATTCAAGGGTAAAACTCTTTGGTCATGGAAAACTTCGGAACAAATGGGAAGGGCCATTCAAAATGATCGAGACCTCATCATACGGTGCCATCACGCTCCAAGATGATGAAGGTAATTTATTTAAGGTAAATGGCCAACGTTTGAAAGTTTTTCTTGAACCCCAAAACTTAGAAGAAATTGACACGATTGAATTTCTGTAATTTAAAGATTCAATATAAGAAAATTCAATCTTGTATCTTTTGGATTTTAGGTTAATCTTTTAAATAAAATTATTGGCTCTCTGGTGAGAATTTCTCACCAGAAGAGTCCCATTTATTTTCACAAGTTTTGTCTTTAAATAAAAGTTAGATATAGCTCCAAAGAAGTGCGGGGGTGTGCAATACCTCCATTGAAGAATAAAAAACATCGTACCACATCATGAACTGGTGGAGGAGCCTGCACATAACTCAGTTTTATTCCTTTCCACCTGTTCATATACTTACTCCTTGTTCTATACTTGTTTAAACACATGTATATGAGTTAAATGCATCGTAGGTCCATTAACTTTTGGTGGTGTGTCATCTAAGTCCATCAACTCTCAGACTGCATTTTTGGGTACCTAAACTTTTTAAGTGGTTCAACGTAGGTCTATACCCCTTCATTTATGTTTATACTTTACAAAAACATCCCTAAGTTTGTTTTTCTTTCACACGGTTACCCCTTTCCATCCTCTGAACGATCTTGGTCTGACGATGCGCCACCGTCTTAGTTCAGCATGCACGCATTCGCTGCAGGACGTGGCGAGGCCGCAACCACCAGCACTGTCTTGGACGCCAATGAGAGACGCTGCCTCGAGGCGGCGCGCTCTGCGACTGCACCGGCGCACTCCACCGCGGCATGACGACACCGTGAACACATTGCTGTGTTGGCCATGTAGTCCAGGATGGTGCCATGAATATAATGCGCACAAGCTTAACACCGGATTTGGAGGTGAAGGACGTGTCGTCAAACCGGCCGTTGAGTGTTTCTACACTTTTGTCTGTCAGTGCCAATGGGCCAGGGACACCTTCTGGTATAGCTCAAGTTTCGTCAGTGTGTGGCTGGACGTCATCAACCTCGTCGGCATGCCCCTTCTGCCGCATGCCGATGTATAGCATGGCAGTACGACCATGGCCTCGATGAGCGCTATGGAATCACTCTACCTCTCTCACTTGTGGTGTTTATCACAAACACTCGCACACTCACATGTTCTCTACGGTGGTGGACAAATGCACACACATATAGAAACAGTACAAGCTAACAAGCTTTGTTGACATAGCATACGGTCGTGCGTCCCTCGTCGGCGATCTCCTTGCTCTCCCCCCCCCCATGGACTCCCTGCTCTCTTGCACCCGTCCATGGCCTCCGCTGACGGGCCGACGCCTTGAGCAGGTCAACGCCGAAGAGACACACGGCCTTCACCGGTGCTGGAGCCAACCCCACACTACTAAAAAATGTTTATAGCAATGGGACAATTTTTTTATAGGGGTGACTGGTGATGAAGCCGCCCTAATAGTGAGTGTGCTCGGGACCCACGAGACCAGCCACCCCTACAAATGGCACAGTAGGGGCGGTTGGTAATACAAGCCGCCCCTACAAATGCCCCACGTATAAAAACCTGCAGCCCCTTCTTCCTCCTGGGGTCACTCACTCCAACCCGTGAAAAAAAGGTAGGGAGGTCTTGGACACCTTCTAAAAATTGCTCTACTAAGGGGGAGGTTTTGGTCTCAAATCATTTGGTGGAGAAGTTGTATAATGTAAGAAAATGCTATTCCACACTTTTTTTGAAGTTTTAATGGTTGGTTAGTGTGTAATTAGAGTTTTATTTTTCTCTCTCTTCTATTGTGCTTGAGCTACTTATGAAGCAAATTTGATCCAAGTTTTGAATGTACCAGGGTAAATAAGGTAGGGGAACAAGATCATACCCCTATTTGGTCCATGTTTCTTGATTTTACTGAACAATTAGTTAGTTTTATGGATGTTTCATGTGCATGTAGATCTAGATCTAGATCAAGGGTTTGGTTTTTTTATTAATTTTGTTTTTATAAATTTATGTTTGATGAAATTGGACCAGGGTTTGCATGAAAGATATTGGGTAAAATATTAATTGTTGCTAATTATTGTCTTTGAAATTGTTTATTGTAATCAACAAATATGTATTTTAATATTTATGGATAAATAGGCCATTAATTAATTTTCCTCTACCATGGTATGTTTGTATGCTTCATGTAATTATATTTGATTTATATTCATATATATCTGAAGTATATACAATTATTCTCAAGTAATTATTAATTTGATTTATTTTTATATATATCTGAATAAGTAGTCCTTTAATATTTTTTTGTTGTTGTTGTAAAAGATGGAGTACAGAAACTCTTGGATGTATGGTTCGTTAAGGTTCAAGGTATGTTTCCATGAAGAGGTGGATAAATTTATTGAAGCCGCAGAGAAGCATGCAACGACATTGACAGAGAATAAGGATACAATTATTTGTCCCTGTAAAGATTGCAAAAACCGTATAGCATGGACAGATGTGACTATCATCAGATCACATTTGATTATGTGAGGATTTGTTGAGGACTACACAGTGTGGATTCATCATGGTGAAACGGTTATTGTTAACGATGAGGATGCGGGTTAAAAAAATTCATGCATCCCCCAACCACTATATCCTTTTTCGTGGCGAAACGTTCAAGTCACTGGATAAATGTCCCATGTGTGGGGCCAGCCGATACAAGAACAATAACTTTTACGGTGGGGACGAAGCCTCCACGGGGAAAAAGAGGAATAAGAAGGGTACGAAAAAGGTGGTATAAGAATCTCGCCCCAAGAGGACACTCCATTAGGCAATGATGTAAAGCAGAGAATAATTCCTGCCTTGGTAATGTGGTACCTACCAGTGACCGACCACTTGAGACATATCTTCCTAAACCCTAAAGAAGCCGCACTCATGACATGGTGGGATGATGAGCGCAAGGTGGATGATGATAACATTGCACACCCGGCTGATTGTAGTCAGTGGCAAAGGATCGATGAGAAGCACAAAGAATTTAATGATGACCCAAGGAATGTACGGTTTGGCTTGAGCACCGATGGAATGAATCCCTTCAATGAGAGGATGAGCGACCACATCACTTGGCCAGTGATCTTGACCATGTACAACATCCCAACATGGTTGTCTCAGTAGAGAAAGTACCTTCTCCTCACTATTCTTATTTTTGGCCCTAAACAACCAGGCATTGATATAGATGTGTTCCTCGAGCCTTTGATGCAAGAAATGGAGAGGCTATGGAGGCATGGGGAGCCGATGTACGATGCATTCTAAAAGGAGGACTTCATATGTAGAGCAATAATATTTGTTACTATCAATGATTACCCCGTGTTGTTTGCTTTGTCTAAATAGATCAAAGGGAAGACGAGATGCTTAGTTTGCTTGGATGGTACTACATGGGTGTTCCTGGATGCATCCAAGAAGATAGTTTACCTCAGAAACCGGCGCTTCTTAAAGATAAGTCACAAGTACCATAGCAAATTATTCTTTAGATTTTATGACAACACCTCGGAGATTGAACCCCCTCTAGAGAGACATCATAATGGAGAACACGTGTACAGAATGGTGAAAAACATACGCATCGTCTATGGAAAGAAGAATCCGAATGGGACGAACAAAGATAGAAGCACACCTCATGCCGAAGGCGTACCTTCCAAGAAACAATTGATCTTCTTTCAGTATCTACCTTATTGGCCAGACTTGGAGGTCCCCCAAGTCATTGATGCCATGCACGTGCAGAGGAATGTCTTTGAGAGTCTCATTGCTACCTTGATGGACACAGGCAACTCAAAGGATGGTCTAAAATCATAGAAAGACAAGGTGTAGCTAAATGTGATGCCACAGCTTCACCCGGTACCTGAGGCTAATGGAAAAAACACTACCCGCGGCGTGCTTCAACCTAACACCTGAAGAGAAGAGAGCTATATGCACTTTCTGAGGGGGGTCAAAGTCCCGACTGGGTTTTTAGTGAATGTGAAGAAGCTAGTGTCGATGAAGGACTTGTTAATAACACACTACAAGGCTCACGATTGTCATGTGATGCTGATAGTGTTTCTACCTATTGCATTCAGGGCAATAAAGCCAGAGTTCTTGAAAATGGCCATCACCTGCATGTGCTACTTCTTTTCGAAGATCTCATAGAAGATGATTGGCAAGAAAGAGCTGAGTGACCTACATGAATTTGTGGTGGAGACACAAAACTAACTAGAGACGTGTTTACCTCCTACTTTTTTTGATATAATGCCACATCTCATGATTCACATGGTTCATCAGATACAGGCACTGGGCCCTTGCTACTTGCATGAAATGTGGTCCTACGAGCGGTTCATGTCGGTTCTAAGCCCATACGTGCATAATCGAGCATACCCAGAGGGCTCCATGATAGAGAGTTACAGTACTGAAGAAGTCATTGAGTGTTGTCAAGAGTACCTAAAAGTACAGAAAGGGATTGGTAAACCCGATTCTCGTCAGAAGGGTAGGCTGGCTGGGAAGGGCACCAGTGGTAGAAAAGTGTTCATCGACCATGATTACAAAGAAGTAAGTCATGCGCATTATAGTGTCTTACAGTGGCTAGGAAGGGCGTGATGAATGACGTCTTGATCTGGTCTTCTTCCTTGAGGGAGATCTGGTGATAACCGGAGTAACAATCGAGGAAGGAGAGCAGTTCGTAGCCAGCGGTGGAGTCTACAACCTCATCTATCCAAGGCAGACCGAAGGGGTCTTTAGGGCAGTGTTTGTTAATATCAGTGTAATCAACACACATTCTTTATTCTTTTTTTGAACAAAAATAGGGTTTGCTAACCACTCAAGATGATACACTTCTTTTATGAATCCGACAGCTAGGAGCCATTTTATTTCTACCCTAATAGCCTCCTTCTTGTCTGGCGTGAATCGGTGAAGTTTCTGCTTGATCGGTTTGGCGGTCGGCGAGATATTCAAGGAGTGCTTGATCTTCTCCCATGGTACCCGTGGCATGTCTGTAGGTTTTCAAGCAAACACGTCGGTGCTCTTTCCTATTTGGGGTTGAGGTGAGCCCCAATCTTCATGGTCTTGGAGGGGTCGTCAAGGCTGAGGCCGACCTCCTTGGTTTCCTTAGACTTGGTGGAGGCGCGAGGAGGATCCAGCGATGGGATCTCCAAGTCATCGGCGGGCATCGTCTTGGCGTCGGTGACTATACTGTCCATCTAGATGGAGAGGTCGGTGGCTTTGGCAAGGGCGAGGCTCTCTATCTTGCAGGCGTAGGCGATGGAGAGGTTGGCCCGTAGGGCCAGGACTCCTATAGGTGAAGGCATCTTCAGCACCAAATAAGTGTAGTGCGGTATAGCCATGAACTTGGCTAGAGCTGGCCGACCAAGTATGGCATGATAGGCGGTGTTGAAGTCAACGACGTAGAAGTTGATGTGCTCGACGTGGTATTTGCTTGCCATGCCGAACTGTACTGGTAGGGTGATCTCTCCAAGCGGTTTGGATGCCCTGCTAGGTACCACACCCAGAAGGAGGAGTTTGAGGGTGTGAGATCTGTTATCTCGAGGCCCAACTCCTTTAGGGCTCCAATGAAGAGGAGATTCAGAGCGCTTCCACCGTCGACGAGCACTTTTCTGAAAAGCACTTTTTGGATGGTTGCGTCGAGGAAGAGGGGGAAACGCCCTATGTAGGGGATGTCCGCCCACTGGTCGGCCCTGCTAAAGGTGATGGGGACCTCGGACCAAGGGCGATAGCTGGGGATGGCGGCGACGTCTTCCATAGTGACGGCGAGCACCCTTCGGGCGGTGAGCTTCCATTCTCTTCTACTCTCGGTGGAGGCGAGGCCCTCGAAGATGGTGGCAACCACCTTGTAGTGATCCTAAAAGGCATTGTTATTGCCCCTAGGTGGTCGGCGGCCTCTGGCTCCATCGTTGGTGTCGTCGTCTGGCTTTTTGTCCTAGAACTCCTTAGCCAAGCCGAGGCAGTCCTTCATCCTATGCTTGGTGTTCTTATGGAGAGGGCATGGGCCATCGAGGATCTTCTTGTACTGCTCATCGTAGTTGTGCTTGGTGCGAGGTTCACTAACGGCGGCGACGATGTGATCTGGCCGGCGGCGGTGATTTTGACCAGACTTGGATCTTTCTGGCCGATCACGACCATTGTCCCGATGGTAACTACGGTCGTCAGAGCGGTAGTTGTTGTGGCATTGGTCGTCAGGGCGGTCGTCGTAGCGGCGAGTTGGGCGATGAGTTCCTACATCCTCATTGAAGCGCACCTTGGCTTCTTCGGCGTTGGCGTACTGGTTGGCGGTCGTGATCATCTCGCCAATCCCTGTGGGTCGCTTGCGGTTGAACTTGGAGTGAAGCTCGCGATGATTGAGTCCTCGGATAAAGGCGGTGATGACCTCAGCTTCCATGATGTTGGGAATAGAATTCCTCATCTAGGAAAAGCATCTGATGTAGCTATGGAGGAGCTCGGATGGCTTCTGGTAGATGTAGTTGAGATCATGCTTGGTGCCCGGCCGAGTATACGTAGCCATATAATTGTCGGTGAAGACTTTTTTAGCTCTTCCTAGGATCCGATGGAGTCCGGGGCAAGGCTTGTGAACCAGTTCATGGCGGTTGGCATGAGCATGACGGGAAGATAATTTGCCATGACACTGGTGTCTCCTCCGGTGATGCGGACAGCAGTGGCGTAAGCCTGTAGCCACTGTGTTGGGTTCATCCTTCCCTCGTAGGGCTCGACCCCAGTGATTTTGAAACCACAGGGCCACTAAAGTGTTCAGAGCGCCCTCATGAATGCTGGGGGCCCTTCGGGGTTGTCGGCGCCATCATCAGCAGCATTGTCGGCATTGAGCGGCTCGAGAGCTGAGCCTGGGTTACCGTACTCTTGCTCGTACTCCTAGCGGTGTTATACTTCTTCTTCATGGTGACCAAAGTGGCGTTCGTCGATACATCATCGCGCATCTCGAAGGTTGTTGAGGTGCACTCGAACGTCCCAGTCGACCTCCTGGTCATGTTGGCGGTGATGATCAATGTGGTTGCCCCTAGCTCTACCCTGGAGGGGTTGCCTGTCATCACGGTGCTGGTCGGTGAAGCGACTTGGGCGGCAATCAGATCTTGGCACGGTTGATCGGTGAATCGAGGTTGTGGAGTATGAAGGTCTCTAATCCTGGCGGATCTCATTGACCTAACAGTGCGTTGCTTTAAGCATGGCGGCGACCTTGGCGACCTCTGGTGTCTACGGGAGCCGAGTGAGCTCGTTGGTGGCCACAGCCAGGTTGGTGCTTGGGGTCTTGTAGACGTCGTGGCCGTCAACACGGACAAACTCATCGTTGAGATTGCGTCGAAGTGGCCTTCCTTGTGAGTCAAGCTGAGCCTCGGCCATCGCAAGGGCAACCTTGTTTGCTTAGCGCTGCGCACAGTTGATGTTCCAATTCTCGTGAGCGGCACGTTCCTCCTCGGTTTCACCATTCCGAGGGGGCTGTCAACGCTGACGTTGAAGATTGTGCCGCCACGGAAAGGAGGGAGAGGAAGTAGTCCGGTGGTGCTTTCGGCGATGGTCTCCGTAGAGCCCTAGGACTCCGAGTCCAGATTCTCCTCAAGGATGGTTTGGAGGGATGCTTCGAGGCATCGGCCGATGTGTAGCATGTTGACAGCCGGCGGAGGCTGGTCAGCGATATGGTCGGTGAGAGGATAGACATCTCCAACCTGGTCAGTGAATTTGCCCCTTAGGGCATCTTGGTAAGTGGTGGCGACACTGGTGAACCCGAAGGGCAGAGCTGCAACCCCTAGAGTTTTCTGAGTAGCCTCCGATAGATCTGGATCAGAGGGTGGTCGGTGCTGAGCTAGAGTGTCCAGAGTCGATTCGGCAATGGAGAGGCAATCGGTGAGCTTCAGACCAACCTGATCAATGGATGCGATCAGATCGTCATTGTTGATCTGCCTCCTCTAGTAGCGAGAAAGCGAGCGGTGAGTTGTCGATGAAGGCGCCCTTAGAAGTGGTTCTAAGATCGGATCTGCAGTTGCAGGTGTTGGGGTTATCGGCGTAGAATTGATCTGCACTGGCTCAATAAGGTCTCTGACTCCGTCAGCATTGATGATCCACGAGATTGATCTGACCGTGAAGATCTGGCCGGCCTACGGGAGGGACGAAGAGCCTGCGAAACGTACCATCTTGTTCGATGTAGAAACAGCACGCACACCCCTACCTGGCGTGCCAACTGTCGACAAAATATCATCGGTAGTACTCCGAGGGGTAACCTACGAAGGTAGATTGATCGGTAGAGAGGCGTGTAATCGAGAACAAGAAGGTAACAGAGACACACGAGTTAGACAGGTTCAGGCTGTCAGTATGACATAATACCCTACTCCTATGGTCTATTGGTTTGTATTGGCTATCGTATGATATTGCGTGAGTTTGGAGGGAGTCCCTGCCTGCCTTATATAGTCCGAGGGGAAGGGTTACAAGTTGGTTAGATCTGAGAGATAACCGAAAAGTAATAACAGATTACAGGAACCATGGGATCATATATATCCTAACAGATGTTGTAGCATCTTTAGGATATCTTCCTGGTATCTTGCGGGAGACGCCGAGCAGAGTCGTGCCCCGCAAGACTTCATCTCATGGGTTGGGCCACCCCTGGGGGTGCAGCCCATGTGGTCTACCGTGGGTATCCGGGGTCATACCCCCACAACACAACTGATGCAATCGTACATTGATGAACACTTGGCTATCATTATGGCGGAAAGAAATGGTCGTTCAGATGATTGGGTCATGAAATAGCACAAGCAATGACTAACTACATGGTTGAAGGACCAAAATATACTGCCTAGAGAAACCAAAGACTCTATTACCATCAGTAGGTTGGCGGAGGGGCCATCAAGACAAGTGACATCTTGGAAAGCTAATGACATCAATGGGTACACGTACTATACCCACGCAAAGGATAGTAAATATGTGAACCAAAATAACGGCATTCGAATAGAAGCTCTCAATGGAGTGGGGCGAAAGATCTAATACTTTGGCATCATTGAAGAGATATGGATATTTGACTATGGAAGGGATATTATGGTGGCCCTGTTTCGATGCCGCTGGATCAAACAACACCAACTGAATGAGATCGGATTGAGAGTCCTGGACCTTGAGAATCTAGGCTACCAAGATGACCCTTGGGTGCTCTATTCACGTGTCACACAAGTTTTCTGTATGCCTCACCCACAAAGTAACCTCCCCCCGAAGAAGAATACAAAGCACGTTGTTGCCTCCGAGAAATAGCACATTATCGAATTAAATGGCGTGGACGATGTTGAAGCTTACAATAACTACGATGAGATGCCGCTATTCACAGACTTTCCTAAAAAAATCAGTGTTGTGGAAAAGAACCTGCCCAAACACATATTGCCATGGGAATGAAAAGGTGTTAAGGGAAAAGTCGTTACAGCGGGCTAGCTAGTTGTTGAACGTGGAGTGTTTGTGTAAGTGTGCGTTTGTAAGACTTCATTTATGCATGTGTGTGAGAATATATATATATATGTATGTGTGTGAGACTATGGCCCCGTTCGCTGGTCTAAAACTTAGCTGAAACTGGCTGGTTGTGTGAGAGAGAAATACTGTTCGGCTGGTTTGATGAACAGTAAATTGTGAGGGGGAGCAGCCGACTGGTCTGGAACTTCCAGACCAGCGAACGGCCCCTATATATTTATGTATGTGTGTGAGACTACATTTATGCATATGTGTGAGACTACCCTTTACAACATCTAGATGAACCTATTGGAACATCCACTCTATTACTACAAAAACAGCTGTAACACACAGACACTTGAAACAGGCACTTATTACTACTGCAACATGTTCGGACTACTATTGAAACACTAAAAACAAGCACTTAACAAGCACTTAACGAGTTATACAACTTTTATATTCATCACCTTTATAGCTGAAACCATTTAGTGGTTGAAAATCAGGTTTGAAGTTTTCATTTTCTAAAATTCAAAATTTGAATTATCTAAAATTAGTGACAAAGATAGATGACCAGACTAAAATGATAGAGCATGATTTTAGAAAATTTTAGGAAAAAAACCATCATATTTGGAGTTAGTATGAGGGAGAAAAACTAGTTATAAGTTTTAGCCACAGATTAAAAAAAGAAATCACACTTGTTCATCATTGATGATCATAAACAGTTGTGATTTTTCTTTTTAATCTCTAGCTAAAATTGGTAACTAGTCTTTCTCCCTCATACTAACTCCAAATGTGATGATTTTTTTCCTAAAATTTTCTAAAATCATGCCCTATCAAGTTACTGTGTTGATTTGGTCATTTTTTTCGTTTGACAAAGTTTGAGCAATTCAAATTTTCAAATTTAAAAAAATAACAAGTTCTAACAAGATTTTAAATCACCAAATGATTTTAGCTGAAAAGTGATGAATACCAAAGATGTATAACTCATCAAGATCTACAACTTTTATTTTGATTATTTCTTCATCTGACAAAATGATAGCAAACATTGTTCACAAATCAACATGTCTCTCATATAGTTCATGAAACTATGAGTAATATGTGAATTTATGAACAATGTTTACTAATACTTTATCAAATGAAGAAGTGACCAAAATAAAAGTTGTAGATAGTGATGAGTTCAACAACTTTTATGTTCACGACTTTTGTAGTTGAAATCATTTAAGATTTCAAAATCTTATTTGAAGTTGTTATTTATTGAAATTTAAATTTTGAACTGTCCAATTTTGTCAAATGAAAAGATGACCAAAATAAAAGTTATAGACAGTGATGTGTTCAACAACTTTTATGTTCATGACTTTGTTATTTGAAATCATTTAAGGTTTCAAAATCTTATTTAAAGTTGACATTTATTGAAATTCAAAATTTGAACTGTTCAAATTTGGTCAAATGAAAAGATGACCAAAATATAAGTTGTACATCTTGATGAGTTCTACAACTTTGATGTTTACAAAATTTTCATTTGAGGTCATTTAGTGGAGATAAAATTGTTTTAGTTGTTTTAAATTTCAAATTTTCAATTTTTAAAATATTCTTTTTGTAACGAACAAAATATAGAATTATATATTTTCTATATCAAAAAAATGTATATATAGATACATTTATATATATAGAATAATCAAAAAACAAATATATACAGTTATATATAAAGAAAAATGAATATATAGAACAAGTAATAAAAATAAATTGAAAAATATTTGTAGGGGCGGCTCACTCACCGGCCGCCCCTACAAATAATCCCCAGTATAAATATAGGGCGTGCTTGTAGGCCAAAATTTGGCTAAGTCTGGACGCTCTTCTTCCTTGCGGACGCTATCAAGCTAGCGAATATTCCCCCTGCCGTCGCCACCGTCTCCGTGCCCTAGTGTCGCTTCCTCTCACCTTTGTCGTCCTCCTGTGACCGCCTCCATCGCCCGCCACGCTTCCTCCCCCAAACGCCGTCTTTCCCCAGGCCGGCTGCCACGACGGCTAGGGTTTGCGCGAGAGCTCACACAGCCGCGTGGCTACCGCCTCCCCCGTCCATTTTGGACCTCGACCTCCATCCTCGCCGGCCCTTGCGCGCCCGGCCGTGCACTCTGGTAGTCGTCCCCACCATTGGCGGCGCCTCCTCTCTAACCTCGCCAGCCCTTGCGCGCCTGACCGTGTGCTCTGGTAGTCGTTCCCGCTGTAACACCCCGGCTCAGGGCTTAATAGGATTAATAGGATACTCGTACCAACAAGTTGTAACTTTTTTTCTGGAAGCCCATCTCTTAAGAACTCCAAGGTTAAGCGTGCTTGGCCTGGAGCGATGGGTGACCGACTAGGAAGTTCTTCCTGGGGGCGCATGAGTGAGGACAAAGTGCGCAGAAAAGACTGGTGTTGGTCTATGAGGGCAGTCTATGTCCTAGGAAAACTATCAGATGTAAGCGAGCCTGGCCTCGAGGAGACGGGACGTTACAGAATGGTATCGGAGCCGACCCTTGCGGTTTCATGGGTGCGTGTGTCAGTTGCGCAGGCATGGTGCGCATGGCTGGTGTGGACCCAGAGTGCTCACCTAGCATGGCACATGCGCTGGCACTGGACACACGGACGTGGCCAAGATGGGACGTTCCTGGCCTAGGGTTGACCGACGAGGACGTCGGTATCCTAAGGGGGTGAGGATGTAACACCTCGGCTCAGGGCTTAATAGGATTAATAGGATACTCATACCAACAAGTTGCAACTTCTTTTCTGGAAGTCCATCTCTTAAGAACTCCAAGGTTAAGCGTGCTTGGCCTGGAGCGATGGGTGACCGACCGGGAAGTTCTTCCCGGGGGCGCATGAGTGAGGACATGCCTCCTCTCCGACCTCTCCTCTGGCTACCGGCCCCCACGCATCGCCGCCGTCTTCTGCAGGTAAGCCCAACCCCTTCTCCTCCATTCCCCAACCCCTTCTCCTCCATTCCCCGGCCCTGTATTTCTCAAATGTGTGCTGTAGAGAGATCAAAGATAGAATATTTTGAATTCTTGCTATGCTTGCTGATGCTAATTGTGTGGTATGCTTCTGGATGACTTGCCGCTACTTATGCACCCAAATTAGAATAAATATGTGCTATAATTGATGTGTTCTGCGGAAAATTTTGTGGTGCAGAAAAATATAAACTGAAAATTTTGTACTTGCATGGTTTCATCTCTCTTTGGCATTTTATCGCTTGGAAATTCAAAGCAAAACAATATTTTTTAAACAATAGGATATTTTAATGAGTCATGATTAGCTTGACATATTTTAACTGGCTGGGAAGGAATTTAGACGTCTATGAGTACTGAATACAGGACATGACCTACTAAAATTTGGTACTTGATACTATCTTAATCTTATCACCCACAAATGGTTGGCACTAGGATGTCAGCACGACCCAGAACAAGATGGCTAGTTATAGGATGTACTTATGCCACGCTTTCTCCTTTAGTCCTTTATAGCTTGAGATTTTAGAGGAAATGATTGGGGAAAGACACTTATTGACATGGTATCAAACCCAGGAGAACATTACTCCACGATTTTGTTGGCGAGAGTTTTTGAAGGGACAATAGTAGTTTTCAGACTAATAATATGAAGAGAGTACCAGGGCTCCACTAGGTCACAAATAACATCCCCCCCACCCCCCAAACACACACACACACAAAAAAAAATCCACACAGCACATCTAACTGAGCCTATAAATGAACGACTGCTCAAGAATGAATAGATTGTTGGTGACTTGACGTTCAATTTGCCTTTTTTGCAGCAATTTATACAACAAAATGATTAGTGCAATTGCATGACACAAGAACAAACGACAATAAGCAATGCACACGATAATGTTGAGAAACATTAAAATGTTTGCAAGGACAAATGACAGCAATTCACGAAAGAAAGCTCAACTTATATTTTCTAAACAGCTGGCTTTAAAAATCTCATCCGATTTGATACTTCCAATTAGCTCTACCTTCTGAAACCCTGGGTCCAACATTAATGTATATATGAGGTGCTTTATTAATAGTAGAAACCAGAACATGTAATGCATACTACCAAATATAGGTACAGCTACCAGAAACTTACTTTGCTTGAAGTAAAACAATTCCTCCATATTCATTGTTCCTTTTTTCTTGCAATGAACATTGTTCTCCATTCCTCTTTTTCTATCCCAATGATCCATGTCCACTATTCAGTGATGTACGAATGCGAAACAACAAAATCTATCCTTGGTAGGTCGATTTTTTTTAAATCTATCCTTGGTGTCCGTGCCTTGTTGTAATAGGCATAGAACAGCCAACAGCAGACTCAATTTGGACCAGAATAAATATGTCATTCAGTGTTAAGAAAAAAATTCTCTTTTACCTGAAAAGGAAACGGACTAGACAAGTCAGTCACATAATATATTTTTGATACACTGGATATATGATAAATAACATTTGGTGCATAGCCGATAAGATCAAAGGAGCTCCATTCCACAATTAGTAGTGGTGCCACTGGCATAAGGTAGCGATCTAACAGAACATGGGTTGCAGAGAAATCAAGAATGAACAAAGGTTGCATTCTAGGAAAATTTCCTGGCATCAGTCACATTTGCATTGTCTCCATAGAAAATTTGATGCTATCAATATGTTAGTCTTACTTTGGGGGCTATCAACCTATACTCAGACCAACCTAAAATCTGCATGTTTAAGCTAATTCTTCTGAATACCAACTTCAGCTAACTGCAGCGACAAGCCAGTTTCCATAAATAAATAAAGGAATCCGGTATATAGACACCGATGGCCTATCCTTTCACTCCATGTATGCAAGTTCACCGGTTGACGAGTTTTTTGATTGCATGGCATCAGGAAGTGTGCGGTATTCCTTCTCTGTGATGAACCTCACTTGATACTGCTCATTGGTTGGATCTGCTCATTCTTTGGGAAGGAAGCCCCGCTCTCGTGCAAGCATCCACTGATCGATAACACCACATTTAATAGCATGTTTGACTGCCTTGTGCAAGTAAACCTTGTCTGTGACCAGGTGAGGGCTAATTACCAGCATGCTCATGAGGGCTGAAAAGACAAAAAGACACCAAATGTTATAGCAGATGAATGCATGTCAGACTAGTAAAAGATAAAGTGAGGTTCAAACAGTTTTTAATCAAACTAGAATAATTCTCACCAAAGTAAAGTGGCAATTGTGTTTGTTGCAGCTGTAGGATGCCCAAAGATGGCCCTCACAGCATGCAGAACTTAGAATGTTATAGTCTTGGGCTGGGTACTTTGCTAAGCACAGATGGACATTGAGTAATAGGCAATGTCTCCTTCAATATTTTTTTAGTTATCATAACACCTATTGTTAATGAAACATTGTAATGCACTAGGCTATGCATCATGGTGCACAGGCCAGAAGTTCCTCCCATTATTTCTTCAGTTAGCTTGCGGTTTTGTAATATCAGTTAGTTTTAGTTTTTTCTAGCTATGTTGTCATTTTCAATTGTATTTTCTATTTTGTATTTGTTAGTAATCTCAGTTTTTAATTTCGATGTGCTTTCAGTTAGCTTGCAGATTGCAATATCAATTAGTAATTTCAATTAGCAATATAATTTCTTTGTTGTGTTGTCTTGATTGTTTCTAGACTTCTAGTAGAATCAGCAAGAATCGCGGTGGAATTAGAATGGTGAATTTGAATTGCAGGCGTTTGGTTTAATCATTTTAGTTTCAACCCCATGGTGCTTGCTTTCTTTTGGGACCTCTGAGAGCTCCGACTGATCCGGTGCCCCGTTGATTTTTTGTTTTTTTTGTAGCAAGAAGCCTAAAAGTTCTCCCCTCTCCTTTCTTTTGGGAACTGCAGGCTTTTTTTTTGCCAAATCTCCCCTCTCCTCTCCTCTCCTCTCCTTTGTTTTGTTGATGGTGAAATTGTCCAAGTCCATACATTATATGGAATATGAGCTGATGATCAAGAACTTGTGATGAACTTTGCATCATTACCAGCCGCCCCTACATTACCTTCTCCTCTCTTCTCTGTTATGATGCCTTGATGCTCCAAGTTCATGATCAAATGATGATTGACATGTTTCTGAGGCCTATACTACTGCTACTACTCATTTTTTTATATATTGTTGTTTTATAGGACTACTTTGGTTTATAGACCTTTTTGATTTCTTATACCTTCTCGCGTACCTAAAGCATACTTTCTAACATCTATTATAACAAAGCGCAAAATAATGTCACGGACACCAGACAGTGCAGCCCGATGCCCCGAGCATGATGAGCAGCCAACCTATGAGGAGCAAGCACTAGAGGACCAGCTTACTCAGGAGCAGTTCGATAACAAGTTAGAAAAGGATCTATAAGTGATGCTTACTCAGTAGTAGTGTGACGAGGAGGAAGGGGGAGTAGAAGGAAGAGCATGAGAGGCTGCTGAAGGCGAAGAAGAAGAGGATGATGATGAGGAGGACTTAGAAGAGGGATATGTAGGTCCCGAGGATCCTTTCCCACATGAAGCCAGAAGGAGGCCAACGAAGGAAGATTTAGACAAGGATTTTGACCCGAACGAGGAGGTAGGGATAAAGCCTTAGCTTATAAATTTTGCTAAAGGTTTGGCTATGTTACCTCTGCTAACATTTTGACCTATCGTATATACAGGTCCTTCCTGAAACTCGAAAAAGACGACGTCGACGTCCGCGACATCTCACCGGACAAGGAGTAGAGGAAAGGAGAGCAGAGGCAACAACCACAGAGACGAACATTGAGGCCTCTGCTCCACAACCTCAAGACACAACCATGAACATGACTACCAAGCCAAAGAGGAAATGAGGGGATCGAAAAGCATACGAATGTCTGGATAAGGCATGCTATGCGATAATGGAGGTCGGGCTGGCAGGGGAGATCCTTGAGCCGAAGGAATTTAGAGGACGATTTCATAATACGATCGGGGCCCTAGTAAGAGATAAATTGAACCCAGCAATCCCTAACTGGAAAGAGGTACCAGGGAAGAAAAAGGACGAACTATGGGATAAGCAGCTGAAGCTCAATTTTAGATTTCCAGAGGGTAAGCACGAACTGGTAAAAAAATGCTTTCAAGATCATGGGAGAGTCATTTCGACGTTGGAGGTCAGAGCTCAACAAGAAGTATATCCAAAAGGGGTTAACTCCCTTCAACGAGTTCGGCAACATAACTCCTAGTCAATGGGAGGAGCTCATGGCTTAGAAGACTTCACCAGAGGCATTAGAGCTCAGTGCCAGTAACATTGAGCTGGCGAAGAGGAACAAACACCACTGTCATCAAGGCCCCGGTGGCTATTATGCCAAGGAAGAGCAGTTTAGGAAGATGAACGAAGAGGTCACAGCTTCTAGGAATATCGATGTGAAGAATTTGAAGGTACGCTCAAGGAATTGGATATATGCGAGGAGTACAGAATCATCCGGTGGTAATCTTAAGTTTGATAAGCCGGAGACCCAAGAGGTAGTATCAAGGATACTGAAATATGCTGAAGACAAGGAGAAGAGCTCATTCAATCCTTCCAGAGAGAGGGATGAGCTTAGCCTTGGCTTGGGAAAAACGAGCACACAGGCCACACCAGGGGGCTAGGGAAAAGAACGACCTAGAAGCACGGATTCGAAGAGGACAGGCACATGTACAAAAAACATGGCAGAGACTGGGAGGCTAATCTTGAGCTCCAAGTGAAGGCTCTAGTTGCAAAGGTGCTGGAGGAGCAAGGACTATCTATAGAGCCATGGACATTAATGACGCCGCTGGGAGAACTAGCAATAGTTGGCAGCCCTCTAAAAGTTCCTAGCAACCAAGGTTCCACTCCAGCCACAACCCCCATCGATCGCATATGGGAACCAACTAGTTGCACCTTGGTTTTTCTCAGCGGCCGACAGAACATTGTGATGGAGGTAGCAACGGGTGTGGCACATCCTTCCGGTGTCTTACACCACAATAATAAGATACCACTGGACTACACTAGGGTCGAGGTGCATACCGTTAAGCCCAAGTTCATGCAGTGGAGGATAGACTATGCAACTCCCAAGGGGCTGGTGTTACTCAGAGACATAATGGGGCAGTTCATCCTCTAGCACAAATGGGACATTATATTGATTGCTTCTTCACCACCTCCCCCTCTCTCAAATTTGGAGCGAGTTGTTGAGGACGGGGAGATATTTTCACCATCTCATGACCACCACATTCCTAAGATGCCACATTCTTCCCTGCCTCCTAGCGAGCATGAGCCTGATAAGCCACAACCTTCTCCAACTCGTACCGAGCAAGTGCATGATGAGATGCCACAGTCTTCTCAACAAGTGCAGCCGATACATGAACAATGAGTGCCTCCTGAAGAAGGTGATGCACAAGAAGATGAGGACGTGCCTGAATGGGAACTTCGAAAGAAGCATCCAATCACCATAAGGCCAATTTATGTTCCATCGGTGCACAAGTGGTATGCCCATGACCAGTTCAAGCCTAAGAACCAAGTTAAAAAAGTGCCATCATGGGCTTATGAGGAGGCCGTCACTAGCAAACTCCACCAAACAGCAAAGCAATATCTAAATGTTGATGCCATCAAATGGTCAAAGGATTTCCCGAAAACATATGAAAGAGGCAAGCCCTTTCTACCAAACCGGGACATCCAGCGCCTACCACTTGGAATGAGAAGGTTCTATGATTGGTACTTGCGTGTTCTCCTAACGAGCATAGACCTCATACAAGCATGCTTCCCCACTGGCACATTTGGAAGCCCAGCCAGGAAAATTATATTTGACTTCAATGACATACAGACATGCTTTCACCCAGGAGCAATGGAAATGAATCTAATTCGCACGTGGTGCATGTAAGTCCTTGTCCTCCTGATATGATATGAATATAATCTTTGGATTTTGTTGTAACTAACCCATGCCGTGATTTGTAGAATGCAAGTGCACATTATAAAACAATTGCCAAGTGTGAAAGCTGGGTATATAGACCCTCAAGCTATAGCACAAACAAATTTTAATTACCCTAGACAGTGAAAACTGGATGCCAAAGAGCTAGCTGCTAGAAAGACCCTTCGGGAGGAAGAGGACATCCGTGCGAACAAACTAAGGCAAGACTCCCTTAAGGTTTCGGCATACATTGCCCTGGCTTTTAAAAATCTCCAACAACACTCTACTATATGGCTACCATACAACTTCGAGTAAGTTCAACTCTAAACTTAAAGCTTTGTTCGATATATTTTATTCGATGCAAAAGAGCTTATCTAGTTCTATGATTGAATCCATGCAGCAACCACAAGATTTGTATAGGCATCGATGTCGGGAGGAGCATGGCATGGGTCTTTGATTCAATAGATAGGGACCCGGTGACATACAAAGACTTCATATCGATTCTCAAGACGTATACATATCGACAATCCTCATTAGTTTATATGTTTGTATACATACTTGTAACGTTCACTTTTGGATACTAATAAGTTGTATTTGCTAAAATAATTCGAACATGGCATTTAGGTTCTATGTCAATCAACACATGGAAGGCAAGATCCAGTAAGGAAGGAAAGGCTAGCTATAAAAACACTATGTGCGGTAAGTATAACTTACTTTAGTACTCTATTACATGGCTGTCAAAAGCATTGTTTAACATTTCCATATGCAAAACACGCAGTGCCCTAAGCAGAAGCCTAGAAGTGTACATTGTGGATACTATGTATGTTCTACGATGAGTAACACCGGTGCCCACAGGAGACACCACTTAAGGGTAAGTTTGAACCTCTTCACCCATAGTATAAAAACTTCACACATGATATGAAATACTAAACCAAAACTTGTTCTCTTATAGTGGAAAGAAGAGAAAGAAATGAAAAGAGACCCATACAAGGATGACCAACTCTTAGAGCTCGTCGGCGACCTTTGCAACTTCATATTGGACCAGATTGTACACGTCAAAGGCACCTACCATGACCAAGATTCTGACTTACGTAGAAATCCTCAGTACCAACACCTTCGTGAGACTCAAAGGCGAGCTCTAGGCCGTTGATAACAATGTGTATGGAATTTGACATTGGGCTTACCTTGTGGGACGGTTGAACAAATTAGACTTGTGAAATATATTTATTTAATGATGGATTGTATATATTCTTGTGAATTGGACTTATAATGGTAGTTTATATAATGCTCTTATGCTTGTGGTCAGATTTGAATTATATATGTTCTAGTCGGATTTGAATTATATATGCATATATATATAGGCTATTCTGCAATTGGCCATAGAATAACTTATTCTATGGCCACCTTGATTTACGATAATGTTTGTACCAATTTACGATAATATGAATATGCATTTACGATACTCGTGTTACTACAACTCACGGTGATATTTACCGTAATGTTCTAGTAAATCATATAGTAAGGAGTTACTGTAATCTCGTGAATTAGCATAGTAATTATCCATAACTCAAAGTGGCCACAGAATAAGTTATTCTATGGCCAGCTGCAGAATAGTACTTCTATATATATATGTTCTAGTCGAATTTGAATTGTAAATTTGAATTTTTTTTGGCGGAAAAATGTACTATAGGGGCGGTTCTAGACTAAACCGCCCCTACAAATCAATTTGTATGGGCAGCTGATAACACCAGCCTACAAATTGAGAACCGCCCCTATAAATACATGATTTATAGAGACGATATGGTAGGGGCGGCTGGCCGAGCCACCTCTACAAACCATCGCCAGCCGCCCCTACAAATGCTTATTGTAGTACTGCCACACGGAGTTTGTTGAGGCGACTGGTGACGCACGTCCTTCACAGTGTAGCTTGCAAGCCACCTTGTCCTTGACGAAGAGGCTCGAGCAACAACGTGGCAGCGAAGGTGCACTTGTTCTACGAGAGCTCATTGAAGTAGGTGTGCTTGTGCTACATGTCAACAACCTCAGTTCTAGAATGGGACGCTAGGAACCGGAGTTCCATGGCGGCATCTGGATCGGCGTCCCTAAGCAGGCTGGTGACCGCGTTGTGCCTTATGGCTGCGGAACCACTACACCGTGATGTCGTAGGCGCGCGCGGTGTCGGCCATACTACCCGTTGGGCTACGGCAGCTTCCTGCCCATGCCCTTGTACCTAGACGATGACAGCTTCCTACCCATGCCCACCACGGTTGAGCCAAAGTCCGCCTCTGCGCTCGGCTTGCACTACCCATGCGATCAGAAGATGAACAGGGGTAACCATGTGAAAGATAAAGAAATAGAGGGAGATTTTTGTAAAATAAAAACATAAACGATGGGGTATGGACCTACGGTGAATCACTTAAAAAGTTTAGGGACCTAGACATATAGTTTGAGAGTTGATGGACCTAAATGACACTTCCTCAAAAGTTAATGGATCTCTGGTGCATTTTACTATATATATATATATTAAAAAGAACCAAACTACACACTTAGAATTAAAATTTTGAAAGTGAACATGAATGTAGCTCTTCAAGATTGGCTTGCATAATCTTGATTCCATACATACACATAGTGCTTGTGGAAAAATATCATATAGGAAAACATATTGACTAAGTTGTTGTGAAGTGAGATATGGCTTTGACATGGAAATCCAACATTTTCTATTCAAAGTACATGGAGAATTTTCTTTCTGATAAAAATGTCAAAATCTATAGTCTCACACACACTCCTCAATGGTAAAGAAATTCCTACCAAGGCCAAATATCATGATAAAACCTTCTACATATGCTATTTGTTTTTGTATTGAGCTTTGTCAAACTCTGTTGACCCATGTTGAGAAAGTTATCATACTTTTAAAATCAAGATCACGTACACGCCACCAAATATAAGCACCACTCCTACACTGAGAGTAGGCGCAAAAACATGCCTTTCACCCAGATTCATCCAAAAATGTTCTACTCCTACACTAGAAGTGAACAAAAATATGTTTGCTAGGTTCCATCAAAATAAATGCTTCAAATCCCTGTTGATATCTCTCTCAAAAAGTTTTGTTGCAAAAAGAGGCATGAGGCTATCATCAAAAGAAAGAAAGAAAGTAAAAAAAGAAAAGAGAAGGAAAGAAAAAGAGAGGTGATAAGAAAGAAAGAAAAGAAGAAAATATAAGAATAAAGATAGCCCATGTTCTCACAAGAACCAAGCCACAATAAAGAGAGAGATATGTTTTATGGAGCATAGTAGAATTAGGTTAGCGACCATATATCCACCAAATGTTCCACACACATGCACATCTTGATTTGATTGTATGACATCTTTCTCCTTGGATCCATTGTTTCACTTAGCAAAATATGCAATACAAGTATGCCATCACACTTTCCCTACCCAAGCTCCACATAAGATTCTTAGAAGTAGGAAGAAAAAGAAGGCAATACTATGATATGCCTTGGTGAGGAACCAAACACCATTGAGCGATTCGATAGTACCATTCGAGGAGTATGTGTGAACTATGCTTTATTTCAAAAAAAACTACAAAAACTCCAAGTTACTAAGATGTGAAAATAGGAAGAGATGACTTTGTTTCAGAGATGTTCCATTTCTCAACCACTCAAGGAGATATGATAGACACTCCACAAATCCCACAAGTACAAGCTATATTTTTAGAATAATCGTTATGCTGGTCTCATATCTTGGATTGCCATGTTTATGATTACTTTAACCTTTGCTCAAGACGAGCGAAGATCTAAGTGTGGGGGAGCTTGTTAGCGGTCCTTAATGCCAAACAATAACCACCAACTCCGGCATAAATCCTTCCATATAAACACCAAACTTAGTATTAAGGTTTATAACTAACAAATTCCACGAGTTTTTGGTGATTGTTCAATTGTAGAAGGATATGTCGGGAAAACATGGAAAAAGACTCAAAGTGTGAATTCAGACAAAAGCGTAAAAGCAGATTAGTGCAAAGAATAAAGGAGAAGGCCCATCCAACTTACAAATTTGGGACAAGCATTGACATGGGGATGATCCAGGCCTAGCAAGCAGCCCACAGCATGAAGTCGGTGGTGAGGGGGGCCAGCCCAGGTAAGGCCGCACCAGGGGTGCGCCCGCACCCCCACCACCACCTCTTGGGCCCACATTGCTTAGGCGGTGCCATTAATGCTAGGGGAGGTCAGTTTTGTAGGGGTTTCAATGTATATCATAGCCAAACTGACTTCTAGCTAGTATAAAAGCAAGGGTAGAGCCCCCATTAAACACACACCTACATTTGAGCCCCATTCTTCTTCCAAAGTTGTAGTTGTGTCCCTCTAGGTGCTTCACACCTAGTTGTAATAGAGAAATAGGAAGAGAGGAGAGGAATAGAGCTAAGGAGGAGCTGGGTTTGTCGGGTCCTCCTCAACTTTGTACCTCTACGGAGCTAACTCGACTTGAGTAATATCCAGGTTTTCTTTCTGTATTTCCAAGCTATGTACTTGACTAAGTTTAGTCCTTAGTTTCCATCACTTACGGGAACTCCGCTCGATCGAGTGCTCTAGTCTAAGAATTCTGGCTAGAGTAGTAATCGTTAGCATAGATGTGGTGTCTAGGCTAGTGTTTACCTGATTTTGCGCTCAATCCCACGGATAGTTGTGGTAGCCCCAGAGGTGACAGCTCTGACCAGGCCTTTGTAATACACCATGTTCGGATTAGTGTTTCCATAGAGCTTTTTGGTAGCCTGACCCCGATCACCTCTTCTCAGTCTTTTCGAGGATTGTAAAGGTATTGTTGCTCCAAAGTAAGTAAACATAGTAAGCCTAAACCTTGGTTATCTAGTTTGTCTTGGAAGAACCTTAGAAAACCCCTCTCTACCCACAAAAACATTTTTCCTTGGATGACCTTGATCTTTTCTAGTTCACTTCTCGTTCCCCGTGGAAAACGATACCTAGGAATACTCTGGGTGAAAGCTACAGTGGTATCCGTGCGCTTACGGATTTATCTATTTGTGTTAGCTAATACCAATAATGATACAAGTAACACATTCAAGGTAAATGGTCAACGTTTGAAAGTTTTTCTTGAACCTCAAAACTTAGAAGAAATTGACTTGATTAAATTTTTGCAATTTAATGATCCAATCTAGAAAGTTCAGTCTTGTTCTTATTTCCTTCTAGATCTTAGGCTAATCCAATAGTTCAATAATTTTTTGACTCTCTGGAGTCCCGCACCAAAAGAGTCCCATGTGTTTTCACCATTTTCTGTCTATGAAAAAAAGTTATGTATAGTTTTGAAGAAGTGTGGGGATATGCAACACTCCCATTGTGAACAAAAGCGTTGAAGCACATCATGAACCGGTGAAGGAGCCTGCACATAACTTCTAAAATTCGGTTTGATTCTTCTTTCACTAGTTCATATTCTTACTCCATGTTTTTTCCTTGTTTAAACATGCAAATTAAAAAGAACCAAGATTCACACTTAAAGTTTAAAACTTTGAAAGTAAATATGAATATAGCTCTTTAAGATTGGCATGCATAATGCTTATTCCTTACATATACTTGGTGCTTGTGGGGAAAATATCATATAAGAAAATCATATTGACTAAGTTGTTGTGGAGTGTGATAAAGTTCTTGCTTAGAAATCCTACCGGTTCTAGTCAAGGTGCTTGGAGAATTTGTTTTTGATAAAAAATTATAAAACCATAGTGTCACATACTCCTCAATGGTGATAAATTCTTACCTGAGCCATATACATACTTTTAGGATACAAACCTTCCACGTAAGTTGCTTGCTTTGTGTTGAGTTTTGTCAAGTCTTGTTGACCTTGTTGAGAGATTTATCATACTCCCAAGATCAAGATCACATACACGCCACATATTTGTGCTGCTTCTACATTGGAACTACACAAAAACATGCTTTTCATATACCTCAAAATGTTTTACTCCTACACCAGGTGTGAACACAAAAAATATGCCTGATAGGTTTATCCACCAAATAAATGCTCCAAGTTCTTATGAATAACTCTCTTGAAAAGTTTTGTTGCGGAAAAGAGACAAGGGGCTATGCAAAAGAAAAAGTGAAAAAAAAGAAAGAAAAAATGTTGAAAAAATGGACACAAAGATGTCCGGAGTATTGAAAACAATGGGTACAAAGATGTCCGCCATAAAAAAGAGAGAGATAGCCCCTGCTCTTGCAATTATTTGAAGTTTCAACAAGAGAGATATGTTTCAAGGAGCATAGTAGAATTAGGTTAGAAAACCAAATATTCCACACACATGCACATCTTGATCTAAGAGTATGACATTTCTCACCTTGGATCTGAGATTTGACTTTATAATATAAGCAAGGTAAGTATGCTACATATTTTATCCCTACCTTAAAACTCCACATAAGCTTTTTAGGGGTAGGAAAGAAAAGAAGGCATTGCTATGATGTGCCTTGGCGAGGAGTCATACACCCTTGAGCAATTTGAGAGTACTATTTGAGGAGTATAAAGTGAACTATGCTTTTCTTGTGAAAACTTCAAAAACTCTAATTTACTGAGATGAGAATTTGGGAAGATGACTTCGCTTCGAGAGCTGTTCTACTTTTCAACCACTCAAGGAGATATGTTAGCCACTCCACATATCCTATAGGTACAAGGAATGTTTTGGAATAATTCGTATGCTAGTTTCATTCTTGAAAAGTTATGTTTATGTTTACTTTATTCTAACCTTTACTCGAGGACGAGCAAAGAACAAGTATGGGGGAACTTGTTGATGGTCATTAAACTCCAAATCTAACCATCAAATATTGCATAAAGTGACATGAAATGAATCACAAACTATAGTTATAGGGTTTGATTCTAACAAGTTCCACGAGTTTTGGTGCTCTCACTTGTCTTGCAGGATATTTAATTTTTCACCAAATAAACTATGTCAAATGATGAAATGGAGTACACCACTGCGAAGAGCTTGTAGAGACGATCAAAATGGATATATTATTTGCTATATTAGGAATTCAGAATAAAAATATATTAAATTTCCAAATAAAAGAAGCTAACGTGGGACCCGCAGGCCCCACCAGTCAGCAGCAGCGCTCAATCAGCAGGGCCTGGCGGGGTCCACACGCACAGCGCCATGCAGCATTCATGACTGGGGAACAGCGGCTGGCCAGGTGGGCCCCCCGCTGCAGTCGCTGCTGGCTAGGGGGTGCAGGCGATCCCTGCCGCCAACGGTAGGCGACCACGTGGCCTAGCGGGGCCCTGCTACCCCAACGCGCGGCCCAGCTGTCTCCCGCGAGGAAACCAGCGATGAGGGCGCCTACTGAGCATCGACGCGTGGCAGGCTGGTGGTCGACGCCATGGGCATACGCGCGCGTGGGAAGGTGCTCGGGCGTGGCTTTTCAACCGGCCAGAGGGGCACATGGCACAGCTGGAGAGGTCGCCCAGCTGATTCTATAGGCGGTGGCGTGGTTTGCGCATGCGTGAGCGGTTGGACCACTCGGTTCGCCCGGCCCGGCTGGTAGAAAGCCTAATTTTCTTCCCAGAAAATAGAAACAACGCACAGTCGACCGATTTGACTCCGGTTCGGGCACCTAGGGTCCGGTTTTCTTCGCAGGTCGGTTGGGAACCTTATAGACGCGAACTCTGTGATTTCCACCATCGTATTAACGTTAGTTTGATCCGATGGCTGCTAAAGAATGTGACACGGATCGATGATGTGGCACTTTCTTGCCTCCTACTCCACCTCAGCCTATAAAAAGACCTCAATACCTCCTATAGGAGACACACATCTACACACCCTATGCTTCAGAGCTTCATTATTTCATGCACATATTGTAGTAGTGTCCCTCTAGGTGATTCTCACCTAGTTGAATTATAGAAATAGAGAGAGAGGAGAGGAGAGAGATCTGAGGAGAAGCCGGATCTGTCGGATTCTTCTCGACTTTGTACCTCTATGGATCTGATTCATCTTTGAGTTACATGCAGGTTCTTCTATTGGTATTTTTAAGTTCTCTATTTAATTAAGTTTAGTTCATTATATTTTGTTTACGGGAACTCCGCTTGCATTGAGTGCTCTAATTATAAATTATGATTAGAGTAGTAAACACTAGCGTAGATGTGGTGTCTAGGCTAGAGTTTACCTGAGTTTGAGTCCAATCCTACGGTTAGTTGTGGTAGCCCCAGAGGTGACAGCTCTGTCAGGCCATTGTAATCCACCACGTTAGAATTGGTGTTTCGTAGAGCTTAGGCAGCCTTACCCTGACTACCTTTTTCTCACCCCCCCCCCCTTCGAGAATCAAAAAGGTACTGGTGCTCCAAAGTAAGTAAAGTATAGTAAGCCTGATCCTTAGTTATCTAGTATAAGCCATAGAAAACCTCTCTTACCCACAAAAACACTTTTCTCTTTAGACGACCTTGATTCATACTAGTTCACTTCATGTTTCTCGTGGAAATCGATACTCTAGAATACTCTCGGATGAAAGCTACATTGGTATCCGTGCGCTTGTGGATTTTTCTGTGTGCATTAAAAAATACCAACAGTTACTAAAAGATAAATCACTCGCTCTCCCACCTAGCTATCTCTAGTGTAGCTTGTTTAGTAGTTTAGTAGGTAGTTCACACTCAACCACCATTATCGTTTACCTACATAGGATATACTTATGCTTTACCTTAGCCATGCTAACTAAAAATATAAGTTCTAGCTTTTCATCTTCCTGTGGGAAAAATATAAATTCGACACTTGGTACTCACCTAGCGAAGTGCTACGCGATAGTTCTGTGCGCTTGCGGAATTCCACCACTAGTCGTTAAGAAGTATCAATAATGGGTATGTAAAGCCTCGGGATCAAGGGTTCCCGACCGAGGGACCCACGGACCGATCCTTCCAGGATCGTCTGGGGGCTCGGGTGCTATACCCATCGGGTACGCTCGCGCACATCCTCAGGCCAAAGAAACTGCCCGAGCCCGAGCGCAACCGCTGCCATCGCTCGGGGCTCGGGGGCTCGACCGAGCCTTAGGCTCCCGATTGATGGGAGCTTGGACCTGATCCTTAGCCTCCTCCCGGTCCTAGGTGCTAGCCAAGGCCCGGGCACAAGAAGACACGCCCCGAGCCACCAAGGCTCGGGGGGCTCCCATATTTGCACCTTGGGCGTGGTTCTATCAACCGCTGCCCCCAACAAGGTCATGCACGGGGCGTGACACAAGAAGACAAGTCCCTTGGCGGCCTCCAGGGGCTCGAGGCTCCTAGGCCCGAACGTCAGCCCCTTGAGCCGACCTCCTTCACCACTAAGGAGTCTCCAGATGGCGCACCTAGGGAAGGCCGGTCCAAGCCGACACAGTATGACACTCAGCGTGTCAGAATAGAGCATCTGGACGACTCCTAGGGCTTCTTCAGCTCCACGACATCGCTATGGTCCAGAGAATGCCGCGTCAAGACCCTCCTAGACTCCAGCGCATGTAGACCATAGGCTCAACTCCCCAAACCGCCATGTACCCGACCTATCTCGGTATATAAGGGATAGGTCGGATTCTAAGAGGGGGGAGGATGATCCTTGACAGATCATTCGCATCCTCATCATTCTGCTCAAGCTCTACACCAAGAGCAGAGCAACCCAGAGAGGGGCACCGAGAGCTCCTCCATCGATCCATTGTCTTCCTCCTCTCCGACGAGGGGAAAGGCTGCACCGGTGGCGAGGCTACCTATGGATTAGCACCGAGCTATCCCCCTACCAATAAATCTCTCTCCTTCTCCTATACACTATGTTGTATCCCGTGATTTTGGGTGCTCTTTAGTAGAAGGATCATCAGCTGCTGGACATAGGGCATCGATTGGCCCAAACCAGGATAAACCGTTGCGTCCTCTCTGTGATTCTTGTGTTCTTAAGTCCACCCGAGCCACCGAATACGCGTACTCTGAAACCACCTCGAACAACAATGCTTGCCGCTATTCTGACCCCGCGACAGCGGGTAAACTACATAAAAAGAATGTTCTCGACCACGACACCTGTGAGCTGTGCAAACAGTTTGCAGAAACATGTGATCACCTCATCTTCCAGTGCTCAGTTGCCAAGTCTTTCTGGCCCCACCTTGGCTGGCACGACCTTCATATTCCACCAGTGAATAAGCTTTGGGATATGCCAAGGCCACTGAATGTCCCCCCAAGTTCTTCTCGACGATGCTCCTCCTCTGCTGTTGGGACATTTGGAACCACAGGCACAATGTCGTCTTCCACCATCTCCAACCTTGTCTGAGTCGTCTTCTTGCCTCTTGCAAGGCTTCTTGCAGGTTGTGGAGCTGTCGACTAAAACCTCATGATAGATGGGTAGTTGACAAATGGTGTGAAATGTTCATGATGAACTAATCTCTCCCCTTCCCCAATATTGTAACCTCAATGACTCCGGGCCACCAGCCCTTTAGGTGTCCCGGCACCCTCCATCTACCAGCATGCCAGAATTAATGGAAATTCATTTAGGTGGGGCTCTCACCCCTGCGGTGATGTCTTCAAAAAAAATACTTCAGCAGTACCTGCAGCAAAACTGATAGTATTTTCTTTTCACAACATTTTAGCATAAGCAACAGCATAAGCCAAATTTTAACGAAACGAACAGGGTCTAATCATTTTGGCCAATAGTATATAATACCGTACATACAATGAGTAACAAGGCCGCAAGGTGAGTGCATACTAATCTGGACTAAAGCTAGTATATATCCATGCGTAAACGACTACCAGGTGCAAACTGAGCATAGCTCAGCTGACCCAGGTTCAAACATGAGTGCTCGCATTTATTTATTTATTTAAGGAATAGAAATTTAATGGTGTTATTCTTTCAGTGATAACGACTCGATAGATTTGTGGGCCCAACTTGATAGATGATACAATATACCTAGATTTATTCTATGAATTCAATTACGTTATTCTTTAGGTGGTAGGCGATGTGCCTGTCGACAGAGAGACTAGATACAATATAACCATTCATCAAGTTGGATGTCTGATTTCCTCTATGCGACAATCGACGCGGAGGTTGGTCACCTAGAGTTAATATCATTACAGAGTGTTGGTGACCTAGAGTTAATATCATTAGACTTGCAGATAGTGACAGATTTATTCAAAACTAAAACTATCTCCAGGAGTTTGGTAAAACAACTCCCTATCTTATTTTTTAAGCAAAAAGAAAAAAAAACTCTCCTCCATCAGTTTGGTTAAAGAGCTCCTTAAAAATAAAAAGTTATCAAATATTCTCCTCACTTCATAGGTTTCTAAAGTAGAGAGAACTCCCTATCTCTCCTTAGTGGACCTGTTTTCACGGTACATCTCATGCAAGAGTTTGTTTTTGCGATGAGATATATTGTTGGCGTGATCCGTTTCTCCGCCGCCATTTGGTCTCGCCGCCGTTGGTATGTACCTTGCCTCCATCGCTGCCTCCCTGCAGGTCAACGCCGCCGCCCAGTGCTTGCCTCCGCCGGTGTTTATTGATCTCTGGTTGGAAGGCATGGCCTGCTGCCTTCACGTGTGCATGGCCTGCTATCTTCACGTGTGCTCACCGCTTGGCCGGAAGCCCAGAAGGCATGGAGCTGGTCTCGCCTTGCCGGCCATACGTAGCTGGCCGAGCCAAACGTTGGGATTGGATCGGTGCTCGCGTCAGGGCGATGCTGAGAGTAGATGCAATTTTCTTTCTAATTTTTTATGAACAACACAATAAACCAAAAAATAATTAATGGGCCCTACTATAATTTTTAAAAAAAGCTATTATAGGAGACTATTGGAGAAGGACAAAGGTTGCCATTTCTTTTGTTAACTTGCTAAATTGATTAGTTTAGCAAGTAAATTATACCAAACTCCTAGAGATGCCCTAAGCAAACTAAATATAAAAAAATATAGCCATTTTGAAGGTGACAACTATGATGGTTCAATTTAGAAAACATCATTCACATGGGTTAGTTATTGTAACATACCGTGTCTTCATGCAATGTTTAGTTTGCAAAAATTCTCAAAATTCTATTTTTTTAAATTGTTTGAATTCATATATGACATGATGGGTTAACCATCATTTCTGACCTCAAATTAAATTGGATGTTACTGGATTGTTGGCATGAAGTTTGAATTTGAATATAATTCAAACTCAAATTTATATATATCTAGTATAAACAGAAAATCCTTTTCCTAACTCCTTGTGTGGGCTAGCGAGCAAAGACCGATGATGGGCCTCAATTGGTTGGGTCGCAAGATTTCGGCTCCAGCAGGACGTCCTCTTCACCTTCCAATCATCTCCATCGGCCAGACGGCCATGCTTATCCATGTTACGTTGGGAGTGGAGCCACCGTTCGTCCGACGACGAAGAAAAAGGGACGCTTCCTTCCCATCGCCGTTCACCGCTGCACATACATACCTCGCTGAGAGAGACCGGTGGCGAATCAGCGGCCGGGAGACATGCTAGTACCGCAGTTTAAGCCCACTTGGCCGCGTTGCTTGAGGGGCCACAGTCCTGCTGACAGCGACGCCCGGAATCGTCATTATCTGGCTGGTAAACTGCTCCTTATGGTTTAGTATATACTACTCCGTATTACGGTAATTACCTGAAACCGAGAAACCGAATCAAACACAACTAACCAAGATCAACCAAAAGAACTTACTTAGAAATTCTATCTCTAATTCTAAATAACTGAATTTAGGGTGTGTTTGAGACTACTCCATGAACTCTGCTCCATAAACTCCATCGTAAAGCAGCTCTAACAAAACCTAGAGTTTATGCAACACCCTTTTAGGTGCTCTCACAACTCCATATTTTTTTTTCGAGCAGAGTGCATGAAGCTAAATCTGTTTGGCTAAAAAACATCAAATGGAGTAGTTCCAAATAACCCTTGCACCAACCATTCAGTCTTATCCTGGATAATTAATTGAACCGAAATAACCGAGATATATACATAAAGGCCTAACACAGGCTCTTTAGCTATTACCCTGTCTAATAAGATGAGATACGACCGAGGCATGAGAGAGCTCCCCTGCAGCTGCACTCTGCATCAATCGTTGGGAAAAACTTGAATGCATACAGCATGCATGGAGCTCCAGTGCACGTCACTTCGGATCTGCTGCCACGTGTGCAAACAGAATAATCAAACGTCTATGATTGGCATAGCCCATGACTGACACGGCCCATGTAGACCGAGGAAGGTAGCCTGATACCTGTTGTAAGATTATGAGGTGGGAACACGTGGCAGCAGATCGAGTGATATGGCTGGAATTTTTTTTACGATCGTTGACTTGATGGTTTAGTTCAACAACTACGGTGTTGTTCTAGGCAAGGCCTTCGTACACCGGTTGCCGCTCAAGCAAAATCAAACGCGAGTAGTGGGTAGAACGAAACTTGGCGAAACGAGGTAGATGATTCCATTAACTTGTTCCTCCTCCTTTACATTCCCTCAATCGGCACTATTTATACACGTCCATAGGCTTTTCATAGGACGTAAATGCTCTATTAACTACTACAAATTAAGGGAATATTCCCTGCTACTTTGGGCTCGTTCGCCACTTAGAGCACCCGCCTGCCTCAGACAGCGCCGGCTTGGAGAGGCCCGACCGGCTTCGCCTCATGTTGCCTGTTCAACCGACCGGGCGGGCCCCTGGCCGTCAGAAGCTGTCGGCTACGCGAAGGTGACCGGCTCCTCCTTCGGCTAAACCTGCAGAAACAGTCAGTCGAACCGTTAATGGCCATTCGCTAGGGCGAATAGCCGAGACCGACTGCGCACCCTCCTTTGGCGAAATCTGCGAAAACTGTCAGCCAAACCGTTAACAGCTATTCGCTAGGGCGAATAGCCAAGAGCGTCAGCGGGCCTGTCGCTAGGGCGAAAGGAAAAGAACCTAGCACTGCACGGTCCTGGCCACAGGGTCCACCCTTTCGCTATAGCGAAAAGGGATCTATAAGAATGGGACATCAAGTGCCACATTCACTTCGCTGATGCAAGAAGGGGGCCTAGCACATCTCTCTTCACGCATAGCCAGCCCTTTCGCCCGTCATTGTAGCGAAATGTTGGGTACGCTAGAGTCCGACTCCCGCTATTTCGCTCCTGCGAGAAGTCGGGGGGCGATCGAGCCACATAGGGTGCCCGTAGGAGGGGCACGCGCCCAACATTAGCCTCTCGGAAATGCGCGAGGAGGTTCTCGATCCGAGCGCGTTTTCCTCCCGAATTTATGGGTGTTTACACCAAAATTTGGGAAGAAGAACGCGGGAACTCGAAGCTTCCAAGATTGTGTCATCAAAGAATCGATTGCATAAGGATCAATATCAGCTGATTCAGATGCGGCACTGGAATTGGCTCTCTTTGGATGACATCAGCAGATAACGTCAATGAGCTATGGTTGGCATCGAAAAAATATGTCAGACTCTATAAAAAGAAAGATTAGGGTCCAAGTTATCTTAAGTTAGGAATGTTTTCTTTTATTCCAAAGTTTGTAATGAGTCGTATTTGAGTAGGATTCATGCTTAGGTTCCAAGTATAAATATTGAACCCCGGCTATTACAAAAAAATATACAATTAATCAATACCAATTACTTTTTTCGGCTTCACGCCAACCCTTAGGAGTAGGAGTATTATAGATCTTGGCGAGTTCTTCAACAAGCAGGACTACAGCGATCCGGTCGACCTCCGGCTTGTCTATAAGTACCGTCATGGTTTATACTTTTGTTTGTAAGGCTGCATCAGTCCGGCCGACCTCTTACGAGCTCTAGTATAAGTTAGTTATCGATCCTTATTTAGTTCAAGCACGGCTGCATCGGTTAAGTTTGACCTCCATTGCTCGAAATAGATTAAAGTCAAGTTATCGGCTCTACCTAAGGGTGGCATCCTTCGGATAGATTCGTTAAGTTACCGATCTTGTTGATGTTCTTGTTGTCATTAGTTTCAGCAATATCAACCTGCCCGATCGAGATCGATCTAGATTGGCCTCATATCCTTTTAGTCCATCGTTTATTTTGTCACATTGCGATGGTTCTTACCTTAAACGATGGATTATGTTTTTTGGCTGTTCTACTTCAATCTTGATCATGCATAGTACGCTGCTAAGGCATGTCTGATCTTGAGAAGGTTTACTAGCTAGTTAAATCTAGTCTATAGCTCGCTATCATGGCCGTAACGATCCGGTCGATCCCCACTGTTACCACTTTAAATCGGAGTATGCTAGTTGGTAGATTTGCTTTCGACCAGGCGTGACCTTGGCTGTTTGCTATGCCTACATCAGCTAAATAGCCAATCGTCCGTACTTCAACGCTTACGGTGTGTCTTTATAATTCGGTTAAATGTGAATAGATCTGTTTATTTTAAAGGTTTGATATGTTATCTTTATCATGGCTGCCATCGATCCGGTCAACCCCCAATGTTAAAGATAACAGGTTAGATCTGATGAGTTTATAGATCTGTCTATATTAAATAGTCTATTATTCACATGATGTAATCCCTTTTCTACCTGAATCGACTATTTTAGCCGATTCGTCCGTGCTTTCACAGATATAGCATGTTTTTGATGAACCTGTCAGCCTATAGATGGTTTTATGGACTTTTTTGGCTTTAGTTTGTTATCATTATCATAGCTGTATCGATCCGCTTGAACCTCACTATTGATGGTAACAGATTAGATTCAGATCGTTTGTAGACTCATTTGTACTAGACAGTCAATTTATTCGCATGTTATATCTTTTCTCGTTAAACTTATCGGCTCAATGTTTTACACTGGTTATATCCACCTAGCTGATGATGTTACTTATATCTAGGTGCATTGTACTTGTTATCATAAATCAATCGTGACCCACGAATATCACAGTCCTAAACAATCGATTTTTTCTCGTATCGGCTATTTAGTCGATTTTCCCGTCTGGCTGCTCCTGAAGCGACACACTTGGAACTGTCTGGGCAAAATCGGCATGTTCCACCCTAAATTACTGATAAACTTTCTCTCCTTCTTAATTGTAGGTCAAATTAACTGGCACGCCCTTGGGAATTCGTAGGGTCGACTGATCCTGCGTTGAAGCCAGACAGATCTCCAGATCGTTCCGGCTTGCTGCGTGTCCACCTGGCGCGGCTACCACGTTTTTGCTGTGACAATGGGACTGTCGCGCAATGGGGCTCGTACGCCGCCCCAGGCAAAGGGTGGAGATCTTTGCTTTTGCTGTGTACATATATATACATGTATTTTATTTTTGTTTATTGCTGTTATATGTATATTTATTTTTATTATTATTATTATTATTATTATTATTATTGGAATGGTGTGTAACTGTTTTTCGGTTATCGCGCCGTATAACTATTTTTTGAAATTCAAACCGTCGCAGCGGTTAGGCGAACCGTCGCGTCGTTTCCTCGATTCGCGCCAGGCCCAGTCGGTGCCTATATAAACCCCTTTGGGCCGGGAGAGCCATACGCGCTTGTCTCATCTTTAGCCCTCGATTGAGAGCCAAGCCTTCACTCATTGGCTTCTCGCTTGGGTTTTCGCTTCCTTGGTTGCTGCTGGTAGGACTCCAGCCTTCACCAAGCTTTTTCGTAGGTTTGTACTCGTTTTGTTGTATTTGTGTTTACTTCCTTTTTGTGCATTCGTCTTATTTCATTGTTGTATCCCTTTTCGCCTCTTTACTGTTTTTGGTTTTTGTTGGCTTTTTCGTATGTAACTCACTTGGATAGATGTCAAGTGAGTCATCGTCTGGCGGCAGCTCATCCAGCAGGAGCTCATCTGACACTTCTAATTCAGAATCTCGCACCCATTCTCAAAGTGGGTTTGAGCGCAATATGGCCCATTCAGTGAATGCGCAGGACAGTAACCTGACACGAGAGAGACTTGGTGCTGGTGGCCTAGACTCTTCGCATAATGAACCTAGTGAAGGGAATGACACCGATGTGGAGATCGTGGAGGAAGGTGAGGAGGGAGAAATTGCGGGGCCAGTGCCCGCCGCCGTTCAGGGCCAACCGGATCTGACTCCGGCTACTTATCGCTTGGGCCGTTCTCATGTCATAGAAGCAGAGCTCGATAAGTATGTCGAGCGAGGTATTCTGAAGCCTTCGCGTCATGGCTTGTCTTCTATGATTTCTTTGAAGCTGGGCTACGGTTTCCCTATGAAGATTTTGTTGGTGAGGTTTTGCAATGCTTCAACCTACAGATCCATCAGCTGACCCCTAATGCTTTTGCATGACTTAGCGTGTTCGCCATGGCACTCAAGATGTGCGGATGCGCCTTGAGCATGAACACATTTGCTCGCTATTACGAGACTCATTTTCACAAGAAGACAGTCAAGGACAAGCAGACCAAGATCGAGATGGTATCCCACTATGGGTCCTATAACTTTGTCCCAAAAAAGACGAAAGGCATTGTGCAAATCATGCCAGCTTACCGGAATAGATGGCCTCGGTGGATAGACTACTAGTTTTACCACTACATGTGTTCCAATGAAGATGTGGTTGAGGATTTGACCAATGGATTGCCGAAAGTGCATATACTTGTGTTAGAGATGACGCTAATGGATGGATTTTGCTTGGCCGAGATTCTGGCTGATGGTCCATGCGATACTGAAGCTGCAGACGCCTTCGCCCTGACATCATGCTGGCAGATTAGTTAGGATCTGGTTGAGGAATGGATAGCTTGCGATAGCCCTCTATTGAGCAACGAAACTCAGTTTTCTGACAAAGAATGGAGGGATGGATATGTCTTTCCACGTCTCGCTGTTGCACCATCGAATGCGTTTACCATGGATTTTAGCTTTGTGAACCTGATAGAGCACAAGGCCGAAGAGATCGTTGGTTTTACAGTGATAGAGAGCACAAGGGCCGATGCTAGTCCTTAGCTGGGAAGTGGCGATTGAACCGTGTCTTTGATGTGATGAGTCTTTGTTATGTTGACCGGTTTAGCCCATCGACTAGCCTTTCGGCTGACGATGACGCCCCTCACGGCCATGGCCGTGGGGCCTGAGGGCGAAGAGGCAGGGCGCGAAAGATGACGGCCAAGCGTGGGATGAACACTGCTGCCTTGGAGTCTCACAAGCGGTAGGGTGTCGGGCGAGGTCGCAGCATTACTAAACCTGCTGATGTTCGCATTGGAAGGGAAATGGCGGGCAAGGTGGGCAATAGCAAAAAAGTGGTGATTGGGCAGACTTGCCGTTTCGGCCAAGTGTGGACCAAAATGGTAGTGCTGTGGTTTCCTTGTGTATTTTTCCTGCCGTTGCTTCGGGTTCAAATTTCGTTCGTCACTGTTTTGTCTGTTCGCTGATGTAATGCTGCCTTTGGTGTTTTAGGCATCTTTGAGTTTTGACGGAATGGATGGTAAGGCCAAGGTCGTCGACGTGAGTGACGCATTTGGCCCTGAGGATCCTATGTCTGTCGGCGACCTTTTTACCAAAAAGGCTAAGAAGAATTCGTGGAAGGCCGACGACCTCCCAAAGGAAACTGGGGTGAAAAAGACAAGAATGACTTATGCCGAAGAGGTGACTTCTACTAGCCCAGCCCTACCCCCGTGGCGTCTCCTGATATTTCAGGTTCTCAGCTGCAGGGTAAGTCTAGATTTTATGCGGAGTATATTCACTTGAGCGACGACTTGGTTTGCGGGCAACTGTTTGGCCATGAGGAACTACGACTGAGTTCTTGGCTAGAGGATTATGGTGATATGCGGGTTTATTCGGGGTCGAGCTCTTTTGGCAAAATGAATTCCACGAAGGAGGAGACTTACCGAATTGCTCGTTCTTTAGGGGCCATGTCGAGTTCCTAGGGGATCGCCAATGTGGACTATCACGTGGTTGGCTTGCTACCAAACCAGGTTACTGCTGGCTTCGCTGACGCGTGCGCTGGTGCCTTTTTGAAGGTCCCTAATTCATCTCTCATCGATGCGGTGAACTTCCATGCTACTAGTGTAAGTGGATTACTACTTATCAGCGCTCCTTTTTGCAGCTTGCTTGCGGCCTGGCTGTCGTCTTATGTGTGTTTCATTTTGATTTCCATAGGCCATGCTCCTTGCTCGAGAGCTTCAAAACTAGGGGCTAGCTTTTCGTCAGAGCTTGGAGAAAGACCTGGTGGCTAAGGATGAGCAGATCTGGGCTCTTGAGAAGGAGCTCAAGGCGGCCAAGAAGCTAGTTAAAGAGAACGCCGTCGCTCGCTGGACTACCGAAGAGCAAGCCGAGCAGATGGGCCAAGACTTCGAGGGTTACCAGAAGCGAAAGCGGGAGGAGCATAATAAGTTAACCGCTGGCACCCAGAGGGCGGCGAATGTGTACAAGGAACTTATTGAAAAGCGTAGGTGAGGAGTAGGAGGCGCCCCGTGACGCGCTTTCGCAACCCTAGGAGCACTGCCTCATATTCGGCTATATTGTTGGTTGTGACGAATTCGAGTCTTGCTGCATAGCGAAGCTTTGGGCCTTTTGGCGGCGTTAATATTGCTGCTATTCCTACACCGTTCATTCCCCATGCTCCATTGCAATGCACAGTCCAAATTGGTTCTTCAAATTGTATTGTTGTGTCGTAAGCCACTGGGGTCCAGTCTGCAATGAAATCTGCGAGTGCTTGGGACTTGATGGCGGATGTGTGCTCGAAATCTACTATGAATTCGTTTAACTCGGTGGCCCATTTTCTGATTCTGCCAATGGCTTCGCTGTTGCGAAATAATGCTTCTAGCGGTTGCGCTGAAGGACTTTGATGCGATGGGCTTGGAAATAATGTTTTAGCTTTCTTGATGCCGTGACCATGGTGTATGCTCTTTTTTCTAGTTCAGAATAGTTGAGCTTTGCTCCTGACAGAGCTTCTGATACGAAGTATACCAAGAACTACTTCATCCTATTTTCATGTTCCTTTTCTTCGACCAGTACCGCACTGACGGTTGTTGGTGGTGCTGCTAGATATAACATCAATGTTGCAGATGGGATGGCTTGGACAGTGTTGTCAACTTGGTTAAGTATGCTTTGAGTTCGTCAAAAGCTTGCTACTGCTCATGCCCCCATTCAAAATGGTCTGAGTTTCGAAGAATTCTAAAAAAGGGTAGACCCTTTTCGGCTGATCTCGAGATGAATCTTTTCAATGCTGCTAGTCTTCTCATAAGTTTCTATACCTACTTCTTGCTTGCTGGTTGTTTCATGTTAATTATCGCTGCTATCTTTTTAGGATTTGCTTCGATGCCCCTTGTCGATACTAGACAACCAAGCAGTTTTCCTTTCTTGATGTCAAATATGCATTTGTCTAGGTTCAGTCTGAGTCCAGCCTTTCTTAGGTTTTTGAATGTTTCCTAATGGTCTTGAATATGGGTCTCCTTCTTATAGCACTTGACCACGATGTCGTCGACATATGCGACGACATTTTTGCCTTTTCGTTTGTCAAAAACACCATCTGCCATCCTAGAAAAAATAGGGCCTACGTTTCGTAGTCCCTCAAGCATTCGCCGATAACAATAAGTTCCTCCTAGGGTGATGAAGCTTGTTTTCTCTTCGTCTTCTGGGTTCAGGCAAATTTGGTGATACCTAGAGAAGCAGTCTAACAGACTCATCACTTCGCACCCAGCGGCGATATCGACTAACTTGTCAATTCTTGGGAGCGGATATGGGTCTTTTGGGCAACACTTGTTTTGGTCAGTGAAATCGATGCACATTCACCATTTTCTGTTCTTCTTTCTGACCATTACGACGTTGGCTTCCGTTCTTCGTTCTGACCATTACGACATTGGCTAGCCATTCCGGGTACTGAACTAGCCTGATGACGTCGGCGTCAAGTAATCTTTGTACTTCTGCTTTCACTGCCTCCGCTCTCTCTACGGACATCTTCCTCAGCTTTTGCTTCCTGGGTTTCGCTCCTTTTGCCACGTTCAGGCTGTGCTGCGTGGGTCATGACTGACACCTTGCAAGTCTTTTGCCGATCAGGTGAATACATCCTGATTCTCGTGTAGAAAAACCAACAGCCTATCTTTCTCATCCTCTGCATGGTCGGAGCCTACGTGCACGCATTTTTCTGGTACTAGTTTCGATAAGGGGGCCTTTTGAGTGTCTTCGGCTGCTTCTGCCCTTGGTTCAACTTTGCTTTCGTTGTTTGCTTCTCCGTTAGGCGATTTTTTGGAAACTCCATTGATGAGGTTGTAGTCTGGGATTGGTTTGCCCTCTATTCGCCTGGATGCAGCCTGATCTCCATGCACAGCGATAATGCCAAAAGGGGATGACATCTTCATGCATAAGTAGCTTTGCTTTATTACGATTTCGAATCTACTTAGAACTCCTCTGCCAAAAATTGCGGTATACGGATAATCCATGTTGACTATGTCGAAAGTTATGGTTTCTATGCGGACCTTCTCGCCTTCTGCGAAAGAGACTAGGATTGCCTTCTTTCCCAAGGCATCTATCTTTTTCTCGCCAAAACCGAACAACGAGTTCCCGGCTGGTTCCAACGTTCGCTTGTTAAGGTTCATCTGCTTGAATGGCTTGATGAATAAGATATCTGCAGAGCTTCCATTGTCAATGGGGATGTTGTGTACGGTGAACCTAGCTATATTCGTTGTTGCTACAAAGGCGTCTGTGTGTGGAAAATCCCGCACTTGAAAGTCATTTTCGTCAAAAGTAATGGGCACCATGGACCAAGATGGCCTGTTGAGCGGTACTCTTGGCGAGACGGTGAGCACTCTTCTTTCAAATTCTCTTCTGGCTCTCTTGTTTTCGTGCTCTTGGTTTGATCCACTAGTGATTGCGAATATATGGCCTTGCGATGGTAAGATATTATTTACGACTTGATGTTCTTGAGTATTTTCTTGCTTTGCGGGCTGAGGCTAACTTGAATGATGCTGCTCTTGCTGAACTAGTGAGGATGCAACCGCCCATTACCCTAGGAGCTAGGCGAAATGCTGGTATACTGGAAACGGTGGCTGCTGCCAGATGTACGGATGTTGGCTGTATCCGTGTGAAAAGGTAGGGTGCTGGAAAGCGTTGCCGTTTGCCGACGAATAGTGGCTACTGAAACCCTGGTTGTTTATTATTTCACAACTGGTGTTGTGGAACACATGATTAGATGTTTCGCTGCTTCTTGCGGCCTCGTCTTTCTCCTTGAGTTTTCTAGCCATTTTGTTGTATTTGTAGTCTTTCATAAAATGTCCTATGTTTTCGCCACAAACGGCGCAATAGGGTGTTCTTGGGGCTCGTCCCCTTCCTCTGCCTTCGTGTCTGCCACGGGGAGTTCATCCTCCTCGCACGCCACGTGGAGACTGATCAAAACTTCTATACTGTTGGTTAAGCGGCGGCCATTGGAGATTTGGTTCTGCTGAGTTGTGCTCTGGCTGCTCTTGCAGATTATTGATTGTGTGGAATGGTCTCATATTTCACTGGCCTAGGGTTAGTGGTGGCCTAGGGGCCTTGGCTACTTGCCTCCATGAATTTCTTGTCACCTTTCGCTTCTTCAAGTCATCATCTGATCTTGCGTATTGACGCATTACCTCGAATAGCTCCCTTACGGAGGTAAGGTAATTCCTGGTGAAGTGAGCTGCACACTGGCCTATGGCCAACCCTTCCATGGCTGCTGCTATGACTGTCTCTTCTGGCGTGTTTGGCACCTGAGCTTTCGTCTGAATGAATCTTTCCAAAAACTCGGACAGAGATTCGTCATCTCGTTGAATGTAATTTAGCAAATCTCTCGTTGTTTTCATTCTGGGTGATATCCTTGGAAGGTGGACACTTCCTGACTTGGCCCCAAGACCTGATGGATAGGGGCTTCAATGAGGTATACTAGTCATGTGCGATGTCTTCGACCGCCATGATGAGTGATTTTGCGAGGATTTGGGCGTCTCCCCCTGCTGAAGTTACCACGGTTTCATAACTCGCAAGGAACTTCCTCGGGTTTGTCTTTTGGTCAAAAACTGGAATGCGAGGCTTGTAGCTGGCCGGCCATGGATACAGGTAAAGTCCTTTCGATAAAGGTGAGGTGGGGTCATATGCACTTTCGTCTTCTTCTGGTAGGTTGTCCCTGGGTATTACAATGTTTTTGCCAGCGCAAATGGCGCCTCCTGCTCCTGCTCCTTGTAGCCCTTGGATCTCTCTTTTCCAATCTGGCCCTCTGTGTTTGTTCGGCTTTGTTACGGGCAGCGGCCTGCTTGAGTAGCTGCTCTTTTCTCGTTCTGGAGTCTGAGGATGTCTTGCTAGTACTGATTCAACGTCTTCAGATTTCTTACTAGCTTGGTGATTTCGCCGTCTTCGTCTTCTTCGACTTCATCGTCATTTTGGTCGATCTCGACTTCTTGGACGTCACCTTCCGGCGTTTGCTCTCGCCCTCCTGGCGCTGCGGTATTATCCATCTACGGCTGCGGCACGGGTGGTTCCGTAGCGGTTGCTGCATCATTTCGCGTGGCTACTTCTGCTGCGACCGCGGTGGTTGCAGCCACGGATGGTCTTGCTTTATCCGTCGTTATCTTCATCTTCTTTGGTGACATGATAAGCTCGAGCGACAACCACGGTGGGGGCCAATGTTGTTCTTGGCCAAGGCCTTCAAACCCCGGTTGCCGCTGAAGCAAAATCAAACACGAGTAGTGGGTAGAACGAAACTTGGCGAAACAAGGTAGATGATTCCATTAACTTGTTCCTCCTCCTTTACATTCCCTCAATCGGGGCTATTTATACACGTACGTAGGCTTTTCATAGGACGGAAATGCCCTCTCAACTACTACAAATTCGGGGAATAGTGCCCGCTACTTTGGGCTCGTTTGCCACTTGGAGCACCCGCCTGCCTCAGATAGCGCCGGCTTGGAGAGGCCTGACCGGCTTCGCCTCATGTTGCCTGTTCAACCAATCGGGTGGGCCCCTGGCCGTCAGCAGCTGTCGGCTACGTGAAGGCGGGTGGCTCCTGCTTCGACGAAACCTACAGAAACAGTCAGTCGAACCGTTAATGGCCATTCGCTAGGGCGAATAGCCGAGACCGACTGCGCGCCCTCCTTTGGCGAAACCTGCGGAAACTGTCGGCCAAACCATTAACTGTTATTTGCCAGGGCGAATAGCAAAGAGTGTCACCGGGCCTGTCGCTAGGGTGAAAGGAAAAGAACCTAGCGTTGCATGGTCCCGGACGCAGAGTCCACCCTTTCGCTATAGCGAAAAGGGATATCTAAGAACGGGACATCAAGTGCCACATTCACTTCGTTGATGCGAGAAGGGGGCCCGGCACATCTCTCTTCACGCATAGCCAGCCCTTTCGTCCGTCATTGTAGCAAAATGTTGGGTGCGCTGGAGTCCGACTCCTGCTATTTTGCTCCTGCAAGAAGTCAGGGCGGCGATCGAGCCACATAGGGTGCCCGTAGGAGGGGCACGCCCCCAACATACGGTGAAAATATAGGTTTACTCCTTGCTTACTGGCCGTAGAGTGCGTGATCCGGTCTGAGACGTGCGCTAATCACTTTTGCTTAAGCGGAAGCAAACTATTCCGCATTCACATCAGTATTAATCTTTCCTGAATTATTAATTAACTTTCTTGACTTGTCCGCCCGCAAAAAAAGGCGAGATTTGGTGCGGTGAAGAGACACTCCACGGAATCTCTCCCACAGCTCATCCTGTTTTTCCTTCCATGGATTCCTCGCGCTGAGCGCGGCCTCGCCGGTGGCGCAGCGGCGATGGACCTCCCATGGCTGGATCTGCCCTTCACCTTCCTTACGCTGCTCCTCGCCACCCGCCTCGCCTACGACTACTACGGCGACGTCGCAGCCGCCTTCGCCGGCGGCTTCTCGATCCAGGTCTTCCTCTTCTACTGCTTCGCGCGCTGGTACCGCCACGCCATCGCCGGCCGCGCCGGCGACGATGCTGGGGGCCGCGACGACCCGTCGCCGTCGGCGCGGCCGCAGCAGGGGGACGCGGACGCCGCGCCCGTCCTGACGCCGCTGCTGGGGTCGCCAGACGGCGTGCGGCCGTCGACGCTGGCCAACCGGTGCTTCGCCGTGGTGTTCATGGTGTTCGTGCCGCTGGTCATCGTCGTCTTCGAGCGGAGCCAGGCCGACGTCGTGGCCTACGCGCTCTGCCTCGCCAACATCATCGTCATGGTCGTCTGGCTCTCGCCGGACACCGGGTCAACGGTCTCGGCCGCTAAGTCGTTCCTGCGGCTCAGCGACGACGAGGACGACGGCAGCGGGGGCAGCGCCGGCGGCGCAGAGGACAAGTGCTGCGTCTGCCTCGCCGGCATGCGGGAGGACCAGGCGCTCAGGGCGCTGCCACGGTGCCGCCACCGCTTCCACGACAAGTGCATCGGCAAGTGGCTCAAGGCGCACCCGACGTGCCCTGTGTGCCGGGCCACCGCCGTGCCGCCGCCGCTCCACGGCGGCGGCAGTGATCCGCTAGATGACGATATTAGCCCTGTCTAGCTAGCTTCCCTCTCAATGATTGATGCATCTTATCTAACAAATTTGTGGTGTTTTGTTGGGAAATTTGGTGAACCTGTATAGTAATCCAAATCGTTGTCAAGCATCAATTGAAACTGTTAGTAGTGATTTGTACATACGGTCCCGTTTGTGCACTCTGAAAAAAGCAAAGCCATGTTTGCTTCATGAAAGGTGCAATCATTGAACATTCTGTTCGGGGAAGAGGAGAAAAAATGTATGGTTTCTTGGGGTGGTCGGTAACTCGGTGGATTACAAAATGTTAACATGGCCCTGCCAACTACTCCACTTTGATGCTGCTTTTGGTGTAGGTTTAGGAGCACCTCCTACAGTTTATCTAAATCAAGCCCTTTATTTTTTAAAGAGCAAAATGCACCATAGTTCCATTACCTTTTTAAGTGGATGTCATCTAGATCCATCAACTCTGAAAGTATATTTTTAAATCTCTAAACTTTTTAAGCGGTTCACTTGAGGTTGATACACTTTCCTTTCCCTCTTAGATCTGATGTGGCATGTACAATCGGCAATCAACGAAGCATGTAAATTGCAATTGCCCCCCCCCTCACTTGTTCTCAATCTCCTATTCGGTCTTTCTTCTCCCCCCCCCCTCTCTAACCATGCCTCCCGTAGAAAATGCCCTATGACTAAATTGTAGTGCTAGATGAGATCTAAACCTTTATTATTGATAAATTTTTATTTAAGATTTATTGAAGGCCTAAATATTAAATGCGAGATTCATATTGGTTAAAATAAAGGATAACATACTATACTTGATCACAAAATGACTAGTGTGTGGTATGGTGGTATGCGAGGCTCATGCAAGAACAGAGGTCAACCCATGGACACAATTATGTGAGAAAAAAATAGAAGATTGAGGCTTTGCGACCCTACAATTGCCTGTGAGCAAGCATTTTTTTATATTCTTTGGCATGGTTTAATACTTTTTATTTTTTTTAAATATATTTTCTAGGGTTGGTCAACTATGCTAAAAATCATTTTTCATGTATGGTTGACTTAATAAAATTGCTATAAAAATGATTTTTAAGGATCGTTGTACGTCCTTCCGAAAATCTTTCATTTCTAATCGTTGGTAGAGGCGTAGAGGTTCTAAAAACTGTCTAAAAATATTTTTGACTGTATCTAAAAATTTAAAAATTCCTGTGTGGTAGTATTTTTCACCTCAATTGTTGCCACCGTTATCTGATGGCGATGCGGTGTTGTGATGTAGTGACACATGGCTGTCATTGGCTGCGCACACCTCTAGTAGGAGCGTACCAGTGGCATCTCTAGTTTTTGCTTTTGAGACTGTTCGTTACAAGAAATACATCTGAGTGTTAGGATACACGCTTTCCTAAAATTTTAAGCCCAGATCAGATATACATATTCTCAATGTGAACTTGAGTGCACTTGGAGGTATCGAGGGAAAATTGATTCATTTCCTCTCCAATCTACTTGTATTGAGAGAATAGAATTACCCGAACATGTATTTGGGGTGAAAAAGCTTATCGGGAAAATGTTTTTTCTCCATGTAAGCTTGATTCAACTCATCGTCGTAGGCTCTATTTATATCATATGGTCAAAAGTTTAGTTGCCTGTTAAATTTTAGACTACTTTAACATATTTGTGCAGCCTAATGAACTAATGATCTTTATAGATTGGCTAAACTTTAGAAAAGATTTTAGACCACCTTCAGAGCCTAAAGAGCTACTACCTCTATTTCAAATTATAAGTTATTTGAAAAATCTTAGAGAGTTAAAGCATCTTAGATTTGACCAAAATTATAGAGAAAAATATAAAGATTTATGATATCAAATATGTATACTATAAAATTATAACTGATAAAGAATCTAATGATACTTAGTTAGTATCATAAATGTTATTATCTTATCATATAAATTTGGTCAAACTTGAGTTGTTTTCACTCTTCAAGATTTTTGGAATGACTTATAATTTGAGATCGAGGGAGTAAGTTTAAGGCCTAGACTTTAGACCATGGAATCGAAGCAAGGTCTTAATCTAGATAATTTTACTCTGCATACTAAAACGACGTATAAAGTAGAATGAGTGAGTATTTGCGTTGCAGAAACTAAAATGTCATTTTTGAACCAAAATCCCCATAACAGATTCCACGAGCATGCAGATCATGTCGTCATGGTAATTCTACAAATAGAGTATACTTACTGGTCCATCAAAATCGACTAGATCGATCGCTGGCCGCTGGCCGGGTCACCTGCAGGCTACAAGTCCACACCAGCCGCAATGGCTCGCCGTCAAACTATCCACCACCGGGGCATCGAGGTGCTCGACTTCGTCATCTTGATTGCCTACCTGCAGGCTACAGGTCCCCACCAGCCGCCATGGCTCACCATCAAACTGTCCACCACCGGGGCATCGAGGAGCTCGACTTCGTCATCTTGATCGCCAGGATCGAAGACTGCTGCTGTTGTGGCCGTTGCCTTCTGGAAGAACGTTGCCATCATTTTTCTAGGTGGGCTGCCCTCTCTGTTCTGTTTCACCGTCTGCTTCCGTGTATTCTCGGCCGCTTTTCGCAAGGGGAGAGTATCGAGGTGTCACATTGAAGGTGACGAGGAGAATAGGGGAGTGTTCGGCTGGTTGGTTGAATAAATTAAAATATTGTTCCGGCTGAGTTGTTGTGAGAGAAAAATACTGTTTATTTAAATAGTGCCCGCGCCAGCACCAGCCAGCCGAACACGCCCTAGGTCGTTGCAAGAGGCTGGCCCCCATGGATCCCCAACGGTACCAAGAGCGCAGCGGCATTCAGCTAGCGTCCGGCCATCGCCACTGCCAAAGCCAGGAAATTGTTGCCAGCCACGGCGGACAGGGTTTACTCCACAAGGACTATATCGAGCAGTTCCTGCGCGTCCACCAGATCGACGTCTTCAATCTGCCGTTCCAAGGTGCCCCACGACTCCAGAGTCCAGAGGTCATGCTGCGCATGAATGTGATGGCGTTTTTTGTTACTTGTTCATGAACTAGCAAGAGCCCCGCGGCAATTGCCTCGGGCTACGCGGAGGCAGCTGATATTTTTGGTTTTTTCGTCCTCTAAAACATAATATGCATCAATTATCTGTGGCCTGTGTAGGCAAGGGCAGGAGAAGTTAAATTTTTTTGAGATATGTTCTTTGTACCAGTAAAAGTACCATGTACAATTGTATATGCTGTAATGGAATAGAGACAACACATGTAGTACTGGAAGGTGTGCTGTATCAGTAAACCTGACACAGCAGAAGGTGGTTGTTTATCTACAAAGAGTACACAAAGGCTGGAAGGTTACATACTGGAAAACTAAGCAAAGAGAAAACACATTCATAGTCATCTACAGGTAGAGCAATGGAGCAGCGCTTCTGATTTATGAATCCTCCAATCTGTAAGGCTTACGTTTTGTATGGGCTTCTCCAGTCGGTGCAGCATTTATTTATTGGCTGTGACAAATCTGATAAAAAAACAGAGTGACTGCATTAGTAACCATGCAATGGTCAAAAAGCAGAGAGCAATGAACATAGGTAGTATGGAACAATAAGTGATATTGATTAGCAAATAGCAGAAACAAAAGGATCAAAGAAACTTTGATATAATAGGGGATCAAAGAAACTGTGATATAATAGGGGATGCCTAACACATTATTAACACAGCACAGTTTGATAAGATATTGTTAAGCTAAATAGTAAGAAAAAGTGATCACGTGTGGTTGGATTACCTTGATCTTTACTGTAAGATATTACTGCTGTGGCAAATCAGCAAAAATCTTCGAAATTGGTGTTTACAAGCCAGCAACATATTTCTAAAAAAATTATACAACCGTTAGTGGACCTGAAGGGGAAAAATTGGAGATGCCCATTAGCGAAATATTGTATATCACGAAGTATATGGCTTCTCAAGAACATAACCCGACACTACAATTCATATATAAAGTAGGGCCGGTCTAGTAAATGCACTGGTTTGGACGGATAGGGACTGGATCTATCAAATGACACTAAATATTTTGTGAAGAAAATCAAAATTGCATTGAAATAATAGGTAAGCCTCAACCGAAAGTCTGCATTATCTATTGTACAGGCCATTAGCTTCTGACTCTAAGCCAGATTGATCATCTTCCTGTTTGCAGTCCCTCTGTTAAAGGAGATATCATGGTTTAAAATCAGTACGTGGTATCATGATATTATAGTGCAGGTTTCAAAAGAAGCGCACTGTGATTCGGAAAAGAAGAAGATCAAACACAAGAACCTTATTTTCCTCAATATCCACAAACAATTTGTGCTTGTAGGTACTGATTTTTTTTTTTACATAAGACATACTGGCAGGAACATTTATTTGGCTTGAAATGCATTCCAAGCTGTCCCATGTAAACCAAAGCATTAGGAGTAAGATCAAATGCTAGAACCTTCTTTTCCCTAAAATTTCTGCCTGTAGGTACTGATTCTTTTTTTTTTTACAAAATCCATACTGGTAAGAACATTTATTTGGCTTGAAATGCATTCTAAGCTGTCCCATCTAAACCAAAGCATTAGGAGCATCAAAGCTGACTACAAATATGTTGAACAAAAGGAACATGGTAATGTTATGTTAATACTGAAACTGAAACATTTTGGTTTTGGTATGAAGCCCTGTCTTCAGAACTGGATATATGGACTTGGGAGGTATGAACACACAGTATCAGATGGCGTAGCAAAGATAAGCACAGTGGGATATCAAAGGGCATCAAGAAACCAAAATGGGAAATTAAATGGCATAAGAGGAAAGCACTGCTGGGACCGGAAGAAAGCTAACTGTAAGACCTATGGAATAGATGTACCTACCAAATAGATGTCAGATTTCCGGTTCAATTGGAATGTACAAACAACTAAACAGGTATGTAGAGATATATAAATGGGAATATTTGTTTAAGTATTTGTATTAGTATAGGCAGTAACAATATCAATGAGATGGAAGTGCATAGTGTCTCAATAAAAATATGAACACAAAGCTGACCTTATACATATTATAAGGAAGCATTGAGGCATTTTTGTTAGCAGCAAAGCGCAAGTATAACCTCAGAACAGAAACGTTGATAATCCTATGACTACAATAGTACAGGGAGCAGACTCACCTTGGTGTTTATGGGACCATAAGCACCGGATGAGCAAGGAAGCTAGCATTTCCTCATGGTGGCAGTTAAATAACTAACATTTGCCAAGCGGTTAACAGCTACCAGAATTGTGGTTAAATATTTTTCATTGAAAACTCTGAAACCTATTGTTAGTAAAAAAATGTTTAAAATCAGTCAAGAGGTTTCAGTTTGCGTTAACTACAAAAACTGTATCCTATATTGCAATTCTATTTGAGTGAAAAATATTAAGCGAAACAACATATATATGAACCACAGGGGCATTGGTAAACACAGGATTCTTAGAATAATAAAAAAATGGAATAGCTATGCATTAGCAGGAATCTGATCTATGAAGAACACGTATTCCATCAGGTTTGTTATCACGAAGAATGCTGTAAATGTATATAAAAAACCAAAGAAGCACACATTTGAGATCGGACCGAGATCGAGAAGGATGAGGAGCCAGCAACCTCACATACGGCGGCGAGGTACTCGAGGACGACGGCGAGGTAGACCTGCGAGGGATCAGATCGAGATCGAGAAGGATTAGGGGCCATGAAGGTCAAGGACGGCGGCGAGGTAGTCGACGACGACGAGGTAGACCTGCGACAGGTAAACGCTTGGTCGCGGCGCCAAGGATGACGGTGGCCACCAGCCGGCACTCCCGGCCTGGGCCCACCTGCGGTTGATCCAGGCGCGTATCCACCGGCAGGGGCAGCCGCATCGGCACCGCCGGCAGGGGAGCCTGCTGCACCTCCATCCACACGCGTGGCTGCCGGCCGAGCCGGTCGCGTAGCGGGGCCAGCACCGGGGGAGAGGAAGAGGGACGTTGTCGATTGGGCGCAGCTACTTGGGCCATGGGACGGAGGAGAAGAGGGCGAGCCGTCGAAGGAGAGGACGAGGCAACATGCGACCTCCGGCCGAGCCGGCCGCCGAGGAGGCGAGGTCCAATGCAGTGCTGCAGGGCATGGGCGAGAGGCCAGCGACGGAGGAGGACGGGCGGCGCTGGAGGAGCGGAGGATGGGGCTTAGGGGCCGGGACCGGGAGCTGGGCGATGCCTCTGTGCCGCGAAGAGGATAAGGTTCTGGCCCCGATCGCTTCCTATAATATATATCGTTGCCGCTGTGAGAGAAAATATCGTTTTTGCTGAAAAAATAAGTTAAAAAGTATAAATTATAAGAGAAGCGAACCGAACCAGGGTAGGGTAAAGAAACTTCTAGAGGCGGTACCCAACACGAATGGCTGGGATGAAGCGCTGGCACGCCGATCGGACGGACGCGGCAAGCCGAGGGAACTGTAGGACTGTTCATCGAGCCACTGGTCTTAATTAATAAAATAATAATAATAAGGTGGCTGAGAAACAAGAGATCTATAGATATATGATAACATTTTCTACAGCCTTATTCATTTGTTGCTTGATTTCCTCAACTAACAATACCTCAATCTCTATCTAGGGTGTTTTATGTTTAATTTATCATGCAGTTCTTTTTTTTTCAACTAACTTTATCTGTAATGGGATGGAATAGATATTTCAAAGACAACTGAAACTACGTAGCAAATGGTTGAATCCTCTCATCATAGAATTTTATTTAGCATATGTCGTGATTCATGTTAGAATTTCATTTTCTTTGCTCAAAAAACTGTTGTGCCTCTTATATGTCACTAACTCAAAACTTACATTTCTCGTGTGAACTAGGAATTCAAACTAATTGAACAGAACAGATGAAAACTCCTCTAAATGCCACAAAATAACTCCATTATGATTGATGGCGGATACATGCCTAGAGCCACTAGCACCATGGCCCTAGAAGTGGCCTAAAAAATTCACTACAGACCTAGAGGTGAAAGTGGTACGAATAATTCTACTATCTGACCTAAATCTAAATTTTTAGGATATGAACAAGAATTTTTATATCTATGTGGATACAGATAATTCGAATTCGATTGTGTGTGGATGCGGGGTAGGATATGAAATCGGTAAAATTCGACGGAAATGGATTATCCGAAAATTCTATGCGGATTATCCCATGTTTAAAATAGGATATAATCTTTCTTCCTAGGCTATAAACCGGAGGACAATTCAAACTTAGGAAAAAGAACTTGTTAGGGAGAAATCTTATTGGGTGACATGGTTATTTATGTTCTACCTTTTGAATTAAGAACTTGCTGGCATTTATTACTTATTAGCTAATAATAATTTATCTTTGAGTGTGGGTACCTAGCTTGTTAAGTGTTAATTGTGAGCGATAATATGGACTGCAATGTAAGATTATTGCCTACTGCTTGCTATTGCATCTTTACCTAAACTAATTCTTGACAATCATATAATTCTCTGAGTATGCATAAATTACTCGACTATTTACATCCGTATCCAATCCGAGTCCGCTCGTCCCCACACCATTTCCAACATCCGAAAAACCAGCATTCATATCTGCTTCCATGTATTATCCACTCCACTTCAAGTCCAATAAAGAAAAGCGGATTAGAATATGGGGGATGTAGCATCTGCTCCCATCCGTTTTCATCGCTATACGTGTCTGATTGGTTTTTTGTTCCGCCTCTCTCGCACTTGAGAGCCAAGGTCCTGTTTGGCCAGGCCCACTCCATGATTGGTCTTTGTGGCTGTAGTACTCGGCGGCTGTTTTGGTTGTTAAACTCTGCTGCCGCCACACAGCTTTTTTCTATGCTGCGTGCGCTTCAGTCGGCATCATACGAGCCATTGCCGCACGTCACGAGCCTGAGCCTGGCGATCGGGCCTAGATTAGGCATCGAATCATGCGCAGGTTGCATAGAGCATCGTCGGAGCCTGGCTGGGCTGAATGCAGTCATCCAATCACGCCCTACGCCTCTTGAAAAATTATGGCCCACTCTAGCATGGGTCTGTTCGGCTAGTATTAAAGCCGCCTGATAAGCCGGCTAAAGCTGTTTTGTTGTGAGAAAAAAATACTATAGATTCTAACTGATAAGCCGGCTGATAAGTTCAAGCGAACAGGCCTAATCCTTCCGCAACCACTTGGCATGTGTTAGGCCGGCTAATAGGGCTAAAGCCACCCCTAACCCGTGCCAACCCAACCCCTAATCCTTCCGCGATAAGCATTGCCCGCCTCGGTTAATATTTTAACCGAGGCGGTTCACTAAAGATGCCCGCCTTGGTTAAGGTTTTAATCGAGACGGTTTTTATTACTTGCCCGTCTCGATTAATGATTTTCAGATTTCAAAAAATGCTTTTTCAAATTAGAATTAGAATTAGAATTTAAAATTTCGCTAATGAAAACAAAGATAAAGCAGAAAATAGATGACAAACATATATTACATTCATTCTCGTTCAACGAACCAACATTAAGTTATTACATTAGTGATGTCTTCATCATTGTTTCACAAACACAAATCATTCGTAAGCAGCTAAGGTTATTCATACATATCATTTTTTTTTTCCGGAAAAGAGGTATGACAGAACGTAATCTGAGATTCGTAACTTGTCGCTCTAGTTTCTGATGCTCTCGAACTTCAGATCCCGTGCTAACTCGCTTTCCTAGTTGAAGAACGTCTTCCTTTTATGCGCACTCTCTGTGACAAACTTACATATGTTTGCTACTGTTTGTCTAAAGTCTTGGTCGACCTTCTCCCTTCGCCACCAGTCTTGAACTTTCTTGAGCTACCGCCAGTTGCTGCTGAATTTCCTACACGTCCTCAGGTACTCACAAACGTCCCACATAGAACTGAGCCATAGGGTTGTTTGGCACACTGCACGATGTATAATACACAATCATTAGAGCATATATAATAAACAATCAGTAGGAGTAGTAGAACTAGTAGTAGTGAGTAGAGTAGAGTAGAGTAGTAGCAGGAGTAGGAGTACTAGAGTAGAGTAGAGTAGTAGGTGTAGTATTAGGAGAAGAGCAGTAGTAGTAGTAGAGTAGTAGTAGTATTGATACTTACCGGGAACTCACGCCTGAGTTTTAGTTTCGTGCCATTCTTGATCTTCTTCTTCTCAGATCTCCGATCATAGCAGTCGAGATCTTTCACGTACTTCTTATAAGCGTTGTTTGAAAAACCACTAGTGTCAATGACAATTTCAATAATTATGTTAACTGTAAATGAATAAGTTCCGTCACTTACTATTTCAAACAGCTTTCAAAGTGCTTGTACCCTGCTTTGTTTGTGTCCCGCAAGGAGTCAAATATACAGGCCTTTTCATCCTGATGATAGATTATAAATGCAATCCAGTGGCCCATGATGCCCTACCTGCACCATTTACACAATACAGATTTGAAATGTTCAATATGAGAAGTCATGATCTCAGTTGCTATATATATATGTTCCAAGTATCTTTTGGACTTACCCGAACTAGTGGGCGGCCATGATACAACTATTATCCTGGATCTTCTTCATGGCCTCATAGATATACATTCCCGCCCGATACTTATATTCGATTACCAGATCTTCCATGTATTTCTTTCTCTCCTCTGGGTTCAAGTTCACCAGCTTTTCATGAGTGTCTGGTATATCATAACTCGCGATGGTTCTCTCTGTAAGAAGCATCACAGAGAGAGAGAATATCCTTGCCCAATTCCTTGCTTACATAGGCCTGCATCCTGTAAGGAAAATTCATCATGGCATTATATATGGTGACTAGTTTGTTCCTAAAGTACCTACTATGATGCAGTAGTGTCTAAGTCGTAATTAACTTACAGGGCAGATATGGTGACTTGGGCGACGTCAAGGTCCTTTCGCCATAGTAGTCTATGCATGTCGTGGAAATCTACGATGACTTCACCATCCGTGGGCGTGTGGAAGTACTCCATTGGAATGTTGATGATGAAGTTTTCTAGGCCCACTTTTGCTGCTTCCATGTACCACAGATGGAACCTCCTTACCTCCCACTTCTCTTCAAAGAGGTCACCCAAGGTCAACATGAACTTCCCATGCTCGTAGTTTTCAGGGCAATCATCCGACCATGGCCAAAATGACGGCGGTGTTTTTGGCTTGCAACACCGGGGCTTGAGATGTTAAGGAGTGGAAAAAGCAGATAGCATCGCGAAATGAATTATAGATGGACTATGCTAGCTAGTACCATACCTTTCAAACGTAGTTGAGTATGGGTGCTAGTCAGCTATTTGATAAACCACCCAACTCGACTTGGTGTGGTTCGGTGGTATGGCCTCCTCTTCATTTGCAGGCTTCCTTGGCTAGGGAGGACATTGGTTTGAGCCCTGGTTCGAACCACTTGCAGGCGGTGGTGTCACATCGCCTGATGCTGCCCTTGTACCTCCCTATGGATTGCTGTTGCCGGGAGATGGACTGCCTAGAGGACTGGTGCCTGAGCCGCCAGCATTGTCATTGTTATTGTCGCCGCCGTCATCGTCATCGTCACCCGGGTCACTTGGGGGAGACGACGATGGGTGTGAGGGCTATGATGCCGTCGTCAGCATGTCCAAGACAATGTCGCTCTTATTCCATAGCACGCGCATGCCGATAGTAGCACCGATGAACCTGTACCCCTCTTCAGTGGGAATGTCGATTTCATCCTCGTTGAAATCTTTGTTGGTCCACATCACGTCAACCTAGGCATAGTCTGGCGGGATCGGCTTGCCATCATACATGGCGCCGCTATCGGGCGGTAGTGCCACTCCCATGGCCACGCCCTTCTTCCTCTGCGCCCTGTCGAAGGGCACCTAGAGCATGCAGCTCGTTGGTTCAACGATGTTGTTGACTGGGTACCTAGGGAGTTGTCCGGTCCCTAGAACCATTTGCCCTTGTATGGTGGCTTGACCCTGTGGTAGCAGCACGCTAGCCTGGCAAAACATCTATGTCCTTAGCTCCACCATCTTAGGGTCGATGCTCATGAAAGTATCTTGTATCTTCCCCATGATCATGCCCTTGACTGCTTCATCGTGGCCTTTCTGGACAAGCCCTTCCTTGTACCTTTGCCTCGTGTGGTAAGAGTTGGCGTCGGATTGCTAGGCCTCCACGTCCTTCCGGCTTTGCCTTAAGGAAACCCCACAGATGCGGCCGTGGTGCTCGGGGTTTCCCATCACCTCAGTTAGTACATCCCTCTCTCGACAAGGTTCGAACGACCCTATCTTCTCGGCCGCAGAGACCTCCAATATCCTCTTCTCCACCTCCTCGACCTTCGGCTCATTGTACTTGGTCTTGCCCTCCTTCAGCTTTTTTGGCTTGCGGGTGAAGGGGACCATGACACCTAAGAGGGGGGGGTGAATTAGGTAACTTAAAATTCTACTTCTAAACTATGGCCTCTTTTTGTAACCTTAGCAAAACCTATGCAAAAGATAAACCATCTAAATGTGCAACTACGGTTTTGCTAGTGTATCGCTATCTCTACCGCAAAAGGAGTAATACAAACAATGTAAATGCGGAAGCTAAAGAGTAAGGTAGAGATATGCAAACTCCCGTTGACGACTCTGGTATTTTTACCGAGGTATCGAGAAGCGCGCAAGCTTCCCCCTAGTCCTTGTTGGAGCCCCTCACAAGGGACAAGCTCCAGGTTGGGTAACTCCGTGGATAGCCCGGGCCTTCCCCACGCGCAAGTGGGTCTCCGGTGTGCCTTCCGGCAAGCCTCTCCTAGACTGCTCCCCGCCTTCTTCACTATCAAGTTTTCGGCCAAAATGCCGCGGGTCTTGTTCCCTCCGGTACACGGTGGCGGCCACACCACAAACGCGGTTGGTGTGATCTCGCAAGACTACAAGCCCCTCCGATGTACAACAATGGTGTGCGCAAGCACAGAGTGATAAGAGATATGCAAACCTCACTAAACACTAGGCCTAAACCTAGAGCAAGCGCATAAGCGGTGGTCTAATCAACCTAAGCACTTCGCAAAGCACCTACGCTAATCACCTAATGAATCACTAAGCACTATGCAAGTAGAGATCACTAAAATGGTGTATCAACACCTTAGATATGTTTCCTCAACTTCACACACTCCAAATGGCCGGTTGGGGGGGTCTATTTATAAGCCCCATTGAGAAAGTAGCCATTGGGGATGAAATCCCGCTTTTCTGCTATAGATCGGATGCTCAGGTCGTCCTGATCGGACGCGTCCGGTCGTCCCGACCGTTAGAGCCACGATCAACTGATCGGATGCTGCCAGCTTCTAGTCACATGCTGTCGGACCCGTCCGGTCGTAATTTCGCCGCCCTAGAACCTTTCTGTACTCGATTGGACGTTGTAGTTCTTACGTTCGGTCGATTTGCCGCCAGCGTCTGGTCAATGCTGAATGTGTTGCCAGGATGATGAATAGTGCCATCGGTGCGTCCGACCACTTTACTGTTCAGCGTCCAGTCGTTGATGCTAACGCCTGCTATTGCCGAGCCTCTTGATCAGAGCGTCCGGTCGCTATATCCAGCGTCCGGTCACTACGTCCGGTCACCTCTGTGAGCTCGTTTCTTCATTATCTTGCATCCGGCTTGGTTCCTATCTTCATGCTTGGACTTTGCTTGATATCTTGGGTCTTCTCTTATGCTTATAGGGTCTTGCTTAAGGTGTTGATCATGGGATCATCATGTCACCTTCGTCCAAGTCACGTCTTGCACCATATTGAACTACAAAATAATCACTTGAAATTCATTAGTACAATTTGGTTGTGTTGGTCATCAAACACTAAAATCCAAATTAAATGAGCCTATGGTCTATTTTCCTTACAATCTCCCCCTTTTTGGTGATTGATGACAACACGACCAAAGCAAGCAAAAAATTTGCAATTTAAAAACTATCTACTTGCTAGGATGCAATGCAAAAGGGCAAGGTTATATGATGCTAAAAGATACCACTTGTAAGACTAAAAGATACCACTTGAAAACTTATCTTGCCCTTGCAAATGTCCCCATGTGGTATTATGGATTTAAGCCTTGCTTTTGATCCTACAAATTCTCCCCATTACATAGACTAATCCATAATCCACTATCCTCCCTTTCTCGGATCATTACCACTTGTAGACCATTACCACTTGTAAATTATTATGATCTTGCTTTTGGTCCTACAAACTAATGCTTGCTTTTGGTCCTCTAAATTCTCCCCCTTTGGAATCAAACACCGAAAAGGAAGACATTAGTAGCACAAGGGAGGGTCAACCATTGTGATCCTTTGTATGTGGAGTGAAATAGGTCACAAAGTTTGACTCTCATATTACATAGATTAAGCTCCCTCTAAATATATGCATACATATGATGGAGAATGTAGTTTATGCATAATTGTCAAATTAATGCTCAAAGGAGTTTAATCTATATAATTCATGGAGAAAGCATATAAATACCAAAGTGAAATCAACATGATGATATCAGTTTAGGAATACCACATGTGGAAACTAATTTGATTTCTACCACTTACAATAGGTGGTGGATATTTGAAATATGATGCTTAACTCTGGGGACTCCATTTTCCTTGCAATGAGACTACTACACATGATAAGCTTGAAAATGTGTTAGTCTCAAAGCATCCAACTTGTAGAGTAACCTCCCCCTAAATTTGTGCACACAAGTATGAAATACTTGTAGGAGACATGCACATTGATTTTAAAATAAAAATACCACTTGAAAGATGACATCACATGAATATGAGAATCATTTTTGAAAGTGATATTCTGGAGAGATTATCTACAATTTGGACTTTGGCACATATTAGATGAACAATTGTAAAACAAGTTATGTGCCGTGCTCCTAAATAATTTAAACCATGTAGGTTTGTTCCAAGGGTTAAGAATGAAACCAAGCAAGCCTACCATAAGATATACCTAGTGTATGCAAGACAAAAGATTAAACATGCAAATGCAAACCTAGGCATGAAAGGTAACTAGATGCTTAAAGATACTACTTGTAGGAAATTAAATCTCACTTGTAGGAAATTAAATCTAGTTACCTAACATGGGAAGGGAAATTTGGGTCCATAGTATTCACTAACCCACTTGGCAATTACCTTGTCCGTAATGATGCACCCTATGAAATGCATCCATACTTTGCCAAGTCTTTAAATTCCCCAAAGTCCATCGGACTTCTCACTTCCCTTTCGGGATCCAAACCTTCTTGGTGCTCTTCATATTTGAGATGATTTCCTTTGGCACCCAAAAGCATTTGACCCCATTGTTGGCTTGCTTGTTCACCTTGATGGCCACCACATTATCATTTTTCTTCTTCTTCAACAAGTATGGTGTGGAGGCCTTCTTGTCCACCTTATTGGTGTAGGTGTTGGAGAGCTTGCTTGTTTGCTTTTTCTCTTTCTTCTTTGCTCCTCCCCCATTCTTCACCTTGCACTCATAGGACTTGTGGCCTTCCTTGTGGCATATATAGCAAACCACGATTTGTCCTTCATCAAGCTTCTTCACTCCCTTGACGGTGTTATCTTGATGAAGTTGGGCTTGCTTTGTCTTGACTTTCACTTGAGTCAAGTCCTTGGTGAGGCGAGCCACTTCTTGCTTGGGTTTCTCATTCTCCATTGCAACATCTTGTGTGCATGTATCTATAAGAACTTTCTCAACACAAACTTGGTTGCACAAGGGTGAGTCTAAACATAAATCATTGCAAGAAGTAGAAGCATCCTTTTTAGGCATGTTAAAGATGAAACTTTCTTTTTAGATGCCTTGGTGGGGGTTGTACCAATGGCTTCAAGATTAGCAACTTTATTAGTTAGCTCATCACAATGTTTGCACATGGTTTCCATTTTAGCAAGCAAACTCTTATAAGCATTTTGTGAGCTAGCTAACTTTTCTTTTAATTTTTTATTTTTCTTTACAAGTTGCTCATCATTGATTGTGCATGCATTTGTTGTTGTAGTAGCCTCAAGTTGCTCAATTTTAGTAGATAGTTCAATATTGAGATTAGCAAATGTCTCATATTGTTCAAGCAAGGTTTTATATGCTTCTTGTGAACTATCTAGCTTTTCTTTTAATTTTTTGAGCTTCTTTTGTTGACTAGTACGAACTTTAACATAATTAAGATTTTGTTGCACAATTTCCTCATAAGAAGATATTTCATCATCACTACCACTCTCACTAGAGGATGAGCTTTCGTTACCTCGTGCCATAAGGCACACACGAGAAGATCTTGATGATGAGTGCTTGTGCCCTCGCCTCTTGTGATGGTCTTCTTCTTCACTTGAAGAATCATCCCATGACCTTATTGATGTGAGGGCTTTGTCCTTGCATGCCTTCTTCTTTGTCTTGGGTGTGGGCTTGTTTGGACAAACTTCCACAAAGTGCCCCAATTCGCCGCATCCATAACATCCTCTCTTTCTTTGCTCATTTCTTTGATTGGTAAAAATGAGATCTTAAATTTGGATAGGCACACCCATGACATTGAGCCTTTGGATCATCTTCTCCACCTTGTTGATAAGTTTGATTGATTGTTCATCAAGGTCGGAGGTGGAGGAGGAAGATTGATCATCATCATCATCATCATCATCATCATCATCATCATCATCATCATCATCATCTTCTTCTTCTTCTTCATCTTCACTTGAGGAGCTTGAGCTTGAGCTTGTCTCAACTCGCTTGCCCTTCATCTTCTTTTTCTCACTACATGTGAGAGCTTTGCATTTGCTTGATGAAGAGGCTTTTTCTTGACCCATCTTGCATGACATTTCAAATGCCACTATCTTGCCAATGACTATGGCTGGGGTCATGGTGCTCAAGTCCTCCATGTTGTGGAGGATGGTGATGATGCTTGTATATTTCTTTTGTGGTAGCACGGAGATAATCTTCCTCATGATGTCTGTATCATCTAGCTTTGTTAATCCTATTGAATGGAGCTCATTGATAATTAGATTCCAATGAGAATACATATCATGAACAAGCTCATCATCATTCATTTCAAAGGAATCATAATTTTGTTTAGCTAGACAATATTTTTGCTCATGGACATTAGTTGTGCCATCATGGAGCTCTTGGAGTTTTAACCAAATTTCATGTGCCATATTTAAAGTGAACACTTGGTTAAACACATCCATGCTAAAAGATTCAAACAAGCAATTCTTAGCTCTAGCATTGAAATGCATTTCTTTTTCTTCACTCTTTGTGGGTTTATCGGGATTCTTAATGGGTTTTATCCCATCACGAGTGACTCTCCAAACACCCAAATCAACCGCCTCAAGGCGACAAGCTATTCTAGCTTTATAGTAAGAGAAGTTAGTGCCGTCAAAGGGCGGAGGCCTAGAGGTATCCATCCTAACCACTCTAACCAGTGTTGGCTCAACGGCGGTGAAGCCAAAGGTCCAAATTGAGTCAACTAGCTCCAATACCACTTGAATGGGACCGTGACGCCTAAGAGGGGGGGGGGTTGAATTAGGCAACTTAAAATTCTACTTCTAAACTATGGTCTCTTTTTCTAACCTTAGCAAAACCTATGCAAAAGATAAACTATCTAAATGTGCAACTACGTTATTGCTAGTGCATTGCTATCTCTACCGCAAAAGGAGTAATACAAACAATATAAATACAGAAGCTAAAGAGTAAGGTAGAGATATGCAAACTCCCATCGATGACTCTGTTATTTTTACCGAGGTATCGAGAAGCTCGCAAGCTTCCCCCTAGTCCTCGTTGGAGCCCCTCGCAAGGAATCACTCGCAAGGGCCAAGCTCCCGGTCGGATAACTCCATGGATAGCCCCGGGCCTTCCCAACACGCAAGTGGGTCTATGGTGTGCCTTCCGACAAGCCTCTCCTAGACCGCTCCCCGTCGTCTTCACTATCAAGCTTTCAGCCAAAACGCCGCGGGCCTTATTCCCTCTGGTACATGGTAGCAGCCACACTACAAATGCGGTTGATGTGATCTCGCAAGACTACAAGCCCCTATAATGTACAACAATGGTGCGTGCAAGCACTGAGTGATAAAGAGGTATGCAAACCTCACTAAACACTAGGCCTAAACCTAGAGCAAGCGCATAAGCGGTAGTCTAATCAACCTAAGCACTTCGCAAAGCACCTACGCTAATCACCTAATGAATCACTAAGCACTATGCAAGTGAAGATCACTAAAATGGTGTATCAACACCCTAGATATGTTTTCTCAGCTCTACACACTCCAAATGGCCGGTTGGGGGGTCTATTTATAAGCCCCACTGAGAAAGTAGCCGCTGAGTATGAAATCCCGCTTTTTTGCGACTGACCAGATGCTTAGGTCGTCTGGATCGGACGCATCCGGTCGTCCTGTCCGTTAGAGCCACGATCAACTGATCGGACGCTGCCAGCGTCCGGTCACATGCCATCAGACGTGTCCGGTCGCAATTTTGCCGCTCTAGAACCTTTCTGTACTCGATCGGACGCTGCAGTTCCTGCGTCCGGTCGATTTGTCGCCAGTGTCCGGTCAATGCTAAATGTGTTGTCTGGATGATGAACAGTGCCATCGGTGCGTCTGGTCACTTTACTGTTCAGTGTCTGGTCGCTGCTGCTGACGCCTGCTATTGCCGAGCCTCTTGATCGGAGCGTTCGATCGCTATACTCCAACGTTCGGTCACCTCTGTGAGCTCGTTTCTTTGTGATCTTGCATCCGGCTTGGTTCCTATCTTCGTGCTTGGACTTTGCTTGATATCTTGGGTCTTCTCTTGTGCTTCTAGGGTCTTGCTTAAGGTGTTGATCGTGGGATCATCAAGTCGCCTTCGTCCAAGTCACGTCTTGCACCCTATTGAACTACAAAACAATCACTTGCAAATTCATTAGTCCAATTTGGTTGTGTTGGTCATCAAACACCAAAATCTAAAGTAAATGGGCCTAGGGTCTATTTTCCTTACAACGGGCATAGAGGTAGTTATGTGACCTCTCATCGACGCCCTATAATGGATTCGGCTGCCCGACCTCAGCTGCCACCCTTTCTTCCTGCCGCCACTTCTCTGTCTTAGCGGCGTACAATGTCATGCCTAGGTAGTGGTGGAGCTCGTTCCTCTTTGCGAGCTCAGAGAACTTCTCGCCCTTGGTCTTTGCTTCTTTGGTCGATTGTTTCGCGATGAACTCTTCCCAAACGTCACGCTTGATGAAGTTGTAGTCTTCGAATGGTGTCCTCCCTGTCTGCATGTGCTCCCTATTGAGCATGGACCTAAAGTTGTGAAGCGCTTTGCCTACAACAAACAGCGCATGCCCCATGCACTTGTCTTCATCATAGCCCTCCACTGGATACGTGAACCGCCTCTTCACCTCTCCCCACACATTTCCCTTGATGTCCTTGGGGACTTTCCTCCAATCATCATATGTTATAGGCATCTTCTCCCTAACTATACAGGAACACTGGTTGTTGAAGGTGCCGATGATGATAGTTGGCTCCAAGGGTTGTCCTTTTGGCCCTATCTTGTGTATCAAATGCACTTTCTTCTTGCTAATCTGATGGCTCCTGTGTTGGCCCCTCTTCCAGTCTGACTTCTTCTTGGTACCGGTTGTTGCAGTTGAAGAAGTGCCCGAGGAGGGACCAGGTGCTTCCTCCTCTGCCCCTTCTCCACCGTCGTCAGGGTACTACAAACGAAGAGGCACCAGCGGTATCTGTCAAGGATAAGAACTCGCATTAGTTATATACTTGCGCGAGGCCCTCGAACGCTGTGTCAATTAACGTGCACTACTTCATCTACATACCTCGTGCCTTGAGTCTTCGGTATCATCTTTCGGAGGCACTCATGGCTCCGTGTGAGATCCTCATGCCTCGCCCTTCGGATCAAAGTCTGGATCATCTTCTTCCTCACCACGAGGTCTCTTCAACGGCCTCGGTGTTAGTTCGTCGCTCTCTATGAGGTGCCCCCGTCTGATGACGAGCCTTCATCATCGCTCACATCAGGAGTAGCCTCGCGCCAGTTTTCAAGAGCATCCTTGGTCGACATTGATAGCTATGACTAAGAGAGAGTTATCAGAATATTTCATAATTATATAAACACAATGCTACATTCATCTCAAAACATATACAAAGGAATCATTAATTATATATATTCATTTGAAAACAAGATTACATCCCTTTTTCATATACATTGGGTGTAGGGATACAAAAAGTGAAGAAAAGTACAAAATTGTACTAGAAAATTACAAAATTATACAAGAAAAGTACAAAATTTAAGAATTTGGAGAAAAATCATGTACATAGTTGGCTCAGATTGGCCCCATTGTTATCGCATCGTTTCTAAATTGGTTGCTTGTATACAAGGCATCCTAGTTTAGGAACTTATTACTAGTAGGGGGCATTTGATCATCATAGCCGCTGCCTCAGCATAAAAGGGTTCACATCAGTGCAAATGCCACTGCCTCAGCATATTTTTAAAAGTTTAAACAGTTCATCATTGCATATGCCATAGAGAAGCTCAAATTCAATCAAAGCATAGTATAGGAAACTTAACCGAGACGGGCAAAAACGATTAACCGATGCTGGCAGCCCCATTAGTATAGTAGAGCAGTAGTAGTAGAGTAGAGTAGGAGTATTAGAGTAGGAGTAGGAGTAGGAGTAGAGTAGGAGTAGTAGGAGGAGTAGAGTAGTAGTAGTAGAATAGTAGAGTAGTAGGAGTAGGAGTAGGATTAGGAGTAGTGGGAGTAGAGTAGTAGTAGTAGAGTAGTATAGTAGGAGTAGTAGGACTAGGAGTAGGAGTAGTATTAGGAGTAGTAGGAGTAGAGGAGTAGGAGTAAGAGTAGTAGTAGTAGGAGCAGCAGTCAGCAGCTAGCAGCCAACAGCTAGAAGAGTAGAAGTAGGAGTAGTAGTAGTATATTGGAGGAGGGGAAGCAGTAGTTAGGTAGTAGTAGTAGTGGTAGTGAGCAGTACAGAGTAGTAGAGTAGTATAGAGTAGTAGTAGTACTAGGAGTAGTAGTAGTAGAGTAGTAATAGAGAGTTGCAGGAGTAACTGAGCAAGGAACAGAGAGGAATGGAGGAGGTGTGCAAGTGTCAAAATTCAGTGTAGTGGAGAGAGCCAGCACCAACAGTAGTACTTAAATAGTATAGAGTAGTTGTCGGAGTATAGAGGAAGCACAACAAGCACCAGAAACACCAGAGAAGGAGAGAGCAGGCACAAGCACCAAACAACACCAAAGAGGGAGAGAGCAAGCACAGCAAGCACCAGCCTTGCCCTGTGCTAAGTCCTTCGGCCATTTCAAATCAACCCCGAAGGGCTGCCCAATTTTTCCGCTGCCACCGCCAACAACCACAAAAGAGAGTAGTAGGAGTAGTAGAGAAGTGTAGCAGCCACTAGTTAAGTAAAGCAGAGTAGAGTAGTAGGAGAAGAGGAGGACAGTAGAGAGTAGAGGACAGTATTAGCAGTAGGAGCAGCCAGATAATGTGCTCAATTCAAATAATGTGCTCAATTGAAATAATTTGCTCAATTCAGCAACAAAGTATAGCAGTAGTAGAGGACTATTGCAAGTAATGTGCCACCAAAGTAGCGGCGGAAGAAGGCCAGCAAGTAATTTGGCATTCAAAACAGGATAGGAGATAATTTGCCACCAAAGTAGCAGTAGTAGTAAGGATCAAAGCCACCAAATAATGTGCTCAACTCAAATAATGTGCTCAATTCAGCAACAGAGCAGCCATCAACATTATTTGCCAACAAATAATGTGCTCCATTCAAAAACATGCATGTGCTCAGATAATAAGCCAATAGTAAGCAACAAAAATAGGCAGCATAATCTCAATTCAAAATAATTTAGCATCACTGGCAGTGGCATTTGCTCAGCAAAAATATTTTGGCATCACAGGCAGCATAATTATGAAAATTGATAGGCATCATACGCAGAACACATAATTTGGCATCATAGATAGGTCCAAGCATCATAGGCAGTAAAGGGGATCAATGAACCTCGGATGGCGTTGGACGGAGTCAGTGAAGACAACCACACTAGGGTTCCTGGGGTATGTCGGACGGAGCTAGGGAAGAGGGACGGAGCCAGGGAAGACGGACAGAGTCGGGGAAGACGGCCGCTAGGGTTCTTCGGGGCTCTGGACTCCATCAGCTCCCACAATCCTATGCTTTCTGGAAAGAACCACGTGCTTTTTGCTATCTTTGAGCATCGGCTAGTAGGCTACTTGCGCGCAGCGGCTTGCTAGTACCCATTGATCATCTTTGTAGCTGACAGTTTGGAGCTCCATGGTGGTTAGCCCATAGTTGTCCATGACAACCCCCTTTGGTTTGACCCACTAGCACTGGAAGACAGCTAACTGTAGGTCACCGCCGTAATCAAGTTCCCATATCTCTTCAATCTACCCAAAGTATGTCTTGGTCTTCCCAGTTGACTCGTGAATGCCTCATATCGAACACCATTGTTCTGTGCCGCGCTCTGCTTGTTCTTCTCCTTTTGTGTGGAACCTGTATCCATTGATGTCATACCCTTGCCACGTGGTGATTTGGGTGGATGGGTTGGACACAAGCCTCGCTTCATTGGACTCTCCACGGGGTATGTCCTGTAGCTCTTTGATCCATGTCGTGAAATTGATCTTGTGCTATTTCTGGACCCATGCCTCCGTGCGCTGTCTGCCATGAGCGGCGTGGATCTCCTCTAGGTGCTTGTCAACATATGGTTCCATAACCACTAGCTGATTGAGGACGCTACGATAAGCTTCTTGCACCATTTTGTACTATACATCGGTGCGTACTTTCCTCCCCATGCAACCCATTCTCGAGGTTCTACCTTCGTGCTGAGGGACGGGCAAGCCAATCACGCTTCCATCCTGGATGTACCTGGTGCAGCAGTTAACAGCCTCCTCGGTTGTGTATGCCTCGATCATAGAGCCCTCCGGGTAGGCACAGTTAAGGACGTATCTGTTGAGGGTCGACATGAACCGCTCATACGTCCACATCTGGTGCAAGTATATGGGGCCCAATTCCTTTATCTGATCAACCATGTGCATCATGAGGTGTGGCATAATATCGAAAAGATGGCGAGAAGCACATCTCGAGCTGGCAAAGAGTCTCTACGATGAACTATTTCAGGCCAGGCAGCTCAGCTTCGTCGATGACCTTCTGTGTGATGCAGTTGAAGAAGTAGGACATGCGTGTGATGACCATCTTCACGTACTCTGGACCGATAGCCCTGATCACAATTGGAAGGAACACTGTGAGCATGACGTGGCAGTCATGTGCGTTGAAGCTAGTTAGTGTGAGGTCCTTCATCGAGACCAGGCTCTTGATGTTGGAAGAGAAACCGGTCAGCACCTTGACACCCCTAAGCCACTAGCACATGGCCCTCTTTTCATCTCTTGTCAGGTTGTAGCTCGCCCCCAGAAGGTCGACTTTCCCGCTCTACATCGCCGATGTCGGGTGAATTTCGGTCCTGATGTCCTCGTTGACAAGATCCATCCATGACTTCAGACCATCCTTTGTCTTAGTCTTGATGTCTAGTAGTATGCCAATGGTGCTTTCGAAGACATTCTTCTCGAGGTGCATGTATTCGATGGCATGGGGCATATCTAGCTCCTTCTAGTACAACAGGTACTTGAAGAAACACGACTGCTTCTTGAAAGGAATGGGCGCGACAGGTGGTTCCTCCATCTTATCCTGCTTCCTCTTATTCCTTGTCATGGTCCCATCTTCCTATTTCTTCTTCTTCCCGAACTCAACGTCTATGCCCTTCACCATGTCAAACACCTTTTGCCCATACCTCGTCCTTTCTGGCTCGTCAAGTTGAGGCTCCTCCTGGTTGTCGAAGTACTTATTCATCATAGTTGCCCGGTACCTGTGCTTTTTTATGAGGAATCGCCTATGCCTCATGTACACCATCTTCTTGGATGCACTAAGGTAAGTGTAGCAAGTACCGTCAATGCAAACTACGCAACCTGACTTACCTTTGATCAGCCCTGACAATGAAAAAAGACCAGGGTAATTGGTGATGGTGACAAAGATGATGGCTTTTAGAGTGAACTCCTTCTTTAGAAACACATCCATCATCTTGACCCCATATTTCCATAGTATCTTCAAGTCCTCCATGAGCGGCTCCAGGAACACATCTATATCATTGCTTGGCTACCTAGGTCTAGAAATAATCATGGTTAGTAAAAGATACCTGCGCTTTTGACATAGCTAGGGAGGTAGGTTGTAGATGGCGATGATGACCGTCCAAGTGTTGTGCGAGCTGCTGAGGTCACCGAACAGATTCATCCCATCGGTACTTAGCGCGAACCTTACGTTCCTCGCCTCGTCGCCAAACAACGGGAACTTGGCGTTGAAGCGCTTCCACTACTTGCCACCGGAAGCATGCCGTAGCTTGCCATCATCCTTCGTGCACTCATCAGATGCATGCTAGGACATTAGCTTGGCATCCTCGGGGTTCCCGAATATAACACGTAGGCGATCGATCATGGGCAGGTACCACATCGACAGGGCCGGACTTTTCCTCTGCATGTAACCCTCTTCATTCTCGTCCTCAGGAGACGGGATCTGCTTCTTCGCGGTACTCTTCTTAGCCGTCTTCTTCTTCTTTGGCCCTCTCTCGTCGTCCGCATCTACGCGACAACCGGCATTCCTCTTGTATCGACTCGCGCCACAGTGCGAACAGCTCTGCAAGTTCTCATACATGCCCCGATATAGGATATAGTGGTTAGGGAAGGCATGGAACTTTTTAAGCTTCATCGCCACTGGACGGATCAACTTCTTCGCCCGGTAGGTATTGGCGGACACCTTGTTACTCTCTGGGTATGTGTCAGCAAGGATACCTAACAGGTCATTGAAGCTAGTGTCGGACCAGCCATGGCGAGCCTTCAGCATATGCATCTGGAGGTTAAAACGCAACGCCGTCCAGTGTTTCGGACAATCCTTATTGAGGGGATCAATTGTCGCCTGCTTCATCTCTCTGAAATTCTCTAGCCAACTCGGGCTACTAAACAGAATGTCATCGTGGTCAAGATGGTTAGCGATTGACTCAAAAAGTCCACGGTCTCGGGATCCCTCACAGGCTCACCTCCATCCCCAGCATCGCCGCCCCCACCGCCATCATCGTCAGCCGTGTCTTGGAGCAGATCGTCCATCGTGATGTCATCACGATCTGCGTTATTATTGTCGCAAGTAGCAGCATTGCCGTGCCCGCCGGTCGCTGCTGATGAGGTTTGTTGTTCTGCATTCACTGCTACCGTCGTCGTTGTCGACAAGTTTCCTCCAGATGCACCAGCACTCGGATCCTCTGCTTCCTCGTGAAACTTCCAGACGGTGTAATCCTTGACGAAACCATACCGGACCAAGTGAGATTTCACCACGTTATCTTCGTGCAGTAGAAGGTTCTTGCAGCTATTACACGGACAGACGATGTGTTCCCACTTTAGACCTAGGCGATGGCTTTTCGTAGCGGCAATAAACTTTGTCACATGTTCTAGGTACGAAGGATGCAGCCTCGATGTCTTGTACATCCATTCCCTGTCCATGACTGCGAAACCTTGCACATACAAACAACGAAAATGACACATATAAGCAGAGCAATATGGAAAAAAGCAGCCGGGTAGCTCTAGATCTGATTTTCTCTCTTCTCTATAAGGATCTAGATCTAGATCTAGAGAAAAGCAACCAAATCATGGAAAAAGAGAGAGGATTGAGGATTTAAGAGCGAGAATCAACCTCTTGCGGTGCCCCCCTTCAACAAATCCAAGGGCAAAATCTCTCACCCTAGAAAATGGCCACTTTTAGAGTTTTGAGGTCAAAACCCTAAAAATGGAGGAGAAGCCGCAGGGAAGAAGGGTGGGTGCGGCTGCATTTATAGCCCAGACTTAACCAAGGCGGTCATTGTAACGAAACCACCACGGTTAATCCCCAGTTAACCGAATAGCAAACGCCTCGGTTAACGGTTTCCATAACCCAACCACCTCGGTTAATGTCGATTAACCGAAGCGGTTTCTTATAAAAGCCGCCTTAGATAACTGCCTCGGTTAATATGTATTAACCGAGACGGTTTCTTTACAGCGCCCGCCTCGGTTAAGGATTAACCAAGGCGGTTGCTGGCCTGGCTGTCCGGCCTCGAATAACCGAGGCGGGCAGCCTCGGAGCCCAAATGCCAAATGTTGTTTAAAAGATTTTGTGTAGTAGTTACAGGGAACTTGAGCAGCCAATGTTTCCTGGAGGTAACTTTGCCAGCGGCCGGCGCACAGGGAGAAGGCCCAAGGTTAGCTAATCCTGTGCAAATAAAAAAAAGAGGGAATCAAAATTCTGAATCAAACAGCCTGTAGCTTAGGCCACAGGATGGCGATGTATCGATCGCCCATTATAAATCTGGTGCTTGCTTTTGGTCAGAGGAATAAAGCATATTCAGTCCAACCAAGACGTGCTACACGTGCATGTTGGCACCCGACGTTTGCGACCTTATCATGTTAGCCATTCTGTGACCAAACCCATTCAGACGGTCAATTTTGCCAAGTCTAAACCCAGCTGGACACGTTCAGACTCTTCGAGTTGTGATTAGTAATTTAACGTTGGGAGGGTTCCTGCCACTGTCCGTGGCAATTTTATATGTATATATAAACATCGATCGTGCATTCAAAAATCACAGACTCTCGCTCTCAATGATAGCAACGTCGCAATTGCATATCGTTCATTTGTCTTCCATTCGCAGACTACCCCAATGCTAAGCCAGACGAGGTCCTCCATATGAACTGAAAACATTGACGGGTTGCTTGCAAGTCTCCTCTTGCTTGCGCTTAACACAACACTTACTTGCATGCCACAAACCCACTCTTTCCCAACATCGACCAACTTATATACTCTATCCACAAAGAACCATTCGATCTTGGTTATTCGTCCGCACGATGGCATCCAGGAAACAAGTTGATCTCGAGTCCCAGAAGCCCACGCCGACTGCTGCCGCCGTTGCATCGGCTCCGGCAACTGCCGTGCCGGCTTCTTCTGCTGGAGCTTCATCAGTGGGGAGAAATTCAGGCTCCGTCGTTGTTGGCATCTCCGACGGCCAGCACGTGGCGCCGGAGACCCAGCCACTCCTGGCTGAGCCGAACGGCGACAGCCACGACGAGGGACTGGGAGACGACGGTGGGGCTACCAGTACCACCGACGACGAGGCGACGAGGCTGGAGCGTGCAATGGCGCAGGCGTTCCGGAGCACCGCGGAGCTGGCCAAGCACCTCCCCACTGGCGCGGTGCTCGTCTTCCAGGTGCTGTCGCCGGTGTTCACCAACGGCGGCAAGTGCGACGACGTGAACCGCGTCATGACGGCCTGGCTCGTGGAGCTCTGCGCCGCAGGGTGCTTCTTCCTCTGCTTCACGGACAGCTTCCACGACGCCAAGGGGACCGTGCGGTACGTGGTGGCTACTCGCCGGGGGCTGTGGGTCATCGACGGCACGCCGCCGCCGCCGCCGGAGAAAGCCGCCGAGAAACGGCTAAAGTTCATCGACTTCTTCCACGCGTTCCTGTCCCTCATCGTGTTCATGTCCGTGGCCATGTTCGATAGGAATGTCGGGGCGTGTTTCAACCCTGTCATGTCGTACGACACGCGGCAGGTGCTAACTGCCGTGCCGCTTGTCGGAGGGCTCGTCGGGACGCTGCTCTTCGCCACATTCCCGTCGACACGGCACGGGATCGGATTCCCGGTCCCCGCCGCCTGATGAGATACACATATTATTGTTGCTGTGAATTAGCAGCTGATTTCTCCCTGTTCTCAGAGGTTTGTTGTGGTGGTGTCGTACTGAGAGAGTTGACAGAGTACCATTGATTAGGATATTTCTGGACATGCATTATTGTTTACATTTTTAGCTTGCGACCTTTGAGTAATTAAGTACCAGTGCAAATATATATTGTGCTATTATTAATTTCACACGTTCGGCTTGTTAACTCTTATCTGCGAGTAAATTATTACAATTTGCACATCTCAGTGATAGCGTCGTAGCTTAGCGGTCACGTACAATGTGTTCACTTGGTGGTCTAGTAATCTTTACCGCCTTCCTTTGCTGAAAACTAGATAGACTGGGGGACGTTTTCTTTACTTCGACTAGGAAAAAGTAAGTGACGTCTTGTCATAGTATTAATCAACTGTTGACGTCGGATCAGGTCAAGCAAAAACACCCGAGGTCACACACGACACATCACACGTAGCAATCAACCCAAAATCAGACAGATGTAGGGATCGGTTAGACCGATTTGGGGCCTGTCCATCGCCGCAAGAACTCAGGAACAACTCCCGGGAGGACCCGTCTAAGAGATACACACCGGAGGTTGTTCTAATATCATCAAGGCTACCTCGAACGTCGTTGGATCTCATGGAAAGATGCAACGAACAACAAGAGATTGATAAAATAGGGTAAAAAGTGTATAATAAAAAAAAATGATTCGTAATCCTCTCATTTATATCGAGGGGGTGATCTTATTCTAGTAAGAAACAAGTCTAGATCGTAATCTCCAAGTTTCATTCTCTAAAAATAGATAAAAAGGGAAGAACAAGTCACTACAGAGAAGGGGAGCCCGGGATCCCTTTTGGGCTGAAATGGGAACATTGTACAAGGTCCCTGAAAGTTAGGCACCTAACTAAACATATAAGCAATATTTTTCATAATGCAAATGCACAAATGAGCTTCTAAATGGTGTCAATGGGAGCTGCAACATCACAATACCAAACTCTAATCTTCATTATGGATCGGTAACCTTTGTCGTTTTCCATTGAAAAATGGTCGGCTCTCCTTCACGAAAGTGAAGAATACTTTTGCTAGTTTCTCCCGGAAACTAATTGTTCGTCGTCGTGAAAGCATTATAATTATTGTGTGGTGTCGTGTGGATCAATTTTTTGTGGCAACATATTCTTCATCCAATCAACCAAAATATGAGTCGGCCCTACCCTTCGGGTCAGTTAACTAATGGACTTTTTTGGAAACAAAGGCAGGAGCTCTGTTGCTCAATAAAGACGAAAGAATATAATGTACAAGGTTAGCCAGACGGGATGCCAAAAAGGCACCCGAGGGGCTAACCACCACACGCATTATGGCTGAGTACAAACACAACACACTGCCATGGGTCATCATTGCCGAGCATGGCAATCAAGCTGCCAGCAGCTCCGACTTCCCATGGCAGGCCACCCACAAGTCACCCCCGACGGGTCCGAAGGTAACGACCGCCACTGATCATCGTTGCTGAGCTCAAACACCGAAGAGCAGCTCTGACTTCCAATCACGAACCCTCCCTAGCATTAAAGTCATGATGACAATCCAAATGTGACAACTTCAGGAAGGGAACAACGTCGATGGCGCCATCATCCCACATCCAAAGTGGACTAGGTTTTCACCGTTGGATGACATGCTAGAGGGGAAGAACGACGCCCCAATAGGAAAATGGCATCCAACGACGTTGCCATTGCCAAGGCTTTCGCCGAACAACCCTCTAGCACGAACCCCGGATCGTGAAACCGGACCAACTGCCAATCTTCACCGCCATCGCCACTGTCTTGCCGCTCCACGGATGACCTTTATAGGGGCATCGACGCGCCTGCTGCATGCAGCAGCCGCACAGCTGTGTCGGCCACCACCCACTCCGATAGGGGCACACAGAGCCGGACCTGACTCCACCGTTCGCATCACACTGCCGCACACAGAGGCTGCTACTGACCATCGTTTTTGGCTCTGGCACCCGCCGCTGTCGCTACCAACATGACCACCAGTAGACATAGGGTGTGTGGCCCCTCCAACTCGGGCATTGCCCCTTGCCCTGGGGCCGCTGGATCTTGATGCCAGGGCCCGAATCCGGTGCCCCCTGCTGCCGCCGCCGCCTTCGTCTTGACAACAACCGTAGACACCGCACCAGGCTGGCCTGTCACCCTGGCCACCACCGAAGCACCCCTGGCTGGTCACTGCCGCTGCAGCCAAGACCGTGAGGGGAGGGGCATGCAGAGAAAAGAGCGCTGCCCCCAGCGCCTGCATGGACCACCACCGCCGTCGTCGGACCCAGCCATAGCCGGCTCCTAGAGGGGCCCGACAGCCGCCACAACAGCCCTGGTCGGTCGCCGCCACACCAGCCAAGGCTGTGAGGGGAGGGTGCACACGAAGGAGAGAAGAGCCCAACCCTAGCGCCCGCAGGAGTCCCGGCTGCCACCGCAGCTGCAACCGCCACTAGCCACACATCGCTCGGCCTGGGAAGGGTAGATCCAACAACCAGGGGCCTGGATCTGTCTGCTCGGGCACCAGATCCGACTGTCTAGGCGCTGGACCTGTGGCCTTGGGCGTCGCTGTCGTCGCCGTCAAGTCCTGTAGTAGGGAACATGTGGAGGAGAAGAGAAGAAGCCTGCCGCCATCCCATGCGCTAGCTAGGGCACCAGTCGGCGCCACCGCAGCTGAGGCAACCCACTCCACCAAGCTCCATGCTACTCGGTCGCGGAGGGATCGTCGACCCGCTATCGTGCATGCTGCTGTACACAAGGGAGGGAGGGCCCCACCACCGCCATCTTGGCCAGTTGAGCGACCCTGCCGGTGGCCAGCTCCGGCGGTAGCGCTGGTTTTCGGTCGGCTACCCGTGCCGCCCGCGTGGGGGCGATGCTGGGCGTGAGCTGGGGAGATGAGTTATCAAGCTATAAGTAGGCCAACTAATTGCCTTTGGTATCAGTCGTTCATTACCTGATTCGGTGCAAGACCTCTTTGTCTTTATATAGTATAGCCTGGCATATACAACATAATTATATATACGGCGTGGCTAGCGTCCGGACGCCCATGCCTGCCTAGCACGCGCTTGCCTGTCTGCACCTGCTACTGTTTCACGCCTGCCTGCTGTGCTACTTTGCATGGTGCATGCCTACTAGTCATGTGAGACTGACATGTTGTCCTAGCTGAACTACAAGAGCTAGTTTTTTTCATGTTTGCTGATTGACTGTAATCTTGGTACGACTGCTATGCATGTGGGTTTACGATTTAACACCATCACACACTCCATCGAGAATACATATATAGTATGGTGGGAGTGAATCGAAGCTGTAGTGTTGCATGCTCATGCATGTGGGGACCACCCATGCCCCGCGCGCACGCAAGGACTGCTAGCGCCCGCGGGGACCGCCTTTGCCTGCGCTTGCTTCCCATGTCTGTAATAAAAAGACTTGCAACATGGATCACTTGCTGCAACATTTGGAACATATGCTTGCAATAGGTGAAATATTTGAAACATAAGCTTGCAACATATGTCTGCTACTGTAACATATGCAACACCTAGATAAAACACTTAAAACATATGTATAAAACATGTGAAACATTTGGAATATACACTTGCAACATATGTGTATAGCTACTGCAACATATAGAATATCCATATAAAACAATTGCAACATACGTCTGAAACAGCTGAAACATTTAAAACATACACTTGCAACATATGTGTATAGCTACTGTAACATATGCAATATCTAGATAAAATACTTGCAACACATCTGAAACAGCTCAAACATTTAAAACATACACTTGCAACATACGTTTATAGCCATTGCAATATACACAACACTGATATACTTTTGCAACATCCAGATTAAACACATGCAACGTCTAGATTAAACATATGAAACATATATCTGAAAAGCATGAAACATACGGAGCTCGATGCCGGCGCGGAGCTCGATGACACGGAGTGGCTCGTAGGTCACCGGTGCGAGCTCATCGGCGGAACGGACCTCGGCAGACGATTGGAGCGCGGCCGCAGTGGGAGACACGTTGAATCCGTGTCATTTTCTAGTCTTACGTCACCATCGCTACCTATTACGTATTCAAATACGAACAGAAATATAAAAACAAATATAATATTATTGATATCCGTAATTCGTTTTCATCCCTATCCACAACCATTGCATCGTTCGGTGGATGCTCGTTTGCCCCACGTGCCCCATCTGTCGGCGCAGCGTGCTTGCGAGTTTCGGGAGCTGATGCAAGCCATAATAATCTGTCTGGCTGGACTTTATTTTTCGAGGGCTGGACTCTATCTTTCGATGACAGCCTTCTACTTCGCCTTGCTTTAAATATAGATTTATATTTTGCCATGACGATAAATGCTATTTCTTTTGGTTTACTGTATTGCACTGAAGTCTTACAATTACAAATATGTGCACAGTACATTAACCTGGCATGCGTATTCATAATACTGCGAACATGTAAATCCTTCTTTTTTCCTTTTGGACTCGAATTTGCATTGCTTAGGCAACCAAGAGGTTACCTAGTTGTTCGACTGACCAGCCACTGGTTAGGAATAGGGGCCACTATATATACATAAGTAACATAACCTCGATTCTACAAGAAAAAGATAGATAAGACTTGTCCCCAAGTTTAAAGGATCTACTGACCCAGATGAATAAAGAATTCGGCTTCCTCATATCACTGTTGCCACTATGTTGAGACATAAGAGGCTGAAGCGGGTGGCGTTCACATGTGCTAGCAAACGGTGTGGAAGAAGCCAAGAAGTGCCAGGATGCTGTCATCCACACGATTCCATCGTGGCGTTCACAAAGGACACGCGGTTCTATTTTTTAATCAAAGGCTTTACACCCTGCTTATATTGAAAGCAAGGGATAGTTCTATCGTGGTGCTTCCTCAGCACTCTCAATCTCAATTCTCAGATGACACCGAGTTCCAAAGTTGAATTCAAGGTCACAACTGTGATGACGGGAGATCAGGACACGCACCTGAAGTAGCAGCGACAGAGACAATTCGCAGGTTGCAGAAGACCATTCGTTGGGGAGAGGCGATGAATGCAAAGTAGCCCATTTTCGAACGAGGTTACAACTATATGGTGAGGGTGGAGGTTTAGGCGGAGTCACCAGATGGGTGAGGTGGGATGCTCAACCCAGCCACCGGTTGGCGATAAGAGCATCTCTAACAAAGACCTTAACCTTAAACAAGGTCTCCACTTTTCTTCGTAGGATCAGAGAAAAAAACTTAATCCAACAAGATCCTTTTAACTCCCCTCAAATTTCTCCCGTTCTCCGGTGTGTAGGGAGCACCCTACTCTACAATTTTTTCTCGAGAAAAGTTTTCCCGACCCCTCTCTCAGACTCGTTTTGTTTCCAAGCATCCTCTCTTCCACGCCACCACCCTACTCTCTCTCCAAGACAACACCACAACCCTCCGCTCCCCTCTAGTTGCGTGTCTTTTTGTTTCCAATGGACTCTCTCCCATGCCGTCACCGTACTCCCATCTCACCAAGCCGCCACCTAGAACCCTCCATTTATGTGTTCATCCTAACGGCGAAGAAGAAACATCGTCGTCCTCCATCTCTATGTCCATCCTAACGGGAAAGACGTGACCCTCTATGTCCATCCTAATGGGGAAGACGTGACCCTCCATCTCCGTGTCATCCAAATGGGGAAGAAGCGGTGTTGCCGCTCTCTACCTCTATGTCCATCCAAACGGAGAAGAAGCAGCGTCGCTAGATCAGGTTCCAAGGTTGCCGGAGCCGTCCTTTCCCTCTCTTGTTCACTGTCCACCGCTTTACTGTCTGCCTCCTCATCATAGGCATCATATTAATTGTATACACTACCACCAAATAGGCAATCATTGTTGGACTATCACTGCCGGTTGCTTTTGGAATCAATAATGATAATGTATCACTGTCGGTTCGATAGACAGTGATAGTCGTACAACCGGCAGTGATAGGTGGGCTTTCACTGTCGATTCATGGCTATAACCGGCAATGACAACCATGAACCGGCAATGAAAAGTTAATTATCACTACCAGTTCATGGTTGCAATAGGTAGTGATAGGTTTTTTTCCCCAAAAAAAATCATAACTTTTTGATGTGAAGTCAGGTCAAGATAGATTTTATACCAAAATTGTAGAGTTCAAAGAGATGAAAGCTTGTGGTTGATAACTTTTTAATTTTAGATGGTTTATATGTCTAAATATTCAATTTATGTTCTCGGATTGGATTTGAGATGGTTGACAAATGTCGAATGGAGAAAAAGTTAACAACAACTCGACGAGATCTATAACTTTGTAGTTAACAAGTTTTTTCATTTGAGATCGTTTAGAGTGTCAAATGTACAAATATAAGATTTGTAAATGTGTAGTTAAAACAATAGCATCAGTTGTATATTAATAAGTGTTATGCACCTCAGATGGTATGGATGCTTGAGAGAGTGTTGAATTCCTCAATTTGAATCTTGCAAACACATTTTTTTATCACTGCCTTTTTTGGGCTAGACCCGGAAGTCATAGGATGGTATCATTGTCATGTGAATAACCAGCAACGATAGGCAAGATATTACTACCCATTAGGCCATTACTCCCGGCCGGAACCATTTGGATAGTGATGCCAAATTTAGACCCGACAATGATGCATTAATCTGGTGTAGTAATATTGTATTGATTGTTTACCACACAAAGATTAAAATAGGGAATCAATTTGCCTCCAATAAATTATCTTTGGCATCTTGTTTTAATTTATGTTCCATATTTGCTATGTCAATTTCAATATGGTTCTTTGTCAAATTAAGGTGAACATATTGCCATGGCTTCTAGAGATGAAATTTGGACACACATGATATCTATGTTGATGAAACTTCATTGTCAATGCCAATTTAAACATTTGATACCCAACCCAGTACACAGCCTAGTTCAATTGAATTATAATTTAATCCCAGAGCGCGCTGATATGAAATTATTGTAACCCATTTAAACTTTTAAAAGAAAATGGCCAGTTACAAATCCTAGTAAGTGCAGACGTCGCCACATGTGGCCACATCGGTATGGCCGGTGTAGGCGCCTAAAGTACAGTAAAATCGTGCGCTATATATTGGAGAAAACGAAGCACGTAAATTACAAGGAGGGAGCTTGTCAGCAACGATGAGCGATGAGTCAAATCTGACTGTTAACAGGCCGTCACACTTGTAACTGAGGCAATCTAGAGTTCCGCTCCTAGCGAACTAACCGACACTTACATGCTTCTATTAGAAGCTGGCCCCAGCAGAGTCCAATCAGCTTCAAGCCTTTAGTTGATCGTCCGCCATGCCGCTCAAGATCGCCATGATCGTCCTCCCTCCGTTGATGGTAACTATTGTGGTGCTGTCCCTGGTCGGCGCCTCTTGGGACGCATGGCCCGCGTCACCGTCCTCCTGGTCGCCTTCCTCCTCGTCATCGGGCTATGCGACCGCATGAGGCAACAGCCAGCTGCTGAGTCCATAGCCGCTCCTCCACAGGAGTCGTCGGCCCTCGGGCTTGGCGCGTCTGCCATCTCCAGTCTCCCAGTGTACAAGTACGAGAAGAAGAGCGGCGGCGGCAGTGACTAGTGCTCCATCTGCCTCGGAGAGATGAAGCCAAAGGAGACGGTGGAGCAACTACCCGTGTGCACGCACCTGTTCCACGAAGGGTGCATCGACCTGTGGCTGTGGTCTCACCGGACGTGCCCGGTGTGCCGTAGTCCTGTCATCGTGGCGGCTGCGCCGGCGAGCGTGGAGATCCATGTGCACCATCAGGACAGTCGTTGAACTACGGATTTTGCTGTAATCCTATATGAGCAAGTATAATAATTGGCTTATAGCCAAGCAAATGTTAACGTGGAGAAGAGAAGAGATGAGAGTTTGACCTTCATGCAATCAATAAGTTGGACACGGATGCATATGCAAATGTGTGGAGGATTAGAAAATATGAGTTGGGACATGAGTAAACCTAACAATAAAAAAGTTTTCTATAGACAAGTAAGAGTCACTATTATATAGCTTGACTTTTAGAACTTGTCTAATAGTCAATATTTGGCTGTATTATTAGACTTGCTCTAATAGTTTTGTTGTCGGCCATTTAATTCGATCTGCGGCTCTGTTTGGGGAGCAGTGTTTGTAGTTCAAGATTATGCTGCCGGTTGCGGATTGTCAGTGAATGAAAGGCTCTAAATGCAGTTTGTTCAGGAGCGAGTGTGCTGCAGGTTGCCACGAAAAATCCACCAAAACTCTAGAGCTCAAAAAACTTCACTACGCAGGGTGGTAAAATATATTCTCTTATCCAGATGAAGTTGCAAAAATTAAGGTCACAAATTAAAGACCTGAGATAATCTCCTACCCATACGGCGTGAAAATAAAGATCTACCCACTGTACATGCAACATTACTCAACTATAGAAATCTTTATTGTCAGGCTTCTTATTATTCAACACTTCTTTCTCTACAAAACAGGACAACCACAAGATATGCTGTTTTGTAACCAAATATATATTGCTTGTTCGGGGTATAGAGAATAAAACAACATTGGCACATTTGACTCCAAGAGAATTTTGTACAATTTAAAATCTCATTTTATATTGCCTCACATGTTACCATGTTTTCTATTATTGCACATTTGTTGGGAGATATAGGATGAGAAAACATATATTTTGTATGTGATTGTGACCAAGGTTTTCATTTTCGGAAATTAAAATTTATCGGGGGTCACAGATAAAGAGGATAAACAGGATATATCGGAAATATCGGACCAAATTCAAATAAAATTTAATTTGAATTTAAGTGAATTTAAGTAAATTTAAATAAATTTAAACAAAATTTGTACGAAAAAGATAGATATTTTCTTATCGGCACCTACGGATAAAAAGATATATCGGAAATATCAGGAGATTTCGGCCGATAAAGGAAACCGTGATTGTGACATAGGTTACTATGCATTATCTTTCATACTGGCATAGGTAGATAGTTGATATGCAAATTTATAGGGTTATTATAATAGCAAATGTTGGTAATTTAGATGCCGCTTAGAGGGTTACACAATATGTATAAGAATTTCTGCCATATATGTTTTTGTCAATCCTGTCTGAGGTATATGAAGGCCACCAATATATTAACATTAAGATGGGGTCACGTACAATTTTCTGATCCACATGCTGACTACTATCTACCTAGTAGATATATTGTCTCGCTGGCCAATCAAAATTGCTGCAAGAGAAAACTAAGACGGGTAGCTGTAAACCTCGAGGCATTTCTCTTGTTACTAACGACGAACTCTCCCTAGAAAGACTAGCTGTTCCTCACATCAATAATTATCCTCTTTCGGATATTAGTTACCATTCATTAAGCCGGCACTCACCGTGCACGATGTCCTTCTTAGGAGATAGGGGTGCGCTCTTTGTCAGGATCGCGTGCATCGTGTTAATACCACTCTGCATGTTCGCCGGCTGCTTGATGCTGTATGTCATCGGCGCGCGGTGGGGCCTCAGTATCCTCGTCTTCGTCTCCGTTCTCCTTTGCGTCCACTGGCCGTTCCTCATCGACCACATAGGTGACAACAACGCCGGCAGGAGCCTCCCGGTGCAAGTGCAGCAGCCGGCACCGGGGACGGAGCCAGGACCGTCGCATGCCGAGCTGCAAGCACAACCGGGTGTCGTCCACTGTAACGGCCTTGGTGCCTCCGCGATCGCGGCCCTCCCGGCGTACGAGTACGACAAGAAGGCCGGCGGTGACGAGTGTGCGGTCTGCCTCGGAGAGCTGCAGCGCGGGGAGGTGGTCAAGCAGCTTCCGGCGTGCATGCATCTGTTCCACGAGGGGTGTATCGATGCGTGGCTGAGATCGCGCATCACCTGCCCGGTGTGCCGGTCACCGGTGAATGCCGCGCTGCCGGTGGCCGCTCAAATTATGGTGCCGGCAGAATAGATTTGGGATGTATGGGACTTATTATGATCAGGTGACTCAATCTAATGGTGGTTGTGCTTTAATTTGGTGCCTACAAAATAGAGGGCACTGTACATTTTCTGGAAGAGTTTTTTTTTTACCATTTTGGTGTGAAGCGTTCTAATCGAACAGGAAGAGTATTTGTAAATAAATGCAGTTTTGCCATGCATGCCGTGGCAGGCTCACTACCACTGCGACAACCAACGGATGGCGGCTTGTTGCAGACGGTGACTTGTGCTTTGATGCTAGCTTGAGGGGCGACGATATATAACGTCATCGGTGGCACTCTTTGCATGGTGCAATAACATGATGTGGCTTCCCATGATGGCTGATGCCATGTAGGACGGATCGGAGGTGGCCCCAATGGGTTGGCACGGTGGTGATAGCTCACGCATGTTTGTGACCTCGTCGTTGCAGCAACAATCTCTAGCTGGTTTCGATTGTCGTGGTCATCCACGATGTGGCTAGTTCGGGCTTGGGTGCGAGGATTGTCGAGCCAAAGCCGTGCTAGGTCCTTGGCTTTGGCCAACAATGGTGACCTATTTGGTGACATGTTCGTTGTCGGAAGCATTGTTGTGAGCTCTACTCACTACCTCAGATCTGGACATCACCGTCGGTTCAAAAACCCACTTCACTGTTGGATTTTGAACCGATAGTGACATACCGGCAGTGATGGGGGTTGACATCACTGCCGGTCCTTAAAAACCGACACTGATCTACAGGAAACAAGGTCGGTTCCTGGCTCCAGCCGGCAGTATCCAGTTGAACAACACTGCCGGTTTGTAGTGTCAACCGATAGTGACGGTTGCTTCAAGAGTGTCAGTTCTTGGCTCAAGCCAGCAATGTTGAGCAAGCCTACGCTGTCGGTTCATGGATCAAACATGCAGTGTTGTAGTAAATATCAGTGTCGGTTCATAGATCAAACCGGCAATGTTGTCGTAACTATCAGTGTCGGTTCATGGTTCAAGCCGGCAGTGTTGAGCAAGCCAACATTGTCGGTTTGTTTCTAACCGGCAGTGATGGTTATGACAACACTGCCGGTTTGTTGCTAACCGGCGGTGATGGACCGTTCATATTTTATTGTTTTTATAATTTATTTTAATTTATATTTTTTCGTGTAATCAGGTTTCGCTTTATATACGCTACGTAGACGACAGGTCCATCAATATTAAATATTACAAATGTTACGATTACAATTCAAATGTTCTTATCCACATCTCGATCCCTCAAAATAAAAAAGAAATGTTCTTGGACCTCACACATGCTTCTCGGACTTCTTACAATAATCTAGCGAGCCGCTCTAGGCCATACTGGTCCTTGTACTTCACGGATTATGCAATGGAAAATACTCCATCTTTTTTTAATACCTCGGCTAAGATAAATTTTGCTAGCTCCGATTGCAGTGCGATGATCTCCATGTCTAACAGTCTTTTGTGGTTATATTTCTTGCGCTGTTGTTAAAAAAAGATGATATCCAAAGAGGAACAGTAAATCATTTTGTTGAATTATTAACAGACATAAATAAAATGGGGATTATACACACCAACTTATCGGCTTCTTCCGATTTCCCGCCAATGTAGCGAAGCATTGCCCACATTACATAAAACCCGCATTCATTGTTTCCCGCCGGCTGTGATAGGTATTTCCCCTCTATTTCGACAACCTTGAATGGGACCGACGTCCCACCGATATGTCTTCTTCGGACACTAAGCAACATTAAAAGGAGAAACATTAGAAAACGATATGTGTGATTAGAAAATAATATGTTATTAGGATCGCTTACTAATTCAGCACTGCCACCAGTGCATCCAGATGATGAAATGGTTTTTTCTTCGAGTCCCACACCTCGAGCAGATTTTTGGTAAGATTAACACAAATGAAGACAAAATGGTTGCTGAAATCACAAAATCCTAATTATCGAATAATCTTAACGAAAAAAGAAGCATAAAATTAAAAGCCGAGAACACATACTCGTAGTTGTAGGCTAGAAGTATGTGGGTTTTCTTCTTCATTGTGAATTCGTCGAAAACAGCAATCAATCTCTGTTTTAGGTCTTCCACATCACATCCATAGAGGCCTAGACATGTCCTCTCATTGACTCGCATGGGGTTCAAGAAGTCTATGTAATCCCATTTGCTTTTTAGAATGCAAAATTTTGCTATACACCTACATAAAATCATGGAAATTGCTCAAAAGTTAACAATTTGTGTCTCGAGAGAGTAGTTAATTGTAAAATCGTGCGTGTAGGGTACTTACATAGTCCACAACGTCAACATTTGAACATCGAGAGAGCATTTCTAGTATAGCTGGAACAAGCACTCCCACTCAACATCGAACTTCTCTTCTTCAGGATATTGGAAAACATGTGGCGAACGGATAATAACCTCAAAACCCAAGTCGTCCGTCTCTGTTGCTTGAGCCATGTAATATTCATGTAACTGGCGCACATATGTTGTCAGATTTTTATACTCATAATCGAGAACCAAAAGATTGCCCCTTTCATACTTCATTGCCAGTGTTCCCATCCATTATACATCATAATAGATGTTCGCGACCTCTTCCATGGTTAAATCAGGGTTGTCTTCGACTAACTTCATAATGTTCCTTAAATCTTTATTGTGTATTTCTTCATCTCTTGTTGTAGCATGTTTATTTTGTGTTTGCCTTTCGAATTCAGACTTTAACAAAAACAGAGGCAGTGAGGCACATAGATTGAAGAAACTAACACAATCTTCCTTCGAGATGTGTGCTATAAATTTTTCTTTCATCAAGGTGGTAACGCTGCCACTGAACGGCCTTTTTCTTTTCTGTTGGTCCACTTTGGGAGCATTAGCGATCGAATACAAGGACCTTTTCTACGACTGCGAGGATGTCCTTGATCTTGTTTTGGGCTGAGGTGGAGGAGGAGGATGACGACGAGAATTCTGTTTTCCCGGTGCTGATGAAGATAGAGGAGGAGGAGGAGTCTCTTTTCTCGGGGCTGATGAAGATGGAGTCGAACGAGGAGGAATAGAAGGAGACCTCTGTCTTCTCGGGGGTGATGGCTCCGGATGAGGAGGGGAGTGATCTCTGTTAGGAGATGGTGAGTGATCATCGTGGGTTGGCGAAGACTCACAGTCGTCCTCATCATCAGAGGACAATTGATGGTGATGAGTACAGGCCCGATCTTCCGAGAGGTAGCCGGTAAGTTCGATTTGTGGAGATCTCGACGTTGGCGATCCGGCTTCAAATCAGACACGATTCGAACCCTGCAACCGTTACACCACTGCTCCGTTGGTTATCAACCAAGCACAACTTGATTGACCTCGCCAAGAAGGCTTTTCCTGCAAGCGAATCGAAGAGCACAAGCAAGAAGGTAAAACACGCAATCTGATATTGCAAATATGAATGACGCGAATATCAATAGAGGGTTCTAGAACTCGGTTCCAAAGGACTAATCGACACAGTGGAGGAGATCAAGAACGGGGGCCCTGGATCACTGTAAAAGGATTTGTCACCACAGTTACAATGAACGATTCAGTTTCTCGATAGAAAACTAAACTCTAAACAAAACCCAATTGTGTAGCAGTGGCGACGGCTGTGTTTATAGTCTAAGACTCGACCTAGGGTTGGGGACGGCCAGGGGTTGGGCGCCCACAACTTGGGCTTAAGGCCCGACACGATACATGGCCAAGTTGGCCCAAATAGGTGACGCAACACCTTGCCGTGGTCACACAGAATGATCCACGGACCTTCTGGAGCTAGGACCAGATCCAAAACGACGGCGTCGTCGTCCCCTTTCCAACGCATCCAAGAACGGCCCGTTTCGATGTCGTATGAGAAAGTTATGACCGAAACAGTGACGACGTGTCTGCTGAATCCGAGGGCGATGTGGCAGCTGAGTTGGGAACGAATTGCAACTTGGGGAAGACCATGGCGTCGGTGTGTCTAGCATGGCGATGTCCTCATCATCCTCCCCTTCTCGAATTGGAGTCATCCTCGACTCCATCTTGGCGATGTCCTCATCATCCCCTCCTTCTAGAATTGGAGTCATCCTCGACTCCATCCCATCATCAGCGAACTCCTGCAAAAGGTTAGTGACAGCAGGCAATGCACCAGACATAAAAGGTTGACAAAACATAGTATAACATGGTGCATCAGATTATCACATAAACTCAGCAGAGCAGAAGTTGTAGCAAGAAAAGCACCTCCTTTTAACTTAATCCCATTATTTTTAGCAATGTACATTGGAGGTTTATTTTTAATCTCATTAGCATGTTTAACAATATCCGTAGGAGACAAAGGTAGCAATGTAATTTTCTTGTCCTTATGTATGATAGTGTATGTATTAGTTCTACCATGGTGTAAAGCATCATTATCAAATTCCCATGGTCGACCTAACAAAATGGAACAAGCTTGCATAGGGACAACATCAAAATCAGCATATCATGATAAGAGCACGTGAAAAAGCTAATGCGTGCTTTGATTTAGTTACCTTAGTCTTACCACTATTATTGAACCATTAAAGTTTATATGGATACGAATGTTGTTGTGTGGTCAAGCCAAGCTTGTCAACCAAATCTGAACTCACCAAGTTGTTGCAACTCCCGCCATCAATGATAGTGAGAACACGACAACCCTGCACAATGAGATACATGTGGAACAAATTGTGGCGTTGGATCTTCATCTCTTCTTCATGTCCCACACGTGTACTCAACACACGCTGCACAAGAAGGCTAGGGTAGTCCGCGGCAGCAGCCACAGAGTCAATGGTGATGGCCTCCTTGTCTTGATCGCCCTCGGTGGGATCTGCATCAATGTTAGCAGCAAGGGCTAAATCATCTTCAACATCACTAGCACTTACATATCCATCCTCGGTAGCAATGAAAGAGCGACGACTAGGGCAATCCTTCATGACATGTCCCATGCCTTTGCATTGGTGGCAAATGATTTTAGAGCTGGACGAGGAGGAGCTAGTAGAAGCACCGAGTGCCACCTTTCTCAAATTGTGGAAGCGCACATTAGACAATTTACTTACCCCGGAAGAAAATGGAGGTGTAGATGGCGTGTTGTGGTGCAACAGAAGCTTAGGCGTCTCCGGCTCGAACGCTGCTGAAAATTCCTCCCATTGTTAGACCTGAAAGGTTGGTGTTGTTTGCGCCCCCGCATGCTTGGCGTTCGGCCTTAATAGCAAGATGATACAATTGGGAAAAATTGCGCCATTCTTTGTAATCAAGTATGTTCTGTATATCATGGTTTAAACCACCAAAAAATCTAGCACTAGCATCATTATCATCTTCATTTATACCACAACGTGCTAAACCAATAAGCAATTTTTGATAGTATGCTTCTACTCCTTTATCACCTTGTTTTAAAGTTTGTAGTTTCAAACATAAATCACGTTGGTAATAAGGAGGAACAAAACGAGATTTCATACGTTGCTTTAAAACATTCCAAGTTTGAGGCACAGCAGCAGCATTATTGGCATTGCAAAGATCACTCCACCAGAACAAAGCAAAATTAGTAAACTCACTAGTAGCAAGTCTAACTCTATGCTCAGCGGGAACATTATGAGAATCAAATTTTTGTTGAACAGCAAGCTCCCAATCTAAATATGCCTCTGGATCAACATTACCAGCAAAAGGAGGTAGACTAAATTTAATTTTAGCAAAAGGATCATTATTACCATGATTATTACCTTCCATACCGCGACGATTGAAGTTGAGGCGGCGACGGGCACCACCGTCAGCATACGCATCTTCATCACCAAAAGCATCCGCATCTTCATCATCAGCACGATAAGGTGGAGGGCGTTGCTCAAGCTGTTCAATGCGGGTGACCAGATTGTTCACGTTGCGCGTCAGCTCGGTCATAAGATTGCGTTGTTCAGTCATGAACATTGTAAGCTCGCCCTTGGACACGCACTCATTGAAGTCCGTCGGAGTTCCTGCCATGGTTAGAAGATAGAAAAAGACAACACCAAAGTATTATCCCTATCAACTAAAAGGAAACAAGTGGTGGTGGTGGTGATGGTGGTGAAAGTGGAATGCAAAATCACAAGCGGCTTACCACCGTCTTGCCTGTATTCTTACCAACGCCAAACAGGAGCAAAACCAAAATGGCGAAGCAATCTGTTGTGGAGCATGGGTAACAGTTGCAAGATGAACCTGTGCTGACAGAAGAATATGTGGAGCTATGGGTAGGCACACAATATGACAGCAAGGATTAGCAATTAACGAATGCAGATTAATGATTGTTCAATCCGGATCCAAAGTACAAATCACAGGTGCTGGCTAAGACGTGTCGAGACATAGCGCAACAAGGTGAAAACAAAGGACGATCGAAAGAACTCACAGAACAAGCAAAATTGCCCGGATTTCTCCTTTTTTCCTGAATTTTTTTCCCGGATTTTTCCAAAAGGTACTAGTGGAAACAAACTTTTTTATTTTTTACTATTTTTTATATACTTTTCTCTGAACAAGGATCACAAAAGATGCAACCACAAAAATTGGCACCTACAACTGAGGTGGGATGTGGTCTATAGAAATTCAGCACGTTCTCTGAAAAGCGTGCAAAAACTTTGACAATTTTTTTTCTATATTTTCCTAATTTTTTTTGGCAATTTTGATGAAACCAAACAGGGCGAAGCCGAGTTTGGGTCGGCCCCAAATGGTGTCAAGAAGCTGCTGAAAAAATTTCAGATTTTTCGGATAAACGAGTGAAAAGTTATGCCTGTTTTACCGAAGGTATCTCAAGGTATGTTTTCCGGGAGGCACAACACGGCGGCGGCAGTTAGGGCAAAGCGTCCCGAAACTCTAACACCGATCACAGGATCGTCACTGTGACTAACAGCAGTAGGTATTCGCCTGATGATATAAGGAGGGCTGCGATGCAGGCAAAATAAGAGCGGCTGACAACCTGTCTAGGGTTTGCGCGGCGGCGAGAAGTGACACAAGGCGGCTAGCGGGGCAAGTCGAGTAATGTGGTGGCTTCGACTTGTTGTTTGGGAACGGTGGATGGGATAGCGGCGGAAAACAAAAATCACAGCAATGGGCGATTGAACTACGACCACGAACACAATCCTAAACCAGCAACAAGACTCGACCACGGACACAAACTCAACAACACGAATCTGAAACGAAATTGCAAAGGCACAAAGGGCGATAGGACAGCGGAAATTGAAATATTTTTGGGCTTTTTGTAGACTCTAGGTAATGAACAAATATGAATCTAAGGCAAACGAGATTATACCTCGCGGTAAACCTGAAATATCTGATACCAATTGATGAGTACAGGCCCGATCTTCCGAGAGGTAGCCGGTAAGTTCGATTTGTGGAGATCTCGATGTTGGCGATCCGGCTTCAAATCAGACGCGATTCGAACCCTGCAACCGTTACACCACTGCTCCGTTGGTTATCAACCAAGCACAACTTGATTGACCTCGCCAAGAAGGCTTTTCCTGCAAGCGAATCGAAGAGCACAAGCAAGAAGGTAAAACACGCAATCTGATATTGCAAATATGAATGACGCGAATATCAATAGAGGGTTCTAGAACTCGGTTCCAAAGGACTAATCGACACAGTGGAGGAGATCAAGAACGGGGGCCCTGGATCACTGTAAAAGGATTTGTCACCACAGTTACAATGAACGATTCAGTTTCTCGATGGAAAACTAAACTCTAAACAAAACCCAATTGTGTAGCAGCGGCGATGGCTGTGTTTATAGTCTAAGACTCGACCTAGGGTTGGGGACGGCCAGGGGTTGGGCGCCCACAACTTGGGCTTAAGGCCCGACACGATACATGGCCAAGTTGGCCCAAATAGGTGACGCAGCACCTTGCCGTGGTCACACAGAATGATCCACGGACCTTCTGGAGCTGGGACCAGATCCAAAACGATGGCGTCGTCGTCCCCTTTCCAACGCATCCAAGAACGGTCCGTTTTGATGTCGTATGAGAAAGTTATGACCGAAACAGTGACGACGTGTCTGCTGAATCCGAGGGCGACGTGGCAGCTGAGTTGGGAACGAATTGCAACTTGGGGAAGACCATGGCGTTGGTGTGTTCAGCATGGCGATGTCCTCATCAGATGGTCAAGCTTAATGAAGCGCTTGCGGCAGGCCACTTGAAAGCCCTTGTTTTGACCAAGTTTCGGCCTGTCTTCCGCTACGGGGTACTCAATGGGTATCTTGTTATACTTCTTATCAAGTATTCTGTCAATGGTGATGCGAGCGTACCCTAGTAGAATTGGGCGGCCATTAATTGTCCCGTCTCCCGCAAGCCAGGCCTGGCCAAGCGCCACCTTGTCCTTTGTCCATTCCTGATGGATGTACAACCTGACATTGACGGGTTCAGTGATGTCGTCCACCGGATGAGGCACATTCGCCTCTTCTTCGTTGAGCGGGGTCGATCCGCAGCTGTTGCGACCCCTAAACTATGGGCTAAAGGCACTAGGAGTTGGGTTTTGTGGTACTACTGACCCCTTGGACAGCAAAATTTGCTCGACTCATGCTTCAACGGTCGCCTCAATCCATGCTTCCATTATGTCTTCCATCTCTTTTAGTCTCCTCAAATACTCTGCTTGATGTTCCGCTCTACCCCTCGAGCGGCTCCGGTAAGTGTTAGATTCTTAAGAGAATGCTAGTTTCCAAGGAACAACACCGGTTCCTCTAGTGCGACCAGGGTGCTCCTTGGTTCCGAGTGCTTGGGTGAGCACATCTTTCTCCCTATTAGAAGTGCGAGTCCCTTGCCTGACCTCAGTTACCTAGGAGATCCTCTGGATGAGTTCGCTCATGGGTTGATTTGAGGAGCTAAAGCTCCCATCCTCGGCATGCCGTACATTTCTCCCCATACAGTATAATACTGATCTGGGCTCCCAATCGGCGGTCTCAACCTGAACGCCTTCCTCAGCAAGGCGATCCATCTTTTGAAGTTCTGCTTCAAATTCTGGCATCTTTTTGGCGTAGCCACGAGAGCCGAGATGATGAGGATTCGTCGCTTTTTGCAAATTCTCCTTATTCTTCCTCCTCAGTTCTAAGTACTCCTCGGATAACTTGTATTCCTTAAAATCCTGCCAGAAGTCCTTCTACTTGCTAAACTATCCACCATCGAAATATGGCTCTTTATTTTGGAGGACAAAATTCTTGTACAATGTCCCCTTGAAATTCTTGAAGCATGTCCCCATGATTTCTTTTGCTTTTTTTCTTGACTAACTCCCTGTCATACTTGGTTGGGAAAGTGAAATACTCTGGGATCTTGACATCCCATATGTAATCCTTCTTGCTTTCGGAAACCCTCCACCGGTCATCATCTTTCCCAATCCACTTCCTGTACTTAATCGGGATGAAGTCCCTAACAAGTAACCCGAGGATAGTCTTGTATTTGGTCAAAGCTATAGGCGGTGAGAGTGGATCCCCGAATTCATCGAACTCAGTAATGTGCCAGTGTGCATTCCTACCAACAGGAATCTTTGACACGCCTCGCTTGGATCTGGCATTCCTGCTACCCGAACCCTTTGGCTCCTCGGCCAGCGGAGGCTCCTGCTAGAGACACCAAGTAAGTTATGACCCTCTCAATTGATTAGCGTGTGTGGCTACATAGTCACATGATACCAAATTTACCTGGCCATCTTGGTCATTTTGACCTAGATCGAGCAGGTCGGACGGGGTCCATGGCTGCTCATTCTCACCGACCTGATTGACACCGTCACCGTTTGTCGGATCATGCGGCTCTCCCGTCCTATCGATATCAGCCACTTCTTGTTGCCGATCTGTTCTTCGGCGACAGGGTAACAGGCGACGATGAGTCATGGTTGTGACACGATCGTGGTTAGTTTTGGCCGCGGACAACTACTAATAGCATATGTTCATATATATAATATGTTTAATGTAAAGTCTAATAATAAGTCCACATACAACAAAGTCAAATAATAGCATATGTTCACCTAGAACAAATTTATTGTTTGATTGACCACATACAACAAAGTCCACCTACTGTTCTACGAAACTAAGCCTACATCAACTTCCAAATAAGAAAAGCGACGACCATAGCCATAAATAAAAGCATGACATCTTTCCAAGACCAAGAAGCAATTCTCCTAATCTTCACATCTCCGGCGGGTGGCTTCTCTTCGATCTCCAGTGCCAGCGGATGGTCATGGTTTGCATTCATTGGACCATAGTAGGCCGGTTGCCCATGGTTTGCAAGATAGGCCGGATGACTATAGTAGGCCCTCAAAGCTTTAGCTTCTGTGTTGTATTTTTTGTGCAAATTACCAGGGTAGCGATTGACTTGAGCATAGCAATCTTCCCAGGTTCGATAAATCCTAGGCATGTGACCAACATGCACTACATAACATGCCATGGTTGCCTATACATTTAAGTAAATTAGGCATGTGGTAAGTGGTAATGGTAACTCACTGAACAAGAGTTATTATTCAAGTTATATGGCCAAACTAAATCTATTTAATGTTCTTTATCCTTGACATGATAAAAAGATAACCTCAATAATTGGACTGTTTATTATTCGGAGATCAATGTGGTTTAGAAATCATACTTGCTGCTGCTGCTGAGCCAATTTTAAAAGTTGTTTTAACTTTTTTTCTAGAACAAACATCTATAGATGCCTTTTTTAAGCATGCTATACATTCCATCAAAATCAATTGATACTCTACCTATAGCGATTATACCTGTACACATTTGACAAGAATCCATCATTGCTTAAGCAAGAGCAGAAATTCTTATCTAACTCTTACACAAACAGAACACTCCCTACCGTCACAAATAAGATGTCCACAGTCATTAACGTGTACCTTTGACTGCTAGTTTCCATTGCTTGCAATAATTACAAAGTGTAGAGATATCATAACATTATGCAACTACTATTCGAGACAGATATGCTCATATCATTGTCACACATTCAATCTAACTATGTCAAGAGGTGTTGATGATCAATGTTTAAATACTTAGACTGCACACAGCGCAAAAGGTCACGTAGCTATGACTCGAGGGAATAACTTGTTGTGACAACATGCAAATAACACCAATGGTTCTTAAACAGTTTAGGGCCATGATTACTAGGTCCTCAACAAATCAATAGGTAGCATAATCTCTTCAGGGAAAAACTAACTAGTTTATGTAACAGCATGTACATATAAGGATAGCTAAACAAAGGAGTAACAACATGTAACTCAATCGAATAGGAATAGGCTGCTATTGAGAAGACAACAACCGTGGGGCATTTCATCTAACACTTAGCGGGCAGTGAGCCACGCACTCACCGTGGGGGCGAGAAAGCAGTTGTCCGCGCGTGCTCCTGAAGGCCTCGGCGGTTCTCTGGCATCGGGCGGTGGACGGCGTGGGGAGTGCTCTGGCGTGGGGCGGTGCACGGGTGTCGGCGTCGAAGAAGAGGAGCGCGGGGCTAGGAACGGCGGCGCTGGTGGCGGTGGACGGGTGCTTCGGCGTGGGGCGGTGCATGGGCCTCGGCGTCGAAGAAGAGGAGCGCGGGGCTAGGAACGACGGCGCGGGAGGCGGTGGACGGGTGCTTCGGCGTGGGGCGGTGCAAGGGCGTTGGCGTCGAGGAAGAGGAGCGCGGGGCTAGGAACGGTTGGCGCGGGGTTCAAATTTGGATAATTTCAACCCGCGGCGGGCTTTTGTACCAGACCTCATCACTGCCGGTTCTAATTAGAAACCAACAGTGATGGGGGTACATCACTGCCGGTTGTAAATAAAAACCGATAGTGATGGGGGTACATCACTGCCGGACCATTCTTTAAACCAGCAGTAATTGCCGTGTAGCGGTTACAGCATAAGTAACTTATCTTTTCCACTTCTTTCGAACACCTCCTATTGGCTCAACGGTTAAGACCCCGCAACTTAGCCCTCGATACCCGTGTTCGAATCCCGGATGGCCCAATTTTTTTAGTTTAATTTTATAATTTATTAAGCGGTCTAAAGGTAAAAAATATAAAATAAATAAACCTTGGCACACATCCTATACTAGCACAGTGGTTAAGTGTCTGAACTCTGTAGCCCGAGACCCGAGCTCAAACCTGAGGGCTAGCACAATTTTTTTATTTTTTATATATCACTACCGGTTTTCAAAATAAACCGACAATGATAACAAGCATCACTGTCGGTTTATTCTCATCATTGCCGGTTTTTTGAAACCGACAGTGATGTTTATATATATTAAAAAAATTCTTTTATATATTGAATAAATAGAAGCATATGTATTTCTATGTCGAAATGGCTTGAATTTTTTTTGGCAAGCTTGTACACCCAAATTAAGATCCCACACATGATCTTAGGTTCTTCTAACCATTTTTTTATTAATTATAATTTTTTGTGTGCTGAATGAGACAAAAGAGGGTGAATTTCATCTTGGACCCAATAGATTTTTTCATCCACCTCCACAAAATTCTTATCCCTATGGCACATTAGAGCCTGTGTAAAAGTTTGACACCATTTCGGATCTTTTTGTGGGTAGACTCAATTCAACCTATAATTAAACAGTCTCGTCGCGCAAAAATTCAATTAAACCTCATAAAGTAGCAAACCATCTTCAGAAAATCCCACACTTAGTGTTTCCTTCACACGTGGCACGTGCAAGCCTAAGAAAAAGTTTGAGACCAATACGACACCTGAATGCATATGAACCACAGAAAACTTGATAACCTATGTGTATAGTCATGGTTCGATGAAAGGGCACATGTCCCTCTGTGAAGCATGTATACTCCGCCTATGTCGAAATGGCTTGAATTTTTTTTGGCAAGCATGTACACCCAAATTAAGACCCCACACAGGATCTTAGGTTTTTCTAATCATTTTTTTATTTATTATATTTTTCTCTGTGCCAAATAAGACAAAAGAGGGTGAATTTTATCTTGGACCCAATAGATTTTTTCATCCACCTCCACAAAATTCTTATCCCTAGGGCACATTAGAGTCTTTGTAAAAGTTTGGCACCATTCCGGATCTTTTCGTGGGTAGACTCAGTTTAACCTATAATTAATAGGTGTCGTCACGCGGAAATTCAATTAAACATCAGAAAGTAGCAAACCATCTCCGGAAAATCCTAAACTTGGTGTTTCCTTCACACATGGCACGTGCAAGCCTGAGAATAATTTTGAGACCAATACGACACCGGAATGTATATTTCTAGTTGCCCAACAAATGTTACACGAATTACATGCATGACAATAATTAAACACACAGAGCCGTACATATTAAAATTAGAACCCAATTAAACTACGACCTTAAAAACCTAGCTAAATAAACATTAATTACTATCGGAATCACTACCGAGATCGATCGGGCCACGCACACTAACATGCCTCTGTAGCCATATATGGTAATTGATGTCACAGATTATGTATCCGCTTGAATCGATGAAGTCCAATGCCCGTATGAGTGCACTATCTCGTGCCTCACAATACCGAAAGAATGGTCGGCCATAGATGTAACCTATTGAACGACCACTGCCCCTATTAGTAATTCTTATGCAGTACTAGCGTCCTTCTATAGTGAGCTGGCCGAGGTTTCCATTACAGAAGTCCCAATCGTACCCGAGTTGCTCCGTAGCTTGGTCTAGAACGGCCCACAAGCCACATGCAACATAGGTAAGGTCCTGTAGCGCAATCTGCATGCGGAGAAAAAGAAAAAAATTATAGAATGTTATTACAATAATAAACAACAAATAACCACAACTTAGGTATAAGTGACCATTTTATCACATCCGCATGGTTGTAGCTCGCAAACCATTCGCTTGTTTGCGGGACAGGGATATCACCAGCATTCAAAGCAAGTGCCTTGAAGTGCGAGAAATCAGGCACGTCATAGCAAATACGTCGAAGTGCCTCTAAACAGATGCGCATGACACTTAATTGGGCGCTTATCACATCCGGGCTCTGTATTCCCGTCCCGTGGATATGGTTCTGATGATTTGAACCCCTCATAGGGATGAAAAAACTGAGTTCACATGTCCATAGCCGACCACTTGCATTAGATGTCGTGTTCTCGATGATGTCCGAGATAAAGAACCAGCTAAGTGCTGTTCGCAGCCAATCTATTGGGGATATAGTCTATGACATATATGCATGCAACAATTATATTAAACTAATTACACTTATTTGTTATCATCAAAAAACAAAAGATGTTGAAAAATATTTTATACAATAGCTGGAACAGGGAGCTATGGAATGGCCGCATTAGGAGCGAATGGCTCATCGCCAGGGTGGAAACCTGGTTCTTGTGGTGGGGGAGGTCCATTGTTCATACCACCTGATCGATAAAATACAAAAAAATATGAACATAAAATATATGCACAAAAAATTCTTCCAAGTAAAATGTGGCAACATAATTAAATATAGATCGAATACAAGGAATAAGAATATATATAAATGTAGAATGCAAAGAAACATGAATATAAATATAGATCAAATGAATATAGATAGAATATTAGAGAAGACAACATATCAATACCATTGAAAAATGCAGGAGCCATGACCAAATCACGTAGAGAGAGAGAGTGGATGTCTTGAGAAGTGAGTGAAACGTGAGAAATGAGACTGAGAGAGTGCGTGGGTGGGTGGGATCAATGTAAGTGGCTGGCAGTTTATTTTATATAGGGGGGCATGGACATCACTGTCGGTTTTTAAATATAACCGACAGTGAAGGTGGCTATCACTATCGGTTTTTAAATAGAACCGATAGTGAAGGTGTATATATGTAAAGGATATATTTATTTAAATACTACAGTGGGAAAGTTTTAACAAGAACGATATATTTATTTAGATAGTAATGAAATACATCAAAAAATTACAAAAAATTACAAATAAGTTACATATACGATAACAAAGACCTTACACTAAAATTCCATATACAATAACAAAGACCTATTTGCATACAGGTCAATGTTACCATCAATGTGTATCAACACATTATAATTTAACCACCTCAATAGCATTCTTCTTGACCAACTAGGGTTCAAACAACAACACCGAGGTGGTCTACGAGCTATACCGGTTGGAGATGATAAGGTGGCATCGATGAATCCATGCCTCTGCTGTACATGGCCTTTTTCTCGGTACAGTCCAGAGCATATCGGATTTAGCTCGGCACCACAGCGGATGGCTCTGTGAACCTCGTGGCATCTCTAATCTTCGACGTTGCTCTATCTTCAGTAGCATTCTTCTAGTACCTCATGTGTGCACCATTTTGGTGGACTACGATGCATAACGATATATGTGGTTTATTGTGAGAGGAAAACATTGTATCATGGCTGATAAGGCTTGGCTGAAACCAACATGCACGGAGAGGCTAGCTCCTGGTCGAGGGCCATTTTATAGGGGCTAGCAGTCATGGTACATTTTTATTTCTGAACTAAAGTTGTCGGGGTAGGTGGAAGCAGTGTTCCAACTATTGTGGTCATGGGAGCACTGTTGGCATGTGAGGAGCATCTACACATCACTATCAGTTTTAGTTTAAAAACCGATAGTGAATTGGGCCTTCTATGTCGGTTTGAGCAACCGACTATGATAAAAGCTATCACTGTCGGTTTTAAAACCAAAACCGGCAGTGAAGGGCCCTGCCATCATCTTTAAGTAAAAAATAAAATAAAAAAACACTGTCGGTTTGGACCCTGCCATCGCAGCCTTTTTGTAAAAAATATAAAAAAGTTTGGCCTGCCTGAGATTCGAGCGCGGGTCACGGGGTCGAGAGTGCGCGGCCTTAACCGCTGAGTTAGGATAGGGAGTTCGGTTAGAATGGTTTTATTTTTTTCTTTTATCCCATCGTAATGCACTACTAAATAATAAATGCAAAATCAAAAAAGTTTGGCCCACCTGGGATTCGAGTGCGGGTCTCAGAGTACAGAGTGCGCGGCCTTAACCGCTGAGCTAGGATAGGAAGTTCACTTAGTTTGCTTTTCTTTATTTATTTATTAATAGAAATAATGCAGTTAGTTTGTATTCTAAAATAACACAAAAATTTGTGTCTTGATTATTTAATTCTATGATAATTAATTAATGGTCTATAATTATCAAATAATAGTGTTTGTGAACATCATCTTAATATTTGATTACATAGTCAATAATTAAATTGTAGAGATGCGCACAAAATATAAATTAAATATTTAGTATGAATTACTGATACACGTCTGTATAATGATTACATAGTTAACAATAATCTAACTATCTTTAGGTGCATCAACAATGAGGGCCTCATTGTGATCAATTCTTACGTAAGCAGGTTCGTCACCCTCTTGAAGGATAGGTAGGGGTACGTTTGCCCCGAATGGAGGCATTTCCTGATAGCCCCTGTTGTTTTATTCGTTCGTCACTCCATCGACACCGACAATCTTCCTTTTCCCTTCTAAGACTACTTTTAGCCTTCCTTTTGTCTTGTTGTCCCTTGCATAGAAGACTTGCATAACATCTCTTGCAAGGACGAAGGGGTCGTCTCTGTATGCGGTCTTAGTGAGATCAACGGTAGTGAACCATTCGCTGTTAGTGTTGATTTCGTCGAGCCGGACCCACTGGTAGCGAAAAAGAGCTGCCTTCAACGGACCGTAGGCTAGCTCCCATATCTCCTCTATAAAACCATAGTATGTCGCCTGTACGTTGCCGTTCTCGTCGTGAGCATCAAAACAAACACCACAATTTTGGTATGTGCTCTTTCCATCTTGCTTTTTTGTGTAAAATGTGAATCCATTGATCTCATACCCTTGGTACTTAAGATATGTACTCGAAGGTCCCTTGGCTAAGGCATCTAGTTGATTACCCAACTTTATTGCAAGCAAGCGACGTCGAAACCAGCTGACAAATTCCTCCTTATGTTTTTTATCCAGCCAAGCCTGTGACCTGCTCGGATACAGAGTTTGTAGCGATTGCCTGTGCTCCTCAATGTATGGCATCACACCCTCGTCTTGCTGGAGAACAGCGAACTGTGCTTGTCTAAAAGAAACAGGGTCGTCTACTGTAACAAATTTCTCCCCGATCGTTCCTTTGCCACGTAGTCTTCCCTCATGATGAGATTCTAGAACTCCAACCCTTTTGATGTCCAGATAATATGTGCAGAACTCAATGGCCTCCTCTGTTGACCATCCTTCAACCATGCCCCCTTCTGGCCTGAATCTGTTACTAACATACCTCTTGAAAACGTTCATTAATCTTTCGAAAGGAAACATCTAATGCAGGTACATTGGGCCAAGGGCTCTAATTTGGTCAACAAGATGAATGAGCAGATGCAATGAAATATCAAAGTAAGTCGGCGGGAAATGCATCTCAAGCCTAACGAGAGTTTCAGCTATGTCCCGCTGCAGCTGCTCTAGCGTGGACATATCAATGACCTTTTTTGAGACCGCGTTGAAGAACGAGCAAAGCTTTATGATTGGGGCGCGGACCTTTGGGGGGAGGATACCATGCAGGGCAACAGGGAGCAGCTGAGTCATAATGACATGACAGTCATGGGCCTTCATAGGGCCGTAGTTGAACTTGAGTTCTCTCATGTTCACTAGCCTCTTCAGGTTCGCACAGTAGCCCGTCGAGACTTTGAGTTCATTGAAGAAAGAAATAAGCGCATGCTTTTCTTCCTTCTTCAATGTCCATGACGCAATCAGAAGTTCGAACTGGCCATTCTCTAGCTCCACGGGATGCAGCTCCTTTCTGATTCCCAAGTGTTGCATAGTGAATCCTTCGATGTCCCCCCGGTGTCCATCAAGGTGTTAAGAGTGTTAGCGCACACGTTTTTAGTGATGTGCATGGGATCAAGACAGTGGCGTACACTCAGAAATGGCCAGTAAGGTAGTTTCTAGAAAACCGATTTTTTCTTCCAAACGCTCCCATCAGGCGCTGCTACTGCTTTGTCCCCCTTCCCAAGGACAACCTCCAGTTTGTTGAGTTCTCGAAGTATCGCAGGCCCGTCTCGATATTTTGGAGCTAAGCGTTTCTCAATAGTACCATTGAAATCTTTTCTGTTCCTGCAGTAAGGGTGATCCTTAGGTAGGAACCTACGGTGTCCCATATAAACTATCTTTGAGTTATTTGATAGATTTACCGCATCGGTGTCGTCCAAGCACTCGACACATCCAGTATAGCCTTTTGTCTTCTCTACGGACAATGAACCTCGACCTGGCAGGTCAGTGATTGTAGCAATAAGTACTCCCTTAATCGTGACATGTTCTCGTCCCAAACATCCGGCACACCCTTTTCAAACATCTCCACTAGTTGATCGATCACTGGTTCGAGAAACACATCGATGTCATTCCTAGGCTGTCTTGGCCCTTGGATCAGTAGTGGCATCTGGATGTACGACCACTTCATACAGACCCAAGGTGGAAGGTTGTATATACAGAGCGTCACTGACCAGGTGCTATGATTGCTTCTAACCTGGTCGAAAGGATTCATCCCATCTGTGCTCAAAGTAAACCAAAGGTGCCTTACCTCTCCACCGATGTCCTTATAGAACATAGTATTGACAGTCCTCTAGTCATGCCCATCGGCGGGGTGCCTCATCATTATATCTTTCTTACGCTCTTCGCCATGCCAGCGCAACAGCTTGGCTGACTTTGTACATGCAAACAGCCTATGCACCCGAGGAGCTATAGGGAAGTACCAAATGACCTTTATGGGACCTTCTCTGGTCTTGGTACCCTCATCTAATGGCCCTTCCTTGTACCGTGGAGCTTCACACTTGGGGCACTTGTCCAAGTCTTTATATTTTTCTCCATGGTACAATATGCAATCATTGGAACATGCGTGGATTTTTTCAACCTCGAGGCCGATGGGGCAGATCATTTGCTTGGCCAAGTATGTCTTTTCTGGCAACTCATTTTTTTCTGGGAGCATTTTCCTTATTATACCTAACAACTGATCGAAGCTTTTATCGCTCAATCCGTTTGTCGATTTGAACTCTAACAGCATGATGTCGGCTTTCAGTTTGCTCATTGGACAATTCCTATACAATGGTGGTTTGCCATCTTGTCTCATTTTCTTTAGCTTTCTCAGCTGTCTTTCACTAAGACATCTGGTCTCTACATTACGTAGCAGCTGAGAAATGCCATCGTTATCCTCGGTGTCGTCAGCTAGCGTGTTCCTAAACACATTATTAACTGCGGCCATAGGTTCCGTGTTGACACTGGGTTCCTCGTCAGCATCGTGGATGGCTACGTCAGGCATGTCCACATCATCATCGTTTTCCTGCAGAACATTCACACCAACCTCGCCATGTATAGTCCATATCGTATAGATTGGCATGAACCCCCTGGTAATCAAGTGCGATCGTATAGACTCAATTTGATGAAAGTTCCTATGATTTTTGCAATCTTTGCATGGGCAGAAGACAGGGTTCCCATTCCCAGCATGGGCTTTGGCATCGGTGATAAACTGGCTGACGCCATGCATGTATCGCTTGTCCGTTCGGGATAGATGCATCCACTCTCGATCCATCTCTGCACAAAAAAATACTGAGACAGTAATTACAAAGAATTAATAAGAAATCAAGCTTCATGAACAACAATTGTAGCTCGAAAGTATCATTTTTGGAAAACATTATTGTACACTAATTATTGAAAAATTGAAATTGGTAGCCCCGGCCCTGTAAATTGAAAATCGTAGTAAAAAACAATTATTGCACAATATTGAAGAACTACTATTCTACTCTACTTCTAAGAACTAATTATAGCATCACATACTAACAATGATGATCTTGACCACCATGGAATAATTAGCTAGGAATTTAAATGTGTTCATAGACACCAACCTTTTGGATGATGGATTCACCACAATTTGAGCCTTGCACAAATGTCCAATTGGAAAAGTGCTCTCTAGAATGGAGAAAGAACTAGAATGAGAATCAAGCAATGTAGCCATCAAAACGAAGCTAATTAAGCAACAAAATCAAAGGAGTGGATGTTTGTTACTAACCTTAAAGCAAAAAGATCAAGCCATTCTTCAAAATCCAAGCACTAGCTTCATGGTGAAGAGCAGCCGCAACAATGGAGGGAAGGGTCCAAACGCGCGCCTCTGTTCTCGGGATGGAAGAGAGGAGGAAGGAGAGGACGACTGCAGCCTTTTTGTGTTGTAGGCTTATCACCGTCGGTTCTTGGCTAGAACCGACAGTGATAGAGCCCAATCACTATCGGCTCTTGGCTTAAACCGGCAGTGATGAGTGCCTACCAAAACATTGTCGGTTCAAGCCACAAACCAGCAGTGATGTGGTCCTTCACTGCCGGTTTTAGCCTAGCCCCAATCATTTTTTCATTTTCAAGCTCATAACCGGCAGTGAAGGTATATCACTACCGGTTCTCACAAATCCGGCAGTGATGTGCAAATCTGGCGTAGTGACTTACCCTCTAGAAGTTTGGTTAAAAAACCTTGGTTCTCCTGTTAATATTGATAACATCTGTGGATGTCATTTCCCTTCTTAGAGCCATTACTGTAGAGAACACACTCCCCCTCCTAGTTTGCACCACTTGTCCTATGTGAAATAGAGCATGGCATTTAAGAAGGATGCTTCTGAGGATCACTGGTTTTATGTTTCTTAAGGTGTGGTAGTTTCGTTGTTGCCTCTTTCTTGAGGCTGTTGTTTTATTTTTATTGTAAAATGTTTCTTCTCTATTAATACGTGCCCGGTATTTTTTGTCGTTGGCTTTTTGAAAAAAGACAAAATAATGCAATTTTTGGAGATGTGATCTTTTTAATAACAGTATAGACATAGGCGTTCACACATTTTGACACATCACCCCTACAAATCATGCAAATACATGCTACCTCTACTAGCAAATTTGGAACACCGAGTTGGCAGATATCAAGATTAACGAAGCCACCATATATATCTCCTTGTTCATAAGCAAGTCATCTACCACAAAAATAACTTTGTACATCACATCATCAAAAATAATAACTTAACGTCACTAAATTTTGGAATAAATCCAAAAATTCTAGTACCCCTGTGAATAAGCCAAGGATTTAAACTTGTCCATGGAAGATCGGTCATACACCAAAAGTGCTAGATCGCACGGGTCACAAATAGACCGAGGCGGTGTGATTCTGCCAAAACCAGCCTAACCGGGTTTGGGAATTGGCCTAGCGGGCTTTCTCGGGTTTTGCCTAGGAACGACTGAGGGTAGTAATTATCACACTTTCTCAGTCAAGGGTGGCTAGGTTTATGAGGAAACTAGCAGAGGGTAACTAATCGTGGTAACATGACGAAGAGCAACTAGTTTCTAGGCAAACTAACAAAGGAACCGTCGAAGTTCTCACCCAGGAGGTACCCTATTCGGCCAAGGACATCACATAGCAATGACCAGGGATATGGAGGTTGGAAGAGATTACGGCAGAGAGAGACTAGAGAGTAAATTGAGTTTTTGTCGATAATGTGTGTTGGGCACCTCAACCGGCCGTGCCCCTTATATTTATAAGGAGGAGGTGGTGTTATGTCACGAGGGGTCGGAATCCCTTGCAAAGCAGTCCAAAATACAACTCTGTTCAGAGCTGGCCCGTCCGAACTGGCTTAGCCGGATTCCAAAACCGGCTTAGCCTGTTTTTCAGGGAAACCCAGCTTAGCTTGTTCTGGAATCTGGTTAAGCCTGTTTTTCTGTATTCATCGGTATCTAAAATCCTCTTTTCTTCATTTGGACTCCGAATGGGACGATCCATACATGTTTTGGGATCCTCTCGACAAGAGGAACACAATGGTGGAGTTTATTATGTCTTTTGACAATTTTAGCTATAAATATATGCCCCTTTTTTTGTAAAGCTTGCTGACTAAAAACATCTTCAAGAACAAAATTGACTCATCACGGTGATCATCTCTGGTGAACTAGCCGTATCCTTCACTCCCAAGGGAAATATAACTCTATCGGACTTAAAACTCACTGCTTTGAGGCGGTAATTCCTTTTGGCCTTCACTGATATCTTTTATTTCCTGCTATGAACTTTTCAATGTGATGATGTCAACATTTTTAATCAAATTCTTTTATATGCACAAAACGACCAAATTGCCAACAGTTGTAGTTATTCCTAATCTTGCTCCCAAAATTGAGTTTGGTGCATCCAACATCCAGTCCTTGTACATGTTGCTCCGGAACAGAATATAATCACTAAATTCAGTCTCCCAACATGTCCGTATTAGCATCACATTTAGATAGTTTGGACGACCTCCCAAACATACCATAGCTTGATATATAATTGGATGTATTAAAGTGACAAGCTTTGAGTAAACATTAATATCCTAAATTCAAGCATCTCAATTGCAAGCATTTGGCAGTGAGTCAATACAAACCATTATTGACCAAAACATACTTGCATGCCAATTGTCGAATACTTTTATCAACTTTAGCACTTGGATTATGTAAATAATTTATAATGGGAGTTCTCCAATCATTCAAATAGGCTCTGACCTTGTTGGAATAAATTTGAGCTGATTTAGCACCTCACAGGGAAAACCAGCCAAGCCGGTTTTAGCAACCAGCCTTGACCATTTGGCTGGCTCAGCCAGCAGTATGCAGGGAAATCCGGCCTGGCCGGTTCCAAAATCCGGCCTAGCTGGTTTTTTCAGACTGGCATGAACTTGATCACTTCGCATCTGCTTTTCTTTGATATGAAAAATTACACCCTCTGACATTGAAGCTCGATGCTTATGGAGCCAACATGTTAGCCTTACAATTCCCATGCCTTGGAACATACAAATTCAAAATTAGGCAAAAAAATGTATTGATGTCAAGGCTTTTGTCAAGATATGCATCAAGGGATCCTAAGAAACACTGAAACACACTAGTGACTAGCTATACAATTAGTAAAGAATCACTAAAGGCTTTAACATGCTTTACCTTCATGGATTGCAAAATTTTCAAGCTGAACATGAGAACCTCATATTTGTCTTCACTGTTGATGCAAATAGTAATTCGATTGGCTTGATGTCTCAAACAACACCATTGTCATAAATAATAATTATGCCAACACCTTGGCCTTTGCAAGCCGATCAATTGAAATAAATCATCCATGAAGGCCCTTCTCATAACATGGTTGCAAGCATTCATTGGTTATATCTTGACACTTAGCATGGTTGCAAGCATTTATTGGTTGTATCTTGACACTAAGGGAAATAGCAAAATATATTTCATACGAATCCATCACAAAAGTATGCATATCCCAAATAAAATACTTCAGCTCTTGAGATCAACAAGCAACATATTTGGTAACCCTCCATAATATAAGGGCCCATACCAATGATCAAAATAAGGAGCTGAGGGACAACCATTCATACCCTGGGATCAATTCCATAACATAGGCAAAGACCGTGAACATAGACGATAGCATGACCAATAATTTTGATGATTTGGTGCAAACCTCTAGCTCAGCAACTATTTCTTGAATCTTATTCTTTCCTTTGCCTTTGTTATACCACTTCTTTTGAGAATCATCCTTCTAAGTTTGAATAGTCCTTTTAGGAACCCATGCCAATACCTTATCTTTAAGCTTTTCTGCATTAAGCTTTTGTAACTTTATTTTCGTGCCACTTTGGTAAACTTGAGCATCTCTGTTTTCTTTCTGTTTTGGATAGGAGCAGTTTCTCCATAAATTTGGGCAGTCTCACCCTTTTTTCAGATTTGGCATCTAGAATATCGACATATGATTTCTCCGTGGTAAACATATTTTACTACTTTCTTCTTAGGTTGTGCTCTGGACTGATTTTGATCAAAATGGTCTTTACAATATAATGATTTCACTAAATATTTAGGAGTTGCATACTCTATGTAATATGACCCAAAATATGGTTGAACACCTTGATTAAACCAGTCTCAAGATGAATAAGGTTGAAAATCTGTGTGTTGTGATCCATATGACATAGGAATTGGATGCTTAAAAGGAGAATATGTTATTGCTGCATGAGATCCATTCCCTTACCAATTCCACTCTTGAGGCTTTGGAGGCAATCTTGATAATTAGACCTTTCTTGGCCGATTAGCGACATTTGCTTTGCTTATTTTCTTATATTTAGCCAGAAGTTCATTAAAACTAAGCTTTGGCCTTTTTGCTCTAGTACTTGTCACAGCCTTTATCTCCTTCAGTTTTTTTTTGAACATGGAAGGATTCTCCATTACTCATAAACTGCCGCCAAATCGTCGGCAACCAGTTCACGAATACAAATTGGAATGGTGTCCATAATCGGACCTGCACCCGAACTCAAACTCGCCCCCAGGGCAGCGAGGCCATCAGCGGCCATATTACCAGAACGAGGAGTGTGAATTACATCATGGAAAGCAAAGTAAATCTTTCAGCTCCCAGATGAGGCCGCTCGCCGAAGAGCGCTCCAACTCCGCAGATTTTGCTACTTGCACAACCATGGAAGCATCCGTTTCCAAAATCACCCTCTGAATTCCCAAGTCAGCCGCTCTTTGAAGAGCTTGTAGGCAGGCTATAATCTCCGCATGAAAGGCTTCTCCTATGTTTTCTAGCTTTCCGTATCCTGAGCTGATCACACCACCGTCACATTCACGAATCAGGTAGCCCCATCCACCAGATCGCGTGTTTTTTGAGAAAGCCCCGTCACAGTTGATTTTTACGGTATTTGCCGGTGGTGGCCTCCATGATTTCTTGACCTGTGCTTGGCTTCCCAGTTCCTTCACTGGCTTGAAAGATGACCACACCGCTGCATATGTACTGGTCAGGTGTGCCAGGCGTCCGCTATCCCACTGTTGTTCACACTACTACATAAACTTTACTAGAGGCGGACGATTTGGATTTCCCGCGACGGGCAAAGCCGTCCGCCGCGGCCTAGAGGCCACGGTAAATCATGACGGTTAACCGATTTACCGTGGCGGGCGGTGTAACGTGCCCGCTACGGTAAATATACTTTTACCACGGCGGGCACGTTATACCGACCGCCGCGGTAAATTATTTTACGGCGGCGGACACCTTTTGTGGCCCGCCGTGTTTATGTTGATTAGTCGTGGCGGGCTTTATTATTTGTCCGCTTCGGTAAATTATTTCCTGAATTAAAAAAAATAAAGCAGGCATATAAATTCAAATAAAATACAGCAGGCATATAAATTCAAATTTAAATTCAAATCACATCCAGATTTCACAGATTAAACTTCAAATATATATACATTGACTTAGTCGTTCTTGTCATCGTTAATTCATTACATTTACATATTAAAGTCGTTATACATGCGTTAAGGTGTAATCCTGCGGACGCATCATCGTGTGCCATTTCCTCAGCCTCTCGTACTCCGGTAACATCGCTAGCGGGCTGTTCTCATGGAGGAACGTGCCCCCTTCAAGCACGCATTTGTCTAAGACAAACTTACATATGTCCGCCTTTGTCTGCTTGAAGCTGTGTTGGATGCTCTGCATATCTCTCGACCAGTTCAATCCATTCTTGAGCACCCTCCAACTGCTGCTGTACTGCTTGCACACCCTCAGGAACTCACAGGCGTAGAAGCCACAGGTTTGTGATCCTACCGGTTGTTTGGCACACTGCATGATCGATACGCAAGCATTACAACAGAGGCATTAGAACGCATATGAACGGAAAGCACAATTAAACCTTTCAAATACTTACTGGAAAGTTGCGTCTGATTTTGATGTGGTTCTTATGCTTAGCCTTAAAATTCTCTGTTCTTCGATCATAGCATTCAGGATCCTTCACGTACTCCTTATAAGCGCTATATACGAAATGTACTAGTATTAGATAGGGCATTAGAACGCATATGAGAAGACAGTTCAGTCACTTACACTTTGAGGCAATCTTCAAAGGCCTTGTACCCTTTTAAGTTTGGCAGTGTCAACGAATCAAATACGCAGGCTTTGCCATCCTGAGGGTAGATGATAAATGCAACCCAGTTACCCTCGAGGCCTTGGCTGCGCCATTGAAACAAAATACAGGTTACGACGAGAAATAATAATTCTAGCTAGCTACCCACTTATCTCTACAGGCATGTCTTCGACTTACCCAAAGTGGTAGACAGCTAGGATACACCCATGTCCCATGATCTTCTTCATTGCTCCTAGTATGTACCTTGAAATGTTCAACTTCTCATTGTCCATCAATTTCTTCCTGTGCACCTCTCTCTATCTCTTGGTCAAGTATTTCATGGTTGGATGATTGTCATCTAGGTGGTAATCAATGATGATTCTTTGAGCAATATGCATTGGAGATAGATATATAACATCAAGTTTTAGTTCCTTGGATATATAGGCCATCAACCTACAAGGACAAGCCATCGTGGCATATATAAGTAGTCTTGACCGATTCAAAGGCAGGTGATATGTGAAACTCACAATTCATCACTTACATAGAGAACAAGGTGACTTGGGCGATGTCAAGGTCTTGTTCCCGCAGTAGTCTGTACATGTCGTGGAAGTCCACGGGGAGTTCTACATCGTTGCCGGGCAAGTGGAAGTACTCCGCCACAACCTTGACTAGAAAACCATGCAGGCCAGCTTTTGCCGCTTCCATGTACCAGAGATGAAACCTCCTTGTCTCCCACCTTTCCTCATCGATGAGTTGGGCCTTGGTTATCATGAACTTCCCATGCTCGTAATGGCCGGGGCAGTCATCCGATTCAGGAAATAGATGAAAAGGTGATCTCGGCCTGGGATAGAAATGTTAGTACCATATTATGGCAAAGAAAAGTTATTAGCAAATTATGCTCGCCGCTACCATACCTTTTGAACTCAAGTGAGTATGTGAGCTGCCCTTGGTCGCCTTTAGTCTTCGCCGGTAGTGGAGGACAGTGGCTTGTGCTCGCAATGGCAGCAGGCGGTGTCTTTGCCCCTAGTTCCTCCATGCCTCCCAGTCCTTTGCTCGTGCCCTTAGACGGACTACCGGGAGGTGGAGGTGGACTTGTTGTTGGAGGAGGAGAACGAGGGTGAGGGCTTGTGCCTCCCGGTGCTTTGCTCGTGCCCTTAGACGGACTGCCGGGAGGTGGAGGTGGACTTGTTGTTGGAGGAGGAGAACGAGGGTGAGAGCTTATGCCTCGGGGTGAGTTCCTTCCCTTGTCATCCCCGCCATTGCCTTCGTCATCGCCGTCGCCGTGATCCGGATCATCGGGGGGACAAGATCCGGCAATGGATGGTTGTGATGCTGGTGTCGCCGTCAGCGTAGAAGTTGGCGTCGAGAGAATGATCTCTATGTCGTCCTTATTCCATAGGACTTCGGAACCCAAGGCAGCTCCAAGGATCATTACCCCTTCTGCATTTGGATATTCCATTTCAAATTCTTCGTATTCGGTCGTATACCATGTAAGTATCACGGCAGCATAGTTGGCAGGGATCTGGTCTTGGTTGAAATCTTTGATATCTTCTTTGGGGTCATGTAACCCTCACCCATGGTCAACTTTTTCGCCCTACCGAACGGGATCGTGAGCCGGACGCACATGGGTTCCCGGATGGCGTCGATGGGGTGCCTTGGGCGATCCTCGATCATCGACAGTGGCTGCCCTTGTGTCTGCCCTTGTGGAACTTGATGCACGACCACGCCAGCCTGGCGAAGCATCTCTGACCTCATCGACACCATATCTGGGTCATTGCTCATGAAGGCTTCTTTTATGGACCGACTGATCATTTCGGCCACGCCTTGATCATAGCCCTTCTAAAAGATGCCCTCCTTGTACCTCTGCCTTGACCGGTATGTGGCAGCATCGGATTGCCATGACTCCACTGAGTTCCAGCTCATCTTCGACGACATGCCACGGACGCGGCCACGGTGCTCGGGGGTTCCTAGCACCAGGGTCAGCAAGTCCTGGCCCCTATGAACCTCGAAGCTGTCCTTGGATTTAGCGGCCTCGATGACAGCCCTCTCCACCTCCTCGACTTGGGCTCATTGAACTTGCTCGCACCCTCCTTGAGCTTCTTCGGCTTGCGGGCATAGATGAAGTCCTTAGCCCTCATGTCTACACCGTCGTATGGATCGGGAAGCCCGGCGGCAGCTCTAGCCCTTTCTTCCTCCCGCCACTGGGGCCTCTTACCAGCAAACCCAGTCATGCCCAAGTGGTGGGGGTGCAGGTTCTTCTTCGCGAGTGCGCTAAACTTGGCGCTCTTTGCCTTTGCTTCTTCTGTTGTTCTTTGTTTGCAGAACTCTTCCCAGTGATGTTCCTTCACCATAGTGTATTTGACATAGGGTGACTTGCCTAGCTTCAGGTAGTACCTGGTCAGCATGGACTTGAAGTTTCTAAAGGCTCTACCTGCCACGTGCATGACCCACTCCCTGCACTTGTTCAGATCGGCGTCCTCGGGATAATGGAAGCTCCTCGTCACCTCACCACAGATATGTGTCTTGTAGTCGACAGGGACATTGTTCCACTCCTCCTAAGTGATCTTCACCTTGTCCTTGACTATACATGCCACCCTAGTTGCTGAACTTGGCAAGGACCGTGGGTGGCGACAACGGGTTTCCCTCTGGTCCCACCTCATGGATCACATGGACTTCGCCGTGGATTTCCCTCCGGTGCCTCCCGTGTTCTCCCCTTCTCAGCTTTGTCCTCTGACCCCTAGACTTGCCTGAAGTGGTTGGAGATGGAGCGGGGGGTTCTTTGTCCCCGACTTGTTCCTCCTCGAAACTCAATTCTCGAGGCACCACCGGCATCTGTTCAGGGTTTGGAGACCGCGCACTTTCAACTTCGTCGTCCCTCGGTTGGTAGGTCGGATCATCTTCGTCCTCTGTACGATGTTTCTTTGTTGGCCTCGGGGTGATGGACACGTGGCTCTCGAGGCTAGTTGATGATGATGCACTAGGGGTAGGGTCGCGCCATTCGCTTATCGGTTCCTCCACCATTGGAAAGCTACAATGAATACATATTTCAGTTGTATAGACACAGTTATAGAGTAGTAAAGTAGAGTAGTATTAGAGTAGTAAAGTAGAGTAGTACTAGAGTAGTAAAGTAGTAGTAGTTGGCTCAGATTTGCCCCATAGTCATCACATCGCTTTTAAACTGGTTGCTTGTATCTGGTATACAAGCCATCCTAGTTTAGTGGGGGCACTCGATCATCATCGCCGCTGCCTCAGCATAAAAGGGTTCACATCATTGCATATGCCACTGCCTCAGCTTAGAAGTGTGAAAAGAATCATCATTGCAAATACCAAACAAAAGCCATCAAGATAGTTTCAAAATTCAGCCCCAAAGGGCTAAGTCCTTCGACCATCAAGATAGAGTAGAAGACTAGAGGAGGTGAGAGTAGAGTAGAGTAGAGTAAGAGGAGTAGAGTAAGAGCTGTACAGCTCAAAAGTTTGTTTGGCAACATAGGCAGCAATAAACCCCCATCACAGCTCAATCAAATTTAGTCAGTAAGAGTAAGAGTAATAGAGGAACTGCTCAATTTAGTCAGCAAGAGCATAGTAGAGGAGTAGGCAGTAGAGGAGGAGGGAGTAGAGGAGTAGGTAGTAGAGGAGGAGGGAGTAGAGGAGGAGGGAGTAGTAGTAGTATACAACAGTAGTATAGCAGTAGTATAGGAGGATAGTAGTAGCAGACAGTATAGGAATAGATTAAGTAGAAAAATAGGTAGCACCACCACCAAAATTATATCAAATTTGGCAAAATTGCAGCAGAGTGGCCAATTCATCCCAAAATTCTCACAACTTTAGCATGTGATCAGTTTAAAGGCAAGGTGCATCATAGGCAGTGCCATATGCTCAGAATTTTGTCACAAATTTCTTTGGCATCATAGGCAACAAAAAGAATTGAATTCAAATGCTACGGTTCAGTAAAAGCATCATAGATCAGTAGTATAGCAGTTCAAAATTCACCAAGTGTAGTTTATCCGGTACAATTTTTAGCCGTCCATTCCAAAAGGAGTTTACTATATCTTGTACAATTTTGGCCATATCAATATTCAAATATAAATGAATTATAGAAGATGTAACTGTAGGTACACATCTGAGTCAAGTTTATGAATTATCAGCATTATAAAATCAGTCTAACTGTGCCACTAGAAAAAACACAATGTGAGATTGTTTATTTTCACTACGAAAACATGATATTCCATATGCTTATACCCCTTGTTCACAGTAGGTCATCTCAAAATTAAGTATAGGAATAGATTAAGTAGAGAAAGTAGTAGGCAGTAGTAGTAGTATACTACTAGAAATTGCAGCAGAGTGACCAATTCATCTCAAAATTCTCACAAATTTAGCATGTGATCAGTTTAAAGGCAAGGTGCATCATAGGCAGTGGCATATGCTCAGAATTTTGTCACAAATTTCTTTGGCATCATAGGCAGCATGTAATTACAAATTTTATTCTTGTAGACAATGCTGTTGAGATTCGATGCTGTTGGAGACAACCCTGAATAAATAGGTCACAAATTCCAGCTAAATATGGAAACAGCTCAACCCTGTTGGAGATAAGCCTATAAAGGGGATTATTAAAAAGACAGCCAGGTTTCACGGCTAAATATGCGCGATATTGAAAATTCCTATCCACGAATTACGTGACTACATATTCAAAGTTGCTTGGCATAATGAGCATATAATTTATAATTAAGCCTGGAAACAGCTCTAAGAGCTCTATGAAATAGACCCTAACTGAAAACTGCCTTAAACACTAAGTTAACAGAAGAATTAGAAGACTCCTCATCATACCTGAAGGAAAGACAGTTTTGCATTTTCATAGTAGACAGAACAACGTAGTGGAACCTAGAGAAAGCTAGGATAGCCCAAATGTGAATCTCTAATTACATTTTAGATGGGGAAAATATAGCAGTTACTACAAGAATAAAATTTGAGCTTTGGAGACAGCATTGTAATTACAGAACCAAGGTACTACGTAGTTCTTACCTCGGCCTGGGTGCAGCAGGTTCCAAGTGAGGAGGTAGCGGCTAGAGCCCGTCTGTTCTCTGAGGACGGGGCCCGGCGTGTGGACGGTGACCGGGGAGGAGGACGGGGATGGTGACCGGGGAGGAGGATGGGGCCCGGCGTGTGGACGGTGATCATGGAGGAGCTCGGTGGCCGGTGCTAGGGTTCCAGGGACGGGGCCCAGTCTTGGAGGAGCTCGCTGGGCCGGAGCAAGGGTTCCGGGAGAGGAGGACAGGGCGGGCACGGGCACGGGAGGAGGAGGGGGCGGGGCGCGTCTGGTGTGGCATGCGAGGAGCTCGGTGGCCGGCGCTAGGGTTCCGGGGATGGGGCCCAGCGCGGAGGAGCTCGGCGGGCGGAGCAAGGGTTCCGAGGAGAGGAGGACAGGGGCAGGGGTCACATATATAGCCACTGATTAACCGCGGCGGTCAATATAATTCGCCCGCCGCGGTAAATGTTTACTGCAGCGGGCACGTTACACTGCCCGCCGCTATTAATCTATTAACCGCGGCGGGCGCTGTTACGTGCCCGCCACGGTTAATACTGCTGCACTAATTTGCCTCTGGCTATATTATTCCTATGGAGTAGATAAGGTGTTGCCTCTGTATAACCAAAGACAAACTATTTGGCTGTATATAAGCACTAGTGAATTGATCAAGTCACTGGGTGAAAAAATAGATAAAAAGATTTCAACATCTTTGGATGTGTATTAACTGCATTATTGGCTGAATAAAAAAAAGAAACTGCATTATAGTCCATTGTTCTTTGGATCTCAGATCTTCACAGGCATACCAAGAATTGAGCCTCTTGCTTGATCAAATGGGCTACTGGAGCTCAAACTTGTCTTCAATGTTTTCATGTTTTGTTAGAAATAGTCTGAATGACACTATGTAGATCTTACTGTCGCAGTAGTATTAGTACAATAGATAGTAGTAGTAGGTTGAGTAGTACTAGTAGAGTAGTATTGTATAGTAGTAGTAGTAGATTCAGTAGTACTAGTAGAGTAGTATGGTTCCATGATATTAATAATAAGTTACAAAACTTGTCTTCAATAGATCGAGCTATATTATTACATATATGTTTCTGGGATACATATATCATTTTGGTGCAGGTGCTTTCACCGTCCTCTTCTCACTGTCGGGGCGGGCCCACGGCGTCATTCTGGACTTGTTGAATCGGTCCTCGACGGCCTTGATCTTCTTTGGATGATCGGTAAAAAGCTCGAGCTCTGCGTAGTTGTTGTATTGTTCAGGACTCTGCACCCCATCAGCTCCCACAATCCGCTGCTTTCCGAACACAACCACATGCCTTTTTGGGTCCTCTGCATATATATAGTAGGCCACTTGCGCAACATTGGTTGCTAGTACCCACGGGTCATCTTTGTAGCCGATACTTTTGAGGTCCATGGTGGTTAGCCCATAACTGTCCACTGCAACCGCATTCGGTTTGACCCACTGGCAACGGAAGACGGTTATGCGTAGGTTTTGGCCATAGTCAAGTTCCCATATTTCTTCAACTTGCCCATAGTATTGCCTCCTCTGGCCCGTGGACTCTTCTTCGCCCTCGTATCGAACACCGCAGTTCTGCGCCGAGCTCTTCTTGTCCTTGTCTTTCGTGTGGAACCTGTAGCCCTGGATGTCATACCCTTGCCACGTGGTGATTTGGCTGGATGGGCCTAACACAAGCCTCTTAATGGTCTCTGTATCTTCATCAGGGCATCCTTCAAGGGGTATGTGTTGCTCTTTGAGCCACTCTATGAAATTGCTCTTGTGATGGTTCTGGACCCATGCCTCCGTGCGCTGCCCGTCATTAGCGGCGCGGATCTCTTCTAGGTGCTTTTCAATGTATTTCTCCATGCTCACTAACTGATGAAGGATGTTGTAATGAGCTTCTTGCACCGTTTGGTTTGCCACATCGGTGCGTACTTTTCGGCCTGTGCACCCCATCCCTGAGGTTTTGCCTTCGTGGTGATGGACAGGCAGCCCAATCACCCTCCCATCTCTTATGTACCTCATACACCAGTTCACGACCTCCTCCATTATGTATGCCTTGATCATAGAGCCCTCCGGGTAAGCATGGTTATGGATGTATCTGTTGAGGGTGGACATGAACCGCTCGTACGTCCACATCTGGTGTAGGTACATGGGGCCCAGTTGATGGATCTGATCGACCATATACATCATTAGGTGTGGCATAATATCAAAGTAAGATGGTGGAAAGCACATCTCGAGCTGGCAAAGGGTCTCCACGATGAACTCCTTCAGGGTAGGCAGCTCAGCCTTATTAATGACCTTCTGGGTGATGCAGTTAAAGAAGTATGACATCCATGTGATGACCATCTTCATATACTGGACGGATAGCCCTAATCACAATTGGTAGGAACACCATCAGCATGACATGGAAGTCGTGTGAGTTGTAGCCGGTCATTATGAGGTCTTTCATGGAGACCAGGCTCTTGATGTTGGAAGAGAAACTAGTCAGCACCTTGATACCCCTAAGAAACTTAAGAAAAGCCGTCCTCTCATCTTGCGTTAGGTTGCAGGCCACACCCGGGATATCGACTTTACCGTTCTGAGGCGGTCCCGGGTGAAGGTCTGGCCTGATGCCCAGATTGACAAGATCCGTCCGTGACTTGATACCATCCTTTGTCTTGCCCTTGATGTCCAGCAGGACACCGATAGTGCTTTCAAAGACATTTTTCTCTAGGTGCATGCAGTCGATGGCATGGGGTGTATTCAGTGTTTTCCAATACGACATGTACTTGAAGAAAATTGACTTCTTCTTGAAAAGAACGGCGGCGGGGACTTCCTCCGTCTGGTCCCGCTTTCACTTCCTTGTTTGCTTGGGCCCCTCTTCAGGTGGCTTCTTCTTCTTTCCAAACTCCACCTGATCCATGTCCTTGACCATCTCATACACCTTTATCCCCCAACTAGTATGCGTCGTTTGATCACGCTGCGGCTCATCCTGATTATCAAAGTATTTGTTCATAATACTTCTTCTATACCTGTGATTTTTGGTGAGGAACCGTCTGTGCCTCGTGTACACCATCTTATGGGATCCCTTAAGGTAAGTGTAGCAGGTCTCATCGATGCAATTTACGCAGCCGGTCTTCCCTTTGATCTGCCCTGACAGTGAGAAGAGACCGGGGTAATCGGTGATGGTGACAAAGATGATTGCTTTTAGTGTGAACTTCTCCTTTCGGGATGCATCCACCATCTGGACCCCAACATCAAATAGTATCTTCATTTCCTCCATGAACGGCTCCAGGAACACATCTATATCGTTGCCGGGCTGCTTCAGTCCGGAGATAAGCATGGTCAGCATAAGGTACCTACGCTTCTGACATAGATGGGGAGGTAGGTTGTACATGGTGAGCATGACGGGCCAAGTGCTGTGCGAGCTGCTAAGCTCACTGAATGGGTTCGTTCGTCGGTGCATCAAAGGTCATGAACCTAACATGCCCGGGCTCCTTGCCAAACTCCGGTAGGCCTCGTCGAAATCCTTCCACCGCTTGCCATCGGATGGGTGCCGAGCTTGCCACCGCTTTTCAGCGGGTCATTGATGCATGCCAGGACATGAGCTTGGCATCGTTCGGGTTCCCGAATATTGCACGCAGCGATCGGTCACGGCAGGTACCACACCGACAGTCTTGGGACTTTTTTCGCGGCGTGTAACCCTCTTCTTCATCATCCCTCTCGAGCCGAGATCTGTTTGGCCGACCGCTCTTCTTTGCCCCCTTCTTGTTCTTCTTCCGACCACCCCGCAAGCCTCCCTCGCTCGTCTTACGCATCCACGCGAACAACCAGCATTTTTCTTGTACCGACTAAAGCCGCAGAAAGTGACGGACAACTCGTCAAATTCTCATACTCATTGCCCCGATACAGGATGCGTTGGTTAGGGCATGCATCAAACTTTCTAAGCTTCATCGCCATTGGCCGGGATCTTCTTGGCTCGATAAGTATTGGTGGGCACCTTGTTAGCCGTTGGGTATGTGGTGGCAAGGTAGCTTAACAACTCATTGAAGCTAGTGTCAGACCAACCATGACGAGCCTTCAACATCAACATATGGAGGTTAAAACGGACTCGTGCACTCCTTCGGACAATCGCCGCCGCCCCTTATAGAGAGGATCAATCGCGCTCGCTTCAACTCTCTGAAATTCTCCAACCACCTTGGCCAACCCGACACAACATCGTCTTCATCGAAGTGTTTGACTAGATCTTCAACAAGCTGCACATCCTCGGGTTGGCTCACAGTATCCTGACCATCCCCACCGTCGCTAGCTTTGTCGGCCATGTCTTGCATTAGATCATCCACCGTGATGTAATCACGACAACTGTTGTCACTGTCAGCTGGCGCAGCTGCTGCTGAAGATGATGAGGAGCCGGGTGCTCCTAAAGGATCTTTATTCACCGGTGGTGCTGTCATCGTCGGCGTCGAAGAGCTCACTCCAGATGCACCACCACTCGCACCAACTCTTTCGCCGTGAAATGTCCAGACTGTGTAGCCCTCGATGAAACCATACATGATCAAATGAGTTTGCACATCGCTGTCTCGGTGGGCTTTTAGGTTCTTGCAACGAGAACATGGACATATGGTTGTCATCCGCTTCAGTCTCTCACGGCGAGCTTTACCAGCAGCAATAAACTTTCTTAATTCAAAGAGGAACCGCGGATCATTCACTCTATCGATCTGGTACATCCATTCCGACCTATCCATCATACCTGCGAACATTATCCGTCACAATCAACATTAAATAAAGAAGAATTAGGAGAAATTGATGATTTTTACGTCCAAAATCATGAAAAAGAGAGGAAATGCCAACAACTAGACACTGGTTTGGCGCAAATCACCATTAGCAACTTCTGGATATGTATTCCAGGACACGTCTACTTGATGCCCGGTATTAATGAACTAGATTAGACACGTCTACTTGTTTGGTTTGAAATTTTTGTTGACCAAATCAAACTGAAGCCATGATAAAATGTGGCCTAAAAATGATATTTGGTTTTTGACGGAGCCAAAATATGGCTTGTGCCAAAATCTAGCGTAGCAAAAAAATGTTTAGATGATAACCAAGCTAAATTCTTGGTTTTTTCCTTCAAGTAAATATGGTTATGTGGAATCTTGTTTTGTAGATAAATTCTTAATAAATATTATAGTAAAAAGAAATTACAAATTGGACACATGATTAAATAGATATTAGCATTTGAAGTTTGATTATCAACTCAGTACATGCAAAAGCAAAATGTAGCAATAAGAAAGAGCCTCCATACATGCAGTAGTGCCAGTGGACAGTGGTCCACACGTGCCCAGAAAAGGCGAACCCCAAATGCTAGGCTTGAGGGTGCGTCTAGGAACAAATCACTCTCGCCTGCTAAACGGTATTTTTAGAGTGAGATTCTCTGCTGATTGTGTGAAGCGATTCTCTGAAATAAACTAAGAGGCTAAGAGCTAAAAAAAAGTAGCTTCTTCTGAGCCTTGGCTTCGCCTTGGCCGGAGTTGGCCGGCGTACCACCGCACCATCGCCGCCGTCCGCCATGGTTGTCGGAGAAGAGCTTCCGTGCTTCTTCCAGCCATGCAAAGGCCACCACTGGGTGTGGGTGGATGAGTAGATCATGTAGGTGTAGTCGCTACCGTCGGCGAGCTCACCGGCGACGAGCTATGGCCGGTCAACGTTGAATCCGTGCCGCTGCCCTGTTTTCGGTCACTAGCTGGTGGGGCCGACTGTCCAGTGGGTCCCAGTCGTCAGTGACAGCAGTACAGAAGCTAGTCCATTTATTTCCTGTGTTATGTGCAACTTTGAAAATTTATAAGCGGAGTTGTGTAGATCATAAATTTGTGAACTAAATTTTGTAGTGTTCCTTAGGGAGTGTAGTATTTATGAAAAATATGATACTAGCATTTGTAGTAAAATTTCTGGAAGATTTAAAATGAAACTTAAAAGGTGTTTTTAAATGTATGTAAATTTGTTTATTTTATATCTAGAGTTCTTGTGCACCAAAAATTATGAAATTTTTGTGGTAAGATATTCTTGACATGTATGAGCTCTGGTAAAAATTTGAGGATCACTGCATGTATATATTGGTAGTTATAGATTTTTCTTTTATAAATAGGTTATCCTTGTATGAATTTTTATAAATTATTTAGGAATCCAATATTCATGAAATTTGTTGGAGGTTATCCTAGTACCATAAGGATGATAAGAAAAATAGGAAATCTGTTGCTTGACACTTTTCACTAAGGTTTTCTATTTATGCTATTTCAAGCCTTGCTGCCTTGTCATTTTTGTATAGGATGTTTTACTTGGTAAAATGGCATGAAACTTTTACATTAGTCTATTGGTGGCACTAGTAAGCCACTGTAATTTTAAGTGAATTTATGATGCACATTTGGTATGTGTTTATTATTTAACCTAAGTATCTTAGTAAATTGATAAAGGCATTTAAATAAATAGTTTGGGCATGGACATTATGTTTTCTTGAGTGTATTTGATGTCCTTGTACTGTTGGTATGATTGGTGAACTCAAATTTGGAATGTTTATATGCAATAGAAATATCGTTGCTTTATAATTCGGGAGAGAAGAGTTTTCGGACAGATTCTGTGGTTTAGAATGTTGCGTAGTCAAAATGATGTTTGCTGTAAAAATGATTAATAACAAAGTTGTAGGTAACTTCTTCATCTATCTTGTGTTAAAATTTCAGAGCCATAGGTCAAACGGTTTAGGATTTATAGCTGTTTAAAGTTAGTATTCTGAAATGCGTCTCTCTGGAATTTCTGGACAGCGCTGGATTGATTGTCTATTTTGGTTAAGATAGATTGTGCATTAGCTTTTGGTGATTAAATAAGAGTTGTAGAAAATTTTATAAGCTTTCCAGGAAGTCTAAGATCACAGCATTTGGATAAGTAGAACTTCAGTTATAAGTAAAACAAGCAGCTGCTGTTTTGTGTGTAGTGAATGAATTGTAAATGTGTTTGATGAAGTAATCAAGAAGAGATATGCACCTACTCGGTAAAATATGATGCATTTGTTAACACCATGCTGTTAAGAATACTTATACGAATGCATTCATCATGTGTCATCATTTTATACTTGTACGCATGTATGCATTCGTAATACCTTATGCCATATTCATGCGTATAGGATCGACAGAGGAAATAATGTTGCTGGAATTCAACGAAGTAGAGGAAGGGGACCAGCAGGAGAATCCTCAAGCCGCGGCTCTAGAAGGTGAGGAGCAGAATCCTGAAGAGCTTCCAGAGTGCCCTGATCACCGCCCTACTTCTTTTCTGAAAGGCAAGCCCCGTAGCATTATAAGTCTCCTAATATTTTACAAATGATTACTTAAGTACTTATGATTGATGCATTAGGTTATAAGAGTTGAATGGAAACACTTGATGCATGGAACTACCTTGTCCAGATATATACACCTTTCACCCTATATAGGTCCAGGATCGAATATATGCTTAGCCCTGCTTAGACCGGTAGAAGTCGGGTGATTTCCTGTCACCTGCGAGATACAGGTGGATACCGAAGCACGGTTGGCTATATTTGCTATCATGGAAAAGAACCATGGGGTAATGTAAATCAAGACCGGGTGGGATGTCGATAGAGAAACAACAAGACATGGAGGTCTTGGGTGTGGATCTATCCCCGTCTATGTCGATTAAGGACCGTACCATTGTTGGCACTTTTGACAAGATTGAACGCATGCCTATCACTTAGCTGGCTGGATAACTCATTCCGACCACGAAGCCGAGTAGCTCAACTCAGGCTGGGACCCGTTCTGTTGTGCGCTCCTTGTGGGGGGCGATCAAACTGAGCCCAAGGGCAGGCTAGGCCTGAACGTCCTGGCATCTGGTGTCCCAGATTGTGCGGCGTGGTACGGACCCACGAAATGTGTACCGGAGTTGTACCAAAGGTGACCCGACACGACCCCAATGGGGGAAGTGTGGGTTTGTGTTAGGAATAAATTCCTAGCTAGTTGAAATCGATTCGAATCATCGTCTCTCCCGGTTAGTGAGAAACTTGGCTAGCCCCAACATCGTAGTAATTGTATTATGGAACAGGATGGTTTGAACGAATATGGAATTACAATACCTGCTATGGTTACTATTGTATGCTTTTAAATGGATATACCACATGTTTGGCATAGGATAGTTGCTAATCTAGAGATGGATAGTTATAATTAACCTGATATTGGAACCATAATTGTATAACTAAGTTAATCGCTTTTATGCAAAATGTTGTCAAGCTATCCCCACTTATACAGCCTTGCATAATCCTTGGAGTCATTTTATTTCTGGTTTATGATGGGTAAGTCTAGCTGAGTACCTTCTCGTACTCAGAGTTTTATTTCCCATTGTTGCAGATGGCACTGTGTATCATGGTTATTGCAAGAGTTGCTTCTATCCCGCTGTGGATGAGGAGTAAGCCTTGGGCAGGCTTCTTATTAATCTTTCTACATGCTTTTGTGGACCGTGATCATATTTTGGCACTGTATTAAACTATGTTGGAAACTCTACTTTCAAACTTAATTTGCTTCCGCTTTTATTTAATCAAACTTGGTTTGTAATAACTCTATTTCATACTCTGATGATGGAAATGTATCTGGGAACTTTATGTAATCTGTGACATGTATGTTGAATCATGTACGATCTTGGTTGTTGTAAATCGTTTATCGAGACCCGTCGTGGTACTCGATGGACTACCGGGTTTATATGGGTTCAAATATGATGGTGCGACCGCTTGCGGGCCGCCATTATACTTGTACTCTTATAAATTGGTCGGTTCTACGACAGGAACAACACTCGATATCCACTCTGCATATCGGCACGGTCGGATTAATTTTGCTTGTACTAATCTTTCAGTCTTCTTTTTGATATCATCAAGGTCATTTGGGTTAAATCTACTCGAAGCTTGTTTAAACGGCCGATATCCAGGTTTGATAGGCAACCGATGTTCAACAATTGATCAATCTAGACCAGGCATCTCATAATATTCCCAAGCAAAACAATCTCTAAATTCATTTAATAAACCTATCAACTCTTGCTTATACTCAGGATCCAACTTAGCACTTACATACGTCGGCCTAGGCCTATCTCCAGGACCAATATCTATCTCCTCTAATTCATCGGCCAACATAAAGCCATGTCCACGCTTACCATCTATACCATCTATTGGATTATCCATCAAAACAAACTCTCAGAGCCAATTGCTTGGATCGGCTGTTGGCTTTCATCATTAATCTTAATGAAGCCTCCTTCCCATAGCTTGCCAGAAAAACAATCGAAGTCTTTCAGTTCCCAATACATTGGATCAGCTATTGCTATACTCACAGAATCATCAGCTTGAACTAACTCAACATCATCTCCATGCCACTGAATCAAGCATTGATGCATAGTCGATGGTACACAACAATTTGCATGAATCCAATCACGACCAATGAGTAAACTATCAGGGATAATTTGTCCCTAGATCTCATCGAAGCTCTAACTCCTTTATCCATCATCGAAGATCAAGCCCTAAAGGTGAGAAAAGCTCAGAGGAATCTGTCTGACCGTGAAGCTTCGATGGCTAAGAAGTATTCTAATAAACAAGAAGCCTGTAACACCCCTGGTGTTTGTCACCAGTTAAGCAGTGGGTTTAAGCTCAACCATGGCATGTTAAGTAGTGATGGAGATGTTAGGTTAAACATATGAAAATGAGTCACCACTTAAACTTGGACCATGCACCATTGCTTACATGCTGCCCTTTCTAAAGAGTATACTTGGGAAATGCTGGATGTACTTGTTTCATGTGTCTCACATCAATACCCGTCTATATGGATCACTAGAAAAGTTTCATGAAGTTTGGAATCAAAAAGCCACATGAAATGATAAGTTATATCCTTATTGGAATGATTTTACTAAGTACTTGAATTGCACTATTAAGTGAATGGAAATGTAGGTCATCAATCAAACCTTGCAACCTTGCCCAAATGACTCTAATTGAACTCTACAACAAAAGTCATGAAGGGTTCATGTTGAGCTGAGATCAAGAAAATGCGTCAATCGGTCTCAAACTCAGATTTAAGCTTTACCGCGATGCTACTTTGACCGATGTTGACCAATTGCTTACAGTGCTTGCATGGAGTTACACCTTAAATAAAAGTTGAAGTTTAAGTTGAATAGAACCAAATTTGTTTGATGCTCAAGAGCTAATTCAGTGCATAGCTAGGTCAAATGGAGCTCACAAGAATCAACAAAATGCTGTTTTTGGAACCGTGAAATTTGGCTAAGTGTAGATGACAAACTTCCAGTTTTCAGTTTCAATGTACCCATATTTGGCGAATTTTAGTTTGCAAACCATTTCGAATTGGGGAAAACTCCTTTAAGGAAAGTTAGAGTACTCTTGTAGCTCTACACAATGGTGTAATCGGTGGAACAAATAATCGATCGGTTTAGGAGATATGATGGGAGAAAAATGGAATTTCAGCTTGTATTTTCGCGTTGGTATTAGAATTTTGAATCAGTTGAACTGGCCGACCGGCCACAGGCGCGCGATGCCGCGTGGCGTCCCAGCTCGCCCCGCGCTCGCCACCTCGCCCTAGCTCGCTCACCACGTCGCTCCTATGATTGAGAAAAGCCGAGCCCTGCCCTCCTGCCCTCTCCATTCTCCTCCCTCCTGCTCGCTCGCTCTCGTGCTTTCTCCCGCTGCTCTCGGGCCTAGGAGCGCGGGCGCGCCATGGCTGCCGCGGCAAAGCCATGCCCCATCCACCCTCGCTGCTCGGCACCTCCAACCGTCGGAGCACCTAGCCCCACGCCCCTCCAGTGCCTCCTCGTGTCGTCCCCTAGCCAGCGAAGCGCTGGAAAGCCTCGCTACCGCCACCATGGCCGTCTGTCGGAGCAGAGCTCCCTGGCCGTCGTCGTTCTTCCACTCCGAGCACATAAGCCAGCACCACCACCACCTCCGCGTGTTCGCCTGAACCCGTACCACCTATCCCCGGCCTCGCGCGCTGCCGGGAAAGCCGCTACCGCCGTACTGTCGTCCGCTGCGGCCACCGTGCTCGTGGCCGGGCCGCCTCGGGCCGAGCCGAGCTGTCCCCTAGGTGCGCGCGGCCCTGCTAATGCTCCACCACCACTCCACAACCGCCGACGAGCCTCCTTCGGCCGGCAATAGCAAGTCCAGCATGCTCCTCTGCTGTTAAGTCCGACCAGGGGCCTCGGGCTCAAATTTGACAAAGTGGAAGGGTCTAACTGCGAAGTCTGTGACTCAAATGAATAGTGCCGATAAGGACCTATTTGTAGTAAATTTGCTGAATTTTTGGAAATTCATAGTAATTCATACAAAATTCATAAAATAGCAAATGAGGACTTTTTGGAATCCTTGTGAAATTCTCTATGCATTAGATCTATAATATGACATGTTTTAGTTTCAATATTTTGCGGTAAAAATAGATTTGTGCAGTAAGGTTGTAATGCTAGTTGAATTTGTTATTTTCCATAACTATAGATATAGGGCTCCAAATGAAGTGAAATTTTTGTGGCATGCTACTCATGTGATAGTTGATGTGTGGTAAAAATTTCATGAGTATTGGATGAAGTATGAGTGAGTTATTGGTTTATCTTGCTCTCACATGATTTCTTGCTTTAGCAACTTGTCTTTTTCATAGAGGTTGCTATACATATTCAAATGGAGTGAAATTTGTACAGTAGACTATTGAGAAGATATGTGAGCCATTGTAATTTTTGTAGAATTTATTATATACTTTTGGTATATGTTCATTAAGTCACCTTGTTATCTAAAATAAATTAAGAAATGCATTAAAAGAATTTATTTGGTCATGGAAACTAGGTTTTCTGGTGTTCTTTAGTCATGTGTGACATGTTGGTAAAGTTGGTTTTGCCTAATTATGTGTTTGCAACATAAGTTAATATTTATTTTCTTGCAAATGTGGTTTATGGACAGATCTGGGAACCTAGCAAAGTTCTTCATGATAATGTGCTTTGTTGTGAAACTTGTTTATACAAAAGTTGTAGATAATTTATGTATCTAGCTGCTGTTAACATTTGGTGGTATTTGGCCTTGTAGTTTGTGAGTTATGCCTGTTTAAAGTTGGGCTTCAGAAATGGCTGCTCTCTGTTAATTGTGGACCAGTTTCTGTAAATGGATATATTTGACTTAGTTAACTTGAGAATCCTGCTAAGATGATTAAAGATTAATTGTAGAAAATTCCAAAAGCTTTCCAAAATGTCTTCTTGCAAGTCATTTGGATTTGTGTAACTCCAGTTATAGCTAAATCTTGTAGCTGCTGTTTGCATGTCCAGAAATTGACATATTCCAATTATAGTTGTTTGCTTGTATATTGCTAAGTGTGGCTCATACCTTTGACGATGGTTGAGTTAGAGTACCTGAGATCTTGGGAAATTTGTGTCATGCTTGGTGTTGTCATCTTATTTGCTATCGTGGGATGATAAATTGTGCGATATTTAAAGTAGGCAATGCGAAGTGCTTGTGCATGTTAATGTAACCTTGTGCTTGTCTTACTTACTGCATGCGATGCATCGTCTATTGCACTTCCATGTATTCATACACTTGCTTCTTGCATCTCATCTAGGTGCGCTAGATGAATCACGTGAAGGATGTGATGTTGGAGCCAAACCCGAAGATTTGGTTTGGTGGATATATCCCGAAGATTGAAGGACTAAGCAAGTGCTAGGACCTGAGATGTCACCAGGACGGTGCAAGCTAACTGAACTAACTTGTGTTGGATCCCAGGCAAGCCCTGGAGCATATTAAGCCTCCTAATTTCCAAAATGCAGTTAAAGTATTATTGTTACATATATATTGTTGCATTAAGTTTAGGTGTTGGATGCAAACACTTGCTGCATTGGTTATCCAATCCTTGTCTAGATATTGTTACCTTGAATCCTATGTAGCTCAGGCTCGTGTAGTGCTTAGCCCTGCTTAAACACGGTAGAAGTCAGGTGATTTCCTGTCACCTGTGAGATATAGGAAGATACATATGGCACGGTTGGCTATATTTGCTATCGTGGAAAAGAACCAATCTTAATTTGAAATGAAGACCGGGCAGAGGCTTGCCGGTTTGTAGTGACTCCGTCTGTGTCGCTTAAGGACTGATTCTTGGAGCCTTTCCTGTTCATGTTGAACGCATGCCTCTCTCTTAGTTGGTCGTGTCTAATGACCGACCGCGAAGCCGAGTAGCTCACCTCAGGCCGGGAGTCGATAAGTATAAAGTGCGCCTCGGAAGGGAGCCATAGGCGTGAGTCCAAGGGCAGGTGATTTAAAAGTCCTGGTCGTCCTGGCAGAAGGGTAATCCCTGAGAGTGCTGGCGCTGATCGAACCCGCGAATTTGGTTCCTGAGTTGTACCAAAGGTAACCCATGGCTACCCTTGCTAAGTATGCCAGGGTGAGACTTAGGAATACCCCCTCAGCTGAGTTGTAATTCGATTCGAGTCGCCGTCTCTCCCGGTTAGTGAGAACTTGACGGGCTTATCTCCAATGTAGATACACTAAATAACATAATGGTTCAAAATTGATGATATGATGATGACAACCTTATTATACCTGATATGGTTAATTTTGTTTGCTCCTAATAAGTGAGTGCTCTAGTACAGGTGCTAATCTAGTGGACAGGTAAATAATGATAAGCTTGATGCTAAGTTTAAATTGGTTACTATAATCATAAGCTCTTTTATGCAACTGTGTCAAGCTAGCCCACCTCATAAGCCTTGCATGACTCTTGGTGTCCTTTATTTCTGGTTTTGACGGGTAAGTCTAGCTGAGTACCTTCTCGTACTCAGGGTTTATCCCACCATGTTGCAGGTGAAGTTCTCGGCCTGTGAAGATGGTGGCTAACCGCCGGTGGCTCGGTGATTCTATAGTTACTTCTCATCTATATGCTTTTATCGGATGATGTCACTTATGCTAGCAATATATTTGTAACTTATATTAATGTAATCATTTGAAAGCTATGTTGTTTTCACTAAGCGGTTTTGAAACCCAAACTCATACTTTTATTTGTGAACCCATTTGTAATATTATTTCCGCTGCAACCCTATGTATGTGATGTGTATTTGCTTAATCACGCGATCTTGGTTGTGATATTGATTTACCGAGGTCTTTCGGGACACTCGGCGGACTACCGGGTTTATATGAGTTAAGGTATGTGTGTGTCAACGTGTTAGCGGGGACAACCATACTTGATATTGTATAAATTGGGCGGTTCTATTATAGCTGTAACAGAACCGACCAAATCATAAGAACGTAAGTACAAAAACAATCACCGAAGCGATCAAATTCCTGTACTTAAGCCCCCATAATCCCGATAGTCCAGAAATCATGAAGGATTTCAACCAACTCTCGACATACAAACCAAGATCGTAGTGATTCAACACAACACATCATCCGTTACAACATTTCATAAGTAGCATTCGGATTACATCCATCAGAGTTCAAATAAAATATTACAAACCAAGTTCAAATGTGCGGAAGCAACATAGTTTAGTACATAACTTCATAGTTTCAAATACATTGCCAGATCTGAGTCATGTCCCACAAAAGCATTATCAGGTACGAGAACTAGTAGAGACCGCGCCCAACAGCCTAGTCTTCATCCCCAGCTGGGAGAAGGCAGTACTTGCAGCAACCAAAGTAGAACTGGTCATCTGCAACAGGTGGGAGATAAACCCTGAGTACGAGAAGGTACTCAGCTAGACTTACCCGTCAAAACTAGAAATAAAAGACACCAAGGATCATGCAAGGCTTTTCAGGTGGGCTAGCTTGACACAGTTGCATAAAAGAGCTTATGATTATAGTAACCAATTTAAACTTAGCATCAAGCTTATCATTATTTACCTGTCCACTAGATTAGCACCTGTACTAGAGCACTCACTTATTAGGAGCAAACAAAATTAACCATATCAGGTATAATAAGGTTGTCATCATCATATCATCAATTTTGAACCATTATGTTATTTAGTGTATCTACATTGGAGATAAGCCCGTCAAGTTCTCACTAACCGGGAGAGACGGCGACTCGAATCGAATTACAACTCAGCTGAGGGGGTATTCCTAAGTCTCACCCTGGCATACTTAGCAAGGGTAGCCATGGGTTACCTTTGGTACAACTCAGGAACCAAATTCGCGGGTTCGATCAGCGCCAGCACTCTCAGGGATTACCCTTCTGCCAGGACGACCAGGACTTTTAAATCACCTGCCCTTGGACTCACGCCTATGGCTCCCTTCCGAGGCGCACTTTATACTTATCGACTCCCGGCCTGAGGTGAGCTACTCGGCTTCGCGGTCGGTCATTAGACACGACCAACTAAGAGAGAGGCATGCGTTCAACATGAACAGGAAAGGCTCCAAGAATCAGTCCTTAAGCGACACAGACGGAGTCACTGCAAACCGGCAAGCCTCCGTCCGGTCTTCATTTCATATTAAGACTGGTTCTTTTCCACAATAGCAAATATAGCCAACCGTGCCATATGTATCTTCCTATATCTCGCAGGTGACAGGAAATCACCTGACTTCTACCATGTTTAAGCAGGGCTAAGCACTACACGAGCCTGAGCTACATAGGATTCAGGGTATCAATATCTGGACAAGGATTGGATAACCAATGCAGCAAATGTTTTCATCCAACACCTAAACTTAATGCAACAATATATGTAAGAATACTATAACTGCATTTCAGAAATTAGGAGGCTTAATATGCTCCGGGGCTTGCCTTTCACAAAGTTGCAAGGACGGTGATCCGGGCACTCAACGGCGACCTCGTCTGGCACTTCTCCTGAAGACTGCACCTCCTGAATCTCCGGTGTCGGCTGCTGCTGCTCGCTCGGTTCCTCGAATTCCAGCAGTGTTACTCCCTCCGGTACACCTATTGCATGCCGATGCACAAGATAAATATCATGGATGCATAAGGAATGACATGATGCTCATGATGGATGAATCACAGTAAGTGTTTACGAAAGCATCACTGGACACTCGTTTACCGAGTAAGACTAGCCCTATTCAAATCACTTTAAAACAGGTATCTAATTTAACTTGAAGAACAAGATCAACTTACCTAACTTGCATAACCTAAGATAAAGATGCTCATCTTCAGTTAAAGGCCTAACACCTAGGAACATTACCACAAACTTAGAAATAGTAAAGGCATACATAAATCAACATTTAAAGTTTCATATGCACACAAGTAGTCCCTTAATTCAATCACAACAAGAGTTACACAAATCCAAATGACTTGCATGAGGACATTCTGGAAAGCTTATAAAATTCTCTACAAATCATTTGTAAACATCAAAGCATGATTCTTAAGTTAACCAAATCGAATTCCAGTAAACCTAGAATCTGTCTAGAAATGACAGGGTTACTAAATTAATTATTTAATGATGATGCAAAAGCATAATTGGACCAACCCAAGTTTACCAACATGTTTTTCATACCCAAGAAACATCAGAAAGTATAGTTCCACCTTCTAAATAAATTATTTAATATCCTTTTCTAATTTATTTAGTTAATTAGGTGATTAAAGCAACATATAGTAAAACTGTCCATAAAAATCTACAAAAATTACAGTAGCTATCTCATGCTTCACATAGACTACCATAAAAATTTCAAAACCATTGAGCAAGCAGAACTTGCCGTATCCAAAATAACAGGTGGCATGCCTATTTTTAGCATAATTAGGAAATCCTAATGAAAAGTGTCAAGCAACAGATTTCACATTTTTCCTAGCATCATTCTAGCATAAGAACCTTACTCACCAAATTTTACCTATACTGGATCTATAGAAACATTATGAAAATTCACACAAGATCCATCCATTGATAAAAAGAAATTCTATAACTCAAAAACTATACATGCACTAGCTCTGAAATTTTAACCAGAGATTCTACTAAGCAATAATAGATTACCCACAAAATTTCATCATTTTTGGACCACAGAAACTCAAGATAAAATTCAAACAAGTTTGCATGTATCCAAAAACACATTTCAAAGTCCTATTTAATTTATCCAGAATTTCTAAAACATATGCTCATATAATATTTTATTAATACTAGACATGACCAGGAACTTAACAAAATTGGAACCATAACATTTGGATCTACCAAACTTGAGTTACACATTTTTGAATCTATACCCAAAACTGTGAAAAACAATTAAACAAAACAAAATGGAAAAACCTACACAGCTACTGGGCCAGCCCATGGAAACGGCGGCCAGCGAGCAACGCTAGCGCGGCCCAAACAACGGCGCGGCCCACGCTGGGCTCCCGCCTCAGCCGCGGCGATTGACGAGAGGGGCCCGCGCGTCAGCGAGAGAAATAGGGGAGAAGAACAGGGCGGCAGCGAAGCTCATCGCCGGTGACCTCTCCGACGAAACCATCGACGCTACTGTGTTTGCCTTACTCGTGCGCACCTAGTGGAACCATCTATTGAAGCTATCGTCGCCGGTAAGGATAATGGCGACAGCCAGGGCGGCGCACGGCCGCGGCTTGACCGGCTCCGACGAAACTACGGCGCCAGGGCTCGAATGGGTGACCCTACGAGCATCAGTGGCATGCACTGGTCCTAGCGCAAGGCAGAGGAGGGATGGCAAGGGCGCGAGGAGAGCTGGCCGCGTGGAGCGCTAACTCCGGCGAGGTTCGACAAGACGGTGGTGGGGAAAAACGGCGATTTCATCCTTACCAAGGCGAAATTGGCACGACGGTGGGGTGGATGAGGTAGAGGGAAACACGGCGAGGCTCTGGGTGAGCTGGGCGACACATTTTTGCCAGGACGCGGGAGCTAGGCGAGGGTGAAGGTCCAGCTAGCAATGGCGGATGGCTTCGGTGCTGCGCGCTGTGGGAGGCGAGAGATGAGAAATGGAGCGGCGACTCGGTCGAGCAGGCGCTGCGGTGCTTCATGGCGCGGCTGGCCTTGCTAGGGCGCCCGCGGCGCGTGGCCTGTGCGCTCAGGCGATCGGCGACGGGTGGCGCCATGCGGTGGTGAAAATATGAACCTGTCGAAACACTATAGCACGCCATTCAGTCGATTTGATCAGCCTGACAGCGTGACTTCAACGCATTATCCTGACTAATCCGTTGCTCGTTTGCAAAAACAGTGTACATGAAAATTGTAGGCCTACCATCCATCTACCATTTATTTTCAAGGACCATCATCTAATTCGCCATGGATCAGAAGTTAAATGAAGCCCAAGTTGGCCTGATCCAACTGAAAATGCAGTTTAAGACTTAGACAAATTTTTTAGTGAAATCAGCATGGACATCTGACTTGTGGGCCTTGTTTGAACATGTTCTAGCCATTTTCATGAGATGGTCATATTGAGACTTTTGTTCCTTGATAAATTGGCTACAATTTTGGTAAAGAGTGCACAGCCATGCAAGATCTCTAAGTTGGTCTTTTGAATTAGTCAAACTGTGAGACTCTGGAGTCAATTCAAGTCAAACCTCCACTTGAGGGCATTTTGGTCATTTTGATCTTCATGAACAATGTCCCAACAAGTAACCTAAGTGTAGTTAAGGTGTAATAGACCATGATCAACCACTTTGCAAAATTGTTATACCACTTCTAAAGATCACATGTGATAAAGCAATTAAAACAAGCAATTCATTCATATGTTTCAATTCCATGTTTCACATGTTTGATGACCTTGTGGTTATTTTATACTTGTCATATTACTACCATGTTAGCATGTTTCAAAGTATGAGAATTTCATGTTACATTCACATGTTGCACTACTACCATTCTAAGCAATCAAGCATGAAACACACACAATTGAAAATGTTGCATATGCATGTTTCAGTAACAATGACATGCTGAGATAGATGATGTACATGTTTATGAAATGAAATGAAATTAGTGGAAGCCAAACACCTAGGGTGTTACAGCCTTCCCCCCTTAGAAAAATCTCATCCCGAGATTTGGAAAGCGTACCATTTAATATAGAAAGCTGGATAGTTTTCCTTTAAATAATCTTCCCGCTCCCAGGTTGCATCCCGTTCACTATGATTACTCCAAACTACCTTGTATAACTTAACTACTCGTGTACGAGTCACTCTTTCTTGAGTATCCAGAACTTGCACGGGCTTCTCCTCATAAGAAAGATCAGATTTCAAGTTGACTTTTCTTGTCGCTATTCTTTCCTCGGGAATACGGAGACACTTCTTCAGCTGGGACACATGGAATACCAGGAATATAGCTCCCATCTCACTTGGTAGATCGAGCTTATATGCTACTCTTCCACTTTTCTCGATAATGCGGTAAGGTCCAACATATCGAGGCTCAAGCTTCCTTTTAATTCCAAAACATTTTACTACTTTCATAGGGGATACCTTCAGATAAACGTGATCACCTACTTCAAACTCAATAGGTTTTCTTCTCTTGTCAGCATAGCTCTTTTGTCTAGCCTGTGCGGCAGTCATATTCTTCTGTATAGTTCGGACTTGCTCTTCGGCTTCTTTTACAAAATCAATACCATAAAATCTTCTTTCTCCGGGTTCCACCCAGTTCAAAGGAGTTCTACACTTGCGGCCATAAAGAGCTTCAAAGGAGCCATTTTGATACTCTCTTGATAACTGTTGTTATAAGAGAATTCAGCGAGAGGCAACCAGTCCTCCCAAGAGCCTTTGCAAGAGTTAAGACAAGCTCTAAGCATGTCTTCAAGAATTTGATTAACACGCTCAGTCTGTCCTAATGTTTGCGGATGATAGGCAGAACTGCGGATTAGATGAGTGCCAAGATTCTGATGTAAGCACTCCAAAAAGCGAGCCGTGAATTGCGGTCCTCTATCAGAAACAATAGATTTGGGCACACCATGGAGACGTAACACTTGTTGAAAATAAATCTCAGCATAATTGTGCGGGTGATATGTAGACTTGACCGGAATAAAGTGAGCGGATTTAGTTAGACGATCTATGAAAACCCAGATGGAATCACAACCCTTTTTGGTAGTGGGTAATCCAACAATGAAATCCATGCTAATTTCTTCCCACTTCCAGCCAGGAATAGAGAGTGGCTATAATAATCCGGGCCTTATGTGAATAGCCTTGACTCTGCAATAGTTATCACACCTTGCCACGTAAGCTGCGATTTCTTTCTTCATCTTGGTCCACCAATAATACAGCTTGAGATCTTGATACATTTTACTGCTACGAGGATGGATGGACAATTTAGAAGAATGGGCTTCAGCCATAATTTGATTTCTAAGTTCTTTGTCTTTGGGTACCACAAGCCTATCATTAAACCAGAGAATTCCCTTGTCATCGACCCTAAAGTGCTTGGTTTCTTTCTCTTTCATCTTCCGCTTGATGTGAAACACACCCACATCAGTCTTCTGGAGTTCGATAATTCGACTTCTAAGAGAGCAATCCACAGTAATATTGTGGAGTACCACAGGATGAAGGAGGTGTGCTAGATGAAAGTCTTCACTAACTAAGGAATTGCAATGGGCCTTTCTGCTTAAGGCATCAGCAACCACATTTGCCTTACCAGGATGGTAGTGAACTTGTAGGTTGTAGTCTTTGATTAATTCTAACCATCGTCGTTGACGCATGTTCAACTCGGGTTGAGTAAAGATGTATTTGAGGCTTTTATGGTCAGTATAGATGTTGCACACATTACCCAGCAAGTAATGTCTCCAAATCTTCAGGGCATGAACAACCGCGGCTAGCTCTAAGTCATGGGTAGGATAGTTCACTTCATGCTTTCGAAGCTGGCGTGAAGCATAAGCAATTACTCGGCCCTCCTACATAAGAACACACCCCAAACCGGTGCCACATGCGTCACAGTAGACATCAAAAGGCTTCTCGATGTCCGGTTGTGCCAATACAGGAGCAGAGGTTAGTAAGGTCCGCAAAGTGTGGAAAGCCTCTTCACACTTCGGAGTCCACACAAACTTCTCATCTTTTTGAAGCAGTCGAGTCATGGGCTTGACGACTTTTGAGAAATCCGGGATAAAGCGACGATAATAGCCAGCCAAACCCAGGAAACTTCGGACTTCTGTGACCGTAGTAGGTGCCTTCCACTCAAGGACTTCTTGCACCTTAGTAGGGTCAACCGAAATTCCATCACCAGATAACACATGACCTAGAAAAGGTATCTTGTTCAACCAGAATTCACACTTGCTGAACTTAGCATAAAGCTGGTTGTCACGCAATCGAGTTAAGACAATTCTCAGATGTTCAGCATGCTCTTCTTCATTCTGAGAGTATACAAGGATATCATCAATGAACACGACGACGAACTTGTCCAATTCCGGCATGAATACTGAATTCATTAGGTACATAAAGTGTGCCGGAGCATTGGTCAACCCAAAGGACATGACAAGGTATTCGAACAAGCCGTAACGAGTAGAGAAAGTTGTCTTAGGTATATCTTCAAGACGAATTTTGATCTGATGGTAGCCAGACCTCAAATCGATCTTGGAGAATACCTTAGCTTTGGAGAGCTGATCAAACAGAATATCGATGCGAGGAAGAGGGTATTTGTTCTTGATAGTAACATCATTTAGGGGGTGATAATCCACGCACATGCGCAAAGATTTGTCCTTCTTCTTCACAAATATAGCCGGACAACCCCAAGGAGAAGAACTAGGCCGAATCAAACTTTTCTTCAATAGCTCATTCAACTGACTCTTCAGCTCAGCCAACTCATTGGGTGGCATTCTATAGGGCCTTCGAGAAATAGGAGCCGTACCCAGAATGAGTTCTATCTTGAATTCTACATCACGGTCCGGATGTAATCCAGGCAAGTCTTCAGGGAAGACATCTGGAAACTCACAGACAACCGGTAGATCCTCAATGGCTTTGGCTAGGGTAGCATTGGCTGTATTGTGGATAGAGATATCACGAGGTAACTGCACTAGAAAACCCTTCTTATCCACAGGATCCCTCAACATTACCACACGGGTTGAGGTATCGATCAACACTCCATTCCCGCTCATCCACTTCATTCCTAGGATTACATCGATTCCTACCCCCAGTAGAACTACAAGATCCGTAAGGAACTCTCGATCCCCAATCTCAAGCTTTACATCTTTAACTACTTGGTTAGTCAGGATATTATTTCCAACAGCACTAATACAATAACCACCCTTGATAATTGTAATCACATTCATCTTATGCATAGACGCAAAAGTAGAACTCACAAAGGAGTGCGAAGCACCCGAATCAAAGAGCACAACTGCAGGGTGATCATTAACAAGGAACTTACCAGCGGTGACCACTTCACCAGCAGGAATTTCCTCCACGGTAGTGTAGTGAACACGCCCTTGACGGACATTTCCTTGAGCATTCTTGGGAGGATAGGGACACTTATTTGCCCAATGACCAAGATGGTTATAGTTCCAGCACGACCTGTTTGCTGGTGGGGCATTGGAGCTGCCCTGCCCAGAGGTATTCTTTGGCAAGGAAATTGTGTACCCCTTGCGGAAACCGGTTTTAGCTTGATTCTTTTTCTGAGGTGGGCGATACCGGACATTCACATTGGTTGGATGGTACTGGGTCTTGGATACTATTGGAGCCTGAGACTGAGAAGCACCAGCCTCAAAGTTTCTTTTGCGGTTCTTGGAAGCAGCATATATCTTGTCATTATTCTCCTGAGTCAGGGTGTCACTGATAAACTAATTGAAGGTGACACACTTGCAGTTGCCCATAGACTTCATCAGTTTAGGGGAAAGTCCCCTCTTGAAGCTAGTTATTCTCTTGGCGTCAGTATCGACGAACTCAGGCCTCGCCAGGTTGTTGAATGCCTGGAGGTATTCATTAAGACTCTTGTTGCCTTGGGTTAGCTTCATAAACTCGGTATGCTTAATGGCCATGAGACCAGGAGGGATAAAGTGTCCTCTGAAAGCTGCCTAAAACTGGCCCCAAACTATCTCGACGTTCGCAGGGAAGGTGGTCCTATGATGGGTCCACCAGATGCCTGCAGGGCCTTGGAGCTGGTGTCCTGCATATGTGGCCTTCATACCTTCAGTCAAACGGAGCAATCCAAACCTTTGCTCTATCGTGCTCAACCATTCATCAGCTTGTAATGGTTCTTCTGCCTCACGAAAGATAGGAGGCTTTGTGTCCATGAAGTCCTTAAAGCTGCTGTACTGGTTTGGTTCGGGTTCCTGGCGGACATGTCAATCCTCGCGGTTAGCCATTTGGCGCATAGCCTCAGCTAGCATGCGCTGACTTTCGACGACTGTCTGCATTAGCTCAGCTGGGGTGGGCGGTGGAGGAGGTGGTTGTTCCTCATCTCCCATGCTATGACCGCGATGAAGGTTATAAGCCATCTACAAAATGTATAGCCAATGAGCACTGATGATGTGGAAATTTTTGTAGATGAATCGTATAATTATGCCAATACTGAGTCCATTGGAGGGAATGCATTTATATAATCAACAGAGGCACAATCATTCATCACAATCACACAACTCATCAAGCGCGTCAATTGACACATAAATGCGATGAATTTAACCAACAATCGAGATCCATAGACCGCAAAGACGAAATTCATCAAAAGCTCACCTACGTGGAGCATAATACGTTCAATAGGTTACATCCAAGCCATAGAGGTTCCAAACTTACATCAAGGGTAACATAGGGTTCGATATTACATCCCAACGATTAACTTGATACAAAGCTACTCGTTCATGCATGAGGATCAACAAAAGACTAGCTCTTGCGCATTAGCTAAGTAGTAAGCTAAACTACGCATCGTCCTCAGAGTCAGTGTCTAAGATCTCTCCTCCTTCTTCATCACTAGCAGGCTCTAACTCCTCATCTTCCTCCTCATCAGGTGGAATGTCCTCAGGTCCATTGACCTCCATGTCATCATCACCTTCAGCCATGATGACACCAGAGCCCATCTCATCCTCATCATCAGGTGGCAGGAGAGGGTGAAGTTGATTGTGTAATAGGTGAACCTCCTCATGGAGATGGTCATTGTACTCTTCGGCAACTGCCACTTGCTACTCTAGCTCCACCTGTCACGCTCTCAACACATTCTCCTCGTGCCAGGCTTCATTCCGTTGGTTCATCACGTGAATCAACATGCGTTCAGAGTTGCGGTGAGCAACTATCAACCTCTGAACCTCAAGGGTCTCTTGGTCCCTTTCCTATGTTACTTGCTCCAAACGGTGCTGAGCCGCATTCCTCTTAGCAGTCACCCGGGCCAGCTCTGTCCTCAGCATTTCCACCTCAGTAGGCTCAGGACGGGGCTCACGAGGAGCTAAACGGTGATGAGGTGCCCTACCTCCAGTGGACTTGCGAGCAGTGAGTTTCGTGCGCGCCATCTGTAGCAAAAAGTTGCAACATAAGGGGAGAATCATTTAAGGGATACGAAATTTAATTAGTCAGGACAATCATATTTTAAAGGGAGGGAATAATGCAATAAATGCCATGTATGCTTGAACATGATGCATGCACGATCCGTACGTCCTCACAAACCTAGAAAAATTTAAAGGCTAGCGAAATATACGGTGGCATACATACGTTCTCTCGTATATGGTAGCTAGTCGATCTACAACGATACGTTGTTAGTGTACCTGCAGAAAATTTCATTTCAGCCCAGTAATTTCCCAAAGTGCATAAAAGCAAGCAGTAAACTAAATACTTTCATACATACATCCCCTGATGCATATACTCTAGTATCACAGCTACCCATCAGAGAAACCCATATTTAAGTACTCTCATAGATACATGATTGAACATGTAAGTATGCGAGCAACCACAACTACTCTCCCCTAGACCGACGATTCGACGGTCATGCTCTCACAACTCCCACTTACCAGAGCGTAGAGGTATTTTGATCCATACATTACAACCCAAGCGGATGGCATCCATACAATAGCACGCCATATGGATGATGAAACAGAAACAAGCAGTAACCCCCAAGTTAGTACTTAATAAGCCACCTAAGAGTCCTTATTTGGGCATAAGGGATATGACCACTGGCAATACTTAGTATTTAATTTAGGATTTTCGCAAATACTTTTGTTTTAAATACACAAATGACATGTTTAGTGTCGAATCTTGCTCAGATGCCAGCTGTAACAGAACCGACCAAATCATAAGAACGTAAGTACAAAAACAATCACCGAAGCGATCAAATTCCTGTACTTAAGCCCCCATAATCCCGGTAGTCCGGAAATCACGAAGGATTTCAACCAACTCTCGACATACAAACCAAGATCGTAGTGATTCAACAGAACACATCATCCGTTACAACATTTCATAAGTAGCATTCGGATTACATCCATCAGAGTTCAAATAAAATATTACAAACCATGTTCAAATGTGCGGAAGCAACATAGTTTAGTACATAACTTCATAGTTTCAAATACATTGCCAGATCTGAGTCATGTCCCACAAAAGCATTATCAGGTACGAGAACTAGTAGAGACCGCACCCAACAGCCTAGTCTTCATCCCCAGCTGGGAGAAGGTAGTACTTGCAGCAACCAAAGTAGAACTGGTCATCTACAACAGGTGGGAGATAAACCCTGAGTACGAGAAGGTACTTAGCTAGACTTACCCGTCAAAACTAGAAATAAAAGACACCAAGGATCATGCAAGGCTTTTTAGGTGGGCTAGCTTGACACAGTTGCATAAAAGAGCTTATGATTATAGTAACCAATTTAAACTTAGCATCAAGCTTATCATTATTTACCTGTCCACTAGATTAGCCCCTGTACTAGAGCACTCACTTATTAGAAGCAAACAATATTAACCATAGCAGGTATAATAAGGCTGTCATCATCATATCATCAATTTTGAACCATTATGTTATTTAGTGTATCTATATTGGAGATAAGCCCATCAAGTTCTCACTAACCGGGAGAGACGGCTACTCGAATCAAATTACAACTCAGCTGAGGGGGTATTCCTAACTCTCACCCTGGCATACTTAGCAAGGGTAGCCGTGGGTCACCTTTGGTACAACTCAGGAACCAAATTCGCGGGTTCGATCAGCGCCAGCACTCTCAGGGATTACCCTTCTGCCAGGACAACCAGGACTTTTAAATCACCTGCCCTTGGACTCACGCCTACGGCTCCCTTCCGAGGCGCACTTTATACTTATCGACTCTCGGCCTGAGGTGAGCTACTCGGCTTCGCGGTCGGTCTTTAGACACGGCCAACTAAGAGAGAGGCATGCGTTCAACATGAACAGGAAAGGCTCCAAGAATCAGTCCTTAAGCGACACAGACGGAGTCACTGCAAACCGACAAGCCTCCGTCCGGTCTTCATTTCATATTAAGACTTGTTCTTTTCCACGATAGCAAATATAGCCAACCGTGCCATATGTATCTTCCTATATCTCGCAGGTGACAGGAAATCACCTGACTTCTACCATGTTTAAGCAGGGCTAAGCACTACATGAGCCTGAGCTACATAGGATTCAGGGTATCAATATCTGGACAAGGATTGGATAACCAATGCAGCAAATGTTTTCATCCAACACCTAAACTTAATGCAACAATATATGTAAGAATACTGTAACTGCATCTCAGAAATTAGGAGGCTTAATATGCTCCGGGGCTTGCCTTTCACAAAGTTGCAAGGACGGTGATTCGGGCACTCAACGGCGACCTCATCTGGCACTTCTCCTGAAGGCTGCACCTCCTGAACCTCCGGTGTCGGCTGCTGCTGCTCGCTCGGTTCCTTGAATTCCAGCAGTGTTACTCCCTCCGGTACACCTATTGCATGCCGATGCACAAGATAAATATCATGGATGCATAAGGAATGACATGATGCTCATGATGGATGAATCACAGTAAGTGTTTACGAAAGCATCACTGGACACTCGTTTACCGAGTAAGACTAGCCCTATTCAAATCACTTTAAAACAGGTATCTAATTTAACTTGAAGAACAAGATCAACTTACCTAACTTGCATAACCTAAGATAAAGATGCTCATCTTCAGTTAAAGGCCTAACACCTAGGAACATTACCACAAACTTAGAAATAGTAAAGGCATACATAAATCAACATTTAAAGTTTCATATGCACACAAGTAGTCCCTTAATTCAATCACAACAAGAGTTATACAAATCCAAATGACTTGCATGAGGACATTCTAGAAAGCTTATAAAATTCTCTACAAATCATTTGTAAACATCAAAGCATGATTCTTAAGTTAACCAAATCGAATTCCAGTAAACCTAGAATCTGTCTAGAAATGACAGGGTTACTAAATTAATTATTTAATGATGATGCAAAAGCATAATTGGACCAACCCAAGTTTACCAACATGTTTTTCATACCCAAGAAACATCAGAAAGTATAGTGCCACCTTCTAAATAAATTATTTAATATCATTTTCTAATTTATTTAGTTAATTAGGTGATTAAAGCAACATATAGTAAAACTGTCCATAAAAATCTACAAAAATTACAGTAGCTATCTCATGCTTCACATAGACTACCATAAAAATTGCAAAGCCATTGAGCAAGCAGAACTTGCTGTATCCAAAATAACAGGTGGCATGCCTATTTTTAGCATAATTAGGAAACCCTAATGAAAAGTGTCAAGCAACAGATTACACATTTTTCCTAGCATCATTCTAGCATAAGAACCTTACTCACCAAATTTTATCTATACTGGATCTATAGAAAAATTATGAAAATTCACACAAGATCCATCCATTGATAAAAAGAAATTCTATAACTCAAAAACTATACATGCACTAGCTCTGAAATTTTAACCAGAGATTCTACTAAGCAATAATAGATTACCCACAAAATTTCATCATTTTTGGACCAAAGAAACTCAAGATAAAATTCAAACAAGTTTGCATGTATCCAAAAACACATTTCAAAGTCCTATTTAATTTATCCAGAATTTCTAAAACATGTGCTCATATAATATTTTTATTAAATACTAGACATGACCAGGAACTTAACAAAATTGGAACCATAACATTTGGATCTACCAAACTTGAGTTACACATTTTTGAATCTATACCCAAAACTGTGAAAAACAATTAAACAAAACAAAATGGAAAAACCTACACAGCTACTGGGCTAGCCCAAGGAAACGGCGGCCCGTGAGCAACGCTGGCGCGGCCCAGACAACGGCGTGGCCCACGCTGGGCTCCCGCCTCAGCCGTGGCGACTGACGAGAGGGGCCCGCGCGTTAGCGAGAGAAATAGGGGAGAAGAACAGGGCGGCGGCGAAGCTCATCGCCGGTGACCTCTTCGGCGAAACCATCGATGCTACTGTGTTCGCCTTACTCGTGCACACCTAGTGGAACCATCTATTGAAGCTATCATCGCCGGTAAGGGTAATGGCGACAGCCATGGCGGCGCACGGACGTGGCTTGACCGGCTCCGACGAAACTACGGCGCCAGGGCTCGAATGGGTGACCCTACGAGCATCAGTGGCATGCATTGGTCCTAGCGCAAGGCAGAGGAGGGATGGCAAGGGCGCGAGGAGAGCTGGCCACGTGGAGCGCTAACTCCGGCGAAGTTCGACAAGACGGTGGTGTGGAAAAACGGCGATTTCATCCTTACCAAGGCGAAATTGGCACGACGGTGGGGTGGATGAGGTAGAGGGAAACACGGCGAGGCTCTGGGTGAGCTGGGCGACGCGTTTTTGCCAGGACGCGGGAGCTAGGCGAGGGCGAAGGTCCGGCTGGCAATGGCGGACGGCTTCGGTGCTGCGCGCTGTGGGAGGCGAGAGATGAGAAATGGAACGGCGACTTGGTCGGGCAGGCGCTGGGGTGCTTCATGACGCGGCTGGCCTTGCCAGGGCACCCGCGACGCGTGGCCTACGCACTCAGGTGATCGGCGATGGGTGGCGCCACGCGGCGGTGAAAATATGAACCTGTCGAAACACTGTAGCACGCCATTCAGTTGATTTGATCAGCCTGACAGCGCGACTTCAACGCATTATCCTGACTAATCCATTGCTCGTTTGCAAAAATAGTGTACATGAAAATTGTAGGCCTACCATCCATCTACCATTTATTTTCAAGGACCATCATCTAATTCGCCATGGATCAGAAGTTAAATGAAGCCCAAGTTGGCCTGATCCAACTGAAAATGCAGTTTAAGACTTAGACAAATTTTTTAGTGAAATCAGCATGGACATCTGACTTGTGGGCCTTGTTTGAACATGTTCTAGCCATTTTCATGAGATGGTCATATTGAGACTTTTGTTTCTTGATAAATTGGCTACAATTTTGGTAAAGAGTGCATAGCTATGCAAGATCTCTAAGTTGGTCTTTTGAATTAGTCAAACTGTGAGACTCTGGAGTCAATTCAAGTCAAACCTCCACTTGAGGGCATTTTGGTCATTTTGATCTTCATGAACAATGTCCCAACAAGTAACCTAAGTGTAGTTAAGGTGTAATAGACCATGATCAACCACTTTACAAAATTGTTATACCACTTCTAAAGATCACATGTGATAAAGCAATTAAAACAAGCAATTCATTCATATGTTTCAATTCCATGTGTTCACATGTTTCATGACCTTGTGGTTATTTTATATTTGTCATATTACTACCATGTTAGCATGTTTCAAAGTATGAGAATTTCATGTTACATTCACATGTTGCACTACTACCATTCTAAGCAATCAAGCATGAAACACACACAATTGAAAATGTTGCATATGCATGTTTCAGTAACAATGACATGCTGAGATAGATGGTGCACATGTTTATGAAATGAAATGAAATTAGTGGAAGCCAAACACCTAGGGTGTTACAGATGATGATGTAACATCCCGGCCCAGGGCTTAACAGGATTAATAGGATACTCATACCAATAAGTTGCAACTTCTTTTCCGGAAGCCCATCTGCAAATAATTTCGAGGTTAAGCGTGCTTGGCCTGGAGCGATGGGTGACTGACCGGGAAGTCCTTCCCGGGTGCGCACGAGTGAGGACAAAGTGCTCAGAAAAGACCTGTGTTGGTTTGTGAGGGCAGTCTATATCCTAGAGAAGCTGGCAGATGTAAGCGGGCCCGACCTCGGAGAGGCGGGGACGTTCTGAGAATCGGTATCGAGCTGACTCGCGGTTTCACGGGAGCGCGTGTGTCGCGATTCTTGTGAGCATGGTGCGCATGGTGGTGTGGATCCGGCGTGGTCACTGGCATGTCACATCTGGCGCTCGACACACCGGACGTGGCCAGAGAGATGATGCTCTGGCTTGGGATTGATCGACGAGGACGTCGATCTCTTAAGGGGGTGAGGATGTAACATCCCGGCCCAGGGCTTAACAGGATTAATAGGATACTCATACCAATAAGTTGCAACTTCTTTTTCGGAAGCCCATCTGTAAATAACTCTGAGGTTAAGCGTGCTTGGCCTAGAGCAATGGGTGACCGACCGGGAAGTCTTTCCCGGGTGCGCACGAGTGAGGACAAAGTGCGCATAAAAGACTTGTGTTGGTTTGTGAGGGCAGTCTATATCCTAGAGAAGCTGGTAGATGTAAGCGGGCCCGGCCTCGGAGAGGTGGGACATTACAAAGCCAGAGAGCTAGTGTAACTGATTGACAACCGGAAGAATTCCTCTTCCAGAATCAAACCAGAGTTGTCTTCCAGAATCAAACCAGAGTTGAATCAGTTGAGAGCTAGGCATGCTGAACTTGAGAGAGAACTGGAAAGTGTGAAGGCCGCCATTAATTGCCATGAGTCCAACTTGGTTCAGATCCCCAACGCCATCAAACAGAAGAAACAAGAGATGCTGACCAAGGTCAAAGAAAGCAAGGCCATCTGCAGCAGCCTTGAGAATACTCCTGGTTCAGCCGAAGGAGACAAGCAACAAATTGCAAAGTTTGATGCTATTCCGCTGAAAGCCTTGAAGGCAATCTAGGCTGTTTTAAATTTGTGATGTCACTACTTATAATACATATATCTCTTGTGAAACTAATGAGAACCATATTTCTCGCTGATCTATTGTATTTCTTGTCTCGGCTAACGAGCCAATTTGAAAATAGCTGATTCCAGACCTCTAACCTTAATCCAATTAAGTCTAAAAACATGGCCTTCATTAAGAAAACTCCTCAATCTTCTGTCCACAGTTATCAACGCCGCATTCTCTTCGGCATTAGTGAGGCGGTGCTTCGCCTTATATTAATTGCAGTTACTCTTCGCACGTCTCGAGATATCTACCATCCCATCTTCGTAGCCATAAATACCAATCGAGGGCTCTGGCCTCAAACACATCCATACTTGCAACTGCTTCTATTCTCTATGCTTCTCTGCCTTCACAAACTCTATAGCGGTTTTCTTCCTCCTCTTAGTAGATCTAACCAAACCCCATGGCTAGCGAGGACAATCGAGGCAAGCGTGCGACAGAAGCGATCCTAGAGGAAAACCTACCAATGAGCCAGCGTCTCCGTCGTATGAGGTGAGATCGACATCCTCTGCTCATTGCAATGGATTTCTCTAACTTGTTTATAGGTTTGTCCTGAATGATAGCCTTTGTCCACTTCCTCCCAGGGCTGGCGAGCCCTCCAATGTTGCATCTGATGCCGCCTCCACGCCAGACTTATTGTCGGACTCCTCTGATTCTTACAACGGCGACGACGCCTGTGTTTCCTCTGGGAGTGGAGGGCGGCCTAAGACCATTATTCTAAGGCAACTCAGGAGAATGGTCAGCTTGAGATCCACCTCGGCGCTTCTCAAGCCACCCTCCTCACCGCCGAGGAAGAGGCCAGCGCTGCTCGGGCGTGGCTAGCCGAGTCTGATGCCATGGTGGCGGGTAAGATGATCTCTAAGAAAACTCTTCTTCTAATTTCCATTGTCTTTGCTCTGATATCTTCTTTGTTTTCTGTGATCGCCAGCCTTGACGGCGCAGTTGGAGAACATCCAGCTAGCGTCGAATGCGGCTACGGCGGCCGTCAATGCTTGAGACCCCTTCATCAATGCTCGCCTCTATGATGTCCTGGCCCATGTCCAAGAGATCGCCCACCATGGCGTCCGTTGTGGCGCATCGGTGGCGCTAGCTGCGGTGCAGGTTCAGACTAGGTATGAGCTCCATACCATTGAGACCGGTTTCCCGATGGGTGATGACCCTAAGGAGCACAAGGAGTTGATCAAGGACTTCATTGATGCAGCGATGGCCATCGCGGACATTACATCCGCTCAGGATGTGATAAACAATGTCTTTGAGTAGTTTGTACTTAGGGCAAACTAATTAATGAATAAAGTCTTCTATTTTTCTATGATCATACTCAGTGTACTTTTTGCAATGTCTTGTGTATACCATAACAGTTTCTATGTTGTTTGTTTGCTCTATAGGCGATACATATCGTATCGGCTTTTCCTCCTTTTGGGGTAATTTTTTAGCTAAAGTCTATTAGAGTCGATGATTAAATAAATTGGCTATCAAGTATTGATTCAAATGCTAAGATAATATTTCTTTAGACACTTTCCATTGATCGCTTCTTGATAGGTTGCACCAGTATTCTTCACACCAAAGATCATTGCAACCCATTCAAATAAGCCAATTGCGCCAGGGCACCTAAAAGCTATCTTCCTTAGCCATTATATTCTGCATTGCTGTCCATAAAACTAATAACCTTGTGCCCAGTTGCTGCATCTACCAACATATCGGTTATCGGCATCGAATAACCATCCATGGGTGTAGCCTTGTTCAAATCTCTAAAATCGATGCAAACTCTTAACTTCCCATTTTTTATACACAGGAACAACACTCGATATCCACTCTGCATATCGGCACAGTCGGATTAATTTTGCATCTACTAATCTTTCAGTCTCCTTTTTGATATCATCAAGGACATTTGGGTTAAATCTCCTCGGAGCTTGTTTAAACGGCCGATATCCAAGTTTGATAGGCAACCGATGTTCAACAATTGATCAATCTAGACCAGGCATCTCATAATATTCCCAAGCAAAACAATCTCTAAATTCGTTTAATAAACCTATCAACTCTTGCTTATACTCAGGATCCAACTTAGCTCTTACATACGTCGGTCTAGGCCTATCTCCAGGACCAATATCTATCTCCTCTAATTCATCGGCTGACATAAAGCCATGTCCAAGCTTACCATCTATACCATCTATTGGATTATCCATCAAAACAAACTCTCAGAGCCAATTGCTTGGATTGGATGTTGGCTTTCATCATTGATCTTAATGAAGCCTCCTTCCCATAGCTTGCTAGAAAAACAATCGAAGTCTTCCAGTTCCCAATACATTGGATCAGCTATTGCTATACTCACAGAATCATCAGCATGAACTAGCTCAACATCATCTCCATGCCACTGAATCAAGCATTGATGCATAGTCAATGGTACACAAAATTTTGCATGAATCCAATCACGACCAAGGAGTAAACTATATGAACCCTTTCCATCAATGACAAAGAATGTATTGAGCAAAGTCTTACTTCCAATTGTCAATTCGATGTTTATTGCCCCTCTAGTCTTGGATACATTACCCCAAAAATCCTTAAGCATCATGTCAGTCTCAATCAAATCTCCTGGTCTCTTGCCAAGTTTGCAAAAAGTAGTATAAGGCATAAGATTAACAGGAGCACCTCCATCCATCAACATTTTGCTCATCGGCTTCCCATTAACGAAACCTTTTACATATAAAGCTTTTAAGTGCCGATGCTTGCCTGGCTTATCGAATATAGCTTGTTCTATGACTATCAACTTGGCAATTATCTCCTCATATTTCGATTCATCAAAATCTAAATAGACTTCTTGATCTGCTAGAGCTCTAAATTCTGACGGCAACAGAAAAGCCATTTGAATATTAGCCGATGGTTGACCCCAATTGGCTGTTTGTTTAGCACGCCACACTTGAGGCCTACCAGATTTCTGAGCTTGTTCTAGCTATCTATTCCTTAGGTGTTGCACCCTTCTTTTCTGGCTTCTTGTCAAACCTCCTGGACACCATTGCCCTTCCTGCCAAATATATTCTTCCTCATCACCCTCTTCTTCATAATCAGCCTAGTTTTGATAAACAACTCGCTTCCCGAGCCAATCATGAACACTTCTATTTTTTAAGTGTCGACCCATATTATTATTATGATGGTACTCATCTCGAGCATGGATAGATCGGCGGTTGGCTTGAGACTTCCTAAACTCCCAATATTGCTCACTACACTCTGGGCAATTATTTCTAGTAGACAATTTCAAACCTTCATTCCAACAATGTCATAAAGAAAGGACAATTCTAATGTGATTCAACTTGCTTTCTTTCATACCTCTCTTCTTCCTATTGATGTTGGTATTCTTTCTCTTCTAACCAACGCTGATAATCCTTTTCCTTCTATTGTTGCCATTTATTTAACAAAATTCAAGATGTGACACGCGGCCTTATCGCCCTGTTTCTTGACATCTCTCCCTGCTCATATTGGCTCTTTTGTTGGTCAGGACGCCTTTTAATTTCTCTATATTCATCAGCCTATATTTGCATCTTTGGATCGATGATTCTAGTTTCTTTTCCCCTGGTTGATGTTAAGACTTTAGTCTTTCCTTTGAGAAACTTAACATCGACCATATTCTGATCTCTTGGAAAAGGATTATCGTTAACTTTCATCTCCCGAGGTGTATCAAATTTAAGCTTCCCTTGCTGAATAGCCCTCTGTATATGTTGTCGGAAAATTCTGCACTCGTTAGTAGAATGAGAAGTAGCATTATGAAATTTGTAGAACTTGTTATTCTTCAACTGATCAGGAGGTAACATAACATGGTTGGCAGGCAATTTGATATGTCCTCTCTCAAGGAAGAAATCAAAGAGCTTGTCTGATTTTGTGACATCAAAATTATAGCTCTCTTTAACTCCTTTTCCCTAAAGATTTGGCACCATTACTGTCTTCTTACCCCAATTCCATTCAGCCGCAGTAATATCTTCTTCTTCATCATCCTCATCGCCATCATTAACTGAATATGGATTATAAGCTTTAGCAATTGCAGCACTCTTCTAGAATCGGATATCTCTGTGCATATTCTAGAATTGGCTATTAAGTGCTGCCACTCGTTGAGCCAACTGACTTAAATTGTCAAACTCTTGCCCAAGCAGCTTCTCTCTCCACGTTGGCAACATTCCTTGAATAGCCAAAGCAGCTAGCTGACCATCAGTCAGATTCAATGAAAAGCACAAATTTCTGGTCTCTCGGAACCTCTAAAGAAACTCGGCACCTGATTCATTAGTCCTTTGCCTTATGGTCGTCAAATCTATGATTTTCTTTTCTCCCATCCCAGTATAGAAATATGTATGAAATTTCTTCTCTAGGTCAGTCCAATTGGCAATGGAATTAACTGGTAACGATGAAAACTAGGTGAAAGCTAGTCCTGATAGGGACAAGGAGAAGAAACAAACTCGATGAGCCTCTTTAATGGATGCTTCACCCAACTGTGTAAGATATCGACTGACATGTTCTATTGTACTTGTGCTATCTTGACTAGTGAACTTAGCAAATTCCAGGAGCCTGTAATTCATAGGAAGAGCGAGCAAATCATACCACTCTAGATATGGACGTTTGTACGAAAAGATTTGCCCTTTTGGTTTTAAACCAAATTGATTCTTCATCATCTCAGTTACTCTGAGCAACAACTCATCAGCATTGGAATCTAGATTTCTTTGCAATTGCTAACCTATCTTCGGATTAAAATTTTGGGTACCTTGATACCCCGAATTTGAAATCATATGAAGGGTATTATAATCTGTTCCATAAAAATATCCTTGTGGAATCTCTATCTGTTGGGTCCTTTGCTTATTTGCTGCTTCAGCCTCTGGTTGTAAATGTTGGGATCTGTATCTCTACAAATCCTTTAAACTGATGGCGCTATTTTTTGAGCCGACAGTGGTATTTGGCCAGACGTGCTAAAATTATCTACTTGACTCTGACCTTGCCCCGTCGGCTGTTGCACATACTGCACTGATGATCCAGGATTATTCTATATTTGATTAGTAGTGGTACCTTGAACTTGCTTAGATGAGCTCTGAACTACCTGGACATCATCATTGCCAGCTAGTGCTGCTTTTTGATGGCTAGTACCGGCTTGATTAGTTCCCTAAGTTGACAGATGTAGAATGTTGTAATAAGCCGGTCCAATGAGATCAATTGGACATCCATGAAACACCTCTTTCATGGTATTGTGGAATGTGTTCAAGAAAGCTATATTATGGTTCAACATGGCATCATGAACAGATTTGTTTACAGCATCTACGAAGAAGCGCCTATCATCAGCATCGTTTGTATCTAATTGCCATGCATCAAAACTATTGGTAGCGGATATCTCCGAACAACTTTATTGTCACGTGTCTTGGTGTAGGACAACAAACACTTGTTCTAAAATTCTTCTATAGCTTTACTGATGACATCTTTATCCTTATCAGGTAGGTTTTCATAAGGCACCATAAGAATGTCCGTGTTGTTGTGAGTTGCCATGACGATTGTGGGGTCCCACCGGGTGTGCCAGAAACGCGTGTCGGTGCGAAAACATGTTAGCCACGCCCGGTGGACACGCAGTAAGCCGGAATGATCTAGAGATCTGCATGGCTTCAACGCAAGACTAGCCGATCCTGCAAATTTCCTGAAGGCGTGCCAGTCAATTTGACCTGCAATTGACAAGGAGAGAAAGTTTATCAGTAATTTAGGGTGGAACATGCCGGTTTTGACCAGACAGTTCCAAGTGTGCCGCTTCAGGAGCAGCCAGGTGGGAAAATCGACTAAATAGCCGATACAAGAGGGAATCGACTGTTAAGGACTGTAACACTCGCGGATCATGATTGATTTTATAATAACGAATACAATGCACCTAGTTTTTAATGATCCTTTCCCTTGAGCTATCAATACGTATGCGTCAAAGATAAATCATTGGGTAGATTAGATTTAATCAAATACATGGTGCAAAGCCAATGAATTTTGTAAAAGGGATATGACACACAAGCAATTGACTGTTTAACATAATCGGAACTATGAACCATCTGGGTCCAATTTATTACCACCAGCAGTGAGGTTCGATCGGATCGATACAGCTATGACGATGACAATAATCTAAAACTAGAAAATCCATAAAACCGATTATATGTCAACAAGTTCATGAAAGCGTGCCATATCTGTGAAAGCACAGGCAAATCAGCTAAAATAACCAATTCTAGTAGAAAAGGGGTTACAGCATGTGAACAATCGACTATTTAATATGAACAGATCTATAAACTCATCAAATCTAACCTATTATCCTTAACGGTGGGATTCGATCGGATCGATAGCAGCCATGACAAAGATAACAGATCAAACCTTTAAAATAAACAGATCTATTCACATTTAACAGAATCATGAAGACACACTGTAAGCATTAAAGTACTGGCAATCGGCTATTTAGCCGATGCAGGCATAGCAAACAGTCAAGGTCACGCCTGGCCGAAAGCAAATCTAACAACTTGCATACTCTGATTTAAAGTGCTAACAGTGGGGATCGACCGGATCGTTACAGCCATAATAGCGAGCTATAGACCAGATTCAACTGCTAGTAAACCTACTCAAGATCAGACATGCCTTGGCCGCATACTATGCAAGATCAAGATCGAAGTAGGACAGCCGATAAAACATAATCCATCGTTTAAAGTAAAAATTATCACAATATAGCAAAATAAATGATGGATTAAAAGGATGTGAGGCCGATCTAGATCGTTCCCGATAGGGCAGTTTGATATTGCTGAAACTAATGACAACAAGAACATCAGCAAGATCGGTAACTTAATGAATCTACCCGAAGGATGCCACCCTTAGGTAGAGCTGATAACTTGACCTTATTCTAATTCGAGCAGTGGAGGTCAAACTTAACCGATGTAGCCGTACTTGAACTAGATATGGATAGATAACTAACTTATACTAGAGCTCATAAGAGGTCGGCCGAACCGATGTAGCCTTACAAACAAAAGTATAAGCCATGACAGTACTTACAGACAAGCCGGAGGTAGACCGGATCGATGTAGCCCTTCTTGTTGAAGAACTCACTGAGATCTACAGTACTCCTACTCCTAAGGGTTGGCGTAAAGCTAAAAAAAGTAATTGGTATTGATTGATTGGATATCCCTTACAATAGCCGGGGTCCAATATTTATACCATGAATTTAAACATGAATCCTACTCAAACATGACTTATTACAATCTTTGGAATAAAAGAAAACATTTCTAATTTAAAATATCTTGGACCCTAATCCTTTCCCTTTTGTAGAGTCTGACATGTTTCCCCCGACGCCATCTGTATATAGTGTAACAGAACCGACCAATTATACGAGATTAAGTAAGAAATCTTCCGCCGAAGCAGATAATTTAGTAAACTTAAGCCCGTATAACCCAGTAGTCCGTGAAACCACGAAGGATTTCAAACCAATCGACATACAAACCAAGATCGTACAAGTTTAGCGAGTACCATCATACGTTGCTTAAAGTTCACAACGACAGTAGATACATCAGAGTTTAGAACATAAAGTTATTACATACCAAGTTCAAACTGAAATAGCGGACGCAATTAGTTTTAAAGCCACACACACATTTTTGATTCAGATACAGTGCCAGTAGGTAGTCATCTCCAACAAAAGCATCAGATGAGAAATACGGAGTGACCATTTGCCCTTGGTCCTAGTTGTCACCCATCGCCGGATACAGGCAGTTAATGCAATAGCCGTAGTACATTTGACCATCTGCAACAACAATGGGATCAACGCCCTGAGTACGAGAAGGTACTCAGCTAGACTTACCCGTCTTAAACCAAAATAAAACGACACCAAGGATTATGCAAGGCTTTCTTTAGTGGGCTAGCTGACTCTTTTTGTGAAAGCATAAGTTATCATGAACAAACCATTTTAAGTACTTTGCATCATCTTTATTATAACCTATCCATCTAGGTAAGCACCTGTACTATGGAAATCACATGATTAAACAATAACATCCAGTTACCAATTTAGCTTCAGCATAACTCATATCCTCCAAATAACCATTAGTGTTCCATCATAATTACTACGATGCCGCAGCTCGAGTCAAGTGCTCACTATCCAGGAGCGATGGCGATTCGAATCGATTTCTAACCAGCTGGTGATTTACTCCTCACACAAACCACACTCACCGATCAAGTGAGTTACAGATCACCAATAACACTTTTTAGGTAGCCGCGGGATAATCTGGAGCCGCAGTACCCAGGGACCGCCCGACTGCCAGGAATCAGGTCACACCTGCCCTTGGGCTCACTCTTCGCGCCCTTGTCATACCCCCATCAGCACCAATACGCGCACTCGTGTAGATCCCGGCCCGAATAGTGCCACTAGCTTCGCGGTCGAAAGGTACTTTATTCGGCCAGCTAAATGTGAGGCATGCGTTCAACATGACAAGAGGGACGAGCAACGATCGGTCCTTAATCGACACAGATGGAAACTAACAGCACCCCAGAACTCTGTCTGGTTGCCTCCAACTTTTCCGTCCGGTCTCCAATTATCCATCACACATGGTTAATTCTAGGATATCATTCTTTCCATAGCTAAATTCTTCCAGTAACAACATATAATGTAGGTGATCAAGTATCATCGATCGCTACCGGTCTAAGCAAGGCTAAGCGGTTATTCGATCCTGACCTAACAGGGTAAAAGGTAATAAGGTAGGTAAGGATAGTAATAAATGCATCAACGGTTTCAATCAACTCCTACAACTTAATGCAACAATATATAAACTCATATATATATAGAAAGAATTGCTTTTATAAAGTAGGAGATTGAGAATGCTCCGGGGCTTGCCTCATTCGAACGAACTAGGTTGGTGATCCACGCACTCGGGCAAGTCCTCTCCTTGCTCCTCTTCCTCTAGCACCTCCTGTGCCTGAACTTCTTGTCGATCGGTCCCGGTCTGTTCTTCCTGAACCGCTACTAGCAACTCCTCCTGCGATCCTATATGATGCAGATGTACAAGTGCTAATGCATAGGTGCATCGGAGAGATGACATGAAATGATCATGATGTATGAAAAGTGGATGAGCATGTTTAACTTCACTTGACATAATCGTAGCAACGCTCTTCTACAAGGTAGTTAACATCATCCAAGAACATGTACTACTATCTACTACAACAACCACTGTACTAACATGCCAAATCACCATAGCAAACTAAGATGCTTCAAAGATACACCAAAGTGAACATTATTAATTAACTCGCATTAAAGAAGATTGTTTTATTTTATTTTAAACTCGGGCTACAACAGCAACATACATTTCTAGTGTTCGTAAAAATCTGAGAAAATTATAGTAGCCTAGTACTACTCTAAGTAGACTACCATAAAATTTCCATGGCATTTAGATAAGTAAAATAGCCTACACAAAAATGACAAGGCATAATTGCTTAAAAAGGCATAAATAGGAAACCTTAGTTAAAAGTGTCAAGTAATAGATTTCACATTTTTCCTAGTATCATTCTAGCATAAGAATAGCACTCACCAATTTTTTACCTTTACTGGATCTATAGAAAAATTATGAAAATTCACACCAGATCCATCCATTGATAAAAGGAAATTCTATAACTCAAAAACTACACATGCACTAGCTCTGAAATTTTAACCAGAGCTTCTACTAAGAAAAAATAGATTACCCACAAAATTTCATAATTTTTGGACCACAGCAACTCAAGATAAAAATTCAAACAAGTTTGCATGCATATAAAAACACATTTCAAAGTCCTATTTAATTCATCCAACATTTCTAAAACATGTGCTCATATAATATTTCTATTAAATACTAGACATTACTAGGAACTCAACAAAATTGGAACCATAACATTTGGATCTACCAAACTTGAGTTACACATTTTTGAATCATGCACACAAATCTGTGAAAACAAAATAAACAAAACATAAAGGAAAACCTAATCAGCTACTGGGCCAGCCCGGAAAAATCACGGCGGCCCGCGACGCACTCTGGCGCGGCCCAGAAATGGCACGGCCCATGCTGGCTCCCGCCTCCGCACGCTGCGACTGACGCGCGGGTCCCGCCCGATAGAGAGACAGCTAGGGGAGGAGAACAGGGCTGCGGCGAAGCTCATCGCCAGTGACCTCTCTGGCGAACCCGACGGCTCAGGCGCGCTCCCCACACCAAGGCGCACCTATCTAAGCCCTCAATTCAAACTCTACTGATCCCCAATAAGGACAACAGCGTGAATGGCGGACGGCGGCACGGTCCGATGATGCCCCGACGAGGTGACGACGCTAGGGCTCTAGTGGGTGACTCTACGAGCATCAGCATCGCACCTAGGACCTAGCACGCGAGAGAGAGAGGACGGGAAGGCCACGATGGCGGTTGTCCGCATGGAGCGCCATCTCCGACGAGGTCAGCCATGGCGACGGTGGAAGAAAACGGCGATTTCGCCCTTACCAAGGCTCGATTGACTCGATTGAACGGTAGAGGTGGTAGAGGGGATCACGGCGAAGCGAGGAGCAAGACGGCCGGTGCATTTTTGCAGTGGCGAGCTCAAACGGCAGTGGCAAAGGTCGATCAGAACTAGAGAGGCTGCGGTGGCTTCGTTGCTGTGCGCTGTGGAAGCGAAAGAAAGCAAATGGAGCAGGTGACTCGGTCGGGCAGGCGCGCGGGGTGCTCAAGACATGGCCAGCAGCGCCAGGAAGCCCATGGCGCGTGGCAACGCGAGCAGAAGGCCGGCGACGAGTGTCACCCACGCGTCGGACGTTTTCTGAAACGGTGATCACTGTAGCGCGCATTTAGTTCCTTAGATCAGCCTGACAGCACGACTTGATGACGTTTGTTCTCTTAAACCGTGACGAGTTAGCAAAAGAAACGTACATGAAAATTGTAGACCGACCTTCCATCTACAACTTCTTTTCAATGCCAATCCTCTAATTTGCCATGGATCCGAAGTTACATCAAGCCCAAGTTGGCTTGATCCAACTAAAATTGCAGTTAGGACTTAGAAAATTTGCTAAGTATTGAATCAGCTTTCACTTCTGACTTGTGGGTCCCTTTTGAACATGTTGTGCACATTTTCATGACTTGGCTTCTAAACAAAGTTTGTTCCTTATTAAATTTGCTAAAACTTTGCTTTAGATTGTTCAGGCATGCATAGACTCTAAGTTACACTTTTTAAACAATCAAACCAAAGAGTTCAGGAGTCAAAACAAGTCAACCACTATTTGAAAACTTAATTAGGCAAAGTGGTTAACATGAACATTGTTCTTAATGACTTTCTAAGCATAGCTAAGGTGTTTAAAAATATATTTAGCCATACCACACATTGGTCACACAAGAATCAAGCACATAATGCATTGAAACGATGAAAAACAATTGAAATGCTACATTTGTTTCAAGGTCCTGTTTCACATGTTTCATGATCTTGTTGCCTCGTACTAACTAGCTAGATTCCACTAAAGCGAGTTGCACATGTTGCAAGGTATGAGAAACTCATGTTGCATTACTACCATTCACAAGCAATTCAAGTATGAATACAAATAGAATTTGCGAATGTTGCATATGTTTCGATAATATGTTTCAGGTGATATATGCTCATGAATGGATGAATAATGCTCATGTTCATAAAATGTAAGTGCAATTATGCAAGCCTATCACCAGAGGTGTTACAGCCCTCCCCCCTTATAAGAATCTCGTCCCGAGATTTAGAGTTACGAACCATTTGTTATAAAAATCCTTATAAGCGTTTTGAAGATATTCTCTTGTTTCCCACGTCGCATCACCATCATCGTGATGACTCCACTGTATCTTATATGTTCTCACCACTTTATTCCGAGTGACCCTGTCCTTAGTGTCCAAAACTCGAACCGATTGCTCATGGTATTCCAAGTCTGATTTGAGCTGAATGCTCTGAGGTTCTATTCTCTCCTCCGGAATACGTAAGCACTTCTTCAATTGTGATACATGGAAGACTGGAAATATCGAACCCATCGCTTCTGGTAACTATAACTTATAAGCTACTGGACCCTTCTTTTCTACAATCTTGTATGGTCCTACAAACCTAGGAGCAAGTTTTCTTTTTACTCCAAACCGTGGTACTTTCTTCATTGGAGTAACCTTCAGATAAACGTAGTCACCAACTTGAAATTCTAGCGGTCTCCTTCTCTTATCGGCATAGCTCTTCTGGCGTGACTGTGCCACTTTCATGTTTTGTTGGATAAGATGGACCTTTTTCTCGGCCTCATCAACAAAATCAATTCCGTAAAACCTCCTTTCTCCAGGCTCGACCCAATTCAATGGTGTCCTACATTTTCTGCCATACAATGCTTCAAATGGAGCCATCTTGATACTTTCTTGGTAACTATTGTTGTAAGCGAACTCTGCCAAAGGTAACCATGATCCCCATGAACCCTTAGACGATAACACACAAGCTCTAAGCATATCTTCTAGAACAACATTAACTCGCTCTGTCTGCCCATCTGTCTGTGGGTGGTAAGCTGTACTATGTATCAAGCTAGTACCCAAACCTTTATGAAGATGCTCCCAAAAATGAGCAATGAATTGTGACCCACGGTCAGACACTATAGTCTTTGGTATACCATGTAAGCGGACAATCTCTGCAATGTACTTCTCAGCATATTGAGGTGGTCGAAATGTTGTTTTGACTGGTAGAAAATGAGCTGATTTGGTAAGGCGATCTACAATTACCCAAATCAAATCATTTCCCTTTGGTGTGGTAGGGAATCCGGTGATAAAATCCATACTTATATCATCCCATTTCCAATCTGGTATTGACAAAGGTTGCAACATTCCTACGGGTCTCATGTGAAGAGCTTTCACTCTACAACACATGTCGCAACGAGCAACATAAGCTGCAATCTCCTTCTTCATTTTTGTCCACCAATAATGAGGTCTCAATTCTTGGTACATTTTGTTACTTCCAGGATGGATAGACAATTTTGAGTGATGAGCTTCATCCATCAATTTGTTCTTGAGCTCTCGATCTTTAGGTAAAACTAGACGGTCCTTAAACCATAACACTCCGTTTTCATCCACTCTAAAGTGCTTAGTCGGTTCTTTCTTCATTTTCTCCTTGATATGGAATATTCCCTTATCTATTTTCTGACCCTCAATGATCTTGCTCTCTAAGGTACAACTAACCTAGATATTATGCAATACAGCAGGATGCAACAAATTGAACCCATCCTCAAACAATGGTTTCACAACAAGAGAATGCGACTTCCTACTTAAGGCATCTGCTACTACATTTGCCTTTCCTGGATGATAGTGCACATTTAGATTATAATCCTTTATCAGCTCCAACCATCTTCTCTGTCGCATATTCAACTCAGACTGAGTAAATATGTACTTGAGACTCTTATGATCTATAAAGATATTGCACACATTTGCAAGCAAGTAGTGTCTCCAAATCTTTAGAGCATGCACAACAGCCGCAAGCTCTAAATCGTGTGTAGGATAGTTAACCTCATGCTTCTTCAACTGACGTGAGGCATAAGCAATAACTCTTCCATCTTGCATTAGGACACATCCTAAACCATTCTTTGATGCATCACAAAACACATCAAACGGCTTCTCTATATCTAGTTGTGCCAGAACAGGAGCAGTGGTTAGCAATTTCCGCAAAGTGCAGAAAGCTGCCTCACACTCCTCTGTCCAAGCGAACTTACGATCCTTTTATAGCAAACTTGTCATCGGCTTGGCAATCTTTGAGAAGTCCGGGATAAAACGGCGATAGTAACCGGCTAATCCAAGAAAACTCCAAACCTCATGAACTGTGCTTGGTGCCTTCCAGTCCATAACCTCTTGTATTTTACTAGGATCCATTGAGATTCCATTCTCCGATAACACATGACCAAGAAAAGGAACTGTCTTCAGCCAGAACTCACATTTACTAAACTTAGCATACAACTGGTGATCTCTGAGTCTAGTCAAGACAACCCTTAGGTGCTCGGCATGATCCTGTTCGTTCTCAGAGTATATCAGAATGTCATCAATGAACACAATCACGAACTGATCCAATTCCGGCATAAAGACCGAATTCATCAGATACCTAAAGTATGCAGGAGCATTTGTCAAACCAAAAGACATGACAAGATACTCGTACAAACCATATCTGGTGGAGAACGCGGTTTTGGGTATATCTTGTGGTCTAATCTTGATCTGATGGTACCCTGATCTCAAATCTATCTTGGAGAACACTTTGGCTTTTGACAATTGATCAAACAAGATATCAATCCGAGGTAAAGTATACTTGTTTTTAATTGTCACTGCATTCAGTGGTCTGTAGTCCATGCACATCCATAAGGAGTTATCCTTCTTCTTCACAAACAGTGCGGGACATCCCTATTCCGAAGAACTGGGACGAATCAAACCCTTAGTCAACAGATCATGGAGTTGTTTCTTCAACTCGGCTAATTCATTTGAAGGCATCCGATAAGGCCTTCTTGAGATCGGTGGGGTTCCAGGGATTAACTCAATGGCGAACTCAACATCTCGGTCCGATGGAAGACCAGGTAACTCATCTGGGAACATGTCCGGAAACTCGCACACTACTGGAATCTTGGCCAGAAGAGTAGTTTGGACTGCACAAGTCGTACTGGCTAGATCTATTCTCTGAGGTAAGGTTACTTGAAATGTACCTTCTCCAACAGGTTCCTTGAGAGAAATGTTTCTTCCCCCAACATCAATTACTACACCAATCTTAGTCATCCAGTTCATTCCTATAATCACGTCCAGAACTAGCCCTGGCATAACTATCAAGTTAAGCTTATACTGCCTGTTTGCTATGCACAGGGTTACTCCCCGGATTATCTGATTAGTTAACAGATCAGCCCCACCTAAACTGATCCGATAAGCACATTCCAATTCAACTATCTTTTGCTCATACTTTCTTTGAATGAATGAGATGATCCAGAATCAAACAAAACGACTGCAGGATGATTGTTGATAGAGAACATACCGGCTGTCACAGGTTCTCCTTCCGAGATGTCATCAATGGTGGTGTGGTGCACACGAGCTTGGTACTGATTCTGCGGCTTCTTGGGATATGGGCAAAACTTCGCAAAGTACCCAGATTGGTTGCAGTTGTAACACAGTCCTCTTACTTGAGTAGCAGCTCCAGATGAACTGCCTTGTCTGGTCTTGGCTTGTGGCACCGCCATCTTGAATGGCTTCTGATTCCTCTAAGGTTGCTGGGCATTCTGATTCCTCCGTTGGGGTGTCCTAAACCTTGCACCAGGGGCAGGCGAGCGATACGCAGAACGGTTTGCCATCAGGGCCCTTGGCTGGGACGGACCTGACTCAAAAGCTCTCTTGCGAGTCTTGGAATTAGCATATACATTGTTGTTCTTCTCTTGCTTTAAGCAGTCACTAACAAAGTCATTGAAACCAGTTCTTGTGCTGGTACCCACGTGCTTCATCATCTTAGGATTTAGACCTCTCTTGAAACTAGCAATCTTTTTGGCATCGGTATTCACCATGTCAGAGGCATAGCAACTCAGATTGTTAAATGCATGTAGATATTGTGTCACCATCTTGGTACCTTGATTCAGTGCGAGAAACTCTCCAAACTTCATTTCTGTCAACCCAGGGGGAATGTATGTTCCACGAAAAGCTTCAGTGAATTCCCTCTAAGTAATGTGGGCATTAGGTGGAAAAGTGGTGTGGTGATGCTTCCACCACATTCCTGCGGGGCCTTGCAGCTGATGAGCTGCATACTCAGTTTTCAATACTTCTATCATCCTAAGGACACGAAACTTATCTTCTATGGTGTTTATCCACTCTTCTGCATCCAATGGCTCTGCAGCTTCTTTAAAAATTGGTGGTCTGGTGTCCATAAAGTCCTTGAAACTGCTATGCTGATTCGCTTCATGTCCACCTGGGTTTAACCCACAGCGGGTGTTGTCGGCAATATGGCGCAATGCAGCCTCCATGTTCTGCTGCATGCCCTCCATGTTGCGATGACTTCCAAGGAACTGTGCGAAGAACTGTTCCGCGGTGTATGGTGGAGGAGGAGGTGGTGGCGGTTCACGGTTCTCATTCCCAGCTGCACTACTACCTACCTCAGCAGCGCCATACACGGTACGGCGAGTGTTCGGCATCTGCATATTTCAGCAACAGTAATTATTAGGTGATGTTGTAGAGATCTCAAGCGAATGAAAAATTATGCCGTACTGAATTTACTGGAGAGAATAAATTCATACAATAAAACAGGGGCACAATAAGTCATCCCAAATAACACAACATCACTAATTAGATTACTTAAGCGCACACATCGTGTCCATTACAACCAAATTGCCAGCATACATACACTGGACTTTTATGCGTTCAGATATCGCATTACTAGCCAAGTTCCAATCACATGCCAAGTCTCATAAATTCGAAGTAAGATACATTAGGTTACATGCCGACAAAAGAAAGGTCATTGCGATAGGACCTAAACACTAGCGCAAGACAACTAGCCTACTCCTCGGGGCCATCGTCGGGGTTGGAGACGTCACCATCGCCCCCTGGTGAAACTACAGGCTCGTCCTCATCGTCGATGTCCATACCAGTGGCGTCTGGAGGAGCATATGGGCCAACCCCATTGTAGAGCGCGTGAAACTCCTCGTGCAGGTTGACGTTGTACTCCTCTAGCTCATCGACCCTTTGCAGCAGCAGGTCTCTCTCGTTCCAGGCTTCATTCCTTTCCTGAACCAACTGTCCCATCATGCGGTCTGCATTGTTGTTGGCCTGAGTCAACGTATGCACCCGCTGCACAGCTCTATCACCTCTCTCTACCGCCTGGTCCCGCTGTAAGCTCATATCAGCCAACTGCTCCTACAAACTAGCTATAGCATGTGCCTGCTGCTTCTTCTGCTTTCTTGCCTTGAGCTTATCATCACCACGCAAACCAGTCAATGTCCAGTAGGTACACTAAAGACCATGATACGCTCTGATAGCGGCAAACATAGCACTCATAGCCTGGTTGTCGCTAGCTTGTCCCTCAGCTGGACCTCTGACCAAAGCACTTCCCTGAGGCTGAACCCAAATAGCATCGCAAGGATCATCCCTAGGAAAGGTGCCAGCTAGAGCTGCTGCAAGCTCCCTAGGAAATCTAATCATGATGTCCCTGATGATGCGGAAAGCTGCTCCCTCTACACCCTCAGCTGGAGTGCGACCCTCAAACTCCAAGTGCCAACCATCCCACTCTGGAGCATCACCAAGAGCAGGAACGGTGATCTCTACCACTGCGAGTCCATCTTCTGCTAACTGGCTCTCATTCCAAGAGTACACCGGCTCTTGACCCTCTGGGTACCCCACATCATGGAGCACTCTCCAAAGCAAGGTCAGCATGCCAAACTCGCTCAAGAATGTGTCCGTGGTGTGGTGCTCCCTCAGGGCCAACTGACGTCGAGGTGCTCTTCCTCTGGTGGACTTACGGGCAGTCTGCTTCGTGCGGGCCATCTGTAGCAAATTGTTGTTTTATTACCCACGTGAGAACAAGGTTAAGTTATCATTTTTATCAAAATGAGATAATCAACTTATAAGGGGAGGAACAATGCCATGAATGATATGTAACAACATGATGCATGCATGTTCCGTACGTTCTCACAAACTTAGGAAAAATAACAATTGCTAGCGGCATAGACGGTGGCATACAACGATCTCTCATAAACGTAGCTAATACGTACTACACGATAGCGTTGTTATGTACCTGCAAAAGATCCACTTTAGCCCAACCCTTGATAGTATGAAAATTATGCATGAAATCAGTAAAGTAATCTACTCGTTCTTCACGCATCCCCAGATACGCGTACAACGGTAGCAACTACCCGAACCATCGTCCTATCGACGGCATCGTCACTACAGGACGGAATTCTCCCACACATTGGATACCTTCATACAAACACACGTATGGCTTGTAAATAATCCGGCATCATATAAACACTTCCCTAGATCAGCAGTGTATCCGATCATGCTCTCACAACTCTCACTTACCGAGGCATAGAGGCAATGAATCCATACAATACCACTCAAGTGAATGGCACTCATACAATAGCACGCCGTATGAGCGACGAAATAGAACTATGATGCAAAGACCCCCAAGTTAGTACTTAAATAAGCCACCTAGAGTCCTTAACTGGGCATAAAGGAGATAACCACTGGCACACTCTTAAGTTTTAAATTAGAGGTTGAAACACCTATATGATATAAGTTTGTAATTAGTTTTGTAACACAAAACCCTTTTGTTTTAAATACACGCATGAACAGTAACCTGCTAAACCTTGCTCTAATGCCAGCTGTAACAGAACCGACCAATTATACGAGATTAAGTAAGAAAATCTTCCGCCGAAGCAGATAATTTAGTAAACTTAAGCCCGTATAACCCGGTAGTCTATGAAACCACGAAGGATTTCAAACCAATCGACATACAAACCAAGATCGTACAAGTTTAGCGAGTACCGTCATACGTTGCTTAAAGTTCACAACGACAGTAGATACATCAGAGGTTAGAACATAAAGTTATTACATACCAAGTTCAAACTGAAATAGCGGAAGCAAATAGTTTTAAAGCCACACACACATTTTTGATTCAGATACAGTGCCAGTAGGTAGTCATCTCCAACAAAAGCATTAGATGAGAAATACGGAGTGACCATTTGCCCTTGGTCCTAGTTGTCACCCATCGCCGGATACAGGCAGTTAATGCAATAGCCGTAGTACATTTGACCATATGCAACAACAATGGGAACAACGCCCTGAGTACGAGAAGGTACTCAGCTAGACTTACCCGTCTTAAACCAAAATAAAATGACACCAAAGATTATGCAAGGCTTTCTTTAGTGGGCTAGCTGACTCTTTTTGCGAAAGCATAAGTTATCATGAACAAACCATTTTAAGTACTTTGCATCATCTTTATTATAACCTATCCATCTAGGTAAGCACCTGTACTATGGCAATCACATGATTAAATAATAACATCCAGTTACCAATTTAGCTTCAGCATAACTCATATCCTCCAAATAACCCTTAGTGTTCCATCATAATTACTACGATGCCGCAGCTCGAGTCAAGTGCTCACTATCCAGGAGCGATGGCGATTCGAATCTATTTCTAACCAGCTGGTGATTTACTCCTCACACAAACCACACTCACCGATCAAGTGAGTTACAGATCACCAATAACACTTTTTAGGTAGCCGCGGGATAATCTGGAGCCGCAGTACCCAGGGACCGCCTGATTGCCAGGAATCAGGTCACACCTGCCCTTGGGCTCACTCTTCGCGCCCCTGTCATACCCCCATCAGCACCAATACGCGCACTGATGTAGATCCCGACCCGAATAGTGCCACTAGCTTCGCGGTCGAAAGGTACTTTATTCGGCCAGCTAAATGTGAGGCATGCGTTCAACATGACAAGAGGGACGAGCAATGATCGGTCCTTAATCGACACAGACGGAAACTAATAGCACCCCAGAACCCTGTCTGGTTGCCTCCAACTTTTCCGTCCGGTCTCCAATTATCCATCACACATGGTTAATTCTAGGATATCATTCTTTCCATAGCTAAATTCTTCCAGTAACCACCTATAATGTAGGTGATCAAGTATCACCGATCGCTACCGGTCTAAGCAAGGCTAAGCGGTTATTTGATCCTGACCTAACAGGGTAAAAGGTAATAAGGTAGGCAAGGATAGTAATAAATGCATCAACGGTTTCAATCAACTCCTACAACTTAATGCAACAATATATAAACTCATATATATATAGAAAGAATTGCTTTTATAAAGTAGGAGACTTAGAATGCTCCGGGGCTTGCCTCGTTCGAACAAACTAGGTTGGTGATCCACGCACTCGGGCAAGTCCTCTCCTTGCTCCTCTTCCTCTGGCACCTCCTGTGCCTGAACTTCTTGTGGATCGGTCCCGATCTGTTCTTCCTGAACCGCTACTAGCAACTCCTCCTGCGATCCTGTATGATGCAGATGTATAAGTGCTAATGCATAGGTGCATCGGAGAGATGACATGAAATGATCATGATGTATGAAAAGTGGATGAGCATGTTTAACTTCACTTGACATAATCGTAGCAACGCTCTTCTACAAGGTAGTTAACATCATCCAAGAACATGTACTACTATCTACTACAACAACCACTGTACTAACATGCCAAATCACCACAGCAAACTAAGATGCTTCAAAGATACACCAAAGTGAACATTATTAATTAACTCGCATTAAAGAAGATTGTTTTATTTTATTTTAAACTCGGGCTACAATAGTAACATACATTTCTAGTGTTCGTAAAAATCTGAGAAAATTATAGTAGCCTAGTACTACTCTAAATAGACTACCATAAAATTTTCATGGCATTTAGATAAGTAAAATAGCCTACACAAAAATGACAACGCATAATTGCTTAAAAAGGCATAAATAGGAAACCTTAGTTAAAAGTGTCAAGTAACAGATTTCACATTTTTCCTAGTATCATTCTAGCATAAGAATAGCACTCACCAATTTTTTACCTTTACTGGATCTATAGAAAAATTATGAAAATTCACACCAGATCCATCCATTGATAAAAGGAAATTCTATAACTCAAAAACTTCACATGCACTAGCTCTGAAATTTTAACTAGAGCTTCTACTAAGCAAAAATAGATTACCCACAAAATTTCATAATTTTTGGACCACAGCAACTCAAGATAAAATTCAAACAAGTTTGCATGCATCTAAAAACACATTTCAAAGTCCTATTTAATTCATCCAACATTTCTAAAACATGTGCTCATATAATATTTTTATTAAATACTAGACATTACTAGGAACTCAACAAAATTGGAACCATAACATTTGGATCTACCAAACTTGAGTTACACATTTTTGAATCATGCACACAAATCTGTGAAAACAAAATAAACAAAACATAAAGGAAAACCTAATCAGCTACTGGGCCAGCCCGGAAAAATCACGGCGGCCCACGACGCACGCTGGCGCGGCCCAGAAACGGCGCGGCCCATGCTGGCTCCCGCCTCCGCACGCTGCGACTGACGCACGGGTCCCGCCCGACAGACAGACAGCCAGGGGAGGAGAACAGGGCGGCGGCGAAGCTCATCGCCGGTGACCTCTCCGGCGAACCCGACGGCTCAAGCGCGCTCCCCACACCAAGGCGCACCTATCTAAGCCCTCAATTCAAACTCTATTGATCCCCAACAAGGACGATAGCGTGAATGGCGGACGGCGGCACGGTCCGACGATGCTCCGGCGAGGTGACGACGCTACGGCTCTAGTGGGTGACTCTACGAGCATCAGCATCGCACCTAGGACCTAGCACGAGAGAGAGAGAGGACGGGAAGGCCACGGTGGTGGTTGTCCACGTGGAGCTCCATCTTCGGTGAGGTCAGCCATGGCGGCGGTGGAAGAAAACGGCGATTTCGCCCTTACCAAGGCTCGATTGAACGGTGGAGGTGGTAGAGGGGATCACGGCGAAGCGAGGAGCAAGATGGCTAGTGCATTTTTGCAGTAGCGAGCTCAAACGGCAATGGCGAAGCTCGGTCAGAACTAGAGGGGCTGCAGTGGCTTCGGTGCTGCGCGCTGTGGAAGCGAAAGAAAGCAAATGGAGCAGGCGACTCGGTCGAGCAGGCGCGCGGGGTGCTCAAGACGCGGCCAGCAGCGCCAGGAAGCCCATCGCGCATGGCAGCGTGAGCAGAAGGCCGGCGACGAGTGTCACCCACGCGTCAGATGTTTTTTGAAACGGTGATCACTATAGTGCGCATTCAGTTCCTTAGATCAGCCTGACAGCGCGACTTGATGACGTTTGTTCTCTTAAACCGTGACGAGTTAGCGAAAGAAACGTACATGAAAATTGTAGACCGACCTTCCATCTACAACTTCTTTTCAATGCCAATCCTCTAATTCACCATGGATCCGAAGTTACATCAAGCCCAAGTTGGCTTGATCCAACTGAAATTGCAGTTAGGACTTAGAAAATTTGCTAAGTATTGAATCAGCTTTCACTTCTGACTTGTGGGTCCCTTTTGAACATGTTGTGCACATTTTCATGACTTGGCTTCTAAACAAAGTTTGTTCCTTATTAAATTTGCTAAAACTTTGCTTTAGATTGTTCAGGCATGCATAGACTCTAAGTTACACTTTTTAAACAGTCAAACCAAAGAGTTCAGAAGTCAAAACTAGTCAACCACTACTTGAAAACTTAATTAGGCAAAGTGGTTAACATGAACATTGTTCCTAATGACTTTCTAAGCATAGCTAAGGTGTTTAAAAATATATTTAGCCATACCACACATTGGTCACACAAGAATCAAGCACATAATGCATTGAAACGATGAAAAACAATTGAAATGCTACATTTGTTTCAAGGTCCTGTTTCACATGTTTCATGATCTTGTTGCCTCGTACTAACTAGCTAGATTCCACTAAAGCGAGTTGCACATGTTGCAAGGTATGAGAAACTCATGTTGCATTACTACCATTCACAAGCAATTCAAGTATGAATACAAACAGAATTTGCGAATGTTGCATATGTTTCGATAATATGTTTCAGGTGATATATGCTCATGAATGGATGAATAATGCTCATGTTCATGAAATGCAAGTGCAATTATGCAAGCCTATCACCAGAGGTGTTACATATAGTCCATTGATGTTATCTGCTGATGTCATCCAGAAAGAGCCAATCTCAGTACCGTATCTAAATAAGCTGATATCGATCCTTACACAATCAATTCCTTGAGGACACAATCCTAGAAGCTTCGAGTTCCCGCGTTCTTCTCTCCAAATTTTGGTGTAAACATGCTCAAAAGAGAATGATCAAATTTTATAAGGTTCAGTGGAACAAACTTTCAGAAGAGGAAGCTACATGGGAATCCAAGGATTATTTGAGGAAGAATCATCTGGGTTTCCTTGCATCTATTTAGGTTCCCAACTCCTCTACAGTTGTAACCTCTCTTTTGAAAGTTGATGTAAAGTTGTAAACCTCGCTTGTTGTTTTATGGAAACCTTGTTTATAAATGTGTTTGACACATTTCCTTTTCCATTACTTAACCCTAGGCTTTAGGTTTTTCTTAATCTCGGGACAAGATTTCTGTAAAGGGGGAAGAGCTGTAACACCCCTGGTGTTAAGCATCCCTAAAACTTGAGCATGTCATCATCATGCATGTTAAGCATCCATGGTAGTCAACTAAGCTTTGCATCCACTAAAATCAATGTTCAATTGCTAGCAATGCAATGCATGTGTGATGCATTGAGTTCAAACCAATGATCTCTTTTAAGGTACTTTGTGACCTTGTATTTTTGAATTTCATAAAAATACTTGAAAATATGCCCAAATAAATTTTGAAGTGTAAGATGTGTACTTTACACTAGTGACAAATGTTGGGGATGAATTCAAGTTCAAGCCATTAAAAATTTGAGCCTCAAAATTGAAATCAGAAATTGAAATCCAATACTTAGAATTTTTGTCTATCTTGAAAAACAATTTTTGAATTCATTTTTGGGGAATTTATTAAAATGAATTTTACATATAAACTTGTTGCAAACAATTATATCATTTCAAAGTATGAAGTTTGTACTTTGAGATCATGCTATTGGTTGTAGTGTTTGCTTACTAATTGATCACCAGTTCAGCTAAACAAAACCAATTCCCAAAACCCTAACTGAAGTTTCAGAAAAACAATTTCAAAGTTCCTCTGCTTTTCTCTCCTGATATCTCAATCCATTTAGAATCTGAGTTTGAGCTTTAAAGCAAAGTTGTAGATCTCAGCAAGAGGAACAATTTTTGTTCTTGGAGTTTTTCATGTTGCCATTTGGAATCAGGAGAAAAGAGATGAAGAAGAAGCTCTGTCAGGCGTGAACAGTGCTCACCAGGCATGAACAGTGCTCACCGGTGCCTGTCTGCCTACCTGCTCACCGCCAACTGCCCCCCGCCCTCGCTTTGTTCATTCTCGCGCGGCCACACACCTGCTCATGGTGGCATCAGCAACCAGCTAGTGTCGTGCCCAGAAACATCGCTGCGTCGTCTTAAGCCAAGTCGGCCGTCGTCTTTCCTTTCTTTCCCTTCCTGCTCCACCACCTGTCGATGAAATATGGTCGGTAGTCCATCGAGGGGGGTGCCCGTGGTGGTAGATTATCGGTAGAATGTGCGTAATCAGGAACCAGATGGTTACAGATTCACAAGACACAAGATTTATACAGGTTCAGGCCACCAGTGTGGCGTAAAACCCTACATCCTGTGCTATGTTATTCTATATTGATTGAGGTGAGATCTGTATGATCTGTCCTCTAGGGGACCCTTGCCCCTCCTTATATACTCCGAAGAGACAAGGTTACAAGTAAAGTATCCAATTTGGTACAATTACAATATAGCGTGCTCCGCACGCTTCATCTTGCGGGCTGGGCCACCTCCAGTGGTGCGGCCCATGTATACCCATGAGGGTATAGGGGGTCTATTCCCCCATAGCTAGTCCCCGAGCGTCTTGTATCCTTCGAGTAGCGTCGTCTTGAGCTTACCAGAAGGATGTAAGGGGCTCAAGATAAAATTTGAAAAATATTTCCCCCGAAGTGTGCCCACTTTGACTCTGATTCGAGAAGAGACACCATCATCCTTGTAGAATTGGAGGCGTTTGATCCATCAGATCGAGCACATTCACCGCAAGGTGAAGTGTGCCCACTTAGTCCCTGAGCCTGGTAGTAGGTGACATAGGCACATGGTGCCAGGGTCTAAAAAGAATTCCTAGTTAAGTTGAGAATTGAATCGTCGTACAGGCGATACAAGATGCACCGACAGGTGCATCGTACCGATGTAGTCCCCGAGCTTGCTGGAAGGCGAGGTATGAGCCTTGTAGCAAGGTCTAAACGAGAAAGAATATCCCAATTGTATGCGAGTCGCCAGTCGCATGTAGTTGAGACACAAAGTCCCCGAGCTATGGTCGGAGAGTGGTCGAGGCAGTCCCTGATCACAGGTCGAGGGGCGAGCGGCGAAGCCCCCGAGCTGTGGTCAGAGAGTTGTTGAGGCAGTCCCCGAGCACAGGTTGAGGGGCGAGCGGTGAAGTCCCCGAGCTGTGGTCGGAGAGTCATCAAGGTAGTCCCCGAGCATAGGTTGAGGGGCGAGCAACGAAGTCCCCGAGCTGTGGTCGGAGAGTGGACGAGGCAGTCCCCGAGCACAGGTCAAGGAGCGAGCGACGAAGTTCCCATGCATAGCTCAAAATCCCTGCAATATAAATATATAGAACGGTAGTACATGATGTATAAAATAATAAATTATAGAGAAAAAATCAGCGGTGAAGAAATAATGCTCAGCAGTCATTTGCAAATGAGCATGATGTGATAAAGCAGTTGGTGCTTTGTAAACATCAGTGTTAATGTGAAGTTTGTGTTTATACTTAATATAAACTGCCCGACCAGTTAGTATGTAGCTGAGTCTCCAGCTCTAGCTAGCCCGTTAACCATAACGCGGGACGCGGATCCCGTGCACGTGTTGGAAGAACAAAGCGTCCCTAAGGAGCCACTGCCGACCACCCATAACGCAGAGGGTAGACGCTCGTGCACATGTAGGGAGGAGCCAGAGACAGGGCCTTTTCTGGAGACATTGAGCGTCAACATGATTGGTCGAGGATTTGCATTAAGTATAGCTGTATGTTATATTTAAGATTGTATACATGGACAAACGTTATTTGAAGAATAATCATGACGAGGATGTTGTGGAGAAATGTCGTAATGAAAATTGTGTTAAATATAAATATTAGAAGTGTACTTATCTTTGGATAGAAATCTGGTCGATGGCGATAAAGTTGTCCGATCCTCGTACTTTTCGGCCTATTGTGACGGTGGTCGCGGTTGTCATAGCGCCATTCTTTGTGGCGATCATCATTGCGACATGGTCTGGTGGTCGAGGTGGTCGGAGCTCGGCGGAGCCGCTCGGAACGTGGTCGACGTGGTCTGGTGGTCGAGGTGGTCGAAGCTCGACGTGGCTCGCCTCTGGCTGAGACTGCTCGCTGTTGGAGTCATCGTATTTGGCTCCATGATGATGGATACGTGCAAGTAGACCTCACGTGTAGTTGCTTTGCTTCGTTCCGTGTAGATGTATATACATATATACATGTTATGTATCTTGTTAGCTTTGCATGGCTTGGGTAGATCATGCGTCCTTGCTGCATGCAAAGTCAGAATTAACTAGAGCTTTTCAGATCTTGCATGCTGTCGATGGTTGACTCCGATCAGGTGCATGGCTGTGATGCCTAGGCCCATCGTGCGGCCAGAGCGTGACTCTGTAGATTGAACCCACGTCAGGCCTCCTTGATTGGTCAATGATAAGTGTTGTCGGTGCAGATCCATGATCGATCGTGGTCGGGTGCGACATGCCAGCTCGTCGAGTCAATCTGCTCACACCTGCGAGATGCGTTGCGGCATCAGGTCCTTGTTGTAGGTCATCGTGGTTGCCGAAGGACGCCGCCGCAATTAGTCGAGTTGTTATTGACATGTTGAAGAAGAAAATCCCATCCGATTCGTCGAAAGATCAGCGTGCACAACCCCTAAAGGGGCCCCTACCTGGCGCGCCACTGTCGATGAAATATGGTCGGCAGTCCACTGAGGGGGGTGCCCATGGTGGTAGATTATCGGTAGGATACGCGTAATCAGGAACTAGATGATTACAGATTCACAAGACACAAGATTTATACAGGTTCAGGCAGCCAGTGTGGCGTAAAACCCTATGTCCTGTGCTATGTTATTCTATATTGATTGAGGTGAGATCTGTATGATCTGTCCTCTAGGGGACCCTTGCCCCTCCTTATATACTCCGAAGAGACAAGGTTACAAGTAAAGTATCCAATTTGGTACAATTACAATATAGCGTGCTCCGCACGCTTCATCTTGCGGGCTGGGCCACCTCCAGTGGTGCGGCCCATGTATACCCATGAGGGTATAGGGGGTCTATTCCCCCATAGCTAGTCCCCGAGCGTCTTGTATCCTTCGAGTAGCGTCGTCTTGAGCTTACCAGAAGGATGTAAGGGGCTCAAGATAAAATTTGAAAAATATTTCCCCCGAAGTGTGCCCACTTTGACTCTGATTCGAGAAGAGACACCATCATCCTTGTAGAATTGGAGGCGTTTGATCCATCAGATCGAGCACATTCACCGCAAGGTGAAGTGTGCCCACTTAGTCCCTGAGCCTGGTAGTAGGTGACATAGGCACATGGTGCCAGGGTCTAAAAAGAATTCCTAGTTAAGTTGAGAATTGAATCGTCGTACAGGCGATACAAGATGCACCGACAGGTGCATCGTACCGATGTAGTCCCCGAGCTTGCTGGAAGGCGAGGTATGAGCCTTGTAGCAAGGTCTAAACGAGAAAGAATATCCCAATTGTATGCGAGTCGCCAGTCGCATGTAGTTGAGACACAAAGTCCCCGAGCTATGGTCGGAGAGTGGTCGAGGCAGTCCCTGATCACAGGTCGAGGGGCGAGCGGCGAAGCCCCCGAGCTGTGGTCAGAGAGTTGTTGAGGCAGTCCCCGAGCACAGGTTGAGGGGCGAGCGGTGAAGTCCCCGAGCTGTGGTCGGAGAGTCATCAAGGTAGTCCCCGAGCATAGGTTGAGGGGCGAGCAACGAAGTCCCCGAGCTGTGGTCGGAGAGTGGACGAGGCAGTCCCCGAGCACAGGTCAAGGAGCGAGCGACGAAGTTCCCATGCATAGCTCAAAATCCCTGCAATATAAATATATAGAACGGTAGTACATGATGTATAAAATAATAAATTATAGAGAAAAAATCAGCGGTGAAGAAATAATGCTCAGCAGTCATTTGCAAATGAGCATGATGTGATAAAGCAGTTGGTGCTTTGTAAACATCAGTGTTAATGTGAAGTTTGTGTTTATACTTAATATAAACTGCCCGACCAGTTAGTATGTAGCTGAGTCTCCAGCTCTAGCTAGCCCGTTAACCATAACGCGGGACGGATCCCGTGCACGTGTTGGAAGAACAAAGCGTCCCTAAGGAGCCACTGCCGACCACCCATAACGCAGAGGGTAGACGCTCGTGCACATGTAGGGAGGAGCCAGAGACAGGGCCTTTTCTGGAGACATTGAGCGTCAACATGATTGGTCGAGGATTTGCATTAAGTATAGCTGTATGTTATATTTAAGATTGTATACATGGACAAACGTTATTTGAAGAATAATCATGACGAGGATGTTGTGGAGAAATGTCGTAATGAAAATTGTGTTAAATATAAATATTAGAAGTGTACTTATCTTTGGATAGAAATCTGGTCGATGGCGATAAAGTTGTCCGATCCTCGTACTTTTCGGCCTATTGTGACGGTGGTCGCGGTTGTCATAGCGCCATTCTTTGTGGCGATCATCATTGCGACATGGTCTGGTGGTCGAGGTGGTCGGAGCTCGGCGGAGCCGCTCGGAACGTGGTCGACGTGGTCTGGTGGTCGAGGTGGTCGAAGCTCGACGTGGCTCGCCTCTGGCTGAGACTGCTCGCTGTTGGAGTCATCGTATTTGGCTCCATGATGATGGATACGTGCAAGTAGACCTCACGTGTAGTTGCTTTGCTTCGTTCCGTGTAGATGTATATACGTATATACATGTTATGTATCTTGTTAGCTTTGCATGGCTTGGGTAGATCATGCGTCCTTGCTGCATGCAAAGTCAGAATTAACTAGAGCTTTTCAGATCTTGCATGCTGTCGATGGTTGACTCCGATCAGGTGCATGGCTGTGATGCCTAGGCCCATCGTGCGGCCAGAGCGTGACTCTGTAGATTGAACCCACGTCGGGCCTCCTTGATTGGTCAATGATAAGTGTTGTCGGTGCAGATCCATGATCGATCGTGGTCGGGTGCGACATGCCAGCTCGTCGAGTCAATCTGCTCACACCTGCGAGATGCGTTGCGGCATCAGGTCCTTGTTGTAGGTCATCGTGGTTGCCGAAGGACGCCGCCGCAATTAGTCGAGTTGTTATTGACATGTTGAAGAAGAAAATCCCATCCAATTCGTCGAAAGATCAGCGTGCACAACCCCTAAAGGGGCCCCTACCTGGCGCGCCACTGTCGATGAAATATGGTCGGCAGTCCACTGAGGGGGGTGCCCATGGTGGTAGATTATCGGTAGGATACGCGTAATCAGGAACTAGATGATTACAGATTCACAAGACACAAGATTTATACAGGTTCAGGCAGCCAGTGTGGCGTAAAACCCTATGTCCTGTGCTCTGTTATTCTATATTGATTGAGGTGAGATCTGTATGATCTGTCCTCTAGGGGACCCTTGCCCCTCCTTATATACTCCGAAGAGACAAGGTTACAAGTAAAGTATCCAATTTGGTACAATTACAATATAGCGTGCTCCGCACGCTTCATCTTGCGGGCTGGGCCACCTCCAGTGGTGCGGCCCATGTATACCCATGAGGGTATAGGGGGTCTATTCCCCCATAGCTAGTCCCCGAGCGTCTTGTATCCTTCGAGTAGCGTCGTCTTGAGCTTACCAGAAGGATGTAAGGGGCTCAAGATAAAATTTGAAAAATATTTCCCCCGAAGTGTGCCCACTTTGACTCTGATTCGAGAAGAGACACCATCATCCTTGTAGAATTGGAGGCGTTTGATCCATCAGATCGAGCACATTCACCGCAAGGTGAAGTGTGCCCACTTAGTCCCTGAGCCTGGTAGTAGGTGACATAGGCACATGGTGCCAGGGTCTAAAAAGAATTCCTAGTTAAGTTGAGAATTGAATCGTCGTACAGGCGATACAAGATGCACCGACAGGTGCATCGTACCGATGTAGTCCCCGAGCTTGCTGGAAGGCGAGGTATGAGCCTTGTAGCAAGGTCTAAACGAGAAAGAATATCCCAATTGTATGCGAGTCGCCAGTCGCATGTAGTTGAGACACAAAGTCCCCGAGCTATGGTTGGAGAGTGGTCGAGGCAGTCCCTGATCACAGGTCGAGGGGCGAGCGGCGAAGCCCCCGAGCTGTGGTCAGAGAGTTGTTGAGGCAGTCCCCGAGCACAGGTTGAGGGGCGAGCGGTGAAGTCCCCGAGCTGTGGTCGGAGAGTCATCAAGGTAGTCCCCGAGCATAGGTTGAGGGGCGAGCAACGAAGTCCCCGAGCTGTGGTCGGAGAGTGGACGAGGCAGTCCCCGAGCACAGGTCAAGGAGCGAGCGACGAAGTTCCCATGCATAGCTCAAAATCCCTGCAATATAAATATATAGAACGGTAGTACATGATGTATAAAATAATAAATTATAGAGAAAAAATCAGCGGTGAAGAAATAATGCTCAGCAGTCATTTGCAAATGAGCATGATGTGATAAAGCAGTTGGTGCTTTGTAAACATCAGTGTTAATGTGAAGTTTGTGTTTATACTTAATATAAACTGCCCGACCAGTTAGTATGTAGCTGAGTCTCCAGCTCTAGCTAGCCCGTTAACCATAACGCGGGACGCGGATCCCGTGCACGTGTTGGAAGAACAAAGCGTCCCTAAGGAGCCACTGCCGACCACCCATAACGCAGAGGGTAGACGCTCGTGCACATGTAGGGAGGAGCCAGAGACAGGGCCTTTTCTGGAGACATTGAGCGTCAACATGATTGGTCGAGGATTTGCATTAAGTATAGCTGTATGTTATATTTAAGATTGTATACATGGACAAACGTTATTTGAAGAATAATCATGACGAGGATGTTGTGGAGAAATGTCGTAATGAAAATTGTGTTAAATATAAATATTAGAAGTGTACTTATCTTTGGATAGAAATCTGGTCGATGGCGATAAAGTTGTCCGATCCTCGTACTTTTCGGCCTATTGTGACGGTGGTCGCGGTTGTCATAGCGCCATTCTTTGTGGCGATCATCATTGCGACATGGTCTGGTGGTCGAGGTGGTCGGAGCTCGGCGGAGCCGCTCGGAACGTGGTCGACGTGGTCTGGTGGTCGAGGTGGTCGGAGCTCGACGTGGCTCGCCTCTGGCTGAGACTGCTCGCTGTTGGAGTCATCGTATTTGGCTCCATGATGATGGATACGTGCAAGTAGACCTCACGTGTAGTTGCTTTGCTTCGTTCCGTGTAGATGTATATACGTATATACATGTTATGTATCTTGTTAGCTTTGCATGGCTTGGGTAGATCATGCGTCCTTGCTGCATGCAAAGTCAGAATTAACTAGAGCTTTTCAGATCTTGCATGCTGTCGATGGTTGACTCCGATCAGGTGCATGGCTGTGATGCCTAGGCCCATCGTGCGGCCAGAGCGTGACTCTGTAGATTGAACCCACGTCGGGCCTCCTTGATTGGTCAATGATAAGTGTTGTCGGTGCAGATCCATGATCGATCGTGGTCGGGTGCGACATGCCAGCTCGTCGAGTCAATCTGCTCACACCTGCGAGATGCGTTGCGGCATCAGGTCCTTGTTGTAGGTCATCGTGGTTGCCGAAGGACGCCGCCGCAATTAGTCGAGTTGTTATTGACATGTTGAAGAAGAAAATCCCATCCAATTCGTCGAAAGATCAGCGTGCACAACCCCTAAAGGGGCCCCTACCTGGCGCGCCACTGTCGATGAAATATGGTCGGCAGTCCACTGAGGGGGGTGCCCATGGTGGTAGATTATCGGTAGGATACGCGTAATCAGGAACTAGATGATTACAGATTCACAAGACACAAGATTTATACAGGTTCAGGCAGCCAGTGTGGCGTAAAACCCTATGTCCTGTGCTCTGTTATTCTATATTGATTGAGGTGAGATCTGTATGAGCTGTATGATCTGTCCTCTAGGGGACCCTTGCCCCTCCTTATATACTCCGAAGAGACAAGGTTACAAGTAAAGTATCCAATTTGGTACAATTACAATATAGCATGCTCCACACGCTTCATCTTGTGGGCTAGGCCACCTCCGGTGGTGCGGCCCATGTTTACCCATGAGGGTATAGGGGGTCTATTCTCCCACACCACCGGTCACCTCTCGCCACAAGTCGAATTCAACATACTCATCACGCCATCGCTCAATTGCTCACACCTACAGCCTTGCCCAGTCCATGCGTACCCTCTTGGCTTTCTCGCATCGACTATCTTCATCCAGAGCGGCTACTTTAACTGCTCGCCTAGGACTTGGGGGTGGTGCGGAATAGAGAGAGGAGCAAGTCTACCGCGCCGTCGGGAACCTCACCATCGGCGAGTAACCGCCGGTCAAAGGTGGTGCCGCCAGGGTCAGCATGGGCGCACTGCACTATTGACCGGGCCTCATTGGTCAGGGACCGTGGGTACGGGAGAGGGGTGAGAAAAGTTCTGGGCCGGTTTATCTTTTTCAGAAATTGATTAAATGAGCCGATTCTTGTTTATTTCATACAAAATTATAGGTATGTGATAAAATCTTGAAACTTTTTGTGTAGCCTCTTCATGATGTGATCTATCTAGAAAAAATATGAAATGATGAAAATCAATAGTTTTTCCATGCTTAAAAATTACCTCTTTTAATTGATAAATGTACCTTTCATGATTTTTATAGACTAAAATAATTAACCTTTAATCATGAAGCTTTTTATGTATGTTTTAAATGCTTAGGCCTACCTTCATAAAAATTTTAGTACTATTTTGATGAATATAAATTATCCATTTAATTCCATGCTTTATTTATTAATTAATAAATACCAAAAATGTTTAGGATAAATCATAAAATGATTTTAGTGTACTTTGGGATTGATTGAAGACCTTGGGACACCTCACCTTTGTTGTTCCTTGGCAACTACATTCCGTGATTGTGTCCTCATAATTAACTTGTTAATAATAAATAACAATGTTGCTTTGTCAGTAGTTAACCTAACTTTACCGTGAAGGAAAGTTGTACTTAAGTTAATTAATCTTGTTTGATCATCATAATCCATGTTAAGTACATCATCATTCTAAGGCATGAATATTTCCTTACGTTTAGTGATCAAGAGTGGAAATCCAGTTGTTGAGCAACTCCCAGAAGTGGATTTTCTCAGTGGGAGTTGGTTATCTTTTCTGCGGTTTTCGGAAGTGACTGACAGCCCCGACACCGAAGGCAAGCCCCGGAGCATAAACCATTTCCTTGTACTTTACAAATGCTATTCACATAAGTCTTATGCCTGTTGCATTTAAGTAAATAGGAGTTGGTTGAATACCATTTGCTGCATGCCTGCCTTGACTTTTCTATACTCATCCTTGTCATCCTATTAGTAAGGTAGTTCTTTGATGCTTTGCCATGCTTAGTTGATAGGAGTTGAGAAATAAGTTAATGGTTCTATACTCAGGGTTGGTCCTGAGGTTTAATAAAGATCATGAATTAAATTTGAGACTAGGCAGACTCTTTGCTTGCATCAAGTTTAAGTCTTGACATAGTGCCCTGCCTGTGTCGATTAAGGACCATTTGTTGTAGGCCTGTGTGTGGTTGAGACTTTGTAGTACTGGCCACATACTCCGGTAAGCCTAATACCTTGGCTGTTCCATTATGTGAATGGCCAACCACACACTGGAGTGGAGAGATGGTGAGAGTAGCATGTACACATCCTGTGAATCCACTAGGAGTGGCTTAGGGAGGTGGAGTACTGTGCTCTCGGTTAACGCTGGACCCGTTCAGGTTTTGGAGGATCCGAGTGAGGGTTGATATATGTAGGTTTAGGATCGGTCCTAGACCTACATATGTGGTGTGGTAAGGAAACCCCAGCTAGGCCAAATTGATTCGAACCGCCATGCTTCTCCGAGAAGAAGACTTGACCCTCTGACCATACATCATAGTTAATTAATGGAATAATGGTACTTATGATCACATGATGAGATGGTTAAAGAAGTGGTTGCTTTAGATCAAATGCAACTGGAGACTGATAATGATATAACTTGAGCTAAAACATTGAAAGTAAGGATCAATCATTAGTAAGCTTTTTTGCAAAAGTTAATCTTGATTCTTGCTACAGACTTACCTTGATTCCTCTTAAGCCTGCATATCCTTGGAGTCTTTTCTTTTCGTCGGTTAAGTCTTGTTGAGTACATTTGTACTTAGGGTTCATTAACCCTTGTTGCAGGAGGAGAGCCAGTAGTAGAGAGGTTTGTTGTGCACCCTTGGGCAGGGTGAATCTCCTTTGAGTATTGTATTAAGTGGTATCGATCATGCTACACAACTGCCTAGTTGGCTAAAACTTATGAATTGTAATACCTTAATGAATGATTTGTAAACTTATGGTTAATAAGACTTTTGCTGTTTATTCTAAAGTAATTGTTTAAAACTGTTATAATATTGCAATGTCTTCTGTAATGTATCCTGCTCGAAAAGATAAAGTGCATGATTCGGGTTTCCCGAGGACACCCGACAGACTAGCGGGATTGTGTGGCTTATGTGTGCTATAGTCAGAAGTTTGTGAGACAATGACAGGCACATGTGGGCCATATAATATGGGCAGTTCTACCACAATTGGGTCCTGTAGGACCGGTCTGCCAGTCCTGCGTTCTTGACAACATTTTCCTGGTACAACTCCTACACCTCTGCCCCCTTCAGTTTCTTCACTCCAGCCTCCTCCGGTTCCTCGTCTATGTCCATCTTTGTTTTTTTCTCAAGCTTCTCCCCCTTCCCACCATCTCCCTTCGCTGGCCTAATTTTGTCCAGCCGCTTGAACTTTCCATTTTTTCAACCTTTCTTCCCACCCTCCTCATATCATTCGCAGCACCCCCACCATCTATTGAAGCAGCAAAATTAGGATCATTCGGCTACAAGAGCAAGGCCTTCTTAGCCGATGATTTATCCCTAGGTGGCATCGGTGGAGTCTTGGTTGGGCTTGTGGTCTCCTCCCCCTTCTCCAAGGTTTTGTCATCCATACCCTTCTTCCATGTCCGGTAATTGCTGCCCGAACCAGATGAGCCCTACCGATCACCACGACCACCGAAAGAACCCCTACTACCTGAGTTCCACTGAGCCATGGACCTTGATGTTTTGCACCAAAAAACCTTCCCTCCTCCTGTCCTTTCCCCCTCCTCTTCTCAGGTATGAAACACAGGCTTCTTGAGAATTGTGGAGTCTCCCCTGTTTCTAGCTGAATAGAGCACTGTGTATTGATATGACCAATGCGACCACATGTGTAGCAGAAATCAGGAAGAAACTCATAAGCAAAAGAGCACCACTTCTTCTCCACTCTTTCCACCTTAGCCGTGATGCCACGCATCAGTGGTTTGCGAATAGCGATCAACACCTTGATCCACAGGACCCTCCCCACTGCCATGCCATCCTCCCCAACATCAACCTCTCTAAACACACCAATCTTCTCCCCCAGTGTGGCACCTGTGTCCTCATCCATCATGCTGAGAGGAAGGTTTGAGACACGCACCCAGATCAGAATGTGGTTGAACTCCATCTTATCCAATGTCTTCGACTCATCAAAATCCGCCATGACCACCAAGTCCTTGGAAATCATCCAAGGGCCATCCTCCAAAGCCCTACATTTTCCTACTTCTTGCAGAAAGGTGAACAAGAAGTGGTTCTCACCAAGATCCTTGCACAACACACCCTTGATCGGGCACCACACACGCCCTAGCGTCCTTTCTAGGGTTCTTGATGCCACAAGCTTTTCCGCCAAAACCTTCCCCACTGCCTTCAGCTCTGCCACGCGTGAAGGTAGCGATCTGCCGCCACCAATCTTCACTCCTCCCTGTTCCTCCTCCGACAGGTGAAGCTTCCCCAGAAGACCCTCAACGCCCTCCATTGCAGACCAGGATCACCACCAAGGAAAAATAGCTCCTAGGGGCGGCGTGAAAAATTTAGGCTAGCAATTAGGTTTTTGACTCCGATCAACAGAGATAGACATGGACACCAGGTGAATGGTTTGTGGAAGACCTGGATCCAAAGCCTCGATGGGAGGAAGGGATGAAGATCCGAGAGAACGGGAGACAAAGATCATGAGGAAAGAGAAACGACGTAACCACCTCCCGAGTCGCCCAGGAAGCCCTAGGCACCAGGACCACGATTCTCAATCTATCTCCATCAGCTTTGTGGGCATCCTCCTTCTCCTTATCTAGATAGACATGCATCACAAGAGGATCCTTCTGATTCTGGGGAAACCGGCTTAACCAATTTCCAAAAAATGGCTTATAATCCACTCTTAATCGGTACAATTGCTCAAGTTTCTGGAAGTTCCCTCGATTACATTTGGTTCTATATAAAATTGAACAATATATCTATTGATTGCCTAACATGGATTCAATCCGCTAGCCTTTCTATTTGACATCTTTGAGTTGTTAGTTAAAAAGTGCTTAGAAAACATTAAGAAACATGTTTAGCAGAATCTTTCTACATTTTTAGAAGTTCTACCATTGGAGCACATAGTGATGCCTCCCAATTGACACTACTATAGACAAATGACTTTTTAGCAAAAGAGGCATCTTTTAGTAGAGGCAGCTCTATCAAATCCACCTCTAAAAATGGTTACCGAGCTGGTCCGTCTATAGAAATTAACTTTTAATTAGAGGTGGCTTGGTTTTACAGCTGCCTATAAAAATAGCTCTATCTTTAGACGCAGCTGTATCTAGAGACATCTCCAAAAATAGGTGGAGCACAATAAAATAAGTAACTTTTTCAAACAAAGTTAAATGAAGACAAACTTTATATCAAAGTTGTATATCTTGAAGAGATCGACAGCATTGCAGTTGACAACCTTTTCATTTAAAATGATTTAAATGCTGTAAATTTCATTTGCAGTTCTTACATTTTAAAATTAATTTTTTTTATTTTTCAAATGGCATCAGATGGAGAAATGACCAAAACCAAAGTTATAGATCTTGAAAAGATATAAACATTGTAGCTTATAAATTTATTTTGAAATAATCTATGGTCCCAAATTTAGTTTGTAGTTCTCACATATAGAAATAACCAAATTTTGGCTTGTAGTTCTCACATATATTGAAAAAAAAATTAAAAGCCCTTGCATGGAGAAATGAAAAAAAAGTTGTAGATGTCAAAGAGCTGCAACTTTTTACTTGATTACTTTTTCGTTTGAAATCAGTTATCCAAGAAAAAAAATATGTTTTAGGTTCTTAAACTTTGAAATTCAAAATTTTCAAACGGCCTCATATGGTAAAACGACCAAAACCAAAGTTACAATACTCGATGATATCTACAACTTTTTATTTCGGATCATTTTTCATTTGAATTTATTTATGGTCCCAAATATCGATTTTAAAATCCTGTAAAATGAATGGGGGAGAATATATATTTGTGTGATTTAGTCACAAGTGACTTTGGTATTTGGATATATTGACTCCTATATGGTAGGGTATATGTTAGGCATGCATATATGACGACGTGATCAACTCTTTGTCTGACGGTATATGATGCGGTTGGTATCATCGACCCTGCTTGCAGAGGCTAATTATTCTTTCTGAAGAGATGGAGAGTAGGAGACGTGGGATGCCATGGTTAACGCGTTGCTTGAATGCTCTCTACTAGTGCTAGCAGTAATCAATGAGAAATGGTTTAAGTACCTGATAACCCTGAAGAAAATTAAGAACAACATGATTATAGACATTCTTGGGCGCCAAGCCACCTGATTAGCAACTTCCACACAACTTCAAATTCCAGCTTCTTCTGCATATATATATATATATATATATATATATACACACACACACACGTGTGCCAAGCAGCAGAGCACGACAAAGTAAGCAACCTGTCTTATGCTTAGCCTCTCCGCCAGTCCACCCCCCCTTGCCTCCTCTGGATGAGGTTAGAAATCTTATTCGAAAGGGACATGACAAATAAACAAAACTAAGATCAGCTCATAGTCTTCCAAAAAATGGTATATTATTAGCGCTGCCGTCATGCATTAGGTTAGACATGACCGATACATAACGTGCTGAATCAACACGGTTGATCTGACTTCTGACCTTACTTGATAACACGATTTTGTATGATTTATATGCACATAGAAGAAAATTCGTGCTGCCTTGAGCACAAAATCAGGGTGAAGTGTAATGGTGTGCAGCTGTCCTAACTTCTTCAGCATACAGTGTCATGTCGCAGCCGCCGAGCTCACAGCCGCCGAGCTCACCGCCTCGCACACTGGCCATTTCGTTGGCCGTGTCCCTGTTATTCGTCTCCTCCGCCATCCTCTTGGTCACAGCAACGACAGCGTTCATGTTGCGCTACTATCGCCAGAGAAGGGACCGTCCTGGTTCCGAATCTGGGCACAGGGTGCCCGGCGCCACGCCCACCGGCGGCACCGATGCGGCGGCAGGCATCCGTTCCCTCCCTGGAGTAGAGATGACCCTGCCGGCCTTCTCTTACGCTCCCCATGACGTCGAGCATGGTGGCAGCGTACTCGAGTGCGCGGTGTGCCTCGGCGCGGTGAAGGAAGGGGAGATGGTGCGGCAGCTGCCGGCCTGCATGCATGTGTACCACGTTGGGTGCATCGACCGTTGGCTCGCCGTCCACCAGACGTGCCCGGTGTGCCGGTCGATCGCAGCTTGATTCGATTGTACTAGGCGGTGAGCTTGGATTCCCCTGACCAGTGACCACCCACATCAATAATCCGCTGTTTCCGGTTTGGCATCTGTAGTTTGGCACTGGTATATACTCTTACTACACTATGTAGTAATAGGGAATTAGGGGTGCATGCATGCAGAAAACATGTTGATTTATAATTTAAATCATAAATAGTATTTGTTGGATTGTTTTACTCCGGCAATATTCAGCATCGTGATCGCGTAGATGGAATCAGATGGTAGCACACGAGACATAGAGATTTATACTGGTTCGGGACGCGGTGCGCGCTAATCCCCACTCCAGTGGTGCAACTGCTCTTGTATTCATATGCTCAATTACAGGGGTTGTTGCTCCTAACTACGAGGTAGATAGAATAGGTGGAAGATGGATGATGTCAATCTCAAGCCCGAGGTCCCTACCCTCCTTTATATAGGCACGAGAGGTAGGATTACAGAGAGGGCGATCAGCTAACTGATTGTGTTCCGAGTTTGTTACAACAGATTGATCCTAGCTATCATCTAGATATGCCCGCCTTGATTTGCCTTGATCTCCATGTTGGTCGACCACGTCAGTCCTTGCGGGCCTCCTCCTTGACGGTTGCTGGGCCGATAGCTTGGTGCTGGTCATATATACGGCGGTGCAGGTACTCCTGGCCCATATATCTGACAGTAGCCCCCATAGGACTTAATGATAAGATAGCACGTATCTTCAAGCCCTTGGGACATCGCAGTCTCTCCTGTAAGTTCTGCGTACTGTGAGTACATAGTGAGCAGCTTCGGGTGCCGAAGTTTCGAGTAGCGCAGCTAGATATTCCCATGTATTGGAGAGCCAGTATGTTGCCATTCGAGTACCAAGAGCATTTCTCAGGTAACGAGAATCTTCTTCAAGCATCGAGTGAGGTGGTGGTACACCGTACATCAAGGAACGTTGTTTCCTGGCAGCTGTAAGTGCCTGGGTTGGGTGGTTCACCCCATATCGGGGAAATGTAGTTTCCTGGTGATACGGACATGAGCTCCATGCATACGACCATGCTTGGAGATAGAGGACGAGGAGATCAGCGAGGGTGTCCTAACTGAGAAGGAGGCCCGAAGCTCATCCGGTTCGAGTCACCAAGGTGGAGGCCCCAAATCAAGTTCGAGCCCATCTCGGGTATCAGGACCAGTCTGTCATAAAACTGGTAACACAGGCGCGTCCGGGCTCTGTTTTTGATGATCCACATATGGATGGAAAGCTAATTAGATAACGAAGCCAATGCAAGTGGTCTCACGTTAAAAGCCCTTCGTAATCAACGGGAATCATCGAAACAAGTTAGCGTCCAGAATCTGCCATGGTGCTGTGACACTGTCTTTTGGTCCGTTGGACCGTGTATCATGTTTGGGCCCATTAGGGGGGCGCGTCCAGGGGGGTGACGTCCGGGGCTCTATAATTAGTAGTTGTCGCTCTCCTTAGGGTTTGGGTTTTTTTTAGTTCTTGATTTTCTTGTGAAACAGATGTCGTTTTGTTGCAACTGTGCTGCCAAGGCCGCTTGCTGTGAACCAGGACCCCAGTTCTTGATCTTGTTCGCCTACGGCGATTAGTCCTTTCGAATAAAGACTTGAACTCCTTTTCGTTATCATAAGCCTCATATTTATTTGTAATTTCAGATTGCATTCATCTGGTTCTTGCTTGTGTTCTCAATTCGCTTGCAGGAAAGCCTTCTCGGCGAGGTCAATCGCGTTCGCGTAGTTGATAACTAACGGAGCAGTGGTGTAATGGTTGCGAGGGTCCAAATCAGTCTTGGTTCTAAGCCTAGATCGTGAACGTCGAGTCTTCACCAATCGACGTTATCATACCTATCAGAAGATCGGGCCTTGTCTACATCAAGTGGTATCCAAGACCTTGTTGCCCGTTAGGTATAACTTTGTTTTCCTCTTTAGATTGTTACTGTTTTTGCATTATCTGTAGTCCAAAAAAAGCCAAAAATATATACACCGCCACATATTCCATATCCTACAGCCCCTTTGTGCCTTGCAATATTTTTAATTTCAGTTTGCTTTGTTGAATTGTCGTCCCTCGCATGTCATTATGTTGGTTGGTTAGTTAGTCTTGGTCTAGTGTTAGTCTTCTTTGCTGGCCAAACAAAAAAATATATATCTTAGTGATAAAGTTGGTTTGGCCAATGGATTGGTTTGGTGTTTATTTTGGTCGATAAGATTTACTACACGTCTGATTTACCATCTACACAAGCTGCTGCTGTGTGTAAAAATTCAGGACTCCAAATTTCCTGTGGTTGTTCTCGGTACTAGATCCCAAAAAAGGAAGGTTTGTTGCCCTTTAGAACACGTTAGAGTAATAATCAACAAGGTGTTTCGTTTGTGGAGTTGCTTTGCTCACATGTCCAGCCACGCATATTGGTGCACAAGCCTATGCAGTTTTGATCGATTCATATGGTGGTTACATAATAGAGTCATTTGCGGCACATTCTGTTAAAAAAACAAAGAAATGCAAAAGGCAAAGAGGTGCAAAAAAAAGAAAAAAAATCCTCACCAAAAGAAAAAGGAAAGGAAAAAAAAGAAGGAAGGTGAAAAAAAAATTCAGACGTGCTTGCATCCTGTTTAGTCCTTGTGCTGAGATATTGTTGCTTGTTGAACTAGGTCTAGGACGAGTCTAGGCTCGTGACATAGACTAGCTTGGGACTACTTTTCAATCTTGCAATTTTTGAATTAAATTATTGTAATTCCTTGCTACTATATTGAGCCTGTCCAAGGTACACTTTCTTCTAACCAAGTACAGGTTCACCTTGCAACTGTTACACTCAAGCTACAACGGTATCACAGTCACCGACCGATTGCACCACCTGTTGCTTTGGTAAGAACACTTGTAAGTCCGTGGTAAGACGCTTGAGAGTGTGTGACTTTACTCCTTGACCACATCCTATAGTAGCTGATGGGAAAATACATACTTGTGTGTTTTCTTGTTTGATGCTAACAATAACATGCTACAACATGTACCGATATGAGACATCAATGATGCATGAGCCACGCACTATTGCTGCTACACCTCCTCCCACAGGTCAATCTATTCTTTCTTTCCCGCCTACTTATGATGGTATTGGTGCTGATGAGTACATTGAGTGGGAAACTAAAATAGATAATATTTTTGCACAAAGTTATATGTGCGAACCGAGGAAAATTAAAAATGCAACTAGTGTTTTGAGACAATCTGCATCAACTTGGTGGGAGTCTTTAAGTTTTTCAGATAAACCTCACACATGGAATGATATGAAAGATCTTATGAGGGAAAATTTTGTTAATACATCTCTTGTAATTAATTCAAATGATGTGGTGCATCAACTAGATCAATCTCTTGTTATTCCTCCTGCTATGCCTAACCTTTTATAGGACAATGTACAAAAGAGCGAGGATGACATGATAGAAAATGAGATGCTCACAGCCTCATGTGATAATTCAGAACCATCAACTATTACTCTTGCTGAACATGAGAGCAAAGATAATGCCCATGATGCTAAATTCACGAAAGGTGAGAGTTCTCTTGAAGTGCTGAATTTTTCCACCAATCATGCTATGATAGAGCAAATTTTAGTGGAATCTTCGCTTGATTTACCTTTGTCACAAGATGATTTGGTTGATGTTCCTTGTGACGAAGATGATTTGCATGATGATATTTATGTTATACCCATGCAATCATTGAAGAATTATCATGCTATATGTGTGCTGAAATCGAACACTTGTGCTAAAAATAGACTTGTTATTCATAATGCTAGTGAAGTTGATGAGCTGAAATTGTTGTATTCTTTAAATACTTTGAGTTACATTGAATTTGATGTTCCATGTAATCTTAGTTTTTTAGAGGAGAAATTTTATGCATATGCTAATTTGCCATGGTTCTCTAGACATACATATCATGTTTTTGGCAAATATAACAACCAAGGACAATATTTGATACAACGAGTTTACATTTGTACAAATCCAAATTCTCCTTTTGTTGTGCAAAGTAATGATCAACTAGAGGACAGTAAAATCAACACTGTTGTTATGCCATATTCCTCTAGTTTTGTTTTTTGAACACAAGTGGAATCCAAAGAAAGGGAGCATATGTTTCTTGTTAGTACTAATCTTTTACAGGATAGTATTGGCAAAGATCATGTGTATTTCAATCGAGAAGACTACATGTCTATAGGACAAGACATGCTACAAACCTGGACATGTGGCCATATTCTTTCTCACAACATTGTCCATTCCCATTATTTTGGAAACCTCGTTTGTCTTCATGTTGTGTAGGATCGACTTCAAGCAAAATCGACGTCGATGACGGCTTTTCATCAAGAAAGGGAGGATGATAAGGACATGAGCTCCATGCATACGACCATGCTTGGAGATAGAGGACGAGGAGATCAGCGAGGGTGTCCTAACCAAGAAGGAGGCCCAAAGCTCATCCGGTTCGAGTTACCAAGGTGGAGGCCCAAATCAAGTTCGAGCCCATCTCGGGTTCAGGACCAGTTTGTCATAAAACTGGTCACATGGGCACGTCCGGCTCCATTTTCTACGATCCACATTTGGATGGAAAGCTAATTAGATAAGGAAGCCAATGCAAGTGGTCTCACATCAAAAGCCCTTCGGAATCAACGGGAATCGTCGAAACAAGTCAGCGTCCATAATCTGCCAGGGTGCTGCGACAGTGTCTTTTGGTCCGTTGGACCGTGTATGGTGTTTGGGCCCATTTGGGGGCGCGTCCAGGGGGGTGACATCCGGGGCTCTATAATTAGCAGTCGTCGCTCTCCTTAGGGTTTGGGTTTTGTTTAGTTCGTGATTTCCTTGTGAAACAGACGTCGTTTTGCTACAACTGTGCCGCCAAGGCCGCTTGCTGTGAACCAGGGCCCCAGTTCTTGATCTTGTTCGCCCATGACGATTAGTCCTTTTGAATAAAGACTTGAACTCCTTTTTGTTATCATAAGCCTCATATTTATTTGCAATTTTAGATCGCGTTCATCCTGTTCTTGCTTGTGTTCTCAATTCGCTTGCAGGAAAGCTTTCTCGGTGAGGTCAAACGCGTTCGCGTGGTTGATAACCAACGGAGCAGTGGTGTAATGGTTGCGAGGGTCCGAATCAGTATTGGTTTGAAGCCTAGATCATGAACGTCGAGTCTCCACCAATCAACACTATCATACATGTTGGAAGTTCGGGCCTTGTCTACATCACCTGGGCGTTGCCGTCGGGACGTTGTTAATGTCTCGTTCGGGTGGTGTACCCGATAACTGGAAGCGTAGCTTCCAAGACATCGTAGATGCCATGCTAGGGTAAAAAATACTGTTGTACCCGAGAAGTTGGTTCCTGATGTATTCCGGCGTGTAAATAGTGGTTGCGCATCATTAAGTCCTAGCCATAAAACAATAATGAGGATGGGGTAGGTGCACCTCCATTGCCCGCACGTCAATAAGCCAGTTGATTTTTAGAGTGATTTGTTGGAGGTTGTTTGTTATCGAGCACTAAGGGTGTCACATTTTTCTTCGAGATCCTTCAAGTAACATGATTCGAATTTTTATGAGCCTCATTAGTGGAAGAGCGAGGACGTTGTCTCGGAGCCCTGAGGCCAATATAACAGTGTGCCGGGCTGGTCACCACTGAAGGCGAGTAACGAACGCATGAGCAGCTATCGATAGTTGCGCTTATTACTCTTCGAGCTCGTAATGGGTAGAACAAGTGAACATCCGCTATCACTGAAAGGAAGTGGCAGGACAAAGCCTAACCAGCAGGGGCACATCATAAAACTCTTTTTCCATATTCTAAGAGCACGTACTTTGGTTACAACCATGGGCCAACTAGTTTTCTGGTTTCCCCCAAAGGGGCACACATCCGTTGAAATAAGGTACTTCGAGCTCGTCCGAGTATTGGGAGATTTACATGACGCCAAGTGTCAGAGGTTTTAGAATCAGACTGGTGACCCTCCCGAATACCCCCTGACTCTAGAGGGGCAGGGTCAACAGCGAATAAATTGCTACCACTTACACCTGCTAAGGGGGTGAGCCGGGTCGAGTACCCGATCTGAGTGTCAGATCATTCGCATGCATCGGCTCGAGTGACAGTGTGTTGGATTTCAGACCATTTGGTCCCATGGCCTCCACGGTTACGTGGATGGGTTCCTTCTCCATGAAGGTGAGGCGTCGAATTCTACGGCTCGTCTCCCCACGTGTCTATCTCAAAAGCTATGCCTCTCAAAAGCTATGTCATTAACGATCAAATCCAACTGCCAACTAAGGTACAAAAGAGGAGAAATTGACAATCTTAAACACATATTCATTTACTATTAACCAAGTTCCACATGTATTTGGAGATTATTATTTTGCAGGTCACAAACACAAGTACATGGAATAATTCACTGAAAGGCGCTTTTCGATGCTGATTCGTGCAAAGGAACAAGGGAGACGCACATCAACTCAACTCAACCAGGGCAAAGGACCATAGAGGAGTGATCCACGTCCAGCCCACAGCCCACTGCACGAAGGTGATGGCGAGGCGGCTTGGTCAAGGGGTGGGCAACCCCCTGCAGGTGCGCCTCAGCCACCTCTTCGACAGGCAGTGGCATGGCTCCATGCTGAGGTGGTGGGAGCCGGCCCTCGCGCCAGGAATAGCCTCCAGCACCACCTAGTTCCGTGTATAAATAGAGGGCAGCCGCCCTCTACAAGACACAACGTATTGAGCATCACCTCACACACCTCACTCACTCTTATAGCTTTTCCTCTTTAGTAGTAGCTTTAGGGCAAGGCAAAGCTACCATGGAGAGCTTGGCTCCTTGGAAGAAGAGACCTTTGGGTATGAATAGAAATATGAGTTCTTTCAAAGTTTTGCTTTCACTTTATAATTATAGTCATGCTTATGAACTAGAGTATAGTTATTGTGTTGTGATCTTGATATATGAACTAGCCTATAGTTTGTATGTCATGAGAGTAGCACACTTAGCTTTATGATCAACAATTCATATAACTTATATAATCGGCATTAGAGCGAAGTTGAGGTGGCAGTTCATCGTGCCGTCAAGTGTTCCCAAGTCCTTTACCTGTCGATCCATAGGGTCAGGGACCTGGGGGGATTTGGATAGTTTCTATATACACAAGCGTGGTGCTTGGGTATGGAGAGACAGGTGAATGCATTGTCCCTTTCCACGATTGAGGGGTAGGCGGCAGGTGGTGACAGCCCTGTCCGTCCCTTGTAATCCCCACGTTCGACTAGGGTGTAGGAGTCTAAATTGTCACATGAGGCTGCTGGGAGACCAGTACTCGTGGCCTCCCGACCTTCTTCACACTTAGCCCTAATACTAATTTTGTAACTTGTATGACCATTAACTAATATTTGTATGACTATACTAGACCAATGCCTGCTCGACTTAGGATCATTCTTTTATTCTTTCTCTTTATTTTATCCTTTGAGGAATGCCAAGTGTGTGTCCACTATCTTAAAATAACCGTTATTACCCCTGCTATAAACAATTGGTGCACTTACAAGCATTATTATTCAAGTTCATATCCATACTAGAATCTTAATCAAATACCTTCTTTTGGAAAAATATAAATAACGATACCCTGAATACTTCTGGGTGAAATGCTATAATGATAGCTCCGTGCACTTGCGGATAAATATCTATAATTGTTAAGGAACTATCAAGGCTATTACTTAGTGGCATTGCTAATTATTAATGATGACGCTAAGAAAAACCAACAAGCACTTCTGGCACAATTGCTGGGGATACAAACCTAGTAGCTATGCTAAGAAGTGTCAACAAGCATTTCTAGCGCCGTTGCCGGGGAAGGCATAATTGATTAAAGAATCTAGTAGGACATGTTCATGATAATATGCATGTAAGCTACCCATTGTTTATGCAGGCTAACTTTGCTTGTTTTCTCCTGTTGTGGATGAAAACAGGATAGTGTATGACCGGTTTTGACCTGCCGAACAACTACACTCAAAATCCAGAGGCACTCCTAAGGAAGAAATGTTATCATGCCGCTTCTTCTTCTGCTCCTCCTCCGACAGTCAAACCAGTCACCCCCGCACCATCCGCTACTCCAATCATGGCCAAGACCCTCCTTGACTACTCCACCCCCGTTGTTGCCAACGTGCCCGTTGGGCCCGCTGTTAACATTAGGGATGGGAACTTTGAGCTCCGTAATGGCCTCATCACGATGGTGTAGACAAACCAATTCCATGGTTTGCCTAGCGAGGAGATGAACGCACACCTCCAACACTTCCTCGAGCTGTGTGACACTATCGTCATCAAGGACATTGCACCTGAGAGCATCAGGCTCCGCTTGTTTCCCTTCTCCCTCTCGGGGAAGGCGAAGTAGTGGTTCTACAAGGACAAGGAAGCTGTCAAAATGTGGGACAAATGTTACACAACGTTCCTCGCCAAGTTCTTCCCCATGGGCAAAACCAATGCCCTGAGGGAACGAATTTTGAACTTCTAGCAAAGCTCCATGGAAACCATTCCCGAGGCGTGGGAGAGGCTGCAGGACTACATCCAAGCATGTCCACACCACGGGATTGAAAACTGGTTAATGCTCTAAAATTTTTATGATGGATTAATACCCATGTCTAGGGGCCACCTCGACGCTGCTGCTGGGGGTGCTTTCCTTTCCCTCACAATTGATGGAGCCACGACTCTCATCAATAAAATGGTGTCGAATCAAAGCTGGGGGGAGGAAAGGAAAACACAAAAAATAATGCATACCATGAAGGAGACAGATATGCTTTCCGCAAAAATAGATTTATTGATGAAAAGACTGGAGGAACGGGCCCAAGATAAAGACGCCATGATGGGCACTATCCAGGCCATGGACTCACACATGACGTGTGAGGTCTGTGGGAACATTGTCCATTCGGGGAATGATTGCCCTGAAACCCATGAAGAAGCCGCCTTCATCAACAATGGGTTTTGCCAACCATCAGGAAAAAAATGGGTGGAACAACCAGTCCCGCCCGCAAGGTAATTCGAACTACAATTCTAATTACAAATTTGAATCAACCTTCCTTTAAAGACTTGGTTTTAGGCCAAGTTAAAATTAATGAAAATCTTACAAGGAAATTAATGTCAAATGATAAAATGCTTGAAAATATAAATTCTCATATTGAAGGTTTAACTTCTGCTGTTAAAAATCAAATGAGCTTCAATAAAATGGTAGAAACACAACTAGCTCAAATAGCTGCTGCAATTCCTATTGACAGTAATGGAAAAAATCATGCTCAACCTAAAAATTCTTGCGAAAATGTAAAAGAGGTGATCACGAGGGGTGGTAAGACTACTCGTGCTCCACCAAACCCTAACCAGTATATAGGGAAGGCAATGTGGTAGAACCGCCCAAAATAATGGACTTACAGAGGCGCTCGTCTTCCACCAGACACTAAGCACCCCGAAAGCAAGCTACAACGGGCGGGTTCCGTCGGGCACACCCCAAGGGAGAGCCCGAATAGTCCACATTTTTCCCCAAGGATGCAATGATGAGAACGAGTTACAATACTTAGTCCATTTCAAACATCTAGAGTTCTTAGAAATGCATTATTACATTACCAAATTCAGAGTGTGGAATATTAAATAGTGGAATGAAATAAACATCTATCAACAATGAATAAGGATCCGTCTGTGCCCACCAGAAGAATCCTTCACACAACGGGTACTCCTCAAGTTGAACCTGCAACAGGGGTAAAGAAACCCCAAGTACACAATGTACTCGCAAGACTTATCCGAGTAGTGGGGATAATTTCCTGACTCCAAGGGATATGATAAGCTTTATGGTTTGCTAGGTTTCTTTTTGCAGAAAGCAATTCTAATAGTGAGTCCTTATTTATGTTCTTATTAGCAGTCCTGATTAATTTATTATCTAGCCATTCTATGTAAGCACCAGTTCTATATTCAAGCAAGGGTTGAGCAATCAGTTCCATTTCATCTCCTTTCATCTTTCAGTTCTTACTACGGTAATAGACTGTAGACAAGCCATACCAGATTGTTCGGTGATTCATGAATCAATGTGCTCAGCTAGGTACCCCGAAAACACATGCCCTGCTTGTACCCTAGGCACAAGCAGGACCAACCCATCACTCTCCTATCACGGGGTCCAGGTCCCCATCCAAACGTGGACTCTAAGCCCCCGCTGCTGAGTCTTGGACTTAGTGCGGTGCTTAGACCTCCACCATCCCCGCCTCTAATCAGTCGGTCTGAAAAGAGCCAGAACCCACGACAAGAGAGCAACAAGTCTTCCCTACGCCCCTACCAAGTATGTGCATGGGATAACAAGTCTGTGACTTGCCTAGAACCCAATGCAACGGTCGATCCTTAACCGACACAGATTGGGAAAAAGTGTAACCAAGCTATGCCCTGTTGGCCGCAGGACACAACCTCTTACACCCACCAATACCCAAACCATATCCCTGCCCGGTCATGAGTGATCATAATTATCACCTATTGAGAGTAACGGCAGGTTACTCACACTATCGAAATCCTGAGCATAGCAGCTACTTGACCTATACTAGTAGGACTCATAGGTAAGTTTATTTATGCATGTAGTTTCCATAAAATGCCTGTAACGTAAATGCACATCATATATATATATTCAGTGATCATTCAAAAATAGGGGTTATGCACCGGGGCTTGCCTTAGGCAGGCGGAGTGTCAACAAAGTCAGCATCGAACGGCTCCGGGGCTCCCTCCTGTACGAGAATCTCTTACTCGTACTCCTCAATGATCTCCTAGAACTCCTGTGCGCCCATAGGAATGAACTCTACTAATTCGTTATCTACATGCATGAAATGATGATGCAACTCTTAGTAATACAGCAACAACAACTCTTAAAAATAAAATACATCTATCAAGCTACTAAAGTAGCTCTATTGACTAAGACGATATGCTATCTATCATTCCCTCTAACTAGGTATGAAATATTTCATGTATTAACTTAGCAACTAAAGGAATCCCTATTCTTAACATCGATTTACTCTATATATGATAAAATCAGGAGTACTAGCTATTCTATTTATCATCCTACTCTAGTGCTACAAAAATTACAGTGAGCACATAATAATCTAATGAGCCTACTGTAAAAATTTCATGGCTAAAGCTATCACCGATTTGCCACAAAAATTCCTACAAATATTAAGCTAACTAATACTAAGCTTTCTAAATTGAATTTATGAATCTATCGTTATCACAGCTAACAGTAAACTAACTACACCAACAAATATATAGCCTTTTTGTGAACCTAACAAATTTTGTTTCACTATTTTTGGACATCTACAGAATTTACTATAATTTTACCAAGATCAATTCAAAACTAAATTTAATAAACATTTATTAATTCCCTGGAAATGAAAACCGAATCCACACGCGCGGCGCACTGCGCGAGCGGCTCGGCCCACTCTGGTGCCTCGCGCGCGCGCACTGGGACCCACCAGTGTGGCCCACTCACGCGACGATGGCCATGACGGGGAGGCCCACGCGCTACGGTCGTTTTGCAAAAACGTCCGTAACCTACCGGCGAATCACCCTAAGATCGATGGCACTATTCCTACAGTCAGCTACTTTGAAGATAAGCCCTCGGAACAATCTATCTTCGCAACAGCGATACCCTCAGGCACCCGCGCGTGCACTAATGCGGTGGCGCTGGCACCAGGCGGTCACGCTGGCCAGACCAGCCCCTCCCCACCCCCAATAGCGAGTCGATGCTCACCTAGATGCAAACTCGAAGCGTTGGGCGACGAATCGGTGAACTGAGATGCTATCCCGAGCTCCCTTCACGGTGGCGGACTCCTCCCTATGACGATGGCCATGTTCCCATGAGCCAAGGCACCGACGACGTGAACGAACTCAAGAACGGGCTTCAGCAACTCACCCAGAACCTACCAGACGTGACGGCTTGACCGGAGACGGGCCGAGTGAGTCTGGCCATGCGCGCACGACAACACGGCGACGACTGTGGTGGCACGACTGCGTCAGCAGCACTGAGCAGGCAGTAGCAGGGCAAATTGGGGTGCGCATGGAATAGAGGGGAATAGGGCGAAGACACAGTGCCAATGAATTGGACGGAGGTGGACAGTGCGAGGTGAACTGGACTGGCGCTACCGCGGGGTCTTAAGATTGTCGACGGCAAAGGAATCATCAAATTGGGGCTCAACACTGGCTGGCAGCAGTAGCGGGAGGACTCAATGCGTAGCTAGGTTCCTACTCAACCATCTTACACACTCAATTGCATGGATTTGACCGGCGCTGCGAGCTGGCCCCAGGTGTGGCTCTGTGACACCGGCGTGACGTCATTAAAGGCGGAGGTGACCAAGGGGCAGAGAGGTGCACACCACACAAATGAAATGGACAAGGGCACACAAGGAAGGCACACATGCTTGTACGAGTTGGTATGGCTCGGGCGGCCACAGCGCCTTAACTTGCAAGCTGATGACGACATGGCCATATGTCGGTGCAGTGGCTCAGGCGGATGCGACGAGAGCAGTGTAGGCGCACGTGGGCGACCCAGCAATCACGACCGCGACTAGCAGCACCTCAGTGACATGACGCAACGCAGGCAATGACACGGTGAAGCGGATGATAGAGGACTGGCTAGGGCATCAGTCCCGCGACGACAGTGGTAGTGGCAGAGTAGCCAGGCTCACCGGCCCCCAGCATCCCAAGTGCACGTGAGTGCATGCTTTGGTGTGGCAGCAGGTGATAGTGGCCAACAACGCGGCGCTAGCAGTGTAGCCAGCTCACGACGGCCAGAGGCTAGCCCGGCCGGCTAGACGAGCCCGGGCAGCGGTGGCTAGCACCAGCACGACAGGGTGCGCACGCGTTGGGCAAACCAGCGTAGCGTGCGCGAGCCAATGCATGGTGACCACACCCATTCGCTGACACCGGCCGGAACGTGCCATGCACGATTTTTAAAGCACCCAAAAAAATCAAATTTGTTACTTCAAACACTGAACCACCTATTCTATACCCAAGAAGGGATATCAAGCTACTAAAACCAGCCATGAAATTACACTACTTCTTAATCTAATTCGTCTACAAAAATTCCCAAACTTGGCCTTGTCAAACCGTTTTTCGACTTAGGAATTTCAACTAAGTCTCGATCGGATTCGCGTCGAATTCGATTTCCAAGCTATTCGATACACTAGCTAGTGAATTCCTTTCGTGACCTCAAGTATTTCATTGTCACCTACGAAGCTTATACTACAAACTTTATTAAAGTGCCATATATGCATTCTATAGTATTTTTGTTCAATAAAAAATCGTTTAAAACCCTAAGTGATATAACACGACATTGAATGTATCTTTCGTTTCGTGTTTTCGATGATCGTTTCAAGTTATGTACATTGCTTTACACCCTATATTACATGCATCTACACATAAATATGATGCTCATGTAGTGTTTTAGGAAAAGACTATACAGTGTAACACCGAGGGTGTTACAAATCTACTCCCCTAAAACAAAATCTCGACCCGAGATTTCATGTGTCTAGTGTGGGAAAAGAGATAAGAAATACATTTCAATGTAAACAACTACTTATCTGCACCAGAGAGAAGGTGGGGGTAATGCTTCAATATATAGCTCTCTTGTTCCCACGTGGCTTCATCCTCTGAGTGGTTTTGCCACTGCACCATGTAGAACTTCACCACATTGTTCCTTGTCAGTCTTTCCTTTTCGTCCATGATTTTGACAGGGTGCTCAATATAAGTCAAATCAGGCTGGAGGGGAATTCCTTCAATTTCCAAAGCTTCATATGGGACTCACAAACATTTCTTCAATTGCAATATGTGAAACACATCGTGTACCGTAGATAAAAAATCAAGAAGCAGGAGACAATAAGCAACTAGGCCACACTGCTTCAAAACCTTGTAAGGACCCACATATTGAGGGGCTAGCTTGCCACGAAGACCAAACCGATGCACCCCTCTCATAGGAGACACCTTGAGATACACATAATCCCCAACTGCAAATTGCAAGGGCCTTCTTCGCTTGTCTGTATAAGCTTTCTATCGGCTCTGAGCTACCTTCAAATGACTCTAAATAATGCTGACTTGCTCTCGAGCTTCTTTGATGAAATCAGGCCCAAAATATCAACGGTCCCCCACTTCAACCTAGTTAAGTGGTGTCCTACATTTGTTTCCATATAGAGCTTCAAATGGTGCCATACAAATGCTCTCCTGATAACTATTGTTGTAAGAAAACTCAGCTAATTTCAGGCATTCATCCCACTTTTTAGGAAAAGAAATGGCACAAGCTCTCAATATGTCCTCAAGCACCTGGTTCACCCTTTTAGTTTGGCCATCAGTTTGTGGATGATAAGCTGAGCTTCTGAGGAGACGAGTACCAAGACATTGCTGAAGTTGCTCCCAGAAACGAGAGACAAAAATTGACCCTCTATCAGAGATGATATTAAGGGGAGTTCCATGCAGGGTCATAATCCTATCAAAATAAATCTTAGCATACTTCTTGGCTGTATATCTAGTGTCCACCAGAAGGAAATGAGCAGACTTAGTGAGACGGTCCACAATGACCCAAATAGAGTCATAGCCCTTGGATGTGCGGGGTAAACCCATAATGAAATCCATGGAAATATCTTCCCATTTCCAAACAGGAATGGAAAAGGGCTGCAAATATCCTGGGGTACGCATGTGGTATGCCTTAACTCTCCCACAAGTGTCGCACTCCATGACGTACTGGGTGATGTCCTGCTTCATGTTGGACCACCAATACAAGTGGCGCAAATCATGGTACATTTTGTTGCTGGCAAGATGGATCGATAGCTTTGAATGATGAGCTTTATTCAAAATCTTCCTTCTCAGCTCCTCATTGGATGGAACCACCCATCTATCCTTGTACCTCACTACACCTTGCTCATCAATACTAAACTAAGGACCGTGCCCTTCGGCAATTAACTTCTTGATATGAGGAATTTCTAAAGTGTCTTGCCTTTTCTTCCATAATAATCTGCTCAAGTAATTCTGAGACTAAGGCAATGTGAGCTAACACCTCAGCATGGTTGAGAGACAAAGGTGTTTCTTCAACCTGATATGACTTTCGGCTCAAAGCATCAGCTACCACATTGGCCTTTCCGGGGTGATAATGTACCTCTAAGTTATAATCCTTGATCAATTCCAACCATCTCCTTTGCCTCATATTGAACTCAAACTGAGTGAAAATATATTTGAGGCTATTATGATCTGTAAAAATATGTACTTTGTTGCCCAACAAGTAATGCCTTCAAATTTTTAGAGCGTGGACCACAGCAGCCAGCTCTAAATCATGAGTGGGGTAATTCACTTCGTGCTTTTTCAGTTGGAGCGAAGCATAAGCTATCACACGCCCCTCCTGCATAAGCACACATCCCAACCCCATCTTTGAGGCATCATAATATACATCAAAAGGTCTGTCAATGTCTGGTTGGGCCAAGATAGGAGCAGTGGTAAGAAAGTTCTTCAAAGCTTAGAAGGCTTCTTCACATGCCGGACTCCAAACAAACTTGGCTTCTTTTTGGAGCAACTTGGTCATCGGCTGAGCTATCTTGGAGAAGTCTGGAATGAATCACTGATAGTACCCAGCTAGACCAAGGAACTAATGAATCTTGTGCACTGACTTAGGAGACTTCCAATTTAGCACATCTTGCACCTTGCTGGGGTCTACAGAAATATTGTCAGGTGTCAAAACATGCCCCAAAAGCTACACTCGATGTAACCAGAACTCACACTTGCTGAATTTAGCATACAGCTTGTGTTCCCTCAATCGAGCTAGTACTATCCGAAGGTGTTGGGCATGCTCTTCCTTGTTCTTGGAATATATTAGGATATCATCAATGAATACCACTACAAACTTGTCCAGCACCGGCAAAAAAACTAAATTCATCAGGTATATGAAGAATGCGGGAGCATTGGTGAGACCAAAAGACATGACTAGGTATTCATACAGCCCATACCTAGTAGAAAAAGTTGTCTTTGATATATCTAGTGGTCTAATCTTGATCTGATGATAGCCTGAACAAAGGTCAATCTTGGAGAACACCTTGGCACCAGCTAGTTGATCGAACAAAGTATCTATGCAGGGTAAAGGATACTTGTTCTTAATGGTTATCGCACTGAGAGGGTGATAATCCACACACATCTGAAGAGTGTCATCCTTCTTCTTCACAAAAATGGCTGGACAACCCCATGGTGAAGGGCTAGGATGGATGAATCCTTTTTCCAATAACTCTTCTAACTGTTTCTTCATTTTAGCCAATTCCTTCAGAGCCATGCGGTACGGGCGTTGGGAGATAGGAGCAGTACCAGGCTCTAACTCAATGGAGAATTCCACATCTCTGTCCGGTGGCAACCTAGGCAGATCTTTAGGAAAAACATCCAGGAACTCACATACCACAGGAATAGAGGTAAAATCAAGAGAGGCTTCAGCATGAGCAGCAACGGGTAAGACTAGATCTGAGGGCACAAGAAGAGACATCCAATCCTCAGAAGAAGGAAGCCGTAACTCGACAACTCTCTGCTTTAGATCCAAGACTACCCCATATACATGCAACCAGTTTATTCCCAGAATTGCATCAATGCCTTGCCCAAGCAGTACCATGAACTGGAGACGGTAAGTGTGAGTGGCTAATACTAAGCCCACTATGTCCATTCGAGTATTAACGCACATCTGTGCACCTAGTGTACTGATTCTATAGGCAAAAGGTACAGCCATAAGAGGTATATTGTACCGGTGTGCTAATCCCATGCTCATGAATGAATGTGATTCACCAGAATCAAACAACACATAAGCTAGATGGGAATCAATGGTGAACATACTAGCCATCACCGGTTCATTTTGCAATATTTCCTCAGCCTCTGTGAAATTAACCTATCCAGATCGGCTGACTGGCACCTTCTTCTTGATAACTATTCGCTTGATTAGCCTGGAGTTAGCTGAAGGCTGAGCAGACTAGGCCGGCTGGTTTTGCGGACACTCCCGGGCGTAGTGGCCTTCCTTGCCACATTTGAAACAAGCACCAGACTTGTTCCCCAGTCCTTGATGAGGTGGGACTTGCTATCCCTGGGGCTGCTGATGTTGCACCTACTGAGTAGGTGCACGATACTGAGTGGAAGGTGCCTAAAAAGTCTACTGAGGCTGTTGAAACGAATGCTTGCTCAAAGATTGATAGGGCACCCACCTGACAACATGTACTTTCTATGCCTGGGGGTGACTAGAAGACCCAATAGCCACCCGCTTGCACTTCCATTCTGCCTGAGAGTCCCGCTGCAAGCCCTCCATGGCAATAGCAGCGTTCATCATCGCCCCAAAGGTCTGATAGTTCCTAGTATATAACTCCTTCTGTAGGCTACAAGAGAGGCCGCGATAGAAGCGGTCCCTCTTCTTCTCATCTGTATCAACATGAGTCCTAGCATACTATGACAAGTGATTAAACTTGTTGACGTAGTCCATCACGGACATGCTCCTTTGCCGTAGGTCCAGAAACTTTGTCAGCTTCCTATTTAGAACACCAGCAGGGATATACTACTCTCTGAAAGCCACAGTGAACTCCTGCTAGGTCACCCGATGGTCCACCTGCTGCATGGTATTGAATGTATCTAACCATGCACTAGCAGATCCCAATAACTATTGCGCTGCAAAGCGCACCCTCTGCTCATCAGTGACAGTGAGCAGCAGAAACTTTTGCTCTAGAATGCGAAGTCAATGCTCTGTATCTAGGGGCTTAGCCATCGGCGTGAACATGGGTGGGTGCATCTTTAAGAAATCCTGATAAGAGTAGGGTCCCTCAGGACCGCGGGCACCACCCCCATTCCTACCATTGCCCCCGTGGCCTCCACGGGAGAAGCCACCAATAGCCTGTGCCAGCAGCTCCATGGCATGGGCTGACTCGCGATGAGCAGCCAACATTTCCACCATCATCTCTGCATGAGTCATCGGAAGTGGTGGTGGCGGAGGAGGAGGAGCCAGACGTGGAGCCTAATGGCTCTCCCCATTGCCGTGCTCATTGCCCCGGCCACTGGTGCTCCCATGAGCGGACCTCAAGTTCATCTATAATAGATAGGAACCAACCATTTAGGACAATCCTCCAGATTAGAAACAGGGGATTAGAGAAATGACAAGACATTTATTAAAGCATTCTTTTAGTTTATCCTATCAACTTACTAATCCAATTTATACGTGTAGGGGGAATTTAGTTTAAGCAAGATTCTATTATCATGATGCATGCATCGGCCTGTACGCTCACTCAAGCCAGAATATAGCGTAAGTTGCACATTGCACATTGCACACTCACTTTCCATTTGCTAAACGATTCTTATGCAGCATAAGTTAGTATTCCTGTAGAAAACTGATTAGATAAAACCAGTGCTGCTATCCTAGATAGACCATATTACTAGGGCTTATACTTATTTAGATAACTTTGTCGCACCCTACTTTTCACAAAACTTTTGTTGGCCAAATTTTAAGTTTTGGAAAAGAGTGATGAAACTCGTAGACTCATTATTGGCTCTGGTACCAACTATGGCAGAACCGCCCAAAATAATGCACTTACGGAGGCGCTCGTCTTCCACCAGACACTAAGCACCCCAAAAGCAAACTACAGCGGGCGGGTTTCGTCGGGCACACCCCAAGGGAGAGCCCGAATAGTCCACATTTTTCCCCAAGGATCCAATAATGAGAATGAGTTATAATACTTAGTCCATTTCATACATTCAGAGTCCTTAGAAATGCATTATTACATTACCAAATTTAGAGTGCGGAATATTAAACAGCGGAATGAAATAAACATCTATCGACAATGAACAAGGATCTGTCTGTGCCCACCAGAAGAATTCTTCACACAACGGGTACTCCTCAAGTTGAACCTACAACAGGGGTAAATAAACCCTGAGTACACAATGTACTCGCAAGACTTATCCGACTAGTGGGAATAATTTCCCGACTCCAAGGGATATGACAAGCTTTATGATTTGCTGGGTTTCTTTTGCAGAAAGCAATTCTAATAGTGAGTCCTTATTTATGTTCTTATTAGCAGTCATGATTAATTTATTATCTAGCCATTCTATGTAAGCACCTATTCTATTTTCAAGCAAGGGTTGAGCAATCAGTTCTATTTCATCACCTTTCATCTTTCAGTTCTTACTACGGTGCTAGACTGTAGACAAGTCGTACTGGATTGCCCGGTGATTCACAAATCAATGCGCCAAGCTGGGTACCCCGAAAATACACGCCCTGCTTGTACCCTAGGCACAAGCAGGACCAACCCATCACTCTCCTATCATGGGGTCCAGGTCCCTATCCAAACTTGGACTCCAAGCCCTCTCTCCTGAGTCTCGGACTCAGTGCGGTGCTTAGACCTCCACCATCCCCGCCTTCAATCAGTCAGTCCAAAAAGAGCCGAAACCCATGACAAGAGAGAAACAAGTCTTCCCTGCGCCCATACCCAAGTATGTGCTCGGGGTAATAAGTCTATGACTTGTCTAGAACCCAATGTAATGGCCGGTCCTTAACCGACACAGACAGAGAAAAAGTGTAACCAAGTTATGCCCTATTGGCTGCAGGACACAACCTCTTACACCCACCAATACCCAAATCATATCCCTGCCCGGTCACCATTTTTCCTTTCCACCATTTTATCATGAGTGATCATAATTATCACCTATTGTGAGTAATGGCAGGTTATTCATGCTACCGAAATCCTGAGCATAGCAGCTACTCAACCTATACTAGTAGGACTCATAGGTAAGTATATTTATGCATGTAGTTTCCATAAAATGCCTATAATGTAAATGCACATCATATATATATATATTCAATGATCATTCAATAATAGGGGTTATGCATCAAGGCTTGCCTTAGGTAGGCGGAGTGTCAATAAAGTCAGCAACGAATGGCTCTGGGGCTCCCTCCTGTACGAGAATTTCTTCCTCGTACTCCTCAATGATCTCCTTGAACTCTTGTTCATCCATAGGAACGAACTCTACCAATTCGTTATCTACATGCATGAAATGATGATGCAACACTCAGTAATACGGAAACAGCAACTCTTAAAATAAAATACATCTGTCAAGCTACTAAACTAGCTCTATCGACTAAGATGCTACATTATCTATCATTCGCACTAACCAGGTGAAATATTTCATGTATTAACTTAGCAACTAAAGGAATCCCTATTCTTAACATCGATTTACTCTATATATGATAAACAAGGAGTACTAGCTATTCTATTTATCATCCTACTCTAGTGCTACAAAAATCACAGTGAGCACATAATAATCTAATGAGCCTACTGTAAAAATTTCATGGCAAAAGCTATCACCGATTTGCTACAAAAATTCTTACAAATATTAAGCTAACTAATAATAAGCTTTCTAAATTGAATTTATGAATCTATCATTATCATAGCTAACTGTAAACTAACTACACCAATAGATAGATAGCATTTTTGTGAACCTAACAAATTTTGTTTCACTATTTTTGGACATCTACAGAATTTACTATAATTTTACCAAGATCAATTCAAAACTAAATTGAATAAACATTTATTAATTCCTTGGAAAGGAAAACCGAATCCACTCGCACAGCCCACTGTGTGAGAGGCTCGGCCCACTCTGGCACCTCGCGCGCGCGCACTGCGACCCACCAGCATGGCCCACGTCGATGCTCACCTAGACGCAAACTCAAAGCATTGGGCGACGAATCGGTGAACGGAGATGCTGTCCCGAGCTCCCTCCACGGCGGCGGACTCCTCCCTACGATGGCGGCCACATTCCCATGAGCCAAGGCAGCGACGATGTGAATGAACTCAAGAACGGGCATCAGCAACTCACCCAGAACCTACCGGACGTGATGGCTTGACCGAAGATGGGCCGAGTGAGTCTAGCCACGTGCGCACGGCAACATGGCAACGGCCACAGTGGCGCGACTGCGTCAGCAGCACTAAGTAGGCAGTAGTAGGCCAAATTGGGGTGCACATGGAATTGAGAGGAACAGGGCGAAGACACAATGCCAATGAATTGGACGGAGGTGGACGGTTCGAGGTGAATTGAACGGGCGCTATGGCTGATGGCGAAGGAATCATCAAATTGGGGCTCAACACCAGCTGGCGGCAGCAGTGGGAGGACTTGGTGTGTAGCTAGGTTCCTACTCAACCATCTTGCGCACTAAATTGCATGGATTTGACCGACGCTGCGAGCTGGCCCTAGGCGCGGCTCGGTGGTGCCGGTGCGACACCATTAAAGGCGGAGGTGACTGGGGTGCAGAGAGGTGCACGCCACACCAACGAAATGGACAAGGCCACACAGGGAAGGCACATGTGCTCGTACGAGTTGGCACAGCTAGGGCGGCCGTAGCACCTTAACTAGCAAGCCGATGGCGACACAGCCATGTGCCGGTGCAGCAGCTCAGATGGACACGATGCGAGCGATGCAGGCGCACGCGGGCGACCCAACAATCATGACTACGACTAGCAGCAGCACGGTGACACAGCAAAGCGGATGACAGAGGACTAGCTAGGGCATAGGGCCCACGGCGGTGGCAGAGCGGCTAGCCTCGCCAGCCCCCAACGTCCCTAGTGCACGTGAGTGCATGCTTGGGCACGACAATGGGTGACAGTGGCTAGCAACACGGCACTAGCGATGCAACCGTCTCGCGGCGGCCAGAGGTAGGCTCGGCCGGCTAGACGAGCCAGGGCAGTGGTTGCTAGGACTAGCGCAACAGGGTGCGCGCGCATCGGGCAAACCAGCGTAGCGCGCTGAGCCGAGGCATGGTGACCGCGCCCATTCGTTGACACCGGCCGGAACGTGCCATGCACGATTTTTAAAGCACCCAAAAAATCAAATTTGTTACTTCAAACACCGAACCACCTATTCTATACTCAAGAAGGCATATCAAGCTACTAAAACCAGCCATGAAATTACACTACTTCTTAATCCAATTCGCCTACAAAAATTGCCAAACTTGGCCTTGTCAAACTGTTTTCCGACTTAGGAATTTTGACTAAGTCTCGATTGGATTCGCGTCGAATTCGATTTCCAAGCTATTCGATATGCTAGCTAGTGAATTCCTTTCATGACCTCAAGTATTTCATCGTCACCTATGAAGCTTATACTACAAACTTTATTAAAGTGCCGTATATGCATTCTATAGTATTTTCGTTCAATAGAAATTCATTTAAAACCCTAAGTGATATAACGCGACATTGAATGTATCTTTCATTTCACGTTTCCGATGATCGTTTCAAGTTACGTACATTGCTTTACACCCTATATTACATACATCCACACATAAATATGATGCTCATGCAATGTTTTAGCAAAAGACTGTACAGTGTAACACCGAGGGTGTTATAGGCAAAAGAGCACCAGGAGACCGAACCTTCGACAAAAGAAAAAGAAAAAGAATAAGAAGAGGTGACGGCACCAAAGGACTTCATCGACACCAGCTACCTATCATTTTCCAGAAGGAACTGCAAGCAAGCCATGGATGAGCAATTCGCTCGAGTTGTTGAGATGATCGAGCAGATGCATGTAAGAGTCCCCCTGATGGATGTCTTGCATGTACCTTCCTACGCCAAGTACATCAAGGACATCATTAATAACAAGCGACCACTACCATCCATGGAGGTCGGCAAGCTGATGGAAGAGTGCAGCGCTGCTATACTCGACTTTCCTGAAAAAGAAGAAGGATCCTGGATGCCCCACAATCTCATATTCCATCGGGATCCAGTATTTCGACCAAGCCTTATGCGACCTTGGGGTTAGTGTAAGCATTATGCCCAAGGCTGTCTTTGACAAGCTGAATCTCACGCAATTAACACCAACACCGATGATGCTCCAGCTAGCTGATTCGATGGTCCGCTACTTCATAGGGATAGCCGAAGATATTTTGGTAAAAATCTAGGATTGCTACATCCCTGTTGACTTTGTGGTGCTCGACATGGAGGAGGCAAAAGAAACAACCCTCATCCTTGGGCGACCCTTCTTGAGCACTACAGGAGGCCAAATTGATGTTGGAGCCAGAGAAATCCGCTTCAATATCCATGGTAATAAAGAAAAATTCACCTTCAGGCCTAGGAAGGAGCAATGCTCCATGATTCGCATCAAGTACGGGTGAAACCCACAAGGCCTACAGGAGGTCCATATCCAACCTTGAATGGTGGATAGGCTTGTGATAAAGAACAAAGAAATCAAAAAGAAGCTGTGGTAGAAGAAGGTTAAACAAATGATAAAAGAAAAGACCCCAAGAGCCATTCCCACACCACTAAAGAACAACAAACCGGTGTGGAAACCAAAAGAAGCTCTGAAGTCGACCACCACACCACTAAGAACAAACAAGATGGTATGGAGGCCGAAGAAAGAGTAGCCCTTCACATCCACTTCTCCGGGATCGGGCGCTCCATCGACAAGCAAGAAATGAACGGAGAAAAGTTCTACTCATTGGACTTAAAAAAGGTGAGTCCTTGCCAAAGGTAAATTGGTAGTTATCTATTATAATTATGCTAAAACTTAGAATTCCTAGTTCTTACATCAATGAATGCAAAATAAATAAAAATAAAAAATAAAGATTTGCCTCTACATTGCTTCTGTTGTTAAATTTTAGTTATCTTCCCATGTTCTACATGAAGTATGTTTTGGATTGAGGCATGGTTAGTGTACAATCATGTCTTCATAGGCTTTTTCAATTACGTATGGTGCTTAGGTTACTTAGCCTACCTTGATTAGATATTTAATTTAACCATTGAACCAAAACTATTGAGTATAGACATTGGTTGAAATAAACAACATGAGTTTTAGCAAACCATATATAATAAAACAAAGAATCTGCTTAAAAGTTTACCTTTCGTCTTTGCTAAATGAAACTTAGTTATCATCCGACGTTGTACACAAAGTATATTTTGGTACAAAGTATGGTTTCTGGTCGGCCATGCTTTCATAGACTTCTTAAATTAGGCAAGGTGCTTAGGTTAATTAGTCTATCATGATCAATATGTTAGCTTGATCATTGTACCAAAACTACTAAACACAGACGTTGGTTGATACATTAAATAAAAATAAAATAACCTACCTCGAAGTCATCACCAAGCGAAGAGCTAGCTTGGGGGAGGACCCCCGCAGAGGTAAGTAGTATCTTTTATTCTCAGAATTTTATTTTTTTACATTATTTAATTTCTGCATTTATTTGTTTATTAGCATTTAAAAAACCAAAAATAGAAAATCCAAAAAATAAAATATGATAAAAACAACAAAAAAATATTTATTCCACTCCACATATGTGATTTAAGAATGTTTAGTTTCTCCTATGTTGAAATAATGAATAGTTGCTCTGTCTATAATTCATCTGTGCCTAGGCTGTAACTTAGTATTCCCCAAAATTTAAGTTTGTTGGCTAAAATGTCTCATCCTAAAACTTAAAACTTTCTCATCCTAAAACTTAAAACTTGTGGGTTCCAAAAGCATGATGCTTTTCTAAGTTGTTGCAAGTTATGACATGGTAAATAGAATTTGCTATGACTTTGCTCTAAGAGAAACTTGACATCCGGAGTTTTCATTTAAAAATGCTAAAATTAAAAGTTCTTCAATGGTTATGAATCCCTACTAGGGCCATATGATATGATTCAAATCATAACCCTAGTCATATGCTACTTATATTTACATTGAGTTTTGTCAAATTGTTGTGACCCTTGTAGAGATTCTAGTCATGCACCCATGATCAAGATTCACGTACACCCACAAATAAAATGCTAACTCTTACACCAAGAGTTACGCAAAAACATGTTTTTCGTCCACCTAAAATAAAAACTCCATTCATTTGTCATGAGTCTTTCTCTCCAAAGTTTTCATATGCCAAAAAGAAGTATGGGGTTATGCTAAAAAAAAGAGACACATGAAGCTGTCAAAATAGCAAAAGAATGGAACACATGAAGGTTCCAGAGTATTGAATAAAAGGGAGAGAGAAAACCCATACTTCCAAGGTAATTATAAAAAGAGAGAAAGTCATGATCAAAAGGAGTACAAAAAATAATAGGATTAGAAAAAATATTCCACACACTTGATCGAAGTGTATGACTTGCATATCCTTGGATCCGATTTTTGACTTAGTAATATATGTGATGTAAGTATGCCTCTCATTCATACCTACCTAAAACTCCACTCAAAGCCTTTTAGAGATAGGATGAAAACAAGACAAAATAACCAAATGCCTTGGTGAGGATCATACACATTGAGCGATTGAGTGAATCATTTAAGGAACTTATATTTTATTTTGCAAAATTCATAAAACCTCCAGATAGAAGGTTGATCAACAAATGAATGATTGGTAATTCTGTTAAAACCGTTCTATATTAAAACCACCTAAGACTTGGAAAAGCAATAAGCCCCACAGAGATTAAGTTAAAAGGGTGGATATAATGCCAAACTTATTTAAATTAAGGAAGAATACTTTGTTATAGGCATGGCACTTGTGAATTATATTCGACATAGTAGCAACTCTAGATCAACAACCAATAACTTAGCTATTTGCTCGGGATGAGCAAAGGTTAAGCTATGGGGATCTTGTTGGCGGTCATTAACGATCAAATCCGACCGCCAACTAAGGTACAAAAAGAGGAGAAATTGGTAATCTTAAACACATATGCATTTACTATTAACCAAGTTTCACATGTATTTGGATAATATTATTTTGTAGGTCACAAACACAAGTACATGGAATAATTCACTAAAAGGCGCTTTCCGACACTGATTCACGCATAGGAACAAGGGAGACGCCCATCAACTTAACTCAACCAGGGCAAAAGCACAACGGAGGAGTGATCCATGTCTAGCCCACAGCCCATCGCACAAAGGCGGTGTCGAGGTGGCGTGGTCAAGGGGTGGCTGACCCCTAGGGGTGCGCAACCCCCTGCAGGCACGCCTTAGCCACCTCTTCGACAGGTGGTTGCATGGCTCCTTGCTGAGGTGGTGGGAGCCGGTCCTCATGCCAGGAATAGCCTCCAGCACCACCTAGCTCCGTGTATAAATAGAGGGGTACCCCTCTAAAAGACATAACACATTGAGCATCACCTCACACACCTCACTCACTCTTGTAGCTTTTCCTTTTTAGTAGTAGCTTTAGAGCAAGGCAAAGCTACCTTGGAGAGCTTGGCTCCTTGGAAGAAGAGACCTTTGGGTATGAATAGAAATATAAGTTCTTCCAAAGTCATGCTTTCACTTTATAATTATAGTCATGCTTATGAACTACAGTATAGTTATTGTGTTATGATCTTGATATATGAACTAGCCTAAAGTTTGTATGTCATGAGAGTAGCACACTTAACTTTATGGTTAACAATTCATATAACTTATATAATCGACATTAGAGTGAAGTTGAGGTGGCGGTTCATTGTGCTGTCAGGTGTGCCCAAGTCCTTTACCTGTCGATCCGTAGGGTTGGGGACCTAGGGGGATTTGGGTAGTTTCTATATACGCAAGCATGGTGCTTGGGTATGGAGGGATAGGTGAATGCATTGTCCCTTTCTTCTGTTGAGGGGTAGGCGGCAGGTGGTGATAGCCCTGTCCGTCCCTTGTAATCCCCCATGTTCAACTAGGGTGTAGGAATCTAAATTGTCTCATGAGGTTGCTAGCAGACTAGAACTCGGTGGCCTCCCGACCTGCTTCACACTTAGCCCTAATACTAATTATGTAACTTGTATGACCATTAGTAATCTTTGTATGACTATACTAGACCAATGCCTGCTTGACTTAGGATCATTCTTTTATTCTTTCTCTTTATTTTATCCTTTGAGGAATGCCAAGTGTGTGTCCACTATCTTGAAATCACCGTTCTTACCCCTGTTATAAACAATTGGTGCACTTACAAGCATTATTATTCGAGTTCATATCCATACTAGACTCTTAATCAAATGCCTTCCTTTGGGAAGATATAAATAACAATACCCTGAATACTTTCGGGTAAAATGCTACAATGATAGCTCCGTGTGCTTGCGGATAAATATCTAAAATTGTTAAGGAACTATTAAGGCTATTACTTAGTGGTATTGCTAATTATTAGTGATGACGCTAAGAAATACCAACAAGCACTTCTGGCGTAGTTGCTAGGGATACATACCTAGTAGCCACGCTAAGAAGTGTCAACACCGGGCCTTAACTCCCACTTTCCCTCATGGAGACTGCTGGGATTCAATCGACCATGCGCGTCCCCTGCCTATAAAATAGAGGAATAGAGGAGGGGAGTTAGCACATCTGCGTAGTAGCCTTTGCACGCTCACCTTCCTTTGCTCGTCGCATCTCCTATAGTCGTCAGATCTTGTCTTCCATCCATGGTCGGAGAAAAGCGTCAGTGGGAGGAGTCCGAGGAGGGATCTACCGAGAAGGGCATGCCTCCCTCCACCCAGGCATTCCGTCTGGGCTTGATGGGCTTCGTGTAAGGATAGATCTTTGTTGACTTAGTTGGGGATGAATTTGATGCATTTCTTGATGCAGTGGTTTCTCATTGGCACACTCGATGCCGTGGCCCACTGCCGTCCGGGAGGCCTTGTCGTCGTCACGTCCCCAGCAACATAGGCTGTGCTGCCATCAGCCTCGCCTTCCTCCTTCGACGGTGAGGAGGCCAAAGGAGATGAGCACAACATCCATACCGTGCGAGGGGAGCTGGCCGTGGCCGAGCAATCCCTCCAGAATGGGTGTCGGGAGGTGGAACGGCTGAAGGAGTGCCTTGCGGTGGCTGAGATCGTGCTTGACACCATGGATGGGGAGGCGGCCGACGCCAGGGCCGCCAACGCGGCGACCCGCACTGAGCTCGTCGGTGAGCTGAACTTGTTTGTTTCCTTTGCGAAATTGCTTCTCGTCTTGACTTTGAACCTCCGCATTTCTCAGCGATACAAGAGTAGCTAGGCGATGTCCTGGCCGAAGCGATGGATCTTTGCCGGGCCAACGAGGAGTTGGCTGGCACGTTGGTGGACGTGACTCATTTGTGTGACGAGTTAGTGGATTGGGCGCGTGGCAGTGCCGCCATGGCGCGAATCAACAGCAACTGCTGCGTGGCGTTGGAGAGGGCAGTGGAGGCCACCGTCGAGTTGCTGCAACCAACAGGGTCAAGCCTTTGAGAGTAGGCTCTCAGCCTCCCAACATGAATCAGGGAAGTGACGGCACACAGCATTCGCCATGGGGCCGCGGCGGCAAGGCCGCTGCTCACCTTCGTCTTCAGCCGGAGGTGGACCTGCATGCGATAGAGCTTGGGTTCCCATCACGGACAGAGGTGCCCGATGACATCGACGTCAGGCGGCTGATAGCCGAATTTGGTGTCGCCACCAATGCCATTGCGGTAGTTGTAAATGTAGAGCAAGTCATTAGGGATGCTCCTTGTTGAGGTCAGGTCCTGTTGGTTTGCTTTTGTGTAAAATGTTATCTGATTAAAATTTTGCTTTGCAGACCGATAGTTGTGTGATTGTAGTAGTAGCCCCCGAGCACTCGGGCAGGTTAGTATAATATGTCTAAGTGCTGAGACCAGACATATCACAACAACTATTTTGGCGTTGTCATGTCAGTACAAAGCCCCCGAGCATACCGAACCAAATGTCGACTGGCCAGTATGGCCTTACTCGGCAGGTGTTGTTGCATAGCACTTAGGACGTAACCTCGAGCCATTCTTTAGGAAAGTGTTTCCTTGGCTGTCTGAGGTGTAAAACCCTTTCGTGCATAGCAACCATGTTTTTTGTTGTTTGTTTTTTAGAAAAAAGAGGGGGAAGACAACGGTTAGTGCGTATTAATAGCATTGCCAGGGTTTGCCCTATTGTCTTTGTCCCTTCTCTACTCAGGACTGACTTGAGATATATTGCAGTATGCACTGTTGGTGCTCTAGGACCCGGTCATGGGGTCCTCCCTGACGGCCGAGTCATTTTTCTCTTCTTCTGGCTTTTCTTCCTCGGGGAAACCGAGTGCCTCTGGTGGCTCCGGTGTAGCCGGCGAAGCGAAAACCATAGAATTAGGAGGTAAAACGTTGGCCGAGGTTTCTGGCGTGAGCCGGTGCTCTGGGGACCGGGGCGAGTGTCGGGGCATTCCCGAACCTACCTTCTGTTTGTCCTTATCAGCGTGTTTTGGATCATCCAGAATCAGATCCCGTCGGGCCTGTTCAATAGCCAGCCTCTCGCACTCGTATGCATCTTGAAAGCTGCCCATGACGGTGATGACATCATGGGGGCCTGGCATTTTGAGCTTAAGGTAGGCATAACTGGGGATTGCCATGAATTTGGCATAGCAAGGTCTCCCAAGGATGGCGTGGTAAGGACCCTCGAAGTCTATGACTTCAAAGGATAGTGTCTCCTTGCGGTAGTGTACCTAGTCACTGAACATGATAGACAGAGTGATCGTGCCGAGGGGCATAACCCGTCATCCGGGGATGATCCCATGGAACGAAGAATACAAGGGACACAGTTTGCTTGCCTCGATGTTTAGCTTTTCAAACGCACCCTTGTAAAGGATGTTTATGTCGCTTCCTCTGTCCATAAGGACTTTGGTCATTTTTACACCTCCAACGACCGTCCTAACCACCAGAGGGAATCAATCGGCCTCGATGACATGATCGGGGTGGTCGTTCCTATTGAAGGTGATCGGACACTCCGACCATCTCAAATAAACAGGAACTACAGAAGTAGTGGCAAAGATGAGACGTTGGGTTACATTTTCACGGCGGTGGTCCTCGTAGGCCTGTGGGACCCCGAAGATGATAATGACGCCCTTGATGTTGTGGTTACCCCCTTTGTCATCCTCATCAACGCCATCCTTTGCCTTCTTCGAGCGGCTGCCCTTCGTCTTGTCTTTGCCAGCTTCGATGATCTCATGTTTGTAAGTATGGCAGTCCTTGGCCAAGTGATTCACCGGGAAGCTATGGTTTTGACATGTCTGGTTCATGATCTCGTCAAATTTTGCACGGCCTCCACGGCTTTGCTTGGATTTATTGACTTCTTGTTTCTCGGCGTTGGCCACGAGCTCGTCTCTATGCTTACGATCCTTCTTTGTCAATGGGGATTGGTCCTTGTCATCGGTGAGTCACGATTTATATTTGCTATTACTGGCGTTAAAACAATCTTCGCCATTGGCGTGCTCGTGGGCTAAGGCGAACATGTCGCGGAGACTAGACTAATGTTCTTCCTTCGCCCAATGTCCCGAATAAGGGGTTCGCTGTCGACGCCGGTGGTAAAGACGGTGATGATGCTAGCATCGGGGACGTCCTTGAGTTTATTCTTGCACAGTGTAAAGCACTTTATGTAATCACGGAGGCCCTCGCTGGTCTTGCGTTTGCATCCCAAGAGGTTCCACGAGGTGCCTGGCTTAGTGTAAGCCCCCTCGAAGTGATTACAGAATGCCTTTTCGAGGTTAGCCCATCGCTTGATTGTGCCTTCCCGAAGGTTGTTTAGCTAGTTTCTGGCGGAATTAGTGAGGTGGATCGGAAGATATTGAATCATGAAAAATGCATCTGGTGCGGACGCTGCTTTCATGGTGAGTTGGTAGTTTACCAGCCAAATCTTTGGGTCTGTCTCACCGTCGTATTTCTCAATGTTCAGAGCACGGAACCTATGAGGCATCAGAGCCGATCGGATTCAGTATCCAAACGTAGGGGGTCCTACCAAATCACAGCGATCGCCCTCGGCGGCACGTGGCGCCTGCTCGGGTCGGTTCTTGGGTTTTCTCCCATCATGACGGGTATTGCCCTCACTGTTAGAATAGTAGCTACTCCCCAAATCGTCGTTAGCCCCGTCGTCTTCGTGACTCCCTCCGTTGATAGAGTGCCCTCCACCGCCACCTCCTCGCCCACCACCTCCCTGACCGCCACCATTGTTGCTCGGTTGCGGGGTGGGACCTTGGCGGTGTTCAGGATTGCAACATGGGGATCTGTTAGATTGGTGTGACGGTCGAGCCCCTGAGGTTCGGGGTGCATGGCTGCGTGTGGAGACGCATCACTAGGTGTTGGTATGCGATCGGCATCGGCCGCTATCAGCTCTTGAATCCTTTTGAAAGCCTGTCGGCCTCTTCTGTGGACAGCTACGGCATCACCGCCACTAAACTCATGGCCTCAGCCAAGTTTTGTTCGGTGTTAGAAAACACCGGAGATGCTCGCAGAATGTCGTTGATGGCCTGTCGGCCCTGAGCTATGTTCTGCTGTTGGAGCTGACATCGGAGTTTTCAATTTTCATCTGCTTACATGTCATTGTGATTAAGCAGACGATCCTAGGCCTGCTGTCTGGTCTCATAGGGTGCTGCATAATCAAAATTGAATTGATCATGGGGGGAACGTTTGGGGTGATGTACCTGTTCCCCTTGTAATCATTCGCACCGAGATAACAACTGTGTGAATGCGAGATGATGTCACCATCGTCAACATCTGTGTGGTTAACTCCATGTGGCCGATAGCGGTCGTAGAGAGAAAGGTGCGAAGCCACGGTGTTAATGAGTTCGGCGGCTCCAATGTAGTTTGGATGATAGCTCTCATTGGAGTGGTTCGATCATTCCAGAACGGTGCCGCCCTGGCTAAGATTGTGGATGGTGACCCTGACTAGGCTCAAGTCAAGGCCGTCATCGCTGTGATCCCAATCAGTATGACACGGGTTCTTCGAATTCTCCATAGGAGATCCAGAAGGTGGCTTGATAGCCTGAAGAAGCTGGATCGGGCAAGTCGTCGCCACGTGTGTTAGTACTCTCGAGGGTCAGGAATGAATCAGATCGGGTACCGCATCCGTTGTCGGGGCTAGATCCCCGATATTGGGAAGGAAAAGAGTGGCATTGATTCTAGGCTCTTGGCCGGGTTCGGCGAGAAGCTGACCATGGCGGGTTAGATGATGGGCGATGGCGAGCGGTCCTCCATCGACAGCCTCCTCCAGTCCGTCAGCGAAAGCTCAGATCTAGAGCGACTGCTCCTCCTCCCGTTCGGTCGGCTCGGGCTCCCGTAGGCGCAGATCCCCAAACAGGTCGGCGATGAAGTCGAGCTTGCCGAAGACGAACCTCGTGCCCGGCTGCATCTTCTTCGGTTCGTCACCGAGGTCGAAGACGATTCCTATCTAAAACACAAAAACAAATCTGAATGCCAAAGGCCCCTACCTGGCGCGTCAACTGTCGGACTGTTTTGTTCCGGCAATATCCAGCAACATGATCGCGTAGACGGAATCAGATGGTAGCACACGAGACACAGAGATTTATACTGGTTCGGGGCGCGGTGGGCGCTAATCCCTACTCCAATGGTAAGGCTTCTCTTGTGTTCGTATGCTCAATTACAGGGGCTGTTGCTCCTAGCTACGAGGTAGATGGAATATGTGGAAGATGGATGATGTCGATCCCGAAACCGAGGTCCCTACCCTCCTTTATATAGGCAGGAGAGATAGAGTTACAGGGACGGCGATCGAGCTAACAGATTGTGTTTCGAGTTTGTTACAACAGATTGATCCTAGTTATCGTCCAGATACGCCCGCCTTGGTTTGCTTTGATCTCCACGTTGGTCGACTGCGTCAGCCCTTGCGGGTCTCCTCCTTGACAGCTGCTGGGCCGATAGCTTGATGATGGTCATATATACGGGCGGTGTAGGTGCCTTGGCGCATATCTCTGACAGTATTACAGATGATGATTTTTTTTTACTTGAATCCTTTCCACCGTATTTCGTGTATATCGTAAGTGACATCGCTGACTGCCGAGCGGTGTGCTTATGAGAGAGAAACATGTGCTAAACGATAGAGCACCAGAAGTTTAAGCAGGAAAGTGTAGCTAGCGCATCTATCGTAGGCTCGCAGCGCGACTCCAAAATGTTCACCCGCAGGATGTTTCGTCGTCACGGATAGACCATGGATGAATGTGTTTGTGTGGTCGTGTGCGATCAGGCATGGGCAGGAATGGCATGACATGCTTTTATCTAGAGAGAGAGTAGCCTCTGTCTTATCTGTGTTACGGTGTAATCTGGTGTTGTTTGATTAGTGCAGTGTCAACGCAAACGTAAGTGGGAACGAATAATGCTGCAAAAAAGAAGTAATGAAATACGTTCGATTGCTTGGTTCACGTGAGATAACGCTGGCAGCGATGTAATGCGTTTGCGGGAGGTTGTGGGTGGTAGGCGCACTGTGTAGCGTGGGGTCAGGTGACTACATGAACCGATTACAACGCAGCTTAACCAAACAGAAGATAACGTTAATGAATGCCACCGTGAACCGTGTCGAGTAAAAAAAGACCAACCAAATAGCACCTTAATAAGAGGTCATACAACATTTTTCGGAGTGGGCAGTTTTGTTTACAGAAATAATTACCACAGAATATTAGATCTTATAAGGGAGGAAAGGGGATGTGTGTGTGGTTGGTGAACGAGAAGGGGGGTGATGGGGGTACATCGATCGATTAACACAAAACCCAAAAACCAATAAGAAGTCTCTGACACACCTCTCCCACAACAATGGACAGTCATCATCGGTGTGTAGTTGCCACGACCTAGTGTGTTGTAATATATAATAAATTTGTTCCGATATCTCTCTATGTAGACTAAAGCTGGACTATATTTTTTCCAATAATAATTAGCTACATAAAAGAATTACCAAAGAATATTAGAGATTGCAAGGGAGGAAGGGGTGTGTATGGTGTAGTGGCGAAGCTAGAGCAAATGGGTGGGGGTGCACAACTTTATCATAAATATAGTGACCCATATCATGTTCAAACAAATAGCATGACTAATTCACAATTTTTAACATCAAAATTCAACATGTAGTAATGGCAATGTGATTTTGGTCAAAACATAAGTAAATTGGTAGGGCAAGGGCAATAACACTTACTGTTTATAACAAAATAAAGACATACATTGATCACTGTAGTGTAGTGATTGAAAGAATGCCAAAACGACGAACAAAATATGTGATCCAGCCTAAAGAAAAGAGATTAAATAGGTTAATTATTTAGCAAAGAAAATGTAGAATTATCCATTGAAAGTTGATGCATTGTATTTATATTACCTCTTAGAGATCATATTTACACAATTTTCCTTCCATGTTCATGAAACGACGAACCACAGTCTCGTTACTAACTTTCTTGATTTCTTCTTTCTCTATGTAGCAAATAAGTCTATGACTCAGGTGTTGATCACCCATGCGATTAGACAAACTTGTTTTTACAATCTTCATGCCCAAAAAACAACTCTCAACTGTTGCAGTAGCGACAAGCAATACTAGCACAAGCTTCAAAAGTCGATAGACCAATCTATACAAACGATATTTCCCAGTCTCTATCATTTTTTGAGAGAGCTCACCAATAGTGCTTATCTTGGAGAATCTATTATCTTCTCTCACATCAGCAATGTAAAGGAGAAGGTCATGGCTAAGGTCCCTCAGATCATCATTGGTGAAATCATCAGGATATAATTTGGTTACGCTCATCAAAGTCTCCCCATCAAAAGCATGAAATGAGTCTCTTGGATATAATTTGGTTAAGCTCATCAAAATCACACGTGCGAGGATGGCAAGGTCCATTGTCCAAGTATTTTCTTCTCACCTTTTCTCTCACGTTAGGATGGTAAGCATCAATTTCTTTTCTCAAACATGGATCATATTTAGTCTCCTCATCCTAGTTGATTTCATCTGGACATAAAGTTCTATTAGCATCGATCGTGTCTTGAGCTTTCCGTTTATAATACCTCTCCATGATTACCTAAAATTCATTCATTTGCATAATGAAAATGCATTTTGAAATAATTTCATTGAGGATGAACTCAAACTTGAGAATAATTGAATAAACACTCACTCGGCGGCAGCGAGCCACGGACGGGGACAGCCGGCAGTAGGGGGCGCCAGGCAGCCAAGTAGCAGGCGCCGAGCGGCCACCGGCCAGCGACTCAGCGAGGCGGATGGCTTAGTGACTTCGTGGAGCGCCGGGACGAGCGCCTGGGAGGCTTGGAGGCGGACGGCTTCGTGGAGCGAGACGGACGGCTTCATGGCGTCGCTGGGAGCCTGGGACGTGCTCCACGGGAGGACGGCGGCGACGGAATGACAGCAGGGGCGTGCGCCGCCGCCGGTGCGGTGTGATCGGCGTCTGCAGCGGAGCGCCAGTGCGGCAGCGGCTCCGTCTAGTATTGGCGAGGGAAGGGCAGCTAGGCAGGCGATGCATCGCTCCTCGGTCCTCGCGCAGTCGTCGTGCGGAGGAACCGCGAATCCGCTGCGCATGATGCTTCGACTCCAACTATCCAAGCTTGAAGGAAGTGGCGCATGGGCTTCAAGGCCTGGTGGGAGTGCCTCGTATTGGGCTGTGGGGGCTGCCTACTGGGCCGAATCTTGTTACTCATTGCGAATTTCTAGAATTTTGGGGGGTGTCTGGGTACCCACAGGCCACAACTGGGCTTCGCCACTGGGTGTGTTGTGTGTGTATTGTGTTCTGCTGCACTACTTTAGCAGTACTTTTCAGCAGTGTTTTCCTGTCATAATAAATCAGTATAAGCATCAGTATAAGCCAAATTTCAGTGAAACGAATAGGGATATGTGTATGAACCATGTAAGGTATTGGTTGTTCAAACTGAAAACAATAATATTATTTCTTATGTTTTTTTCAAAAGAGATTTACTCTGGTTTCCTTGAAAAAAAAATTAGAAAAGGTTCAAAATCAACAACTCCAAACTGTTGGGGTTACCGACTTACAAAGGAACACTCAACAGTACTATACCCACTTGAAGACCAACATTTCACCTAACCAATACAGTCTAAGACCCTAAAACTAACCATCCTTCGCAACCTGGTTTACTTAGAAACTCTTGATGTTAGACCTTAAAATTTGATCTTGTGCAGTAGCAATCCTTCACATTCTCATTTCCTTTAGAAACTTTGATGTGAAAACGAAGCTAACAAAGTGGGAATCACGTATGGAAGTGTAAAGATAACGCCTTCAGGAAGGAACATAACGTAGGCACGCTGCTGCTGCCCATCCAACATGGATAGGGATTTCACCTCCATGATCCACATCGCGAGAGGAGGGGTCAATTAACAGACACTTCCAAGGACTACACAACTCCCCAAGGCACCATCATTGTTAACCCAACACTAAGAAAAAGGCTTTTCCCTAGCACCCAATCCAGTCCAAACGTGCACATCAACGATCCAGCATTGATGGCCACACATCGACCACGGCCACAACTAAACAATCCTCCACACAAACCATGCTTTGGAGAACACAGATCCATCCACATCAGGTGCAGATATGAGCATACAAGCAGCCTCCGTTGCTAGCAACGCCCTACAACACCCACCATGTTCGGTGACATCCATCTGGGGTTGCCAGATCCACACCTGGAGCACGGATGCAGACCCCAACCATCGAGGTCTGTGAGCCCAGCTTGCGGCCCCACCATGGCTCAGGCGCCACCGTTGTTGCAGCCCAGGCGCTAAGGGCCCTGCACCACCGTTGGATCTCGGCCATCTAGAACGTTCCGTCCGCCGCCCCACGGGCGAGCACGCGGGCTCCCAGTCGCCGCCACGCGAGCCTGCGGGTGAGGGCCCTGGCCACAAGCACGCAAGCCAAAAACGCCTCCGCCCTGGCCGCCGCGAAGCTCGAAGGGCGCGAACCTCTACCATCGTCGTCCATGGCAACCAACGGCCAACGAAGAGCGAGGGGGAGAAACCTAGGGGAGGAAAGTGGGTGGGTCCCGCCGCCGCCTTCATAGCCCCTGCATGGGCACACGCCTGCGAGCTTGGGCAGTGGCAAGGAGGAGAGGGGAGGGAGGGGACTAGCGGCGGTGCAGTCGTCGTGCCACCTGTGTCAACCCGGGGACAAGCCCAAGGTAGTATAAGGCTGTGTTTATTAGTCGAGTGAAATACACTGGCGGCCCTTTAACTTGTCGGCCTGTGCCAGTTCAATCCACGAACTTGTAAACGCGGAAAATGGGCCCCTGAACTTGTCAAGTTATTCACCACATGCCTATTTTCCATCCGGCGCAGCCTCCAGCGACGTGCCAGCCCTAGCGTGACGGACGAAGCACGTGAGCCGCACGTTTCAATAACGAAGATGATGCCACGGCCTCGTCGCGGTCCTCTGTCCGTGTCCCGATGGCCTCCGCGAACGCGACCGCGCCCTTGCCGACCGGGGCCGCGCCCTCACCCGCCGATGGCCGCCTCGCGAGCGCCCTTGCCGGCCGGGGCCGCGCCCGCCCAGCCGCGACCTCCGGGCTGGTGCGGGAGCGCTTGGCTCGCAGCGCGGGAGCCGCCGGCTGCTGGCGCCTCCGCGGGGCGGTCCGGGGCGCGGGCACCTGCCGCTGGGGCAGCCAGCCAGCCGGCCATGGGCGCGGGGCCGCTGGCCACGGGTGCGCGAAGCCGCTAGCCGCAGATGCCAACGCGCGGTGGCCGCGGTGACGTCGGCGCGCACGACCCGCGCGCGATGTCGGCGAGCTTTGGGCGTCGGACTGTCCCGGCGTGCCCGGCTGCTGTTGCTGCAGGAAGCGACGGATCTCGTGGCTGGCCGTGCACGCGCGCAGCGGGCGCGGCCCAGCCGGCAAGGGTGCGGTCGCGGCGGCCATCAGGGCACGGACGGAGGACCGCGACGAACAGAGGAAGCCATCGGGAAAAAAAGCGATCGCGCGCGTGTTTGGGGTGGCTGGAGGAGGGCCGGCCACATGGGCCGGCTGCTCGCAGTCGCGTCGGCGAGGCCCTCCGCAGTCGCGCGCGTCGAAGGCCCTGCCGCTGACGTGGAACCGGAGTGGCTGTGCTCCGCGGCTGGCTCGTTGGTGGCCGAGGAGCCCAAGCAGCCGACGCGAATGCGACGGCGTGTGCACATATTGGTTACCGCGGCATGGAGGAGGTGGCAGAGGAACGTGGCCGGGAGGGGCGCGTCGGTGGCGGCAGCCATCGTGCTGGTCCATGTCTGCCCGGTCCCGGCTGGTCGAGCGTGCTGGTCCGCGTCCGCCCGGTCCCGGCAGCGGTCAGCCGAGCGTGCTGGTCAGCTTTCTCACCTCCAGCTAGCATCAGGTGAGCGAGGTGCCCGTGAACGCTCGTCCATGGTGCACCTAGCACCTGGCATTTTGTTGCAGCAGGCCACGAGCTTGTCCCTGAGTCCGTCCACCTCAGCCTGCTTGGACTAGAGCTAGCGCTAGAGATCGTCGAACGCAGCCTCGTACGGCGCCACTGCCTCGTGCGTGCCGATGTCACCGCGGCCACCGCGCGTTGGCGCCTGCGGCTAGCGGCTTCCCGCACCCGTGGCCAGGACTTCCCCGCGGAGGCGCCAGCGGCCGGCGGCTCCCGCGCTGCGAGCCAAGCGCTCCCACACCAGCCTGGAGCTCGCGGCTGGGCGGGCGCGGCCCTGGCCGACGAGGGCGCGGTCGCGGTCGCGGCGGCCATCGGGGCATGGACAGAGGACCGCGACGAGGTTGTGGCTGCATCTTCGTTATTGAAATGTGCAGTTCACGTGCTTCGTCCGCCACGCTGGCGCTGCCACGTCGCTCGGAGGCCGCGCCGGATGGGAAATGGGCCTGCGGTGAATAACTTCACAAGTTCAGGGACCTATTTTCCGCGTTTATAAGTTCATGGACCGAACCGGCACAGGCCGACAAGTTAAATGGCCGCCAGTGTATTTCACTCTTATTAGTTCTAGGATCAGGTGTCTTGTCTTCATCACGAGCCGTCTATAAAATATATCTGTGTAATAGTGAACATCACTGAGAAGAACGACGCTTCTAGGTTTGAAGTTGTTGCATAATTGATCCATGACTTGATCTTATTAGCCTCCACCTCAATCTTCATTCTGTCTCGCTCCTTTGTGAAGCATATTCTTCCATTTCTACAGAAAGGACAAACTAAGATATATGACTTCGGCTGGGCTCTTTGGATTTTTCTTTCTATGGATATCTTGTTACACGCACGCCAAATAGCCCAAGTTGTGCCTGGAAAAATGAACATACTAATACGTCCAGGTGCGTTGGTTTATTACGCAGCCAACATCCCCGAAACTCAACAATGGATTTAGGGAAGCCTACCCAAAGTAAATACTTCTCTAAATCAACTCCAATATATCAAATTAAAACGAGTCAGCAAACAGCCAAAGAGAAGATATGACCAACTGTTCCTTTTTCCCACAAAGACTACAGGTATTGCATTGTCATTTCTTATGTTAATGATTCAACTAAACAGCTATGTGCAAATTAACGAGCTCCTCCTTGTCAGCGGAACAAAGAGTTGACACTGACTCCGTTATTTTATCAAATGTGTCACTTTCTTCTGAGTAAACGCTAGCAATTCTGGCATGCACCCACCGGTATGAAGCTTCCAGTACTAAATTTCCATGATAAATTAGTAAGAGGTAGTAGTGCTATAATCCTCTCCTCTCCCATCAACACCTCAATCCATGTCAACGCCATCCGTACCATCTCATGATAAGGCCCCGGCCCGTACTCATCAGCCACCGTACATAGCTCCATCCGGCGAAAGGATCAACACAAAGACGACGGAGTGCCGGCATCTCGTCGCAGCTGCAGCGCTGCCAGCATGGTTGCTTCTTTCGTACCCACATCGACTATCCCAGAATTGGAGAACAGCCCGGCGACCAGCAGCATAGGTACGCTGATCTTCAGCTACACCTGCGTCGGCCTCACGGGCATAACGCTCTTCGCCGTCCTCTTCTTCTACTGCTACCACCAGTTGTTCCGCAGACGAGCGCCAGTCACCTTCGCCGGAGCAGAGATCAATCCAGGGCCAGAAGGCCGCCATATCGGCGTGGACATCACCAAGGTTCCTGAGTTCGCGTATACTCAGTCATCGAGGCGCAGGGGCAACGGCGACGGAGCGCAGTGCTCGGTGTGCCTCGGCACGGTGCAGGGCGGCGAGATGGTGCGGCGGTTGCCCCTGTGCAAACACCTGTACCACGTGGAGTGCATCGACATGTGGCTGGCGTCGCACGCAACGTGCCCACTCTGCCGATCTGACGTCGAGCCGCCGGGGGAAGCGTCGACGGAGCCGCCCGAGGCTCTGCCGGTGTAGTTCGGCGCTGATAATTTGTTTGTGCCTCCGGCGGTCACGTTAAATCGTAGCTTATCACCTGTGTAGTGCAGTTGTGTATACATCAAGACTTTGTTGGACCATCTCTTATTCTCTTCATCTTTTCAGTGTTGTTCTACAATTTTGCAAATTTTAACTGCTAGTAATTTTCAGCAGCGCGCTGCACATGCACCACCTAATCCGTAGGAGGGTTTGGTTTATTTGGTTAAAAATTAAAAGCATAGGCGAACTGATTGTAGCTCAGCTGGTTGGGTCTATGTGGTGAAACCTATCCAGCCGGGTACAAGTCGCCGACTTGAAATGGATGCTCACATTTTCCTGGAGTCATTCCAGGATTTAACGGCGCTTTTCTTTTAGTAGTAGGCGACCCGACGATAGCGAGGCGCATGTGGTGGCTTCGTCAATTTTGAAATTTGTCAGTTCAGCTCAGTTTATCGGAGGTGATCATAGGGGTCAGGTGTGCGTACGTGCATTCATAGGGGTAAGTGTGCATTCATGTATGTAAGCTTCTGCGTCTATAACTGGGTCTCGAATAAAAAAATTAAAGCATAGGAAAGACCGAAAGAGAAAACAGAGAGCCCCTATTTTATTTTTGTTTTTCCTTTTAAGTGAAAAGTATTAGAATGCAATATTTTTCATTTATATGAAACATATGTATGGCATCTTGGAGTTGAACTCCCAGTCCCAGCCACACTTGGCATTCCCCATCTATCGGTGGTGGGACTTGACCGTGCCGGCACGGGCAAAGCCCTCTCGTGCTCGTGGCTATTTTGGGTCATGCTCTCTAAGCACGCGAGTCATGAATCTTTTCTGCGGTTCAAGCACGGCCATGGCATGCAGGCACGCCTTCAGTTCGTGTCGGCTCAAGCATGGCCCTCAAAATAACTCTACTTGTTTTCTTAAATTGCTCGTGACATAAAAAATATATTTTATGTATATATTTTTATGAAAGTTTTAATGATTTTTATAATCTATTTAAGAATTAAATAAGAGGTAGTTAAATGCTAGAAAATTGCATTGTAGCGTTGTTGATGTGCTTACGTGCCATTTTTGTGTCGTGTCGACCCAAGCACGGGCCAAAATACAGGGTGAACTACGTAGTCCATTGTGCCAAGATTCTAGACATGACATGACCCACACGTTCGTGTCGTATCAGCACGGCCCAAAATATTTCATGCCATGCCTTGCTTTAGGGCTTGCCAAAAGACCGTGCCATGGCCCCCTTTTAAATGGCACGGCCCAAGCCCGGTATGCCATATTACTTCTGCTTTATTTACAATATATTTCCGGTAGTGACGTTTGTAGTATAAAATTTAAGACAAATACAATACAGATATCCCTTCCTATCCCTACTGTTGACTTTGTTCCTTTGTTTAATTTAACTTTTCATTTTTTCTATAAAATATTTGGGAAAATGGTGTTCTTGCCCCTTACATATATGTGCAATTATGATTTTGTCCTCGTTTTTCTAACTTTGTGATTTTGCCCTTAACTGTTCACAAGTCAACGGGATTTTGTCCCTGGTCAACGCGAATTTGCCCTTGTTTTTATCGTTGACCAGGGGCAAAATCGCGTTGACTTGTGAACGGTTAAGG